>JBBMOL010000048.1:0-2400000 GCA_037954665.1 Laguncularia racemosa | reverse complement strand
GAACTAGCAGTTGAAAAATAGTCTAGATACCATATGTCAAAATGATGAGCAAAATCTAAGGCTATTGAGAACATTCTTGAGGAATGCCCAATTCACTCTCTCATAAGCCTTTTCCATATCCAGCTTTAATACTAAATTACCACCTCTTACTTTTATTTTTGCGGAATGTAACAGATCCTGTGTTATCAAAATGTTTTCCATGATATTTTGTCCTTTAATAAAACTTGTTTAGTTTTCAACTAAACATTCAGGTAGAAAGGTATTTAGTCAGTTAACTAATATCTCAGATATGATTTGGAAAATACTAATGGGTCTAAAGTTTTTCCACTCTTGAGGACTATCTTTTCTAAAGATTAGCACAATAGTTGTTATAATGAAGTATCTTGGAAGTGGTTGCCCTTGAAAAAAGCAATTTATTCCTTCCATAATATCTTCTTTTATGATATCCTAACTAAATTTGTAGAAAGAACTTCCAAAACCATCAGGGCCCACAGCTGCATTATCATCCAGTTGTTGTATGATACCCTAAACTTCCTCTTGTTTTAGAATAGATACTAGTGTGTTATTACACTCCTCTATCATCTAACTTTTTAACCACTCTAGCTTTTGGAATTCTAACACATCCTCTTAATGGAAAAGTTTTTGATAAAATTCAACTATTGATCTCTCGATTTGTTTTGCTTCATCCGTCCATTAACCATTCATCTCTTTAATTCTTGTGATTCATGATTAGCTTTGTTTTTACCTTAGCATTGCATGAAAAAAAAAAAACAGGAATTACGATCTCCTTCTTTGATCCATTTCATGCTTGTATTTTATTTGAGCAAATTTTCTAAAGAGAAGGAGAGTTTTTTTTAGCATCACATAGGTCATCTACTCCAACACTTGCTATAGATCATCTACTTTCTTTTCCCATTCCTTGACTTTGTCAAACAGATTACCCACTACATTTATATTCCATTCTCTTAATTCTTTTTTTAGCCGAAGTAATTTTGTCTATAATTTGAGTAGACCTTTACATTCTACTAGACTATTCTAACTCTTTTTCATTAATTCTTTCAACCCCCTCTGTTTTGTCCAAACATTAAGAAATCTGAACGAGCTTGTATGTTTCCCCTGTAGTTCTTTAATTCCGATCAGTAATTCTGATCTGAACATGTCTTATTTAAATTATTCACTTTTATTACAACACTTTCTGACCACTGTGAAGAGATGAAAACTCTGTCCAATCTTTGCCATAGTGAACCTTAATTCCACGTGAAAGCTAGCCTAGTAAAACCAACTTCCTCTAAATGGCAATCCTCAATTGATTGGTTGAAATTGTTCATGGCTTTGATCGATGGAGGATTTCCTCCTTTCCATTCCTTTGATAATCTAATACAATTAAAACCTCCACAAATCATCTATAGACACATGTCTTGCTACGATATATTCTTCATATTAGACCAAAGTTTGATTCTTCCTGATGTGGTGGAGCTTGTGTAAACCACAGTGAAGACATTGAATATATTAGTAATAGGATTCCAAAACTGAATGGATAACACTTGTTCACTATCCCACTGTGTTTTTACTTTATTCAAATCTCTCCAAATTAACCAAATTTTTGAATTTTTTGTTGGATACACCTCCCTGGAAATTCAGAGTCATGATTAGCAGATCCAGACTTTCCTTTTCAATCATCGGTCAAGAATTACAATGCATTTTAGATTATGAATCCTACTCAATTTTTTTAACACGACATATTGATCTTTGATTCCCTTCCCCTCTAATATTCCAACACAAAAAGTTCATTATATACCTAAATTGATTATGGATCTACTTCTATTCACAATTCTTCCAGTTTTATTCATTTAGGCTCGTTTACTTCTCCTTCAAATTCTATTCACAGTTGTACACTCATCTTGCTTCAAAGAAGGATCATATGGATGAAACTAATGTGGAGATTCATTTAAATAATATGTAATAACAAAGGATTATTTTATCTAACAAAATTGCACATACTTCCCCAATATTGGTCAATTATAGATAGACTTTGCTAGACTCCAAAATGATGCTTTCATTTCTTCATAACATTTGGTAGTATGCACATACAACTCTTATTATTCTCAAGCTTTAAAATTGCTATTATTTATGATCATTCTAATTATTTACGATTTTGGAGTTCTTGCAATAGGTGTACATCTATTTTCAGAAGTTATAGGAGTGTGGAATTATGGTTTTAGAATTCACAAGACGGACCGCAAGTTACCAATAAATTTCAAAGTGGATTTTTAATTATTCCTTTTTATTAATCACAAGCAAAAAATTAAAATGGAAAAGAAAAAAAAAAGGTTTGTTCTCGTGAAGACTATTACTGCAATTGGCCTTGATGCTTGAACTATGTTAATTTACCGATTGTCTTGGAGCATATCGAAAACAAAATAATTGAACACATCTCGTAGGGGACCAAGGATTTATGCTGGAGAAGTAAATGAAAGAACCCCACTCCTGTCCAAATTCATCAACTTGATTGGAGAAGAAGACAGACGTGTATCCCAATTGTACTCCACGTAGGGACTTTTTCTTCACTCGTCCAGTGTCTTTTTCTCGTGTGCTAAATGTAGAGGCAGGAACATGCCCCATCATCCGAACCTTTTGGCAGGCAAGATCTATTGGACAGTGACACATCATTGTGCCCTTTAAAAATACTATTACGGCGTTTTTGTCTGCTTGCTGGTCAGTTGGACTACCCATTCATTACTACTTTTAACTGAACCCTGAAATTATGCTGACATTCGGATTCTCGATTTCTTCACTCGGTGGTAACTGGTTCCGCCTGAATTTTCAGGAAACGCCTTAAGTTTTATGTCGTTTTTCTCAAGGAATGTTATTTCATTAATATTAATAACAAATAGTATATATATCTTTTATGATTATTTTATACTAGTTGTCGTATCTTTAAAATTGAATGTCAGTACTTCTAAACCTTTAAAAAAATGCATTCAACTTTGTATACGGCTATCTTTTTATTCTTACAAAAAATAAGAAAAGTACTAAAATTAAAAATTTTGTGTAAAATTAGAAAAAAAAAAAAGGAAAGAACTCGATTTTTTTTTTTTAGTTTTTAAACATTTTATTATAACTAATATTATTTTTATATTTCTAAACTATTTTTTTGTCAAAGACAAATTGATAATGTAAATGTTGTTGTTGTATTTTTTGAAGATTTGAGATTTAAATACCCAATTTCAAAAGATAAGAGAGCTATTGAAAAATTAGAAAGTGCATCTATAATTTCCGATATTCAGCATGTCTCACCTTAAATATCAAGTGGCTAATTTGATACTTTTATATCACATATCCTTCTCTTTTACAAAAGAAAAATATAAAAAAGTCAAAATTAGAAAATATGATAAATAAATTGGCATTTATCTCGAAAGACTAATCACACTTAACTTTTGCATATAGCATCAAATGTTTCAATTTTATATTAAATAGAAAAACAAATAGACACTAATAACTTATATATAAATTAAAATAAAATTAGGTATTAGAGGTGGATAGTTCAGTTCGATATGATTCATTCGTTGAGTTAAGATGAACCGTATATTAGAGTTTTTTTTTTTTCCAAATTGAACCTATTGATACAGTTCGATTTATAATTTTTTTTAAACCAAAAAAAAAAGAGGATTTAGTTTATGGTTTGAGTCGTTTTTATACAGAATGTTAACTTTATATATATATATATATTTGCAAGTCAATAAGTTATAAGAAATTATACTTGATATAAAAAATTTTGATTTATTATCATTTTTTATGTACCACTCATATTTTCAATACTTATTTAATAAATTTAAAGAAGTTTTATTATTTTTGTTTAGATAATTTTGTTTTTTATGTCAGTTAATAAGCAAAACTATGAATAAAAAAAATAGTAAATCACTTGATGAAAACTTAAGAAGAGGAGGAATTGAATAAGTAACATAGAATCCTCCTTTTTGCCAAATATTCTTTAAATTTTCACTGCTTTTTTTTTTTAATTACTCTTACAATTCAGTTTAGATCGAAATGGTTCGATTCAATTTATAATTTTTTCGATTCTAAAAAGAAAATTTAAACCTACCTTACAATCTAGTTCGATTTGGCCTAGTTTAATTCATGATTTAATCGAATTTTTTTTTCAGCTCTATTAGTTATGATACAACTATAAAACAACCACTCCTCTAAAGCTAGCAATAGAAGCTATCCAATGCTATTCGAAGAGAAAAGTAAAACGTTTAACACTTTTCAAGGCAAGTCTTTTTTTTTTTTATCTTTTAATTTCCCTTAAACATTAACGCCAAAAAAAAAAAAGAAAAAAAAAAGATTTAAGGGTGAAAGTTGGAAAAAACAAAGAAATGCCTCACTACTCATCCCCATTTTCTAAGTGTGTATAACTTTTATATATGATGTGCGATTTATAAAAACTTAAAGATATTAAAAAGATTGTAAAGTATATTAATTAAAAAACAATATCAAGTATTAGTCTTAAAATTGGCTTCTCTTAGTAAAATCTTAAATCAATGCATCACTTATTTGTCATTTTGAAAAAAAAGAAAGGTATAAAAATGATTTAAAAAGAAAATGCAAGCCTAAAATGAGAGAACAATTAAATTTAGATATTTTTGTTATCACTATCTCATTTTTAACAATGGTCGTTATAAAATAATTATTATTTCACTTCGAAAATTTACTCTTTATTTTTTTTAAGTGTAAGAGAATGTGTAATTGTTAATAAGGGAAAGGAATGCCCATTTATTTTATCCATTACAACAACATGAATACCAAATACCATCCATTACCCTTCCGTTTACCACCTTAACCAGCAGCCACCACATCCTTAGCCGCCGTCTCTTTGTTGCCAATAGAAACCCACCGACGGACAAATAACCAACTCCTTGCTTGCCCAAAATGAACAAGATTGCTCTAATAGCCTGTACAATGTGCCTTAATAAGTGCAGCTCTACTTTGATGCTATTTATGATATTTTACACGATCATTTTTAATCAATAAGGAATAAATTAAAAACTAAACTTGATATAAAAATTAAATACTGTGCACAGATTATAAGTTGAATTATGGACAATTTAAAATTAGATATTACGCATTAATCTTACGTTGAACCATGATTGTTTATAAACTAATGGATGCATGACTCTAAAAATGTGATTTTATTTATCATTGTAAAAGTTGATATGAATAGGAGATAATAAAATTCCGTGTAATCAATAATACATAAATGATTATATCTATAAAATTTGTCATAAGATATAAATAGTATCTAAATAAAACCCTAATAAAATAAAAGGAAATACAAATAAAAATATTGCTGAAAAAATAACATAATAAGTCAATTATAATAGGTTTGAATGAATGACATTCCACACCAATAGAATGCTATCTTATTTAGTTGATTCATTTCAATTGTATCTTGACAATGCCCACGAACGTTGATCAATTGATAATGGGTTCAATCGATAGAGTTGATTTAATACTTTTCTTGAATCTAAACTATGATCCATCTAGAATCATCCACCCTGATTATATAAGGAATACCATCCTCTAAAATCAATAAATGAATTCCCCTAAAATTTTCACTTACCTCATCTAGAATAATGGATAACAAAATCTATTAAATTATTATTAATGTTATCATTATAAATAATAAAATAATTAAATTACATTAAATATGTCTTAATTAAGATAAATTGTGATTAAGTTTAAGGTTAGCTTCATAAAATATTAGGGGAACTACAAAGCAAAGCATGTTAAGCAACTATTTTGCTATCCTTTCAATGCAATTTCAACTTTCTTTTTTTTTTTAGGAAAAAATTGTAATCGAAGCCAACATGGTCCAATTGAGCTACGTTACCTAGTTTTTTAATTTAACCAATTCAATGTTCATCTAAGATCTACGAGTAACCAGCTTGCTCTGAGGTCTAGTTCTAAGCCAACCCAATTGAAACAACGAATAAGCTCCATTTTTTATGACTAGTCATAGGCACCTAATATTATTAGATAAATCAATTTCAACCTACTATGGTCCAATTGAGCTACATTACCTAGTTTTTTAATTTAACCAATTCAATGTTCATCTAAGATCTACAAGTAACCAACTTGCTCTAAGGTCTAGTTCTAGGCCAACCCAATTGAAACAACGAATAAACTCCATTTTTTATGACTATTCATAGGCACCTAATCTTATTGGATAAATCAATTTCAACCTACTATAACTATAGGTACCTCATACTGTACTAGAGATATCAAATATCAACCTACTAATAAACCTAGTCATCATCTTCCTTGAGTTTCAAAGTCCTTATATTGGATCTACAAAGTCTCAAACTTCTTATAGTAGTCCTCTATTCCTAAATCATCATGCCAAAAAAAAAAAAGAAGAAGAAGAAAGGAATTTAAGTAACATCACATGAAGATAGTGCTTTTAAAAAAATTGCTCCTACATAAGGCATTTCATCGATTGGCATGTACTAATCACCTTCCCACCATCAATGGGCCTCTAAGCTCTCAAGTTCTTACACCTCAAGCTTTAGTGATGCGGATCATTGCACTCAAGATCTTCTCAACCCTGTATACCTAATCAAGGAATTACTCTAGTAAGCTATTGTCTTTAAAGGAAGTGATTAATATTTCTACATACCCTAACTCTGTCTACCACCTTTGGGATTGATGCTTTCATGGCCTAAATGTCATGGGATGGGAAGTTCACTCCTCCTGGAGATCTTGTGTGGCACTCGACCATCCTTTATTTTATACTTTACCTCATTTCTAGATGGCAAGTCATCATTCTATTCCTATTTTCCCAAGACTTGTTCTGAGCCCATTCCCCATCAGGAGAGCCTTCATCCGAGTTTACCACGAGCTCCCTTATGATTGTGGGGATTAACCTTTTCAATTGGTTTAGGCCTACCACGGCCATCATTATAAGAGTGACATTAACTCCCAACCAAGTTGTTCATAGGAAGCCAAACCCACCTTGAGAGAACCTAACCCCCTAAAACAAACTACCCTATAGATGCCACTCACTACAGTCTATACTCAAATTAATCCCTCACTTCCCTCTTGATGCCACTGACCATGATGTTCTCCCTCAACTAAATTTGTGACGTCTTCATCATGAGGCCAATCTCTAATCACTACTCCTTTTTAAACAGGTTACCACCCTTCCCCATTAGCAAACTCTCCTAAGGTCTTCTCTGGCTAAGACTACAAGCTTCTAAGGGCCTTCCTCACTTGCCCTCATCCCTTCCTTTTTTCCTCCAAGATCTTCTCTTCTTGAATTGCCTAATAGTAAAGCGATCTACTATTATACTATACTAACTAATTACTGCTTTCATTTACTCATTGCCAAACTTCACCTTAAGATTACCTTAGCTAGGACCCTAGGCTTCTATGGGCATCCCTCTCTCGCCTTCATCCCTCTCTGTATCCTCTAAGATTTCCTCTTATTGAGTTGTCCAATGGTAAGCCAGTTTACAATTGTACTTTTCTTTATTTTGTATTAATTTAGGCTATACGTGTTACAAAAGTCTTAACTCTCATCACAACTACCTCTCCTTTCACAACGGTGTCCTCCTAGTGGCCACTCCTCCCTTTGAGCTTCTCCCACACAAGGCCTTTTGTTAATAAGGTTACCCACACAATTTTGTTACTTCACTTGGGTAGTATTTAGGTGGCTCAATGAAGTTTGGAACATTATAGTTCCGATACCACTTATCATGGGATAGAAAGTTCACCCCCTCTAGAGATCATGTATAGCACTCAACCATTCTTTATTTTATACTTTTTCCTCATTTCTAGATGGCAAGCCAACTTTTCATTCATATTTTCCCAAGACTTATTTTGAGCCTATTCTCCATTAGGAGAGCCTACATCTAACTTTTCCATAGTCTCCCTTATGATTGTGGGGACTAACCTTCTCAACTAGTTTCGACCTGCCATAGCCATCATTAAGAGAATGGCATCAACTTTCAACTAGTTTGTTCATGGGAAGCCAAACCTGCCTACAAAAAACCTAACCCCCTATAATAAACTACCCTATTGATGCCTCTCACTACAATCTATGCCCAAGTTGATCCCTCTTTCCTCTTGATGTCACAAACTATGATATAAATTTAGCATTTGCATAATAAAAAAGGTTCTATAGTCCTTGATTAAGGCCCCCATAACTCAAGTTATTAACATCACCCTTAATACCCGCTTTAAGTAGTTGCATTCTTATAAGTTAAAATGTCTATCATAGAAATAAGTATTTTCCAAAAACTCGTCTACAACAAGCAAAGTAATTTCTAGTGCTTAATTACAACTAGCAAAACCATTCCCAAGAATAATCAAGCAACTACACTAGTAAATCAAATATGCTATGCAAAAATCAATGATTACCACAATGCTAATCAATAACAAATTGCAATTGATAATAGCTAATTTTGAAAAGCCATACTTAATCCTCACCAATTGCCAACAGTCAAGACCCTCTAGACCCTTATCTTAGAATAACAAACCACTCTTAGATGTTCAAACTCTATATTCTTAATTTTCCATATTCAAAAGATACAAAATATTAAATAAACTACCTTAAGATCTACTTAAGTATCTTCTAAAATAAAATCTTCAAAAGCTTGGTTGCTAAGTAAGTTTGGTTTTGAATTCACAGTTCACATCGTGCATGCTTTGGTGAATCTCCTCCTAATAGCCATTTAAGAGAATCTTTCAAATTTAGATCCTACTTATTATTATTCTAAAGCACCTGCAATTCAACCTAAATCCAAAATAGGAAAAAGGTCGCTTCTTTATTGCGTAATAATCAATAAATTTGTTATTTTTGGGGTTTTATGGATTTCAGAAATAAAAATTGGATTTTTAATAGGTTTTTATGTGTTATGGAATAAGAATAATGAATAAAAGGGATATGAATGTTTATTGATTAAGAAAAATAATCAATAAATGAATTAGGGCTTGAATCCTATTGTGATATTACTTCCAAAAATAGGAATCAAGAAAGGTATAACTAGATTGCTGGATATTACCCATAGAATAACCTAATTATAAGGACGCAATCAAAGGACTAGTTGAACTCAAGAGAAATCCACCTCCATAGAATCACACACAAAGGTAAGGAGGTTTTACATTCAATAATCCGTAATACTTATTATTCAATATGTCTATCTTTAAAAACACAACCATAGGATTCTTTAAATACTAAACAAGGAAAAATTCTAGCTAATATAAAACTGTAAATAAACTAGACTTACAAAGAACAAAAAAACAAATAAATAAAGTAAAAACTATGTTTCTGGCTCATAGAAATAATAAAGCTCTAAAATTTTATATAATAATTTTGATTCTCTTAGCTTTAGGAAAATATATTGTCTCTTAGTTACAAATGCTCTAGACCTTTTTGATGAACTCCTAAGTAAAAAATTCTACTCTACAACAAATGTTCCAAACCTTTTGAGATGCTTTGAACCTTTTACTCCTATAGAATTCTACAGTAGTTTAGGTCATCAATTAGCTTGCCCCTTGGCCTAAAGTACTTCTCACCTTCACTCCTAGTATTCTTTGGACCTTGAATGCATTTTTTGGGATCTCTAACTCGATCTCTAGGGCATCAATTCTCATCATTCCCTCCCTCTTAATGAAGATTTAAACCAAATCCTAGAATGTCATTCTTCCTAGATCGAATACCAACCTACAAAAACCAAGCAAAAACAAAACACAACAGTTTAAAGAAATTTAACGCTTCATCTCCCACTCATATTTCTTCCACTCATCATAGACTCTATCAATTAAGCTCATTTCCACCCATTGACCATTGAATAGTAGTATGAGCGCAATTCCCAAGGTGCATCTTATCTCATGAAATGGTCAATTCTGCAGTGATGTCACTTGTAAAACTATTGTAATGTAGACTTCTGAATGTTGGTTCTCATCCTTCATTAACTTTGCAATCTTCCCTTCTACATCATGCAAAAAAATTTCATTAAGTTTGTTAATGGCCTCCTCAGTTATCTCCTCTACATCCTACCTCCAAATTCTCAACTTTCTAAACAAAAACTTCATTAACATCATATACATGTTCCTTAATGATATTCGCTTAAACAACCTTCTTTGGAATTCATTCCCCAATCAGATACTCACCCTCAGACTCTTCTAATTTCTACTTAGTAGGCTCTGTTGGTACCTCTTCTTTAGCATTCCTCTTAGCTAACTTCATTTTTACCCTTCTCTAATTACAGCTAAATCCATTTGTATTCTCTCTTAAGATGCACACTTCAAAATTGTATCCCTAACCTTAGTAAAGCAATAGTAATTTCTCCTTAATTCATAAAATACAAAACATTTTAGTATCCATGGTCTTCCCTAGCTCATGTAACAATCACTTAACATAGCCACATTACATAAAATTTCATTTTAATAAATATCTTGATTGGAAAAGGCCACTCTAGTTTGTTTTGTTACTCAGGTCACCTCATCATAACAAATAAATTTGTAAGGATGTAAATGTTGAACTGTAATCGATCTTAACTACTTGAAAACAAATTTAAAGATCATATTACCTAGAGAGTCATTAACAAGCACATGATAAACATTCTTTAAATACATGTTTGTGTGTGAAATTCATTAGGTGCTATATTATCAATTGAAATCTCAATAACTCACCAATAAACCCTAAAATCTAATATAATGATTCATCAAGAATAACCACACACACCACACCAAATCCAAATCTCCAACAACAAAATGACTAGTTCTGAATTCAAATGCAAATTTACCAAAACAACACCTAGGTGCCAATTTGAATCTATAAGTTGTGATCCCAACGACTATGTATTGCAATTTTTGGTTTTGATACCAAATATGATATGATCTGGATCCTACAATAATATTAAGGCCATAATCTTTATACACAATGGCTAATAAAGATTACATTTTTTATTTTAAATAAAAAAGAAATTTATAAAATGTATGTTTATGGGGTTTTTTATATAGTAGAACAATGAAATAAAAGGGATATGGATGTTAATCAATTGAAGTGACCAATTTAATAACGAGTTGGGCTATTGAATCTCATTTGATATTACTCTTGAGGGTAGGAATCAATAATTGTATAACTAAATTACCTGATATTACTCATAGAATAACCTAATTATAAGGACGTAGTCAAAAGACTGATTGAACTCAAGAGAAATCCATCTCCAAGGAAGCACTCACAATAGCGATAAGGTTTCACATTCAATAATCCATAATACTCCTTATTTAATATCTTTGCAAAAACACAACCATAAAAGTCTTTAAATACTAAACAAGGAAAAACCCTAGCTAATGGTAAAATCATAAATAAACTAGACTTAGAAATGATAGAGTAAAATAAATAAAGTTAAAACTATGTCTCTAGCCCATGGAAATAACAAAGCTCTTAAACTTTATATAATAATCCAAACTCTTTTAGCTTCATGAAAATATACTTTGTCTTTTGGCTACAGTTGCTCTAGATCTTTGGTTGATGCTCTAGACTTTTTTTTTTTTTTTTGATGAATTCCTGGGCAAAATGTTTAGTTTTACAAGAAATGCTCTAGACCTTTTTGAAATGCTCAAGATCTTTTGTTCTTGTTGAATTCAGCAATAGTCATGATCATCAATTAACTTCTCCCTTAGCCCAAATTTCTTCCTACCTTCACTTCTACCATTATTTAGACCCTCAATACATTTCTTGGGACCTCTAACTTGATCTATAAGGCCATGGTTCTCATCAAGCTATTTATAGGAGCTTCAACCATTCTTGCAACTTCCATACATTTGATTAATATTCTTAATTTCAAAAATCCAAGACCCTTGCTTCTACTTACAAATGTGACCTTCTTTCTTCCTATTCAAGCCTCTAATCATTCTTGACCTTCTAAATTTGCAACCAAGATTCTAACTTAGGTTCTAGCTCCCATCATGGTTGATACGGAATTATTGAAAGAAAAATAGATATAAGCAATGCAAAAATGGATATGAAACTCCAATGCTAAGTTAAAATAGATAACATATGATTAGATATTGTATGATAATCTTAAGTTGAATTTTGAGTGATTAAAAATTGATTTGACATGGATATAAATTAATGACACTCACCACAACTAAAACTATTGATAAGAAAATTTGTAATATCTCAACACAATTGATTATATCTCAAAGGCTATGTCTATAATAGTCACAACAAGATACAATGAGTACATTGAAATAACCAATGACTAAAGCTATTAGAAACAACATAATAAGTTAACTTAAGTAGGTTAAGCCAAACTTTGACCTATTTTAATCAGATTTCAATTTGCTTCAACCAGTGTTGCTAATGCCTACAACTTTGATTGATGAGGTTCTATGTTCATTTGACCAAATTTGTCTATAGTCGTGCCTTAGTGCTACTTCCTTAAGCAAGTGAAACCATTATATTTTATTCCAATCATACCAAACCACTTTTTGTAGGGGCACTAACGAAAATACCCTCATAAAACCATCAGATCTAATTCCCATCACTTCTACTTATAGATCCCAGTAATGAGACATGTGCTTGGCATTTTGTTAGGTTGGTGAATTGTGTAAAAGATGTAAGTATTATAGACTTTTATCTTGACTTACATAAAAAATGAGGTTATGGTATTTGGCATTTTGTAAGGTTGGTGAATTGCGTAAAAGATGGAAGTATTATAAACTTTTATCTTGACTTACATACAAATGCCTTGAAGCACTTACTATAGAATAAAGAAAGAAATTTTTCATATTTTTAAGCTTAAATACACACATCATAAAGAGCAAATGTCTAGAAAAGTGAAAAATCAATTGTTTTGGCCTCCAGAAAACTACCTCTACAAAATCTTATCATTTTCATTTATCTTTAGTCATAGACTAATATAATGGGTACACTTTTGTCAAATTGAATGTGATAGTAGAATATCACCTAGAATACTACCACCGTAAAAGGGAGTGTTTAATGGTATTAAACATACCACTAAGGTATTATTATGCTATAAAGGTGTTCATTAACCACATATTAAGCTAAAGTGTAAAATGTGATTCTTTTACAATGTTATTTCTTTCATAGTTCACCTTAGTGGAAGCTTAAACTGTTGACGGCTTGGTCTTACCTTCTTAGTTGAATTGTACTATTTTTACTTATGAATCAAATTGCTTTGCACCCAAAAAAAAAAAAAAAAATTATGACGTGTGTGTAAGAGCCTTCATCCACCTTTGTACCATAATTTTACATATTCTTATTTATTTTACTTTATTTTCCTTAAATCTATATTATTTTAATATAACTTATGTCTCGTTGTAAATAGTCCCTTTTTTTTTTCGAGTGTAAAATATCGGTCTTTTATTTATAGTAAGAGATAATAAGCAAACTTGAGAAGTCAAAATTCAATTTTCTTGTGGAGGACAATGAGAATTTGATATAATATATATATATATGGAAAAAGAAAATAAAAGAAAGAAAAAGAAATTTAAAGCAATTCTTTCCACATCCCGAACAAAGCTGAGTAACTCTAAGCTCATTGATTCCTTAGGTGATAGCAAATGAATCGTAAAATATTGTTCGACTTCATGAGTAATTTAGGATTTTACAATGTCATATTGGAAATTAAAAACAATATTACAAATAATGTACCCGCATTTGGCACAGTTATAATGCCCTAGTACATATATATCCAATTCTATGTATTATCTAAACTTAAAAAAAAAAAAAAAAAAGCAGTACAAATTTCCAGACTTCGTAACACATCGAGACCATAGCGTTCTTTTAATTATTATTAATAATAAATCTTATGATATAACTAGAAACTTTAAATAGATTATTAAAGCATTCGTAAGCGCAATAAATTTAAAAGATTGAATATTTTTAGATTTTTGTGATTTTAATAAAAAAATGAATGGTTTTTATGAATTTTTAAATATGTTTGAATCTGAATGAAAGATATAAACAATTATTAAAATTGAATTTAATAATTGAACTAAATAAATTTCTTGAAATTCCACAACCAATATGACTCACAATGACAGAAATCAAGAGAATTGATTAGATCAATCAATATGATACATGATTAATCCAATTAATGGATTGCCACCATAAAAGAGAACACTTTGATTCATACGATCAAAAGGAAAAAAATACTTTTAATAATTTAAGAAAGAGTTTCACAAAGAAATCTGCAAAGTAAATCAGAAAAGAAATCTTCATCAAAAACTTCCTTAATTCCTAAGGATACACTAATATTAATACTTAGCTAAAACTAAATAAAGAAATGAAATAAAAATGGAAGTAGAATAAAATCATCCTAACATCTTAGAATTTGAATCTTTGGTGAGTTGGAAATTGGACGTAATTTGCAATAAGTTAAATTCTTTATAAGCAAAACCTTCAAAAGCTTCAAGAACTCAATCAGAAGCTTTGTTTTTTAAAGGTCTTATGAAATCTTAGAGTTCTATCAAAAGCAACGTCAAAACCTTTTTTAAATCTAAAACTTTTATTAAAACTAAAATCAAAACTTTTAAAAGTTTTACTAAATATAAGATGTCTATTATTTAAACTTGATTCTAATCATGATTTTTCCCACAAGTATGAACTTGTATCGATGTAGCTAAATCTTAGTTCTTCCTTAATCCGTATACTTAAATCTTGGGCTCTAATACCCATCATCTTAAAGGCTTCAAAATCATAAATCTATCGAAATGTCACTTGAGTTAACTACATCTTCCCCTCTGAGTATTTTCAGTTGGAGCAGGCGTGGGCAAGAGGCTTCGACCCGGTTGGATACAGCCGAAATCGACAGGTCATAAATTCCCTCATCCCCAAACTGTCATCAGTCCTTGTAGGGCTAGTTTAGGGTCGAGTTTACGGATCCTACAGTCTGTATAGGCCTAGGTCATTGTTTTTGGAACCATGGAACCAAGTTTGAATTGTTTTATTTACATTCATTGCGTTTTGCAATTTCAGTTTTCATATTAGTTCATGCAAATTGAAATTTGACCCTTCAGCATTCTCTCATTTAAGTAGAATAGTACACAATTTCTTCGTTTATTCCGACAAAAGTACTATTCCCTTTACAAGAAAATATAATGTTGAAAATAAATAAGGTAGTATTATACCCTTGCATTAAATAATTAGACAGAAAAATAATAAAATAATTAAAATGTAGAAATTCTTTTAATATTATAATATTAATATTTTTCACATATTATAAAATTTTACAAATAATCCTATAACCCATCACTATTGGTATCCATTAATGAAACACTACACCTACATGTGGCATTAAAGAAATTAATGTCTAATTCTTGAAATTCTAAGTTGTTGAAACAAATGATTAGTTACACACCCCATTAGGCACCCTTGTTGTAACAACTCACAATACACGATATGATAATCTAGGAATAACTTCAAGTTACTTTGAGTCGATTTACAATTCCATATAATATAAAACAATAAATAATACAACTATTTAATAAATTACATTACCCTTCCAACAATTCAAGACGTGGGTCTCACAAAATATCTAATATGATAGTAACAATAGCAATAGTAGAAATAATATTAGCAATTTAAGTTTTTGCTTATAATTTAATAAACATATATAATATGTAGTCTCTCAAATAACTTATTGTCATCATCACCCTTGGCTCTAATCTCACACATACAACTTCCCTACTTCCCACATATTAATCATTGGCATCTAACAGCCAGGTATAAGCTCAATGGGTTCCAGCATTAATGAAACACTATGAAGGTATAAGCTATATCTAGCTTAGTGAGATATCCATCATATTACACTTTTCAAGCAAATTTCAAACAAGTTAATTAACACATAAATGGATGTAATAAGCAAATGCAATGATATATATAGTTATCTAGAAACTGTACATAACATAGATTTACATCCCCCCATTGTTTGGGCTAGAAAATAATTTCCAACACATTAGCTCTAGGTTCCAATCACCCTAGGCCTATCACTTATCATGGTTATATATATGTATGTATATATATAAAGGATGTGGATGTAAGTGGTACCTATAGTCCCACTCAACCCCAAGTAGTGAATCCTTAAACTTCACTTTAATCAAAGGGTAGCATTTCCCAGTACATGGTAGCTCCTAAAGGTTGAGGCGAGGTTATATGTAAACAATCACCTTCATATGGTCTCTTTGTACCATTGCATGATACTGACAATCTTCATAATGTAATCCATGATATACATGATCCAATTTATCTTTAAGTGAAATATCGCTAAAGTTCATTTATTTAGGTAACCAATACAATTATCACAAACAATCAACTAAAAGGAAGCATTTTCTAGTGCGTGATGGTTTCCAAATGTCAAGGAAAATTTACATATGAAGAATCACCTTCATACAACCTTTTATACCACTATGTGATGCTAAGGACCTTCATAATGCGATTTTCGATATGCATGATCCAATTTATCTTTTAAGTTAGATATTGCTAAAGTTCATCTATTTAGGTAATCAATACATTCGTCACAAATAGTCAACTATATCACACTATTGCAAAAATTTGCATCTAAGCTTGTTTTAAAATATTATAGTGGCTTAGCATGAGAAATAAACAATCAATCAATCACAAATGATTCCTAAATCTCGAAGCATCTAATTTATCACATACATTCAATGAGTGTGATTAATAGTACAAGCAAAAGCAATGTAATAGTCTTAAGAATACTCACTTGACCATGATGTATACTAGTTGTAGTAGCCCCCGAGTAACTCACAGTTAAAATCAAGATCACCTAATGAGGGAGTTAAATATTTTATAAGTATATTTCCCAGTTATGACTATTCCGTATTTAGGCCATAACTGTCTTGTTTTAAGTCTATTTTACACATTCCTAAATTCACCTTTAGAAGGTTTTTTAGTGTATTTTCACATGGCAAGGTTAATTTGGTCAGTAGGTATGAAATTTTGAATGTGGGCCTAATCAAATTCATTCATTGGGCTTTTAGGCCCATTTTGTAGTTTTATAGTTCCAATTGGTTCCTAAGCTTAGTGTAACTACTCCCAACCAATTTCTAGGCCCAATTAAGCTTCATTTAGTGACTTAGATATTGAAATTTTGCTAGGCTTGCTAGTGATTTTTAGCTTAATTAGTGTCTTTAAGGTCTCTTGGTTGTTTTCATATGTTTGATTTCAAACTTCAAAATTAGTACCTAATTAAGATGTATTAGGCTTTAATCCTTCCATAATCATATTTTATTATTTTTGTTAGCTAAGATTAGGGAGAAAAAATGTTATTAGACCCCACATAACATTTGTCAGCCATAAGTTGCATCCATATAGAAATTATGTTTTTTTTTTTAATCTAATTACTTCTAGCTATTCTCAATCTCCTAAAGCTACTTAAGGGTGTAAAATACTTGTTGAGTTAAAATTGAGTCACTAACCTCCTTACATGTCTCGACCAAGGGTGAAAATGCACATAAAGCTACACCTTTTTGCATAATCTACTCTTACATTGTCAAGAAAGAACCTAGTAATCATTTTAAAGCTCATTGTTTTCACTAACATAACCTTCTTGTCTCCAACTATCATGCCCCACTCTAAGGGTCTCTCATGACAACCCGCTGCAATCGCTTAACCCCTCGTTAAGCAACTGCTACGATCCTTTCCACGACCATGCCCACCATTGGCGCAACGAGTACTCACCTTAGTTCGTCGGTTCATCATGAAGTTTAGGTAATCTCTACTTGCAACACAAAATCTATAGGAGAGTAAGCTAAAGCTTAGTGAGATAGGGTGTAATCTCTCAGTCTTGCAACAAACACAAATAAAATTTAAACAAGTTATCAAACAAGTGCTATGCATGAACAAACACATGAATGCAGCATCTCACATGGTCTTCTAGTAATCGACGTGAAGTCTAGGGTTTACGCCCCCCCTTAACCTTAGGTTATGGATTCCAAAGCCACCACCAGTGCCCAGGTCTTACTCACATCTTTCTGATTCTTATCACTTAATTAAGTTGTGCCTTAGCTTTAATTTTTTAAGCTCAGGTGCCTCAATACACCGAGCATTACACCCTCAAGGGACGGACCGGACTCAGAACTGTCAAGGCACGACAATACCCTAATCACTTAGTTCTCTCTTGACGAAACAACGATCTTCTGATCACTTCCGACACCTCTCGTGACAATGATGGCCTTCAATCTCATGCAACATTTCGTGTGATGCATGCCAAGTTATTAATTAAACCTCATAATTAATTAAAGTTTTGAGGGTGATCATACAATCAAGTATAAGAGTAATAGTCAATCATGTGAACAACCAATCATAACACGCGAAACCATTCTAGGAGCAAAGCATAACTTAACACAACAAGATGACAACGCACATATGGTTGACGTGATATATTAATAAGCTGAGGAGTACTAATACAACTTCCATCGTTGCACTCCTCTTTTCCCACTTCTCCTCTATACTTACATTCATACTATAACTCCATGTATTATCCTTGAATATACCTACATCAATACCATAGGCATATAGTTGTTGAATTTGATTCCCATGCTTCCTTTGGCATATACATCTCGGGAGGATTTATGCATGTTATAATTGAGATCATGTATTACCACTCTTTCTATCTCGTATCAATATACCCATAACATACGTCACATGCATCATCTTATCTTTCCTCCTCACTTGGACACCACACACATACGTATATATATGCAAAGACTTGGATCATTAAAGCCTAGAATTTCTCTTCCATAATTTGCATTGTGCGTAAAGGCTTGACTACGTACTTCACATCAATTATTACTTCCCATAAAAACATACATGACATAGTGACATCTTCTCCTACCACTTATAAATTCATACTTATTTGCATTAAGGGAATAACTCCACATTTACATACCCCTAAATGTTGTCTCATAGTCTTATTCATAGGTTTTCACTCTTCTTCAAATTCCTTAACACACAAGCTTACAAGACAACTAACACACTATAATCCTAACTCCCACTTCCATTTCATCTTATGTATCACATCTTTAAGTCTAACTTCTATTCCTCTTCTCATCATACCACATATACACATGTACATATATATCATCTAGCAAGACACCATGTAGCGCTAATTTTCCATAACCTCCGTTCTTGACCAGCTAGCTCATTTTACCTATGTTTATATGTATCATTCCATACCTCAGCGGGATTGAAGAACATCATGCCATCCCCTATTCCCAAGTGATTCACGCACACAATAATACAACAAGAAACAAGACGCAAGGATGGCCAGCATAGGGAAGAAGATGGAATGCTACACACTCTCACCAATACACACAGCTCATGGAAGGATGATTTCTCAAATTTTCAACCAACAATCTCATTAGAATACATGCATATACATTCAATCCTACACGCCATTTGCAGCAGGGGAGATAACTACGCCAATGACAAGCATCAACGAAGGACTAAGGTGATTAAACCGTACTTCATTCCAGCCAAGTACCTATATATCCACACACATATATGATCACCTACAGTAGCCATTTTTCTCCTAACACAACAAAAGCTGATCGGATGCTAGCACACCAAGAGTGCAGCAGCAACATCCACAATCCCAGCTGCGACAGTACGTATATTTATATAAATAAACCACATATAGTAGCACGTCACGCCTTGACCCGACTACACATATATACACACAAATATATATACACACGAGTCAAGTTGACGAGTTTCCATATCTCGTACAGCACCGTGGAGAGGAAAAACATCACAACCTCTGTTATGTGAACTTCTCCCCCCCTCCTACTGCACTATCACGGATCAGCAACCATTATACATAAGTATATACGTATAGCACTTACACACAAGTATATATATATAACATCCTCTGTTACGTAAAGGAGTCCACTGCACGCATGAGGAGAAGGATCACGTCTGTCCAGCGCCTATCATATGTATATATTGTTAAACTAGCATATAGAAACTTAATCATATGCGGCAGCGGAAGTGAAATAAATCCTTTACATACCTCCAACCATTGCAAAGCAAATAGGTGTCCTGTTCGGTGGAGAATAATGTTACGCCTCGGTTACGGTTGGTGCTTTTAAACCTTAACTCACTCAATATAGATGGTGTATTTCTGTAGTGGTGAGCAGGATTAGGGACCCCGTAGTACTCCTATTTATAACTCATTCCATCAATGAGTTGTTCCACAAAATTATGATTTATTTGAAACATATCTTTCTTGATATAGTGAGATATATTATTATTCCTGATTTAGTGGGATTTATTATTCCCGATTTAGTAGGATAATATTGTTCCTTTATTATGGGATTCATGGATCATATCTAGAGGTTATTTGTTTCCAATAAAAAAGGAAAGAGAATAACCAACATTCTCCCACTTGGTCCATGTATTCCATAATTTATTTTAATGAGAAACAAAATTCATGAATCATGGTGATAGGTCCTCTAATGACGAGTATTATCTCCCATGTATTACAATGCATTGTGCTTCTCAATCTTATAGAACTTGATGAATAAACCCGATGTTTATTCTAGGTCCAGACTTAATGATATTTCTCAAAATAAATGAATAAACAAATGTGTATACAAGGCTAAATGAGAAAACATCAACTGAATAAGAGTTTTATTAAAATTAAACATAATAAAAATTACATTATGGAACCAAGTCCCATTCTCATCACATGATCCTTAAAACTCTTTAGTTGCATGCCTTTAGTTAAAGGATCAGCTATCATTAACTTAGTGCTAATGTGCTCGATGACCACTTTCTTTTCCTTAACACGTTCTCTTATGGCTAAGTACTTGATGTCGATATGTTTACTTCGACTACCACTCTTATTGTTCTTAGCCATAAATACAGCAGCTGAATTATCACAGTACAATCTTAATGGCCTAGAAATAGAGTCGACAATACTAAGCCCAGATATAAAACTCTTTAACCATATACCATGTGAGGTAGCCTCAAAACAAGATATGAACTCGGCCTCCATCATGGAAGTAGCAGTCAAGGTCTGCTTTGCACTTCTCCAAGATACGGCCCCACTGGCAAACATGAAAACATAACCAGATGTTGATTTACGTGAATCAACACAGCCAGCAAAATCCGCATCGGAGTACCCAACAACCTCCAGATTATCGGTTCGTCTATATATGAGCATATAACTCTTTGTCCCTTGAAGGTACCTCATTACCTTCTTTGCAGCTCTTCAGTGGTCAATACCTGGGTTACTCTGATATCTTCCTAGTATCCCAACAGCAAATGCAATGTCATGTCTGGTACAGACCTGAGCATACATCAGGCTTCCAACAGCTGAAGCATATGGGATGTTTCTCATTTGTTCCTGCTCAAGCTCATTTTTGGGACACTGACTTAAGCTGAATTTATCACCCTTCATAATGGGTGCTACACTTGGTGAACAATCTTTCATCCGAAATCTCTCTAAAACTTTATTGATATAGGTTTCTTGAGACAAGCCTAAAATGCCTTGAGATCTATCCCTATGGATCTTAATGCCAATGACATAAGATGCCTCACCCATATCCTTCATATCAAAGTTCTTTGAGAGAAATTGTTTCACCTCATATAGCAACCCCTTATTATTAGTTGCAAGTAAAATATCATCCACATATAGCACAAGAAAACAAATTTTACTCCCACTGACCTTTTGGTATATACATTGATCCATCATGTTTTCTTCAAAGCCAAATGAAGTGATGATATCATGGAATTTCAAATACCATTGACAGGAGGCTTGTTTTAATCTATATATGGATTTATTAAGCTTGCAAACCAAGTGCTCACCTTCACTAGAAGAGAATCCTTCAAGTTGTTTCATGTAAACCTCTTCCTCTAGATCTCCATTAAGGAAGGCCATTTTCATATCCATTTGGTGCAACTCCAAATCAAAGTGTGCAACCAAAGCCATCATTATACGAAGGGAATCTTTCTTAGACACAGGAGAAAATGTCTCTGTATAATCAATTCCTTCCCTTTGAGTGAATCCTTTAGCAATGAGTCTTGCTTTATATCTCTCAATGTTGCCTTGTGAGTCTTTCTTAGTTTTGAAGACCCATTTACATCCAATGGCTTTTACACCATCAGGCAACTTGATGAGATTCCAGACTCCGTTAGATGCCATCGAATCCATCTCATCTTTCATGGCATTATGCCACAAGTTCGAATCCTTAGAACTCATGGCCTGTGAAAACGACTCAGGATCATTTTCGGCTCCAATATTGTAGTCACATTCTTGTAGATATACAACATAGTCACTAGGAATTGCTGATTTCCTTACTCTAGTAGATCTTCTCAATGCTAGATCAACATTCTCCTGAAGGGCAGGATCATATCGTTCAGCAAGCTGTTCAACAGCTTCGGGTATCTGTTGAACTTCAACATCTACTGAATCAGGATTGACAGCTTGTGGTACCTCGGGGACTGAATTTTCAACACACATTTGTGCTGGAGGCGTGTTGTTAACAACAATCAGTCCACTGCCCGAGGCGTCATATTGGGCATCTGAATGTTCTTTCTCAAAACCAATGTCTTGAGATCGAACGCTCCCACTGATCAAGTCATTCTCAAGAAATTTTGCATTTCTTGATTCCACAAACCTAGTACTATGAGATGGACAATAAAATCTGTATCCCTTAGACCTTTCGGCATATCCTACAAAATACCCACTAATAGTCCTTGGGTCCAACTTCTTCTCATGTGGATTGTAGACTCTTACTTCAGACGGACATCCCCAAACGCGTACATGTCGCAAACTCGGTTTCCACCCTTTGAATAATTCAAATGGCGTCCCTTGGACAGCCTTGGTTGGAACTCGGTTTAATATGTACACAGCCGTTTTAAGAGCTTCATTCCACAAGAAGTTAGGAAGCTTGGAGTTTGCAAGCATACTCCGCACCATGTCCAATAATGTTGGGTTTCTCCTTTCAGCTACTCCATTCTGGTCTGGAGAGCCAGGTAAACTGTATTGGGCAACAATCCCATTTTCTTGAAGAAACCTCGCAAATGGACCAGTCGCTTGTCCATTCTCTGTGTATCTACCATAGTATTCTCCGCCTCTATCAGATCTCACGATTTTAATATGTTTTCCACATTGTTTTTCTACTTCTGCTTTAAATACCTTAAAAGCATCTAATGCTTCATTCTTGTTATTAAGCAAGTAGAGATACATATATCGTGAGTAATCATCTATAAAAGAGACAAAATACTTGTTACGGTACGCATCCATGTCTGGACTACAAATGTCTGTATGTATGATTTCCAATAATTCAGAACTCCTTTTGGCACCCTTTTTTGACTTGTTAGTTTGTTTTCCCTTAATACAACTTATATAAGTCTCAAAATCAATAAAATCTAAAGCACTAAGTACCCCATCATTTACTAACCTCTTAATTCTATTAATGGAGATATGACCTAATCTCCGATGCCATAACATAGAGGATTCCTCATTCATAACACATCGTTTAGTGCCAATCCTTTCATGAACATGCATAATAGTATGGTTATCATCATTTTGTAAACTAAGAAGAAAAAGACCATCAGACAAAGTACCACATCCAATAACATCAGATTTATAAAACAAATTAAATCCTGAGTCCGAAAAGTTAAAGGAATAACCATCTGATACAAGTCTGGAAACTGAAATTAAATTCCTAGAGTACCCAGGAATATAAAATGTCCTTTTCAATTGCAAAATGTAACCACTACTTAAAACTAAGCTGCACGTCCCAACAGCTTCCACATGTGAGGACATCTTATTGCCTGAATAGATGCTACGCTCACTTCCCACTGGATTCCGCAGGTTTCTTAAATCCTGCAATGAATTGGTCACATGGATTGTAGAACCAGAATCAATCCACCATGTGTTATGATTAACATCAATCATATTGGTTTCATAACAAACAAGTGAAAGTTGAGTACCTTTCTTATCAAGCCACTGCATGAACTTGGTGCACTGTTTCTTCATGTGCCCTTTCTTTTTACAGAAAAAGCACACAGCTTCCTTCTTAATGTCCTTTATGGGAGGGATTTTCCCTTTCCCTTTGTCCTTGGCTTGATCCCTCCTTTTGCTCTTCCCATGAGTAGTAAAGTTCACATTCTCTTTTTCCTTTTCCTCCATAATTAGTCTGCCCTCTTCCTGAACACTCATGGTCAATAATTCATTGATTGACCATTTATCCTTATGTGTGTTATAGGATATCTTAAATGGGCCATACTGTTGAGGTAAAGTGCAAAGAATGTAGTGAACAAGGAAGGATTCTGATAACTCAACCTCTAATGCCTTCAATTGGGCCGTAATATCCCTCATGCGCATGATATGATCACGCACACCCTTAACATTGGTGAGTCTTAGAGTTGAAAGCTCTATAATTAGGGTGCTGGCCATTGCCTTGTCTGAAGTAGCAAATTGCTCATCAATGGCCTTCAGCAAATCTTGGACCCTTTGATATTGCTCGACAGAGCCCTTGATACCAACAGAAATTTTAGTCTTTATGAACATAACTGATAGGCGATTGGACCGCTCCCATTTTTCATAAAGACTTATCGCATCTAGAGTGCTAGTTTCTGTTACTGTAGGGGGCTCTTCTTTCCTTATAGTATAATCAATGTCCATCCATCCTAAATGAAGGAGAACCCTCTCCTTCCAAACCTTATAGTTATCCCCTTTGAGTTCGGGAACATCACATCGTATATCAGAAAAATTGACAGGTTGAATTGCTGCAATAATTAAATGAACATGCTCAAAATTCGAGGCTAATCAATATATAACATGCTTTTACCAATGTAAAATCATGAAAAATTATGAATCTAGTGACATAAAACTTGCCTGTAGGCTAAAGTTTTAATTCAATTAGATTCTACTTAAGACTTATTATCATGATAGAATGTGAATCTAGTGACATAAAACTTGCCTGTGGGCTAAAGTTCTAATTCAATTAGATTCTACTTAAGACTTATTATCATGATAGAATGTGAATCTAGTGACATAAAACTTGCCTGTGGGCTAAAGTTCTAATTCAATTAGATTCTACTTAAGACTTATTATCATGATAGAATGTGAATCTAGTGACATAAAACTTGCCTGTGGGCTAAAGTTCTAATTCAATTAGATTCTTCTTAAGCCTTACAATAAAACTATCAAATTATGTTCCCTTTTCTAATTCCTATGGGTAAATTAGAAAATATAATTTGATATTTTGTCTACACAATATTTATTATCAATATGTGATCCTAATTAATCCTTATAATTTTAATCAATTAAGGATGCTGTGGCTATTCCCTAATCATTTAAAATTATATGGATCACTTAATCATTAACTAAATCCATAGGCTAAGAGGCACGGCCGTGTCTCCAGTCAAATTCTCTCCCAAAAACACATATGGTTCAAGGCACGGCTCAAGGCACGGCTCAAGGCATGGTCGTGTGTTACAACAAATATGTTTCCAGAAGCTCACACGGCCAAAGGCACGGCTCCAGGCACAGTCGTGTTACAACAATTATGCTTCCAGAAGCTGACACGGCCAGAGGCACGGCTCCAGGCACGGCCGTGTTACAACAGTTATGCTTCTAGAAGCTGACACGGCCAGAGGCACAGCCCCAGGCACGGCCGTGTTACAACAGATATTCCACGTGTATATCAAAAAACCATAAGCAATATATTATGAATATATTTCTAACATTCTTATATTGTCTAATCAACATTTCAAGTATAATGGCAAACCATAAATACAACATGAGCATGCAACATCACAAATTAAGTTCATAGCATGCTAAAGGAATTAATTCCCTTTAATAAATTTTATTCATTGACAAATGCAAATAATTTTAATATAAAATTATTCTGCTAAACGTCATACTTACACTTTGCAACAATAAGTACATGAGAAATAAAATTTCATCACTTAACGATTTCTAATCATCAGAAAATTAAAAACACCGCTAAGCAGACAAATAAAAAACCAAAGCCAAACTCCACAGAATTCAATAGGGCAAGGCAGAGGCGTTAAGGGCTCTGATACCAAATGTTAAACTAGCATATAGAAACTTAATCATATGCGGCAGCGGAAGTGAAATAAATCCTTTACATACCTCCAGCCATTGCAAAGCAAATAGGTGTCCTGTTCGGTGGAGAATAATGTTACGCCTCGGCTACGGTTGGTGCTTCTAAACCTTAACTCACTCAATATAGATGGTGTATTTTTGTAGTGGTGAGCAGGATTAGGGACCCCGTAGTACTCCTATTTATAACTCATTCCATCGATGAGTTGTTCCACAAAATTAGGATTTATTTGGAACATATCTTTCCTGATATAGTGGGATATATTATTATTCCTGATTTAGTGGGATTTATTATTCCCGATTTAGTAGGATAATATTGTTCCTTTATTATGGGATTCATAGACCATATCTAGAGGTTATTTGTTTCCAATAAAAAAGGAAAGAGAATAACCAACATATATATATATATAGATACACAACAACAAATTCACAACGAGACACCATAACACAGTATATAAACACATAATACAATACATCAAGGATCACCTCAATCTCATTTTATCAGGGTTTACTCGAAGTAGTCTTCAGTATCTCCGTATTAAAACTCTCTTCACACAAAAAATTGGGAAAAAGTACATCAATACACTATATACAGTCTAAATCACTTTATATAGTATTTCCTTAACTATTATAACTAATTTTAAGTAAAGTACTAATTTTTATACCCATTATTTTTTATATATAACTTTTAGAAACGAACTCTATTTCGTGAAAAGTTAATCTAGTTGAGTTATATTCACCTCAAGGAATACGTAGGTGGTCTCGCATCTTCGATCAGAGATCATATTTTCAAGTTATGATTTTTTTTTGTTAGGTTTTCTTTTGTTTTCTTTTCCCATTCTCGTCTTCTACGTGGCACCTGTTCTCACTGTCTCCTCTCTAATTCTCTCTTTTGTTTTTTTTTTCTTTGTTTGTTTTCGAAGTGCATGGTCGTGGGTCCTTCACAGTTTCCTCCTATATTATTATTATTATTATTATTATTATTATTATTATTATTATTATTATTTAATACTTTATTAGATTAGGGTTTTAAGAAAATCTTAATATACTTTTACTCGCGTAACGGTTTCGATAAAATTTAATATTTTAATATTTTATTATGAATTTTTATGCTTAAGCTAATTTAATTATTCTGAGTGCGAATATCCACTCAAAATTCCTATTTAACAATCCAAAATCTATAATTTTGATTTATTCCATCGTTTACCTAAAGTTTCATTATGGTTTGCTTTTAATAAGCTTATTTCTATTATTATAACTCTATTCAAAGAGTGTTTTAAGACTTTTAATAAAATCTTTTAATTATTCCACTATTATACGAAATTAAAATTCGTGGGTTTTACATTCTTCCCTCCTTCAAAAGTTTTGTCCTCAAAACTTTAGAACATACTTGGTTCTCTGAAGAGTTGGGAATATCTCTCCTTCATCTCACCTTCCTTTTCCCAAGTAGCCTCTCGTTCCAAGTGTCGACTCCACTAGACCTTAACAAACCTGATGGTCTTGTTACATAACTCTCGAGATTGAGTATCGAGAATTCAAATAAGATGTTCTCAATACGTTAGGTTCAGTTGAATTGCCAGGATATCCATCTCAATGGCTCGATTAAGGTCTAGAATGTGTTTCCAAAGTAATGACACATGGAAGACATCATGAACCCCTGACAGTTGAGGTGGTAAAGCTAAATAATAGGCCACTTCTCCAACTCGTTCCAATACTTCATATGGCCCTAAGTATCTGGGACTTAGCTTCCCTTTCGTTCTAAACCATCTAGTTCCTTTAACTGGGGTGACCTTTAAATAGACATGTTCTCCTAGCACGAATTCCACCTCCCTTCTCTTCAAATCGGCTCAGCTCTTTTAGTGATCTTAGGTTTCCTTCATTCGTTGCTTAATAATGGCAACCTTATCTATTGTCTCTTGTAGGAAATCTAGCCCAAGTGCCTTACGTTCTATCTCGTCCCAATATAATGGAGATCTACACTTTCATCTATATAGAGCTTCACACGGGGCCATCTTGATTGACGAATGATAGCTGTTATTGTAGGCAAACTCGACTAATGGAAAATGTCACTCCCAGCTATCCTTAAAGTCTAATACACAAGCTCGTAACATATCTTCCAAAGTTCGAATGGTCTGCTCGGATTGTCCATCCGTTTGAAGGTGATATGCTGTACTGAATTGCAATTTAGTTCCCAGAGCTTGTTGTAGACTTCTCTAGAACTTTGATACAAATCGGGGATCTCGATCAAATACTATACTTTATGGTACCCCATGAAGTCTCACAATTTCCCTTGGGTAGATCCTGACTAACTTTTCCAAAGAATAAGTCATATTAATAGGTAAGAAATGGGCAGATTTGGTTAATCAGTCCACGATTACCTATATTGCTTCGTATCCAGCTCTAGTCCTCAGTCATGCCGTAACAAAGTCCATCGTGATTTGCTCCCATTTCCATTCGAGAATTGACAATGGTTGTAGCAATCCTCCAGGTCTTTAATGTTTAGCCTTAACTTGTTGATAGACGAAACATTAGGAAACAAACCGTGCTACATCCCTCTTCATTCCTTTCCACCAATAGCATTTCTTAAGCTCCTGGTACATCTTATTTCCCTTAGGGTGTAAGGTGTAACTAGAATTATGGGCTTTGTTGAGGATGTTATTTCTTAACTCTTGATCCAACAGTACGCACCATCTACCCCTTAATCTTAAAACTCCCTCTAGGTCCACTTCAAAATCAGTGCTGACCCTTTGTTCCACTTCTTCCCGCAGTTCTGTGATCTTTAGGTCAACTCTCTATAATTCCTTTAATCTATCTAAAAGCATAGGTCGTACCTCCAAAGCAGATATCTGAGCCTCTCCTTCTTTATGCTACCTAAACTCAATCCTAAGCTTCTCAAACTCTCATATTAATTGTTGTTGTTCCATTAACAACGTTGCCACCTAGCCATGGTTTCTTCGACTCAATGCATCGACCACTACATCGGCTTTTCCCGGGTGGTAGCTAATACTGAGGTCATAATCCTTAATGAGTTCAAGCCATCTCCTCTGTCGCATGTTGAGTTCTTTTTAGTAAATAGATACTTTAAGCTCTTATGGTCGGTGTATACTTTACACCTCTGCCCATATAAGTAATGTCTCCATATTTTCAAGGCAAACACAATCGCAACCAACTTTAGATCGTAGGTAGGGTAATTTCTCTCATGGGTTTTCAATTGCCGGGAAGCATAAGCCACCACTTTCTTATTCTGCATTAGCACAAAACCCAATCCATTTTAGGAAGCATCACTATATATGCTAAAGGGCTCTTCCGTGTTAAGCTATGTTAAGATTGGGGCCATAACTAATCTTTGCTTCAACTCTTGGAAGCTTCTCTCGCATTTCTCATCCCACTCAAACTTCACCTCCTTCTAGGTTAATCTAGTCAAAGGTTTTGATAGCTATGAAAAATTCTTCACAAATCACTTGTAATATCCAACTAACCCAAGGAAACTTCTAACTTCTGTCACTGTAGTGGGTGGCTTCCAATCAACTATAGCCTCGATCTTTGCTGAGTCCACTATTATCCCTTCACTAGATATAATGTGTCCCAAGAATTCCACTTGATGCATCTAGAATTCACACTTGGATAGTTTCGCAGACAATTGGTCCTCTTTCAATAATCCCAAAGAAATTCGCAAGTGTTCCTCATGTTCTAATAGCATCTTGGAATAGATCAAAATGTCGTCAATGAAAACTATGACGAACTTATCCAAAAATAGCTTAAAGATCCTATTCATGAGATCCATGAATGCAACTGGAGCATTTGTCAATCCAAAGGACATAACTAGGAATTTATAGTGACCATATCTCGTTCGGAAGGCAGTTTTGGGCACATCCTCCAACTTAATCCTCAATTGATGGAATCTGGATTGCAAGTCAATTCTAGAAAAGATATTTTCTCCCTTTAGTTGATCAAAGAGATCGTCAATCCTTGGTAATGGATATCTATTCTTGACGGTCACTTTGTTCAACTCTCGATAGTCTACACATAACCGCATAGATCCATCTTTCTTCTTAACAAATAATACTAGGGCTTCCCATAGTGATATACTTGGGCGAATAAACCCCCTCTCAATCAATTCCTGTAACTACCTTTTCAACTCTTGTAATTCCATTGGAGCCATTCGATAAGGTGCTTTTGAGATTGGTTCGGTACCTGGCTTTATCTCAATGGTAAAATCCAATTACCTCAGAGGTGGTAATCCCAATAGTTCTTCAGGAAATACGTCAGGGTATTCATTAACAACTAGTATTTCCTCTAACTTTGGCAATGCTTTCTCCACCTCCACCACACTTATTAAGTACATGTTCCAACCTGAAAGACTTTTCTTTTCCTCCTCAATTTAGCTAGCTGAAACTTCACGAGTCTCTTTCACTTGCCCTTGATACACTATCATTTCAATCCCTAGCCTGCTAAACTGCACCTCCCTATTCTTGCAGTCCACATAGGTAATGTTTCTGGATAGCCAATCCATTCCTAAGATCACTTCGTAGCCTCTCATGGCCAAAACAATTAAATCTACAGGCATATTTCTTCCTTGGATCTTGATCGAGCAATCCTTCACCATATCTTTAGCGATAGCCCTTTCTTTGGTAGGGGTATTAATCCTTAAGATTCTTGGAAAAGGTTAAACATCTAATCTCCGTTGTTCAGTCACAGCTAGGCTTATGAAAGAATGTGTAGCTCCCGTATCGAATAGGACTAAGGTTAGTTGAGCAGCGACTAAGATAAATCCTATCAATTAGGTAATATTTTATTACTATACTTTATCTAATTAAATTCTCTTAGTAGTAAGCCTCTATATCTCATAATTGTTGCAATTATCTCTTATTTATACTATACATCTATAAAACATCATAAATAGGTGAATTTCAGTTTCTACGTACCTATTACCACATCTCCTCCCTTTAAATACTCTATAGCAGCCAAATCAATGTCTTGATATTGTTTTGGCTCATGTCCTTCCCATTCTTCGATTGCCACACCCTCTATGGCAAAAACTTGAGCATTAGGGGCCTGAGGATTGGTTCCTTGTACTCCTAGTCCTGGTGGTCTATGGGCTGGTTTTCTTATGGTGGTTCTAGGTCTAGTGACCTTAGGTCCAAGCCCTTGATACTTCTTAGGGCATGTGCTAGCTATGTGCCTTACTTGTCTGCACACATAACAGATTGAGGAACCTTTTCATGGACACTCCTTGGCTTTGTGCTCATTTTCCCCACATCTAAAGCATCTCCCTTTTAGGTAAGGGCAATCTCAAGGATAATGCATTTTTCCACACCTCCAACAAACCACTGTTATCGGTTTTTCCCGAGGGACAATAAACAGTGGCTTTGTACCTGCAGGCCTTACATTCAACATTGGCCTTTTTCCTTTATCACTTAGGATAGGTTAGAATTGAGGTCTCTTCGCAGGAATGCGAGGTCCAACACTTGGTCTCGCTTGGGCCTTCAATTCTCCCACTTTCAATTTAGTCTACTCTAGTGCTCAAGCCTTATTCACCACCTCAGCATACGGTTTTAATTCAAACTCCATGATTTGTCCTTGGATTTCAACATCCAATCCATTCAAGAATAGCTATTGTTTTAGCTCATCTGAATCCTTATAGACATCTGAAGCGAACTGTAATAACTTGAGAAACTCATGCTCATACCGATCAATACTCCTTCAGCCTTTCTTTAATTGAAATAGTTACCCGCTTAGTCAGGTTTTGACGCTTTCTAGGAAGTATTCCTTGAAAAACTCATCCCGAAAAGTTTCCCAAGAGATTGGTTAGGCTAATGCTCTTTATCTCACATCCCACATATTCTGGCGCTAGCTTTCAACACATAAGAGGCGTAGGCTAACTTCTAAGGATCCTCTACCTCATACACAGCGAATAACCTTTCCAGCGGGGCCATCCATTCCTCAGCTTCTTCCAGCTTCCCATATGCACCATAAAAGAATCTATTGGAGTGTATGAAGTCAAGGAAGGTATTCCTCTGAATCCGACCACTTCTTCCTTAGTCATTTCTAAGTTCACTTTCCATTAGTGGTACGTGGGTCATTGGAGCTAATGACACTAGTACCGACTCTTATTGTGATTGTTGAGGTGCTACTGGTGGTGTTGGATGCGCTTGAGATGGTTAAGGGACCGCTGTGATGATGGTTGACTTCCTAGCATCAACTACTGAATCAACAAGGCTTGTTGTTCACGATCGCTTCGAGCCTCGTCATGCGCTCTTCCCCACTTCCTCTTCCTTCAATGGGAGCCTCTATAGCTCTTTATTGTCCTAGTTTAGCCACTCGACTTGACGTTACAGGTTGAATCTCTAGATTCTCTTGTGGGACCACCGGTGGTGTTTCCATTTCCGATATTCCTTCGTCCTCCCGACGCCTTGGTGATGCGGCAGCCTTTCGCCCCCTACTAACACCAATGTAGGAATAGGTGTTGACGAGGAGAGTATTGATAACGAGGAGAGTTCCAATGAGGATAATTGGGAAAGTGAAAATGATAGAGATGAAGTACCTAAAGAAGACTCTCCAATTATGCATACGTACTCAAGATAGGCAATAAATCAATCAGAGCAAGTTGAACCACCAAGCATAGCAATAAGAGATTCTATTCCATACTACAACATTGGTGGTGATGATGGTTGCATTTATTTCGAGCAAAAGCAAACTAATATTTGCAATGATCTAACCAACAGTAACAATTTCTACAAACGCATGAGATTCAAAACGAAAGCAGATATGATTTAAGCAGTGAAGGCTTATCATGTGAAGAACCATTGTAACTTCACTGTTGTAGAGTCTACTTCATTATTGTAGTCTATTTATTGTTTGAGAAGAGACGACGATTGTAAATGGAAACTTCAAGCTTGAAAGAAGAAGTTAGATGGATGTTTGTAGTGATAAGATTCAAGGGTCCACATACATATAATAACTTGCTGATTAGTTAAGATCACTCACAACTGGATTGTAATCTTCTTGTTAGCCAATTTGTAAATCATGTTAGGGACAATCTTGATATGAAGGTAGCCAAGCTAGCTTTTGTTGTTGAACAGGAATTTGGCTATAAGAACAATAGGAGATGGATTTAGGAAGGGAAGAAACAAGCTATCGAGAATGTGTATGAGAACTGGAAAAAGTCTTACAATAAACTGCCTAAACTTTTGAATGCGATAGAAAATACAAATCCCGAAACATAAATTGATTAACGGTGGAGCAGATCAACTACCCTTAGTGTGTTTACTCTAAAGTGGGTACTTTAGGCATTTAGGTCGTGCATTGCAACGTGGAGATTCCTCATACTAGTTGTTACCATTGATGCAACTTTTCTATATGGGAAGTACACTCACAAGTTACTAATTACTTATGGCGTTGATGGCAACAACTATATACTTCCGCTGGCAATTTGCTATGGTTGATTGGGAAATAGGGATGCCACCAGGGTGGGTTGTAATAGGATACCTATCCCGACTGACCAAATAAAAACCTTATAGGGTTTAGGGTCAGGTTTTGGACATGGAATAAAACCCTGATAGAATTTAGGATCGGGTTATTTGATTTAGAAAAAACCCAATGGGAAAACCCGACTCAATAATTTTTTTAAAAAATAATAAATTAATATTATAATTTATAATCAGTATATTTTATTTTATTATTATTATATTTTAAATTTTTATATTTAATTTCTCTCTTCTTTCCATCACAAGTATATTAATAATAAATTAAATGAATGACATATGAAAATAAGTTGAAGTATGAAAAAAAAAAAATTAATCGCCATTTTGTTCGAGTTCAGGTCACTTAATTTGTTAATCAGGTTAAGGCAGGTTTTGGGAATATAATTTTTTGTCGAGTTGGGTTCAAGTTTTAATGAACTTGTCCCAAACCCAACCTGTTTACATCCCTATCAGGAAACAGTTGAGATATGGGGCTGATTTTTGAGAAAATAGAAAGAATACGTTGTCAACGATCGTGTAGATTGTGAAACCATTTGCTTAATATCATATAGACATGCAGGCATCAAGTCGATAGTTGAAGAAGAAGCCAATGGATGGAGCCTTCCATTTGTGTTGTGGCATTTCTATCTACGATACTCTATAGGCAACTTCAACTCAGCACATAAAAACATGCAATGTAAGAGGTTGGTCACATATGCTAGGTTGCAAGCATAATCTCACAAGTTGAACTATGTGATGGAGCATGTGGGGATGATTAAGCCTAATGCATTTGACGGCGTGTCGTTGGATATGTGGATGCTTGCTCATAATGGTTGCTACCAATTTAGGTATATGACTTCCAACATTGTAGAAAGTTACAATGCTTTGTTAAAGGGGGCTCGAAGGTTACCTATGACTGCTTTGGTAAAGAAGACATGCTACAACTACATAGGTACTTCATCAGGAAACATTCAAAAGCTTTAAAGAATATGGCGAAGGGTAGAATTTTCACCAAATATGCAACCAAAAAAATTGATAAATGAAGTTCATTAGCTGGCAACTACAATGTCATCAATTATAAAGCAGGATAGACTTTTTGAAGTCCTCACTGATAGTCATCATGTCACGAGTAAGTTAAGGGGAGGGGGCTGAACGCACATTGTTGGCTTTACCCGTAGCACATGTAGTTGCTAAAAATGGCAAATATACAAAATCTCATGCTCCTACACCTATATAGTAGTTACCTTACTGAGACTTGATATAACGCACTCTATACTTGATTAGTATAAATGGATGCATTAGGAGCTCACATATAGGACACACTTCATGCCTATAGGTGACGAGTTGAACTGGGAGCTAGTACACTTCCTATCACTCCACCTAAGGGGAGACCTCACACGGAAAAAGGGAAAGTCAAGGTGGAAAAGATACCACATGGAGATGGACATTAAGGAGTGTCCAAATCAAATCACATGTGGATTTTGCTAACCCAAGGGAGGTGCATTAGGATGACGTGATAATGGTAAATGATGGATACAAATACACATTTCACGACATTCCACATTGCATTTGTGATGCTAACATTACCTTTTTCCCTTGTGCAGTTTAGCTGAAGCCTCGACCACTCCATCAATTTTGTTTTAACATCATAGAAGGGGGATCTCTAATGGAGGTTGACGATTCTTGTGCATTTATAATTACAATTTTGTAATTTATTAAGAAGTTATATTGAATGTTAATTTCTTTAGACCTTTGTTAATTTGTTTTCACATATTCAAAGTTGTAATATTGTATATGTATACATTGCATGTATAACGAGCAAATGCAAACATTATCTATCAAACATAATACATAGAAATTCATTATAAAATTTTAAAATACATCAATTTAATCATTTAAATGGAACATATATATATATATAATGAATAAAAAATTATTTGTTCCTATCCCATCCTATCTCCTTCCCCTAGTGAATTGTCTAGCTAGCTAGGTAAAAGCGTTGGTTAGTTCCTAAGATAGCCTTAGACGTGGAGTAGGAGCTTCATACTCCTATGTTGGATGTTGCTAAGGAGTATCACCAAATGCTTGCTAAGGCACAGTACTCCACTTTGTAGGTTGAGTTGATAATTCACCCTAGTACATAGGTTATTTTCTAAAGCGTTTCTTTTGTGGAGCCGACGATGTTGGAATAGAACCACTTACAAAATGCCGATGTAGTGTCTCGTATTGGTTGAAAATTGGCCCCAAGTAGCATACATCACATCGAAATAAATCAAGAACTGTTAGTCCTGTATTGGATTTTGTTATGTCTCACCATGGTTTTAGGGTCATCGCTATCCCATTATCCTTCGCCACACAAGAATCAATTGTGCCTCTACCTTCACCTCTTAAGTATTCTGATATTATGCCTACGAGTATAGCATTACCCCCCCTATGGTGATGCATGAAATGAAGACCTTAAGCAGCTATTCTCACGGCTATGTCTAGATCCAACGATAAGAACATTTTTCTTAACATTTCACCATGCAAATATGAACAAAACGTAAATTAAATAAGAAATGGTCATGCAATTATTCACTTATGAAGTGTTGATGTAAATCATACTTACTAGAAATCTAAGAATAGCTCCCGCACATCCAATATATCATTAGTTGATCAATCAATATAACTACATGTAATTTTCATGCATGCCACTAGGGCCCTCCATGTGAACCACTCGATCAACCCACTATTCCCTCATGTGTATATACACTATATGCTGGATTAGCCAATCAAAATCAATCGTCCCTCGCAAGTCAATTTGATGGAGCTCCGACTGCATATTCACCAGCTATGGGATATATTGAAACCTACTAAACTGCTTAGCCACTCAGTTCGGGAAATGTTACTCAACAATGTGGAAACATATTAGTGGCACCTAAACCATCTAAATATGCATGCTAGCTTTATAGAAATCGGGGAGGAGATTAATTGCATTCCCATCGTACAGCTTCCATTCCACCTAAAGGATAGGAAATTATATTCACTATAAACGATCAATATGATGAATTGGAAGGAAAATAAAAAATAAATTACTAAAACACCTATGACATGTTTTACCTATCCAACATATCCCAATATGCATTGATAACGTGGGTCAAGTGATACTAAGTGTCCCTCTTCATGTTCTAATTTGCCACCAATAGACAACTAAATTTTATATATAGTCCGTATCGGCTAAAGGATGCTATGTAGGGAAATCTATCCTAAGCCTACACTTGTAGAAGAATGGTAGTCTCTCTAATCTCGTATGCTGATGGTGATAATGCAACACAAAGTTGGAGATATAACCACACAAGACATGCAGAACCCTAACTATACATCTCCGTAGTGTCAAAATGCTCCAACAGAGGTAACCACATCACGTAGACGGGGGTGCTAGATTTATTGGCAAAGATAAATCCCCCTAGCAACTGCATTATGTATGCACACATATATCAATGGATTGCTCAGCATCAGCGTTAGGTAGGAGTATCCAGAACATATCACGCAACCACATCATGCTAATGTAACCCCCTTTACCTCTAGGCCCTAGCCTTGTCCCCAACAATTCTTCTCATATCACATCGTAATCGAGGCAACTACTCCTTATAACTACCCGATCATCAATGAGGAGCCCTAGCTGGATCTCTACATCCTATAGGATGATAGTAAACTCCCCTATTGGCATATGAAATGTGTATGTCTCTAGCCTCTATTGCTCCACCAATGTTGTAATCATGTGCCAATCCAATGAAATGAACAACAGGTAGCTCGCACCTTCGAATCTCACCAAATGCGAGTATGGCTCCATTTGAGGATCAAGGGGGATGGTACACTCGTCGCGACAAAATGACAACCCGTGGCGTCGAACAGCAAGGGTTGCTTGATCCTATAATGATAACAAGTGAAATGTTATACTATTTGTAATGCAATATAAACTAATCAATAAGTGAAATGTCGTTTACCTCTCTATCTTAGATGGCTTATGATCGATGTCCCTTCTACTGTGTTAAGACTGAAGGATCGAAGGGTCTAGGCTCCATCTATTATGTAATAAAAAATATATATTAAAAAAATTAGTATATGTTACCATTAATATCAAAATATTAATTAATGACTTATTAGCAACTATTTATTATCTAATTAAAAATTAATTAATAGCAACTAAAGTTTATACCTACTTTTACAGTAATAAACAAAGATATTATATGTACAATCAATACCGAATTTTTTTAGTAATTAATTTTATGACGATTAATTAATGATATATCAATAACTAGTTACTATTAATTAATAATAACTTAATTTTACAACTATTTTCTCAAAAAAAAAACATAAACATATTACATTTACAATTAATAGAAAATTTCTCTCTATTGGTACTTAATGACGGATTAACAACTAATTACTCTTAGTTAATGGTTAATTAATGAGTTAATTTGATAACAACTTCTACAATAACAAACAAACATATTGCATTTACAATCAATACAAATTTTTTCATTACTTAATTTTCTAACAATTAATTAATGACATATTAATAACTAATTACTATTATGTAATAGTTAATTAACAACAAAGTAATTTTACAACTATTTGTACAAACATACTACATTTGCAATCAACATAAAATTTTTTACTAATTAATTTTATAATAATTAATTAATGACATATTAACAACTAATCATCTTTAATTAATAGATCATTAATAACCACTTAATTTTATAATTAATTTTATAAAAATATATAAATATTTTACATTTGCAATCAACACAAAATTTTTCACTAATTAATTTTCTAAAGATTAATTACTTGTATATGAATGACTAATTACTGTTAATTAACAGTTAATTAACAACAACTTAATTTAATAACTACTTTTACAAAAAATACATTATAATAACACATAAAGATAATTCATTATAATCAATATAAAGATTTTTCCTAATTATTTTTCTAATTATTAAATAATGACTAATTAAGAACTAATTACTCCATCATTAATGATTACTTTTACGATAATTTTCACAACTAAAAATTACGACATTTCATTTACGAAAAATACTAATTTTTTTTTATTAATTCATTTGCCAATGTTAATTAATGATATATTAATAACTATTGCTACTTCAAAAAAAATAATGTAGTACAAATAATTGCATTTATTTTTTATATGTATTCATACAAAATAGCATACTAGCAACAAAAATTAATTTTTTCTAAAAAAAAAATACCAAAATCTTATTTTGCCAAAGAAGTTGAAAAATGTCTTCTAAATTTTTCTACACACATACTTCAACAAGCTAAAACTTACGTAAAACAAAAATTAAGAAAACAAAAATTTTCAAATTATGAGATAGAATGAAACTTGTAGAAGAAATTCAAAGATGTGAAAATAAACATATGAACTGATTATTCGTATTTATATTACAAATTGTTGATGCAATTTTTTTTTATGCATTGGAAATCATATCATGTGATATTATGTAAATTTACTACTATATCACTTTATCATAATTTTTATAGGTTTACAGTAATACTTTGTAATAATTTTATAGGATTGCAGTATTACTTTGTAATAACTTTATAGGTTTGCATGATTTAATCACAATCAAAAAAATATTCCTCGGTATAATTAGGCGTGGACCTTTATTGTGCCTTCAATTTAAAAAAAAAAAAATTTACACTAAAGTCATAAACCACATTTATGCTTTCGAAACCTATTTTAGAAATAATTATTTTGAGTATAATATTTATGAAATTTTTTATAAAAAATTACAATTTTTAGCTATTGGTAGACGATTTTCTTCTTTTTTTTCTTTTTTCTTTTTTTTTTCCCTTTTGGTCATGCATACCCATGTGAACATACAGATGGATATGATTCCTCCCAACATTACAAACTATGGCTACAAAATTGTAGCAATTTGCCAGCAAAATGCGTGCTTTAGTTTTTCTTTTTTCTCCTAACAATTTTGTTGGTGACTCGCTTTAAGACCCAATAAGTCTACAATCGCCATTCAGTGCTTAGTCCAAATTGGGGACTAAATGGTGCAGTATCTTGTCAATGTCTAGGTAAAAGGAATGAAGGTCTTGCTCCACTCTAACCAGCAACTGAATATCTTGCAACAAGTGCCCAAATAACTTGGCTCGAGAGCTGGCCATTGCCAAAGTAATCATTTTATAATCATAAGTGGTAAGTTTTCAAAGCAAACAAAGACACGTATTAATAATATATCAAATGGAAAATTTATCACTTTTCAATACACATCTTTTTTTAGGGCAAAGTAAATTTTTTTTTTTTACTCCCCCCCGAGGGCAGAGTAACTAAGTTTTTTTCTACTCTTGTTAGGTAACTCGAGGACCCCGTTAGCTGGATTCATTCTCATCAACATGGTAGGTAAGGCATGGGTCAGGTTATACGGGAAGGTTGGTTACTAGGGGTTAGCTCTCTGTTCTCTTGCGATAGGTGCACAGTGTACCAAAATCTGGCAGCATCTCATTGCTCCAGCTATTATTAAGGATAAGGACCACTTTACAGGATGTTGATTGATTTAAGCAAGAACTGAGTCTGCATTCACTCCTTTCCATGTAATAGGAGACCTAGATATTTTAAGGTGGAAGCTGCTAGCAATCTGGATATTTGTACCTAAGAACGATAGATCTACGTAATGTTTCAACTACATGAGTACCGACCTGACGTGTGGGTGGTGGATTGAATATTCATGTAAATAGTGAGAAATGGTATTAAGTATTTAGAAATGATATGTCATTATTTAGAAAGAACTAAAATCCCCTGCATTTGGAAATTTACATTATGTATCAAGAACTGTACCATATTGCATTAAGTCATGTAGGAGGTTTAACTCCTTTATAAGTACCATTTTTATATGAAGGTCATGAGTCTTTGGATATATAATTAAAATTAAGGAATTGTTAATATCTAAAACATATAAGTAATGAGGATGATTATGTGACAAAAATAAAAAATTACAAATTGTTCAAAAGGGGTTACTAGAAAAACTGTATGAGTAATGAAAACTAAAAATTATAAATAGCTAAAGTCATTACTAGTTGTTATATGCCCATACTAGCTTAGGGCCCAAGGCTCATATTACTTCAACTTAGCTACAAAATGGAAAAGTGCCTAAAACTGGTTGAGATAAAATAAGAAAGTAATCTAAACCTTTTGAAAAACAAGCTTCAAGTAAGTATTTCCTATTATAAGTAACACATCTTCAAGGAGTCTTCTCCATTCAAGTAAGATCATCTAAGACTCCCCCCCACACTTTGATTGCCTCACCACTACATTGCTTATCATATTTGAGCGTAAGAGTCCAAGCACTTAAGACACCTTCAACATTTTAATAGCTCACGTTTGTCCATCTTGTAGGTTGAATGACCAAGTTCAAGAGTATGATTTAGCCCAAGATTGCATCCAAGCAACAAGAGCAATCAACAATTGATGCCCACCGTGTCAAGGCCAACTACAACTATGGATAGCATAAGATCAAGAAGGAATTTAGGCAAGAACATCCTTAATGACCACAATCCACCAAAAACTGCAAACAACAATCCTCTAGTGCCCCTTAATTGCACCACTTACAACGCTGGGAGATGAAGACAAGATTGCATAACTCAAGAGATAGCTTGCCGATTTGTTGGTTGAGAACCATCAATTGAAAGACCAGGTCAATGAAATCATTAATCGCTCCCAGTGACACTCTCAGTCTTGAAGTTAGTAGAATGGTGATAATATTTCACAATACCTTGGGAATGCACCACCAAAACTAAATCGAGCCCTAAACCAAAGGGGTGACCAAAACAATAACTACAACAATAATTCTGAAGCACAATCTACAAGATCTCTAGCTGATATAGGCAATATGATCAAACGCCTCAACAAGTTGAAAGAAGCCAAGAAACGTAACCCATGGGACATGTTACCATTGGTAACTCTCCCTTTATTCAAGAAATCTGGAACAAACAGCTTCCCACACATGTGAGAATTCCGTAGGTTGAATTTTATGATGAGATGACCGACCCAACTAAGCATCTCAGTTATTACATTGCTTAGATGAACCTCCTTGTCATCTCCAACACAATTGATTGCTTGCAAAGCTTTCCTAGAAACTTTAAAGAAGGTAGCAAGAACTTGGTTTCAAGGCTTAAAGCCAAACTCTATTGCTAATTTCTACGACCTTGCCATACAGTTCTATTAATACCTTTTGAAGAGCAAAATGCCCAAATGAGATTCCTCAACTTTCAACCTTATCTATCAAAAGTAAGATGAGACATTAAGAGACTATATCTCTAGGTTCAACAAAACATTGCTTGAAATCCTTAATGTCAATATAAGTGTAGTTTAAAATGCAACACCTAATGGAGTAAAGGACCAATCTCAGTTCTTCTACTTTCTTACATTACATAAGCTAAAGAACTTTAGAGAGTTTCAAGAATGAGCAACAGATTAAATTACTCAAAAAGATGACATACTAGCAATAAGATAAGCTGAGTAAAACTCCTCCAACAAGAAGAAAAATGGCAAAGAATGGACCTCAGCAAAGGACAAACTCGGTCCTACCTCGAAAGGTAATGGGTTTGCTCGAAGTGGTAACAGCAACAAGAAACGCACCATTCCTTTCTACAAGTAGCACACCCAACTCAATAAACCCCGTGTCAACATTTTCATGAAAATGCAAGGTCAAGACATTATCACCTAACCCAACAAAATGAGAAGCAAGCTAGCTAGAAGAATTCTGACAAATATTATGACTTTTACAAAGATAGAGGCCACACCATGAAGAATTGCACATAGCTCAAGATTGCCCTCAAAGACCTTGTCAGATGAGACTACTTACAAGAAGTTATTACATCTGGTAACAAAACCCGCAAAAAACCAAGAAGGGAGGAAAGAGAAGATAAGGATCAAGAATAGCAAGATTGCCCCATTTCAGGCACCATTAATACCATCGTTGGAGGACTAATTGTAGGGGGACACTCCATCTCGCAATGCAAGTGTATGACTGCTTAAGGAACTATCAGAACGGCTTCACCACGCAATCGAGGTGCCCTAAAGTAGACACTGCAATCACTTTTTCCGATGAAGACCTTGAAGGCATAATATTTCCTCATGATGATGCCCTAGTAATATGAGCTTGAATTGCTAATTTTGATGTTCGTAAGATCCACATTAACAATAGCAGCTCCATTGACATCATATATAAAAAAGCTTTTGACTAAATGAAAGACTAGGTCGAGCTGAAGCTGAAGCCCTATGATAACAAGCTCTACGAGTTCAATAACCAATCTTTAAAACCTAATGGCATTATCACTCTCCCTATAGAACTTGGAGATAAACCACACAAGACATAGATCATAGTTAACTTCCTCATCATTAATGCATGGTCCCCCTACAATTTTATCATTGGGAAACCATCACGAATTACTATAGGAATGATAGCCTCCATAAAACACTTAAAAGCTAAATTCATAACTCGTACAAGGGTTAACATCTGCAACAACAACCAATAGGCTTCTAGAAATTTGTATCTCTAAGCCCTCTTCTAGCAAGAAGTCTTTATAGTTGAATTCGTTATAGAGGAAAAACCGAGATCAAGGAGAGAACTTGATGAAGAAACAAAGGATGTCCAAATAGGTAGCTAACCTAAACAAACTGCAAAAATTGGTACAACGGTTTTAGTTGAGCTAAGCCAGCAAATAATTGATTTCCTCTAAGCGAATGAGGATATCTTTACATGGTCACCATCCAACATGCCTAGAATCCCCATCGAAGTGATCTCTCACAGTCTGAAGATCAACCCTAACGTGAAGGTGGTCAAGCAAAAAAAGAGGCATTTTACCCCAATCCGACATATAGCCATTAAAGAGGACATAGAGAAACTCTCGAAAATCAAATTTATCCGAGAGGAGTCATATCCCAGATGGTTGGCTACTTGTGTGCTTGTAAAGAAGTCTAACGAAAAGTGGCGCATGTACATTAATTATACTGACCTTAATAAAGCTTGCCCAAAGGATTGTTTCCCACTACTACACATTGATCAATTAGTTGATTCCATCATGGGTCATGCACTACTGAGCTTTATGGACACCTTTTTATGCTATAATCAAATTTGGATACACAGGGAGTGTAATGCCTCAAAAATTTTGAAAAATTAAACAAAAATTAAACAAATAAGTGGAATAATAGATACTTCTAAGCCGGGGTAGCAAGAATGATAATTTTGCTATATTAAAAATAAAAAATTATACAGAAAGCAAATTACAGAAAAATATTTGATAAATAGTATAATAAGTTAAAATTATAGGCTTAGAATTTCTGAATAAAAATTTTGAGTAAATATTCATACTCAAAATAATCAAATTAGCTTAGATGTAAAATTTTGTATAAAGTATAATAATTTATTGAGATACTAATATGTATACTAAACGAACTCGTAAATAGATAATTCTTTATATTTATCCAAATTCTTTTTTTTTTTTTTTTGTCTTTCTTTTCCTCCTTTCTTTTCTTCTCCTCCTTGGCTGGCCACAAGTTTCCCTCCCCGGTCCCACATCCCAACTAACTCCACCGCCTTACCTTTTTCCTTTTCTTCCCTTTATATTTTTCTTTCTTTCTCTCTTCCAGTCTTCTCTCATGCCCTCGCTGCTCCCCTTCTCCCTCGATCCCCCTATCACCCTCTTCCTTTCCCATCTGTCCCCTTTTCCCCTTCTTCTCATCCTCGGCCAACAAAACCCCTCCTCCTCCTCAGCACCTATCCTCTTCCCTTTCCTTTCTTTTCCTCTCTCCTTCCTTACCGTTTTCTGACATTCCCTGACCCCTTATCCCTTGTCCCCTTCATCCCTTCTCCATTGTCTCCCTCGCTCCCATTCCCCTTCCTTCTCCACTTCGCCCAGCTATGTGGCGACAAGAAGGAGCTGGTCCCACCTGCATTCTAAGCATAGAAGGATCATCTAGTCAGCTTTAGTAGAAGAGAGAAAAAGGGGAAAAGAAAGATATATATATATATATATGTATACCGGATGCGTATGGCTGGTGTGAGCTTGCGTAGAGAGGGCTATCTTAGGGGAGGTGTAGCTGTGTATATGTAGGGGAGGGGAAAGTCGTGTGGTCAACTGTGTGTGCATGTAAACTTAAGGAGAAGAGAGGGTTGCGAAGTGCAGCTGTGTGTGTGTGTATTTGTGTGCGTGGTATGATTGTGTGTGTATGTGTACGTGTATGCCGGTGTGTGTGTGGTGTGTGTGTACAGTGTGTACGTGGTGTTCAGTGTGTAGGAGATACAAAGTGGAAGAGGGAAAAGAATTGGGGAAAAAGGATTGGGAAATGAAGAAAACGAAATGGAAATGGAAGATATCTAGGAAGAAGAAAAACATAGAGAATTAGAAGGAAAGATTTGAAATATATATATACATAAATGTAAGCTGGAGAATAGTAAAAAGAAATGAGAAGAAGAAGAAGTGAGAAAGTGGAAAAGTCCAAGGGGTGAAGGGAGTCTAGCGAGGAAGCAAAGGGGAAAGTTATGGGTAGGGGAGCCAAGAGGAAGAAGAGAATAAGGAGAAAGGGAGAAGAAAAGTTAGAAGATGGAGAAAGTGAGAATTGAAGACGAAAAAGGGTGAGGAAAAGAGAAGAAGAGTCAAAAGATGAAGTCAAGAGGGTATTGATCCTGTGTATGTGTGTAGGTGAAACTTATGTGTACGTGTGTGTATGACGTTATTACGATGGAGGTGGGCATGTCTGTTTGTAAAGGATAGCCGGTGTGCATATAGTGATGGAAGTATGAGTGGGGATGGAGACCGATAGAGAGGATGGGAAGCTCTGTTAGTGGAGATGTCAACAAAGGAGAGAAGAAAGAAGGTGATACAAAACCTTTAGCAATTGCTAACCCTACAGTATGTCCTACAAGTAGTTTATTGGAAGATATTAGAGATAAATTAATAAACGAAAATTTCAAAGTTGCTTCATGTAAAGGAGAGGCAAATTTGGAAATTTCCAAAAAGGAGAATAAGGGGAAAAAGAGAAGAAAGAATGGAAAGGTAAAGCCGAGAAGGAAAAGGGAATTGCATGAAGCAGGTGAGTGTGTCTATGAGTGAAATTAAACGAGAAAAAGAGGTGTCACCGATGTAGTAGCGGTGGCTCGAGTAGCTTGATCAAGTGTTCAAGTTGTAAAAGAAAGTCCTAGAAATGCGGTGTGCCATTAGTGAAATGATTGTGTATGTGGGTGTGGGGAAAGGCATTGAAGAGTTTAAGAAGAGATGGGAGTTAACAGGAGATCAAGAGATCCAATGGGAATTGCATTGAGTCACTGTAGCTGATCCTCGATGCTATGTTTGGCAAAAGGATTACATGTCGGAATCACTCGATGACAGTTAAGACTAAGACAATCATAAGCAAGTGAGTAGGAAGCTCTATCATATGTTATAGTGTCGTGTTTAATTGTGATATATATTATATTTAGTTATGATATGTTATGTATACTTATATTTCCCTACTTAGTTGCTACTGTACTTGTTGAGGTCGTTATTATCTTGGAGTTAGAAGTGTGTGAAATGTGAAGTTTTGATGTGGTGTGTGTTATAGTTGTTATTGTTGCTGTCGCTACTACTGCTACTGCGTGGAGGGCTGTTGCGAGAATTTATGGGTGTGTGTGAAGGTGTTTGTACCAAAGTGGAGGTATTATAAGGTGAAAGGTGTGCTAGAATTATGTATCTTGTGTTTATACGATTTAGCTTGTGTGTGTGGATATGTCTGTATCATTGCAAGCTATTCTAACCGTATATATATGTGAGTGTGTGTACGATTGGAGAGTGTGTGTATGTGCATGATGGTGAGTGAATATTAGGATAATGGAGAAATTTCAGGAAAATTAGGAAAACATATTTTTTCAACTTAACCTCTAACTAAACTAAAACTACTTGCACATATAGATAAGTAAATAGGGTTAGATAATATATAGTTATATATATATATTTAAATATTATATATGTTGATGCAGGTGAAAAAGACTTGTGATTTTACATTTTTATAAATTTTAACATTTTGATAATTGAGGATGTTGGAAGAATACATCCTTAGCTACCTTGTTTAACTCTCGGGCGTGTAAAAATTGAGCACTTGAGAGATGAGATGACATAGGGGTGTCAAAGAATGAGAATTTTAAATCAATCTCAAGTGATTGATTTGACAGTAAGTGAAATGACACAGAAGTGTCAAGGGATGAGGACCGTAAATCTAACCTAAGTGGTTGATTTAACGGTCGATGAGATTAAGCTGTATTACACTATTATTGATTTGGTCTCACATGACGACTCCTTTTAAAATTTATTTAATTATGATTTTGTGTTTAACATGTAATGTTTGATGTTTCTTGTTGTGATGAATGTGAATGTAAGGTGTAATTGTTTTGCTTGTGGGATTGACTTGGTTCCTATTGGTTATTCGTAGACTTATAAGTCTTAAATGTTTGATAGTTACTTTATCATTTTGAATGTGGATTGATTTGTGATTATATATTGTTTGATCACTCCAAATCAATTAATTGAAAGATTAGACTTAATTTAAAACTGGACATGCATTTACACAAAACATTGCATGAAATTGAAGGTCATCACTGCTACAGGGCTCACCGGAAGTAATCAGAGGTTTATTGTTCTACCAAGTGCAAACTAAGTGACTAGGGGATTGTTACACCTTGACAGTTACAAGTCCGACCGGCCGATCCTTAAGGGTGTTGCTCGGTGCATGAGGCACAAGAGCGCTTAGTGTATGAGAACACTCGAGCTTATAATATCAAATTTAAAAGATATTTTGATTATCAATGAGATAAGAATAATTGAATTGGTTGTGAGACCCAAGCACTGATGATGGCTCCGGAATCCCTAACCTAAGGTCAAGGGGGGCATAAATCCTAGACTTTACATCGGTTACCGGAAGACCGCGTAAGATACTGCATTCATATGGTTGTTCATGCATAGCATATGATTTGATAAGTTGATTTGAAATTTCTTGTGCGTGTGTAGCATTAAGAGTATTACACTCTCATTCACTGAGTCATAATGTGCTCATCCCTCCACAAACTGTTTTACAAGTAAAAATCTTAAAAGCTTAGGATGAGATAAGATGTGAAGTGTCGAGAGTTTTTAGAAGCTAAGAATGATAAAGTAAGAATTGTGAATGATAGACTATTTAGATGAAATGTTATTTTTAAAACCTTGAGAAATTTTGAATTTGTGAGACTTAGGGTTTTATTCCATTTACTGATTGGTGGGGGATTCTGACTCTCTGCGATCTTGGTTAACCGTAGGACATGGAATCCATAGTAATATTTTTATTATATGATTATATGTAATATGATTAGTCATAAATGTAATTAATTATTTAAAGTCTTACAATCTCTGACTCGTAAAACGGTTATCATGTAACGGGTACACACGTGACACGATAACTTTTAGTAGAAGCTTCCAAGTCCCCTTTAGGGCATAACAAACCGGACCAAGTACACACGTATTTTGTCACTAACTTTAGAACATACTGTTACAAGATAATGCCTTTTAGACTAAAAAATGTTAGAGCAACGTACTAGATATTAGTGACAAAAATGTTCATGCATCAAATCGAATAAACTGTTGAGGTTTATGTCAATGACATGATAGTGAAAAATAAGAAGCCTCACAAACACTTGGTCAACTTAGAGGAGACATTCTAGATATTGTAGTAGTATAATATGAAGTTGAACCCCCAAAAGAGCATTTTCAAGGCGATGTCTAGGAAATTCCTTAGATTTGTGGTCACTTCATGAGAGATCAAAGCTAATCCTAAGAAGATTAGGGCTATTCTAGACATGTAACCTCGATGATAGTCAAAGAGGTCTAAAGGTTAATATGGTGCATTGCTACGCTAAGTAGGTTTGTCTCTAAATCTATAGACAAATGTACCCCATTTTTTTTAAATCTTAGGGAATCCTACCAATTTCTAGTGGATTAATGAGTGTCATGACGCATTTGATGAGCTAAGGAGCTTTCTCATGACGCCATCGATCCTATCTAAACTAGTCATCGAAAGGAAACTTTATATTTATCTCGTTGTATCCAATCAAGCTTAATTCTCCATACTAATATAAGTGGACGCAAGAAAGCACTGTCTAGTGTATCACGTAAGCCACATCCTTTAGAACCTTGAGTGTAAGTACTCGAAGATGAAGAAATTAGCCTTGATTGTGGTCATATAGCATGAAAGCTACGACTATACTTTGAGCCCTACCTTATTATTATTATCCTCATCAACCAACCTTTAAGACATATGCTTCAAAAGCTGAATGGTCTAATATGCCTTAGAAATGAATGCATATAATGTCCAGTATAGGCCACACGACGTCGTTAAAGCTTAGGTATTGGCCAACTTTATAGCTAAGTTAGTAGCCGAGGAGGAAACCCCAACTAGTAATCACAAAAAGCCTACTTAGGTATTTCATGTTGATGGATCATCTACAAAAGGGGGAAATAGAGCCAAGCTTGTTCTGTGTAGCCTATATGGTGTAGAAATCCAGTACACTTTGAAGTTTAGATTTCCAACCAGCAATAATGAGGCAAAATATGAAGCTCTTATTGCTAGGTTAAAGTTAGTTAAGGAAGTAAAAGCAAAAAGGAAGATATTTTCTCCAATTCTTAACTAACAGTCCAACAGGTCAATGGGGAATATGTAGTGAAAGACGAGAGTATAACTAAATATCTAAAGGTGGTGAAGTCTTTATGCCTCAACTTCATTGCTTGAAGCATCACCAAGATTCCATGAGCCTAGAACACCAAAGTGGATAGCCTATCCAAACTGGTCTCAATGTGCCTCTATAACTTAGACAAGAAGGTATTTATCAAATACATCTCACAAAAGAGCATTGACAAGCCCTAACTAGAATGCTTTATCAATGAGACTCAAGGTTCGCATAAATTGTATTGGATGGGCCTGATTGTTAACTACTTACTAACAAGGGTTGTTCTTGACAATAACTAGAAGGAAAAGGCTTTAAGATAAAAAGTAGCCTAATACATGTTGCTCGATGGGTAGTTGTATAGAAGGGCATATAGTTTGCCACTACTCCAATGTTTTCAATCGCTTGAAGTAAAACAATTGTTGGTTGAGTTTTATGTAAGGGTATGCATTAATCACATTATGGGGCATGTACTGGCCATAAAGCACTTTAAGTAGGGAATTAATACCCTACTACAAAGAAGGATGCTAAGGCGATTGTGTAACGATGTGATAAGTGCCAAAAACACTCCCAATAAATAGATAGTCAAGTAGCACTCTAATGCTAATAACTATCCCATAGCCTTTCACCTAATAGAGGCTTGATATCTTATGGCCTTTCCTTAAGGCCACTAGCCAACATCAATATGTCATCATGGCTATCGATTTCTTCACCAAGTAGGTCTAAGACGAGGCGGTCACAAAGATTACTAAGCATAATGTCAAGGACTATGTCTTCCATTGTATACTCTACCGATTTGAGATCCATAATGCAATTGCAATTGATAATGGCATTCAATTTGATAGTGCCAAATTTTGAGAGTTTTACGTAAAGTATAAGATTAAGATTCATTTTACCTCGATTGCTTGCCTACAGTCCAACAAACTAGCTAAAGTGACTAATAAGGTCATCCTCCAAAGCCTGAAGAAAAGAGTCAACTAGGTGAAGGAGAAGTGGGCAAATGAACTTCCTTACATCCTTTGGGGATACCAAACGATGCCATGGACAATGACTAGAAAAAGCCCATTCAAATTGGCTTTTAATACCAAGGTCATCTTACCCATTAAACTAGAGCTCTAGAACCTTTGCACCTAGGGATATGATTCCCAAGTAAACAAGATCGGCCTTCAAGCTAACCTCAATCTCCTTGAGTAACTTCGAGACCAAGCCACTTATCAAGTAGCAACCTATTAGCAATTTGCAACAAAATATTACGATAAGAAGGTTAAACACAAGGTCTTTTGACCTGAAGACTTGGTTTGCTAGAAACTTAAAGCTACAGGATCAAGAGAAGGGTAGGATAAGTTAGCACCAAATTGGGATGATCCTGTTTGAGTTAGGTAAATGGTTGGACATGGTGCCTATGAACTTGAAAGATTGAATGGCCATCCGATCCCGTAAACTTAGAATGCGGACAATTTACATCCTTATTTTGAGTAGCCTTAAGCATTTAAGTTCAAACATTTGAAATCTCTACACATGCCTATTATGAAATGTAATCACAATTTACACAGATGTTTGTACTTGCATTTACAATCATGACAAAGTGATTAATGAGTAAAGTAATACATCTCAAAACAAATGTTAGCAAGCTTTACTAAACACCTAACGTACGGACACCCTCACCCAATAAGAGGGTAGGACCTGTATATCACACTTAAGCTTGGTTGACGAAAACATATCGATTGAAAATCAGTGCTCACAACCAATTAGCTCAAGTACTAATTTATAGGATACAACATAATTAAGGGTATATTTTAACTAAGTAGACCTAACATCTAAACGACTAGAATACACTGCTCAGAAGGTTACAACTTACACTAATTATTTCGTTCAGTTATACTTTGATCTATGAAATTTACATTAAAACCATTTACACTAAACATTCTGACTAGTTACTCTTTAGTCTATGAACTTGGCATTAAAACACATAACCATAAACGAATTAAAATCAATATAGTCTAAACTAGGAAAAGGCAATATGAGGCCAACATACACGAAAACTATTCCATTCATTACTATTATTTACCAAGATGTTTAACTGACATACCAACCATTACAAAAATATATATATACAAAAGGAAAAAAGAAAGGAAAACATCAAAAGTGATTATTTTATAGGGTCCTCTATTAAGGTTGAAGACAGTATCAACTTAAGTAGATGAGGAATTTCCTCAATGAGAAGAGGCGAAGGTACTTCTTCCTCCATAGGTGAAAGGGGAATCTCTTTCACCTCATCAAAAAGAGAAGGAAGAGGAGCATCATCTATAGGCGTTGTTGCTAATGATTAAGACAAGTTTTGAACTAATGATTGTCCTTCTTCCTTAGCTACGGGCCTATCCATCTTCTTCCTCTCCTCTAGAGGGGTACCCAGGCTTTCACACTTTTTTCACCAAGTCATGAAAGATCAAACACTAGATCCCTTTCATAGACCCAACACTTCATGATCCTCTAGAAACCCGACAACCCCCACCACCACCACCCCACCACCCCCCTCTTTCATAACTCAGACTAGCTCATTGACATACTCATTAGAGGATTGAATTTCCTCATAATACAGGTTCCTAGTCATCCTCTCCTATTCTTCTAACTCATAAATCTTTGCATCCCGGTTGACCACAAGCTTCTCGAGATCTTGGATCCATATTTTCAGCCTAGCCACCTCCGTGTTACTCTACTAAGCCATATTGAGATCACATTTGATGTCTAAAGCAATGGCCTTCTCCCGTCGTAGCTCCGACATGAGATGGACTCCCATTCTTGCAAATTTGCAACCTCCTCCTTCCAAGATTCAATGTAGCTAGTTGCATCTTGAGCTCTTTCTAGGCCTCAAGGTGGTTAAAGACGCTTCTTTATGCCCTCTTCTCGACCTCAGCAAATCTGCAATGACAGTCTTCCCTCGTTGTCTTAAGCTCCTTACAAACCTCCTTCAACTCAACCTCCATGACTCTTTACTTTTGAAATTGGAAGTCATATCGGTTTTATTGTCTTGAGAAAAGCTCAAAGTAATTATTACACTTGGTCATTTGAGCACATAGCGCAAGTAAAGAGAACCCCATATGCAGCCTTCATGGCCTGCGGAAAAAAAAAAAAAAAGAAAAAGAAAAAGAAAGAAAGAAAAATAGAGAGAGAGGGAGTAAAAGTAAGGACAAGCATGAAAAAATAAAAAAGGAAGCCCGAAAGAAGAAAAAAAAATCCTAAATTTATACCTTAGCAAGTAAGACTTGCTCAGAAGAAGGAGCAAAGATCTGAAGTTGACATTGCCATCTCTAAGACCCCCACTTCACCTCTCTCCTAGGGGCTTAAGATCCCCTTGAACAAGTCTAGTCAACTTGTTCTCCCTTCTAGGTCCCATGCCGCAACAAGTGGTGAGGCACTAGAATGAGAGGGGTTAAGAGGCCTTAGGGGATCCCTACTTCCCCAATGCTCTTCCCACGGCGACTTGACATGAGATATAAACGAATTAGACTTATTTAAACAAGGTAAAATTTGTGTTTAGGTTCAAGTTTAAACTACAAACCTTTTTATGAACACATTTACTAAATAGATCCCATAAATAGGTCCTAGGTTTAACCTATGAACTTGCTTAACAACAAAATAACTAATAATATTTATAACATTATATGCCTAAATTATATCATACACTATATATATATATATTATGCACATATATAATAAATATGTAATTTAAATACATATGTTATATGTACCAACCTATACATTAGAATAATATATGTATGCTTTACTAAAATATAAATTACAAAAAACTATAATATACATATAGAGATAATACATATATATGTATACAAATTATATGACTATAAGACATACATAGGTATCACACATATATATGCATGTGTCTGTAGGTGTATGTAAATGTATAATACATATATTATATTATAGAGTATATAACTTTGTTTTATTAAACTTTTGTTATATTGTAATTTTATATTTAAGTGTTGAGATTATATTATTTTTATTTGTAAATATTAATTTTATAATTATCCTTTTTTCTTATACATTTATAACTATTTTATAGATTTATTTCTAGCTTTTTAACCAATAAAAAGGTTAAATTTAAATACAAAATACAATTATTAAATGGACTAATTATAAATTTAAGTTTTTATATATGATTAATAAATAAATTAAGCTATGATTCAGACTTCCAATATGCAAATTCATTTAAAAAAAAGATGGCCGGTAAGTCATGTTCAAGCAATAAACTAACTTTTAATGCTACTAAACTAATCCCATGATGTGATGCCGATGCAGCATGACGTTCTAAATGTACTAATATATATGAATATTATAGTTTACATCCTGATATATATATATATATATATATATATATATATATAGTTGATAATAAAAATAATATAAAATGTGTTCAAATATAAAACTATAGTAGATATATAACATATATTATCAGAACATAAACATGTATATAATAAATGACATCGATATATATATATGTGTGCACACGCACATGTATGCATACATATAAATAAATATATATCTATATAATATGTTATAACATGTATGAGTTATACATAGACACATATGTGCATGCACAGATAAATGTTGATTGTGTATGTGTGTATATAATATATAGTATTATGCAATATACTGTTATATATGTTATGATATATTGTAATATAATTTATTATTATGGCATTTACATGTAATATTATACATAGCATAATTATCCATGTATAATATGAAATGCTATATACTATATATTATAGATATATGTTCATACACAACCAACTTTGTATTATGTTTTAAAAAATAAATTTTCGTTTCAAATAATTCTATTTTCATAAAGAACAGATCCATTGTACATGATGGTAATAGTTACAATAATAATACTTTGAACATCTAAAACTTAGAAAAACCGATAATACTTCAATTTTTATCGCATTACAGTGAAACTACATTTGGCAATGGATTTTGTTAAGAATCCTCCAATTAAAAGTTCCATGTTGTGTCGGTGCAAGTTTCTGGATTACCTTTCTTATGGGTGGGGAGAGTAGTACGTTATGTGAGAAATTGTTAAAATAAGTTATTATCTGATCATTTATAACGATTAAACAATAAAAAATTAAAAAAAAAAAAAAACAAATATATAAGCCAGGCAATGAAAATTCAATAGCATGAGGTAGTTGAAAATAAAAGTATTTGTGCGTTTGAAATATTATTCTTCCTCTTTTCGCGGATAAAAACATTTTCCTTCGAAGAACATGAATAGGGAGAGTCTTCGTTACGAATTCCCATGCATCCGTACAACTTCAAAGCACCAATTATGAATTTTTGCTGTTGCCTGATGCTCTTGCTCCCATCACATGCATTTTTACGGAAGTATATTTTTCAAAAGTCAGTCCATCCAAGTAAAACTATAGAGCTGTTTACCTTTTTTTTTCATCACCTTTGACTTGACAGTGTATTTTCGGAATTATTTACTGCTCGAGCGCATTTCTTGCTTTATAATTAAAATATTTTCCTTTTCTAATAAACAAACTCTCATATTAAAACTTCATTTTATCTTCTTTACAAATAGTAAAATACCCTAAAACTGTCAACAAGAAAATAAAATACTGAATAATGACCAAAGTACTCAAACTCGGTGCCCGCCACTCTTGCGGTGAGAAACGGACTTTATGCTGTCTCGAATACTGAAGTAGTAAAAAAAATAAACAAAAAGCAAGAAATTAACAAAATTAAGCTTAAGACTCAGTACAAAAATTCCCGTTTACCAATAAACTCGGTCTCTCATGCTGCCATTATAGGATCCGACCCGAATATATCACCAATATCTTGAAAATTGTCTTCGAAATTCCTCGTGGAAAATCCAAATAAGAAATCACTACCCGGATCCGGAAACAAATCACCCAAGCCACCAAAATCTTCCTCAAAGTCGAAGATACTCTTTTCTTCAAAATCCATGTTCTCAAGAAAACCCTGGCCCGGATCGCCAAACCCGAAAATATCCAAATCATTAGGCAACAAACTCTCGAATGTCTCGCTAGTCCCCGAAGACTCGTTCCCGGTATCCCGCGCCTCCCCCACAACATCCCGCGTTTCCTTCCACGACTCCTCCGTACTTCTCGACTCAGTTTCCTCATTCGCCGGAGATGGGCACCGGAGGACGGAAGTGGGCGAGCAAACATCTTCTGTCAACTCATCACCAGAGAGATACCCACAATTTCTCGTCGGGGTTTCCGATTTCTCGGGAGATTTTCTCGAGAAATTGGTTAGAGCGTGGGGTCCACGGAGCTGAATGGCCGCGTTGTCATAAACAATGGCAGCCTCCTCGGCAGTGTCGTATGTGCCCAACCAGAGCCGCATGCCTCGAGATGGGTCTCGAATCTCAGCCGCCCATTTTCCCCACGGCCGCTGTCTCACTCCTCGGAACTTCTTGGTACTCGTATCTCTCTGTCGTAGCGGACTCGACAGCTTCTCAACGGGCCGTTTGTTGCTTCTCCGTGAAGTTTTAACGGCGTCCTTCGGTAGTACTGACTCGATACCAATTTCATGAACGAAGCGTTTCACTCTCCTCCGAGGAATCTGAAACGGCTCCTCCTCCCCTTCGTCGCTGGAAGAGTCCGTCGCATAAGGGTCCGTATATGAGATCCGAATGGTTCTGGGCCGGGTACTCTGGTATTGGGTATTCGGGTTGTGTTTTACATGCTTCGTATGAGTAGTACAGTGTTGTGTAAACTTGACAGCAGCCGTGTCCATTGTTGACGTGTATCGCGGTTCAGTTTTTTCGGTTTGGTGATATTATATCAACATGTTAGGGTAAAACTTGTTTATATAGGGGGATTGGATGAAAGAGGTGATGAGAAAAGGTGGACTTTTTGGAGACACAAAGAATAAAGATGGAGGACACGTTAAAGAGAAGCTTCAAAATAAAAATTTTTGAGTATTGTATTGTCAAGTGAGGTAAAGTTTGAGACTTTGGGTTAAAGGAAAACCAAAAGAAGTGCAAAATCTGTACGGAAAGCGGTGAGTGTAGGCTCTGCTATTTCCCTATATGTGTAAGCTATGGTATGTGGGTAAAAAGAGAGACCCAGATGAAAGATTATGGAATAAAAGAGGCAAGAACAAAACACTTTTTTTTCTTTTTCGAAATCAATCAATGTTGTGGTATTGGGTTTCACTTAGATTCTTGGCGTTTGAGAAGGAAAGTGGGAGTGAAGAAGAAGTGATGAAGATGAAGCGGTGAAGGGGTTTAGAGTGACGAGAGAAAGGTAAGGAAAAGTGGAGGAATGAGAGAGGGGGGGAAGAGGAATGGATTAACGAAGGGAATAAGAAGCCTACTTGGGGGCGGGCCAGCATTCCGAAGTAGCGTTTTATAGATCGGCACGGCTCTTAAATTCCGCTTTTTTAATCACTCTATACCGTTTTCACTTGTGTGTTCATAAAATAGAACCTACCTCTATTTCGTAGTGTTATTGTGGAAGTTAAACCACGAGGGGGAAAATAAGTCACCTGTTTTAGGAAAGAGTATGTTTGGTAGACTTAGGAGGAACAAGAATGGAAAGTAACAAAATAAGTTATTTTCCAAATATTATATATATATATATCAACCATAACAATGGAAAGAAAGTTATTTTCCAAATATATATATATATCAACCATAACAATGGAAAGAGTATATTTGGTAGACTTAGCCCTTAGGAGGAACAAGAATGGAAAGTAAAAAATAAAAAGTAACAAAATAAGTTATTTTCCAAAAAACATATATATATCTACCGTATATGGAAAAGTACAAGTTGATAGACTTAGACATAAATCATATATATAACATATTATAATATATACATATATAGGAAAAAGGATGCTATTATTACTAAATAAAGAAATTTTTTTTGCTCCTTTTAAAATGATAAAACTTTAAAAAATATTTAAAGTCTATTTAATTGAAAAAATAACTATTTCATTCTCCCCTTATTTCTTTTGAGTAAGCAATTATTATATTTAATTACAGTGAATACCCATTCATTGGTAAAACTATTTTTATTTTTTTCAAAAGCACCTCCATCTAAATTAACATGTCACGACCTTACATATATAATAAGACATTAAGTGTATATTGTTATATATATATATATATATATATATATGCCATATCATATCATAATATAATATATATATTTAAAATTTTATTATATAATATATAATAATAAATACATATTATTCTATATGTATTATTATATTACAAGGTAATATATTGTTATATATAATATATACTATCACTACAAGTAGAAGCTTTGTCTCAAAAGTCTTAGAGACAAAAGTTCCATCACAATTTTTTGTGATAAAAATCATCCTCACTAATTCTATTTAGTAACGAAAGTCAAATTCATTGCAAATTTGCGATAGAACTTCTATTACTAATAATTGTAAATTCCAATAACAAATTATTCAAAAAAAAATTCTTAGAAAAGGAATATATGATAGATGTTCTATTGCTAAACATAACAAATCTATCTCTATTTCCTTACAAATTGAAAAAAAAATGATTTAATTAAATTTTTCCATCATAAATCTATCTTTATATTTATGTTAATTACAAATAAAATATTATTTATTAATAATTTCTATTGCAATTTTTTCTCCGTTTTAATAATAATTGGAATTAAAATTTTATTTATTATTAAATTCCATTACAAATCTGTTTCTATTTCGAAGATACTTAAAATTAATTTTTTTTTATTTAATTTTAATTTCCGTCGTAGATCTATCTCTAATATTACGATTATTACAACTAAAATTCAAATTGTTGATAGTTTCCGTTGCAATCCAATTTTAATTTTTTTTTCTTTCGTTTTTTTCTATTGCAAACCTATTATAGTCAATACTATCTTATATTTTATATGTGATTTCTAGAAGCATTTGAAACCTATTTAGTTGTCAATACCGCATATCCATGTATACAAATACAATTGTTACAAATCTAATCATATGATATATACACGTGGCAAAACTTCAACATTTTTATCAAAATAAAGCACACGAGAACAATTCTCCAATTTACCGTTTGTCAAATGAAGATAACTTATCTATCTTATTTTGAAAAATACTTAATCCAAGAAATGAAAAATATTAAATAATGTAAATACTTGCATGCTTTTTAATGGTGAAGATCACTACTATACATAAAATAAATTCCTTGTCTTGAGCCATTAGATTGAATTCGACTATAAAAAATCTGAATAGCCTAGCTGCGAGCAAGGTTGGAGATAATAGTACAATTACAACATTTGAATTATTCGTTGTAGCATAGTTTGCCTGTTCTAAACGAGTTACAAAAACATACACATTACACTTTAGAATCCTTGATGATATGTGTTATTATTATGTCAATATTTATCTATGTATTATCTAGATATTTAAGCGATAAAGCAATATAATATGTAAGTTTCAATAAAGATTTTTTTTTTTAATTTTTAAAGACTAAGCTGTGGTAGGAAATAATAATGAAACTACACAGAAAGACTTTTGTTTGATAAAACCGTCTCCATAATTGGGAGCCGTCTTTATCTACAAGTTGACTAATGAAGGGTGGTTATCAAACAGAGTCTTAAAAATGAATAAATAAACAATTATATTTCATTTAGGTTGCACAAGCTCTCAAATTAAGAATTGAGAAGCAAACGTACAAATAAAAGCAAAAGTGTATAAGACTTTTTAAAAGGTTACTTGTATGAGTGCTTGCACCAAGAAAAGGTTGGACAAATTTCAGAGTCCACACACGTAATTATTGTGAGAGCTATTTAACACATAATTTAAGTTTACAGGCCAAATAAAACATAAATCAAAATAATATAAATATCCCATAGTCCTGTTTTCGCCTTCATAATATATAATTCTATAATGGATACATTTACCACAAATGAATGAGAAGGAAATTAAATAGAGAAGTGAATCAACAAGTTTCAAGTGACTAAGATCACTATAAAGATTATCAATCAATATATTAACCCCTTTTTTCTGAAACCTCTAATCTCTTGAAAACCTTCCTTTCTCTTTATATTTGATGAAAATGTACTTCGCAGCTAGACTCAAATCTGAGATTCTAAACGTATTACGTTCCAAGGGTTCTCCCTAAATATTCCAATGCTATTCTATGAATAAAGCTTGGACACTTACTACCTTGGAAGATTAAACATGCTCTCAACTGAGCCACAAAATGTTCCAAGTTTTATGCGTTCAATAGCGAAAGTAAGACTCTGTCGAACTTTAAAGATAAAACTAAGGCATGACTATACGCTTCATGAAGGCAACAAGGCTGGGTTAGATTGGAGAGATGATTTACTCTTATAAAACTCTCCCTCTAAATTTAGTTGATTTGCGTTTGGAGAATTCTTCTCCGGTTCTGAATCTAGGCTATTTATAGTTGACCAAATTCCTAGCACGAGGACTTTCCAACTTCGCTCTATAATTAATGCATTGAAAATAGAACATTTGCTATCCCATTGCTCATTGAAATTCAAAAACATTTTCAATTCTAAATTCTAAATTCAAAAAGGTCGCTTAGAATTCCTTCAATGACCTTCCAATTAATTACATTCTATAAATCACACAATGTCAAAACTAATTCGGGTCGGGGATCCGCTTAAGGTTGGGTTGCGGCCAGGGGGTACTTTACGAGGCGCCGCATAAGTGGGGCATGAAAGATGTGACACGTGTCCAGGAGAGTCCTGCCCAAGGAAACATCCAACGGATGAAAGCGACGCGGATGCCAAGTATACAGAAGAAACTGTTTTTTCTCCGTATATCATGTCCATCTCTTATCCTTGACACCAAATCTACTTTAAAGATTTGTTTTTTTTTTTGGGATTCATGAAATATGAGGAGAGAAATAGGGTAGGCAATTCCTCATTTGATTTGCAAACTCAAACATTATATAATTATAAATAGATTCATACAAAAAAAAAATTTACTTGAAACACAAATGAATTAAATCCATTTAAATATGATAAAATTTACATATAAGTTTAAGTTTAACTTGTAAATTTATTTATAAACTTGTTTATCAAACAAATTCTATAAACAAGTTTTAGGTTCGATTCGTGAACCCGCTTAACAACAAAGAAAAAAATAATATATATAAATATACATAAATTATATTATGTATTAATATTTATATATATATTATAACATATATTTATGTACATAATATATGGATATAGATTATATAACTATAAGACATATATATATCACATATATATGTACACATGTGTGTATATATATATTATGTTATAAATTATATAATTTTATTTTATTAAACTCTTGTTGGCTATTATTTTATATTTTAGTGTAAAGACTATAATTTTTATTTGTAAATGTTAATTTTATAATTCCCCCTTTTTCTATATTTATAGCTATTTTATAAATTTGTTTATAATTTTTTAATAAAAAATGAGTTAAACTTGATCACGAAACATGATTATTAAATGAGTTGAGTTACGAATTTAGGTTTTCATACATAATTAATAAAGGGTCAAATTATATGTTAAGGTTTTCAAAACATGATGAACTTGTTTAAATATGGACATGAGATATGGCGAGTTAATAAGAATTGCTAGCTTTAGAGAGAAGTTCTTATAATTTTTGGTCCTTCATAAATGATCTCAAAAAGTTGCTATATCTATTTATATATATATATATATATATATTATATATATATATTATAAAAGTGATTTTGAAGAAAAGTTAGATAACTTTGGAAATGTTAATAAACTCTCCTCAATGATCTAAGAATAAAGTAAGGAGATCCTCAAGGAGAAAAGGTCCTTAAGTGCTGATGTGATCATGAATGATGGTCTTAGAGGTAGTGATGGAAGTCTTGTGACAAAGATAATTGGTTAGTTGTTTTTGTTAAGTTTGTTGAAGCAAGATTAATTAGGAAAATATCCATAATGAGATTTTAATGTTTAGTAACTCGAAAGTGGCTATAAAGTATAATTATAGTAGATTACCTGAACTATAATACATATGACCTATCAGCAATATAAATGAAGCTATTGATAACCTCATTGATACTCTTGACAATTTTTATAAAAATTGTTAATACACTTGATGTATAGTAGTTCGAGTTAATATATTATAATTATATCAATATAATCAATTTTGAGTAATTATATTATAAAATTTTATTTTATTATTAATTTACAAACTTATAGTTAATATTATTTAAGTTTTCTAGCTATCTTTTAAAATCGTTATGATGTTATTTTATATAATAATATTTAAATACGGTAAATCAATGAAAATTGAATGAATGTAAAGAGGAATAATCTAAAATCTAAATCCCTTTTTTACATTTATGAATCCCCATTTTTTTAACTCTTTTGGTTACCTGCGCACTATACATTAATTAGAAAAAGCAAATATGTAAAATATGAAAGAGGTTAATTACACTTTAATCTGAAGTAAATGATAGTAATGATATATAGGGTTGTTTTGGTCAATTTGGTTGAAGAGACCGTTATTCACTGTGCCAGGCGACCTAGAATTTAGCACTTTTCTTAATGATGATGCTTTTCCTCAGCAAGGTGCACGCTCTTCGAAAACCTTCCCTTATTGGTGAAAATAAATAAATATATATACGGTTAAATACCTAATATATTACTAAAAATTTAAATTTATTTATTCATTATTTTATTTATTTTTATAAAAATATTAATTAATATCTTATATTTCAATATATAAAATATATATTTTAAATTATTTTTCTTAAAAGTATATGAATTTTTTTAATTTCAATTGTTATTACAATTATAAAAATAAAATATAAAAAAAAGATAATTTTAAAACTCTAAATTTTAAATAAATTTTGATTAGATATAAATAAAAATAATAATACACACTTCATTATTCACATAATATAGGTATCATAATTTCAGTTATAGTTCTAGTTGGATTCTCCTCTCTCTATATATATTCGAATTCAATCCTCATATGAAAGATAATTATTTCAAAATAATATTATGAAAAGATTTCTTTGAATCTTGGTGAGACACTCTCATGATATGAAAGGGAATAAGGCGTATTAATCTTTGGAAAAGCAAGGCATGAATATAATCATAGCATTATAAGATATAAATGTTACCTACACATAAACAAGCCAACAAACCTAGCTTGTAAATAGGGATGCTATGTAATATGTAATCCGTTAATTATTTTATAGGATTTTGGGCTGTGTTTGGATATTATTTTAAAATTCTATAGGATTTTTGGTTAGATTCTAAATTTTAGAAAAAAACCGATGGTAAAATCTAATTGGATAAAAAAATTTAAATAATAATATTTTCAAACCGAAATTTCAAAAGTTAAGGATTATAATCTACTAACCTATCATATTATACTAAAAAAAGACTATTTTTTTATTTTATTTATTAAAATTTAAGAAACCTTAATCATATTTCTATTGTCTAATCTCATTATTTCCACTTCTTAACAACATTTGCATCCCTTATTCCCATATCTCTTCTAGTCTTTTTTTTTTTCTATTTATAGGTATAAATATAATTAAGGAAGGTGATGAACTGAACTTCAATTAATTTTAATGAATGTTTAAAAAGAGGTTGAGATGAAATTTAGTTAATTTTTGAAATTTGGTAAATTATGTCATAAACTTGTGGGAATATATAATTGATGAGTTGAACTTTATTTAATTTAGAGTTTGGACAAATGTCTATAGTTTATGAACTTCTCTATTGCAATAGTTTTGAAGTTTGATTTAATGAAATTCATTTATTGAAATTCAAGTTTTTATGTGTGATTTAATAATATCACTATAAGATTATTTTATAAAAATTGCAATTGTAAATTGTCATATTTAATATAACTATTTTTTTATAAATAATTTATATCATCATATAACATGTTATTACTTTACTGTTAGTATATGTTTATATGAATGACAAAAGCAAATTATAAGAGTCTTGATAACACTTTATTTCTTTTTTTTTTTATCAAACAAAGGTGATTTGTACAAATTATAGTGACAAATTAACAGGTCAGGTCATGAGTTTATAGTACCTATAACAGGGCGGATTTTAGGTGTCGAATTAAAAGCTTATAAGGGTTTGGATTAGGTCATAAGTAGCCTTATAAGATAACGGGTTGGGTTCCGGTTTTATAAAATCCATTCCAAACTTGACTCGTTGGCATCTTACTTGTAAATTTTCTTTGACTTGCATGTCCATTAACATATAAATATGTATGTGTGTGTGTGCGCATGCATGCAACGCACGTGTACATGTGTGTGTAAAAAAATTGGTCATATTGATCATTTACAAATTATACATATCAATGGTCGAAGCTATATTCAAACATAAAATTCCTCCACTATATCCTACCTTAATATCATGTGTTTCAAGAATTTAATACTAAAATTTATTCTAAAATCTTCCAAAATAATTCTAAAAACTGCATTATATAAAACTTATAGGTTATAGGATTCATTTTCTTTTTAAAAAAGTAAAGTTAACGCTACATATATTTTTATATTTTAAATAATACACTTGATTTTACCAAAGTTTTTCGACATTTTTCAAAAATAACAAAAAAAAACTACTTATGTTATTGCCCTTATACTTTTCACTACGTGTTATGCTTTAACTATCCACCATTTTATTTGAAATTTAATTCATTAACTATAATTACTATTTAATAAATTTTATTATGTTAATTTACAATTGCAATAAAAGAAGAAAAAAAAAGGCACAAAACCAACATCGTTTTTCATCTCTTTCGTCTACCTACCACCAACAGTTCATGTCTACACAAAACATGAAAACTGCCTTATACAAATAAACAATTACATTCTATTGAAATACTAATTGAAAATCTGAAAAAAAGAAAAGAAAAGAAGGAAACATAATTGCATCCCTTTGAACATGTTGACACCATAAAATTTCTTTTTGATTCGAATATCAAGTCTACCATATTTTATCAATCTAAAATCTCAATTCTTTTTATAGGCCTACTCCATTAACTAATTTGACTTGTATCAATAGCTCAAATGTTAAATCAGTTTGTAAAAATCTAAAATATGTTAATGATTTTACCTCACAAAATAGTTAAAACTACATATTTATATGGAAGGCTAATGCAATATTATACCAGAGGAAAAAACTTTTTTTTTTTTTATCAACACTTTTCTAAGCAATGTAAATGCATTATCTTAGAATTTAGAAATCTCTTTCTGATTTGATAGACCATGAATTGAACCAGACCGAATCTTTTTTTTTTCTTTTTTAGGTTCAAAAGTTTTATGAATCGAATCGTATAATTATTTTTTATTTAAGAAAAAAAAATCAAACCATAATAAAAGCTTCAATTCGATTCAGTTTGAGGAATGAACTATATCGAATCATGCCTTACCCACCTTTACCTAATATGATTCATGTTATGAGGTTTCAATTCAAGAAAATAATCAAGAAGGCTTGCGTGAATGATGAATTGTGTGTGAGTACCATGTACATGCCATTATATGGTGGTGATTGGCATGTAAAGTTGTGGCTTCCTCGTGTTGTTTCTAATTTGACTCAAAAGGTTAGTATTCGTTTCGCCCTAAATTAGAGATTAAGAGGAATTAGGTTTTAACCTAAAATTGAGTTACAAATCCTTTGATTGATGTTTTACAAGCTAAATTAAGAATTAAGATTATTATTTTGAAAACCCTAAGTTTGATTTCAATTATGCAAATAAAGAGATTTTATTTAATTCTTATGAAATAGTATATGCCTTTATATATATATTATTAATTAACCATATAGCGGATAAAGTATATATGATTCATCATGTAAAACTAAGGGCCAACTAGTTTCTTGAGCTTCTAAAGCAAAATGCCGCAAAACCCTTACAAAATATGTGTTAAGTTAATCCAACAATAGATGAAAAATTCATATATTTGAAATTGTAGAAAAGAGAAGATGGAATCTTAACTAATAAAAAAGGAATATGAAATATATATATATAGTCAAGATTATTTTAATATTGAGAGAAACTGAGCAAGGGTAAAAAGCAAACGAGATGTATCAAGAAAGTAAAATTAATAATAGTACTTTGTAAATAAAATAAAAAGTTATAAAACAATGGATGATTTAATATTCTTTGGGTTTTACTTTCTACAATGGGTAAATGAGCATTTACCTTAAGTACATGCTAAATTAAAATTATTATATTTATTATATTCATTATTATTAATTTAAAACTTTTACAACTTTAAAACTTAGTTGAAGGAAAAAAAACTTTAATTAATAGGAGTCTAGACGAACCAAATATTTATAGCCTTATCAAGGATTGATACAAGGTATGAAAACACTGTATCTTAAACTATATGGAAGCAAATTAAAAAAAAATAAAATTACAATATTTTATAACCTTTAATTCTTATCTAAAATTTATTTGGCCATACAGATTAAAAACAGCTTAGTGATTCCAGAAGCATCACATATTCATCCCTAATCACAATCCATTTATTTGTGCAACAGGAACAAAAAAAAAAAAAAAAAAAATCCAGTGTGTATCATATAGCAAGGGTGGATCTACATGATAAGGATTTATGAAACTAAGGTCAGCGGCAACAACTTTGCTTGGAATTTGTGCACATGTGTGCTCTGCCCTAAGATGGTTTCGACTATTTACACCCACTTTGTTTCTGTGCATTAATTGTTATATGAATCTGTAGATAGATGCCTTTAGGCTCAAAGGACAGCTCTTTGATTTTTTTTCAGTTAACTCTTCTTGATCAACGATATAAAGATATATCCACCGGGAAAAAAAAAATTATGTATATATCAAGATGTAAAAAATTCTTTTTATTTGATTCCTAAATATATATTATTGATGGGTTCCGACATAAAAAGCTTTTATTGTTTACCAATGTTAGGACTTGGAGCATTTAATGCTTGCTGTGACGAGGACATTGTTTATGCCGACATGAAATGCAAGCTGTTCCAGATGTTGGTATTCAGGGAAATTCGCCGAACTAAACCATTAATAACTTTTTTTTTGGGGGGGAGGTTAAAATAATAATAGCTAGTTTTACACCCTGTCGATTCTCGGGCTCCTTTCAAGTATCTTAAAACATAAATTGAAAAAAAAAAAAATTCTTGCTAAACGATAGATATAACTATTGTTTAATGAAAATTTAAAATGTAATTTGTATTTTCTTTTCGAATTTCTTTGATATTTTCCTAAAGCAATTTTGTGCTATCATCTACAGTTATAGATAAATTTCTACAAACTAATGAAAAACCTCTAGAGCACACTAAACCATCACTAAGCATATAAAGCATATTTTACTTTTAAGTGGAGAGAAAAAAAAAAAGAATAGAATAATTAAAAAAATTGTGCAAAAACTGTAACTAGAAAAAAAAATTTGAAGTGCTTAAACAAATTTATGTATAATATATACTGTTGATTGTTTTTATGGCCTCAATATGGTTTTGAACTGAATCGAGTTTTCAAACTATTGGAATTTAATCTGTAAAACGAATAAACGTAAGCTATCAAGACACTGGAGGTAATTGACATTCAAGTTAGAAAATTAGCATAAGTGCAAAGCAATCAAAGTGTGTTGAGCGTTTTAGATAATTTATTTGGTTGAAAGGACTTCATTTTATAGTGTTGTGAGAATATTATACTTTAAGTAAATAAAGCTTTTTAAAACGCTCTAATTAAAATAGAATATACTATTTAAAATATGTTTTTTAAATGGTTTAAATTGCTTTTTTAATTTATTCCAACCAACTTAAGTACTTTCCTATTTTATATTTGTATTTAAATAAAATGGCTTGAGACCTTCAACCATCTTAGGCATGTAACATATATTATGTAACAAAAATATGCGAAAAAATAATAGAAAAATGAGATAAATATAGCAACAACGAAATTTAAGGCAATATTCCTAACGTCAACTCCAAACATGAAATTTGTCTTTTTACTACTTATAGATGTCAAAACCAACATTAACGAATAAAATTTAATAAAGAAACAAGAAAATCCAAAAAAAGAAAAAAGAAAAAGAAAGATTCTTTAATCACTAGAACACACAATGTTCAAGAACTAATCATTAATTTTTGTTATATATAATTTTAAAAGCTTTTATTTTTTATATTATATTTTTTATTTGTTACTTTTGTTTATGGTATCATTAATTTTTATTAGTTATATATGACATTAGCTTTTTTGTTAAGTTAATATAATTTTAAAAGTTCTTATCTTTTATAAAATATATGATATATGATACTATGTATGTTGCCTATATATAGACCATAATATATGCTATATAATATAATATGAAATAACATATGATATGTTGATTTCATTACAATTGGAGAAGAAAATTTTTAAAGGGCTTTGAAGTTGAATTTCCAATTGGATGAATTGAATCTTAATAATTTATGATATTTTCATTTTTTATTTTTTATCATCATGTTGTTTCATCTTAGACATTTCTATTCATGAGTTTAAGAAAAAAAAAATTTCATAAGAAAAACACAGATTTGTTATCTATTTTCTTATTTGACTAAATAGTGATTTTCAAAAAATGGTTACTTTTTAGTGTTAGGTGAAAAATATAAGGAAGGAGAAAAGCCAAAACCTGTTTCACTAAATTCTAACTTAAATTTTTTATCATATTTATATTTATTTCTAAAAAAAAATTCCAATTAAATTTCAACTTTTATCCATGCAATGTACTAAAAATACAATCAAGAGCAAATCAATTTCCACTTATATGACTTTAAACAAGGGTTAACTTCTTTCCTAAAGCCAATTTTTAACTTAACTAGTTAAAAAGAAATATAAAAAGAAAAAATATTAAAGAGGTATTATAATAAAAAAAAGTTTTTGAAATTATATTGACAATAAATTCAATGCGAACCTAAAGCCTTTCATAGCATTTGGTGTACCTCATTTGTTTTCTTTTTAAAATGTTCAAGCAAATAGCTAGGAAGTGGTAACAAGTACCATGGCTTTTCTGAAATGGCTGTTGATTATTGTCGATAGGACATTTTCGGCATGGTACCCTGAGGTCCAATCTGACCTACTTGAACCCAAGGTTGAGCTCTAAAGACTAAGATTGAGCTCCTAAACCCTGACTAAAGAACTAAAGGTTAGGGACTTCAGCTTACATGCCTAATCGAACTTGAGCTTTAGACAGTTGTACTTAACTAATAGTTAAGGGGAGCAAGAAAGATGTTAGATGAATAAGAAAAGCTCTCAATCAAAGATTTCCCTCATCATATCTAGAGAAAATATGAGGGGTTATAGATGCACTTGCCAAAATTAGCTCGTTCTTGTCCACTATAAATGAAGGATGAGACCACAAGGTAAATGATGGGTACCCTTTTATTCCTACACATTTATTATACTCTTTCTATTTACTTGTACTAACTTGTAAGGGTAGCTACACCAGAGCAACATCTATCAATCCTTTTAGCTTGTTTTCCTCTTTTGCAAGTGACTTTACCACCCTTAAAAAAACTATAGCACAACATTGGCATTGTCTTCTTGATTTACAACCAAAATGCCACTAAAGTCTAAAGCAACAAAATCTGAGGAAAACATGGACCTTTTGGCTATAGATCAAATTGTCCATGCAACCGTGTCCAACTAACCCGGGCTAAACATACAAACCATCGATGTGTAGAGATTCCTAGATCTGGAGAATCTATGCAAGACTCTAGCTGCATATAATGAAGCTATGAAGGTAGACAACACCAAGTTGTAGGCTCTAGTGGTTGAACTTGAGCAATGCAACAACTTGTTGGAGTTGGAGAATGTGTCCACACACTCCCTACAACATAGGTGCAACAATCCTCTACCACCACCACTAGTGGTGAATGCCCCAAGGCTAAATCAACATGCTTGGTTTATAGAACTCCGCAACTGAGCTCCTATTGAGCCAATGATAGAAATGCTGATTTAGATGACCATTTATCACTTCTAGACCATGATGAACCTACATGGCCTCAGTGATGCGATCACTTGCAAGGCACTCCTAAGCACCTTATGTGAAGCTGCTTAAACTTGGTATAACAACCTCTCTACTAACTCCATCTCTTCATTTGATGAGTTGGCTCACCAATTTCAATAGCACTTCCTGGCGAGCAAGCTACTAATGAAGGACTCATTAACCTTGAATCTAATTAAACAAGGTCATGATGAACCAATCAAAGATTACTTCGCTCGCATTAATGTTGCGATTTGGGAATTTCTAACGTTGATAAGGGAGTTACCTTAAACGTAGCCATCTAAGGTGTCAAGCTAGTTGACGACTTCTTCAAGTTCCTAGTAAAGAATAAGCCAACAAATTTTGAAGAGTTTAGGGAGAAAGCTAGGAAATATATCAAATAGGAGGATTGTATCTTAACTCAAAAGGAGTCCAACCAAAGTAGGTTAAATAAGAAAAGAGATAAAGAAAAGGGATTCGTCTAGGATCGACTTGGCCCCAAGAATAATTAAGGTTCATCTCAAGATAATGACACAAGATACTGGAAGTGCGCTATATACCCCATTAAACCAACTAATGTGGGATATCTTTATGGAAGTTCACAACAAGGGTGCTTTGCTTAAACCAGCAAGATTGAGGGGTAATTCGAATAAGAGACACTCTAACAAGTATTGCGACTTTCATTGAGATTGGGATCACAACATGGATGAGTGCTACTAACTCAAGAACACTCTCGAAGACCTCGTTAAACACGGATATCTTCAAGAGTACATAGTTGTCTCCAATAATTTCATTATGCAACCTACTCAATGATAGCAGGTTGAGGAATGTGGCAATGAAGTGCACAATGATAATACTCACCAAAATTGAGCCCTTAATGGCATTGTCAACACAATCATTAAGGGTCCCTTAGAATGGAGGTCGATCAAGCTCTTTGAAGTTGGTTAACGCCCCTAATAGCCAACAAGTTATGAGCTTATACGACAAAAGATTAAGGATAGACACATTTGTCTCATTCTTAGATGAAGACTTAAAGGGAGTACAAACCTCTCATGATGATGCTCTAGTGATTAGTACAAGGATTGCTAAATTTTAAGCAAAGAAAATTTTAGTTAATACAAGCAGCTCAGTTGACATTATCTTTAAACATGCCTATAACTAAATACAGTCTAAGCTCAAGAACAAGCCAAAGCACTACAACCATGGTTTGTATGGGTTCTGCAACCAATCTATCTAGGCTGTTAACATCATCACCCTTCCTATGGAGCTAAGTGGTGATGAGACCATTGCCCAACATCACATTGATTTACCAGTGGTGGATTTTTGGTCACCTTATAACGTCATCTTAGGGAGACCAAGCCAAGATGCCTTCAAAATGATCTCCTCAACACCATACTTGAAATCCAAGTTCCTTACCCTTGATGGAGTAAATGTGTGCTAAGGAGATCAAGAACTCACAAAGACTTTACACCTAAGGGCCTTAAAAAGGTAAGGGGTCTTCAATGTAGAGACTAGACCTGAGGAGAAGCCAAGCTCTAAGAGAGGATCGATTGAGGGGATCCAATTTGGTAACAGCATTGAGCAGATCACACAGGTAAGAATGTCAATGCTCGTAGATTTGAAGCAACAACTTGTTAACTTTCTTAGGATCAACAACAATGTATTTACTTGGTTACCATTTGATATGCTAGGTATCTCTTGGAACTCTTGATGCATAAGCTACTAAAGGAAAAATTCATTAGGAAGGAACATACACTCCTCAACTCTTCCAACATAGGGGAAGCCTAGCTTAGCTACTTGCCTGCTTGGCCACTCCACATGAGTTAAAGCCTCGATAGACCAAGTTAAAATCAAAGTCAAGGATCTTGCCACAAAGCTCATCTTGAACATCAGCTTGTCTTGAAGACCTCGAGAGTCTGTGTTGACAGGACTTTTTGGTTATGGCCTCTTAAGGCTGAATCCACTTAAACCCAAGGCTGAGCTCTAAAGACTAGAATTGAGCTCCCAGACTTTGACTATAAAACCAAAGGTCAAACTGAACTCTAGCCTATAAGCCTAACCGAGCTTAAGTTATGGTTGATCGTGCTTAACTAACAAATAAGGGAAGTAGGAAAGACGCTAGGTGAATAAGGAAAGCTCTCAATCAAATATTCTCCCCACCATATTTGAAGAAAATCTTGGGGATTATAAATGTTCCTACTAAAAATTAGCTTGGTCTCATCCACTATAAATAGGAGATGAGACCATAAGGTAAAGGATGGGTACCCTTTTTTTTTCTATATATTTATTATGCTCCTTTTATTCACTTGTGCTGACTTATACGCACTACTCTTTGCTTGTTTTACTCTTTTACAAGTGACTTTACGATGAAAAACCATAGCACAACACAACATATATTTGTGCTAGAAATAGTTACTATATAGCAGTTTCAAATTATTATTATTTTTTTAATATTTGATATTTGAATTTTGTTTACGAATGCTATGAAAATACATGCTATAAGGTAGAAAAGGCAAATTTTTACATTCCTTAATGGTGACTACTCATTAATTTAAGGGAAAAAAAAAGAGAAATCACTAAAGAAAAGGTAAATTTTTTTTTTAATGACATCTTAATTTGTACTTGGGTGCATATGTTAACATTTTTCTTGATATTTAAGCATTTTAACTTCCCTTATTTGTTGGTAATAATTAGTATTAATTGGGTTTATTTAATTGCAAATGATGGAGGAATTATTAAAAGTAAAATTCTGTGCATTATTAAGTCAATTATTACGCGTGTGATGGAATAGATCAATGGCACTTAGCACTCTAAAAACAACATCCTGAAGAGGACTGGGGGGGTTTCATGTGACAACTCGATAGATCAACTTTGAGTCGAAAGTGGCCATGTCGTCGTCCATAAGTCAAATATTGGAGTGGAGTCAGTGGTCAACTTGACTTCAATTGAGAAAAGAAAGATTTGCACCGCAAGAAAAGCCTTAATTACATCCTAGAGGAGAGGGACTTTTCCAAGTCTTGGAGTGCATCAATGACAACACCCATAAGATTGATTTGTTGAGTCACTATGGTAATGTAAGTGCAATTGTAATGTTTCTGATCTTACTTTTTATAATGCAAGTGATTCGAGGACGAATCTTTTCAAGGAAGGAGGGAATGATGAGGATCATCTAGCACTTAAGAAGATAGAACCAAGGACTTAAGATCCATTGAAAGGAATTGGAGGACCAATGACCTGAGCTAGAGCAAAGAGGATGAATGATGCTCTATAAGGACTGATTATTGACCTATAAGCCAAGGAATCAAATTACATGAAAGGAGAACCAACATCTATTAATGTAATTCATGTTTCCATGGAAGAGAAGCAAGGATTTAAAGTTCTAGAATAAGAAATATTATATATTGAACCGAAATAGGAAAGGAAATTTGTGGGTTTGTTGTTATATTTTTTAGTATTTGTTTTGGTTTGTAATTTATATTATTTAGTTGCCTACTTGGTTACATGAGGATAAGGAAACAAATAGATTAGGCAACTTAGGTTTTCCATATTCTTGTATGACTCTATATAAGCCATGCAAGAGTCAGCCATGAAGAACATCTTAACTTTGATATATGAAAACACATCTTTTTTGTGAGATACGAAATATCTCTTTTTGTTCTTTTGCAAAATAACTTTTTTCATAGAATTCTTAACCGAATTACTAGGAATACCTATTGATAACTTAGGTTACAATCAACGGTTTGATTGGGGTCTAGTTACACATTGCTTATTCAAGACGATCATCGGGGTAATTGAAACCAACTAGCATTGTCGGGGTTCTAGGTTTAATATACCTAGGATTACACGCATCACAACATCACATTGATTTCCCAGTGGTAGATTGTTGGTCACCTTATAACGTCATCTTGGGGAGACCAAGCCAAGATGCCTTCAAAATGATCTCCTCAACGCCATACTTGAAATCCAAGTTCCTTACCCTTGATGGAGTCAATTTGTGCTAAGGAGATCAAGAACTCACAAAGACCTTACACCTAAGGGCTTTAAAAAGGGAAGGGGTCTTCAATGTAGAGACTAGGCCTGAGGAGAAGCCAAGCTCTAAGAGAGGATCGATTGAGGGGATCCAACTTGGTAACAACATTGAGCAGATCACACAGGTAGGAATGTCAATGCTCATAGAGTTGAAGCAACAACTTGTTAACTTTCTTAGGATCAACAACGATGTATTTACTTGGTTACCATCTGGTAAGCTAGGTATCTCCTAGAACTCTTGATGCATCGCTCAAAATTGATACTAACACTAAGGTAATCAAGCAAAAGAGAAGAAACTTTGCTCCAAAATGATAGGTAGCTATTGAAGAAGAGGTGCAAAAGCTGCTAAAGGAAAAATTCATTAGGAAGGAACATAGACTCCTCAACTCTTCCAACATAGGGGAAGCCTAGCTCAGTTACTTGCTTGCTCCAAGTTAAAATCAAAGTTAAGGATCTTGCCACAAAGCTCATCTTGAACATGAGCTTATCTTGAAGACCTCGAGAGTCTGTGTTGATAGGACTTTTTGGTTATGGCCTCTTAAGGCTCAATCCACTTGAACCCAAGGCTGAGCTCTAAAGACTAGAATTGAGCTCCTAGACTTTGACTATAAAACCAAAGGTCAAACTGAACTCTAGCCTATAAGCCTAACCGAGCTTGAGTTATGGTTGATCGTGCTCAACTAACAAATAAGGGAAGTAGGAAAGATGCTAGGTGAATAAGGAAAGCTCTCAATCAAATATTCCCCCCACCATATCTAAAGAAAATCTTGGGGATTATAAATGTTCCTACCAAAAATTAGCTTGGTCTCATCTACGATAAATAGGAGATGAGACCATAAGGTAAAGGATGGGCACCCTTTTTTTTTCTATATATTTATTATGCTCCATTTATTCACTTGTACCGACTTAGATGCACCACTCTTAGCTTGCTTTACTCTTTTATAGGTGACTTTACGACGAAAAACCATAGCACAACACAACATATATTTGTGTTGGAAATAGTTACTACATAGCAGTTTCAAATTATTTTTATTTTCTTTTAATATTTGATATTTGAATATATTTGTGTTAGAAGTAATTACTACATAGCAGTTTTAAATTATTTTTTTTCTTTTAATATTTGATATTTGAATTTTTTTTACGAATGCTATGGAAATGCATGCTATAGGGTAGAAAAGACAAATTTTTACATTCCTTAGTGGTGACTACTCATTAATTTAAGGGAAAAAAAAAGAGAAATCATTAAAGAAAAGGTAATTTTTTTTTGATGACATCTTAATTAGTACTTGGGTGCATATGTTAACATTTTTCTTGATATTTAAGCATTTTAACTTCCCTTATTTGTTTTTAATAATTAGTATTAATTGGGTTTATTTAATTGCAAATGATGGAGGAATTATTAAAAAGTAAAATTCTGTGCATTATTAAGTCAATTATTACGCGCGTGATGGAATAGATCAATGGCACTTAGCACTCTAGAAACAACATCCTGAAGAGGACTGGGGGGGTTTCATGTGACGACTCGATGGATCAACTTTGAGTCGACAGTGGCCACGTCGTTGTCCATAAGTCAGACATTGGAGTGGAGTCAGTGGTCAGCTTGACTTCAATTGAGACAAAAACCCTATTAATTTGAAGAGTTCATCATTAATTTAATGATTAGACTACCATTAGAAAGGTAGTAAGAACGTGGCCAGATTTTCAGGGGGGAGGTGGGCTAGGGCCTTTCCAGCTCGTGTGCACGATTCTCTGTCTATCTTCCATCGAGTATCATTTCGTGTGCACGATTCTCTCTCTATCTTCCATTGAGTATCATTTCTTAGTAATAAATAATAAACTGCCATCGAGCAAATGTAAATGAGGGTGTGACACTTGAGCTAGTTGAAATTATGATTTAGATTCAAGTCGAATATTAATAAATCTGAAACCAAGCTCGATCTAAAATTCAACGTTAAAACTCATCTTGAACTTAGATTTTTGAACCGAACTTAACTCAAATTACGCAATAAACTTATGCTGCACTTATTTAATATCTTTTTTTTTTGAATTTATTATTTTATAAATTTGTTTTAAATAAGTAAATATTAACACTTGAATGATGCTTTTCTGCGCCAGGACTTGATACACATTTAAATTTTATATATGCTTGATTACGTTTAGAAGCTCCTCAAGTGGATAGATTCAAATTTGAGCTTGTCCCCATAAATTATTTGAACCGCTCAACTAATTTATGATTGAATCTAATTCGAGTAGATGTACACTTTAGTCAACCAAGCAGCAAGCCAAATCAGTTTAAGTTATATTATCATGTTGAATGAAGTTTTATTATTTTTATTAATATCTTTCTTATATCTCACCAATCAAATACTATATGTTATGTAAGCATTTACTTGATTATATCTTATGTATGCTCAAAAGTAATAAATAGCCAAATGATAAATGATTAATAAATCTTTTCAACTACATAATAATCAAGAGTTACTAATTAATAATGATTTGCTATTTACTAATTAACCTTATAAATCATTATTAATACATTTTTATGATCTATGTAGAATTTTACTTACATAGAGTGTTAAATGTGATTCTGGAAAAAAAAAAAATTATTGAATGTGCTAATCAACTGCCAATTAATGGAGTTGATAGAGACTTGTAATATTCATGTACTTGCTGGAATAGAGTAAATTCTTTATATTGCACGCTTTATTTTTGGGAAAAAAGTCTAAAAGACAAGGGCTAATTTATGTTGTCTATCTTATTATTTATTTATTTATTTATTTATATTAATCCTGATTCATAAAGTTCGTCGTCCGTTATATCCTACCAAATGCAATGTTGGTGGGTATAAAAAGGTCTGGAGACACACTGCCCCATAGAAGTGACATAAATGAATTCAGAGATAAAAATAAACAACTTCCCTGGTGTCTCTTCTACTTTTATTTTATTTTTTTCTCTATATTTATTGGGAACAACACTCAAAATTAATAAAATGTATTTGCATTACGAGATACTAGGCATGGCATATGAAATCGCATGGCTCCGAGGGCAGGGACTTGATTCCTTGTTTTCCGGATTGTGGATGACTCACACTGTTTTAATATCTCTAGGCTTTTCTTCATGAGTTCATGGTCTTGGACTTGCCCTCACGTTTGCATTCTAATGTTTTATTATTAGGGTTAGATTCGACAAACCCTAATTGAAAAGCCTATTTCTTTAGTCAAATTCTAACAGCAATCCGTGTCTGATCCTTTCGGTGGGCTATGCATTTGAGATATGCACTTACGAGAAACCTAGAGCTAGAGAGTAATTGGAGCAGCTTGTTTTCTGACAAATCTTAAACTAAACCTAAAATTGGATCTTCCATTCTGTCAAGTGATAATACCAGCATAAAAATTTCCTCTAACAATTAGGCTATCCAATTGAAATAACTTCATTTAATATCGTACGTAACAATTGCAGCAATAATAAATAAATAAATAAATAAAATACTCCATAAACTATTAATTGGGTTAGGATAGATCATTAAACTTCTAAAATGTAATTTTGCTTTCTGTAACTTTCAAATATATGTAAATAAATACTAAACTGCTATTGAAATCATAAAAGCATCACTAACAAAGAATATAAATAATGATAATTTTAGAATTTTAGTGATAATTCAAAGCATGTATATACATTTTTAAAAGTTATAGATAGTAAAGTTATATATCACAAATTTAGGGATTTATCCGTATATAATCAATAGTTTAGGGGCTTTTTCTTTTTCATTTTTCTTTTTCTTTTTTGGGTACAACTTTCTCTTAAATATTGATTTTTTTCTTAACCATAATATTAAACAATAATTAAATACTCGTACATGCATGCAGCTCTAATATCGGATTGAACTCGTGACGGAAAACTTTTTTACTCGAGAAACCAACCTCTCTAAAGTTGACAATTTAAAGATTGTCAACTCAATTAATAAAGGAACTTCACTGGATTATGTAATGATTAAACTTCATAATTAGAACTAGTTAAGCTGCATTAAATCTTGATGAGAAATCATAGTAGAGCAAATGATATGACTCGCAGCATTAAAGGTTTTGACTTCTATTTCTTGACTTTATATTCAATAATTTGAATTATTAATGGGTATAACCCTATCAAATCTAGATGTAGTAGGTTTTCATTAAGCGGACAGGTTAAAAAGCCTGTGATGACAATAACATATTGTCGACACAATAGCTTAAGGTGGAAAGTGAACGTGTTTACATAGTTTCTTTCTCTAAAACATATGACCTAGTTTAAGTGGAATGTAATGTTTAAGGAAATGAAGAATGAACAAATGAGAAAGCTTGTCTTGTCTCTTAAGTACGTGTGCGTAGCTCAAAAGGGATGATTCTAATTTACCATAAATCAATTTGCTGCAAGAAGGGGCTATCCCATCTTTAAGGGCATGGCAAGTTGCTCACCCCTTATCGGATTACAAATTATTTTTGGACTTACAAATTGTCTACAAATGAGAGGATGAGAGAAAAAAATTACAAAAATATGAACTCTCGATCACATTTACTTGCTTATAAACAATAATCCGGACAAAAGAATGGTTTTTTTTTTTTTTTTTTTTTTGTAAAAGTGTTTGAGAGTGAAGATATCGAGTTATTTTGTCTAATTTAAGGCTGTAAGTAACATTTCGGTGATTTGAGAACTTGTTCAAGGAATACATATCTTTTTAAAGGAGAACAATACGGATTATGCATTTGCACCAAAAGCAAAATAGAGATCAGTAAATAGTCAAGCGTCAAAACACTAATCAGAGTTTTCATGACTTATGCATTATACGCCATGTTGTATTTAGGGACAACATCCATAAATAGTCTTTTTTTTTTTTAAATTTTGCATATACTATATTCGAAACAATTATTCCAAAAATAAGTTTCGAAGACTCGGATACAATTTGTGACTTCTTTTTTACAAAAATTTACAAAATTGAAGACACACATTGGGTCTGCGCCTTTAGTAAAATTGTAGTGAGGAATATTTTTCTAGACCATAATGAAATTCTGCTAACTTATAAAAGTTATTATAAAGTAATACTGCAAGCCTATAAAAATTATTATAAAGTGATATTATAAATTTATACGGTATCACAACATATGATGTCCAATGCACAGGAAAAAAAATTTACACCTACAGTTTGTAATATAAATAAGAATCCTTAGTTTATATGTTCATTTTTACATCTTTGAATTTCCTCTGCAAGTGTCATTTTTTCTCATAGTTTCAAAATTTTTGTTTTCTTAATTTCTATTTTATGCAAGTTTAGCTTATTAAACTATGTGTGTAGAAATATCTAGAAGACATTTTTCAACTTCTTCAGCAAAGCAAGATTTCGGTATATTTTCCTCAAGAAAAAATTATTTTTTTTTGGCTATTATATTACTATGTACAAATGCGTAAATAAGTAAATGCAATTATTTATACTCCACTATTTTTATTGAAGTACCAATAGTTGTTAATTAATCATTAATTAGTTGTTAATATATCATTAATTAACATTAGCAAATGAATTAGTAAAATTTTTTGGTATTTTTCGTAAATGAAATGTCCTAATTTGTAGTTGTGAAAATTATTATAAAAGTAATCATTAATAATAAAGTAATTAGTATTTAATTAGTCATTATTTAATTATTAGAAAATTAATTAGGAAAAACTTTCGTATTGATGATAATGAATTATCTTTGTGTTATTAGAATGTGTTTTTGTAAAACTATTTGTTAAATTAAGTTGTTGTTAATTAATAGTAATTAATTGTTAGAAAATTAATTAGTGAAAAATTTTGTGTTGATCACAAATGTACTATGTTTGTGTGTTTTTATACAAGTAGTTGTAAAATTAAGTTATTGTTAATAAACTATTAATTAAAGGTGATTAATTGTTAATATGTCATTAATTAATTGTTATAAAATTAATTAGTGAAAATTGTGTTAATTGCAAATGTAACATGTTTGTGTGCTTTTATACAGATAGTTGTAAAATTAAGTTTTTATAACCATTGATTAAAAGTAATTAGTTGTTAATATGTTATTAATTAATTGTTATAAAATTAATTAGTGAAAAATTTTGTATTAATTGCAAATGTAATATGTTTGTAGGTTTTTGTATAAGTAGTTGTAAAATTAAGTTGTTATTGATTAATTGTTACTTAACAGTAATTAGTCATTAATATGCCATTAATTAATTGTTAGAAAATTAAGTAGTAAAAATTTTTGTAGTGATTGTAAATGTAATATGTTTGTTTGTTATTGTAGAAGTAATTGTAAAATTAAGTTATTATTAATTAACAGTAATTAGTTGTTGATATATCATTAATTAATCATCATAAAATTAATTACTAAAAAAATTTGGTATTGATTATACATGTAATATCTTTGTTTATTATTATAAAAGTAGTTGTAAACTTTAGTTGCTATTAATTAACTGTTAATTAGAAAGTAAATAGTCGTTAATAAGTCATCAATTAATATTTTGATATTAACAGTAACATTTATTAATTTAATTTTATTTTTTTGCATAATAGATGGAGCTTGGACCCTTTGATCCTTCAGTCTTGACATAGTAGGAGAGACATCGATCATAGGTCGTTTGGGATGAAGAGGCAAACAACCTTTTACTTGTCAGTTAGTTTATGTTGCATTACGAATAATATAACATTTCACTTATTATCATTATATAATTAATCAACTCTTGCCGTTTAATACCATGAGTTGTTACTCTATCATGACAAGCAAACCATCCCCTTAATCTTCGAATGGAGCCATACTTGCATTTAGCGGGACTTGAAGGTGTGAGTTGGTTGTCATTCATTCCATTAGATTAGTACATGATTATAACCTTGGTGGAGCAATGGAGCCTAGAGACATACACATTCCACTTGCCAATAGGGGAGTTTACTATCACCCTATAGGATGTAAAGATCTAATTAGGACTTTTCGTTAATGATTGAGTAGTTATAGAGAGTAGTTTCTTGGATTGGGGTGTGATATGTAAACAATTTCTAGGAGTAAGGCTGGGACCTAGTGATAGAGGGGGCTACATTAGCATGACGTTGCTATGTGATATGTTATAAATGCTCCCACATGATGTTGATATAGAGCAAATCCATTGATATATGGATGCGTGCATAATGTAGCTACTAGGGAGATTTATCTTTGCTAATAAATCTAATGCTCTCATCCATGCAATGTGGTTATCTTTATTAGAGCATTTCGACATTACTGAGATATATAGTTAGGGGCATCGCATGTCTGGCTTAGTTATATCGCCAACTTTATGTTATGTCATCGTTGTTAGCACATGAGATTGGAAGGGTTGCCATTCTTCTATAAGTGTGGGCTTAGGATAGATTTCTCCACATAGCACTCCTTAGTCGACATAGACTATATATAGAATTTAACACTCCATTGGCTTTATGTTGGAACACGTAGAGGGATACTTAGTATCACTCGACCCATGTTGTCAACATATATTGAGATGTGCTCGATAGATAGAACATGACAAGTATTTTAGTAATCTATTTTTTTTCTTCCATTTCATTATATTGATTTTTTACAATGAATATAATTTTCTATCTTTCAAGTGTAATGAAAGTCGTACGATAGAAATGTAATTAATGTCCTACTAAATTTTTGCAAACGTGACATGCACATTCGATGGCTTAGGTGCCCCTAATATGTTTCTGCATTATTGAGTAGCAGTATCCTGACTAAGTGGTAAGGTGGTTTGGTGGGTTTTAATATATTCCACAGCCGGTGAGCATGTAGCCAGAGCTCCATCAAATTGACCTGTAAGGGAGGATTGATGTTGATTGGTTGGTGCAAAATACAGTGTATATATATATATGTGGGAACAACATGTTGATTGAGTGGTTCACATGGAGGGCCCTAGTGGTGTGTATGACGATTATATGCAGTGGTACAGATTGATTAGCCAGTGATATATTAGACGCATGAGGGCTATTCTTGGATTTTTAGTAAATACAACATCAACACTCCTTAAGTGAATAATTGCATGACCATTTCTTATTTACTTTACGTTTTATTCTTACTTGCAGCGTGAAACGTTAAGACAAATCTGGCTATCGTTGGATCTAGACACAACTGTTAGAATAGCTACTTAGGGTCTTCATTTCATGCGTCACCATAGGGGAGGTAATGCCATACTCATAGGTGCAATAGCAGAATACCGCAAAGGTGGAGGCGGAGGCACAACTGATTCTTTCACAATGAAAGATGATAGGACGTCGACGATTCCAAAGTTGGGGTGAGGTACAATAGAATCCAATATAAGGCTAATAGTTCCCAATGGATTCTGATGTGATGTAAAATAGCTTGGGATTAATTTTTAGCACATGCAAGACACTACATTAGCATTTAGTCAGTGGTCTTATCCCAACATCACCGACTCCGCAGAAGAAACACTCTAGTAAATAACCTATGCATTAGGGTAAATCATCAAATCATCTTATAGAGCGGAATCCCATGCCTCCTCAAGCGTTCGACGATACTCCCTAACAACATCCAACATAAGAGTCTCAAGCTCCTCCTAATCTTCATTGAAGGTCATCTTGGGAACCAATGAATGCATTTGCTTGGCTAGCTAAACAGCTCATCAGGGGGAAGAGATAGAATGGGATAGGAATTGATAATTTATTATTCATTTCATATATATATGTTCCATTTAAATGATCAGGTTGATGTGTTTTAACATTCTGTAATGAATTTCTATGCATTCTGTTTGATAGATAATGTTAGCACTTGCTCGTTACACATGCAATGTATAGATATACAATATTACAACTTCGAATATGTGAAAACAAATTAACAAAGGTCTATAGAAATAAACATTTAATACAACTTATGAATAAATTACAAAATTGTAAATATAAATACAAAAAAATCATCTACCTTTATGAAGGATCCCCCTTCTACTATGTCAAAACAAAGTTAATGAAGTGGTTGAGGCTTCACCTAAGCTATACAATGAAATAGATAATGTTAGCATTACACATGCAATGTAAAACATCATGAAATGTGTAAGGTTAAACTGACATTCGTGAAATCATGCGTATTAGTATTCATCATTTACCACTATTGCAACGTGGGCATGTTTTTCTATTATGCCATTCTACTTGACAAAGTTCATATGTGATTTTATCTGGATGCTCCTTAATGTCTATCTCTATGTGGTATCTAGATGCTACCTGTACAAATTGTCATTACTACTTGAACCACTACAAATATTGGTTTGCTCATACTTGAAATAAATATAACCATCATTACCACCAACATTGTAGTAAGGAACAAGATCCTTAACTGCCTTACTTGGTGGTTCAGCCTGCTCTGATTGATATATTGCTTATCTCGAATAAGTAGGTACAGTTGGAGAGTCTTCTTTAGGTACTTCATTTTCACTTTTCCCATGTTACTTATTGGAACTCTCCTCGTTATTGATACTCTTCTCTTCAACACCCATTCCTACATCAGTGTCGGTTGCAGTCTTCACTCTTAAACGAACCATGTGTGGGTCACATGTGTCTAATTGTTGTAATACTAGAGTAACTACTTTATCTATTTCATCTTCATCATTACCTTCTGTAATGTTATGTGATGAATGTGGTTGATTGCTTGCATCAAATATCTGCTTTACGGAGGGGCCCTCCAAATTTTTAGAAATTTTGATGTATAACTATTGTATGTTGTTATGATCTCCATATAGTTTAGCCGTTTCATTGAAATTTTCAACGTTTTCATTATCTTTAATTGCCATCAATGCATAACATGTACCGCCCTCATGGAACACAGGATGCTTGTGAATTATCTTAACTCCCATTTTGGTTGGATCGACTTCGATGCTTTAACACATTCTATATAAGAATTTGTTGCAATTGATTTTTTTTTTTCATTTTCAATTTTTCACTAGATCCCTATCATATTTTGGCATCTAGTTATTAGCCACAATACTTTCAAATGCATAGGTCATCAATTTGACATAGTTACTTATTGTTTCTCTGTCCACAGTATATATAAATTATGAGCTTTTAAAAAAAATAAAAATTTTCAATAACAACATTATAAAAACTAGTCAAAAAAAAATTTCTGTATCATTTTTAATTTTATTTTTTCCCATTATTTCCCAACAAAATTGTGCAAATTTAATTAACAACACTGTAAAAATTATTTCGCAAATAAGATATTACAAATTTTTGTCACAATATTTTTTTATAACAACATAGATAATATTTTAAATTTAATATTTACAAATAATATTAAAGTTTTTGTCATAACAAAGTATTTTCATACTAATGTAAAAATTAATATCGCATGTTACGTATTATGGGATTTACATAAATCAAATCTAACATATTTTAAACTAACAATAAGTAGTAATATTTTTACAAAACATAACATTATAGTAATATTTTTATCAAATAATAATATCAAAAACAGTAAAAAAAATACAACTTTTTCTAAGAAAAAATGCCACAATTGAATAATCATTCAAGAAATACTAGATTTTAGTGTATGTGTTCAAATCCCTTATTTTCACTTTGCACAAACACTTCTTTTTCTTTCTGCAAATGAGAGAAAAAAAAATGGAGTTTGTAGATGGGAAAACTAAAGAAAATGTTTTCTGTTTCTATATTTATATTATTAATTTTCTATACTGTAGTTGCGTGACTTGCTTTTTACATTGATGGTAGTGGATGTTAAAGTAAAAAACAAAATGGACAGTAGGATTATTTGGAGTGGCAAAATTGAAGGCGCACATCAAGTCTGTGACTTTAGTACAATTACATTGAGGATGCGTACCTGGTGTTGCTTGAAGGCATGGATTTCAAATTGTACTGAAGTCGAAAACCCGATGTGTATCTTTAGTTTTGCAAATTTTTGTAAAACAAAAATCATAAACCATGTTTACACTTTTGAAACCTATTTTTGAAATAATTATTTTGAGTATAGTATTTGTAATTTTTTTTAAAAAAGATAATATTCATGAGTGTTTCCCTTGTATTTAGACCTGTAAATTTGTTTGTGAATGAAGAGAAAAATAAAAAGGGAAAAAAAAAAGGCGGAAGAAAAAAGATCATTATTTGGGTGTTTATGTTATAAAGTTTTGGAAATTTAAGACATCGAGCCAATCCTGGTTCCTAATGAATATGGAATTGCATCACGTCTTCAATGTTTTAACCCAATCAAATTCGAGCAAGACAAGGCCAACCACCATCAATACGATTTTCCAACTAACTAGTCAGCAAATAATTCATCTTCTTCTAACTTTTTTCATTTTCAAAACAAGTGTCAAGAGACACAACACCTGTTACATCATTCAAAATTTTACTTTCACAATTAATTTTTGTTCAACAGACATACCGTCCAAATTTATTATGTATCTGAGATCACAATGGAGAAAAATAAAGGAATGAAAGCTCTTAGAACTAACATATTAAAAAGTAACGTCAATTTAGCCAGACACAGTTTGCTATATTTATGATAGCAGGTCTCATACAATATCACTGCTGTGATCATTTTTTTACTGTGAAGGGATGCTTGCATCTGTTTCGATTCAATGTATAGGTTCCCATTGTCGCTCTCATATACTAGGATGTCTGAAGATGTTATTTGCTGTGGACGTGGCCAGTGGGGGATGGTTCGTGAGTTTCGTTAGAGGAGGCCCATTATGATACACGCCGAAAATGTAGATGCATTTATTTAGGTGTACTACTACTACACCCAAAACGGTGTCAAAGAGTAATAGCATTTCGAATTAAGCTGGTAAGATAGCAGCAACTACTTTCTGAACTTCATTTTGGCAATTATTTGATCCAAAATACTCAGAGTTTGAAGTAAAGTAATACAATATGTTCGTACTTTGAGAGCAGATACAAAAGAGAAAATTTAACTAAATAAGTACCTCCGCATCAAGAGATAATCCAAATCAGCTGTACGAAAACGAGGACAATATAAATTTGAAAAATACTGTTGTAATGCTCCAGAACTCAAGAGGCTACGTTCAGACTTTTAAATATGATAAATCTATATAACTTGTAGCAATTGTTAACCACAATTAAAAATATACCAACTGACAACATTAAAAAATGATTCAACTAACTCTCGTTATAATCCATAAACTACTTTGGAGATTATCTCAATACATCAATATAACAAGCTAATAATAGTATAAATACTAAACTAATAGCGGTACTACCAACCTCCATAAGTAAACATTCTTCCAATGATGTTTAGGACTTCAAATGGCATTCCTTACCTAGTTATCATAATAATAGTAATATTTTACATCGTTTCCATCTTGTGCATATGTCCCTAAATCTTCATCATATGAAATGTTCTCATCTATAACTGTAGTTGAAAAAGAAGGTCCTCGAAAAGTGAACTAATGCTTGGCATATATAATTCATAAGCACATGTGCATGATCAAAGTAATAGCTTAAATCACATGTCTCAATGTGATAACCAAACAATCAAACAACAAATGATTATCGTAGATAGTCCTCAAATAACAAAGGGATACTCATGACCTTACCACACCATATATATAATACATAGAGCAGTGTTTGTAATTATCACTACGGGTCCTAATACTCATGAGTCTCTAAATGTACCGAGACATCTTAGTACACAACTCCACTGGAGACACCAATACATGCCAGTCAATAGATATCCCTTAAGGTTCTACCATTATGGGTTCTCAAGTCGAGCCAAGCATAATCAATAAGCAATTTAATCAAACCCAATATACCATTAATTCCATATCCTAAACTAACTTAACAAGTGCAAGCAACACAAAATTACATGTACCTAGAAGGGTGATCTCAAACTCAACTTGTCCTTACCTAGTAGTTTATTGGAATTTGTCGTATAGAATAATTAATCTTAGTACTAACTTAAAGTATCATCTAAGTTATCTAATTTTGTTATCTAGTTATTATTAGATTTCTTCCCTTCCTTGGGTAAAATCTCTAGAGTTGTACTAAGGGTATAGGATTAAAGAAAAACAAGAAATAAGAAAAGAAAATAGTTTAAGAATGTTTTTAGAGAACATGGCTGTGTATTAGGTCATGTATAGGATCACAGATAGGGAACATAGTTATGTACTTTGGTCATTTACCCTTCTATACACTCTTACCCTTCTACATATCCAAGTACACGGGTTATGTACTTAGCTATATACAAATACATGAACATGTACTTGGGCGTGAACCTCAAAACTCACTTTCCTCCTTTATTTAGCATGGGTAAGTACACCGAGTGTGTACCTAATAGTCTATAACCTATTTGCTTTCAAAATCTCTTCCCAATTATATCAATTTTAGGCTACTTTAGCCCTAGATGCAATATAAAACTTCTAAGTCTTAATTTGTGGTATTCGCAACATGAAAATGCTAAATTACTTCAAATTAAACCACTTATTTGTATGAATTGCTCCAATGATCAAGGTCTTGTCCTAACCTTTTACTCATGTTGGGTCATTTTGCACTACAAGCCAAAAGAACAAGCCCTAAATCACACCACACATATGACAAAAACAAAAAGGAATGTTAATTGGTTCTTATCATATGGGATTTTGTAGGAATGCAAGATGTAGTAGTGATTTTCCTCTTCTAGGGATTATATCACTATTTTCATTATATTAGAGACTGACAACTTGTTTACTTCATTAAATAAAATAGGTGTGTAATGGAATAGCTAATACTGGGGAATAGCTATTAAAGTGAATTGGTATAATGATGTTTACTTGGATATAATGGAATTGAGACTACATTGTTTACTCGAGAGAATAAAAAAAGGAATAAGAGTGGAATAATAAATGAAATAACGAAAATACCCTTAAATATTGACAAATAATATTGAAACCCAAAATTGGATTATGTCTCTAAAAAACTGTAATCCCACATCAGCCACGATGAGCAGCTACCCAAATGTCTCCAAGAGATGTACTATTCTAAATTTCTATTATTGCAAGTGATGTTGAAATAAACCTGCCGAAGTCAATTTTTTTCAACAATACAAAATATCAGTTAATCATGCAAAGCATTGTTGAGTATAATGAAATACAAGATAAGTCATACATAAGTCACATACATAAGTCACATTTTCATAATTATGGAAATGGCATACGAGATAATTTACATAAACCATTTAGATCCCATTTTCATATGATTGCCATTCCCTTGTCCTCTTAACAAAAATAAATATTAAATACTAAGAACAACATGACATTTTCATTTGTCCTCTAAAAGCATTTTCACATATGTTGCACGACGTGATGGATCAATCTTGTAGAGGACGTCAACATGTTCTAACATCCATGGGAGCTTAATTAACGCTTGATACAATTCTCTTTTAGATAGACCCTTAATTGCAAATAGATAGCTTATCAATTTGGTTGCATCAACTATAGGCCAATCCATTGTCAACTGATTGACACATGTCCATATTGTATCCCTCAATTCTTGCATCCCAGCTTCGAAGCAATCTATTGTGGCAAATAATTTTACCATAGGTACAACTTCTATTTTATTTCACCTCCTCTTTAAAGTTAGACAAGTTGCACTTTGGTGGATGGAGTCCATATCAACATTATCTTTGGGGGGTATGATATCATCTGCGTTCTAAATTAGAGGATCCTCTTTGTCCAAATCCTTAATAACATCTCTAGTAGTTTATGCATCATGGCTTGTTGCACGACCCTTGGTGTAAATCATTGATAGCTCATTTAAGTGTGGGAAGCTCCTTGTTATGAAGGGATTGGTGTCTTTATGACTCTATAAGATTGACATAATAAAAATGTAATATCAACTCACCATTGACTTTGCAAAAAAATGTTCATAAAATAGATATAGCAAGCAGATACTAGTAAATAAGCCTCTTAGACCGTCTTCTTTGCTACTATCATCTTCTTTGTGTCATCCCATCCGAACCCCCTCATGCCCTTCCCATATACTATGTTGTATACTATGCTCTAATCCTTTTTTAAAGTTCGAATATGCGACTCAATGTGGGGTCTTACCTTTAATGTACAGTTAGGTATCCTTTGCATGAGCATTCACTCCAACTCATATCTACCTATACACTCTAACATTTCACATGGTTTCGCAAATGCACGCCTATCGAATATCAACTATTCAAAACAAGTTACATCATCATAATGAAAAAAGTTTCCTAATTTTTTGACAATGTTGATTACGGTTTAATTTGTAAGATTGGATAGTTGGTCATTGGGTATGCAAGACCAACACACACAACAACTTAATGAGATGCAAAAGTTCGTATTACTCTATTGACAAAACTAAAAGAAAATAAAGTATCTTCCTTTTTCCTCTTTGATATAGGGAGATGCAAGTTTGACTCATCCATAGTTGCAATTATACATTGTGGCTCTGATGAAGCAATGAAATATAATATAACTAATAGTAAGAGAAAGTAATAACAATATAATATAATAAATATAAATTACAATACTTACTTAAATTAGAGAGGTAAGATAGGTTTGATGTGTGATGAGTGTTGACCTAAAATGATGGGTTTTAAATTAAGCTAAATTGGTTGGATTTATACATTACTCCCTTTATGCTTTTGTTTTATAATTGATTATTCTAGACTTTGATGTCATTATGAAATTTATTAATATGCATATGAAGCCATTTCAAGGACATGACCAACCAGACAAACAATAATAGTCAGAGACATACATAACAAAACAATAAAAGCATTTTCTTTCTGTACAACAATGGAAATATTTATATCTACTAGCGGATTTGGATTCACATCATGGCTGTATTGTTAGTTTTGCAAGATCATTTCTTCTGTGATTGATTATGTTATGGAATTTACATATTAGAACCAGCAGAACTATAAACAGAAATAAATTGATCATGTTATGGCCTAACACTGTAAGTAGACATAATAAGTTATATAGACTATATATAATGTATAAAATCACTTGCATTGTACTTATTTCACTGAAAACCTTTTCTAAATTGGAGAACAAAAATACATTGATTGATGAAAATCATGATTAAAAAAAAAAGTTTTACTAGAATTGAGAAAATCAATTTTGAAAAGGTATAATCTTTTCTTTCATTATTTTTCCATCTTTAACTTCCAATACAAACGTCAATCATACACCCTTAAATAGCGCCACCATCCCCCTCCCAAGTGTAGGCACATACACCCCAACCTCCTGAAAACATGAAGAAGAGATAGACACCAACTTTGAAATTCTACTTAGGAAACTTCTCATGATAGGACAACGTTGGAAAAAAAAAAGAAAAAGAAAAACTAAAACCAAAAGATCAAGCAAATTGGTGGATAGAACAGACGCCATACCTCAGTGGACACGGGTGCAGATGCAAAAGATAGGATGGTAGCGAGATCCAGTGACATTGGGCTCCTTTGTGAGATCCAGTGACTTGATGCGGGCAGCTATTGTGTGGATCTAATGTATAGACGGACGTTTCCACGGACAGATTTTATGCCTCAAAGTTTTGACAAACAACAAGTGATGATGGCGATGGATAGATCTACACAACTTTGTTTAGATTTGATCTCCACAAGTGATGATGGATGAGGATGTTTGGGGAAAAGAAAAAAGGAGTCCTCCATAAATTCCAATTTAGAGGTTTTGTAGGGGAATTAAAATTTGATCAATTAAGTAATTTCAATTCCGATCTGAGTGGCTATTTCGTGCACCTATTACTATAAACACAATAATTCCTATTCCATGCATAACAGGCCCGTAATAGAATTCCTATTACAACAAAGTAAATGGGACATAAGTGACACTTCAAACGGAGATTTCTTGGAGTTGTGTTTTTGATACACTTGTTGATTGTGTTTTCCAAATTCTCAAGGGTAGAAATGTAGAGTTTTATGTTGATGAGCAATAAATGAGTGATGATGACCTCTTTAAGGAGATCAATGTTGGAGATATAGATTTAGGGAATGATGAAGAATGCACTGGTGAGACATATAATAATTTGGATCCTACACATGACCATAAAGTTTTGGGATAAATACAAATTTAATCCTCAACATTTGTCACCTTATCTATTTTGGTCTTAAACGTTTAATTTTTGGCATTTCAGTCCTTAACATTTGCAAATGAGTCCTTTTAGCAACAACGTTAGTTTTTCTATTAAGCTTGACACATGGCATGATCTGATTGATCAAAATAATTTGGAAAAATTAATAGCAAACTAATAGTAGACTTGTTTGCAAACTTTTGCAAACATTGATGATCGAGATAGAAAAAAAATAAAACATTTAGGATTGAAATAAAAAAGGTAGCAAATATTGAGAACTAAATTTATACTCCTTAAATTTTGAGTGATAATGACGATGAGGAGATTATGAAAGCTAGGAAAAATATTAATGGTTAGCCCATTAAAGATATACTAGCCCATGTACATGAAGAGAGTGTAAATGAAGATTTACCTAAATGTAACCTTGGAAATACTAAGAATCTTGAGTATAATGATATGGACTATACCAATTCAGACAATGAATGTAGCTATGAGTGGTCTAGAGGGGATGATAGTGATGATCTAAGGACTTTAAGAAGAAAGAAAAGTAGGTATTTGATTTACAAGGAGGATACAAGTAAACCAACTTTCAGTTTAGGATGATTTTTAAATCATTGAAGGAATTCAAAGAGGCTATTATTTAACATTTCATTGTTGAGCACAAAGAAATTAAGTTTATAAAAACTTACTCATCAATTGTTAAAGGCTTGATACACTAGGGAGGGTGAACGTCCCTAGTTCATTTCACTTGTTAAGAAAAGCATCAAAGGCCAGTTTTATATTCATAGTCTCAAAGACTAACATGAGTGTGGCATTACCTTTTAAAATAAGATGATGATAGCAAATGGATGGTGAAAGAGTTTGGTGCCACTATCAAGATGATGCCTAATATTAAGCTTATGGATTTAAAAGGAGTTAGTGAAAGCTTAAATAGGGGTGGTGATGTCTTTAACTAAGTTAAGAAGAGTTAAGATGATGGTGATGAAATAGGTGATGGGAAGTGATGCTGAAGAGCATGGAAGATTGTGGTTTTACACATTTGAGTTGCATAGTACAAATTCAAGCACTACAATGAGATTACATGTCTATAAGGCAACCCTAAATGCTTCCCCACTCCTCCCAATTTAATCAATTTTATGTATGTATGGATACATGTAAAGGAGGATTTACACTTGGTTATCAAAAAGTGGTAGGACTAGATAGATTCTTTCTAAAGACTCAATACAAAAAGGGAGTTGTTGTCTATTGTCAAAAGTGATTCCAAAAACCAAATGTTTCCTATTGCATGGGTTGTGGTAGTTGTAGCGAATGAGGAAACTTGGACTTTGTTCCTTAGATTGTTGGGTATTGACTTAAGCATGGGACTTAGTTTAGAATGTATTATTATCAATGACCAACAAAAGGTGCTTATATTACTTGCAAATTGTTACTACATTTGTTTAATTTTGTATTATGATGACATCCTTTTTGTTACAATGTTTAAGTAGATTTTATATATATATATTTTTGTATCAAAAGTCGGTGAAGCCAAACTCCACATGTTGGCTCGGTACATCTATGCCAACTAGTTAGGGAAATACAAAGAAAAGGGACTTCAATGACAATTTTGAAAGATAGCAAAGAGTATTGCTACAATCAACACCACCACCTACATGGAACAATTGAAAGAAATGTATCTAGATGGTTATGACAATTTGATGAAGATGGAGCCTACCCATTGGTGTAGGAGCTAATTTCGATTACATGTGAAATGTGAAATCATTGATAATGGCCTCTGTAAAGCATTTAACAGTATGATAGTCATTAAAAGAAACTTGGCTATTATATCTTTGTTAAAGGGACATGAGAAGCTTATGGAGTGCATACAAAAGAATTGTGAGAAAAGCTTCAAAGTGGATGAAGAACATAGGTGCCAAGATTATGCAAAAGATTGAAAATAATAAAAAGGTTCATGCAATATAGAAATGATGGGTATGAGATATTGCATGACTTTGTGAAATCTTGTGTTTTGTTGGACCAAAGAGAATGTTCGTATAGAGTATGACAACCAAGTGGTATTCCATGAATGCATGTACTATCGACAATCTTGAATAGATAGTGTGATTAAATTGAATATGTGGATGCATGCTATAATAATGAGCAATACTTGAAGGCTTATGAGTATGAGATTAAGAGAGTTGGTGGGAAAAGTTTTTGGAAAGGGATTGAAAAAGAAACTTCCCAATCTCCACCTCCTTGCATAATGCTTGGCAGCTAAAGAAAAAGAGAAATTGTCAACCTAGTGAGGTAGAAGCAAGGAATCACATGTCATGCGCAAGAATGGCTATGCATTATAAATCCCTAAATTGGCCATGAGGCCAATCATGCATAAATTGATTCCTAAATTAACAATTAGGGAAATCACCCCCAAATTAACCTTAAACTAGCAATTAGGGTAGTCACACTTAAATTAAACCCTAATATAGTAATTAGGGAAATCATACTTAAATTGACCCCCTAAATTAGTGATTATGACAATTATACCTAAATTTAAGGCTTCTAAAAAAAATCCTTAATTGAACTTGAAATTTGCGACATGGCCACAAAAGTTAAAGTAAGTAAACCCATATAGTTGGATTTTTAAAATGAATTAATAAAACCTTATAATCACTAAAAACTTAAATTTATCGGGATATTTCACTATTTATCAAAAATACAAAATTCGAGTTCCATGATATAATGAGATCCTAAAGATAAATGATAATATGATGCAGAACAACATTTAATGTGTATACATGCACTCATCAAATATATGGAGCATGTAATATATATATATATATATATATATTAATGTAACCTTAAGTATACAATAAATATGATAAGATATACTTTAAATTAACAAAATAACAAACAAATAAATTTAAAAAAAAATCCTCAAATGCACCTATCGATGACATGGAGTGTAGGATGAAGTAGAAGGTGGCATTGGATTTTCTAGCAAAAGATACATAATCAAATTATTTTCAATTACAAATAAAAGAATAAAATAAGATAATAGAAAACTTATTTGACTTAGCAATAGCTGACTTCAAGGCCTATATAATGGTATATTTTTAGTTATTACCATTTATCTACTATTCTATTTGAATCCTTGATCTCCTTTTTTTTTTTTTTCTTCCTTCTATTTGAATCCTAAATAGTTTTAAAACCTTAAAAAAGATTGAACTTTTATTAAATATATTAAATTTTCTATCCATCTCGAGTATATATTAGCTTCAAATTAGTTTTGAACTAGTTGGTCAAGGTGATTAGGATATACGCAAATTTTTCCAATGTCTTTTCTTACTTTTAATTATTATTTTTGTATTTTATATTATATTATATCACTATATATATAATATTATTTTTATTATATTATGTAAATAAGTATACTTAATATTATCATTTTTTATTTAATTATTATGAACTAATTTGAAGTTAAGATGTATAACGGATGGAAGAAAAACTTATTATATTTTATAGAATTTTTTTTTTGATGAGGTTTTAAAAAAATTGAAGACTCAAACAGAAAAAAAGAAGAAGAAAAAATTGAAAACTCAAATAAAAAGGAAAGTAAATATTAAAAACTAAAAATATATTTTTTTCAAAAATAATGGAAAAACTTAGACAACTTAGCAATAGCCAACTTCAAGGCCTATATAATAATAAAAACCTCTTTCCAAATCACTTTTTCCACCCAAAACCCTCAAGAAAATGTTAAGAAAAAGGGAGGAAAATTTTCTAGAAATTAGGAGAAAATCATAAAAATACCTAGAAATTCTGACTACGCGCATTTGGTAATCAAACTTAGAGCTGCTAGTGCGCCCCACCAGCCCCTAATAGAGTAGCCACCCCTATCACTGTCGACAGGTCTCCTCCAGCCAATGAGCGCCGGAGCTCAGACAGCGGTTGAGTCCATTTTCATGCCCAATTTTGCAAAATTGATTAAAAATATTAAATTAATTAGGAAAATTATGAAAATTTTATTCTAGGCTTATTTTAGGTGTAGATTCATGTAGTAGTTTTATTTTACTGAAATTTACGAGCTATATATATTGTTTTTAGGGATACATCCTGTTTACACAAATTTTCAAGCTCGTTTTTAGTTGCCTAAATGACGTTGTTTCATGCTCCATAATTTTCTATAGTATCTTTATTATATCTAATTTACATGTAAATATTTTTTGATAATTAAAACATTAAATATTTATTATATTTTTATCTCTAAAAACTGCTAAATTTGTAATCTTATAAAATAAATTGATTTTCAACAAATTAATTGATGAATTTGTGATTTTATGATTCTTATAGGTTTGTGATGACATAATATATGGTTGGCATTCATTTTATATATAAATGTGATTATTTGCTTAATTAATCTCAAATTTAGGAATAAATGTGTAATTTTACTTATATAGACGATAATCCCCTTTTGATGAAAAAAATAGCATTATAAATTCTAAATATTTTTCTGAGTCTATGGTAATTTTCATGGAATTATTTGATGAGCTATGTTATTTTATTATGAAATTTCCATGAAAAATGACCTAATATTCTATTTGGTGCCTATTTTTAGTAATATTGAATGAAATATTTTCATGAAAATGAGTAATGTGGGGTAAGATATGGGCTAATCAGAACTGATATTGGACTATTTTTGGAAAATCTTGTGATGTTGTAGGTCCATGCTGTGATAAATACCTGTTTAGAGATAAGATCAATAGGTATTCTCTATGATTTTATCATAATTTACCTAAATGTTTGCAAATTATAGTTTTTTCATATAATAATGTATAAATATGTTGTCACTAATTATATGAATTGGTTTTTGCATTGAGATCGAAGGTATCTTTTTAAATATACTAGAATAAACAAAGCCCATATTATGTATGGTCACATTCATATGAGCCCAACAATACTAATTTTATTAAATTTAGATAATTATATAAGAAAATAAATATTGTCATATATTGTTATAGAAAATCATGTTTTATGATGATTTTTTTCATAACCAAAATGTAATTGAACGAATGAAACTTACATTTGGATATAATTGAAACAATATATTATAAGTAATATTTTATTTACACATAATAAAAGCTATTTAAAATACTATTATAATGTAGACCCTATTATCTTCTTATATATTAGGCCAATAGAAACTTTTTGATTCCACATTTATCACTACAAAGTTTTTAAAATCCTTTCTCCTAAAAAGGGGGACAAGTGGCCAAATTAACGAAGTTATTTGGTAGTTTTAATAAAAAAGGAGTAAGCACATAATGGGTGATTCGACATCAGTGGCTTATATTTTTTTTTAATTGCCAGAACGCATTATTTACAACAATCAAATTCCTTTTTAATTTTCCATTCCTATTTCTTAATGATAAAAGTAAAATATTTATCTATATTCAATGATAATTTGTAGCATTTTAATGTATCTTTTGTTTCTTTCATCTTTCATGTAGTCTCCCTCTTCATAAAAATTTGGATTTGCATACATCTAGGTTACAACAAATGTTTAACGAAGGTCATTGCATCTATATATTTTAATTTAATCGGAACTCTCAATTGATACTATTTTTTATTCTAATTTATGTTTGCCTCTTAAAATTTCTTATTTTGTATATTAACTCTAATGCATTTAGCAAAAAATATTTTTACACATAAATGCTATATCAATTGAATAACTTTCATTAGTACCCCAATAGCTAACTATGGAGAAATGTAAAGTTTTATAATTGATATCAACAATGACTATAGCACCAACTAATTAGGTAAATGCAATTAGGAGCTTGAGATAACTGACTAGCTCGAGTGAAAGTCATCTCAAGTAAGTGGGATAAATGCTTTATTGCTTTATGGAGACTAAAATATATACTTGCTTATGATTATAAGCAAATTAGATGAGTTCATGCCATTGTTGTGGTTAGACATTGAATTACTAAGTTTGTAGTTGAGATACAATGTAGTGTCGTGCTAAAGTAAATTGACATTTACTTAAACTATTTGCAAATGGATTGCTCACCCCTAAGCTAAACTAAATTGAACTTAAACTAAAATTCTAAACTGACATACATTGCAACCTATTAGGGGGCGATTATGATTCTTATGCCAAATAATGATAATTTTGGTGAGACAACGTAAATTGGTCTTCCCTTGCCCACAATATAACAAAGTGACAAGAGAGGAGGTCATAGTGAGGGTAGGGGCTAATTGTGGGATTGGAGACAACAACTAGTCCAAAGGGATCTAAGGAGGAGGTAGGTCTTCATCTAGTCCATGGGTTTGGAGATAATGGCTAGAAGAGAGATCTCCATTAGACAAACCTAGGTTTGGCCATATGTTGTGCATCGCACTTAAACTCCTCAACCCAGATTAAAGTGAGGTTATTTTCTTCAGTCTTGTGATGGACCGGATAATGTCGTGTGGATGAAATTTGTTTTGTTGCATTATGCTTAATATTTGATTTGTACATCTTGTATATACTTTTTGCCTTTTGCCCCTTACTAAACTATGGTTTGCTCACTTCCTCATAGATTTTTTTTTTTTTTTTTGTAGATACCAAGTAAAAATGCCACAATTCTTTGATCCCTATTTATATACCTAATTATAAATATAGCTTAGGAGTAAGGAAAAATGGCTATGGACCTTTCTTTTTGGTTTGTTGGGTTTCTAGATCAATTGGGCTTCTCCTAGTCAAGCCAAACTAATTAATGTTTAGGGCATGCAATAAAGCAAGCTTTGCTTTTGTAAATATTATGGCAAAACACCACATGAATATGTAATACCTGATTTTTTTTGTTGATTTATATAATATATATATATTATCATAAAGAGCTAAGGACGATGATGGGATTTTAGAAAATTAGAAGGGTAATTTGGACATTTCACAATGAGGAGTATTTACTATCGGATGACCAAACGTTCCTTCTTTTCACTCCCTCACTTGTAAAATAGCAAATGAAAATGCTCTTTAAACAAACCCTAAGACAATAAAAGGAGACAATGTGACCTAATTCCTGAGGTAAAGATCTTATTATGAATTTCAATTTATGATTAATGGAATTTAGAGTTTATGAGTGTCTTTTGTTCATACAAAACACGAAGTTTGAGAAAGGACATAGGAGAATGGGAATAAACGACTCAAGATTGTGATTCTTGGAATTTTTAATGTAAGTTCAAAAATCCTTGTAATTTAGATACATTTACATTTTTAGAGATATAATTGAGCTTAAGAATAGAGAGGAATGAATTTAGGAGAATTTAAACTAAGGAATTAGGGTTCATGGAGATTGTCGAAGGTAACACAGCCTACCAACATGGTTGTGTTTCGACCGTGTTGAATTTGAAAGATACATCGAGAGATACACGACCTCCTAACATGGTCGTATTTCAATCATGTTAAGTTAAGGGTAACACGGTCTCCCAACATGGTTATGTTTAGACTGTATTGAGTGTGAAAGATGCATTAAGAGATGAACGACCTCTTAGCATGATTGTGTTTTGACTGTGTTAAGTCAAGGGTAACACGACCTTCTAACATGATCGTGTTCTAATGTTGAAACTAAATCTTACACTAAAAGAAACATGACCCTTAACACAATTGTGCTCTAGCCAGTGTTGAGCAAAACGATCCCCAACATGGCCGTGTTGAATAAAGAATAACATAAATATATATTCATTTAACTTCAAATTAAACTAATTTTTGTGCATCCTAGATAGCTATTATAGCCTTATAGAGAGACTAAATGAATAGGATTAAGAAAGTTAAGAATTAATATTGATCATAGATTAGGTACCAAGAAGAACTTGTTGTTTATACAGATTCCCTTTAGATTTAGTCCAAGACCAGAAAGTTCTTAAGGCTAGGATTTAAGGTACGTATAACTTGTGTGTTAACTTGTGCTTGTTTAAGTTAGTTAATGTATGGAACTTGATTTAGTTGATGAATTGGTTTAAGTGTTTAGGTTGTATGTTGTATGTGCTTAACTCAGTTTAGGGGCCTATAGTGGAAAATCCCTAGGGAGTACCCCAATGATCCTTGTGTGAAGTTGTCCCTAGTGGAGTCGTGCTTGGAAATGATCTAGGTTAAATGTGGGTTATGAGATTTAAGTGTACATAGGTATGGGGCTCATAGTGGTAGTTCCCATCACCAAGTTTAAGGTTAAAGTGGACATGGGTGTAAGGTCTATAGTGGCAGTTCTTGTTACTAGGATTAAGTGGTTTAAGTGTATATGGGTGTGGAGCCCATAGTGGCAATTCCCATCACTAAGATTAAGTGGTTTAAGTATACATGAATGTGGGGCCCGTAGTGGCAGTTATCATCACCAAATCATGTTCCAGTGTGTTAAGTGTGTTAAGGGGGTCATGAGTACCCTATTGCTGCTTGTGGACATAATTGTCATATAAAATGTTGTCTGTGTTTAAGTATTACATAACATGTGTAACATTTGTTCATATTTGTTCATGTGTGTGTGTTTGTGTTATACGTATTGGGCATTAGCTCACCCTTTAAGGAACATTTTTTAAATGCAGGTGTTAAGGGAGATGAGAACATAGAAGATAACTTGGGTCTAGGTGAGTTATAGAGAGAGGAAGAGAAAGATTACCATTATTATTATGGTGATTAGGATTTGGGAGATTTATGATATTCAACTGTAATAGAAAGTATCTTTTGAGAAGGTGATTTTTGTGTTCAAAGACTTCCGTTGTATTAGATAATTGATATGGTTTATGAAATTATTTGAATTTTGAGGATGCATGAAATGTTTTTATATAGGAGTTATAGGTTAAAATGTATTAGAGTTTATTCAAAGCATTAATGTGTACTTGTGAGATAAGAAGACGTGGTGGGTAGTAGTACGGCTTGAGGTTCTGAGGCTTTACAGCTTAGGTGGTATCGAGCTTTAGGTTTATGATCTTTAGAGACTTAAGTTTGAATCTATAGAGAATAGGTTCATGATCTTTATAACTTAAGTTTTGATTTATAGAGCATAGGCTATTGAGCCTGAAGTGCTTAGGTAATGAGCCTTAGAACTAAGTGATGATCAATAGCCATAAGTTTTAAACTGGTAGAGTATAAGATATGATCTAGAGAAGTTAAGCATTGGATCTACAAGATAGTGAAGCAGGAAGAGAGTGGGTAAAATATGGGATGTTTACTTAATTATGTAATTATTTTATTGTATTATTACTTTACTTGCATTCTTCTAACTACTAAGTTATATACATGAGTAGACCATATATGTAGTGTATATGTGTATATACTTACACACTATGAAACTGACTATGATTGGTATTATCATAAGTAGGGTTGTCTCTTCTTAAACAAAATGCCTGTAAGAATAATCACTAGATCAAGAACTAGAAGTGGTGCTAGACGTGATAACCCCAATGAGGAGGAAGTTTAGAACCCATAGCTACAAGGGGAAAAAGGTCAGATGGTTGAAGAGATAGTTCAGCTATTGCATATTGTGAACCACCTAGTGAGACTATTGGCACAACAATATCAAGCCCCTCATGTCCCATAACATAGGAATGCTAACGAACCCATAAGCTTTGATAGGTTCATAAGAGTAGCTAAGGAATTTAACCCCAGAATGGATGATCCAATCAAAGCTGATGATTGGGTGTAGGAAATTGAGAAACATTTATTGCCTTCTAGTTATCAGAAGATAGGGAAGTAAATTATGTTAAATTCTTGCTGAAGGGAACAACAGCAAAATGGTAGGCTTTGGTTCTTAGGCTTATAAGGGAATGCATGAACTGAGTGGTATTTAAAGAGCTATTTTTTCAAAGATACTTCCCTAACAACTTTAGAGACAAAATGGAGAATGAATATTACAACTGCAAATAGGGGAACCGAACAGTTGAAGAGATGAGGTAGAGCTGAATTGCCTCGTTTAGTTGCTTCCTAAAAATGTGTGTAATGATGATAGGTCCCGAGTTAGAAGATTTTTGAGAGGTTTAGATTTAGACCTACAAGTTGTAGTAAGGGCCTTTTAGCTAAATACATATGCTAAAATGGTTAATAAAGTGAAGTACCTTGAGTAGAATAAGAAGATCATAGAAGAATAGAGGAGCCGTAGAGCAGCAATAACTTTGGGAAAAAAGACTTGCCTCTAGTGGAATATGGCAAGATAGGAGTAAAAAACATCACATGCTGTAAAGCAGAACACCAAGAGCTCTAGCCTCTCCTCTTTAAATCAAATAAGTGCCTTTGGCACTCACGACATCAGGCACAAATGCTAAATGTCGTAGGTGTTATGGACCTCATAAGTTAAGAGAATGCAGATGGCCAGATGGAGCATGTTTCTCTTGTGAGAAGACTGGGCACATTAGCAAACATTGCACTGAGAGGTCAGTCCCCCTAATCTTCTGTCATTTGTGCAACAAGAAGGGACATAAGATAGTCAATTGTCCTTAGGGACAAATCAGAAATCAAGTAGGGCTAGTTCAACAAATAGCCAGAGGAGTCGCAGAGCAGTAATAGCTTTAGGAAAAAGACCTACCTCTAGTGGAATGGGGCAAGATAGGAGTAAAAACCATCATAAGCTACAAAGTAGAACACCAAGAGCTCTAGCCCCTCCTCTCTAGATTGAACAAGTGCTTTTGACACTTACGGCAACATGTATAAATGCTAAATGTTCCAAATGTTATAGACCTCATGAGTTAAGAAACTGTAGATGGCTAGATGAGGCATGTTAGTCCCCCTAATCTTCTATCATGTGTGCAACAAGGGGGGATATAAGACAATCAACTATCTTTAGGGATAAAATATGAATGACTGCTTGGTGGTCAGTACTCTTTTGGGAGTAGGAGGAAGAATAAGTAGGATATGTAAAGGAATGAAAACAAAAATATATGGTAGGGTGATGTTAGTAGACCTCCTAAGATTGGAGATGATAGAGTTTGACATTATTTTGGGTGTCAACCGGCTATCAAAGTATCATGCCACCATTGATTATCACAATATGGTAGTGCAATTTAATCTATAAGGGGATGGATATCTTGATTACAAGTTAGAAGTGCAGAGACCTGCTAGATTGCTTACCTATAAGATGTAGGGAAAAAGAGTACTGGCAACCATATCTGTTAAAGCTAGTGAAGAGGTTAGGATGGAAAGAGTACTGATAGTGAGGGAATTTCTTGATGTGTTTCCAGAAATCTTCCTAGTTTACCTTTAGCCAGGGAAATAAAATTCAACATCGACATGGTACATGGTACATTACCTATATCAAAACCAGTCTATAGAATGGCACCAGTGGAGTTGAAAGAATTAAGGAAACAATTACATGAGCTATAAGATAATGGTTTTATAAGACCTAGTATCTCTCTTTGGGGTGCACTAGTCCTATTTGTGAAGAAAAAGGATGGAAGCTTGAGACTCTATATAGACTACAAGGAGTTAAACAAGGTCACAATAAAGAACAAGTATATTTTTCCTAGGATAAATGACTTGTTTAACTAGTTGCAAGGAGCTTAGGTGCTCTCCAAAGTAGACTTGCGATCAGGCTACCATCAATTAAGAATCAAAGAAGAGGACATTTAGAAAACAACATTCAGGACTAAATATGGGCATTATAAGTTTCTAGTGATGCTTTTTAGACTAATGAATGCACTAGTTGCATTCATGAATTTAATGAGTAGAGTATTCAGTGATTTCCTAGATAAGTTTATAATCGTCTTTATAGACGATATCCTGATATACTCTAAAATCACTGAGGAGCATGAAGAACATTTGAGATTGGTATTGGTTAGGTTATAAGATGAGAAGTTATATGCCAAATTTAGTAAATGTGAATTTTGGCTGGAACAAGTAGTTTTCTTGGGTCATTTGGTTAATAGGGATGAGATATCTATGGATCTAGAAAATGTGAGAGCAATAGTAGAGTGGCATAGACTAAAGATAGTTACAAAGGTAAGAAGCTTGTTGGGTCTAGCGGGCTACTATAGGAGATTTTTAGAAGGGTTTTCCAAAATAGCAACTCCTCTCACCAAATTGATAAAGAAGAATGTGAAATTTGAATGGGATGAAAGATGTGAAGCTAACTTTCAGATGCTCAAAGAGAAACTAGTGTTAGCGCTAATTTTGATTTTGCCTAAGAGTGGAGAAAAATTTATATTTTTTAGTGATGTCTCAATTCAAGGGTTAAGGTGTGTATAGATGCAAGGTGGTCAAGTAATAGCCTACGCATCTCGACAATTGAAGCTGTATGAAAAGAACTACCTAACTCATGACTTAGAATTGGTAGCTATAATGTTAGCTTTGAAGCTATGGAGGCATTACTTATATGGAGAAAGGTGCAAAATCTTCACTGACCATAGAAGCCTAAAGTATATATTTACGCAGAAAAAGCTGAATATGAGATAGAGGAGATGGTTAGAGTTAATCAAAGATTATGACTTGGAGATACAATACCATCCAAGAAAAGCTAATGTGGTGGTAGATTCCCTTAGCAAAAAGAAATAGGGCAATGTAGCCACTCTCATCACTTCACAGAAGGAGTTATTAGAAGACATGTGAAAATTAGAGCTAGAAGGAGCAAAAATGGCTACCTTAAGGATTCAACCAACCATAATGGACATAATTAAATCTGGTCGATGGAAGATAAGGATGTTCAAAAGATCAAGAGTAGAATAGAACAAGGTAAAGCATCAGAATTCAACTTAGATGTAGAAGGGACCTTAAGGTACAAAAGGAGACTATGTGTATTGAGGGATGAAGAATTGAAGAGAGGGATAATGAAAGAGGTGCATCACTCTGCTTACACAATACATCCTGGAAGTACTAAAATGTACTAGGATTTAAAGAGCTGTTATTGGTGGAGAAACATGAAGAGAGAAATAGCAGAATATGTAGCTACATGCTTTACATGCCAATAGATCAGAATAGAACATTAGAGAGCAGTTGGAGAATTATAGCCTCTTCCAGTACCAGAGTGAAAATGGGAGCATGTAATAATGGACTTTGTTATTGCCCTTCCAAACACTAGGGGAAAGCATGATGTAGTTTGGGTTATAGTGGACAGATTGATCAAGTTTGCTCATTTTATACCTATCAGAGGATAAAAATTAGAGAAACTGACTTAAATATACATGTAAGAGATAGTTAGACTACATGGGGTGCCATTGACAATCACTTCTGATAGAGACACAAGATTTGTGAGTAAATTTTGGAATATCCTACATAAAGCATTCGGTACCAAATTGCAATTTAGTACGACATTCCACTTACAGACTGATGGTTAGTCTGAAAGAACCATACAAATATTAGAAGATTTACTTAGGGAATGTGAACTAGATTTTGGAGGAAACTAGAATGAGCATATATCTCTGGTAGAGTTTGCCTATTGTAACAATTACTAGGCAACCATCCAGATGGCACCATATAAAGCTCTTTATGGAGGAAGGTGCAGATCCTTACTACATTGAGATGAAGTGGGAGAGAGATAGATAATGGGGCCGGAGTTAGTACAAGAAGCAGTAAACAAAGGGAAGCTAATCAAGTAGAGAATATAGATGACCTAATCTCGACAAAAGAGCTATGCAGATAAGAGAAGACGCCCGTTGGAATTTCATGTGGAAGATAAAGTATTATTGAAGATTTCTCCAACAAAGGGGGTGATTAGATTCGAGTTGAGGGTAAAGTTAAACCCAAGGTATATAGGCCCATTTGTGATCTTGGAGAGAATAGGCACAGTGGCTTATAGGTTAGCTCTTCCACTGAATTTGGCCAGGGTACTTGATGTATTCCATGTACCCATGATGAGGAAGTATGTACTTAACCCAGATTAGATAGTGGCTTTAGAACCACTAAATGTATAGCCAAATCTGATGTCTTTGGAATGGCTAATCTAAACTCTGAACACTAAAGAACTTGTATTAAGATGGAAAACAATCCCTTATGTTAAAGTGTAATGGACAAACTAAACAAAAAGGGAAGCAACATGGGAGAATGAAGAGAAGTATCTAGAACTCTTCTAGAATTAGATACTTTTGAGGATGAAAGTTTTCTAAGGGGGGAGAATATAATACCTAAATTTTTTTTATTGATTTATGTAATATATATATTATCACAAAGAGCTAAGGATGGTGATGGAATTTTAGAAAATTAGAAGGGTAATTTAGACATTTTGCGATGGGGAGCATTTAATCCCAAATGACTGAACGTTCCTCCTTTTCACTCCCTTACAGTAAAATAGTAGATAGAAACGCTCTCTAAACAAGCCTTAAGAGGACAAAAGGAGACAAAGTGACATAATTTCAAGTACGTGAGGTAAGGATCTTATTACAAATTTCAATTTAGGATTATGGAATTTGGAGTTTATGAGTGTCGTTTGTTCATACAGAACATGAAATTTGAGAAAAGATGATAGGAGAATGGGAATCAATGATTTAAGGTTGTGATTTGTGGAATTTTTGATGTAAGTATAACAATCCTTGTAATTTAGATACATTTACATGTTTTAGAGATATAACCAAGCTTAAGAGTAGAGAGGATTGAATTTAGGAGAATTCAAAGTAAAGGAATTAGGGTTCATGGAGATTGCTAAAGGTAACACGACTTACTAACACGGTCGTGTTTTGACCATGTTGAATTCGAAAGGTACACCAATAGATACATGACCTCTCAACATAATCGTGTTTTGACCATGTTGAGTTAAAGGTAACACAGCCTCCGAATACAGTCGTGTTTAGACCATGTTGAGTGTGAAAGATGCACTAAGAGATACACAACGTCTTACCACGATCGAACGACCGTGTTGGGTCAAAGGTAACATGACCTCTTAACACAGTCGTGTTTAGACCATGTTAAATTAAGAACACGACCTCCTAACATGGTTATGTTCCAACCGTGTTGAAACCAAATTTTACACCGAAAGAAACACAACCCTTAACATGGTCGTGCTCTAGCCTGTGTTAAGCAACATGATTCCTAACATGGCCATATTAAATAAAGAATAACATAAATATATATTCATTTAACTTCAAATTAAACTAATTTCCATGCATCCTAGCTAGCTATTAAGGCCTTATAGAGAGATTAAATCAATAGGATTAAGAAAGTTAAGAATTAATATCGATCTTAGCTTAGGTACTAAGAAGAACTTGTTGTTCATACAAATTCCCATTTAGATTAAGTCCAAGACCAAAAAGTGCTTAAGGTTAGGATTTAAGGTATGTGTAACTTGTGTGTTGACTTGTGCTTGTTTAAGTTAGTCAATTTATGGAACTTGATTTAATTGATGAATTGGTTTAAGTGTTTAAGTTATATATTGTATGTGCTTGGCTCGATTTAGGGGCTCATAGTGGCAAATCCCTAGGGAGCACCTCAATGATCCTTGTGTGACGTTGTCTTTAATGGAGTTGTGCTCAGAAATGTTCTAGGTTGAATGTAGGTTATGAGGCTTAAGTGTACATCAGTGTGGGGCCCGTTGTGGCAGTTCTCATCACCAAGTTTAAGGTTTAAGTGGACATGGGTGTGGGGCCTGTAGTGGTAGTTCCCATCACTTGGTTTAGTTATGCATGGGTATGTAGCTTGTAGTGGTAGTTCCCATCACTAGGATTAAATGTACATGGGTGTAGGGCTTGTAGTGGCAGTTTCCATCACCAAATCATGTTCTAGTGTGTTAAGGGGGGTCATGAGTACCCTATTGATGCTTGTGGACCTAAAATGTATTAAGGAAATGGTTGTTTGTGTTTAAGTACTGCATAACGTGTGTGACACTTGTTCATGTTTGTTCATGCGTATGTGCTTATATTATATGTATTGGGCATTAGCTCACCCTTTGAGGAACATTTTTAGATGCAAGTGTTGAGGAAGATGACAACCCAGAAGATGACTTAGGTTTGGGTGAGTTACAGAGAGAGGAAGATGAAGATTTCCATTAATATTATAATGATTAAGTTTTAGGAGATTTATGTTATTTAACTGTAATAGACAGTATCTTTTGAGAATATTATTTTAGTGTTTAAAGACTTTTCCTGTGTTAGATTTGATATGGTTTATGAAGTTATTATTTGAATTTTGAAGATGTATGAAATGTTTTTATATAGGAGTTATAGGTTAAAATGTATCAGAGTTGATTTAGAGTCTTAATGTGTACTTGTGAGATAAGGACACATGGAGGGTAGTAGTGCGGCCTAAGGTTCCAGGGTGTTATAGAATATATAACAATATATACATTTATTTGTATTAGGCTTTAATAGTGAATTGATGACACTTCAAAGTGGTTATGTTATAGACACATTGTATATATCAAGTCTATGATTGCTGCTAAACAGTTAGCTCTTATCATAAGTTAGTATATATAGTAAAATTGTTATAGTTATACTATTATTGGGTTGTGACAAGACTATAAACTTTGCAACCATGTTAGGAGTAGCAAGCAATTGTGTCCTAAGCATCCCAGGGCCAATGCAAAAGAATACGAAGCACCAGTCGGTCCATGTGTAAGTGCAAGGTTATTCTTAATTTATTTTATGTTGTCCTTGTTTTCCATAATGTTATTTCTAAGTATTACTTGTTTGTGTTTTGTAGAAACACTAGGAAAATCAACCCGTATCAATAACTCAACTCAAAAGCGCCCGCAATCCCTAGTTTTAATGGTATATTAAAATATGTGGCTTCTACATAATCTTGGTAAACAATGTTGAACTAAAATTATGGCTTGCATTCCATTTCAAGATGGCTTACAAACATGGAAGTTAGACTACTAAGTTAAGTGTGCACCCTAAATGCACAAGGAACCTAAGAGAGTGTATGTAGAAGCCCATTTCATTCGTGAAAAGAAAAGAACTGGACCGGACACATGCACTAAGATTGATAGTAAGGGATTGAATTCAACATAGAAGGAGCCTTCTTTAACAGTAACTCACAATTTATCCTTCTCTTTTAAGCGAAATGCAAGGGTATTTTGCATTTTTTTGGCCATAGTGCCAAGGCCAATGTAATGCCTTTGTAAAGTTTTTGACCTATGAATTTTTTTTTTAACTTATGCTTTTCATTTTCCTTTATTTAGAGAAGCTTGTTTCTAAAGTAGTGATGATATATTATGGAGCAAAAATTGCATTTGTAAAGCAGTGCTGATGTTATTTGATCTTATTTTGCCAATTAGTGATGATAGTTTGTAAAGTAATGACTAAATTTGCAAGAATGTGAAATTGTAGTTGGATTATATGATTTTCCTATGATTGAGAGTGTTAAATTACAACAAGCTTTTTTTTTTTTTTTTTTGTAAGCTTTAAAGTGTTCAATTGTAATTAGTTCACATAGTTTATTGTTTTGTCATTTAAAATTTGATAACATTAGGTTTATTTGACTTGATGCATGTTAGCCACCAGCAAGTTTATTTCAATGTAGATGTTGCTTTATTTGAGTTGAAGTTGATGTGATGTGTGTTCGCCACTAACCATCATAACAAGAAGTGATTTATGTTGTTGTCTTAGGATTTTTCTCATGCTTAAAGATGTCTCATGTTTGAACAACAGATATGTTGATAGGATGTAATGCCTCCAAACTCGGGTTGCGCTATTGCTCACCACATGTCCTTATTACACAAAAACACGTTAAGGCTCTAGTCAACTCTGATACCTTTTAATCTTACAATTCCTATAGATCTCCATTCATTGTCGACAATAATGACATCATGATATAAAAACATTTCAATCTATCCTTCAACCTTGAAACTAATTTAACATAAATCCATAACAAATATCTAATGTAGCGAAAGTCTATAAAATTCCAATTATATATTCTCTAGAAAACCACTATTTGTTCCAATCAAATAACAAATTCATTCTAAGTTCTACTTTCCATAATAGTAGTGATAATCATCCTCTTCCCCCCTTCTTGGTTCATTTACTCTTAGATTTCCTTTTATGTTATTGACACCTTCAAGACCTGCATCTAAAAAAAAAAAAAAAAAATCTTTGAAGGGTGAGCTAATGCCTAGTATGTATAACACAAACACACACACATGAACACGTATCACATGCATTATGCAATACTTAAACACAAGCACCATTTCATGATACAATTTAACTCCACAAACAACAACAAGGTACTCATGACCCCCTTAACTCACTTAACACATTAGAACATGAATTGGTGATGGAAACTGCCACTATAGGCCCTACACCCATGATCCCTTAACCCTTAAACTAGGTGACGGGAATTGCCACTACGACTCCCACACCCATGTTCACTTAATCTTAGTAATGGGAACTGTTACTATAGGCCCTACACCCATGTCTACTTAAACCGTTTAATCTTAGTGATGGGAACTACCACTACGGGCTCCACACCCATGTTTACTTAATTCGCTAAATCTTGGTGATGAGAACTACCCATGTCCACTTAAACGTTTATTCCAACATTTAACCTAGATCATTTCTAAGCACGACTCTATTAGGGATAATGTTACACAAGGATCATTGGGGTGCTCCTTAGGAATTTGCCACTATAGGCCCTTAAGCCAAGCTAAGCACATACAATATACAACTTAAACACTTAAGCCAAATCATTCAACTTAATCAATTACAATACATAAATTATCTTAAACAAGCGCAGAATTAAACACAAGTAACACGTACCTTAGATCTTAATTTTAAGCACTTCTAGTCTCTACTTTAAAGCTAATATGAAATTTGTACAACATCTACAGTTCCTTCTTAGTACTAATCTAAGATTAATATTATCACTTAACTCTCTTAATTTGAATCATATAATTTTTTTAAGGTCTTATTAACTATCAAGGGTAAATTTGGAAATAAAAATATACATATGCTATTGAACAATTTACATGCTTTAAGTGAAAATACTATGTTATCCTTAAAAGTCAACATTTTGAAAATATTCATCATTTTTATATCATTAAAATGCCATCAATTTAAGTTGATTATAGTTTAAAATAGTTCTTCAATTTGACTTAAATTAGTCGATTTATCAAAAAATCAATATTAAATTAACTAGATGACTAACAAACCAAAACATAGATGCCCTTTAATTGGTCTCAAGTTGAAAATTATTTTAAGATATGTTTGCTAGAGTTAGTTCTCAAGATTATTGCATTTTCAAATTCTTGAGAATCGGACAATTCAAGCTTGAATTTAGGTTGGACCAATTTTGGATTATAAAACTAGTCCAAGACAGCTAAATAGTTTGTAAACACTTGAAAATATATAATTATCTAGTATTTATTAAAATATAAAGCTAAGGTCAAACATGTAAATATTCCAAAGGTAGGTGGGTAATTCATTCTTTTCATGGGCAAGGATATAAGTTCCATTTGACCTAAAGCTTTCCTTTTTACCATTAGTGTAATAATAGACAAAGGGAAACTTTCAAGAAACCTTAAGGTGACTTAGTGAACAACCACAAAGACAAACTCAATTTCATTAGGTAAAGGGTTTCAATAATCAAGGTATTGTTCTAATGATGGAATCATGAGTTAAGCAAATTTTTATAACATGATTGATAAAGTTTGGATCAAGGAAGGGGGCAAAATGAGCATAGAATCAAGCAATTGAGGACTTAAATCACTAATGGAATCAAGTAAGTGCACAAATTTACATAATGTATTAAGATTAACAAAATTTAGGATCTAATTAGACATAAGATCATAGAAATTTAGCTGAGGAATGGATTAAAGAGGAGGAAAAGCAATTCGTGTGGAACAATATAGTACACAGTCAGATACACGCCTATATACCTGCCCATATAGAAATACGCATTGTGTATAGAATAGTACACAGACAAAGGATATACTGTGTATTTGGGCATGTCAAATAAAAGAAATTCACAAAAAGGCACATAGCTAACTACACGACCATGTACCTAGCCATGCTAAAATGACAAAATACATAAAAGGCACACAAATACAATACATAGCTATGTACCCAATCGTGCCAAAGTACACAGCCTAATGCACAGTCGTATACCTAGAGACATTGTTCTATTCGATTTAATATCTATCTATTCAAATTTTTGTTTAACTTAAACCCTTAGTATAACCCCAAAATTTCCAATAGAGTAAGAGAAGTAATCTTGTAATGATTAAGTAAATAGAATTGAGTAATCTAGACTATACTTAGATTAGTACTAAGAGTAAAATCTCTACATTTTAGCAAATTACAGTTTAGCTATTAGTTAAGAGCGAGTCATGCTTAAGACTATCCTCCTAAGTATGTGTAATCTTTATGGTTATTTGTGATTGTTAAGATTATGGTGAAACTAAAATAACCTATAATTGATTAGATTAAATTGGCTGTTGGTTGTGCTTAGCTCAACCTAAGGACCTGTAGTGGCAGATTTTTAGGGGGTACGCTAATGATCTTTATGTGATACTATCCCTAGTAGAGTCGTGCATGAAAATGATTTGGGCAGTTTTAAGGACTCATGTGTATTAAGGCTCATAGTGGCAGTTCTCAACACCATACTATGTATTAAATATGTATATATAATCTGGTGGGGTTATGAGTACCATATTGCTACTGTAAATTAAATAAAATAATAACCTATTGTATGATTTTTAATGTCTGCATTGATGTATGTGACTTAACTTATGCTTGATCATGTGCATGTATTTATGGGTTATACGTATTGGGCATTAGCTTACCCCTTAGGGATTTTTTTTTTTTAAACTACAGGCACATATGAATATGCTACCTATGATGAAGACCCAGGGTCAAATGTGTAAGAAGGGGATGAAATAGATTTCTATTATTACTATGACAATTAGAAGAAGGAAAGGATTTGAGTTCTTTATATGTATTGAATGGTGATTTCCTTTGAAAGATAATAGACTAGTAAACTTCTAGAAATTTAATTGTTTTTAAACTTTGATTAAGAATGATTTGTTAAGAATTGTTTTTAAAAGTTTAATGGAAGTAATGGAATTTACTTAAATCATTATGAGTGTTGTCAAATGGATTATTTAAACTGTGAGTAACAAGTACTATAGGTTACAAGAGATTCGTAGAGTTAAGAGCCTTAACATGTCTTTACTTAGTAAGAACACGGGGTGTGCTGTAGTGTATTGCGTTCTAGGACTTTACAGTTTAAAATGGTACCAGAGCTTAGGTTTAATGATCTTTAGAAGCTAAGTGATGATTAATAGGTATAGGTTTCAAACAGTAGAATGTAAGTTGTGATCTTTAGATGGATTAGGTATTGGATTTGTAGGATGGTGAGATATAAAGAAAGTAGGTAAAGCTATGAGACAATTGCTTTTGTTTAGTAATTTATTTTAATATTACCATTATTTATATTTTCAATTCTCTTAAATTTGACATTATTTATATATATTTATACAAGTGTGTGTAGAGGTATATATGTATACACTGGCATATAATAACACTAACATTGAATTGACACTAACTCTTTTGTCTATCTGGTTGTCTCTTCTCAAATATAATGCCTCCAAAAAGAATTGTTAGATTAAGCTCATCATGGAGTGCTGGGTATTGCAACCTAAATGAGGGAAACCTCCATAGTCAACAACTACAAAGGTGGTAAGGTCAAGTAGTAGACTAAATAGCCCAACTTTTGCAAATTGTGAACAACTTAGTGGGGTCATTAACATAGCAACAGTTGACCTAAAATGCCCTATAGAATGGAGCTATAGAAGAACTAATCAACTTTAATAGGTTTATTAATGTGTTAAAAGAGTTCAACCTTAATGTGGATGATTTGATTGAAGTTGAAACTGGATGTAAGAAATTGAGAAGATATTTGTTGCCTTATAAGTACTTGAAGACGAGAAGGTAGACTATACTGTGTTCATGCTAAAGAGAACTATAGCAAAATAGTGAGTATTAGTTTACAAGTTAGTAGGAAAATGTGTGAATTAAAAGGGTTTCAAGGAACTATTTTACCAAAGGTATTTCCCGACAGTTCTAGGGATGTAGTGGAGAATAGATATTATAATTGTGAACAAGGGAGGGGAATGGTAGAGGAATATGAAGTAGAATTGATTCGCCTAATCCAATTCCTACTCGAGACAGTCTGTGCTAATGATAGATTTAGGGTAAGAAGATTTTCAAGGGAATTAGAGCTAAGTCTCTAACATGAAATTAGAGTCCTCCAACTAATCACATATGCTAAAGTAGTTAACAAGGCAAACTTTTTGGAACAGAGTAGAAGAATGACAGAGGAACAACTAAACCATAGAGTGGGGGTAACCTTGGGTAATAAACTTACCTCTAGTGTGATGGTGCAGGATAAGGGCAAGGGGCCCCAAATGTTTTAAAATAAATCTTAAGTTATTAGAACCCCTCCTTTACAAATTAGACTAGTGCCTTTGGTGCTTTCTTTAGTAACCCTTATAATTAGGTGCACCAGGTATCATGGGCCCCATGAACTAAGGAAATACGAATAGCCAAAGGGTGTATGTTTCTCTTATGGAAAGATTAGACATATAAGTTGGCATTACAATGAAAGGTCAGTCTCACTAGTATTCTACTATGTGTGTAAACTGAGGGAGCACAAGGCAGTAAACTCTCCTTAAGGGTAGGTAGGAAATCAAATTACCCTAGCTCAATAGATAGTAAGACCTTTAGTAAGGGTACAAGCTGGTAGGCCATAAATAGGATGCTTCAAACAATGGGTTCCCACTAGGGTGTTTACACTTCAACAGTAGCAGCATTAGGAAATCCTACATATTGACATGATTGTAGGTATGCTTCAAGTACACGCCTGAAATGCTTATGTATTATTCAATATCGGTATTTCTATTTACCATGTGTTTGAATTGTTTGCACATGAGTGTGCATTGAATATTGAATGTATAAATGATCAATTAGCTATTAATACTCCTTTGAGAGTTGGGGGGATGATAGATAGAATCTATAGAAGAGTAAGAATAGAGATATAAGGTAGGATGATGCCAGAAAACTTGTTGATTATGGAGATGGTAGAATTTGATGTTATCTTAGGAGTTAACTAGTTATTAGAATATCACATCACCATTGATTGCCATAACATGGTGGTACACTTCAACAAACCTAGGGAAGATTCTTTTAAGTTTAAGTTGGAAGCAAAGAGACCAATAGGATTACCCACTTATGAGTTGTGGGGAAAGAGTATATTGATTGTTGTGACTATTGAGGCTAGTGAAGAAATGAAGTTTGAGATGGTGTCAGTAGTGAGAGAATTTCTAAATGTGTTTTTAGAAGATTTTCCTAGTTTACCCCCAACTAGGGAGATCGAGTTTAGCATTGATTTGGTACAGCGTACTATAATAATATCAAAACTAATATATAGGATGACATTGATTAATTTAGAAGAGTTGAAGAAATAGTTACAGGATCTTCAAGATAAAGGTAAGACCCAGTACATCTCCTTAGGGTACGCTAGTCCTTTTCATCAAGATGAAGGATGGAAACATGAAATTGTGCATCAACTACAGAGAATTGAACTGAGTCACCATAGAAAACAAGTATTCTCCTCCTAAGATAGATGACCTATTTGATTAGTTAAAGGGAGATCATGTATTCTCTAAGATCAACCTAAGATCAGGATATCACTAGTTGAGGAATAAGGAAGGGGATATCTAAAAGATGGCCTTTAGAACCTGATATGGGCATTTTGAATTTTTGGTGATGCCTTTCAAGTTGACCAATGCAACTGCAGCATTTATGGACTTGAAGAATAGGGTGTTTAGGGATTTCTTAGATAAGTTTGTAATTGTCTTCATAAACAATGTCTTGATATATTCCAGGAGCAATGGGGAACATGTAGAACATTTAAGGTTAGTGTTGCACTGGTTGTAAACAAAGAGACTGCATGCTAAATTCAAAAAATGTAAATAATGGCTAGAGCTGTGATGGGAATCAAACTAATGCAACAATAGGACCCATTACCCAAGCAAGAGCTAAAGAACTACAATGCTTAACATTAAGAGTCCTTGTTGATCAAATGGAACCCAAATACATTCATATAGTGTTTTCATTCACTTTATATGATTGTTTTGTATTTAATCGAGTACTCTTGTCAGTATTACAGGAAGGCAATCAAACCAATTGGCACATGGTTTGGAGGATGGTTTATGGTCCATGTTTTGAACCGAAATGGACATAGAAGAGTCAACCAAGTGTTATGTTCTTTTGAGCTAAAATGGACATAGAAGAGCTGGCCATGTGTTATGTATTTTCATTATTTTCTTATTTTGTTTTTTTTTTCCATATTTAGGGATTAGTATAAATACTTGTAAAGGGGAACAACAAAAGACACTCAATATATTTTCTAGCATAGTATCATGGGAAAAGGGACTTTCTCTCTTTCTCTCTTTTTCATACACTCTTATCAATTCCAATTAGGGTTGTGGCAAGTGGAGTCTTAAATTGTTGTGTATTGAATCAACAATTGCAAGTTGTTTCCTTATTCTACTAGTGAGTAATATCTAGTAAGAATTTAGAAATTTCCATTTTTGTTCTTATTCCATGGAAAATTAAGGTTCCACATTTAAAAAGGGGATCCATGCTATTTTGGACATAGTTGTTTAATTGTTCATAAATTAGGATTGTTTGATTGCAATTGGAGTTGCATATCAAGTTTGTGGTTTTCTTAGGTCATGTGGTTAATAAGGATGGAATCTCAATAGATTTAGAAGAGGTGAGAGCTGTAGTGAACTAGTCTAAACCAAAGACAATGTTAGACATAAAAAGCTTCTTAGGTTTAGTGGGTTACTACAGAAGATTTGTAGAAAGATTTTCTAAGATAGCGACTCCTCTCACAAGTTTAACACAAAAGAAGGTGAGGTTTGAGTTAGAAAATAAATGTAAAGTCAATTTTCAAAAACTTAAGGAGAAGTTTGTGTTAGCACCAATTTTAGTATTACACAGGAGTGGGAAAGAATTCCTTATTTATAGTGATGCCTCAACTAAGGGTTAAGATGTATTTTGATGCAAGGTAGTCATAGCATATACATCCCATTAACTAAAACTATTAGAGAAGAATTACCTGACTCATGACTTAGAGTTCACGGCAGTGGTACTAGCACTAAAACTATGGAGACACTACCTATATGGGGAGAAATGTAAGGTTTTTATTGACCATAGAAGCTTGAAATACATCTTCACATAGAAGGAGTTGAATATGCACCAGAGGAGATGGTTAGAGTTGATTCAAGATTATGATGTAGAAATTTAGTACTATATAGGAAAAACTAATGTGGTGATGGATGCTCTTTGTAGAAAGAAACAAGGTAATCTTGCTACTATAATCACTTTAAAATGAGAATTATTAGATGAAATGCATAAGCTGAAATTGAATATTTTGACTCAAGAAGTTGGAGCAAAGATGGCGACTTTATGCATCCAGCCAACTTTAATGGACATAATCAAGACTCACTAAGTAGAAGATGCAGAAATTCAAGACATTAAGAGCATATTAGAACAAGGCAAGGCTTTTGAATTCAATGTTGTCCCAGATGGGGTCTTAAGATATGGAACACAATTGTGTATGCTAGGGGATGTAAAACTGAAGAAAGAAATCATGAAAGAGACACACTATTCTACATATAATCTATCCCAAAAGCATTAAGATGTGCAAAAACTTGAAGAGTCATTACTAGTAAAAGAACATGAAACAGGAGATAGTTAAGTACATAGCAAGGTTTCTCACTTATCAGCAAATCTGAATTAAACATCAAAGGTTGATTGGAGAATTGCAACCCCTCTCAATTCCTAAGTGGAAATGGGAACACATGACAATTGATTTTATTACAATTGTCCCAAAAACTAAAGAAAAACAAGATGTAATATGGGTGATAATAGATCGACTAACCAAGTCTGCTCACTTTCTATCTATTAGAGTGGGATACAAATTGGAGAAATTGGCTAAATTATATATACAGGAGATAATAAGGTTACATGGAGTGCCAATAACAATTACTTCTAATAAAGATACTTAGTTTGTAAGAAGATTTTGGAATAGCTTACATAAAGCGTTGGACACAAAATTGTAATTCAGAACTATGTTCCATCCTTAAATAGATGGACAATCTAATATGACTATCCAAATCTTAGAGGATTTGCCTAGAGCTTATGCGCTAAACTTTGAGTTTACCTACAATAATAACTATTAGTCAACCATCTAAATGGCTCCTTATAAAGCTTTATATGGAAAAAAATGTAGATCCTTGATACATTGGGATGAGGTGGGGGAAAGATAGATGTTGGGACCAAAATTAGTCTATGAGGCTATGGATAAAGTAAAACTAATAAATAGAGAATAAAGACAACTTAGAGCTAAAAAAAGAGTTATGCTGATAAGAGATGATGCCCTTAGAATTTCAGGTAGGATATAATGTACTGTTGAAAGTTTCTCTAACTAAAGGGGTGATTAAGTTTGGTTTAAAAGTGAAGTTAAACCCAAGATATGTAGGCCCATTTGAAATTTTGGAAAGAGTGGGTACTGTTGCTTACAAGTTAGCTCTATCACAAAGCTTGGTTAGGGTATGATAAGAGTAAATTAACCCTTGTAAATCATGGGCATTAAGAATGAATTTGTATAATCTTTTGAATAAAATCAATGCGGATTCGGTACTTAACAGATAAAAATACATGTTTCAGGGTATAATACCAAAGAGAAGGAGAAAGATCACAAAAGGAGCATAATTGAAGCTTAAAAGATCAAGTTAAAGTTACTCATGGACAACACGTGGAAAGGCACGGCCGTGTCATGAACCGTGGGCACACCTGAAGATGAAAGCGTCACTTGGGAAGGAAGCACGACTCGTGATAAGGGGGTGTTTGAAGCCGTGGCAGACATTGCGAAGAAGTGGAAAGCTCCAGAACGTGGCACGGTTTATAATCTAGCCGTGCCTCTAGCCGTGTTGATAGCAGTGCTGCTAGCCGTGTTCCTAACCGTGCTCCTAGCCGTGCCAAACACTGAGCAAGATTGAGGAGTTACATATTTGCGACCAGAGGGAGACACGGTTTGAAATCTGGCCGTGCTCCTAGACGTGCCAAATACTGAGCAAGATTGAGGAGTTACATATTTGCGACCAGAGGGAGACACGGTTTGAAATCGGGCCGTGCTGTTGGGCGTGCCAGGCGACTGTTATTTACTTGACGAGATTCTCTTGGAAAAGGAAAGATACAATCGTATCTTTCCAGCTGAAGATGCTCAACCATGCCTTAAGAAGTATAAATAGAACAACCCTAATGAGAGAAAAGGGGAGAGGCGGCACAAGAGAAACCCTAGAGAAGAGAAGCTGCTACCAGGAGCTGTTGCCAGAATAGTTTCGGATTGGAAGCCAAGATATTTCGTGTTCGAATTTTCTTTATGGACTCAATTATTTTATGTTTTGCTCTTCTTATTAGATTCATGAGTGGCTAATTGTTTCATACCCGTTCCCTTGAGAAACCCCTGAGTATCATGTGACAGAATTGTTGATGTTCAATAATTTAATTCTATTCTTTGAGTTTGTTCATGTTGCAATTATAGTTTATTCATCTTGATATGTGCGCAATATTAGGATGGAATTATATCTCTGTTATTAAGATTGAGAAATCGGTAATAGAGTAGATCTTGCATGAATAAAAAGACCCCTTGTAATCCTAGAGATAGGTTATAGGAGGTCTTCTGTATTGAACAAGGTCATTGCGGTCTGGTTCAATTGAGAGTCCTAGAATTCTATTGCAATCTTGATTATGTTAATTGAAGAGAGATCTTAATTGGCCTAATTAGGATTAGAGATTATTGATCTTGAGAAAGACTCTAATCTAGTGTAAGAAACTCCGCAGATCAAAGATTGGGTATTAATCATTGGATAGTTTGGAATTGAATAGAAGCTGCATGAGAATCAGGGGTGGATCTTAGGTAGGGTATGTTTAGATCATTGAATTAATTAAGGGAGTGTTTGATTACATTTACTTTGTTCATTTTATTTGTTTCTTTCAGGTTTAGGCAATAATTAGGATAGTTGAGATCATCAATAGTGAGAAGTTAGATAGTAGGAGAATCGTTAGTACTAGTACTTATAAGTCTTCGTGGGATCGATACCTGTACTCCTATGCTATACTGCTAGTCAATAGGTACACTTGCCTGAGAACTGATCGTAAGCTAGGATTGAGTAAAGTTTTAAACTTGTTAGAACGGTCAGATCGTCCCATCCGGGTACATGATATATTTCATGTATCGATGTTTAGAAAGTTTGTACTAAATTTAAACCAAATAGTGGCTTTGGAACTTGTTAGAACGGTCAGATCGTCCCATCCGGGTACATGATATATTTCATGTATCGATGTTTAGAAAGTTTGTACTAAATTTAAACCAAATAGTGGCTTTGGAACTTTTGAATGTACAACTAAACTTATTCTCTATTGAAAGATTAGTCAAAATTGTGGATGCTAGGGAATAGGTGTTAAGGAGGAGAGTAATTCCCTTCATCAAGGTCAAATGGACAAATCAGACTGAACATGAAGCAATGTGGGAAATGGAAAATGATATACAATGAAAACATTCAGAACTTTTCCAAACTTAGGTAACTTTTGAGGAAGAAATTCTTTATAAGGGAAGAAAATGTAAACACTTAAAAATATATAATTATCCAATATTTATTAAAATATAAAGCCAAGCTCAAACATGTAAATCTTCTAAAGACATAGAGGTAATTTAGTCTTTTCATGGCTAAGGTATATAAGTTCCATCTGACCTAACGCTTCCCTTTTTACCATTTGCGTAGTAGCAAACAAAGAGACATTGTCAAGAAACCTTAAGTTGACCTAGTGAACAACCACAAAGACAAACCCGATTTCATTAGGTAAAGGGTTTCAATAATCAAGTTAGTGTTCTAATGATGGAATTGTGAATTAAGAAAAAGTTTACAACATGATTGATAGAGTTCAGATCAAGGAAGAGGGTAGAATAAGCAGAAAATCAAGAGATTAAGGATTCAAATCACTAACAGAATCAAGTAAGTGCACAAATCCACATGATGTATTAGAATTAACAAAATTTAGAATCTAGTAAGACTTAAGATCATAGAAATTAGGCAAAGGAATGAATTGAAGAAGAGGAAAAGCAACTCATGTGGAACAGTGTAGTATATAGTTAGGTATACGCCTGTGTACCTACTTGTGTAGAAATACGCATTGTGAATAGAAAGATACATGGACAAATTATATGCCCGGATACTTAGGTGTGTCAAATTAAGGAAATCCACATAAAGGTACATAGCCAACTACATGACTGTATACTTGAGTGTGCTAAAATAACAAAATACACAAAAATGTACACGATCACAATACACGGCCATGTACCAAACCATGTGAAAATTCATGGCCTAATGCACAACTGTGTATCTAGAGACATTATTCTATTCAATTAATTTCTATATATTTGAATTTTCGTTTAACCCAAACCCTTAGTATAACCTTAAAATTTCCAATAGAGTAAGAGAAGTAATCCTATAACAATTAAGCAAACAAAATTGAGTAATGTAGACTATACCTAGACTAGTACTAAGAGTAAATTCTCTACATTTTAACATATTATGGTTTAACTGTTAGTCAAGAACGAGTCGTGCACCCTTCTAGGTATGTGTAATCCTTATTTTTGTTTGTGATTGTTAAGATTAAGGTGAAATTAGAATAACTTATGATGGATTGGATTAAGTTGGTTATTGGTTATGCTTAGCTTAACCTAAGGGCTTGTAGTGGTAGATTCCTAAGAGGCACCCTAATGATCCTTATGTGAAACTATCCCTAGTGGAGTCATGCATGGAAATGATTTGGGTAGTTTTAAGGACTTATGGGTGATGGGATCTGTAATGACAATTCCCAATCCTATACTATGTATTAAGTATGTATATATAGTTTAGCAGGGTCATGAGTACCCCATTGCTATTTTGTGAGTTAAATGAAATAATAACCTGTTGTATGATTTTTAATGTCTGCATTGATGTATTTGACTTAACTTATGCTGGATCATGTGCATGTGTTTATGGGTTATACGTACTGGGTATTCGCTCACCCTATGGGGATTTTTTTTTTTTTTTTAGTTGTAGGCTCAGATGAATATGCTACCTATGACAAGGACTAAAGGTCAAATGTGCAAGAAGGGGACGAACTAGATTTCTACTATTACTATTACGATTAAAAGAAGGAAGGGATTTAAGTTCTTTATATGTATTGAATGGTGATTTCCTTTGAAAGATAATAGACTAGTAAACATCTAGAAATTCAATTGTTCTTAGACTTTAATTAAGAATGATTTGTTAAGAATTGTTTTTAAGAGTTTGATGGAGGTAATGGGATTGACTTGAATCATTGTGAATGTTATCAAATGGATTATTCTAAATGTGAGTATCATGTATTGCAAGTTATAGGAGATTTATAGAGTTAAGTGCCTCAATGTGTCTTTACCTAATAAGGACATGTGGTAGGATGTAGCATTTTGAGTTTTGAGGTGGTACATAATTTATGTGCAATCAGGTTGCATTTAAGGTTGAGAATGAGTGCTAGCCCAACTAGCTAAGGCATGCGCGTATAAGCTTCTAGTTATAGGTTTAAATCATTAGAGCTAGAAATGTGCCCCATATTATTTTTCAAACACGCATAAGCACATGGTCACATGCATTGCATGTAACCTTCGTTTTCAAGCTCTGTTTTTCTTCTTCACCTCCACAATTTCCATTATGGTTAGCTTAATTTGAGCTTTATTTTTTTATATCTTTTTTTTTTTTTTGGTAATTTCACCAAATTAATGGTGAAATTACTATGAGGACATGGAGTACTTTCAATTGGTACCTATATTAAGTCGAAACACATTCATTTGGTCAATCAAATTTTACTCCAAAAATTAGGAAAAACTTATTCGTGTGGCTTATGCTTTATGTTGACTAAGCTTAAATTGAGCTTCCACAATGGAAATGAAAGCTTCCAATTACACTTTCTAGTAAAGACAACGCTTCAAGAATGCCTTTTAACCTGTGATTTCACTCAAATTCCAGCCATTTGCATTTAATTCAATGATTAAATCGATCTAGACCCATTATTGTTATTTTTAAATTGAATGCCTTTCTTGACCTTCCATGCTCAGTTAGATTTCCACTAGTATGAATAGGACTTCCAAGAGCACTACAGGACATTAATAAGTGCTCAGCTCATCCTATATAAGCTTGATTTCAAGCTTTCTCTCTTTAGGCTTGTAAACCTACAAGTTCCCATTCTCTTTAGAATTCCTCCTTATTTTCTCAATCTCAAAGCTCAAGGTTGGTACCGTTGAGTTCATGGCACCTTATAGATTCTTAAAGTATAAAACTTTTATTTCCATTTTGTAACATTCCAAAACTCGGGGCATCACAACTAGCCACATGTCGCTATTATATAGTGACACACTAAGGCTCTAAGTCTCTATATGACTTTAAACTTATTCATCTCCACATTACATTCAACTAATATAACTTCAATAAAAGAAATGAATAACTCTCAAGTGAGCCATTCTAACCATCATTAATTAAAAATGCTACAAATAATCCCAAATTAAAACTCAAAGTAGACATCTATCCTAATATAATTCTTAACATAATTAGGAATTTAGTGCTATTCCATATTCTAAAATCCACAACATAACGTTCTAATAACAATTCTTCCTTAGTTTCTTATCATTCTTCATCATCATAGTAATAATGTTCTATTCCATACTCATTAACATAATGTCCCACCAAATTCCCATTCTCATCATTGTCGATGTGTTTATTGTTATTGCCTGTAACTAAAAAAAAATAAAAGGAGATGAGCCTAAGCTCAATATGTAAGTACCACACTCATATACATATACCATACGGTAATAATATCACATGCATATATGCAACAATAGTATACAACACCTCAATTCATTAGTTTGTTTATCTTCATTAATCGATATACAATATAGGAGTACTTATGACCTCGATACACATATGATCTTTATATATATATAATCCTAATGGGAATTGCCACTACAAGTCCCATCTATCCTTAATCAACCTTAGATCAGTTTGATATATGGCTCCACTAGAGACAATGTAGTATATCGATCATCAAGGTACCCCCTAAGGATCTACCATTATAGGCCCCTAAGCCAAGCCAAGCACAAGCAACATATACATTAAACTCTAACCTTCAATTAAGTTCATTAAACAATTCAAATCATTAACCACTTACAATTATTAAACAACTACCTAGTAAACATAACTAGCAAAACAAGGTAAAAACGTACCTAGAAGGATGTGCCTACTATAGTCCCTTGCATTTCTAAGAAAAGGGTGTAAACCTATTCAATTATACAAAAAACTACACTTAGTTCTATTTTATAAGTAATATGGGTTTACTAATTTGTTAAGTATATTTATAATTCCCTTCCTTAATGTTTAGTTATACTTAATGTGTAATTTAGAATTGAAATATAATAAAATAGAATCAATTAAGAAGTGTTCCTAGGCAACACAATCATGTGAGTGGCCATGTAAAGGAATAAGGGCTAGAGCATAGTCGTGCTAGTGGCTATATATTAGTGTAAAAAGTGATTTCAGCAGACTCAAGTACATAGTCGTGTATCCAATCTTGTACCTTTTTTTGGATTTTATCATTTTTGACATGCCTAAGTACACGAGCATGTCCTTTGCCCATGTACCTGACTATGCACTCTTGTGTTTCTACATAAGTAGGTATGCGGGCATGTATCTGATCATGTACACTTTGTTTATCATAAATCCTTATTCCCTTTTCTCCAAATTTGTTCCTAAACCTGATTTCTATGATTTTAAGCCTAATTGATCATTGTATTTACCAATCCTAATGTAAAATTAGAGTCTTATGAACTTATTGATTCAAGTTTGAGATAAAAAATCTTCCAATTGCTCGATTTTACACTCGATCTATCTCGTCTTTGTTCCATTTTTATTAATACATGACTAATATATCTTAGATTCATAATTCAACATCAGAACTAAATGAATTGATGATTCAAATGCTCACCCGTTAGATTAACCTTGTGATTCTCCTTTAGTTTGTCCGTTCTCTCTATAAGGCCTCTCATATAGGTTTATGTTTACAAGTGTGCAAATGAAGGAAAAGAGGTAGTCCTAGGTTAGTGCATCCTTTTATACCTTAGTTAGGAAAAGACTTAATTGCCACTGTCTGTTAATCTTATTTATTTAATTGACCTTAATCTTATTTTATATTAATTACTTAGTATATATATATTTATATTTTAAAAACATATATTTACATTCTACTCTTATATTTACATTCTCCCTTCCTTATAAAAACTTTTTTTCTCAAAAGTTACCTAGAATTAGAAAGAGATCTTGATGTTTTCTTCTCATTTCTTCTTCTAATTCCCATGTCGCTTCTCGTTCTATTTGATTCGTCCATTGTACTTTGACATAGAGAATTATTCTTCTTCTTAATACTTGCTCCTTTGAGTCAACTATTCTTATAGGTCTTTCAATGGATGATAAGTCTGGCTGTACTTTCAAAGGTTTCAAAGCTACTATATGGTTTGGGTTTGGTACAAATTTCCTTAACATAGACACATGAAATGCATCATGTACCCCAACTAGACTTGGTGGTAGAGCCAACCTGTAAGCAACTGTACCAACTTTTTTCTAGAATCTTAAATAGACCTACATATCTTGGATTCAACTTCCCTCGTAGGCCAAACTTGATTACTCCTTTAGTTGGAGATATCTTTAACAAAACTTTATCCCCTACTTGAATTTGTAAAGGATGCAAACTTTTATTAACATAACTTTTATGGCAACTTTAGGTTGAAAAAATCTGTTTCCTTATCACTCAAACCTTGTCTACTACTTCTTACACAATCTCTAGCTCCATTATCCATCTTTCTCCCACTTTCTCCCAATGTAAGGAAGATCTACACTTCTTGCCATATAGTGCTTCATATGGAGCTATCTAGATAGTAGCTTGATAACTATTGTTATATACAAATTACACCAAGGGTAGATGATCACTCCAATTACCTCCATGGTCCGATGCATAAGCTTACAGGGAGTCTTCCAAAATTTAGATGGTTTTCTTAGACTACCCATCTATTTAAGGATAGAATGCAGTACTAAACTATAGTTTAGTACCCAAATCTTAATGTAGACTTTTCTTGAACCTACTCACAAATCGAGTATCCCTGTCCAATATAATAGTGGCTAGTAGTCCATATAATTTAACAATCTCTATGGTGTACAGTTATGCAAGCTTCTCTAATTTATAGTCCACTTTAATTGGTAGGGAAAAGGTAGACTTGGTCAATCTATCTACAATTATCCAAATTGTATATTATTTCTCCTTAGTCCTCGGGAGGGCTATCACGAAATCCATAGTTACATGTTCCCCACTTCCATTCAGGTATAGGACATGGTTGTAACTCATCAGCTGGTTTTTGGTGTTCAACTTGATTTGTTAATAGGTTAGACATCGGGATACAAATTTAGCTATCTCCTGCTTTATGTTTTTCTACCAATAATGACTCTTTAGATCCTTATACATCTTGGTGTGATGTGTGAAACCCTATGTATGTTAAGCTTAGAACCCCGAAGATGCTATTAGATTCAACTACCCGAAGGATAGTCTTAAATAAAGGATGTGTAACTAAACCCCAATCACACATGTTGACTGAAACCTAAGTTATCAAAAGGTTTTTTCATCATAGCTGGCCCTTGCACGACTTATATAGTCATATAAGAATATGAAAAACCTAAGTTACCTAATCTATTTGTTTCTTTATCCTTATGTAATCGAATAGGCAACTAAATAAATTACAAACCAAAACAAATAAAACAAAACAAACCGAATATGCCTCTAGTGTATCGGTTCAATAAAATTATCCTAATGTCCCTAAATTATTTCATCATTCCATGGTCACATGAATCAAGTTAACATATGTTGGTTCTCCTTTACTATAGCTTGATTCTCTAACTTGTAAGTCCATAACTAATCTTTGTAGAACTTTGTTCATCCTCTTAGCTGTAGGATTTTGGCTCCTTCCTTTTTTATGCTAGTTGATCCTCACCATTCCCTCATTCCTTGAAAAGATTCTTCCTTAAATCACCTGCATCATAAGGAGTAAGATCAGAAACTTTAAAGGTAGCACTGACATTACCATAGTGGCTTGTTAGGTCTATCTTGTAGGCGTTGTCATTTATGCACTCCACCACTTGGAAAGGTCCATTACCTTTTAGATGCAACTTAGATTTGCATTGCTCAGCAAAACGTTCCTTCCTTAAAGGTACCCAAACCCAATCACCTGGATGGAATATAGCTTTAACTCATCCTTTGTTGGCCTGTCGGGCATAATGTTCATTCTTCTTTTCAATGTTAGCCCGTACTTGAGTACGTAAATCCCTAACAAATTTTGTCTTCTTTGTGCTATCAAGATCAATGAACTCATTAGTAGGTAAAGGCAATATATCCAATGGAGTTAAGGGTTTAAAACCATACACAACCTCAAATGTATAGTCCTATTATATGCAAACTTTACATGAAGTAAACATATTTCCCATTGCTTCAAATTTTTATCAAGTACAACACACAACAATGTGGAAAGTGTCCTATTAATTACTTCCATTTGTCCATCCATTTGAGAATGTGCTACAGTGGAAAATAGTAGTTTAGTGCCTAGCCTATTCCATAAAATGCACCAAAAGTGGCTAAAAATTTTCACATCTCTATCACTCACGATAGAGTTAGGTAAACCATGTAATCGAACGATCTCCCTAAAGAATAAATTAGCTATATGTTGTGCATCATTAGTTTTAGAACAAGCAATAAAATGAGTCATTTTACTAAACCTATCGACGACAACAAATATGCTATCTTTGCCATTTCAGGATTTAGGTAAACCTAATATGAAATATATGAAAATGTCAGTCTAAGGCTGACTAGGCATAGGTAATGGGAGATATTCCCCATGGGGCATGGCTTTGGATTTAGCCTTCTTACATGCAATGAATTTGTCACACACAATTTGTACATCATGTCTCATCCTAGGCCAATAGAAATGCTCATGCAAAATATCTAAAGTTTTCTTTACTCTAAAATGTCCCATGAGACCGCCCCCATGCACCTCCTTCACTAATAATTCATGTATGTAACTCTTAGGCACACACAATCTATCCTTCTTAAATAAATATCCCTCATGCCTATAGTAGTCCGCATACCCACTTTCAGAACAAGTAGCCTAAATCTGATTAAAATCAGCATCATGTTCATATAATTCTTTTATACTTTCGAACCTAAGCAATTTAGTATGTAAAGAGGTTAACAGAGAATACCTCCTTGAAAGGGCATCAACCACTACATTTTCCTTACCTTGCTTGTATTTGATGACGTATGGAAAGGTTTTAATAAAATCCAACCACTTTGCATGCCTCTTGTTCAACTTTCTCTACGTCTTTAGGTACTTCAAACTCTCATGATTAGAATGGATGATGAACTCCTTGGGGCATAGATAATGCTGCCATGTCTCTAACATTCTCATTAGAGCATTCAACTCCTTGTCATATACTGGATAGTTCAGAGCAGCATCATGTAGTTTCTCATTGAAGTAGGCTATTGGTTTGGAATCCTACATTAACACACTACCAATACCATTCCCGGAAGCATCACATTCGATCTGAAAAACTTTATCAAAATTAGGTAATACTAACAAAGGAGCGTTAATTAACTTACCTTTCAAAGTTTAGAATGCCTGCTCATGTATTTCGATCCACTTGAATTTGGCATTTTTCTTCACAAGATCATTCAGCGGAGCAGCAATGGAGTTGAAGTCTCTTACAAATCACCTGTAGAAGCTAGCTAAACTGTGGAAGCTCCTAACATCGTTGGTGTTCTATGGAGTTGGCTAATCTTAGATTGCCTTCACCTTCTCCTCATCTACAACTATTTCATCTACTCCTACAACAAACCTAAGAAAAACCACAAATTCCATACAAAACGTGCACTTCTTCAAGTTGGCATACAATTAGTTTTCCCTTAAAATAGTAAAAACACTTTGCAAATGTTGTACATGATCATCCAATGTTCTATTATATATCAGGATATCATCAAAATAGACTATAACAAACCTTCCTAAGAATTGATGTAATACATGATTCATTAATCTCATGAAGGTACTAGGTGCATTTGTCAACCTAAAAGGCATTACCATCCATTTATATAAGCCATGTTTAGTTTTAAAAGTAGTTTTCCACTCATCACCCTCTTTCATACGAATTTGGTAATATCCATTTTCAAGGTCAATTTTCGAAAATAAACATACACCATACAACTCATCAAGCATGTCATTTAATCTAGGAATGGGATGTCTATACTTAACTGTAATTTTGTTGATCGCCTTATAAGCTACGCACATACGCTAAGTCCCATCCTTCTTGGGGACTAATATTACTAAAACCAAGCATGGGCTCAAACTCTCTCGCATGAATCCTTTCTCCATCAAGCCATCTACTTGCCTTTGAATTTCTTTGGCCTCCTCAGGATTGGTTCTATAAGCTGGCCAGTTTGGAATGGAAGCACCTAGCTTGAAGTCAATCTGGTGCTTAATCTCTCGTAGAGGGGGTAATCCTTACGACACTTCTTCAGGGAACAAGTTCTCGAATTCTTGCAATAAAGATACAACAATACTAGCAATAGCAAAGTTAATGTCAATATTAGAAAAATATAAATCCTTATACATAAGTACAAGTAACTGTTGTTTGGCTAGCATTGCACTCTTAACCTCACTCTTTCTCACCAGACTCTTTGCTCTATGTGTTTGAGTGTGTTTTCCCTCTTTGATCACTAGTGTTTGTTTTTCACTTGTTTTCTTTTTCTCTTCACTTTTCTTTCGTGCACTCGAATGTTTTTCTCTAAACTCCTTTGCAATTCTTATCTGATCTTCATTAGCTTCCTATGGTTTCTGTGGCATGAGAACCACTTTCCTTTTGTTTAATACAAAGGAATACTGATTCTTATACCCGTCATACATAATCTTTCTATCGAATTACCAAGGTCACCCTAACAATATGCGGCTCGCTTGCATAGGTACCACATTACACATAACCTCATCTTTGTAGCTCATTATGGAAAAGGCTATAAGAACCTGCTTGGTCACCTTAACCTCTTCACATTCACTTAACCACTATAATCGATATGGTCTCGGATGTTTCATAGCTTTCAATTGCATCTTTTCTACTAGCAAGGTGCTAGCAACATTAGTGTAGTTACCACTATCGATTATCAAGCTACAAACTCTACCTTACACATGACACCATGTATGAAAAATATGTTCACGCTGGATTCCCTCACCATCCTCCTAGGGTTGTACACTGAGTACTCTCCTCGTGACATACAACTTGCCACTCACGGGTCCCTTTAAGTCAACATCCTCATACTCCTACAATGGTGACTCTTCCTCCTCTTCAGAGCTTACACTCTCCACATCCCTACTATCACTAATAATCATAGCTCTCTGATTTGGACATTAGGATGCAATGTGCCCAAATCTCTAACACCTAAAACATTTGATATCTCTAGTCTTAGAAGGGGTTTTAGTGTTAGTGTTTCCTTTAAGTGTAGCAACTGGATTCTTAGCCTTTACGTCCTCCTTAGGCTTTGAATTGATAGAGTTTCTCTTCCAAGTAAACTTCCATGGAGATTTCAAAGTTGAACCAGTCCTCTACTCACTCCTATATTTTAATTGCTACTCTACTTTAATAGCTCTATGCAGCAGTTCTTCCATATCTAAATAATGGTGTAGATATACTACATCAGCTATTTCCCTATTCAAACCATTGATGAATCTAGCCATAGTGGCTTCATCATCATCCTCAACTCTAGCCCTAATCAAGGCTATCTCCAACTCCTTATAATAATCTTCTACACTTTTGGTTCCCTATGTCAATCCCAAGACTTTCTTAAATAAGTCCATGTGGTAGTGACTAGGAATAAAATTTTTCTACATTATGGTTTTCATCTCATCCCAAGTGCTAACAAGTCTCTCTCCATACCTATGCCTATTACACTCTAACTGATCCCACCATACATTAGTGTAATTTGAAAACTCTACTGTAGCCAGTTTTATCTTTTTCTCCTCAATGTAGTTATGGCGTTCAAACACATGATCCATCTTCCTCTCCCACTTTAAATACAACTCTGGATCATTCTTTCCTTGAAATGTTGGGATTTTCAACTTAATACTTCCCAGATTATTATCACGCCTCTAGGTACTTCCTCTTTCCCTAACGTGTTGATAATCTCCAAAATCAAACTCTTCACCTTCTTCTATCCTAATGCTTCCCCTATTCGGTCTACCTACTCCTCACTTAATAGTTGTACTGCTAGACAGTTCCCTACTCCTCTCCATCCTATCCATTCTTTCATGGATTTGTTCAAGTTCACTCATTAAGATTCTCTTCATCTCCCCTATCAAATCCTCAAACATCACTCTACCATCTCCTCCATTAGTGTTGTGTCCTAACATAATTCTAAAGTTTTCAACAAAGTAAAACAAAATAATTATGTATGTTCCTCACACCCACTCGTGTGTTGCTCATAAATAATATGCTCACAATTTCCACTCGTGTATATCTCTCACAAAATATGGTGTCACAACCTGCTTTTTATAATTCTTTTGCAAAAGAACTCAAATTGGAACTCCTAAACACAAATCACTAAGTCAACACCTAATGATCACTAATTAGTTCCTAGTCATGGTGTAAGGAAGATCAAGTGTGAATTTTTAAGAGATATGAACAAATTATCTACTACTAATTCCAGAACCAACAAACAAGTCCTTATCATGCAATTAAATGGAAAAAAAAAATTGCACCGAATATAGATAAAGGATATTAGTATAATTCGGATGCTCAATTGGGAACAAGATGCAATGCACGGCTAGAATTGGAAATTAAATTAACCAACAAACAAGTCCCTATCACGTAATGAAATGGAAACAAGGAAATTGCACTGAATATAGATCAAGGATATTAGTATAATTCAGATGCTTAATTAGGAAGAACAAGATACAATGCGCGGCTAGAATTGGAAATTGAATTGGTACTTGCCAAAACTAAATTCTCTCTCTCTCTCTCTCTCTTGAATTTCGGTTCTTGATTCTTTCTTTTGCAACCGAATTGAATTTTTTTTTTTTCGTATGTATGAACTTTGAATTGAACAACAATTGAATATCCAAAGATTGTCTAAACCTAGATGTCATCGGTCTACAAGGGATTTATGGACCAAACAAAATTTCTTTTATATATATATATATATACGAATTTCCATATATGAAATGGAAAAGAACAATAGACGAATAAAGAAAAAGGATAGAAATTACTTGATTCAAAAAGCCAAAGCTCTAGTACCAAATGATGCGTGAAACCTTAGGTATGTTAAACCTAGAACTTGATGATGCTATTGGATTCAATTACCCTGAGGATCGCCTTGAATAAGTGATGCATAACTAGACCCCAATCACACTTGTTAACTGAAACCTATGTTATCAAAGGGTTTTCCAAGTAATTCAGTTAAGAATTCCTATGAAAGAGTTCTTTTGCAAAAGAACCAAAAAAGGGGATTTCGTAATTCACAAAAATGTATGTTCTATTTCAATGATAAGACGTCATCATGGCCGACCCTTGCACGACTTATATAGAGTTATACAAGAATATGGAAAACCTGAGTTACCTAATTTATTTGTTTCTTTATCCTTATGTAACCGAATAGGTAACTAAATAAATTACAAACCAAAACAAATAAAACAAAATAAACCAAATATGTCTCTAGTATATCGGTTCAATAAAATTATCCTAATGTCCCTAAATTATTTCATCCTTCCATGGTCACATGAATCAAGTTAACATATGTTGGTTCTCCTTCAGTGTAGCTTGATTCCTTGGCTTGCAAGTCCATGACTAATCCTTGTAGAGCTTCGTTCATCCTCTTAGCTCTAGCTCGAGTCATCGAGCCTCCAATACCATGTAATAGATCATAAGATTTTGGCTCCTTCCTTTTTTATGCTAGCTGATCCTCATCATGGTGCTTCTAGGACATATTGTATATCCTAAGTAATGGGCTTCTTTCATGATCTCATTCTTTAACTCCATGTTATTGGGAATCCACCATCTCATGTCGTATTTAATCGCCTCTTTAGCATCTATATTGAATTCAGTGCCTTCACCCTGTTTTATTTTGCTTTTGATATTCTAAATTCCAAGACTCCAATTTGTGCAGTCTTAATTTGATCAATGATACTTAGTTGAATACTAAGTATAGCCAACCCGTTTTCTCACTTATTGTGTCACCAACTCCAATTCAAGTTTACACATGTCTTCTAATATTTGTCTTTGAGATTTGGTTAATGTTACAATGTTCATCTACTTCTTCTGGCTTATAGCATGCAACCACATTTACTTTTTTTTTTTTTTTTTTTTCAGGTGATAATGAATCTCTACATCATAATCATTCACTAACTTTAACCAGCTCCTTTGACTCATGTTCAAGTCCTTTTGTGTAAATAGGTATATCAAGCTTTTATGATTCATAAAGATTTTGCACTTCTCACCATAGAGATAATGTCTCTATAATTTTAGTGTTAAGATCACACCTGCTAACTCTAGATCGTGTCTGGAGTAATTCCTCTTATAAGGCTTTAACTAGTGATAGGTATATGTTATGACTCTCCCATTCTATATAGGCACACCTCCTAAGCCTGAAGTTAAGGCATTGCTAAAGACTTCTAATTCTTCCCCTATCTTTAGTAGGATTAACATAAGAGTTGTCACCAATTTCTCCTTTAGTATTGTGAAGCTATTTTCACATTCATCACTCCATAAAAGTTTAGCCTTCTTCTTTGTCAATTGTGTCAAAGGAATTATCAAATGAGACAATCCTCCCATAAAGCATTTGTAATAACCAACTAAACCTGAAAAACTTCTCATCTCTATCACAGTTCTTATTTTAGGCCAATCGATAACTGCCTTTACCTTCTTAGGATCTACTAATATACTGTCCATATTTACCACATGCCCTAAGAAAGATACCTATTCCAACCAAAACTCGCATTTGCTAAACTTAGTATATAACTTCTTTTCCCATAGTCTTTCTTGTACTATTTTCAAATGTGCCTCATGTTCTTCTTTGCTCTTAGAATAGATGAGAGTATCATCTATGAATACTACCACAAATTGATCTAGAAAATCTCTAAGCACTTTATTCATTAGATCCATGAAGGCTATTGGAGTATTTGTCAATCTAAAAGGCATTACTAGAAATTCGTAATGCCCATATCGAGTCCTAAAGACAATCTTCTATATGTCTTATTTCTTTATCCTTAACTGATGGTACCCCAATCTCAAATCAATTTTAGAGAAGACCTAAGCTCTCTGTAATTGATCAAATATGTCATCAATTCTAGAGGGGGTACTTATTCTAAATCATGACTTGGTCCAGTTTCTTGTAGTCTATATGTAGCCTCATGCTCCCATCTTTCTTCTTATAACTCTTGAAGTTGAGTTTTTAGTTCGAATAATTTAATAGGCACCATTCTATAAGGCATTTTAGATATTGGTGTTGTTTCCAAGACCAAATCAATGCAAAACTCTATCTTTATAACTGATGGTAAGCTTGACAAATTTTCTAGAAAGGCATTTACATATTCCTTTACTATATACACATCTTCTAATTTCATAGCTTATCTCACCTCTATTGATAATGTTGATAATCTACCTTTAGTCTACAACTCATATATAGGAAGAGGTATAGGTCTTTATGCATCTAACTTGAATACAATTTGATCTTCATCAAGAAAATTAAAATAAATCACTAGATTGTAACGGCCGATAGTGGCATAGTTTTTAAACAATCGATTTAGCCTTATGATCATATCAAATTCAATCATTTTTAATATAAACAACTTTTCTGGCATTTTCTTCCTTTGTATTACAATCTCTACATCCTTACACATATGATCTAGTTTTCCTCTCACTCTAAAAGGAGTATTCACAACCATAGCATCACTTAACAATACAAGTTTCAACCTACACAAATCCATGAAAATAGGTGATATGCAAGAATATGTGGCACCTGTATCAAATAACACATAGGTGATGTTTGAGTTAATATGCAGTGTACCTGCAATAGTATCCTCATGTGGAGCATCCCACTATTGTTGTTGCTATAATGCAAACACTCAACTAGGTGCCCTCTATCTCAATCCAAAATGTTAAGGTCTACCCATTGGTCCTCTAGGTACAAGTTTTACTGGTTGCTATACTTGGAACTATTGAGGTGCAGTTGTCTTATTATAGGAGGCACTACATTCAAATGATCTCTGCCTTCTTTACTTATAGGTATAGCAGAAGTCTGAGGGATGGATTTTTCTGTGCAGCTCCTATTGAGGTGTTTTGTCTTACCATAAGAGAAACATGCCCCTTTAGGCCAAACACATTAATATATCTCATGTGATCTCAAACACCTAGGACATATCTTGCCAAGTCCTGCCTAACGTGGTGGAGGTAATGCTTGAGGCACTGGCCTAGTCTAAAGGGGTCTAGGCACATAAGCCACAAGTCTGGCTTGATACACTTCTAGCCTCTTTCCTTTGTCTACATATGGTATACTTAAGGCAGGCCTTTTCCTTAAGGCAATTCCCAATCTATGGGATAGTTGTTCCTCTATTCTCCTCCTACTTTACTCTAAGAGTTTCACCTTGTCAACAACTTCTGCATAAGTGGTTAGTTAAAAGGCACCCACTTCATGCTGGAGATAAGGCTTTAAGCCTCTCACAAATTTTCTTACTTTGGAGGCATCATCAATTCTCATTGATTATGGTAAGAATTTAATTAAGTGGTTTAACTCTACTTAATATGCTTCTACAGTCTAATTGCCCTGCTAGCAATTGTAATATTCAGCCTCCATCTTGTCCTTAATATTGCTAGAAAATTCTTCTCATAAAATAGCTTTTTGAACCTCTACCATTGGATATGAGCTCCTATTAACCTAGATGTATCAGTTTATCAATCAGCAGTTAGTCCCTTCAACATATATGCTACGAATTTCACCTTCTTATCCTTTGGCACTATAAATGCTTCAAATGTCTTCTCTGTTTTATTGATCTAATACTCAACCTCTATTGGATCATCAATCCCATAGATGAAACTCTTTAGTCTACACATATGTACATGTATATTCATTAATAAAATAGAAAGTTAAACGGAAGCGCAATTGTATAAAATAATTGAAAAACAATAAAATACAATCAACAATTGTCTCGCAATTTATCCACTCTCTTTATCTCTTATTGTTATATAGATTTCCATACTTAATTCATCTAAAGATCTCAACCTACTTTCTATTGATTGAAACCCATAATTATTGATCATTGCTTAATTCTAAGGACTAGCAAACCTAATCTCTATTGATCATAACCTAAGCTCTAAGGATCATCAAACCTAAGCTTCGATACCACATAAGCTATAATGCCTCAAAAGCTGGGACATCACAGCTCACTATGTGTCACTATTACATAGTGACATACTAAAGCTCTAAATCTCCATACAACTTTAAACCTATTCATCTCCACATTGCGTTCAACTAATATTACTTCAATAAAAGAAATGAATGACTCTTAAGTGAGCCATTCCAACCATCATTAATGAAAAACATTATAGGTAATCCTAAATTAAAAATTAGAGTAAACATCTATTCTAATATAATTCTTGACACATTTAGGAATCCAATGCTATTCCATATTTTCAAATCTACAACTTAAAGTTCAAATAATAGTTCTTCCTTAGTTTCCTATCATTCTTTATTAACATAGTAATAATGCTCTCTCTCATACTCATCCACATAATGTCCCACCAAATTCTCATTCTCATCATAGTCAATGTATTCATCGTTTTCGCTTGCAACAAAAAAAAATAATAGGGAATGAGCCTAAGCTTAGTATGTGAGTATCATTCCGATATACACATGTCACACAATAACAATATCACATACATATATGTACCAGTAGTATACAATACCTCAATTCATTAGTTTGTTTATCTTTATTAATCTGCATACAACATAGGGGTACTTATGACCCTAATACACATATAGTATATATATATATATATATATATATATATATATATATATATAATCCTATTAGGAACTACCATTGCGGACCCCATCTAATCTTAATCTACCTCAGATCATTTTGATACACGGCTCTACTAGAGACAATGTAGCATACCAATCATCGAGGTGCCCTTTAAGGATCTATTACCTCTAACCTTCAATTAAGTTCAATAAACATTTAAAATCATTAACCACTTACAATTATTAAACAACTACCAATCAAACACAACCAACAAAACAAGGTAAACACATACATGGAAAGATGTTCCTACTATACTCCCTTGCATTTCAAAGAAAATGTTGTGAACCTGTTCAATTATGAAGAACTACACTTAGTTCTATTCTACAAGTAATCTAGGTTTACTAATTTGTTAGATATATTCCAATTGTATAATCCCCTTCCCTGATGTTTCATTATACTTAACATGTAATTTAAAATTGAAATATAATAAAATAGAATCAATTAAGAAGTGTTCTTGGGCAACATAGTCATGTGAGTTGAGAGGAACATAAGCTAGAGCACGATCACGTTAGTGGCCATGCATCTTTTTGCGTAAAAAGTGATTTCAATATGCTCAAGTACACAGTCGTTTGTCTGACCATGTACCTTTCTATGGATTTTATAATTTTTGACATGCCTAAGTACACGAGCATGTCCTTTATCCATATACATTACTATATACTCTTGTGTTTCTACACAAGTAGGTATATGAGCATGTATCTGACCATATATACCTTGTTCATCACGAACCCTTATTCCTTTTTTTGCAAATTTGTTCCTAAACCTAATTTCCATGATTTTAAGCATAATTGATCATTGTATTTACCACTCCTAATGTAAAATTAGAGTCTTGTGCACTTACTTGATTCAAGTTTGTGATTAGAAATCTTCCAAGTGCTCGATCCTACACTCAATCCATCTCGTTCTTCATTCCAATTTCTATTAATACATGACTAACATATCTTAGATCGATAATTCATTACCAAAACTAAATGCATTGATAATTCAAATGCTTACTTGTTGGATTAGCCTTGTGATTCTCCATTAGGTCACATGTGCTCTCTTTAAAGTCTCTCTCTTAGGTTTTTGTTTGCAAGTGCACAAATGAGGGAAAAGAGGCAAACCTAGGTTGGCATGTCCTTTTACACCTTACTTAAAAAAAGACTTAATTGCCCTCATCTATTAATCTTATTTATTTAATTAACCTTAGTCTTATTTTATATTAATTACTTAGTATATATATATATATATTATAAACATATATTTACACATTTCATATATAGGTTCTTCAATCTTTAAACTTGAACTCAGTCGTTGCTGGTCACCTAAATCTACCCTTCTTTGCCACTTCTTGGTTAAAACCATCAATGCTATGGACTTCACTACCCTTCAAAACCCCTATCTAACATCCCCATTCCTCTCAATAGCCACTAGATGAAGCTAGTGTCACTAGCTATTCTCTCACCTTCTTTTGTCAAGTTCAACCCGACTTAATCACCATGGCAAGCTTAAAAAAAATCAAGAGGTGAGTCACTTGCAAGAACTTTGGGAATTTTGACACCTCATGCTTCTTATTTTTTTCAATAGAATACAAAATATATAAACTTAGAGGTCAAGAAAATTGCAGCCGACGGTTAGGAAAAATCAGAGAAACAAATTAGAATCAGTTAAAAACAAAAAAAAAGAAGGAAAAAAGGCCTAGCGACTTTGACCTCGTATGTTTGAGGACCAAACCCTGACCTACTGCAAAAGCTCACCAGCCCCCACTAGAACACCACCTGCCCTTGCTAGTCAACAAGTTGCCCTTCGATCGATAGCCACCCAAGCTCCAGCGACAAGCAAGGTCAAATTCACACCCAATCTTGCAACAAATTATCAAAAATATTAAATTAATGAGATTAATTCTTAAAAAAAAATTATTCCTTATTTATTTTATATTTAGTTTCATGTAATATTTTTGTTTTGATGAAATATTTTATTTTTAAAGTACTTGCTCAAATGTCATGTTCCAATGAATTTTCAACCTAATTTTTAATTATCTAAATAATGTTGTTTCTTGCTCAATAATTTACTTTAGACTTTTTATTGCATCTAGTTTACATAAATGCAAATAATTTTTTACAAAAAATACATTTAATATTTTTACTTCTAAAAACTGCTAAATGTAGAATTTAAATTGATTTTCATTAAATTAATTGATGAATTTAAAATACAATGACTCTGATATACCCTACAATTCAAATTGCAAACACACCAATACAAGTACGTGATCACCAAAACAATCTAACAAAGGCGTGATCAACAACAAGCTCTTGATCCCCAATTCGCGTGGATTCAAATGGTAATGGTGCTAAATTGTGATGAGAAACAATTCAATTGTATAATAAGTAAAGGATAACAATATAAATGAATCGAATTCCACTCAAATAAGACTTGAATCAAATATGAAAAATAGGAACCCTAATTCACGTGAAAGATAATAAGTAACACAACCAATTTATATCTAGATATGACGCACTAGAAAACAATTGGTAGCAACTAGAGAAGGATTGATATTACTCACAATCTCCTCAAGCTAATCTCACCACAATTTCACAAGTGAAATTGATAAGAGTAAGGTTTGGATGCAAGGACTCTCCTCATGGCGAAAGGTGTATTTTCTCAAGTTCAGAAAGCTCCTTCTAAACCCTACTTAGTAAGTATTTATACTTGCTCCAATTAGGGTAAAAAACAACAAAAAAAATTACAAATAAGCCACTCAAATGATCAGCTCTCAAACATGAAATTACAAGTATAAATAAGTCTTCAAATGGCTGGTTCTTCACTTCAACGTAACACATTGTGGACAGGTTCTTCTTTTATTTATGTAAGTCCATGAATAACCCATAAACTGAGCGTTAGCGAATTTATCCACTATCCTATAAAAATCAATAAGTGTACCCGTTGGAATGCACAACAAATATATAATAGAAAAGAAGATACTAAGCAAATATTATTAGGGTCTGATTGTTCAAAGAGGACCCCCATCACTAAATTTTGTATCCCTTTAGCTCTTGCTCTAATGATAAGTCTTGTAGGAATTTGATTCCTATCAGACTCCTACAAGGATGTGATGAGATATGGAATGATTGATATTGATTTTACATGTAGATATGGTTATATGCTTAACTAATCATAGATACATGAGTAAAAATGTAATTGTACATGTATAGGCGATAAACCCTTTTAGGTGAAATGAGTAGTATTATAAATTCTACATTTCTTTTTTTTTCTTTTAGTTTATGGTGATTTTCATGAAATTATTAGATGAACTATGCTATTTAATATGAAATTTTTGTTAAAATGACCAAAATTGCTATTCAATACCTATTTTTAATAATACTAAAGGAAATATTTTGAAGAAAAATAATATCATAAAGGGAAATAGTGTCTAATCAAATTTGATAATTGATCATTTTTGGTAAATTTTATGATATTTTAAGGCCACGTTGTATTATGTACCCATCAAGGATAGGATCAATAGATATTCTCTACAATTTTATTATATTTTATTTCAATTCATGCAAATTATAAGTTGTTCATGTAATGCATATAAAAATGGTGCCATTCAGTATATGAATTGATTTTTGCATGATAACTAAAGATATATTTTTAAATATACTTTTATAAATGAAACCTATATTATGTATAATTGCATTCATATGAACCCAATAATACTAATTTCAGTAAATTTAGATAAGTGAATAACAAAATGAATGAAACCTACTTGGATAATATAATTTTATGACAACTTTTTTGTAACCAAAATTTGATTGAACTAATGAAACCTACATTTTAATACAACCAAAATAGGTATTTTATAAGTAATGTTTTAATTATATATATTGAAAAATATTAATAAAACTTTATAGCCTATTCCTACAATATATGTATATATATATATATATATATATTAATAAAATAAGAAAAATCTAAAATCTTAATATTTTGAAGAAACTCTTACAAAACCTAAATATAAATTTCAATACACAAGATTTCCTAGCAATTAAAAGCTTGAAGAAGCAAAGTAAACCTGAGTAAACATCATATTAACTGAGTGGTATAAATGCTCTATTGCCTTTTCGGAGATTAAAGCATAAGTAGAGTAAACTTGAGTAAACATCATATTAGCTGAGTGAGATAAATGCTTTATTGCCTTTTTGGAAATTAAAGCATATACCTTCTTATGGTTTTAAATAGTAGCTATGCGTATGCAATACCTATGATTAGATACTAAAGCGCTAATTTTGTAGTTGAGCTACATGTTGTGTTGTGCTATTGTGAATTGAATTTTAGTTAAAATGTTTGCAAATTGAGTGGTCACCCTTAAAATGAACTAAATTGAACATGATCTAAAATCTTAAACTAACAAGCAGGGCAACCCAATAGGGGATGATTAATATTCTCTAGCCAAATACTAATCCCTTTATAGAGATAGTAAGAATAGGTTTATCCCCTACCCTTAAGGCTAAATTGAATGACAAGAGAGGAGGTCACAATAAGGTGGGAGCTTGTTTATAGCAAGTCATGAGAGGAGCCATGTCTCTATTGCATAAGCCTAAGTTTAGCCATCAGTGGTTGCATTGCGCTAAACTCCCAAACTTAGACTAAAGTGGGGATATTTTCTTTAATTTAACAATAGATTAGCTAATGTCATATAGATGGTATTTGTTTTACTACATTGCATTTAATAAATTGATTTGATAACCTTGTTTATTTAGTGCCATAGGTATATACTTTTTTTGCCTCCTACTCTTTATTAAGCTATAGCTTACTCATTCCCTTATAGATTTCTTTACTAGTACAAGATAAATATGTTGCAATTCACTTACCTACAAGTGTGTACCTAGATGTAAATAGGGTTTAGGAGTGAGGAGTGATGGCAAATGGACCTCTCTTTTGTTTCATCTCATTTCCAAATTAGTTAGGTCCCTCCTAGTTTGCCTAAATTGATTGGTATCTAGTGGATGTAGTAAAGCAAGTTTTACTTTTGTGAATATTATGATAAAATATCGCACACACACATATATATATAGTTGTATACTATGTTTATCTATATCATGATATATTAGTGAACTAATGAGGCTTCAAAGTGATTATGTTATTGGTGCCTTGTGCATGTCAAGTCATAATAGCTACTAAATAATCAATCTCTATCATAGGTTGGTGTATACAATAGAATTTTTACAACTATACCACTTTCAAGATGTGACAAAAATAAAATAAAAAAGAATAAAAATAAAAATAATTAGAAAAAGTATTTTGTCACTTATATTCATTTTTTGAAAATAATAATAATAATAATAATAATAATAATAATAATAATAATAATAATAATAATAATTGGATTTTCCAAAATTAAAGTAATTTAGGATTTTTCTCCAAATTTTCTCCACAAAAAATAAGACATTTTCCTAGAGTTTTCTTTATGTAAAATTAATTGGTTAATGATGTAAATCCAATTGTTTTCCAAGAGTGAAATGAATAAACCACTAAAGTTGTAATTCTTGAGATTCTAAGGATATATTAGGAGCTAAACATTTTTAACTTAAAGTAGCTTATTAATTGCACAAGCTATCAAAAACCTTAAAAGGATGTTGATTTAGACTCATAAGTCAATAGTCAATACTTAAAAATTATTTAATCTTCTTAGAAAAGAAACAACGCTCCATTTAGTCACATGAAAATTAGGAGACTCATTAAACTAATTCCACTTATTTATGTTTATAAGTAGTTATACATAAATACGACAATCAAAGAATTTTGTGCATGTGAGCTATGTGCTTGATTAGTTGGTTATTATGTTGAAAACATGATAAGAAAGTGAAAACAATATGTGTTCGTGATTTGTTGTATGGTAGTTGAGTGTTTACAAAGCCTTGATTGATCACCTATAAATTGGAATTATGCATATCAAAACTTTAAAGTAAAATAAGTCATTTATTACACTCTTGTATGTAACCCTCTTCCCATCACAATCATACATTAAATGAAAAGGTTATCTTAAGGTCCTATTCTATTAATTACAAACTAAATGATTTGAGGATAATCATGTTTTGATGGAATTCAAGTTCATTTTACTATTTAAGGCTTATTTCATCTGGCGATGCAGTAATTAGGAGGAACATTTCATTTCATTTTCTTAGGGTGTAATAGCGAGGAGATGCCTTTCCTATGGTGTCAAAAATTTTAAGTTGAGAGTATAACTCTTAAGGCATTAAGTAGCTAAAGATGTATACTAAATGGAACATTGATAGGAATCAAAATCCTATAAGACCTATCACTAGGGCAAGAGCCAAAAGATTACAAAATTTAGCGATGAGGGTCCTCTTTGACCAAATCAATCGTGGACATATTTGTATACTAACTTCTTTTCTATTACTTATTTGTTGTGCATTCTAACAGGTGTACTTGTTAAGCTTTACAGGGCGATGAATAAACTCACTAAAACTCAGCTTGTGGGTTATTCATGGATCGACATAAACCAAAGAAGAATTGATCTAACAAATTACTCAATTGAATTAAAGAACCGGCCACTTGAAGACCTCGTACTTGTAATTTTTGTTTTGAGAACCGACCACTTCATTTAGCATTTGTAATTTCTTTTCTTGGAACCGACCACCTAAGTAACTTATTTGTAACTTTCATGTGGTTTTTACCCTAATAAGAGCAAATATAAATACTTGCTAACTAAGGTTTTTAGGGGACTTTTTGACATTTTGAAAATATCAAACACTTTGCTGTGAGGAGAGTCATTGCATGCAAATCTCATCTCTTGTCAATTTCATGTGTGGAATTGTGGCAAGATTGGCTTAAGAATTTGTGAGTAATATCAAATTTCTTAAGTTGATTCCAATTATTACTAGTGTGTCATATCTAGTGAGTGATTGGATTTGTTCTTGTTGTGTTCATATTTTACGCCAATTAGGGTTCCATATCTAATCTAAGGTTTACGCCATTTTAGTTGGAGATTGGACTCTATTGTGTTGTTCATTCAACTTATTTTGGTAGTATAATTGATTTCATTGTAAATTGCGTGAATATCATTTGAAATTTTGGGTTTAAGTACTTGTTAGTGTCACGCATTTTTGTGGAATTTTTTTGGTATTCTTGCAATCAAATTATAGGCACATCATCTTTTTGGTATCGGAGCAAATTATTCATATAATTAGGGTTCCCTTCGCAATTGTTCATCATGCCATTTCGAGAATTTGGTTTGGTTGAATTCTTCAATTGGTTATGTTCATGTGCTTTGGAATTAAGGCACATCAAACACATTATTGGACAACCTACAATTTGATGGAACTACTAGATCCTTAAGCTAATATCAAACGAGGGGAATAATTATTATAACCTTAAACTTCATGTGGTTTCCGGATAGCCATATGTGATGTTACATTTATATGGTTGAATTTGCATTGCATGTGATTGAACAACTTACTTGACTTTTGCTTGAAAGGTTCTTTGAGATGATAACTCACTAAGCTAGTTGTAGCTTACACCCTAGCCTTCCCTTTTTGTAAGCATCATTCTAGTTTTACCCTAATAGAATCAAAGCCTAGTGAGATTCTACAAGGCGATTAGCTAAGTTAAGATGTGAGGAAAGATTTAGATTTAGTTATTTTTTTAAATCTTAAAAGACAATTATTATAATGATGGAATACTATAATAGTTTATACTTTTTTTAGACTTCTAAGACATGAGACTAGTTATCCTTTTACATCTATTTTTGATGGAATGTTTTTAAGTAAATATATTACTTTGAAATGTCTCTCTTATTGATGAATTCTAGAGTAACCACAACTTATGTACCATGTTGAAGGGTATGACAAATTTACTATATTAATCGTAGGCTTTATTGTTGTGCATGGTGGACTGCAGTTATCAAACTCGCAATTTTTCCAAAAATCGCCAGATTGTAGAATCAGAACAAAGTATTGAATTGTAAAAACATAAGTTTCAACATTTCGTGTAAATTAGTAGTAAAAAATTATAAATATGTTTAAAAAATTCATAAAGAAAAAACTTAAAATATATTCTATAAATAGAAAAATCCATCATAAATTTTGGTCATAATATAAGTTATAGTACAAATAATTAATTATAAATTATTATGCTAATACATAAAACTAAAAAATATATATATTAGTGTTGATATAAATTATACTGCAATATGAATCATCATAATAAAAGAAGTTAAACTAAAGACAACATTAATCACCCAACTATAATCATAATTAATTTTTCCAATAGTGTTATTATAAATGTCATTATTAATACTACTAACAATAATATTAATATTTTCTTATTCTGAGTCTTTTGAGGTACCAATTTGCATTTAGTTTTCATTAGCATCAATGTCATGAATTTCTAAAACCTCTTAATTTCAACTCTTCTAAGCCATAACTCTCAAAATTTATAAGTGCATTAATTTCCTTCATAATATTACTTTCATTTTTCCCTTACCCTTCACTTGAAATGATACCCAACCAATCATCATTTGATAAATTAAATTTCTTCATCAACTACCCATTCATGATTAATAAAAGGTCTTCAATAGTGAAGCTAGTATTAGAATCAATTAAGTTAAAGAAGAAAATACAACATCATTTCACTTATAATTTGATGAGTTTGCTTTAAATTATAAAAACTCGGTTCTTTTTCTTAGTTTTGATAGCTTATTACTCAAGTAGAATTGCATAGAATCATATAGAATAGTGTGGAATCACATAAAATTGGTAGAATCATATGCTTAATTCATGATTTTACCATGAGTATACACCAAAATGATTTATATACAAATTAACTTGGAAAAGCCTTATAAAAATGTAAACTCATAAAATAATATGAATAGAATCACGATTTTGACAATTATGACTGTTACAATTAGAGTACCCCTTAAAGCATGAAAATAGTTTTAAGTAACATTGGAGCTAAGTCTATAAAGTAAAATAAATAAAGAAACATGGTTTTATAAGTTGAAAACATTACTTGAGAGTGGCTAGAAGAGGGGTACTAATTAACATAATAATTTCAGTGCTAAAAATGTGTTTGTTTCCTTCTTCTCTAGGTAATCAAATCTCTCTTCTCTCAAGATCCATTGGTGATACTTTACTATAGTAGATAGTGAAACTTTATCCACCTACCAATTAAGATTAAGAATTATGTGTGAGGACTTATGTTACATGGTTTCCCTAAGTCTCTACAAGAAATTTTAAACAAATGGAAGCACGGTCCGAGCCATGCCTGGATGAGAGTAATGGATTGAAGTTGGGTTGTGACTCCATTATCTATGACGTACCTCTATTAACTTGAAAATTATGCTAGACAATGTGGTCAAAGTGAAATAGTAGATGATGTGATGTTCATAGTTGTACCCTCTAAACCAGTCTATCTTAATTTTGATGAATGGATTTCTATAGATACTCCAACATTTGTGAGAGATAGGCAAAGCGATCACTTTAATATGTTGATGGATCTAGTAAGTTAGGCTAGGATATGTCAATGATGAACTTAGTTAGTCGAGCCTCCACTAACATAACTTGAAGACCTTAGCTATGGATAGGAATTAACACTAACTCCCCCAACTTATGAACCTACCACCATGCCACCACTAGATCTAACATATAATCTAGGTACATATGGTTATTGGTGGGATAATGATGCTCAAATGACCTAGGAGCTAGTTTAGCAACGTCTCTTATAGGGATAATACTATATTAGAAGCCTTTCAAAAACAAACGAATATGATAGGAAACCTTTTGAAACAAAGACAACAACTTTAACCATGCCTTAAAGCTATCCCACATCTTGTAGTGATGGAGGAGGTACCATGACCACATGATGCACTTGAAGATGTTACCCCTTTACCACCCCCTCCTAAGTAGGGATGTAAATAGGCCAAGACTTACATGACCTGATAGAGGACTTACATACCCAAAACTTGCCTCGACTCAATAGATTTTTTTTTTTTTTTACCCTACCTAATTAACAAATGACGTGACCCAAACCCAACCTAAATGGCGATTAACTCTTTTCTTTTTAATAATTCAATTTATTTTCATATGTCATTTCTTTAATTTATTATTAATCTACTTGTGATGAAAAGAAGAGAAAAATAAAATATAAAAATATAATGATTAAAAATATAAAATAATAAAATAAAATATATTAATTATAAATTATAGTATTAATTTATTATTATTATTTTTAAATTGGGTCAAGTTTTTTTATCTGGTTTTTCCTAGATCTCGTAACCTGACCTTAAACCCTATAAGGTTTTTATTGGGCCGATCGGGATGAGTATCCTATTATGACCCACCTCAGTTGCATGCCTACTCCTAAACCACTAAGAAGCTTGTTAATTAAACTCATAAAGTGTAACAAGTAATTTGATGGAACTTTTGGAAGACCAAATGAAGCTGAGGATTGGTTGTCATAAATAGAGAGATCTTTTGATGCCTTTGAGATGCCAATACAATTGTAAGCAAGTTATGGAACTTAATTATTGAAAACATGAGCCAAAATTTGATGGAAATCTAAAAGAAGAGTCTTAACTAACCTATCACCTTAAATGTATTTAAAATAGAATTTATAACAAATTATTTTCCTAGAAGCTTGTGGGACAAATATAGGCATGATGTCCTTTACATCACTCAATGAAATCAAAGCATTAATCAATATGTAAATGAGTTTAGTAGATTATTACAATTTGTGCCAACATCTTACTTATATAGTGACGAACTTAAAATGGAGGTATTTGTGGGAAGATTGGAGCTTGAAATGCCAAGGCATTTGGAGGAATTTGAAATTCATACTTTTAATGGTGTGGTAGTAAAAGTAGGGGTGTTAGAAGGTGCTAAGAAAAGAGAACAAGAAAAGATAAGAAGAGGAATTATTTTAGGAAAGAGAAGTATGGAAGATGTTGGATCTAGCAACAAAAGGCAAAGACCACAATTTCACCCCCACCAACACTCCTACTAGTAGAAGGATGATTGGAGTTCAAAGTGCACAAAGTTAGAAGTGTAATGGAAAGCATTTCCTTATAGCATGTCCTTAACTAAAAGATAAACGTGCCTTTTATGGTGCTTGGTGATCATCAAATCACTAATTGCTTCAAAAGGACCATTACTGCTTGTTTTGTTTATAGGCAAGTAGGAAATCTCTCTACCAATTGGCTAAACAAGAAAAATCCTCAAGCTTCTAAAGTAAGGCAATCACAAGTAGCCAGGAAGTCTACTACTAATCGTAGTGGAACTAGATAAAATTTTAGACGAGCATGAGTTACCAACCCTATTGCACTTGCAAAAGTGTATAACATAGAAGGAATGTGAGGGGACACTAAAATAGATGAATATGAAATGGAATTAGCTAATTTACATGTTCATGATCCAATTAATGTTGATTTAGTTGCAAGTAAATACTAAAATTTTGTTAAATTTTACTTATAATTCTTTGGTGGTAGGGGGTAGGGGTAGTTGGGATTTACGGGGTGTTAAAAATTGTACTTTTAATTTTATACTATAAAGATGAAGTAGATTTCTATATGATATGAATATTAGTAATAGTAAAGCAAAGATTTTAAAAACATGTTAAAAATTTTACATAAGAAATATTAAATAAATGACACTTAAGTGTACACTTTCATACTTCGAAAGGTACCTTAGACGTAATAGCCTATTGTATACTATATGGAAACCTGAGAATAACTTTCGTGTTATTTAAGGATTTTTCATATGATATACAAGGCATACTCACATCTAAATTACTCGAATAGGATTTAGCATTTCCAAGTAATAAAGAGGCAAAGTAATTAAAATATAACATAATAAAGATCATAATAATAAGGGATTAGGGTCCTATCAACATCTATGAGATAATCCTATTATCCAACAGATAATAACTAATGAAGTAGTCTATGTCTCCTAATGTGCCTAAAACCAAGATTAAGCACATGCAATTGAACCAACTGAACAACTCCAAAACACAAGATCAAAACCAATTCAAGATTGGAACAAATTTTATGTGAACCTTAATTGTTGCAAGATGATCCAAATGCTATATTTCAAGATAATAAAAATCACAATGATGAGATCCTCAATTGAATCACTAAATCAACATAAAATCCCAAGAGATTTCCAAACATCAACAATCAAAACAAGACCGTGATCCTCCTTCCCAACAAAGGCCAATTCACCGTTCAAAATGTGGCAAAATTGATGGTTAGAACTAATGTCAAAACTAATCAATCTTATAAAATGATAAAGTGATTACAATGAAATCAAATTCTGACCAAGAACAATCCTAATCAACCCTAAATATAACTCACTAGTGATGAAAAGGAAAATTACAACAAAGAGAATTGATATTACTCATAATTCACTTTAAAGCCACTTGCTACAATTTCAATTTTTTTAGAATTGAAATTGATAAGAGCAATTTAGATTTAGGATAACCCTAACCCTCACATGAGAAGTTTATGTTTTGAAAATTTTCTAAAAACTCCCCAAAACCTTACTTAAGCAAGTATTTATACTTGCTCCCTTTAGGGTTAAAAATTCCAAAAAATTACAACTATGCCACTTTAGGGTGGCTAGTCCTAAAAGCACCTATTACAACTAAATAAAAATGTCCCAAAAACTTACAACATAAATTATTCAAATAAATAAATTACAAGTGAAAATATTTTTCAACATGCTAGTTCTTCAATAGGATTCGTCAGCCCAGCTCATCGCTAGTTCAAGTCGGTCCATAGATAACCCATAAGCTAAGTCTTAGTGAGTTTGTTCGTTACCCTGTAAAGCCTGATAAGTGTGCCTGTTAGAATATACAATACATGAGTAATAGAAAAGAGGTTAGTAAACAAATAATTATAGGGTCAATTTGCTCAAAATGGGTCCTCATCACCAGGATTTGAAATCCTTTGGCTCTTGCCCTAATGATAGGTCTTGTCGGATTTTGATTCCTATCATCTCCACTATAACATAAGTACAACTCGAACAGAAATTCAAAGTGCATATATATATATAATGGTGATCACTCTACTTGTTCCTTATCCTTCACATATCCCATTATGCCTTGTACTAACCTCTAGCATGTGTTTGCTAAGCTCTAAAAAGGTAGGCTCCAACAACAATGAAACATTATAGGAGTATAAGTTTGATGACATCTATGATGGGAGCCAAGCCGGAAGATGGAATGTGGATCCTCTTGAAGTGCCACCTGGACCGATCACAAAAAATCGAGCGAAACGATTCAAGGAAGCACTTAATGGGTTGATAAAGGATGTCCACGAAGCCGGAAAGGATTGGATCAATCATGAAGTTGGAAAGGATTAGAACAACCATGGGAATGCCCTTGCTCTTGTACAAGTCATAAAGGATACGGGTTGATGAGGGCGTGCCTTTTCAAGGCACGACCGTGTAGGAGTCTGAAGGTTACACAGAATCATACACGGTCATATACACGGCTAAAAGGCATGGCCGTATATGGTGTCAAGAAAATCCACAGAAAGATACACGTCTAGAAGTACACGGCCGTGTATATCTCCAACGTTGGCTTAAGGCCGGCTCCAAGGCCTCCGGCCTTCATGTCATTGTTTTGTTATTTTTATGCAACTTATTGAAGTCATGTCGTTTTGGGGCTTTATTGTTACGAATTGTAAACCCTAATATAAAGCTCCTAGGGTTTAGAACATTTAGAATATATAGAATATACAACATTGAAGTTTGAAAAACACTTTTGAGAGAATTCCACTTTTGGTTCATTAAAGAACTAATCTAGAACTTATCGGATTTTTATTCTGTGGCGTTCATCCCGACTTATCAATCGGTCTTTCATCCCAATTGTGGCATCTTCATATTATACCAAGGTTTTTGTCTCGCTTATAGGCAACAGGTCACGGTTTCCACTTAAGTGTATTTGGCATCTTAGGTAGCAAATTCCGAACGTATTGGTATTGGGTTTCATCACACGTTGGTGTGGTTCGTATCAGTTTGGTATCAGAGCTTAGGTTTGTTAAACATCAGTTCGGTTTGAGGAAGGTAACATCAAAACCCTAAATCCAATCGTTCATATCAATTGTTCGTATTCAATTTCATAGTGTTAATTGTCTGTTGAAAGTGTAGTACCTACTATTCAATTTTGTTACAAAAAAAAAAAAAGGAAGAATCACGATAAAAAAAAATAAAAAAGAAAAAAGAGGAATATTTCGAGCCCTAGAGTTGTTTTGAATTCTATGAAAGGGAATTAGTGTAGTTTGAGTTAGTTCCAAGAGAATTGAGAAGAGGAATTGGCAAGTTGATATCATTATTGCTTGTGAGAATACACGAGTGACTGTGCGATATCATCCTTTGAGCGAAATACGTAAGGTAGTGTATCGTGAGACTTAATCAAATATACATTTGTGTTAGTGCTAACCTTTTTTCTGCAGGAACTATGTTGAGGCAACATTCTCCTAAAAGTGAGAGGGGAAGGTTTGACGCTAGGTTGGTGATTGAGGTGTTGAGGGGTGAGATGAAGAGGATGTTTCAGGAGGGGATGGAACAAATTCATGAGACGGTAGAGCAAAGACTAGAGCAATCTAAAAACGTCTTCCAAGGGCGTAAGAGGGAGAGTTGTTCTAGGAGAGTACCGAGGGGTGGAGATGAAATGTCGGATGATGAATTTGATGAACCTTCTGTCGGGAGTTATAGAGGTTATAGTGGTCGGAATAGAGGAATTAAGGATTGGGAAGATAGAGGAGATAGGAATAGAGAGGATAATCAATTGCGTAGTATAAAGATGAAGATTCCTCCTTTCCAAGGGAAGAATGATACCGAGGCATACTTAGAGTAGGAGAAGAAGGTAGAGATGGTGTTTGATTGTCACAACTATAGTGGGAGAAAGAAAGTGAAATTTGCTGCCATTGGACTTTCGAATTATGCCATAGTGTGGTGGGATCAACTAATGTTGAATAGAAGAAGGAATGGCGAACTGCCTATTAAGTCTTGGGAAGAGATGAAGAGGGTGATGAAGAAGCAGTTTGTGCCTGCGTATTACTATCATGAATTGCACAACAAATTGCAAACTCTTAAGCAGGGAAGCCGAAGTGTGGATGAGTATTTCAAGGAGATGGAAGTTACGATGATCAGGGCGAATGTAGAGGAGGATAGAGAGGCTACCATGGCTAGGTTTCTTGCTAGATTGAATAGATAAATTCAAAATGTCATTGAATTGCAGCATTATGTAGAATTGAAAGATGTGGTTCATATGGCTATAAAGGTTGAGAACCAACACAGGAGGAAAGGTAATAGTAATGCACGGTTTCAACAGGGTACTGGTTCATCCACCTGGAAGACTAACCAATGGAAGAAGGAAGAAAAGCCATTACCCACTAAACCAAAAGGAGAGCAGAGGCAAGCGGGTTCTACTCCTGGTAACCAAGGTAAACCTGATTCTTCTACTCCTAGAAATCGTGACATTAGATGTTTTAAATGCTAAGGTAGAGGCCATATTGCTAGTCAAAGTCCAAATAGGCATGTTATGATTCTGCGTGATGATGGTGAGTATGAAACTGAGGGGGATAGTGAAGAGGATGATATGCCTCCATTAGAGGATGCTAGTGATGATGAGGAGCCTGCAATAGGGAGGTTAGTGGTAGTAGTGAAGCGAACTTTGAATGTGCAGGTGAAGAAAGAAGAGGAGGTGCAAAGAGATAATATATTTCATACTAGATGTTATCTAGGTGATCATATTTGCAGTTTAATCATTGATGGAGGAAGTTGCACCAATGTGGTGAGTAATTTTATTTTCGAGAGGGTGGGACTCAAGACTACTAAACACCCTAGTCTATACAAATTGCAGTGGTTGAATGATAGTGGTGAGACTAAGGTGAGTAAGCAAGCCTTGATTGCTTTTCACATTGATAGGTATGAGGATGAGGTGTTATGCGATGTAGTGCCAATGCAAGTGTGTCATGTGTTGTTGGGGAGGCCATGGCAATTTGATAGGAAGGTTGTTCATGATAGCTTTTCTAACAAGTATACACTTGTTCAGCAGGGGAAAAGCTTTAATCTTAAACCTTTAACACCTAAATAGGTGTATGAGGATCAGTTGCAACTACAATAGTCTTTTGCAAAACATAAGGTAAGTGAAAAACAGAGGGAGAGTAAGAGAGCAAAAGACAGTAAGAAAGAAAGGAATACAAAAGTTGATCTCAACAGGAAAAACAAAGGAAGGCTAGAAAAAGTGTGAGAGACGAAGTTGAAGGGGGATAAACTTTGGTGGTGAGTGAAAAGGAGAGTGCAACCTTGCAAAAGGAGAGTTATGTGGCAAGAGCGAGTGTAGTGAGGAGAGCGTTAGTGATGAAGCAACCTATGTTGTTGTGGGTTTTTAAGGAAACATGTTTGAATACTAACGAACTATCTAACTCTTTGCCTAGTGTGGTTGTATCTATTGTGTAGGACTTTGAAGATGTCTTCCCTGAGGAGCTTCTAAAGGGATTATCACCTATTTATGGTATTGAGCACTAGATTGACCTTGTACCCGGAGCATCGATTCCAAACAAGCCAGCTTATAGGAGCAATCTGGAGGAGACAAAGGAACTCCAAAGGCAGGTCGATGGATTAATGGAGAAGGGGTATGTGAGAGAAAGCATGAGTCCATGTGCAGTGCCTGTGATTTTGGTGCCTAAGAAGGATGGGTCATGGAGAATGTGTGTTGACTGCCGCGCCATCAACAACATCACGGTAAAGTATCGTCATCCCATTCCTCGCTTAAATGACATGTTAGATGAGTTCAATGGGTCTAGTGTCTTTTCTAAAATTGATCTGAAAAGTGGATATCACCAAATTAGAATGAAAAAAGGTAATGAATGGAAAACCGCATTCAAAATGAAATATGGATTGTATGAGTGGTTAGTAATGCCTTTTGGTTTAACTAACACACCTAGTACTTTTATAGGACTTATGAACCATGTTTTGAGGACTTTTATTGGAAAATTTGTGGTTGTCTATTTTGATGATATTCTCATTTACAGCAAGAGTTTAGAAGACCATAAATCTCACTTGAGGGATGTTTTAGAAGTGCTTCGAAAGGAGCAATTATATGCTAACCTTAAGAAGTGCACTTTTTGCACAGACAAACTTGTGTTTCTTGGTTTTGTTGTTAGTGCACAGGGAATACAGGTTGATGAAGAAAAGATTCGTGCGATCAAAGAATGGCCTTGTCCAACTAATGTAAGTAATGTGCGGAGTTTCCATGGACTAGCGAGCTTTTACAGGAGATTTGTGAAGGATTTCAGCACCATTGCAGCACCACTTACTAAGGTAATCAAGAAGAATGTGGGGTTTAGATGGGGAGAGCAACAAGAGACGGCCTTTCAGACACTTAAAAATAAGCTGACTCAGGCACCATTACTTGCTTTACCTAACGTTGCTATAACTTTTGAAATTGAGTGTGATGCTTCAAGATTAGGTATTGGAGCAGTGCTCATGCAGGAGAGAAGACCAATTGCATTCTTTAGCAAGAAGCTAAGTGGGGCAACCTTGAACTACCTTACTTATGACAAGGAGTTATATACACTGGTTCGAGCACTAGAGACTTAGCAACACAATCTTTGGCCAAACGAGTTCATGATCCACACTGATCATAAATCCTTGAAGGGGGCAACATAAGCTAAACAAAAGGCATGCTCGTTGGGTGGAGTTCATCGAAACATTTCCATATGTCATCCACTACAAGCAAGGTAAAGAGAATGTCGTTGCTGATGCACTTTCTAGAAGGTATGCTCTTATTTCTACTCTTAGTTCTAGACTGCTTGGTTTTGAGAACATTAAGCAAATGTTATTTATAAACATGAAGGATTCTTGTTTAGGGAGAGTAAACTATGCATTCCAAATTTTTCTTTAAGAGAATTATTAGTGAGGGAGTCTCATGAAGGAGGTTTAATGGGACATTTTGGAGTAGCTAAAACCTTAGGGGTATTGTAGGAACACTTCTATTAGCCTCACATGAAATGAGATGTTGAGAGGATTTGTGAGCAATGTGTCACGTGTAAGCAAGCAAAATCTAGAGTCCAACCTCATGGGCTTTATACCCCACTTCCCATTCCTCATGAGCCTTGGGTAGATACTTCAATGGATTTTGTGTTAAGATTACCCAGGTCTAGACATGGTCGAGATTCTATTTTTGTAGTTGTGGATAGATTTTCTAAGATGGCACATTTCATTCCTTGCCACAAAATAGATGATGCTTGCAATATTGCTAATTTGTTCTTTATGGAAGTTGTGAGATTGCATGGTATGCCTAGAACAATCGTATCGGATAAAGATGCTAAGTTCTTGAGCTACTTTTGGAAGACCTTGTGGGCTAAGTTAGGAACTAAGTTATTGTTTTCTACTACTTGTCATCCATAGACTAATGGTCAAACTGAGGTAGTAAATCGAACTTTATCTACTTTGTTGAATGTTGTCATTAAAAAGAATATTAAAAGTTGGGAGGATTGTTTGCCGCATGTTAAATTTGCCTATAATCGTATAATGCATTCTGCTACAAAAGTTTACTCCTTTTGAAATTGTGTATGGTTTTAATCCACTAACTCCTTTGGATTTATCACCTTTGCCTATTTCTGAGTATGTTAATCTAGATGGCAAGAAGAAGGCAGAATTTGTTAAACAAATCTATGAGAAGGCAAGGCTAAACATTGAGCGAAAAACAAAGTAGTATGTGAAACAAGCCAACAAGGATCGTCGACAAGCTGTCTTTGAACCTGGAGACTGGGTTTGGGTTCACATGCGTAAAGAGTGGTTTCCTGTGCAGTTTCAATCTAAATTACTTCCTAGAGGCGATGGACCATTTCAAATTCTTGAGCGCATTAATGATAATGCATAAAAGATAGATTTACCAGGTGAGTATCAAGTAAGTGCTACGTTTAATGTTACTGATCTGAGTCCTTTTGATGTAGGTGATGATTTGAGGACAAATCCTTTTCAAGAGGAGGGGAATGATGAGATCCATGATGGGAGCCAAGCCGGAAGATGGAATGTGGATCCTCTTGAAGTGCCACCTAGACCGATCACAAGAAATCGAGCGAAACGATTCAAGGAAGCACTTAACGGGTTGATAAAGGATGTCAACGAAGCCGGAAAGGATTAGAGCAATCATGAAGTTGGAAAGGATTAGAACAACCATGGGAATGCCCTTGCTCTTGTACAAGTCATAAAGGATACGAGTTGATGAGGGCGTGTCTTTTCAATGCACGGCCGCGTAGGAGTCTGAAGGTTACAGAGAATCATACACGGTCATATATGGTGTCAAGAAAATCCACAGAAAGATATACGTCTAGAAGTACACGGTCGTGTATATCTCCAACGCCGGCTCAAGGCCGGCTCCAAAGCCGCTGGCCTTCATGTCCACACCGCCGGCTTTCATGTCATTGTTTTGTTATTTTTACGCAACTTATTGAAGTGATGTCGTTTTGGGGTTTTATTGTTACGAATTGTAAATCCTAATATAAAGCTCCTAGGATTTAGAACATTTAGAATATATAGAATATACAACATTAAAGTTTGAAAAACGCTTTTGAGAGAATTCCTCTTTTGGTTCTTTAAAGAACTAATCTAGAACTTATAGGATTTTTATTCCGTGGCGTTCATCCCGACTTATCAATCGGTCTTTCATCTCGATTGTGGCATCTTCATATTATACCAAGGTTTTTGTCTCGCTTATAAGCAACGGGTTGCGGTTTCCACTTGAGTGTGTTTGGCATCTTAGGTAGCAAATTTCGAACGTATTGGTATTAGGTTTCGTCACACGTTGGCGTGGTTCGTATCAAAGTTACAACCAGCTTAGTGAGAAAACCTTCATACTACATCGATAAGTAGTTAGCAATATTATATACGGTTATTCGTAAATCGCATACAACATGGATTTATTGCCCTTTATTGCTTGAGTAGGGAAATCATGAACTATGCATCGACTTCAAGTTCCAATCACCCCAAGATATTTCTTTTAAGATAGTAAAAAATGTTTATTCATTTATTTTATGCCTATGCAGGGTGTGGATGTGAATGGCCCGTTCAATCTCATCTGGCCTTAAGCATTGAATCCCTAGATTCGATCTCAATTAGAAGGTGGCATTTCCCGATTGTAAGTAGCTTTCAAAAGTTAAGATAAGGTTATGCATGAAGTATACCTCCATGCGGCCTCTTCATATCACTGTATGATGTTGATGGCCTTCTTAAATGCAAAATATGCAAAGCATGATCCATTTTATTAAATTTGGATATATTTAGATTCACTTATTAGGCAACTAATCAAATTATCACAAACACTCGCACTATCCTCAATCTAAATGCAACGGAATTCAATAATCAATTAGCCAAATATGATTTAAAGTAATTTGACAACCATAATCACATGGAGTAGATTCCACGACCCCCACACATATATCCAATTCCATGGGCATCATTTATATACATATATTAGTGCACCGAATTATAAACACAAACAAGTACAATAATCATAAGAACACTCACCTACACGTGTTGCTACTAGTCGTAATAATCCAAGGGTAGCTTGGTGTTGAAATTGGTATCACTTGATAGGAAAAATAATAATTTTATAAGTTCAAGTAAGCTAACAAATTTAAGTGTTTATATTAAATTTGTCAATTTTATCGATTTAAGTCATTTTGGTGTTTTAGCCATAGCTTCTTTGTTTTAAGTCTGTTTTTCGCATATTTATAGTTGTTTTAAAGGTCTTCATGTTTAATTTTCATTTTTAAAGTCATTTTGGTCATTTAGATTTTGAAAATTCAAGTTTAGCTCTAATCAATTTAAGATCGGCCATGTTTAGGCTCATTTTTGAAGTTCTTTCTTTTAATTAAGTTTAGGGTTCAAGGGAAAATCAATTCTAACTAGCCTATAGACCTATTTAAGCTTTTATTTTTTGCATGTATAGGTCATTTTTTTGCTATACACCTTTGGTTTTTTTTTTTTTATCAAAGATTCAAGGTTAATCAATAGGTTTTTAGTTTCACTTACTCCTCACCCATAAGTCTTGTTCTTTGTCTTTAATTAATGGGTTTAATTTTCCAACTTTTCCTAATGGTATTCTAATAACTTATATTCTGAAAATGTTGGAAATCATGAGTGGAAATCTTTCCTTGGCATCGGTCTCTTATAGAAAGCTAAATCATCTATTTTTCCATCTTTATTCATCTCTAACATGTATTAATCATCACCTAAAGCTCTTAAATGTTAGGATTCTCCTAGTAGGTTAAAAATAATTGCTCCCTACACTCCTTGAAGGTGGAGACCAGAATAGGAAGTAAGTATAAGTGTCATTCATTCAACTTATCTTACAACTTTCACATTCAAGCTTGCTTATAAGAGAGTTACACTATATCGTTCCCTATTATAGCTCAAGTTTATATCATTTTTCAAATTCCTTGTTTAATACCACTAAGATAAATGGCTAAAAGTTACAAAATTAGAGAGTTTTCTAGCTATTCTACTCTACTTATACACGATTATATCATAAGAAAAAAAAAAAAAAAACCGAACAAGTTTTAGAGAATGCCTACTTTTATTGGCCTCTTAGGTGTGCTCACTTACTCCACTTCCTTTCTTGCCTTGAGCTTAGTGTTTTCACTCGATTTCTTTTGAATTTAGGCTCCTTAAATGTCCTCCTAAGTAGCTTGGAAGGTTGTTGAGGTTAGAGGAAATATGGTGGTTGTTGAGTGGAGTTTTCCTTTAAGAGTGGTGGTTGTTTAGACCTTTTTGGAGAGTGTTTTAAAGTTTCTAGAGAATAAAATCAAAGAGTAAGGAGGCTAAGTTACACATGCTGATGTGGGGTAAAATGAAGGGGTTTAGATTACTTAAGTGGTGGTTTAGACATATTAAGTAATAGGGTAAGTTGGTTAATGTGTTTATTTGTTGGTTAGGGGAATATTTTAGGTCAAATCACTTGATATTTTTTGAAATTATCTTTTCCATCAGAATTAAGGTCTTATCCATGCCCTAAGCCTACACACCTAGGATGTGCTTGAAGGTTTAAGGACCCTTAGATTAGTTGTATTGTCAATCCCTCTTCCCTTGGATATGGTCAATAGTTAATAGGGGGATTTCTATGTCTTTAATTATTTTTTCCATTAGTAAATCAATGGGAGCTAATTAGGGTGTTTTTTAGAGATATAAATGTGTTATTAAGGGCGTGAATAGGCCATTTTGCCCTTCTTATTTCACGCAAATTAGAGGTGATTTAAGGGAAATTGTTTTCTACCATTTGCATTATTTGATTTAATTAATTAGTAGGAATAATTTCCATTAAATTATGTGATCTTTTATATTATTCTTAAGGTAAATTATTGTTTTTAGAGTTTCAGTTTCAATTGAGTTGAAATTTAGGTTTTTTAAGCTTAGGGTTAATTTTAACAATCCATAATGTGGCCTTAGGGTTTTGTTAATTGGCTTAGGATTTTGGGGTTTCAAATTTGGGTTTTGAGTAGACTTTATTTGGGGTTTATGACTCCTAATATAATGGTCAAGGGTTAAGATTTGTCTAGAGTTTTGTTTCCCTAGGCTTTGGTTCACTGGTTATGTCTATTACTCTAGAGTAAATCCTAGGTTTAAAGTTGCACTTCCATGTTCGTTTTCTTTTTTTTTTACATTTTTCCTAATACTCCTACTAAACTTAGCTATTGATCTTGAAAACTTTTGGGGTTTACATACACCCTATTTAACATGAGAGCAACACATTCTTTTATATCTCACAAGGTTATAGAAAATATAGGAGTGCCTATGATAGTAGTGATATCCACCTTTGGAATTAAGACTCCAATTGAAGGTACTATGGTAAGTAATGAGGTAGTAAAGTCTTGTCTAATCAAAATTCAAGGATAAAAGACGATTGTGGATATGATAGTGCTTTCAATGGTTAAATTTGGAGTAATTCTAGGAATGAATTAGATGATAGAAGTACATGTTGTGGTGAATTGTCAAAAGAACAAAGTGACATATGATTCTCTAAAGGGACCCAAAGTAACTTTTGTAGGAGAGATGACTTACCCAAATTAACAAAAAAAAAATCTTGTTGAAGTAAGTACAAGAAATGAGCACCTAAAATAAGATTGGTGTTTAGTTTATGCAATAGAAGGAAAAAGGGACAAGTTTGGTACTGCTACCATTAAAGTGGCTAGAGAGTTTATAGATGTGTTTCCAAAAGAGTTGCCAAGATTACAACCCAAGCAAGAAATAGATTTTGTGATTGTTTGAAGCCTAATAATAAACCTATATCTAAATCACTATATAAGATGGCACCCATCGAATTAAAGGAGCTTAAAAAGTAACTGTAAGAGTTATTGAATCAAAGGTTTTATAAGACCCAGTGTATCACCATGAGAAATCTCCATGGTGTTTGTGAAAAAGAAAGGTGGCTCCATGAGACTTTGCATTAATTACTATGACTTAAACAAAGTCACAACTAAGAAGTACTCGTCATTAGATATTGGTGATTTTTTTTAATCAATTAAGATTTTTGATTAGGATACTATCAATTAAAGAGTTAGCCCAAAGATGTGCCCAAGACTACTTTTCTCACATGTTATGGCCATTACAAGTTCTTGCTAATGCCATTTAGATTGACAAATGCACTAGCAACATTTGTGGATCTAATGAACTAAGTGTTTCAACCACTACTGGATCAATGTATCATTGTTTTTATTGATGATATTTTTGTATACTCACCTCTACTGAGGCAACATAAGGAACATTTGAGAAGGGTTTTACAAATTTTTAGAGAACATAAATTTTGTTCTGAATAGTCAAAGTGTAGCTTTTTGGTTAAGAGAAATTTTTTTGCTTAGTCATAAAGTATCTAGAGATGGCATTTTGGTAGATCCAAATAAAATTAAGGCCATAATGGAATGGAAGAGACCATAAACAATAAATAAAGTAAGAAGTTTTATTAGTTTAAATGGTTATTATCAAAAGTTTGTGAAACATTTTCCTAAAATTGCCAAACCACTTAGTTAACTCAAAAGAATTAAAATTTTGCATGGAATGACAAAAGAGAGCAAAGTTTTCAAGAATTGAAACAACAATTGGTCTCTACCCTAATATTGGTTTTACCAAATAGCAATGAACCTTTTGCTATTTATAGTATTGTTTCACTCTATCAATTAGGATGTGTGTTTATGCAAAATGGTAAAGTAATTATATATGCTTCACACCAATTGTGATCACATGAGATTAACTATCCTACGCATAATTTGGAATTAGCTATAGCGGTGTTTATTTTAAAGGTTTGGATAAATTATTTATATGTTTATAGGTGTGAAATCTATACAGACAATGAAAGTCTTAAGTGTTTGTTTGCATAGAAAAAATTGAATATGAGATAGAGTATATGATTAGAATTAATTAAGGATTATTATTAGGGACAAATTATTGCCTAGGAAAATTGAATGTAGTTGTAGATGCATTAAGTACGAAAAATTATATAGAAGTTGCATCAATACTCACAAACCAACAAAAATTGATCAAAGAAATCAAATGGATGAATATAAAGCTTATTTAATATGATTCAAAGATAGAATTAGAAAATCATTGCTAAGCCTCCTTTGATAGATTGGATCTAAGAAGCTCAAGTAAAAAAATTCAGTAATTTAAATGATTAAGCAAGAAAAGTAGAAAGGAAAATATGAAGATTTTAAAATTCATGCAAATGGATCCTTATGAAGGAAAAGAAGATTATGTGTACTGGATAATATTGGGCTTTAAAAGGAAATCATGCATGAGGCACATTACTTGAGCTACATGATTGTCAAAAGGCTCTTATCTAGAATGGTGAATTTGTGCTTTATGGATGTATTTTGTTAATAGTTCATTAAAGAAAAGAATATTTATTTGAATGAATATTGATTTTCGACCTTTTATAACTTCTTGGAGCTAAAGGAAGGAGTTTTGAAGAAATAAAGTGAGATTGGAAGAAATCGAACAAGTTGCAAGAAAGTTGAAGATTTATGGAAAGTACACAATCGTGTACTTTGCTTATGTATCTAAGATGGAGGTTATGTTTTAGGACGCTCATATACATGAAAAAAAAAAAAGTACACAAACCGTGTACTCTCTTGTGTACATCTCTATCATAAACCTTGGGAGCAAATTAGAGATACATAACTAAGATACACAATTGTCTACCCAGTTATGCACTTTGTAGACAAAGAAGAAATCATCCTTACACATACATAATTGAGATACACAAGTTATGTACTTAATTGTGTATATGCCTAATCTTCCAAAAGGGGGAGGTTATCATTTATACACTTCCTTAGCCATAGGAAAGAGAGGTTTTTGTCAATTTTCAAGGAGATTGAAGATCTACGATGCTAAAGATTCAATCTTTAAGGGTTGTAATCATGAAACTTTTTTTCTTTTCCAGTATTTGCATTTTTATAGATAATATCATGAAAGAGTAAACTCTAAACTTAGATTTTGTTCGAAACTCTTCTGTCGCGTTCTTAATAAAAGTTTATTAAAGTTCTTATGATCAATTGCATATTCTTTCACTACTTATTAGATTCATAGATCCGAAATATGAATTTATATTTGATATCATATTACTTATTTAAGAAATTGCTTTTATGATTAGATTTATACAATTGATAGGGTTTGCTTGTGATTTTAGAGATAGAATAACAAAAGCCTTCTGTGTTATAATTGATTTGTTAAAAAGTTCACGTTACTCATGCAATATTAGGTTGCTATTGATTGAGGAGAGATCCCAATTGATAAATCTAGGGTTAGATAAGTTAATAGACTTGAGAAAGTTATTAGATTGATTAAGACACCTTATAACTTAAGAATTCAATAACAATAAAATCTTGAATTTTGATGATTCACATATTAGAAGATAAGTAAAATGAAATCTAGATTGCCTTGATAATTGAATTAATCTTTCCTTTTTACTGTGAGATATCTGTTCTTAGTTTTTAGTAGCATAGTAATTATTAGTTTACGATTCAAGATATAAATCAATCTTAGTTGACAATTAGATAATCAAAATAGAGTTATTACTAGTAATTGGTTTATCTCTATGGGACGACCTTACGCTTAACCATTATATTACGTTCACAATTGGTGCACTTGCTTATTGCATCATAGTTAAGATTAGGAACAAGTACTTTAAATTATTAAGACTATGATTTGGCATGATCAAGTTTTTGGTACCATTATTGGGGATAAGCCAATATTAGGAACACTTTGTGCTTATTAATTTAACCATTCTTTTCTTTGTTTACTTTTCTTCTCTTCCTTATTGTGATCTTAGAGCTAATAATTGCTTGACATTGCGTTTACAGTGCATGACCAAAAGTTGCTGCAAGAAACTTGCTGACTTCAATCTAAAACTAGATGGAACAATTTTAAGGCATCAAAAAAAGAACAACCCATACTTGACTCTTCATCAACAAGAATTAAGGAAGAGATACCAAAATGAGAGATGGTTGAGCCAGTTAATAATCATGTTAAAGTGCTGAATCAAGGAAATCTAATTGTAGGCTCAATGAATAATCAAGAGACCAATAATAGAGAGGCTAGGATTCCTAATCGACTAAGAACTAATTTTGATTTTGCTAAACTAAACTTAGTGGGTGTTAACTCTAGTATAGTTTGACCTCAAGTGGAGGCAAATAACTTTAAGCTCAAGTTAGGTGTCATTTAGATAGTACAACAATATGCTCAATTTGACGATATGTAAGATGAGGACCTAAATATGCATATCCAACTCTTCCTACAGATATGTGACACTTTCAAGTTCAATGGAGTTAGTGATGATATAGTCCGCCTAAGGCTCTTTCCATTCTCTTCGAGGGGCAAGGCCAAGTAGTAGCTGAACTTGTTGCTAAAGGGCTCTATCACTACATGGCAAGAGTTGATTAAGAAGTTCATTAATAAGTTCTTCCCTCCTTTGAAGATTGCTAAACTTTGAGTTGAAATCCTGCCTTACCATTAGCATGACATGGAAACTCTATATGAAACCTAGGAGAGATTTAAAGAGTTAATGAGGAAATGTTCACACCACAAGATCCCAAAGTGGCTTCAAGTGCTAATTTTTTATAATGGCTTAATTTACTAAACTAGGCAAATGATAGATGTCATAGTTGTTGGCACCTTAAACTACAAGACCCTTGAAAAAGCCTTACTCTCTTTAAAGACATGGCTACAAATAATTATGAGTGATCACACACCTGAAGTAGAGAGAAGAATGTTGTAGGTGTTTTAGATGTGGATGTGGCTACCATAATCATGGCTAAGGTTAAAGCTTTGTCAAAAAAGATTGATAGCTTGACTATTTTGCAACAACAACTAGCTGTTGTAGATCCCTCTTTTGGTGAAGAAACATGTACTAAGCAAGTAAATTATCTAGGAAATTCGATTCAGCTCGAGAACAATCCATACAGCAATATGTATAACCCAAGTTAGAGAAATCACCCGAATTTCTCTTAGAGTAATAACAGTAATATTCAAAAAGGCAATCCTAATCCTCCTTTAGATTATCAAAGACCACCTAGTTAGAGTTTTAAGCCACCTATTAAGGATCTTTTGACAAAATTCATCAAGGACTCAGATGAGAGGCAAAAGTCCTTAGACATGATTTTAAGAAACTAAGAAACAGCTCTTAGGAATCATGAAGCTTCCATAAATAATTTGGAAAATCAAGTTGGCTAAATAGCTAAGATACCGTCAAAAAGACCTCAAGGCTCACTCCCAAGAAACACATAAACAAATCCCAAGGAACATGTCAAGGCAGTGACATTGAGAAATGGAAAAGAATTACAATCTGGGGTTTAGGTAGAATAGAGTGAATCAATCGAGTCAATAGAAGAGCAACCTACTATCATGGATAGGGAAAAGCAATTAGAGAGCTCAATTGTAGAGAAACCATCATCATAGCTAATCTTAAAATACAAGCCTACCATTTTTTATCTTGTAAAACTTAAGAAAGAAAAGGTAGATAAGCATTATGGCAAGTTTTCAGAGATTTTCAAGTAGCTACACATTAATCTTCTGCTGGTTAAGGCTTTGTCACAAATGTCAAGATGTGCAAAATTCTTGAAGGAGCTACTATCAAATAAAAGAAAGCTAGAAAAATTCTCTATCATGACTTTTAGGGGGGAATGTTTTGCTATGATCCAGAATAAATTACCAAATTGGCTTAAAGACCCAAAAAGCTTTACTATCCCATGTTTAATTGGAAACTTATCTAAGGAGAGGGGTATAGTTGATTTAGGAGCTAACATTAATCTCATGCCATACTAGATGTTTAAAAAGCTAGGACTAGGGGAACTATAGCCAACAAGAATGAGTTTATAGCTAGCTAATAGATCATTAAAGTTTCTTAGAGGAGTTGTTGAAGATGTGTTAGTGAAGGTGCAGGATTTCATCTTCCCAATAGATTTTGTCATTTTAGACATGGAGTCAGATATGGAGATCCCTATTATCTTGGGATGATCATTCTTGGCTACTACTAAAGCCACAATAGATGATGGAGGTGGGAAACTATCTTATAAGTGGCTAATGAAGAGATTATTGTAAAAATGGCTCATGTGCTTAAATAGAGTTTGCACCATGATGACATTTGTTATGCAGTTGACTATCTTGACTTAGTTGATTTAGATTCCCTACAAGAACTTTTGAATAATGATGCCTTAGAACTTTGTTTGATGAGTGGAGAGCAAGAGGGAGCTGGAAATCCAATAGCCAATTTAGTTGCAAACTAACTTAGTAATAATGTTGAGTTGAAGAAAGAGGGGAATTTCAAAGTCATCAACAGGTCCACTATTCAAAGATCAAAACACTCCATAGAAGAGCCACCTAAAGTTGGAATTGAAGTAAAATCCTAACTATATATAGTACACATTTTTAGAAAAAGACTATAAACTTCCAGTGATTATAACATCGAACCTTAGTCAAGATCGATAGCATAGACTACTATATGTCACATAAAAAGGCAATTGCTCAGAAGATTACAAACATAAAGGGGATCAACCCCTCATTTTGCTCACATAAGATTCTCATGGAAGATTATATTAAATCAGTGGTACAACCTTAGTGCTAACTTAATCCCAACTTGAGGGATATGGTGAAAAAGGAGGTCATTAAACTACTCGATGCTAGGATGATCTATTTGATATCTAATAGCTCATGGGTGAGCTCAATGCAGGTATTCCTTAAAGAAGGTGGCATGACAGTTATGCTAAATGAAAAGAACAAACTCATTTTGATGAGAACAGTTATGGGCTAGAGAGAATGCAATGACTACCATAAATTAAATGAAGTAACTCGAAAAGATCATTTTCCCCTTCCATTCATTGATCAAATGATTGAGAGGTTAGTTAAACATACCTATTATTACTTCATAGATGGGATGTCTAGATATTTTCAAATCCCCATTGCATTAGAAGACTAAAAAAATATGACATCCACGTATCCATTTAGAACATTTGCCTATCGTTGAATTCCTTTTGGGTTGTTTAATGTCCCAACCACCTTTTGGAGGTGCATGATGGCAATATTCAAAGATATGGTTTGAGAGAGCATAGAGGTCTACATAGATGATTTCTCAATCTTTAGTAACTCATTTGATGAATGTCTCCACCTTTTGGAATCAATGTTACTGTGTTGTGAAGACACAAATCTAGTACTAAACAAGGAGAAATGCCATTTCATGGCACAAGAAGGAATGGTCTTAGGACATAAGGTCTCCAAGAAGGGCATTGATGCAAAGATTGAAGCTATTTCTAAATTACCACCACCATCTTCAATTAAATCCATTAGAAACTTCCTTGGCCATGCCAGATTCTATCATAAGTTCATGAAAGATTTTTCAAAGATTGCAAGGCCAATGACAAAGCTCCTTAAGAAAGATGTGCCCTTCAAGTTCACTTAAGAGTGATGAGAGCCATGATGGGAGCTAAGCTAGGAGATGGAATGTGGATCCTCTTGAAGTGCCACCTGGACCAATCACAAGAACTCGAGTGAAACGATTCAAGGAAGTACTTAACGGGTTGATAAAGGATGTCCACGAAGCCGGAAAGGATTGGAGCCACCATGAAGCCGGAAAGGATTGGAACAACCATGCGAATGCCCTTGCTCTTGTACAAGTCATAACGGATACAGGTTGAAGAGGGCGTGTCTTTACAACGCACAGTCGTGTAGTGAGTCTAGAGGTTCCATAGAAACATACATGGTCATATACACGGTTCAAAGGCACGGCCGTGTATGGTGTCAAGAATATCTACAGAAACATACACGTCTACAAAGGCACGACCGTGTATATGCTCTACGCCGGCTCCAACACCGTCGGCCTTCATTCCAACGCCACCGGCCTTTAAATCCCTGTTTTGTTATTTTTTCTGCAACTTAATGATGTTATGTCATGTCGAGTCTAATTTTTGAATTCCCATTCCTAATCCAATTTAAACTAGACCCTATGCTCATCTAATCTAGATCCTCGACTTGAGTTAGGAATTTCGTTTGATTTTTGGAGTCGCCACCCAACTGTTGTTGGGAAAATTGAATTAAGACTAAAGGAGCGGATTAGTCTTAATTTGGATTACTAGTCATCGTTATTTCCTCTTCTCGTTTTGGTGAGAAGAAGAAAAGGGAAAACCAGAGTTTCTAAGTCCGGAGGCTAACCTATTAAAACCTTTACGGTTACCACCTAATCTCCTAAAATTGTTCATCTTTGGAAATGTGTTTCATTGTGTTTCTGTTACTTTTTATTATGTTTATGAATGAATTATTGAAAAAATGATTTTTCATTCATTTTAGGGGGTTGACCCGAATGGGTGCCTACGTACCTGCTACTCAGGATCAAACAAGCCGTAGTTCGCTTTCCTGAAAACTTTAAGTTTGTTGGTGTGTTTTAATTTATGAAATCTCTTTTGGTTTATGTTCTTACCATTTTTTTTTTTATTTTTCTGAAAATTTTTAAGCCTAAGCTTTGATTTTATTTTGAAAATGATTTTTAGGAAAAACATTAATTTTTGGGATTTATTTGAAAAAAATGGTTTTTTTAAGTGCTAAAACTTATTTTTATGATTCTTCTATAATTTTTGAATTTTTTATTAATTTTTATGATTTTTTGTTATTTTTGTGATTTTTGGGAATTTTGCTGAAAATTTTATCCTAAGTTTATTATCTATATTATTTTGAAATCTAAAATTTTATTATTACTTTCCTAATATTTTTATCATTTTTCTACATTTTATTATTTATTTTTTATTTTTTTATTATTATTATTTTTCTTTTTTTTCTACATTTTTTTATTCTAGAAAAATCTAATTTCTACATTTTCCTATTTATTGAAAACATAACAAATACAAATAATTAATAAATAAATGACTAAACAAATAACAAATAATAACAAAATAATTAATTAATTCGGAACAAATAAATAAAATAAGTAAATTAAAATAAATAAAAAAATCCGGAAAATCCGACTTACCTGGATCCGGGTCGATGCGCGGGTCGGGTTGGTCGGGTCGAATCGGGTCGGGTCGGCTCAGTCGGGTACGGCTGCAGGGAGGGCTCGTTCATGGCGTTCCGACGGTCTTTTGCGGCGGGTGAGGTGTCTAATCCTAGCTTCTTGAGGGTGCTGAATCCAATGGTGGTGGCGGTTCATTCCCAAATCGCCTCCTTGCGGTGGTTCAACTCCGATCGGTGGTCGTAAATTTGGGTTTCCTCCGATTTACACTCTTTTCTCTCTCTCTCGCAATTCTAATCTGTCCTTTGGCTTCTCCACCTCCTCCTCTATTTATAGGCACTTGAAACCGAGCTGGATAAGCTCGGATTTCCTCCGATTGAAGCTGATCGGATTTTCGGTTGAAAAACCAACTCCGATTCGTGTCCATCCAACGATTTGTTGCGATTTGATTCCAATTAGATAGTGTTTATCTTATTTCTGTTGAAGATCTGTTGGATTTGTGCAAAAAATCGAATCAAAACGGCCGAAATACGAATTTTTCCTTCGCCGGCGATCTCGGGCTCGAGGTAGGAGACAATCACGCGCCCGGCGCGTGCGTTTCCTCCAACCAATCAGATGTTGCCACGTGTCCTGGGTAAATGAGAAAAACGCAAAACGCGGAAACTGCTTCCCCCGCGTTTCGAACCCGCGACCTCGCACCCTGCACCGCGCCTTAGCCTATGGTTCGGACCAGCTGAGCTAGCCCACATTCCTGATTTTTCTAATTTCGCAAATTGCATATATGCAATGCGATTTTTCTATTTTTTTGTATTTTTTGAAATTTCAAAAATTTGTAAAAATTGTTTATTATTTATTATTTCTATTCCTAAAATCATTTTTCAAAATTGATGTGTTTTCCTATTTATTTTTATTTTTTTGAATATTTTTATTATTTATGGTAAATTAGAGAAAAATTAGAAAAAATTGAAAAAAATTGAAAATTATTGAGAATTGATTATTTTTTGAAAACTATTGATTCCTAGGGCAAAAATGGGGTGTTTACAGCTGCCCCTCTTTGTGGTAAAGTTTGAAAAACTTTACTACAAAGATAAACAAAAGACACCATTTTTGGCCTCTTGAATGGATTTTTGGTAAGAAAATGCCCCAAGAGCTGATAATCCTACGATTAAAGGTGGACCTAACAATTTAGAGTGATGTTCTTTCCCAAAAAGTGCTTTATGGGCTGACTAATTGGCGATAGGACACATCTCAAGCATTGTATAGGAATACATGAGAAATGATAACAGGAAGCGTCTTATCAGACTTGCAACCTTGTCAACAGAAGCGTTTTGTTAGACTGGCAACTGTTTGGAGGAATATTTCTGAAAAGTGCCCCGAGGGCTGACTAATCGGGAGAGTTTAGGAAAGTGCCCCTCATGGGCTGACGAACCTTTGATAGAATGCCACAAAAAGTGCCCCCTATGGGCTAACCTTGAGGTAGATTTTTAGGAAAGTTCCCCCTACGGGCTAACTAACCTTTGATGAGATTGTCTTAAAAAGTGTCCCCTATGGGCTAACCATTAGAACAAGGTTTTAGGAAAGTGCCCCCTATGGGCTGACTAACCTGGATTTGACTTGTCTCAAAAAGTGCCCCCTATGGGCTAACCATGAGAACAAGATTTTTAGGAAAGTGCCCCCTATGGGCTGACTAACCTATGAATTGAATTTTGCCTCAAAAAGTGCCCCCTATGGGTTGATCACGAGGACAAAGTTTTTAGGAAAGTGCCCCCTATAGGCTAACTAACCTGAAGTTGAATTTGCCTCAAAAGGTGCCCCCTATGGGCTGACCATGAGGACAAAGTTTTTAAGAAAGTGCCCCCTATGGGCTGACTAACCTTTGATGGGACTTGTCTCAAAAAGTGCCCCCTATGGGCTGACCATGAGAACAAGGTTTTTAGGAAAGTGCTCCCTATGGGCTGACCATAAGGATAAAGATTTTTAAGGAAAGTGCCCCCTATGGGCTGACTAACCTTTGATGGGACTTGTCTCAAAAAGTGCCCCCTATGGGCTGACCATGAGAACAAGGTTTTTAGGAAAGTGCCCCCTATGGGCTGACTAACCTATGAATTGAATTTTGCCTCAAAAAGTGCCCCCTGTGGGCTGATCACGAGGACAAAGTTTTTAGGAAAGTGCCCCCTATAGGCTAACTAACCTGAAGTTGAATTTGCCTCAAAAGGTGCCCCCTATGGGCTGACCATGAGGACAAAGTTTTTAAGAAAGTGCCCCCTATGGGCTGACTAACCTTTGATGGGACTTGTCTCAAAAAGTGCCCCCTATGGGCTGACCATGAGAACAAGGTTTTTAGGAAAGTGCTCCCTATGGGCTGACCATAAGGATAAAGATTTTTAAGGAAAGTGCCCCCTATGGGCTGACTAACCTTTGATGGGACTTGTCTCAAAAAGTGCCCCCTATGGGCTGACCATGAGAACAAGGTTTTTAGGAAAGTGCCCCCTATGGGCTGACTAACCTAGATTTGAATTTGCCTCAAAAAGTGCCCCCTATGGGCTAACCATGAGGACAAAGTTTTTAGGAAAGTCCCCCCAACGGGCTAACTAACCTTTGATGAGATTGTCTCAAAAATTGCCCCCTATGGGCTAACCATGAGAATAGGGTTTTAGGAAAGTGTCCCCTATGGGCTGACTAACCTGGATTGGATTTGTCTCAAAAAGTGCCCCCTATAGGCTAACCATGAGAACAAGATTTTTAGGAAAGTGCCCCCTATGGGCTGACTAACCTATGAATTGAATTTTGCCTCAAAAAGTGCCCCCTATGGGCTGACCATGAGGACAAAGTTTTTAGGAAAGTGCCCCCTATGGGCTAACTAACCTGGAGTTGAATTTGCCTCAAAAGGTGCCCCCTATGGGCTGACTAACCTTTGATGGGACTTGTCTCAAAAAGTGCCCCCTATAGACTGACCATGAGAACAAGGTTTTTAGGAAAGTGCCCCCTATGGGCTGACTAACCTAGATTTGAATTTGCCTCAAAAAGTGCCCCCTATGGGCTGACCATGAGGACAAAGATTTTTAAGGAAAGTGCCCCCTATAGGCTGACTAACCTTTGATGGGACTTGTCTCAAAAAGTGCCCCCTATGGGCTGACCATGAGAACAAGGTTTTTAGGAAAGTGCCCCCTATGGGCTGACTAACCTAGATTTGAATTTGCCTCAAAAAGTGCCCCCTATGGGCTGACCATGAGGACAAAGTTTTTAGGAAAGTGCCCCCTATGGGCTGACTAACCTTTGATGGGACTTGTCTCAAAAAGTGCCCCCTATGGGCTGACCATGAGAACAAGGTTTTTAGGAAAGTGCCCCCTATAGGTTGACTAACCTGGATTTGAATTTGTCTCAAAAAGTTCCCCCTGTGGGCTGACCATGAGGACAAAGTTTTTAGGAAAGTGCCCCCTATGGGCTAACTAACCTGGATTAGACTTGTCTCAAAAAGTGCCCCCTATGGGCTAACCATGAGAACAAGATTTTTAGGAAAGTGTCCCCTATGGGTTGACTAACCTATGAATTGAATTTTGCCTCAAAAAGTGTCCCCTATGGGCTGACCATGAGGACAAAGTTTTTAGGAAAGTGCCTCCTATGGGCTGACTAACCTATGATGGGACTTGTCTCAAAAAGTGCCCCCTATGGGCTGACCATGAGAACAAGGTTTTTAGGAAAGTGCCCCCTATGGGCTGACTAACCTAGATTTGAATGATCAGACAAGTGCCCCACTACGGGCTGACTCATCTTGTGCTTTCGAATATGTTTTCTACAGCCTGTACTAAATGATGTGATGCCTTTCATGAAAATTATTATTTTTCAATGTGCTTGCTAGTTTTATCGTGGACAGCAACCAAACAACCAAACCCTCAGACTGGTTTGCTTCTGCTTCATTTCTTCTTATCTTGACACATGGTCGACAATTTTGATGTGCTCCCTTTCTTTATACACAACGCTCTTTTGACGGTAAGGTTATCCTAATAACGCGCTCAGTTTTAATGCTCAAGAATAGATAGGATTATATCACAAACCATATTAAGATTCATTATCATTTAGTGTTTATCTTTCATGGGTGAAATGGTGGGTAATGTGTTTAAGAATCTTTGTTGTGATGAGAAATGATTGTTGATCATTCAAGGATATTAACTTTGCTTGTAAAAAAAAATAAAAACTTGACTCAACCAAGTTTACGTCGAATATTGGCCTTCATTAACATTAGCGAAATTTCAATTTCCTGGCCTAAGGATAGTACATCTTTACAGCATCTGAATTAATGGGGTCTTTCAGCTCGGGACCATCCATTTGAGTTAATATCAAGGCACCTCCCGACAGAATCTTTTTCACCACATAAGGGCCTTCATAGTTTGGGGTGAATTTTCCTCTGGAGTCTTGAGCGTTCAGAAGAACTTTCCTTAGTACCAGATCCCCCTCTTTAAAGTACCGAGGTCTCATCTTTTTGTTAAATGCTCGGGCCATTCTTTGCTGGTAACACTGGCCATGACAAAGTGCGGTAAGTCTTCTTTCATCAATCAGATTCAGCTGATCAAGCCTCTTCTATACCCAATCTGATTCTGTTAACTGAGCCTCCGACAAGATTCTAAATGAAGGTATTTCGACTTCCACCGGTAGCACTGCCTCTGCACCATATACCAATGAGTAAGGGGTGGCTCCTATAGATGTTCTTATTGAAGTCCTGTAAGCCATGAGAGCAAACGGTAACATTTCGTGCCAATCTTTGTAAGTTGTTGTCATTTTCTCGATGATCTTCTTGATATTTTTGTTTGCTGCTTCTACTGCCCCCATTCATTTGAGGTCGGTAGGGTGTTGAATTTCTGTGGTTTATGTGGAATTGTTGACATAAACCTGTCATCGATTTATTGTTGAGATTGGTACCGTTGTCGGTGATGATAGACTCAGGAACTCCATATCGGGCTATTATGTCCCTTTTTAAGAAGCGGACTATTACCCCTTTTGTAACATTGGTATATGACGAAGCTTCTACCCATTTGGTGAAATAATCGATCGCTACCAATATGAATCTGTGGCCGTTGGATGGTGTCGGAGTGATAGGGCCAATTATGTCGATTCCCCACATGGAGAATGGCTATGGTGCCGATAACAAATGTAGCTCGTTGGGCGGAGCATTGATCCGATTCACATAGACTTGGCACAGATGACAGTGCTTGACATATTTTATGCAATCAGATTCCATGGTTAACCAATAACATCCTAACCTCATGATTTTTCGAGCTAACATGTAGCCATTCATATGAGGTCCACATATTCCTTCATGTACTTCTCTCATCAATTCGCATGCTTGATCTTTGTCCACACATCTTAACAAGGTGGTATCAGCGGATCTTTTATAAAGTACAGACCCACTTAATAAGAAATGGCTTGCCAACCTTCTGAGTGTTCTTTGGTCATTCTTGCTAGCCATTTCAGGGTATTTACCCTCTTGGAGAAAGGTCTTGATGTCGTGATACCAGGGCTTGTCATCTTATATTTTTTCAATTGTTAAACAGTAGGCGGGCCGACTTTTGATGTCTATTTTCATCGGTTGAACTTCGGCTCCTCCCGTTATCTGGATCATGGATGCTAATGTGGCTAAGGCATCTGCGAACTGATTCTGAGTTCTCGGGATGTATGTGAAAGTGATTGCCTCGAATTCTTCAACTAGCTCTATCAAGTGTTGATGATACGGGACCGATTTGGGGTCTTTAGTCTTGTACTCCCCTCTTGTCTGTAGTATGATGAACGACGAATCCCCGTATACCTCCAGTTCACGAATTTCCATTTGGCAGGCCATCTTAAGGCCAAGTATGCATGCTTCATATTCTGCGACATTATTGGTATAAGGAAATGTAAGTCTCGTTGCTGCAGGGAATTGCATGCCATTTAGGGATATCAATACCGCCCCGACCCCACAACTGAATACATTAGCGGCTCCATTGAAAAACAGTTTCCATTTAGCATTCTGCTCCACCCCAAAGTCTTCTCCCGGCATATCCTCCATTGTCAATACACTCTCGTCTGGAAACTGAGCTTGTAGCTCTTAGGAATCCGTTTCGACAGGGTGTTCTGCCAATTGGTCGGCTAAGGCTTGCCCTTTCATCGAGTTCTGATTTATGTATATGATGTCGAACTCGGATAGGAGCATTTGCCACTTAGATATTCTTCTTATCAAAACCGACTTCTCCGCCACGTATTTCAAAGGATCATGCCTTGTCAACAACTCAACATGGTAGTAAAGGATGTATTGCCTTAACCGATGCATAACCCAAATTAACGCACAACACGTCTTTTCCACCTCCAAGTACCTTTGTTCTCCGTCTGTAAACTTCTTGCTCAGATAATATATGGAATGCTCTCTTCCTTCATCATCTTTCTACCCCAGCACACATCCCATGGACTCAGGAAGTATAGTGAGATATAAGAATAAGGGCTTTCCTTGTTGTGGGACTATCAAGACTGGAGGTTTTATAAGGTAGTCCTTAGTTGTCCTGAATGCCTCTTCGCATTCGTCGTCCCATTCTATTGCGGCGTTCTTCTTTAACAGACGGAATAATGGCCGGCATTTGTCGGTGAGTTGTGAGATAAATCGAGCTATGTAATTTAATCTTCCCAGCAAGTTTCTCACTTCCTCAACGGAGCGTGAGGAAGGTAACTCTAATATAGATTTTACCTTGTCAGGGTCGATTCTAATGCCCTCCTGGCTTATGACAAACCCTAACAATTTCCCCGTCGTGACCCCAAAAGTACATTTCTCTGGGTTTAACTTAAGCTGGAACTTTCTCAGTCGTTTGAACAATTTTCTCAGGATATTTATATGACTTTCTCCTTCTTTGGACTTGGCTATCATGTCGTCGACATATACTTCAACCTCACGATGCATCATGTCATGAAGTATGGCGACCATGGCTCTCTGATACGTCGCCCCAGCATTTTTTAAACGGAAGGGCATAACTTTGTAACAGAAAGTTCCCCATGTTGTGATGAAAGTCGTTTTGGTTTTATCTTCCTCAGCCATTTTTATTTGATTATATCCTGAAAAACCGTCCATGAACGAGAAAAGATGGTTTCCTGTTGTGTTGTCTACGAGGACGTCAATATGAGGTAGGGGGAAGTTATCCTTTGGCGTGGCTTGGTTTAAGTCCCGAAAATCTACGCATACACGTACCTTTCCATTCTTTTTCATGACGGGGACTATATTTGCTACCCACTCTGGGTAGTCGGACACTTCAATGAACCCTACTTCTAGTAGTTTCTTGACTTCTTCTTTGATTTTTAGTAAGATGTCAGGCCTAAATCTTCTCAGTTTTTGTGTTTTAGGTTTGACATCTTCCCTTGTAGGAAGCCTATGAACTACTATTGACTGGTCTAGTCCTGGCATGTCACCGTATGACCAGGCAAACACATCTGCATATTCCGTTAATAGCTCGATTATCTCGCATTTTTGCTCGGCGCTCAAATTGGTCCCGACTTTAAGGTTCTTAGGGTTTTCCATGCTTCCTAGATTTACTGTCTCCACAGGCTCGTCGACCGAAATTCCGCTTTGTTCATATTTTAACCAATTTTCTGGTATTATTTCGTGGCCTAAAATATCGCCTTCAACAATTGACCCAGCAGCGTTGGAGACGATATCGGCGTTTTTATTTTCTACCTGCGCGAAATATCCCTGATGTTCGATGGTAGGAGATCTGAGTAAAAAAAAAAATGAAATCATATATATGTAAGAAGGAAAAACAAACTGTAATGGAATTCGATAAATAGTCTCAATAAAAATTTGTTTAATAGTCTTTCTCTACTCTTGAGCTAACCTAGCGTTACTGATAGGATAACAAAACCAATTGTTGAGAACCGGATGCAGGCTGGACGTGCGGGGAGTTGATTTCCCTTTGTTGTTGTCCTCCTCAATTATCTGAAGCTTTTGACTGACGTTTGCCTTTCGGAAAGATTGTTGGAGATGTGGGATGCACATCTGGGTGTCAATCAGCTTCCCCTTCATTCTGCCCCTGACACCTTTTGCTAATGCCTCTTCCGCAGCTGTAGGGATGTACCCCAGTCCAAATGTCCCGTGCTGGCCCTCTTTAAACTGCTGGCCGTCCTTGCTGGTCACCATGTTTACTTCGTTGAAAATCTGCAAACCCAGGTCTTCTGATCCCTCTTCCCCGATGTAAGGTATGGCAGTCTCTTTGTATATGGCGTAGTCCTGCTCGCCCAGTACAGTGACTATCTGCCCGTTTGCGATGAATTTGACCCTTTGGTGGAGACTAGAGGGGATGGCTCCAGCGGCATGTATCCAAGGTCGTCCCAAAAGCAAATTAAAAGATCTTGGGATATCAAGGACCTGGAAGGAGATGTGGAATATTTGTGGACCGATTTCCACCGGTAGGCTCACCTCCCCTACTATGTCTCTCTTGGATCCGTCGAAGGCTCTGACCACCGTGGAGCTGGGTTTTATATTGCTTGGATCGACCCCCAATAAGTCAAGCGTTGCCAATGGGCAAACGTTGAGAGATGATCCGTTATCGATAAGTACCCGGGAGATAATGGTGTCATTGCACCTGACCACTATGAACAGTGGTTTGGTATGTTGGTCTCCCTCTTCCCCTAGCTCTTCTGGAGAGAAGGATATTTGGTCTATCGCAAAGATGGAGTCTGCCACGTGACCCAACTTATCTGTAGCGATACCTTCCGGGACCTGAATCTTTTTCAACACTTTAAAGAGTGCCTCTCTGTGAGGTTCGAATGTCGTGAGAAGGCCCATGAGCGATATCTGCGCTGGAACTTTATTTAATTGTTCCATGATCTTGTATTCACTAGCCTTAACCATCTTCGTGAATGCTGCAAGTCCTTCTTCTTCTTCTTCCCCTTTTTCCACGGTGGGCTCTTCAGTCGGGCCTTTATACTTTGGATCGTATAACCTCCCAGAGCGGGTGATGCCTCCCACTATAGGAGGTCGCTCTTGTTCGAGGGCCCGATAATCGAACGGTGCAGCCTTGTAATTTTCTGTCGGTATAGGAACGTTGAATACATATCTTTTTCTTAGGATCTGTACCTCAACTGACTGTCCCTCATAGCATTGTATAACCCTGGGCTTCTGATGAGAATTGATCGTGTTGACCATCTTCCCCTCTTCCTTCGTCGAGTTGTCTTCCTTCTCAAATTCTGGTCCCCATCCGCTAGGTGGCCCTTGTTCAGTCAGGGTGTAAGAATAGTTTACCAGGTACTGAAATCTCCCGTGTGATTCTCCCAACGTGCTAACCGTTGGGTCTCCCGCTAACCATCTCTCCTTTATGTGTTTTTTTGGTGTCTCTTCTGGAGCTTGGCGGGATTGCTTCCTCTGTGGCTCGGTCTTCAAGGCTCCTTTGGGAACTGACTCCTCAGATGTAATCATATTAATGGTGGGCCTATGATTGGGCAGTGGGTTGGTGTTGACATTGGGTGCTGGGGCATTCACGAAATCCAATTGTATGATTCCTGAATCAATTAAATCTTGGATTTTGTGTCGGAGCCTCCAGCACCTATCTGTGGAATGCCCCTCTTGACCCATGTGGTAGTCACACTTGAGATTTAAGTCAAAGTTCTTGGGCTTGTACCTGTCATTGGGGATCTCAAAACTAATCAAGTTGTCTGCCCTCAACCGAGCGAAGACCTGACTGAGCGGTACGGGGATCGGAGTGAACTGTCTCGGGGTCCTGACGGCCTGAGTTTGACCTATGGAGGGTTGTTGGACTGGGATACTCGTGGTCTGGAATGTCACCCAAGTCCCGGCTTTTTCTGTCTTACCGGAATGTACCGTGCTGACTGTGGGCTCCTTGGCTCTGTTTCCTCCCAAGGGCCTTTGCGTTGGTGCGACCCTAGGAGGCTCCATTGTTTGGAGTCTACCAGTGGTGATGGAATTCTCAATCCTACAACCCGCGGCCACTACCTCTGCAAAACTGGAGGAGGTCTGGCCTACCAGATGTGAAAAGTAGGTCTTGTCCAGGGTATTGACAAATATGGATGTCAATTCCTTTTCAGATATCGGGGTTGCTACCCTAGCGGCCTGGGCTCTCCAGCGCTGAGTATACTCCTTGAACGGCTCAGCATGTCTTTTTCGGAGGCTTCCCAAGTCAATTATAGATGGGGTGACTTCCATATTGAACCTATATTGATCATAAAATGCCCGAGCCAACTTCTCCCAGGTGTTGATGATGTTGAAGTCCAGGTGGGCATACCAGACTAATGCGGGGCCTGTGAGGCTGTCCTGGAATGTTTAGAGCATCAACTGGTCGTATTGAGCATACTTGCTCATTTTTCGGGCATATAGCCTGGTATGCATTTTGGGGCAGCCGGTCCCATCATACTTTTCGAAATCTGGGGTCTTGAACTTCTCAGGACATGCCTCTTCTCTGTATGCTGGCAGGTTGGTGATTCCGGCCTGTTCAAAACCATCAGGGCCCTCGATAGTTCTCATCTTGTCATGGAGCTGCTGGAAGAGTCGTTTCTCCATCTCTTTCTGCCTCTCTTCCATTTCCCTCTTCAGGTCGTCAGAGGTCGGCCCCTAGTTGACTTTTGGCTCATATTCAAAAGCCGGGTTAAGGTGGGAGTTGATTTCCTCATATTCCGGAGGCTGTCCCTCCACTGCTTTTCCCTTCCTGGCTCCTGAATACTCCTCCTGGGTTGGTTGAGTGTTGCGTAGGAGGCCGATGCTTTCAGTCAAGAGGTGAACCTGGGCAGCCAGTTGTTGGACTGTTTGCTCTAGAGACATGATCCTAGAGTCTGAGGCAGCTTCAGCGTTGATGTTGTTGCGGTTGTCATTGATGTTGGCCATCTTTGCTCTTGAGCGCGTAAGAACTGGGCTTCTAGGAGGGTTTGGTTGCTTGGAAGCTATTTTGATACCTGGACGTGCATTTTTATTTTTATTTTAGTGTAATGAATGCAAGAATGACATGCATGTGTCACGCGGATGTTAACAATAAAAGGGTTGACAATCGATTAACAATGTAATACTGAAACTTCACTTTTATTAATAATTTCGGAGTTCAATAATCAAAATGAAAGATTACAAATAATGCTCTACTTCCTAGCTCTTTTCTATTGTGGAGGCTCAGGCTTCCCACTGATGATGGCTTCTAGTTTCTTGACCCTGGCTTAGGACTTCTCCAATTGTGCTTCTAAGGCCTTGTTCCTTTGGTCAGCTTCTTTGAAGCGTCCTTTCCAGATGTCTTTCTTATAATCTACAGCTTCAAAGTATACCTCCATTCGCGCCTTAACTTGCTCCAGGTAGATTTCTGTCTCTGGGTTGATCTTGTCTGGTCTAGGCTGAGTGACATCTGGAACCCGATATGCTCTTTCTCCTGTCTGGTATAGCTGGCGGATTACGAACTCTCTGGTGGCTCGGTGTTTTCCCACTTCGCCATCTAACTCCCCGAGGTCTACATTCGGGCTTTCAATTCTGGCTTCCCAAAGTGCTTTGACCTCTGCCAACTTAGCAAACTTCTCGGCTACTAACATATTCGGATCTTGATACTCGAAGGTGACTACTTCGAGGGAGGGCTGATAAGCTATATCTTGGATAGTACCGGATTGGCGGACCACGGAGTTGGGGCGATATCCGATACATCCACTGATTCCAATCAAAGGTACGGCTTGGAAGTTACTGCAGGTCAAGATGATTTTGTCACAGCAACTCCATCTGGTCGTCCATAGAATGTCTTCGGCACTGAAGCTTCTAAGCAGCTCTACCCAACTGTGGCTGGTAAGGTCTTCAGGTAGCTTTACCTTTTCTATACATGAATCCACCAGATCCACCTATTGGGCTAGGGTTTTCCTGACCATGTTTAACCCGAAGCACTTGAGGTGGCTTACAAACCATATCAACAGAAGGTTGAGGCTTGAGCGTAGGATCCCATGACCTTTCTTCTTGAGGAAATTCAAATTCCGGATCTGTTCAACCAGTAGAGCAGGGATGTAAGATCTTCCCTCCAGAAATTGGGTCACCAGCTCTATAACCCGGTAGTGAATATAGAAGGTCCCGGTGGGGAACAATATGGTGGCGAAGGCTGTCAAGATGAAAGCGTTCACCCTTCTCTGTCTGTAAGTCTTAGGGTCCCCACATAGGATGTCCTTTCTATCCCCATTGTCCTCTCGGGCGATGAACCAGGCTTCTAAATCATCCATGCGTATACAATATCCATTACAATCTGTTAGGGCTTTGTTGACTGCTGTCTTACGGATGCCTAGTAATTTGCTGAAGGTACCGGCTGGCCCGGCCTCGAGGTCTGGAATGTAGATCTGATCGGTTAGTGCTGGAGCCTGTAGCAACTGAGTGTATTCCTCCAGGGTAGGAGTGATCTCATGCAGCCCAATAAAGAAGGCGGCAGGCTCAATTTCCCATAATTGAAGCATGGCCCGGACTAAAGGCAGATTCACCTCTATCTTTGTCAGTGAGAGGATGGGGCCGATCTTTTGCTGGATGAAGGCTTGCTCCTCTAGGTTGTATAAGGTAAACCAATGGTCCAGTACCAATTTTGGGTCTAAAGGTTTGTACACCCGAATCTCTTTGCGGAGGAGGCGGTCGACTGTATTGCTAGCCATCTATTACAATAAGAAACAGCCTAGTTACAAACAGAACTATGAACACGTTACAGGGAAATAGTCCTGAACTCCAAGGACAAAATAACAAACTATTACATTGTCATTCAATTGTCAACCCCTTGTGATGTTATGTATGCAAGTAGGTTGGTTCTAACTGGTTCCCGAGCTCTATGGCCTCCCGCATTCTCGAAGAAATGGATCTCAGGCCATATCGAAGCATAGGGTAGGGTAGCCTAATCGGTCCCGAACGATGAATCAACTCACTTCGCCCGAAACCTACACAATGGCTCCCCATCTTAGGTTTCTAGGATGGTCCGGGTTCGACCGCATCTACTCACACAGATACATGCATGTAAACCCCCCGCAGTAAAGAAAATTTAACTAATCCCTGAAAAGTTAGTAACAAAGTAATAATTGAAACACATTTCTTAAAGATAACAACTCGGAGAGATCCAGGTGGCTAGTCTACTGGCATGGGTCCCCAGTGGAGTCGCCATCCTGTCGAGTCTAATTTTTGAATTCCCATTCCTAATCCGATCTAAACTAGACCCTATGCTCATCTAATCTAGATCCTCGACTTGAGTTAGGAATTTCGTTTGATTTTTGGAGTCGCCACCCAACTGTTGTTGGGAAAATTGAATTAAGACTAAAGGAGCGGATTAGTCTTAATTTGGACTACTAGTCGTCGTTATTTCCTCTTCTCATTTTGGTGAGAAGAAGAAAAGGGAAAACCAGAGTTTCTAAGTCCGGAGGCTAACCTATTAAAACCTTTACGGTTACCACCTAATCTCCTAAAATTGTTCATCTTTGGAAATGTGTTTCATTGTGTTTCTGTTACTTTTTATTATGTTTATGAATGAATTATTGAAAAAATGATTTTTCATTCATTTTAGGGGGTTGACCCGAATGGGTGCCTACGTACCTGCTACTCGGGATCAAACAAGCCATAGTTCGCTTTCCTGAAAACTTTAAGTTTGTTGGTGTGTTTTAATTTATGAAATCTCTTTTGGTTTATGTTCTTACCATTTTTTTTTGGATTTTTCTGAAAATTTCTAAGCCTAAGCTTTGATTTTATTTTGAAAATGATTTTTATGAAAAACATTAATTTTTGGGATTTATTTGAAAAAATGGTTTTTCTAAGTGCTAAAACTTATTTTTATGATTCTTCTATAATTTTCGAATTTTTTATTAATTTTTATGATTTTTTATGATTTTTTGTTATTTTTGTGATTTTTGGGAATTTTGCTGAAAATTTTATCCTAAGTTTATTATCTATATTATTTTGAAATCTAAAATTTTATTATTACTTTCCTAATATTTTTATCATTTTTCTACATTTTATTATTTATTTTTTATTATTTTATTATTATTATTTTTCTTTTTTTTTTTACATTTTTTATTCTAGAAAAATCTAATTTCTACATTTTCCTATTTATTGAAAACATAAAAAATACAAATAATTAATAAATAAATGACTAAACAAATAACAAATAATAACAAAATAATTAATTAATTCGGAACAAATAAATAAAATAAGTAAATTAAAATAAAAAAAAAATCCGGAAAATCCGACTTACCTGGATCCGGGTTGATGCGTGGGTCGGGTCGAATCGGGTCGGGTCGGCTCGATCGGGTACGGCGGCAGGGAGGGCTCGTTCACGGCGTTCCGACGGTCTTTTGCGGCGGGTGAGGTGTCGAATCCTAGCTTCTTGAGGGTGCTGAATCCAATGGTGGTGGCAGTTCATTCCCAAATCGCCTCCTTGTGGTGGTTCAACTCTGATCGGTGGTCGCAAATTTGGGTTTCCTCCGATTTACACTCTTTTCTCTCTCTCTCGCAATTCTAATATGTCCTTTGGCTTCTCCACCTCCTCCTCTATTTATAGGCACTTGAAACCGAGCTGGATAAGCTCAGATTTCCTCCGATTGAAGCTGATCGGATTTTCGGTTGAAAAACCAACTCCGATTCTTGTCCATCCAACGATTTGTTGCGATTTGATTCCAATTAGATAGTGTTTATCTTATTTCTGTTGAAGATCTGTTGGATTTGTGCAAAAAATCGAATCAAAACGGCCGAAATACGAATTTTTCCTTCGCCGGCGATCTCGGGCTCGAGGTAGGAGACAATCACGCGCCCGGCGCGTGCGCTTCCTCCAACCAATCAGATGTTGCCACGTGTCCTGGGTAAATGAGAAAAACGCAAAACGTGGAAACTGCTTCCCCCGCGTTTCGAACCCGCGACCTCGCACCCTGCACCGCGCCTTAGCCCATGGTCCGGACCAGCCGAGCTAGCCCACATTCCTGATTTTTCTAATTTCGCAAATTGCATATATGCAATGCGATTTTTCTATTTTTTTGTATATTTTGAAATTTCAAAAATTTGTAAAAATTGTTTATTATTTATTATTGCTATTCCTAAAATCGTTTTTCAAAATTGATGTGTTTTCCTATTTATTTTTATTTTTTTGAATATTTTTATTATTTATGGTAAATTAGAGAAAAATTAGAAAAAATTGAAAAAAATTGAAAATTATTGAGAATTGATTATTTTTTGAAAACTATTGATTCCTAGGGCAAAAATGGGGTGTTTACATGTCATTTTGGGCTTTATTATTACGCATTGTAAACCCTACTATAAAGCTTCTAAGGTTGAGAATATACAACATAAAACATACAAGTTTGAATAACACTTTTGAGAGAATTCCTCTCTTGGTTCTTTAAAGAACTTTCCTTGAACTTATCAGATTTTCTTCCGTGGCGTTCATCCCGACTTATCAATCAGTCTTTCATCCCGATTGTGGCGTCTACATAATATACCAAGGTTCTTGCCTCACTTATAGGCAACGGGTCACGGTTTCCACTCGATTGTTTGGCATCTTGGGTAGTAATTCCGAACGTATTGGTATTGGGTTTCGTCACACGTGGGCGTGGTTCGTATCAAAGAGTGTCTAAATACATTCAACATTCTAAAGTAAGGGCTCACCAATGCCCCTACTATGGTCACGCTAGATTGGAATCTCCCATTTAAGATAATGTGTGATTCTAGTGACTTAGTTGTAGGTGTTGTTTTAAGGTTATGAAAGGATAAATATTTCTAACCCATTCACTATGCAAGCAAGACACTCACATCTACACAAGAGAACTATAAAACAATTGAAAAGGAGCCACTAGCAATTATGTTTTCTTTTGACAAATTCCAACCCTATCTCATTTTGTCCAAGGTCATCGTTTACATAGATCACTTTACCTTAAAGTTCTTGTTAATAAAGCAAGATGCAAAGCCACATCTCATCAGGTGGATTTTACTTTTTCAAGAGTTTGACCTTGAAATAAGGGATAAGAGGAGTGTGGAGAATTTGGCAGTCAATCACTTATCAAGATTGGAGAAACTCCATTTACATAAGTTAAAGGAAGCAGACATCAATGACAAATTCCTTAAAGAGTGGTTGTACGTTGTATGCTCAGTGGAGGAAACAGATACACCATAGTTTGCTAATATTGCCAACTATTTGATGGTAAAAGTCTTTCTTAAGGACATGAACCAGTAGCAAAATAAGAAATTCTTTACTAATCTCAAGCACTACTTTTGGGAGAACCCATTCCTATTTAGGATTTGCGTAGATTAAGTAATTAGAAGGTGTGTACCTCAAGATGAAGGTTGGAAAATTTTGCTCCATTGCCATAATGGACTAACTGGGGGACACCATAGTGCCAATAAAATAGCTTATAAGGTCTTGGAGATAGGCTTCTATTGGTCGTCATTATTCAAGGATGCTCAAAGCTATATAGCCTAATGTGACAGATGTCAAAGGGTTGGAAACATCTCAAGAAAGCTTGAAATGCCACAATGATACATTCTATAGTGCAAAGTCTTTAACATTTAGAGCATTGACTTCATGAGGCCATTTCCTCCTTCCTTTAGCAATAAATATATCCTTATAGCTATGGACTATTTGTCCAAGTGGGTAGAATTACATGCTTTACCAACAAATGATGTTCAAGTGGTGGTGAAGTTCCTAAAAAAAAAACTATTCTTTAGATTTGGGGATGTACGAGTGCTTATTAGTGATCGAGGCACACATTTCTAACATACAAATCATGAAGGTGCTCAAGAGATATGGAGTCACACATCGACTTGTTACTCTATATCACCCATAGACAAGTGAGCAAGTGGAGGTCTCTAATAGAGAACTAAAGCATATCTTACTAAAATCTGTTGCACATCACAAAAGCAATTGGGCCGAGAAGCTAGATGAGGCCTTATGGGTATATAGAATAGCTTACAAGACTTCACTTGGCTCCACTTCCTATTGGCTAGTCTATGGAAAGGCTTGTCATCTCTCGATAGAGATTGAGAATAAAGCTTACTAGGCAATTGAGTTGGTTAATTTGGATCTTAATAAAGATGGAACATAGAGGAAGATGCAGCTTAATGAGTTAGATGAATGAAGGCTTATGACATATGACAACTCACTCCTTTACAAGGAGAGAGCCAAAAAGTATCAAGATGTTAAGATATAGCAACCTAAGAAATTTAATGAAGGTGACCTTGTCTTACTCTTTCATTCTAAATTGAAGTTATTCCTAGGAAAGCTTAAGTTAAGATGGTCAAGTCCATTCTAAGTAAAGAGAGTCTTCCCTTACAAAATAGTGGAGTTAAAGTACCTAAAGAAGGGTATTTTTCAGGTGAATGGTTAGCGAATAAAACTCCATTTACGGAATAAAAAGATTTTTAACAAATGAGAAAAGCTCAACCTCTACTTTATATCCACTTGAGTCTAGCCATTTCATTACATTGAGCTAATGATATTAAACAAAGCACTTCTTGGGAGTCAACCCATGTTTGATGCAAGTAGTTTAGGGTATCAAACTTACTAAGAGTTAACTAACATCAATTTTTTTTCTTTTCTTTTTTCTTCAATTTTTTTTTTTTTTTGGTAGTTCACTAGACTAAAGCTTCTTTTAAGCTTTAAGCATGGGAAATTTCATGATGGAAGACATTTACACAAAGAATACAAGTCGAAGTTTTATCAGGTTTGTATTTTAATGTACACAACTTGGTACACTACTTATGCACTTAGTTGTATATATCTGTGGAATAGCCACTAGATGTGCATTCTAAGTACACAATTGTGTATCAACTTGCATACAAGAATTCATAGACACAGATTGCTCAATCAAGATACAAGCTTAGGATACACGATTGTACACCAAATCGTGTATCTACATAGAGTTCCATAGATTACTCAGTCAAGATACATGAATAGGATATACGATTACATACCAAATCTTGTATATACATAGAGTTCCACAGCATGCTCGAGTGAGATACACGACTTAGGATATACAATTGTATACTTATTCGTGTATCTGACTTTTGCAACGACTATATAAACCCTTTACCCTTACCCATACACTAAATCTTCCTCTTACTCATGTACACTTCCTCTCACTCATTTACATACACTCTTCATTTACACGATCATGTACTCAACCTACAAGTAATTTCCATCATTTTTTATTTGATTCCAGGTAAATATTCTTCTCTTTTCCTCCTTCCTTTTACCTTTATTATTGCTTGCACCTAACTATTGTGCTAGACTAAATAAAGTAGCATCTAATATTTTCTTGATGTTTGATTTTGATATTTCAATGTTTACATTCTTCATGGAAGTTGGTGTTTATCTCTATTTGATGAAGATATTGTGGTGAAACATGCTAGTATTTCCATGGGTGGCCTTCGAATGGCATTTATAAGATTAGGGTTCTTGAGGATGAATCTGGGGCTTTTGATTGTTGAGGGTTTCTTGGTTGTTTTGTCTTATTTTTACATGTTTTTCTTAATGGGAATACGGTTTTTTATGCCAATTTTTTAAATTAAATGTTGTTGAATTCATAAATTCATGTACTTAAGGTCTTAAATTTCAAGATTCAAACTTTCCTCTTTGAAATCAATTATAGGTGTGGCTGAGGTGTAATTTGTATCTATTAGTTATTGGGTAGGTTGTATACACGTGATACACTAGGAAATTTTAGGTGTTCATTTGGTTGGATATATGTGCTTGTAGTAGGCAAGTACACAATTGTGTATCTCAATTTGTATCTTGGTTGTGTATATAACCTTGTACCTTGTTCTTCCCATCTACTGAACCCTGATGATAGTTGTGTTGATTACTCTTTGTGCAACACATTAATGAGCCTTATGAGAACATTTGTACTTGATTTTTGTAAACGATAAAACATCCATGTGTGTCCTCAAAATTTTAGCTTGCAACTCTTACTTCAAAGTAAGGTTAGTTTGTTTTGGATGCAATTGGTTGTCCTCAATCATGTTTTCCTTCTTGACAGATGGGCAAAACGACTTGCGCCATTAAGAAAAAGTTCACTAAGAGGCAAACTCCTACTAAGAGAAAAAGGGACAATGTTAGTTCTTCTTCAACTCTAGCAATTTTAAGAGTTGCAGATTAAAAATGGAGTGAGAAAAGATTTGAGAATCTTTCAAAGAACCCATTCAGGGCCCACCAATACTTAGATTAGGAAGTATTGAGAGAGTATGGATTGGAGCAACCAATCTAAGATCTGCTTTCTAATGGACACCATAGGAGGTCCTTTTTACAATTCAAGAGCATGTCTATTGAGATATCACTGTAAAGTTCCTTTTAACCATGTAAATGAGAAAAAAAAAATTGAGGCAAGTTGGGACAATTCATTTAGCTTTAAAGTGTATGGGCACAAACATACTATAACCATTAGTCAGTTTTGCATCTACATGGGGTTTTATTTTGAAGAGTTCACCCAAATAGCCAAATTTCAAGCATTATGTTATTGGTAGCCTATAAGAGTCAACCTATAGAGTTTTCTAGGTAGAGTTGACTAAGAACAAGGATCAAGCGTATTTTCCATCCAACTCTAAAGCATCCTTCATTAAGGATCACTGACTAAAGGTATGTCGTTAGCTCCTAGCTAATACCATAAGTGCTAAGAAGAGAAATAAAGGAGTAGTGAACAATTTCGAGATATTTTATCTATATAGTATGCTCCATTGGTATAGGGTGAACATTGGATTAGAATTAGCCTTTTACATCTTGAGACAAGCCCACGATTTTAGGTTAAATCACCAAATTATTGATGAGTATGGGCCTTTTTCAAGCACCTAGTCCTGATGCTTTCTATTACAAGAATGATAGGATCAGTGATGGTTTATTCTCTAGATGGAAGTTAAAAAAACTTATAGGCACTTCAAGCCCTTCTTCTTCTACCCTAACTCCAAAGATTCCCATCTAGCCATCTTTACTTGGTGAGTCTTCTAGTCCTTTATTTGAGTAGGTGCATACTCACTTAACTACTATTGAAAAGACTCAAGATGAGTTGAAGCAACAACTTTAGGGAATGAAAAAGATGGGCAAAAAGTTCAAAAATTTTGTAGTCTAAGCTTTTCACTCATTGACTCAATGCTTTTCACGAGGGCAAGTTAACTTGCCAACTTATATATCCTCTCCCAAGGCTAAGGAGAGAAGGATAAAGATGAAACTGATGAAGAGGAAGATGATAAGGAAGATGAAGAAGAGGAAGATGATGACAACAATGTTGAAGAGGGGGTGGATAATTCAAATTGATTCCTATTTGATATGTAGGAGCTCTTTATAAGCTAAACCTATTATATTCTTTATTTTCAAATAAATGTAATAATGGATTGGCTAACTTTGATTTTTACTTTTAGTTTTTGTTTATTTTGTATTTATGATTCTTTTAGGTTTTTCACCAATCGGTTCATAGATTTCATGTTCTCCAGCATCACACTTCATTCATGTAGTTGATTGACTTTTCTCTAATGGTCGTTCAAGTGATTAAATCGGGGAAGTTTCAATTCCTTTACTTTTTATTTTCTTTTTACTCTTTTCTTTTCTCTATGGTTTGGTTCTTTAATATTCAAGACATTGGGGACAATGTCTCAATCTAAGTGTGGGGAAGGAGATACTAAGGAAATTTGATAGGGGTTATGATCATATGAGTTATTCAATCTTTCCCCTAATTTTTTTTTTTTTTGCTTGATAATTAGACTTTGAAATCATGATTGTAATTTAGCAATATTTCAATATTTAGTAAATGAATTCCTCTAAAATAAAAATGGAATTTAGAGTTAAGACTAAACCAAGTTCCTTAGTAAAATGTTAATTGGTTCAATTTCTAAGCTTACTAAGATGTATATTTTCTCATCAAAGATCTTGAGAGTCATTTATTCTTTAATGAAAGGGTAAGTGAAGTGATTCACTTGGTGATCCTTCATAAAAGATCTCTTCAAACTTGTAATTAATGAAGGCACGTTGTGCTTAAAACTAAAGACTTAGTATAGGTGAGTTTTGGTCCTTCAGAAAAGCAAAGTCTAACTCTACTACTAACTAGTCATGCTAATTAAAAAGATGATGATGCCACTACTCCAATGGCTTGGTTTATCTAAGTTAAGAGTGTCTTTATGAATCCCTAAAGTTAAGATGATGGAGGTTTGATGGGGTCTCTTTAAAACCTAGTCACTTAAAGTCATTTGACCTAACAAGGTAGGATACTAAAAAGGAAAAGTTCAATAGGTCTTATAATTTGAGTAAGTAAGTCCATAGAGACATCCTCGACTGAGGGGATAACGTCTGTTAACTTAGATGATGAGTTCAAGATTATCGACTGAAAGTTCATTACATGGGTTACAAGATCCTAAACAATTGAACTTAAATATGATGAATATATTGAATTAAATGCAACAAATAACATTTTTGGAGAGGTTAATTAAAAAGAAGGAGAAACCCAAGAGGAACACAAATGTAAAATACTTTCATTCTTGATTTTTTTTTCTTAGAGAGATAGTTGAAGAGATTATAGACTCTTAAGTGGTGGTTGAAGTGAACCAAATCTTCTTTTGCTTTGTTTAACCTTGTGCTTGATTTTTATTTTGAAAGTTATTTTTAAATGATAAGGGTAAAACTTGGCTTACTTTGATTAATTATAGAAGTTTGGCCAAAGTATCTTTAATACAATACTCCCATGATAGGGTGAGAAGCACATTTATGAGATTCATGGAATTACATTGAGCTTTAAGGATTAAAATTAATGAATGCTAATGTTTGAGTTAATTTTGTTTAGTAATGTCAGTCATGATTAATGAGAAGTTTGTTTGTTGATGTTGAAGTCCTATTTGATTTAATGGTTTTATTTTTTTTTGCTTGAGAACAAGCAAAGACATTAGTGTGGGGAAGTTTGATAAGTGTCAAAAGATCCTTATCGAGAATGGCGAATTTGTGCTTTATGGATGTATTTTGATGGTAATTCATTAAAGAAAAGAATATTTGTTTGAATGAATATTGATTTCAGGCCTTCTATAGCTTTTTGGAGCTAAAGGAAGGAGTTTTGAAGAAATAAAGTGAGATTGGAAAGAATTGGACAAGTTGCAAGCAAGTTAAAGATTTATGGAAAGTACACAAGAAAATACTCAATCATGTACTTTGCTTATGTATCTAAGGTGAAGGTTCTTTTTAGGATGTTTATAGACATGAAAAAAGTACACAAATCGTGTACTCTCTTGTGTACATCTCTGCAATGAACCTTGGGAGCAAACTAAATATTCACAACTAAGATACATAATTGTGTACCCAATTATGTACTTTGAAAACAAAGAAACCATCCCTACACATACATGATTGAGATACATAAGTTGTATACTTAATTGTGTATATGTCTAATCTTGCAAATATATATATATCCTCAAGCTCATGAAAAAGGGAGGGGTTATCATTTATATACTTCCCTAACCATAGGAAAGAGAGAGTTTTGTCAATTTTCAAGGAGATTGAAGATCCACAACATTAAAGATTCAATCTTTAAGGGTTGTAATCATAAAACTTGTTTTCTTTTCTAGTATTTGCATATTTTTTGATAATATCATGGAAGAGTGAACTCTAGACTTAGACTTTGTTCGAAACTGTTTTGTCATGTGATTAAGATTTACTCTTAATAAAAGTTTATTGAAGTTCTTATGATCAATTTCATATTCTTTCACTGTTTATTATATTCATAGATCTAGAACATGAATTTATGTTTCATATCATATTAGTTAATTGAGAAATTGTTTGTATGATTAAATTTTATGCAATTGATAAGGTTTGCTTGTGATTCTATAGATAGAATAACAAAAGCTTTCTGTTTTATATTTGGTTTGTTAAAAAGTTCATGTTACTTGTGCAATTTTGGGTAGTTATTGATTGCGGAGAGATCCCAATTGATAAATCTAGGATTAGATAAGTTAATAGACTTGAGAAAGTTGTTAACTTGATTGAGACACTTTACAACTTAAGAACTTAATAGCAATAAAATATTGGATTATGACGATTCACATATTAGAAGAGTAGAATGAAATCTAGGTTGTTGATAATTGAATTAATCTTTCCTTTTTGCTATTAGTGATCCGTTCTTAGTTTTCAATAGCATAGTAATTATTAATTTACGATTTAAGATATAAATCAATCTTAATTAATAGTTAGATAATAGGAACAAAATAATTTGTCATAATTAATTTATCTCTATGGGACAACCTTGTACTTAGACATTATATTATGTTCATGATAGGTGCACTAGCCTATAGCATCGTAGTTAAGATTAAGAATAGGTACTTTAAATTATTAAGACTACAATTCGGCATAATCACTACACCATTCATCTTAGAGGTACTAAAATGCACCAAGATATTAAGGGCAATTATAAGTGGAAAGTTATGAAAAGAGACACAGTTGAAGGTGTGGTTCAATGTGAAACCTACCAAAGAATCAAAGCAGAACATCAAAACCTAAAGGATTATTACAACCTTTGTCTTTTCTTGGATGAAAATGAGATCGAACTACTATGGATTTTATAGTGGTTATAATAAAGCAAGTTTTACTTTTGTAAATATTATGACAAAATATCATATATCTATATATATGTACATCTTTAGTTTTATACTATGTTTATTTGTATCATGATATATTAGTGATCTGATAATACTTTAAAATAGTTACATCGTTGGTGCCTTATGTATATCAAGTCTATGGTAGCTAATAAATAGTTAGTCCTTCTCATAAGTTGATATACACAGTGGAACTATTCCAGCTATGCTACTTTTGTAATGTGACAAAAAAAAAATAAAAATACAAAGAAGGTTTTATTCATGAACTATTATCATAAATTAATTAAAAAATAACGTCTTACAAAGTATTTATACTAAAACCTTGGCAAACCTAAGGCAGTCAAATAATTAATCACTACTGACAAGACCAAAACATAAAATTCAAATACAATAATACACTTCTTCTTACAACACTGTTATCCACGTCACCAAACAAGTGCAACGTCAGCCCTAAGACCACACACACAACACACATCTTCTTCTTCCCCTCTTCACGTTTCCAAGTCCCGTCACCCGCAGTTCACGGTCGGACTCACTGAATAATCACCAGTCACCATTGCACGCTCTACGGTTACCTCCTTCACGTACACAACCACACACGTTTAGAACTTTGGCAAGCTAGTTCATGATGGCACGCCCAGATCTCGCACTACCCAAGCGTAATAGTAACGACCACGACACCTCCACAACCACTAACAACAAGCATGAACTCTAACAAGCAACAATAAGCGCACCACCTGCTCATATGGACTTCGTTGCTGCAGGTCTCCGGATTTCACTTACACACGCAGACAGCGCCTATGCGCACGAGTGCCCACAAGCCAGTCTCCAAGTGCCCTAGGTCAGACCCCTTCTAATGCCAGTGCTCCTATACACACCCTAAGAACAATCACCCCTTGTGACGGAACCCAAGTGCACCCACTCCCGAAAACCGAGCGCTCCTAGGATACAAGACGAATGCCCACAAGATTCAATGGAGCGCCCAACACCAGCCCTCATGCACACCTTGCATAGTCCTAATCAAACCCACACGCCTAAACACTCCAGCCGCTCCGTCGCATCTTATTCACCGACCAACAAATTTCTAACTGCTTAATTGTTGCCAACCTGTATATATATATATATATATATATATTTAATCTACACCAACCAAACCGTAGCTTCTGCTTATCTCCAATCCCAAGTTCTTATACCAAGATGATACGAATCAAATTCCTTATTCGAGGAAATACACAACTTAGCCTCGAATCCTTAAATAGAAAATAATAAATTTGATATTTTTGGTGTTTTTAGATTTTATAATTTTCTTTTTTAGTTTTTAGGGTTATTGGATAGATGAAAAAACAAAAAGGATATGAACAATTTAATAAAAGATATGGCACACTAAAATTAAATCGAACTAGGATTCACGTAATTCTTAATTGATATGATACACAATTAAGAACTTAATAACATTTCAAATTATTCAATTGATATAAGACACAATTGAATAAAATGAAGGGGTTCAAATCAATAATTGATATTATGCAGCACAATTCAAAGAGATTTGATGAGACAGAAAATATAGAATTGTTCATGAATTATCATAAGCTAACTGAAAAATAATATCTCACAAAGTATTTATGTTAAAAACCTGACAACCCTAAAGAAATTAGATAAAACGTAAAGTTGAAATAAAATAACATATAAACTAATAAAAGAATATGAAAATATCAAAAAATTTAAATTACTGAAAAATAATAAATCTTCACAACAAAGCTCCACTCACAAATCCTTTAAAGCCCCATGTAAGAAATCAATGCCTATCAGTTCTCTCTCTACAAGAGTAGTTGGATTATCTAATTTAAGCATGGAATATCAGTTCTCTCCCTGCAAGAGTAGTTGGATTATCTATGGAATAATGTGGTAATTGGTTTAGTGGGTGAAAGCAGTAATTTCTAACTGCTAACTAATTTGTTTGTACGTTTGGAAAAGGTCCACATGGAAATGCAAAGTGAACAAGGCTCAAAACTTAAGGTTATACATTGGGAAAAAAAGATAGTAACATAGGTAAACAGTGTGATAAATTATAAAAATTGGGGCTATGTAACTATTGAAAATAAAATAAAAAATAAAAATAAAAATAAAAATGAAAGAAAAAAAATGAAAACTAAGGAATTTTTTTTCCCCAGTAATTAACCCATAAAAAATTGTTTTGACTAATCATACCGGTTGGTATGGTAGTTAGTACGGTTACAAAATATCCTACCTCTGATGCGAACAAACTAGGCAAAAACCTGAGACAGTGCAAGGAAAAAAAAAAAAAAAGGCATTTTTTGGGAATCTGCCCATATTTACTCCTCCAGCACAATTCAAAGGAAAGGACGAAAGGATATATCTCCAACTCAGTAGAATGAGAATGTGCCTTGAGGCACCAGTCTGTCCAACTGAGGATCCATGGTGTGACGTTAATGAAGCTCATCGTATTTACACTAGCATTATTCCTTGAATGAGCAGAGAATTAGGCTGCGGCCGATGCTGTAACTCACAAATAAGTGAAGTCCCCTGTGAACCAATAAAGTTGATCAGTCATACCAACTCTCTCTCATGATAAAAAACTTGAGCTAAAGAAATATGATAAATCTCTTCCCAGTAAAATCAACAGGGTTATGGCCTTGGACTGCAGCAGCCACTGCGCATTGGATGCATCGCTTCCTAAAAACACCTTACCATAATCAGGTCAGGACTCAGGACTGTATAGGTGAAGACAGCAGAACATCCTTCCAGCCTTCCAGGTTTTACAAAAGCTTTACTGGCCTCCTATCTCTAGACAAACATTTACTGATAAAGGCAACACTGTTGGAAAGCTTGACGGATATATTAATCAGGTGGCATTCAGGTGGGACTTGGATCGATCATACCCACTTCTGAATTTCGACTCTACAAAGATACAACGTGTCAGAGAATACAATCTCTATTTACTTCTCTGACTACTTTAATCATAAACCGACCTGAAGGTAAATGAGGAGGGATTAGTTCTCCTAAGTCGAGCCAATTTCAGTGACTAAGAAGAGGGGCCCTTGTCACATGTCATCGTTTAAACGAAAATTTAAGAGTCCCATCTGGACTACTTTGAGAGGAGGCAGAAGTAACTTGCTTATCCATGATTAACTAGCAAATATTGTACAGATAGGATTTCCAGCAGTGGAGTTGGTCATACCTCCACCATGCTAACAAAATCTTCATATGGGCCAAGGCAGGTAACTGGAGAAGGAAAACCAGATAACGCGAGAGCTGAGACTTCACAAACCTGGAGAAGTAAATTGGGCATCAACATCAATCATTTGGCCTTCAGGTTTCGCCAAGGAACAAGCAAGAAAATTATCAGCAATGATTGATCATGAAATCAGATTCGCGCAACAGAGGATGGCAATAACATGTAGAAAAAGTAGAGTGGCCCATCCATCTTTCCAAGTGATTTTCACCAACAACACCGCTGCCATCGTTACTAAAATTTGGGCTAGTTTTAAATGGGAAGAGAAATTAAAGTTGCCAATCAACTAGGAAGGTGTATGCACAGATGAGAGGACAGGTAGTGGGTGTACACGGGGCACACAAAAGGTCTTTCGGTTTGAAAGATAAATTCCATACAAGCAATTTAAAGGTAACAGATGCGTTCCAAGGAGGGTTAAACTCTCCCTTCTAGTCCAGTTACAACAGGAGATAGACCACTTTCATTAATAAACATAACTGCAAGACCAAATCCAAAGGGAAAGAAGCCCTCCCATGCAGCATATATTGCAGTATTCTAGCCCATTGCATACTTCTGGGTCCAGCTTCTTGCTGTTGTCTCGTACTTGCTCCTATCAGTTTTGTACATATGCGCAATCTCCGGCACCAGAGGGTCATCAGGATTGGGGTCGGTCAGTAACGAACAAATGGATAGCAAAACCTGAAGAACACAATCAACTGCATTTAACATAATGCAACCAATAAAAACATTCTCTGAACTTTGAAAAAAATGTCTGCCAAAATGCATAGGGCAAGCTCTTATATATAAACAGAGTAGAATTAGGATAAATTGCAACTATACCTTACCTTTGCCTCAAGTGCACATCACCCCTTTATCTTTTGATTTTTGAATTCAGACCCCCAAATGTTTAAAAAAAAGAGCACTTGGACACCTACGTGACCATTTTACCCTTGATTATAAGTATTTTTTATTTTATTTTAGTTTTTTTTATTATTTTATTCAATATAAAATAGTAAAATAGGGCCTTAATGTTTTTTTCTTTTTTTTTTTAATTTCAGAGTCTAAATACCAAGCCAAGAGCCATTTAAAAAAAAATCTTGGGTAGGGGCAACACAGAAGAACACTAATAGATCAAGATTGCACCCTAGTGCCTGATAATTCAATGGAATTTGGCACATCACCTAGATTCTAAGTTAAAAATGCCATCTTAAATTTGGTATAGATGTATCTGAGTTAACCTATGCAGCTTATTTTGGGGGGTTATTGTGGCTACAGCTTTTGCTAGATCAAGAAACTTCTGTTTTTCTTTTTTAATTACAACTAAGGACTCTAAACAATTTCTTTATCTTGAACAACCAGAATATAACAGTCAAGAGATCATCCAGATAATTTTCAATATCAGGACACACAGCAAAGAAAGAGTGTAAATAATGCACAACCAACACAATCAAAGTTCTAACTGAAAAACCATAGAAGACAACAGAATCACCATTTGATCTACTTATAAGAGCTTCACCTTGGAAATAGTAAGTGCAGGGCTCCATTGCTCCTTCAAAATATCAAGGCAAATGCTACCATTGCTGTTGATATTAGGGTGAAAAACTTTTGTTCTGAAAGCGACCTGCATAGACCACCATGCACTTAGCGAATCATATAGGCAGGAAAGAAGGATTGCATTCCAACTCTTTATACATTGGTTATATAAATATGATGGCAATTGGTTGGAGAAGTATCTTCCGATGGTCAGAAAATAAAACTCTAGAGTGCAACGTGGGAATTGAGGAACAGAAAAGGGTCAATAGAGCCACATGCTTGCAAAGAGACATCATTATGTACCAATTAAAACAGATAGACAACATTGGAGGAAAGGCGCACAGATAATTTACAGTTACACCAAAAACTCAATGCAATCTGATCTTATAATATAAGGCATCATCTACTTATCAAGAAAAGTAGTGATAAGACTAACACTAAACAACCTTTCCAGCAACAGTGGGCTGCCTCCTGGAAAAACGATCAGCCAGTTCATCTTTAAACTAAGTATGGTTCCATTTTTATAACTCATCAATATGTCTTTAGAACTATTTTTGGATAACTACTTTAACATAGAATCACGCTATAAGTTAGATAATGCAAAAAGAATGGCAGAGGGGTAAAGGGCAACATGATGAAAAGTAGAAACAGCCAACCAAGAATATAAGGAGATTCAAGGATGACATCTAATGGTTGCATTCACATCAATACAACAGCATCCCTGTTAAGGCCTTGAGACTTGGATAACAAGTTGCAAGATTTCCAAGTTCAAATCCCAAGACCTATGGATAAAAGCTATATTTATTTTGGGTAAGAAATACAAAACTATATTTAATCAGAGAATAGGTCTTAGGGTTGTTCATATGCCCAGGGGTAGAGCATCCAATTATGGTCGGATCCCTATGTTACCAAAATATACACATACATATACAAATAATATATATATATAAACAAATCTTGAGTAATAGTATGGTTTAAAATAAAATCAGTAAATTATTTATTCAAAATAAGAAAAAAGGAGGGACACTCCTGCAATACGAGAACATGAGTGGACCAATTGATAGTCTTGCAACTGTTCAATATATATTTATACCAGAACGCTTAGTATGGACAAAATCCCCAAGGAGATAGACATACATAAGAGCCCACAATAGGCTAGGTCATCACCATTACGGAGAGAAGGTGCAGAGCTTAGGCAGCCCAACCATCTCAAAAGATTCTGGAGAGAGATAGTAGGGTTGAAGTTTTCTGTAGGGTTTACTTGCAAAAATTAGATTCCAGTCATGTGTAGCTTTGACGTTCTGAGTAAAATTATGGAAAAAAAGTCCCAAAATTTCACAGAAAGTTTTAGCTAGACAGTACAAAAGGTGCATTCTATGCACAAAGGCGAAAATCCAGATGAGGTCACCTCATTTAGCCTCCTAGAAGATGCTAAGTCGCAACACAATGGTAGGAGTAGCCACAAGAATCTCCAAATTGCAAGTTATAGTTGTTACACTACCTTTGGTGGTTTAAATGGATAGTCAGGTGGAAAGTGAATGGTGACTAGAAAGACCCCACCAGCATATGGACTATCAGGAGGACCCATAATAGTTGCTTGCCAATGGAACATGTCTTCAGCTACAGGGCCTAAAAAGAGATTCGACGCCAAATAACGTTAAACTATATAATCAACATCAGATCCCACATTTGCTTAGTGATTAATCTAGAATCCAGAAATATTGTTAAGGTAGTCACAACACACGACTTGAAGCAGTGGCATCAATGATTCAACTGCATGCAATGAATTAGAAAGCAAGCAACCCCTCTAAACTCATTCCTAGGAGAATTATAAGAGCCCATCAAGAGCACTGCTATAAACAGAGCACAAAAGTATGCCAATTGCAGACTAAAGTTCCTAACCATAATCTTATTTTTATAATACATTAAGAGAGTGAATGAGAAATTATTCTTAGCAAGTTCCCTTAGTTAAAACACAGAGTTGTACTTCCATTGAAAGAACCTCTCACAACCAAATTACTCTTACTGATGAGTTGCAGCAGCAGTGTGGTCTTGTAACAAAATAAGCCAACATAATCAACAGAAAGATGCTCCAATGTGATCCAAGAACCACTTGAAGCTTTCAGAGTTCCTTAAGACAGTTCAACAAAGGGTCCCACCGAACTAGCAGACATGCTATATGTGTAACAGGGTAATGGGCATGTCAAGTGGATCTTAATCAATATTTCATGATGATCAAAATACAACCGAAAAGCATCACGACTCAAGATTTCACAAGCCAGTAACACATTTCACAACAGATCATACAATTTTAACACCCAAAAGAAGTCAGGAAAACCTTTAGTATCATCGGTTGAATAAATCGAAACTTTATCATTATTGAATCATTTCCTGATGCGAAAATCAACCATATCACATCGATCATTGTTCTAAAATTATACAGCTCTCAGAACAACAAATCACATATACACGTATCCTGGAAATCAAGCAAACCACTTGACAATCAAAAAAACCAAATCATGATCGAAAACACACAGATCGAAGATGCAGTGCTTCGCAAATCCAAAATCACACCAAAACCTAAACACGACAGCCAAACCGCGAAACATACAATGAAGAAGTAGCAAAAGTCAAAGATCTAGAAAACGAACCAGCACTGCAAGAGGTAGGAGGATCTTTTTGGAGATCCTTGAGCTCCTTCAAGATCCGTTTCGATGCCATAACTCGATCTTTGATTCGATCGTTCGATTTCAATCCCAAAAACACCCTAACAGATCTTCAAAAAAACACAAAAGAAAGAAAAAAAAAAAACACTAGATCTTCTCAATCTCAGCTTATTCACAAACCCTAGCTACGAACATACGTATAGGTGTACGCATAGAATGATGATATTATAAAAAAGCAGATGGAAAGAGTGAGAGAGAGACGTAGAGAAAGAGAGAGGGAGAGGTAGAGAGGATAGAGAAAGTTACCTTGAGATCCTCCTGCTTATTACTTAGCGTCTGAAGAGAGAGAAAGGAGAAATAGGTGGGGTTTGGTAACTGGATTTATACAAACGGACGGAAAAACCTCAAGTGTGTACTGTACGTATATCTTTTTTGTGTATGTATGCATGTGTGTATACGCGTATTTGGACAGAGGGTCTACGTCCATATCCCTCATCATCGTGATACTTGTCTCGTCTCGTCATCTACCTTACTCATCATCCGTTGATCGGTGGTGTCGCGTAATAATAATGTATGTTGATGGACCCACTTCACCCGGCTCAGATGATTTGATTGATTCTTTGTAACAATAATTTTTCCCCTTTTCTGTCTTTTTGGCCAACGGTTTGGTTTCTTAGATATGTTTGTCGCCGCTTTCTTGTATTGTTTGAATTTTCGAAAGTCCGATAATTTTGTTTGATGCGTTTTAATTAAACATTCTTTATTTTTAAGCTTATATTTTCTTTAAAATATATTCCATTATCAATATGTTCTATATTATTAACAAAATAGAGTTTTATTTATTTCCATATCATTTAAAACTATATTATTAAGGAAATAGAGTTTTATTCTCTCCACATCATTTCAAAAAATAACTTTAGAATTACCGATTAACCCTTTATTTACAATTCATTTACTTCTCAATTACTTTAATTCAGTTATTCACAAAAAAAAAGGGTAACTTTTGTAATTTCACCCCTTTTCCTTACCAACCAATTATACAGTTTGCTAGCACTCTATTTCTATACAGTCTTTGTACCTCTCTTTTCTCTTTCATCTCTACTCTTCATATTTCATTATTATTTATGGTTTATGCGATTTCTTCTACATTATACATGGAAATTCCATCCACAAAGTATATGGAACCACATCAACAAGAATAATTGTTTGTAACAAAGCAAGAAATAGATGGCAGCCGTAGAAAACCTCTACATTATACAAATTCCATCCATAAGGTATTTACAAAGACATCAATAAGAATTATCAGTAATTGTAATGCCCCAGAATCTGAAGTATTACAACCCGCCACATATCACAATTACCGAGTGATATGTTAAGACTCTAAAACCCCATCATATTTCAAAACCTGCTCATATACATTATCTATCATACTATTATAACTATAACCAAATGAATAATTCATAGATGAGTCATTCCAAATTTCATTATTTAACAACCACAAAGTCTTAAGCTACAATCTATCTCCATAACTTCAATTTAACAATAAAACATCAATTTACAAATATTTAAAATTCTTGTTACTCTTCCTCTACATAATAATAGTGTTCTCTTCTCATCTCATATACGTAATGTTCCACCAAGTTTCCATTCTCATTATACTCTAGTTGTTCATCATTTTCGCCTGCAGCTAAAATATATATATATATATAAGAAGGGGGGTGAGCCTATGCTCAATGTGTGAGTACCACACCTACATGTGCATAACACACCACATTAATATCACATGCATATATGCAACATTTATCTACAATTCATTCACAAGTCAGTTCACACATCAACACCAAAAGAATTATCACACATAGGGGTACTCATGACCTCGATACACATAACATTTATCTTAGTGGGAACTACCTCTGTGAGCCCCATCTAACCTTAATGGGAACTGCCACTACGAGCCCCATCTAACCCTAACCTACATCAGATCATTTCGATACATGACGCCACTAGAGACAATGCGGCATACTAATCATCGAGGTGCCCCCTAAGGATCTACCACTATGGGCCATTAGGTCAAGCCAAGCACAAGCAACATATCTCATTCCATTTACATAACACTAGATTACTTCATGATACCACATAACTCACAATATATCTTAGTATTTCATTATTTCACATACAACTAATTAGATAGCTTCTTAATAATCACATACAACAAACAAAGTAAACACGTACCTAGAATCCTAACCTTACGCACTTCTTGTCCCAAACTTAAGCTAAGTTAATATCTATATAATCATCAAGACATCATCCTTAGTGCTAATCTAAACATAATATAACTCTCTCAATTCCTCTTAATCTATTAGGTTATCTAAGGTTATACTAATTTCCTTGGTTGTGTGGAACTTGATTAATTAAGAATATAATTTGATATATATTAATAATGTCAATCACTTAACATGGCCATGTTGGAAGCTGTGTTGCCCAACACAAGCTAGTACACGACCATGTTAAAGGTCGTGTATCACTTGGTGGGATTTAGCTTTAACATGGTTGGAACACAACCGTGTTAGGGGGTTGTATTTCTCTTAATTCAACACGGTCAAAACACGACCATGTTACATGGCCGTGTATCTCTTGACATGACTTTTGGATGCAACATGGTCGAAACACGATCGTCTTGAGAGGCTATGTTTTTCTCATTTTAACACGAGGGTAACACAATTGTGTTGGATGTCATTTATCTCTTGGTACGTTTTGATAAATCAACATGAGAGCAACACAACCATGTTAGATGGTCGCGTATCCCTCAGCATGTCATTTAAACCCTAATTTTGTCTACATTCATTCATCTAATCTTCTCATTTTCTAATCCTAAGCTTAATTAAATCCAAAAATACGAATTATAATCTCTTACTTGATTGGAATCTCGCTTAAAACTCTAAATCCAACAACTTTTGTGCTTGTTCAATCCATCCTTAAGCTCAATTCCTATGAATAACCAAATGGATTTCATGGTTAAGTCTTCCCTAATAAAACACGTATTGAAATGACTAAAATCATACATTTTTGCTTTGTTGTGATGTCTCTTTAGATCGCTTTAGGTTTTTCTCATGGGGTCCTTAGTAGAGTTCTTTCTCCTTGTCTCCCTCTAGGTGGCTATTATAAAAGTGTGCAGAAAAAGAAGAACCCTAGGTTAGTTTTCTTATATATAGTCTTGGTAAGAAAGACAAAACTACCCCTGTCCCATTCTCCTATTTACCACATTACCATTCTTTATATTTACACATATATTTATTTATTTATTTATTAAAAAAATATGTGTATTACAGTGACAAAGCAAGAAAGGCATGGCAATTGCAAAAAATAAAAAGAAATATTTAGAGGAGCTTCCATAAAGGATAATTCATCATATAATATGGTGATTTAAAAGATTATAGCATAAGTCATATGGTACCAAAGGTCATCAAGAGTTGAATGAAGGTTATGGCATAGGGAGTTTCATCGATGTGTCAACACTTTTTAGTGGTGCGATAAAGTCTCTTACATATGTTATCTATAGGGACCATATTATTTCCTTTTATATGACCATAAAAGTTGTCTTCTTTTTTTTTCCCATGTCCACTTGTAAAAGTTTCACACTCACATAATTTCTCTTTAAAAATATCGTTACATTTTCCTTCTTATCCTATTTCTTTGACAAAGATAGGAACTCCAATAACACAATTACACGTAATAATGACAAAAAAAAAACCCTATTATGAAGCCAATCAAAAGACAATCAATTTTGTTGTTGATTTTACTTAATCATTTAATAACCTAAAAATGTAAAAGGCAAAAAGGAGTAAACTTTGAAGTTGATCAACACACAAGCAAAAGCTTCAAGAGTAGTTTTTGTGATAAAACTTTAAAGTCAATCAACACACCAGCAAAAGTCCCACGAAGAGGCTTTATGAGAAAACATTGAAGTTGGTCAACATGCTAACAAAAGCCCAAAGAGGAGGTTTTGTAAGATATATAATGCTTCAGCAACTATTGCATCTAATATTGTTATATATATTAAGGTTGTTTAATTTAAATTTTATATTGATACATTATTGGTTTTTGGTTATGATAGGAAGCATCATTGAATTATTGAACCTTCAGGATTGTTGATTCTTGTTCTTGTTATAAAAGGTCTTAAGCCAAATTGAATCCGCGATTAAGCAGTGTTTTAGCCCACAAGATGAATAAACGTGAGCTATTAGGCACTAGAGACATCTCCAGTGCTTGAACTCCTATGCTTAAATCAAAGAAGCAATGTAACGGCAAGAGTAATTGACCTTATCGGAAGGTTTTGATCCCTAACCTTGATCCTTTATTTATAGTGTAAGAGTGGTGAAATATTTATGAAAAGTGAATATTCCCTTAAAGATATCCACCTTTTATCTAAGAAATATACAATAAAATTTATCTTTTGAGTTTCTATTATTTCCATAACTTTCCTTAAGTTTATGTAAAGCCTAGTTAAGATAGGCCATAAGGCCTATAGCCAAATTGGCCTATAGCACTTACCCCCTACTCTCACTAATGACTAGGTGATGATGAGGGTAAAGACTAAGGTGAGCTTCTTAAGCACGCCAATCGAAGTCGAGCAATGTTGGATGACTCGTACCTTAGCCCTTAGTTGATGATTTAGGCTAAAAAGCTACTTGCTCAACCTTAGCGTGTAGAGCATTTTAGTTTATGCTTCCAGCAAGCTACCTTTGGATCTTGATGAGTTGCCTATGTTTTCTTGAGCTAAAGAGTGACTCATCTAAGTTGGAAAGTATCGAGTCAAGCTATTCAAGGGTATCTAACCAAAAACTTGTCTAGACGAGCTATATCTATGTTGACAAGCAGTTCCAAGCTTTGAGTTGCCCTCTAAGCTCAACAAGGTAGGGAAGTGTATTAGGTACTCTTCTATTGTTTCAATTGTAAAATTCAAATCCCATGCATGCACCCACACATCGTCACATTAAATACATAGGGACACGTGTCACATCGGGAAGGGGAATAACTATAGAGGCTATCTAAATCACAACCTTTGTTCTGACAGTTAAACATAGTGCAAAATTTAGTGCATCCTCAACTCATGTGTATGTGTGGTAATTGATTGCTTTTCGTAGCCAAATCTTAGTTTTAAAAATTTAAGTTACCTGTTTTTAATTCTAACTACAAAGAAATAGGCAAGTGTGCCTATCATGCTTATAATATAGTGTTAAATACGGGGCCATCCCATAGAGATAATCCAAGAACTAGTATTAACTTCGTCCCTAGTATCTATCAATCAATTAAGAAAGGTTTAAATCCTAAACTACTAACTAAGTAATTAATATAATTCTCCTAAGAACTAGCAAAGATTACTAGAGAAAATCACAAAATTTAATTTAGTTATCAAGATAACCTAGGTCTTATTCTATTCCTATTTCATCATATGAATCATTGAATTCAAGAGTTATTATTAATGAGTTCTTATGTTGTAGAGTTTTGTATTTCAAGCTAAGCACTCTCTTGAGTCAATTAACTTATCTAACCTTGAATTTATCAATTAGGATCTCTCTCCAATCAATAGCAACCTAAGATCACATGAGAAACATAAATTCTTTAATAATTCAATTACAAAACAGAAGGTTTTGCTATCCTATCTTTAGAATTACAAGCAAACCTCATCAATTGCATAGATCTAATCATAAAAGCAATTTCTTAATTGACTTAGATGATATCAAACCTAAATTCATACTCTGAATATATGAATCTAAGGAAAATTAGAACAAGCAATTGATCATAGCAACATCAATATAATCATATTAAGAATAAATTCTTGTCGTATGATAAAATAGTAATTGAATGAAATCTAAGTTTGAGGTTTACTCCTCCATAGTATTAATAAAGAAAACACAAAATTTGGAAGATAAACTAAAGTTCATGATTACAACTCGATGAATTGAAAATCAATTGTCTTCAATCTTGAATCTCTATGGTTGTTTTTCTTAGCAATTGAATTATAATTTCTCTCAAAAACCCTAGCTATCGTTTTGTTCCAACTTTCTCTTTTAATTCTAGACATTATTTATATATATGGGGTCTTAAAGGTCAATGAAAATAAAAGAAATCGAGAATACATGACTTGATACAACCCCCCCCTCTTCTGTTCTGTTCATGATACTAGGTTGATATACCCCTTGATATAGACCGTGGCAAGGGGTATATGACTTTCTGACCTTGAATATGTGCACCACCACCCTTGCTACAAGGTATATGGATCTAAGATCATGCTTGTATCTTCTTTTCTTTGTTAATTTTACTTGATTTGATCGTATTTAACACCATTTTTCCTAAAATCAACAATTTTATTAATTAAGTACCAACTCTAGATGATTTTCACTTAAAGTATCAACTAAATGTGTTCAAATCATCCTAGAATTAAGGGTGCTATAGTAATTATCAAATCTTCCCCACACTTAAGTTCTTGCTTATCCATAGGCAAAATAAAGTGAGCCATTAATTCAAACGAGGACTTCAATGAATGAACTTATCATTAAATACAACTAATATCAAAAAACAAAATTAGCTCAAAATCAACATCATTAATTTTGATCCTTAAAGTTCAATGCAATTCTTTAATCTCATGAGTGTGCTTCTCACCCTACCATGAAAGTATTGTATCAAAAAATACTTTAGCCAAACTTTTAGAGTTAGTTATAAATCAAGCCTTACCTTTTTCATTTAATAACAACTTTCAGAGTTAAAATTAAACATAAGGTCATATGGGGCATAAAAAGATTTGGTTCACTTTCACCATCTACTTAAGAGTATATAATCCCCTCAACTATATCTCTAAGCACAGTAATTTAAGGTGAAAGTATGTTGCATCAAAATTTCCCTTAGGTTCCTCTCCTATATTCTTTTTGAAGTTTTCATTAATTTAATTTCCTATATATTTTAATTCAAATTGATAGAAGGGATCGAAACTTGCTCTTCTAAGGAACCAAGATTTACCCATATCAATTTTCATTTACTATTTTAACAAATTATTTATTTGATTGGCTTTCAAAGGGGAAGGTTTTTGCCTTCATCTTTTCTTTTCTTTTTTATCTTTTTTTTCTCCTTTAGATAAGTTTTTGCCCACTTCTTTTAAGCCTTAATCTAGAAAGATATTTATGAAGGGATTCCAAGTGAAAGATCTCATTTTCCCTTTCACTAAAGATTAAAGGGGCTCTTAAAACTTTTGAAGAGAGAATATACATCCTAGTAATGTTTAAATATCAAACCAACTAATGTTTACTAAGGACCTTAGTCTAATCCTAACTCTAAATTCCATCAATAAATAACTAGTAAACTTGTTTTACAATGATTTCATCCCATAACTTTGACCAAGTATTAGTAATCCAAAGAAGGTAAGGGTTAGTGTATATAGCAATCTTTCGAGAGGAATTCATTTATTAAGAGCTGACATAGTGTTTAATTGCAATCATGATTTTAAAGTCCGATGATCAAACAAAACTTTAGGGAAAATTAAAAAAAAAATTGATAATTTTCTATATAACACCCTCAGTGCACTCTTTCCTTCTAAATAGCTCTTGCCCCCATACTTAATTAGGATACCATCTTCAATGTTATTTCATAGAAGTTCAAGGAGGTAAAGAAAATAAAATGAAATAATTTACGCACAAAGGAAAGAGAGAAGTTGGTATTGCCCTTTTGGTTAGATTGTATTAATTGATATCACAAAAAAGACAAGATTGTGAGAATAGGCTCAACTATCAATGCCCCTAGGCCCATATGCCCTTAGATACGCCTTGTATGGAGGGGCATATGGATTTATCAGCAACCTTTTATTTTTTTGAAAACATTTTGAAGTGTTATTCGTCTTAACATGATTTAGGCTCTCCAATTCATTCCTCTTGTAAATTAAGCACAAATCAAATAAGTATTCTCACACTAAAAAAAAAAAAAACTAAACTAACATAACCAAAAGAAAGAAAGTGTCAAAAATTAGGCATGGGTTACCTCCCAAGTAGCGCTTTGTTTAACGTTGTTAGCGCAACATACTTCTCTTTTTTTTAGTCAAGTAGATAACCATGAAGATTTTGGCACTCAAATTGCTTAAATTTTTCCAAAACCTTTTGCTTGCCATTCATCAAGCAAAGTTCCAAAGTATCATTACCCTATAAGTTTTTTGAGTGAATCTAAAATAGCCAAATCGATAAAGTCAGCTACATAACAAGTGTCATCGTGGTGCAAACTGCGCTTAAGAACATCGGGCATCTTCATAACAACTTCTTCATTGCCTATTCTTAGAACTAACTTCTCTTCTCCAACATCTATTATAGCTCTAGCTATAAGTAAGAATGTTTTCCCTAAAATAGGAGGGTTATTTACATCCACCTCCATATTGAGGATGATAAATTCTGTTGGGAAGATGAAGTCTTGTACCTTCACTAAAACATCTTCAACCACTCTTCTAAAGGACTTCACTGATCTGTCAACTAGCTGTAAGCTCATTTTTGTTTGCTTGGATTCTGTAACGATGGAAATTAAATCACTTTAATATACTAATTTAATAAAATATGATGGGAATTTATAACAAACAATTAAGAGTAACTTTAAAATGTTGATATTATTATAACAATCTAAACATGAGAAAAACTTTATAATAATTAACAATTAGCTTTAAAAAAAAAATCCAGCAAAATCAACCCACCTGTCCTGTGGAGGAATTAGCCCTTCTCAAGTCAGCTTACTCCTAGCGGCCTCTTTAGTCCCCAAGGATTCGCTTATAAGATAATGTCATGGGAACCAAAGAGGCTGGAGGGGTATGGACATTAACACATGGTGATTAGGTCTAACCTATGATCAAAGCGTCTATCCCAGGTGCTAGGACAGCAGCTATCCATACGATACAAGCACGCTGCCACCTTTGTGGGTGAAGAAGTTTACATAATCTGTGGGAGCCACAGTGATCGATGCTTATTTAATGTTTGGATCATGTTGTGATTTACGGCAAAACAAACTACTACTCATTGGTGGTCATTCTAGACACACTTCGGACAACAATCGCAACCACAATAGCAATAGCTGTGTACCCGGTGAGAAAAGAAGAGGGGAAATGGGAAGAAGGGAAAGATATGTATGTATATATGTATGCGTAGAGATGTGAGTTGGATAGCGAGGAAGAAAAGGAAGAGCCTTTTTAGTGACAGTATTTTGCTTATGGGGTTTACTCTCTGTGTGTTATGGAGGTAGGCTAAGTAGTGATTCGAAATAGAATCTTGATGTGCGAAAGCACTTAAAACGCTTGAACAAATCATCCCTAAAAACCATTAAGAGCCCAGATGGGGATATAATAGACTGCGTTCATATATTAAATCAGCTAGCTTTTGACCACCCTTACCTAAAAGACCATAAAATTCATATGAGACCAAATTATCACCCGAAAGGGCTGCAATTCAGCAGAAACCAAGTTTTGGGTACCAAAGAAAGGGCAAACAAAATAACTCAGTTGTGGCATGTGAATGGTAAATGTCCTGAAAACACGATTTCGGTAAGGAAGATGAAGAAGGACAACGTTTTGAGAGCAAGTTCTATGAAAAGATATGGAAGGAAGAGCACAGGAGCATTCCTCGACCTCCTAAGTCTACTAATCCTGATCTTATCAATCAAAGTGGCCATCAGCATGCAATAGCTTATATTATGGAAGCAAATTTTATGGAGCGAGAGCAACTATAAATGTGTGGGAACCTAAGATTTAGAAATCACGACAACAACGGCAACCACGATGGCAGCAACACCTCGTAAGCAATGTTCGAGAAGAAATCTGTGAGTGGCCGTTGCTATGTTTAGTCCCTTGCTTTAATGCGGGCGTAAAGGTGATGTGTATGTAGGGAGTAGTGTTCTGACGAGAGAGAGAGAAGTGTTTGGTGCTTGCGAGGTGTGTGTGTGTGCTAGGGAGGAAGAAGACAACAATGACCCAACAACAGTAGCAACAATGTCCATAACGACAATAGCAACGGCAACAATGACGACAACCGTGGCGACGACGACAACAACCACCACGGTGGGAACTACAACCTTATCTGCCCAGCTTACCCTTCTATAAAGAGATTTGGTTGGCCTCACGAACCAAAACAACGAGTTAAGGTTTTGTCTTCAAGCTAAGGTACAACAAGCGCAACCATGGGATGCTCAAAGTGAAGCAGTAACTGCTGGAGTCCCGCGATTAAAACTTGAAACATAAGAGCATAGTGGGGACCCTTATCCTTCCAAGTGTTGGCACGAACTTTCAAATGTTTTAGCTGTAAAAACAACAATAGCGGCAACAACAAATAGCAGCAGCTTAAGATGGGGGAAAGGGGAGAAAGAGCATTATGTTTGTATGTGTATGGATGGTGTGAAATGTGTGCGGTATATGTATATGTATATAAAAAGTGTGGTGTATGTGGGTATGTGTGTATGTGTATGGAAGATCTGAAGTATGTGTGGAGTATGTGGGTATGTATGTATTGGTGGTATGAGGTGTATGTGGAGTATGTGTGTATGTGAATGGAAGGTGTGTGGTGTGCGGATACATGTATGTGGGTATGGAAGGTGTGTGTGGTGTATGCGGGTATGTCTATGTGTGTATATGTATGAAAGGTGTGTATAGTGTGTGTGGAGTATATGCGTATGTGTGTGTCGGCGGTGTGAGACGTGTGTGGGGTATACGTGTATGTATGCACTCGTGGTGTGTGTGGGTGCATGTAGACTCGAGGAGAAAAGAGGATTGCAAAGTGCAGTTGTGTATGGTGTAAATAGGTGTATAGTATGATTGTGTGTATGTATGTGTAGGTGTATGTGGAGTGTGTATGTGTATGGATGGAGTGTGTTAGTGTGTGGGAATGTGCTGGTGTATGTGCGTGGTGTGGGTGTAAGGTGTGTAAGTGGGGGTTAGTGTGTAGGAGATAAGAAGTAGAAAAAGGGAAAAGAATAGGGTTAGGAAATGAAGGAGAAGAAAAGGAAAATGGAAGATGTCTAGAAAGGAGGAAAAACATAGAGGATTATAAGGGAAGATTTGAAATATACACATGCATAAGTGTTGGTTAAAGAAGAGTAAAGAGGAATGAAAAGAAGAAGTGGGAAATTAGAGAAGTCCTAGGGGTCAAAGGGAGCTTGGCAAGGAAACAAGGGGAAAGTTATGGTAAGGAAGTCAAAAGGGAAGAAGAGAATAAGGAAAAGGGAAAAGGAAAGTTGAAAGAAGGAGAAAATGAGAATTGAAGACGGAAAAAGGGTGAGAAAAGGAGAAGAAGAGTAAGGAAAATAAAGGAAAGGAGGCATTGATCTTGTGTATATATGTAGGTGAAGCTTGTGTATACGTATGAATATGATGTTATTACAATGGAGGTGGGTATGTATGTGTATAAAGAGTGGTTGGTGTATGTATGGTGATGGAAGCGTGAGTGAGGATTAAAACCAGTAGAAAGGACAGGAAACCCTGTAAGTGGAGACTTCATGCCTTGCCATCAAACACAAAATGAGCAGAGTACACATATCAGGTGTTAGGAAACTACTAAAGTCAAGTGGAGATGCTACTTTCTATGGTTGGTTAAGGAAGCATTACAGAAGGACACTGATTTCAAGAGGAAGGTAAAGGGCTTATCAGCTAGAATCACTCAACTCCGATTAAGACTATGACGACCCTAAACAGGTGAGTAGGAAACTTAATGACATGCGACGATGTTATGTTGTGTGTCGATATGCTATGTATGTGAATTTCCTTTACTATGTTGTATTTGTGTTTGGATGTGATTTTTGTTAAGTTAAGTCATAAGTGGGGTTAATTAAGTTTAGGAAAGAAGTCATAAAGAGTGAAGAGGATAGAATGGTTTGAGGGTTTAGATATCATTACCTTAACGATAGCACTTAGCACCATATTGCTAGTGCTATTACCATAAGCCTAACCCATGATTCAAAATTGTTTTCCTCAAACCAAACCAAAATATAGAAACCTAGCTTCTCCTTCTATAGCTATCGAGTAGGTGTGCATAGTTGGAATAGGGTATAAAGATGTCATTATGTATACATATCAGAGTTTACTTCTAAATGTGTACATATGCTTAGGCAAACTTATTTTCTTACTATACCTATAAAATACACTCACGAGTGTAACCTTGATTTTTCAACTTAGCCATTCTATTTTCTTGCCCTCTTAAGTGAGTGAGGGGAGGTGCCTAGCATAAATGTCCTTTAGGTAAAACTACGTTCATAAACCTATGTGTGTATATATATATATTATACATAAATGTATTAAGGAATTAGAAGGAATATGCGAGACGACCTTGTTAGTTCTCAGATATGTGAATAATAGAGCACTTGAGAAGTGCGATGACACAGAGGTGTTGGATATGATGATCGTAAATCAATCCCGAGTGGTTGATTTGACGTTTAAGACAAATGGCACAGAGGTGTCAAGTTAACTAAACCTGATGTATAGCTGGATAGTTTACACCCGCTAGGTCTGGGTTTCGTGTCTGTTTTGTGATGTGAAATGCGTGATCTTTGCTTGTCGGGGTAAGTGTGAAATGAAATGTAGTGGGTTATTTATGGGATTGCACCGGGTCCTTATTGCTTGTTCTTAGAATGGTAGGCTTGAAATGTTTGGTAGTTACTTCATTAGCTTGAATAAGAATTGGTTGTGATTATATATGTTGTTTGGTCACTTTAAATCAATTAACTAAGGAAGTGGACTTGATTAAAACTTGACATGCATTTCCACAAGACATTGCATGAGATTGAAGACCATCACTACTACAGGGCTCGCTAGAGTAATCAAGAGGACTACTGTTCCACCAAGTGCGAACTAAGTGATTAGGGGATTGTTGCACCTTGACAGTTCCGCATCCAGCCAGTCTTTGAGGGTATTGCTCTGACTGATGCAAAGGCACGAGAGTGTTCACTATTGAATTAAAAAGATATTATAATTATCAAGTGATAAGATAAATGAACCGGGTAATGAGACCTGGGCACTAATGGTGGCTTCGGAATCCCCAACCTAAGGTCAAGGGGGGTGTAAACCCTAGACTTCATGTCGATTACCTGAAGACCACGTGAGACGCTGCATTCATATAGTTGTTCATGCCTAACATATGTTTTGATAAATTGATTTGAAATTTACTTATGTGTACGTAGCATTGAAAGTGTTACCATCCCATTCATTGAGCCATAATGTGCTCACCCCTCCATATACTCTTTTGTAGGTAATGATTACGAAAGCTCGGGATGGGATAAGATGTGAAGTGTCAAGAGTTTTGGGAAGACCAGAACGACAAAGTAAGAATTGTGAAGGATGGATTGTTTAGATGAAATGTTAGGACCCCTATGTAAATAGAATTTTGAATTTAAGCAACCTAGGATTTATCCTATTTTACTGATTGGTAGGGAATACTAATTCTCTACGATCATGGTTGATCGTGGGATACAGGATCCATAGCTATATTTTATTATCTAATTATATGTACTATGATTAGTTGTAAATACAATTATTTACTTAGAGTCTTATGATTTTTGGCTTGTAAGACGATTATCATGTAACGAGTGCATATGTGCCATGATAATTTAGTGGAATTTTCTAGACCCTCTTTCGGGCCATAACAGGTTCCCTTAATCCTAACTTCTTGAACATCTAGTATGGCATAAGAGTTATTTGGCACCCAAGTTAGTTAAGGCCCTTTCTTTAAATAAATTCCCAATCAAGCATGGAATGGTAAAGCTTCTAGGATCCTTGAGCTTCTTTGGTAATTTGTTCTGAATAATTGTAAAACAATCTCCCCTAAGAATTATAGTGGAGACTACTTCAAGCTTTCTCTTGTTTGATAGTAGCTCCTTCAAAAACTTTGCATATTTTGGCATTTGTGATAATGCCTCAACTAGTGGAAGGTTAATGTACAACTATTTGAAAATCTCTAAAAATTTTCCATAATGTTCTTCTATTTTGTCTTTCTTAAGTTTTGCTGGATAAAGGATAGTAGGTTTGTACTTTGGGATGGATGGCTTTGATGGTTTCTCTATAGTTGGACTTTCACTTAGCTTTTCTTTATCCTTGCTAACAGACGAGTCCTACAATGGGGCAGTCACCTCACTCTCTTTTTCTTGAACTTTAGCTTGTAGTTCCTTTCCACTCTTGAGTGTTACTACTTTTACATGTTCTATAGGATTTGTCTCTATATTACTAGGTAGTGAGCCTTGAGGTCTCTCCAATAGCATCTTGGCAATCTAGCTAACTTGAGTCTTTAAAGTGTGTATGGAAGCTCTATGATTTCTAAAAGTTATCTCTTGATTGTTTAAAATCATGTCTAAAGACTTTTGCCTTTCATCTGAGTCTTTGATAAACTTTGTCAACAAATCTTCAAGTGGTGACTTGGAACTCTAACCAGGTGGTCTTTGATAACCTAAAGGAGGATTAGGATTGCCCTTAGGAATGTTGCTTTTGTTACTCTAGGAGAAGTTTGGATGGTTTCTCCAACCTGGTTTGTATATATTACTGTATAGATTATTCTGAGGTTGAATCGGATTTCTCAAAGAATCTACTTGCTCAATGTAAGCTTCTTCACCAAAGGAGGGGTCTACAAAAGCTAGCTGTTGTGGTTAAAAGATAGTCAAACCATTGATTTTTCTTAACAAAGCTTCAACCTTAGATATGATTGTGGAAGCCATATCCAAATTTAGAACACTTGCAACTTTCTTCTCTCTACTTCTAGTGGTTGACCACTCATAATTATTTGTAGCCATGTCTTCAAAGAGAGTCAAGCTTTCTTTAGGAGTCTTGTGGTTTAAAGTGTCACCAGCTGTAACATCTATCATTTGCCTAGTTTGATAATTTAGGCCATTATAAAAAATATGCATGTGGAGCCACTCTGAGATCCCATGATGTGGGCATTTCCCCATTGATTTCTTGAATCTCTCCCAAGTTTCATATAATGTCTCCATATTCAATTGATGATAAGATTGAATTTCAGCTTAGAGCTTAGTTGTCTTTGATGGAGGAAAGAACTTATCCATGAACTTTTTTATTAACTTTTTCCATGTGGTGATGAAGTTTCTTAGCAACAAGTTCAACCATTGCTTAGGCTTTCCTCTCAACGAGAATGGAAAGAGTCGAAGACGAATTGCATCATCACTCACACCATTAAACTTGAAAGTATCGCATATCTCCAAAAAGAGTTAGGTATGAGCATTGGGATCTTCGTCTCGGAACCTGCCGAATTGAGCATATTGTTGTACCATTTAGATGATAGCTGACTTAAGTTCAAAATTGTTCGCATCCACTCAAGGCTGAACTATGCTAGAGTTAACACCAACCAAACTTGGTCTAGTAAAATTAGAGTTGGTTCTTAGTGGATCAGGAATCAAATTTAGATTTCCTTAATTCAGCTCTTGACCATATTTCTCATTCAGATCAGCCCTCTCTTCTTCTTGAAATTCTCCTTTAACAATTGTTGGTAAAGTGTCAATCGTGTTCTTATCCTTCTTTCAATATCTCAAGATGGTTCTCTTTAGTTAGGGGATTGAAATCAAGAAGCTTTTTAAAGCAACTCCTAGTCACACACTTTTACAACACAATGTATAGCAACCGTTAACACCACTATCATGATGAGAAGATGAAGAGAAATAAAATAAATAAATAAATAATGGCTAGATTAATAGGTATTAAGTGTTCCTAATATTGGCATATCCCTAGTAATGGCACCAAAAACTTGATCACTTTTTGCAGCCAAATCCTAGTTTCAAAAATTTGAGTTGCTTATTTTTAATTCTAACTATGAAGCAATAGGCAAGTGTACCTATTGTACTTGTAATATAGAGTTAAATACAAGGTCATCCCATAGAGATAATCTAAGTACTAGTATTAACTTCATTCCTATTATCTATCCGTCAATTACAAATGGTTTAAATCCTAAACTACTAACTAAGTAATTAATATACTTCTCCTAAGAACTAGTAGAGATTACTTGAGCAAATGATAAAATTTAATTCAATTATCAAGATAACCTAGGCCTTATTCTATTCCTATTTCATCATATGAATCATTGAATTCAAGAATTATTATTAATGAGTTCTTATGCTATAGAGTTTTGTATTTCAAGCTAAGCACTCTCTCGAGTCAATTAACTTATTTAACCATAAATTTATCGATTAGGATCTCTCCTCAATCAATAGCAACTTAGAATCGCATAAGAAACATAAACTCTTTAATAATTCAATTACAAAATAAAAGGTTTTGCTATCCTATCTCTAGAATTACAAGCAAATCTTATCAATTACATAAATCTAATTATAAAAGCAATTTCTCAGTTGACTTAGATGATATCAAACATAAATTCATACTCCAGATATATGAATCTAAGGAAAATATTACAGAACAAGCAATTGATCATAAGAACATGAATATAATTATATTAAGAACAAATTCTCATCATATGATAAAATAGTAATTGAATAAAACCTAAGTTTGAGGTTTACTCCTCCATAATATTAATAAAGAAAACACAAAATCTGGAAGATAAACTAAAATTCATGATTACAACCCGTTGAATTGAAAATCGATCGTCTTTGATCTTAAATCTCTATGGCCATTTTTCTTGGTAATTGAATTGTAATTTCTCTCAAAATCCCTAGTTAACATCTCATTCTAGCCTTCTCTTTTAATTTTAGATGCTATTTATATATATGGGGTCTTAAAGGTTGGTGAAAATAAAAGAAATCGAGAACAAATGACTTGATATACCCTATGGTAAGGGGCGTATGAATTTTTGTTCATGTTACTGGGTTGATATGCCCCTCGATATGGCCTGTGGCAAGGGGCATATGACTTTTTAACCTTGAATATATACACCATCACCCTTGCTATGGAGCGTATGGATCTAGGATTACACTTGTCTCTTCTTTTCTTTGTCAATTTCACTTGATTTGATTGTATTTAGCTCCATTTTGTCTGAAATCAACAATTTCATTAATTAAGTACCAACTCTAGATGATTTTCACTTAAAGTATCAACTAAAAGGGTCTAAATCATCCTAGAATTAAGGGTGCTATAGCAACTATCAGTAACTGTCTATATAAGGTGATTAAACTACCACTTTTTTCACTTTTCAAATTCTCTTATTCTCTTGTATCCAAAATTCTCTTGATTTCCTTTCATTTGCTTACTACCTTTGCAACCCTTCACTTACATTTGCATTAACTCTCCTTTATCCTTAAAAAATTTCTTATTTTGAAGATATGGCCAAATCTTCATCTTCTTCACAAACCCTATCAAACCTCAATTGTGGGGTTACACACCTGCTCCCCCCAACGCGCCCCCCCCCCCCCCCCCCCCAGGTTATGGTGATGAGCATGTTAAGACCTTTAAGTCAACCCTAATACCATTTGGGCCTAAACATCTCCAACCTCATAGCTTAACAAGATGGGGCAAGGAAAGGAATATGCCGAAGGGTGAAGAAGGCAACTCAAGAGGTGCCTCCTATGAGGAAGGCCCTGATATTGGGCATTAGCATTTGAAGACTCGAGCCCCAACGAACTACCCCCTTGCTGCGATTGCTCTTAGTAAGAGAAAATTGCTCGAGAACAAGGAGTAGCATGCCCATGACTGGGCCGTTGTTGTTTCTTAATCCTGATGTCGAGTGGGACTAAGGTAAGACTTGTTGCCTCAGTGAGGGAGGTCAGCCTTCTTGATACTGAAAGGCGTTAAAAAAGGAAGTTTGACATCCCACTAGCAAAGGGGGAGAGGAGGGAGAGCTACAACTCCAAAAGGTTGCCAGAGTCCACTTCCTCAAGGGCACCTCCTATTTTCATAGTCTATTAATTAGTGGCAGGGACTGAGGTTGGTCGCACCAATATGTTTAAGGGCATACTTAGCTTGTAAAATCAGTGAATCGCAGAGGAAACCGTATTAGGGATGGCTCCAACGTAGTTATGGTAACATCTTTCCACCTAAATTTTTTAGGTAAATCCTTTACTTTTCATTGCTTCTTGAGTTCTCCATTACTGTGCTAAACTAACCCATGTTTTGGGCTAAGAGGATGAAAGCTAAGCTAAAAAATGCTCAAGTAAAGCTTAGGGCAATCAGGAGGATTTTAGCAAAAAATTGGGCAAGGTTAAAGAGTGTGTTAGGAAAGCTTTAGATGAGGTAGGGAAGACACAAAAAGAGCTCACAAGAGCTAATAACCACATCTCCATCCTCACCAAGGAGATTGCTTCTTACAAACAAAGGGAGGTAGATAGGGATATAAACGGGTCGGGTTTACGATAGGTTCATTGAAACCCAAACCCGACCTAATAAAGAGGAAAAGTACTTAGAACCCACCTTGACTTGAAAGGATTTTTTCTCAAAGAAACTCAAGCCCACCACATTTGAAAAAGTGTCACCCGAACCCGACCCAACTCGAACCAAACATCGATTAAACCTCTTTTTTTTTTTCATACTTCAACTTAATTTCATATGTCATTTCTTTAATTTATTATTTTTCTACTTGTGATAAAAAAGATTAAGAGAGGAACATAATATACATTATATTAATTTATGTGAAATAAATAAAAACAAAGATAAAACAAAATTAATTTACACCATATATTGAATGAAAAGATTAACAGAGGAATAAAAATATGGTTGCAATGTAAATTGCAAACAGCAAGCCCAATAGTACATAGATGATTTTTTTTAAGTTCTATAATTCTTTAATTGCGGAGCACAATCACTAGATCCCTTCATTAAATTTAGCACAATTCTCTAACAAGTGCCACCTATAATGAAATGTAATGTAACATATATTAATAAGTGAAATTTTGCTAAAAAAAAACTCTATAATGACATATTTTTACTTACTCACTCTTAAATCTATATAGTTCTAAAATGCACCCCTAATCCTTTTCCTCAATTATCTTTATATTTACAAAGAGAGAGAAAAAATTATGTTGAATAAATCAAATAATGGGCAATAGAAGCTTTATTAATAACTAAATAAATGCAAATATTATATAATCTAAACTTTTACCTCTTGTTTAATATGATAACCAACTTTAAGTACACATTAATGCCTCAATTGTATTTGGATTGAGTCGACTTTTATGTGAGCTAATTACTCATCCACCAATACTAAAAGCAAATTCAAAAGTAACTGTAGATACAGGAACAACTAATATATCCTTAGCTATTTCTTGCAATTTAGGGTACTTGATTCCATTTGATTTCCACCAGTTAAGGCTATCAAAATTATCTATCCAAGGCAACACAGGCTCTTTTAAGTAATGCTCCAACTTTAATTTTACCTAGCCATCAGTATTGATGGTGTGTAGGTATTGCACCAACCTTAATTTTCTTGTACAATTAATACAAACACTATCATTACTTATTGGAGAACTTAAACAACTACTACTAATGCTAGTGTGAGTACTCTTACTGTGACGAGATTTGGCATTACATTGATATTCTTGAACCAATTCAAAACAAATGTTTCTAACATTTTATATCTTCATTGAAGCACCCACCCCATAAACATTACCAAACAGAAAGTCCACAGCTTCATTTTGAAGCATAGATCTAAAATAGTACAAACGACTATAATAATATACACATCACCCTAATATTTTTCAAACTTCTCAAGCATTTTATAGGCCATCATACAAATATTGACATTAGTAGGTTCCTCCCATTCAATCAAAGCTTCCTTAATTTCATACACCTTTTCAAAGTAATAATTTGTCGTTGGATATTGAATACCAGAAAAAAGATTAGTTACCTCACAAAATATTGCTAACTTGTTGCAAATTTCTTGTGCTAGCTTTCAGTCATCATCCATTGGAAGACATTAGTAGTGTCTATCCATATGCTGAACTTTGTAGAGAACTTATTTATATCCAATTACTGTGAAAATCATATCATATGTTGAGTTCCATTTGGTTTTGTAATCTAAAGAAAGCTTTCTACTATACAAAATATCCAATTGCTTGCATCCCTCTCTAAACTTCTCCACTCATTATGGTTTTGTAGACCAAAATACAACACTTTCACAAATCTTATCTATTGCTTTTTCTATTACACTCACACCTTCCTTCACAATCAAGTTTAAGATATGTGCATAACAGCGCATATGAGTTACCTTCCCATAAAGAATTAGATCATCTCTTTGTAGCTTTAACAATAAAGTTATCATCATAACATCATTTGTAGAACAATTATCTATAGTGACTATAGATAATTTTCTATCTAAACTCCACGACATTAGTGACTCAAATAGATAATTAGTAAGTACCTCATTTGTATGCGGAGTTAGAACATATACAATACTGCATAAGTATATAAATAAGGTTAAAAGAAATATGTAAATGTACTTTTTCAATAGATAATTTGAGAAAAACATGATAACAAAGAAGCTTACTTTAATAGTCGACTTTGAAGCCTCCAACTATTGTCAATGAAGTGTGCCATCACGGTCATGTATCCCTTTTTCTAATTAGTTGTCCACATGTCTATTATTATGGCAACTCGAGAATTTAAGCCTTTGATAGAGCCATTTTATACTAAATCTTTATAGTATGAATTGTGTTAATTTATTATTGATTTTATAGAAATCATAAGGAAATAGTACTTAATTTTATTATGGTAATAAATCAGGCTTAATGGAGTCAAGAGTGCTAATTCAAGTGATTTAGAGAAGTCATCTACAATCTGGATCAAAGACAAGGATTTACACCGCCGGAGGAAAGTACATGGGTGTGTATTTGAAGTATACGGCCGTGTACTTGGTTTGGAATCAACAGAAACATACACGGTTGAAGTACACGGCCGTGTATCTGTCTTGAAGAACCAACAGAAGGAGGCACGGTTTGTGATCTAGCCGTGGTGGAAGCTGTGCCATATACTGAACAAGGATGAGGAAATGTGGATTATTGACCAGAGGGAAGCACGGTTCAAAATCTGGCCGTGTTGGTGGGCGTGCTAAGCGTACGTTATTCACTTCTCGAGATTTACTTGAAAAAGGAAAGATATATTCGTATCTTGCTAGCTGAAGATCCTCTGCCATTTCCTTAACAGTATAAATAGAACCAACCCTAGAGGAGAAAGGGAGATTTTTGGACAAGAAGAAAGAAGGAGAGGCAGAGCAAGGGAGACCGGAAACAAAGACTTTTCATGTTTTCACTTTTAATTTTCGTTTTGAAGATGAACATGTGTAGCTAAGTAGATTTTCTAGCCAAAGGATCATTGAAGTTTAATTCTTTATGAATTGTGAGATCTAATTGATTTATCTTTACTCTATTATTTGTTTTTGATATTTATATATCTTCTGAATGTTTTGTTAATGTTATCTTAGTTAATTGGTATGAATTAGAGCTCTTCTACTCAATTAGCAAGTTAATATATTATCAACTAGTACGTCAGATCCGTAATTATTTGATAGTTCTAGTTTCTGTGACACAATGGCATGTTTGATTATAAATTAGATAGTCAAATTCATGTTATGGAGATATATGATCTTGTTTAAATAGGTTATCTTATAATCTACTAGCAGGAATTGATAATCTCTCTAGTTTTTTTAATGCTATTGATAGATTAAATCCTAAGAGCTTGTTTAGGGTTGTTTAATCAATAAGAGAAGTAATCAAAGAGCTTGTTTTGATTATCAAGAAAGTAAGGAGAGATAGGTTATTAGAGCTTGTTAATAACCATAACCAATTTATCTTAGATAAAGAATAGAAAATATTTGCATCAATGATCAGTTCTATGAATTAAATTATAGTGATTCCTTTGGTTAGGCTTTTATCATTATTCAATTTTTATTATCTGATTTCAGTATTATTTTGATTCACAAACAAAACCCCCCATTTTTCTTTTCCTCTCTATTCTCTTTTAATAGAAATATATTTAACCAATCCCTGTGGATACGACCCTACTCACTACTATACACAAATCATATAATTGTCTAGGAGTAGGTTTTTATTTTTGTTGGATTCGACACCCATCAGCCTTTCAACATCACTCCCAATTTTTCCTTCTCCTCCTTGTAAATGCTCATAATTTCTTTCCTCATGGTAGTGCAACTAATATGATTTACCAATGGTTAAATGCTACTGATATACTCTCTAAACCACTCATATTCAACCATAGAAATGGGATACTCATGAATAATGATTGCCTTTGCAAGTTTTTGTCTCGAGGTTTTTGGATTGAATGACCAATTTCTAATCTTTAACCCACTCTCACCATCAATTTCTCTTTTTCCATAGATAGAAAACATTGCCTAATGTCTATTTTTTTTTTCTCTACAAGCACCTATTCAAATAATTATGCAAATGCTTTGTTCCATTTGAGCTATTTACTTTTAGTTTTTTTGTTACAATGATTGCATACAGCAAAATTCTCCTCATCAATTGTTTTTTTCATTATCCATTCCACACACTAGAAGTTAACTTACGTTTGCTAGCATTATCACTTGCATTTGTATTGCTTGCAACTTTAGAACTTGATGTAGCTCTTAGTCTTCTTCATGCACCTTCCTTTTCAAATCCAGATGTTGGAAATGAAATTTCCTCAACTTCATTCACATCCATGTTCTCCTCAATTTCATATGTCCATTTTCCCTACATTGCATAATGAATTTTGTAAATATTTCAGTACCACAAATGCCATCAATCATAATTAATTGCTTAAGTTCAATCTAATTTTGAAGGAGTGGGAGTTAAACTCGAGCTACTTAAGTAACTCATCAAGGTTAGCTTAATGAACTCACAAACTTAATCCAATTTAAGCATATATTGAATTTCAAATTTCTCAAATTCAATGAGAGTTCAAATTTTAATATATTATTAACTAATAGTCATGAATATATATATATATATATATTAATAATCAAATATACATAAGCTCAGTTGAGCTAAGTTCTGGTTTTATTACAAGGCACATTGAGTGGAATTTAGGCTCAATATTGCTTTATTCCAGCTTACTTACAACCTACCCATTACCTTAAGCGATACACTACAACTAATGAATCCATTAGTTGGGGAGTAGTTAATTTACAGTTTTAGCACATGCACAATATTTCTTATCCAGAAATCAAGTTCCATATGTTGGAATAAAGTATAACAACATTCTAAACTATGAGTTTTGTAACAGGGTAATGCAGTCGGCCTATGATTATTTAATACACATTAGGTGTGTAATTCATTAACTCATCCATTGATTACATTAGGAAGTACAAGAAAAATATATGCTAATTCAAAGTTCAACAAACCGTATGGGTACAGTAGATAGGAATGTTAATGTATGCAGTATGCTAATTTAGAGCTCAACCCTGTTCTCCTCTAATTAATTTTAGCTGCAAAAGCCCCATTCAATTAATTCATTTTGAGCACTTAATTTTTCAATAAATTGTAACCTTAAATCAAATCAATTTATTCCAAGTGGTTTGACATAAAAAACAGAAGGAATGTATAGGTTAAAAAACAAACCATTCGCGTCGGCAATGGACAACAGCCTTGCGGCCGTCGACACTCGACAAGAGTTTTCCATAACCCAAACTAAGCGCCAGACTGAAGAGATGAGAGACCGAGCCGACACAAATTGACAAGTGACACACATAGACAAAAATAGACCGAGAGAGAAAGAGAGATTGAGAGAATGAGGGTGGGGACCATGGGATAATGCAAACTAAATTGGCCGTTGAGGTGGACTAGTGGAGGAATAGAAGATAGGCTTGCAAAGGTAAGGCTTTGTGTTTGTGTTAAGTGTTAACTCAACTAAGAGTAAGAGTAAGGTAGCGTTTGGTTGCCACAAAAATGTGGTACTGGACAGGACAAATTTTTTTGTCCTGTGTTTGGTTGCCATTCATGAAAAAAGTACTGGACAAAAATTCAATTTGGTACTAGACAAAATGGAAAATTTTTGTACCACATGTAATTAGGTACAAAAAATTCGGTACTGGACAAAAATTCATTTTTTTTTAAATCTCCAACTTGCCCTTCATATTTTTCTCTTTACAAACAAACCCTACCTCTCCAAACCCTTTTCATTTGAACCCATCCGCGCTGCACTAGCTTACCCTTCAAGTGCAATAGGAAAACCCATCGGCACCGCTCCAACAACGGGATTCATCGTGCAATCGACCGCTATTCGAACGTCGTTGTTGTCACGCCAGAAGTCGCTGTCAAGTCCGTATCCTTTCGTTCTTTCTCACATTCTTGCTTACTTTTCTATGTTCCCCACATGCTTTACCTGTGGTTGTCGCCATCCATTTAGATTTCCCTCGCTTGCTTTTCTATCTTCGTCGCATGCTCTCCATTTGGTTGTCGTCGTACGTTTAGATGTTTGTTGAAATGGGATGGTGGTAGTGGATCAATCTTTCATGTATAAATAGATCATCACATGTCCCAACTTGATTCCAAACTCATGTTTTGATTTCTAGTACGATAAGAACAAAGAAAATTACATAGCATGAGAAAAATAATATAACATAAGTTTTTTTTTTTTAAACCATGTTTATTGCTAATTTCTAGTCAAGATTCTTTTATGTTGTATATTATTTATTATGTATATATACTATATCGGAACATCATTTTTAAGATAAAAGAAAAATAAGTAATGTGTTATTTTATTAAATATAACATAAATTATTGTAATTTATAATATAAATTATTAATTTTTTTCAATCAATGGATTTACACGAATTATTTTATATAATTTATAATCTATTCAAATTGTATTTTCTTATAATAATATCAAATATGTATAAATAACCATGATATAATTAAAAGGTATAATTGTCAAATTTATTATGCTTAGTCTAGTACTTTGCAATTCCAAACATTAGACAACACAAAAATCTTTGTCCAGTACTGAACAAACCAAACGTGGTACAATTTTTTTTTTGTCCAGTCCTTATTTTGTACTGTCCAGTACTCCTTATCTTGTCTAGTACTAGTAACTAAACGTTACCTAAGTCTAACTGTTTAAGTCTAAGTTACTATAACTTGTGTCTGTGTAAGCTAAATGTAGTGCAAGACAAAATGAGGGATGCGGACGACCGAATGAGGCCAAGGATCGAGTGAGTCGAGTCAAGGAGTGGACTGTGGATGCATGGAGTGGGACCGAGACTAGACTGGAGACACACAAGAGTAGAAGACATGACGGCTCATACTTAGTGCTACTACGTACTGCCTACTACTCTTTGGTGTGCTCTACTCTACATCTACTAGACTGGACAACTAGAGTCTAGTTCTGGTTCTACAGTCTTTCATTTATTGTTGTTGTTAATATGGGCGTATGTCTTAATATGTTTTGGTTTCATTCCTTGGGTTCGATTCGGCGGAGAAATTAAATAAGATTTAAAACATAAAAAAATAATAGAATCAATTATACAGAATATGAATTATAATATTAATTTATTATTTAAAAAAAAGTTCACAAGTTGGATTTTTCCATCAGGTTTTTCATAACCTGACCCTAAACCCTATAAGATTTGATCTCATAAGGTTTTTTCGAGGTCAATTGGGTCGGATACCCTATTACGACTCGCCCTGGTTGCATTCTTAGAGGTAAAGCACAGGATGAAACTTTGCACTCAAGAGGCCATGTTAGCAGATTACAATCATGACATAGACACTATGCAAGAGTGCTTAGATAAAATCTGCCAACACAAAGAAGGCTTTGAAATCCCATGTTGCTAAGCTCAAGGAGCGTGTAGATCAGTAGGGTGTATATATCCCAAAGCTTAAGGAGTTAGAGAAGACAATGAAGGAGCAATACCATGATGAGATCTTTGAAGAGATTTAAGCACACAAAGAATACTTTTAGCAACTAGTCGCCATCATAGAGGAAGTCAATGAAGGATAAAGCATTAGATTCATGAGCTAAGACTTGAGATGGCTACGTTAAAAGATGAAAGTACTAGACATCCCTCTAGAAGAGAGGGAGGAGCTACAAGTAGAGAAGTTGGCCAAGGAAGAGCCAAACCACCTTTAAGGTGAAGAGTTGCCTCCTAGCTCTCCATCAAAGTTCCTTCACCAATTCTTCCTTGTCTAACCGCAAAGGAAATGCCACCACCACCAATTGAAGAGCAACCTACTAGAGACTTGTTTAATCTTACTAAAAATCAACTTAAACTTTCCTTGGCTCTAATCAACAACCTACCTTAGTAGGCTTTTCTTGTTTCTCTCACTCTCTTTTTTTTATATATATATATACTTTGTACTTTGTATTTATTATTTTTTTTTTATGATTGTACTATAGTTGAGATGTGGACCTTTATCCATGTACAAAATTCTTGTGATTAATGATATGACGTTTATTTTTCCTTTTATCTCATTTATATGTTTATTACTACATGTTGGGAGTTTTTCTTTTATTTATTTTATAGACTAAAGTTTTTAATTGAAAAAATATGCACAACCAGGCATCCCCTATTGGTAATATCTTCAACATCTAGACTTAAGCCTGATCAATGAAGATATCCCATTATGCTAGCATGGAATACAAGTCCACTTAACACGGCCTTAGAGGACTTGAGAGCTTATTCACTTAATGGCTAAGAGGAGTTCCTTAGGTGTCTTGCTCCTTAAATAGGCGAGGACTTAACTCATTAATCACATTAATCATGATTGAGTTTTAGATTCATGTTCTTTATAAGATGAATTAAAGTACAAAGAAAGACATAATCTTTGCAAAATATTGAGGCAATTTTAGTTTCATTAAATAATGGAAATGTTTATAATAAACTGAATTCTTAGATTAAACCTTAAACTTATCTAAAATATTTCTATAAATTTTTTGTGTACTATGTCCTTAGGATCGGATGCCTATTAAGCCTCTCTAACTCATATGCCTTGTGACTGACCACTCTATATTTGGACTAAGTCTTCCTAGTTTAAGGCTAACTTACCTTGGCCTTCCCTTGATCTGGTAGCTACAAGTTTCCTATAAACTAGGTCTTTAGATTAGAAGGCTTTATGCTTCACTTTCTTATCATAGTATTTAGCTACTCACTATTGGTATGCTACCACTCATTAGCTAGCTTAGTCTCTCATCTCTTCAAGGAGGTCAAGATTGGCTTAAAGATTAATCTCAATAACTTGTAGATCTAAGTCGCAAGTGCGAAGGTTGGGAAGTTCAAGCTTAACTGGTAAGATTGCATCAGTTCTGAAAGCTAAATTGAAGGGACTCTCCCTTATGACTATTACCAAAGTTGTTTGGTAGCCCCATAGTATATAGGGCAGCTCATCAGCTCACTTCCCCTTTACTTGATCAACACTCTTCTTATAGCTCTAAAAAATGACTTTATTAGTGGCCTCAACTTATCTATTCAATTGCAAATGGGCTACTAAAGTGTAATGGATCTTAATCTCATACTTACTATAGAATTCCCTAAACTTGTGATTATCAAACTAGGTGTCATTATCAGTGATAATGGCATTTGGTATGCCAAAGCTACATAAGATGTTGTTCTACTAAAGTCTCTGACATCATGCTCGGTGATCTTTATCTACGGCTTCAACTTCTACCCATTTGGTGAAGTAGTTAGCAGCAACTATGATGTATTGGTGCTGACTGTTGCTTTAGGAAATGGTTTGAAGATGTCAAGTCTCCATTAGGCAAAAGACTATGGGCTCTTGATTGGCATAAGGGTGTTGCTTGATTATTTGTCAACCAAAGAGTGCTTTTAACACTTATCGCATCACTATATGATCACCTTGGCATCTTTTTTCATAATGGGCCAATAATACCAAACTTGAAGTGAAGCACCTTTATGGCTAAGCCATAACTCATAATGTGGTTATTGTAAATCCCAACATGGAGCTTAACCAATAAGTGCTCGACCTTAGAAGGTCGTAGACACCTAAGGAGTACTAAACTATATACCCTTTTGTAAGGTTGCCCATTAAGAAGTGTGATTAGGCTACCTTCTAAATTAAGGCCTTAACCTTCTTTCTTTTTTTAAGTATGGTGCCATTTGTCAAGTACGTGATGATTAGGTCTATCTAGCATGGCTCCACAAGGGGTTAGGTTTCGTTAACAAGGCACTTTTATTACACTTCCTAGTGCTCTTATCAAGTAAGAATTCCATGAACACTTTCTTGCCTAGGTTAGAGAGGCATGTTGAGGCAAGCTTTGATAATCCATTCACTATGGACAATAAGTTATGAGTCTAAAAAAGTTTCAATCTCTTCCACCTTAGTTCCCTTGGTCTTGCAACGAGGGCTTCATACTCTGCCTCATTATTATTGGTTAAGAATCTAAACTCCATAGTATACTGGACCTCGATACCATGTGGTCCATTCAATATAAGTTTAGATCCACTCCCCCTTTAAGTGGATGAGCCATCAATATAGAGAATCTAAGTAGGCTTCTCATGAACTTTGATGAGCGCTTCATTGTCTATTGTTGATTTAGTGATGAAGTTAGCTAATACTAGTGCTTTAATCACTTCACGTGGCTAGTATTAGATGCCATATGTGTTGACCTCTAAAGTGTAGCAAACCACCCTTCTCAACAAGTGAGGTTTTTGAAGAATTTGCCACAAGGGCTAGTCAGTGAGTACCAACACTTAGTGGGCTTCAAAGTAAGGGCAAAACTTTCTTTTAAAGATGACCATGACTAGGGCAAACTTTTCTCTTTCTTTTTTTAATATTTAACTTTTAAGCCCTATAAGACGTGGCTAACATAGTAAATAGGTCGATACTCTCTTCCATCAACTTGAACGAGCACTAAAGAAAGGGCACAACCATTAAGAGAGAGGTAGAAATAAACTCTTCTCTTAATTCCTAATTCCAAGTTAACTAATTGGAATCTCTTTTGAATTAAAACTCTAAAATCGCATTACTTTCACTTTGTGAATTCCATTATTAAGTTTAACCTTAATTCAAAAGATTTACGACGTCGTATTTCTAAGATTGCAGGTAACTCCTTCCATTCTTGCTAGATCTATTCAAACATAAGATCCCTTAATCCTATGTAAGAAATCGTATATCAAATTAATACACTAGTAATATTAACTTGAAAACAACAAAGAATACATAATTAGATTATAAGAATAACAATAACTTCATTTAATAATAATAATAAAAAAAACATATGTTCATTATAAGGTTTATCATATTTGAATACAAAAGGAAAATTAAACTAGCATCATATTGAAATTACAAGAAAAAAAGTAAAAATAATTCATAAAGAAGAATATTAATAAGATAGAAATAATAGTAAAACTATAACTACTCTATTGTTAATTCTAAAACTCTATGTATCAAAAAGCTTGAACTCTACCCCTTTTTATATTGATAAAAAGCCTCCTATTTAGGAATGTTGTAGTTTCCTAGAGTAGAATTGGAATCTTCATAAATGAGGAAATATTGCTCCAACAGGCAAGAATTGCATCTCCAATAATTAGGAAAATTGGCTTCTTTTGAATGGAAATTAAATCTCCATAATGAATCGCTCTTCAAAATACTAAAATTTAGCTTGGAAAATTGATTTGAAAAGTAAAATCTCTACTTGACATGGGTTTGACACAGTCATGCAAAAGCTTGTGTACCTTTCTTCTTGAAAATCTCCAAAAATTTATATTTAACATGCCCTTTGACATAAGTATGCCAATGACCCTGTAGCTTGGCACAACTACTTCTTTAAGCCTTTTTCTTACCTTATTTGACATAGATTTGGGCACAACCATGCTGTAGTTTGTCAAGCCTCCTAACTTTGTAACTTTGATTACTTTGAATTGCATACCAGTTACGCATTTTTGTTCCATTTTATCAAAAATTACATTTTAAAGTCTTGAAATCAAAATAAAGGCTAATTAAGTGCAATATCCATCCAAAATATTTAAAAATTAAACTAAAGACTAAATCCTACCTTTAACAACTTTTATACTTTTTCTTCTTCTATGGTAGCTTGTTACCCTGGTGTAAAGTGTCTCTTCTTTTATTTTACGATCTTGGTGATCAAATCAATGTTGAGTTAATGCAACATCACATATGGTAGAATTATAAGCATGTCAAAAGGTGACCATGCAAATGCTTCCACGTTTTCTCTAAGAAAATCAATCATCTATTAGTGGAGCTCCTTTAAGACCACTATTCCTATCTTCATGGTCTATTTGGGGAGGCTACCAATTTGTATTTCTTCAGTTTCTTCAACTAGTTCCCCCTTGATCCTAGTTTTTCCTCAAGGGCAACTTCAATGGTGAGGACTTCATGTTGTAAGAGGGCTTGGGGATAGCAATTCCTAGCTATTCATTGATCTTCCTTACAAATTCTGACCTCATTAGGAGTAATGAATTTAGCCTTTAGATGCTTTGTTGAGGTAACTATTCCAATTGCATTATGTGATGGTCATCTTAAGATGGCATTGTATGGCGGACACATGTTGATGACAATAAAATCTACTAGTGTGTGAGTCATATAGGGGCTATCTTTAAGTTTTAAGGGGAGGGTTATAATGCCCTCAGGTTTGGTTTGTTGATTATTGAAGCTCTAGAATTGGTGGTTGTATGGCTTTAACTTTGCCTTAACCTAATCTTTCATTCGATTAAAAGCTTTTTTTTAGATGATTTCCATGAACCTGTCGTTATTAATGAGTATCTTGTGTAAAGTTGGGAATGTGGGCTTAATAGGCCAGCCTACTTTGGCCCACATCAAAAGTGGGAAAAAAATATTGGCCTAAACTCCCCCATGCTAGTTTATAGGTTAAGTGAGCCAACCCATAAACTTGCAATAATTTTTTTTTGTAGAAAATTATATATTTTCAAAATAATAATGTATTTTTAGTTCTTAACAATATATATACCATACAACAATTAGATCAAACCAGTAACTACTAAGTACACATTTAAATAATCTTTTAATTTAATCATAACTCATAATAATTATTCTACCCTCTATAAATAATCATGTCCTCAAAAGTGTTAATGATAGGGGGGGTAGGTGAAGAAAACAAGTAATTTACACATTCTTCTATAACTTCGATTCTCCATGGTCATTTGTATTTGGTCTATGTATACAAAAAATAGCTATAAGTTGATGATAGAAAATCAAATTTAAATCCCTTTTGTCATTTGGGGGGGAGAGAGAAAACAAGTAATTTACACATTCTTCTGTAACTTCGATTCTCCATGCTCATCTAGATTTAGTCTATGTATACAAAAAATAGCTATAAGTCAATGATAGAAATATCAAATTTAAATCCCTTTTGTCATTCTCATGAATATACCATTGCATATCTTAAGGAACAAAAAACTTAAATCTCATATGATAGGAAACAAGACAACCCTAAACCATAATTAAGCAAATGTAGTAATTATCACCAAGTCTTTTTCACTAATCATACAAGAAAAAAAGTCAAAAAAAAAAAAAAACTACTAGAACACCCATCATTCCTTCTCATTTTTTATATATCCATCAATTATCATCATCAGCAACCAAATTTGAGTCCACCTTGGATGAAGTTTTCCCGATTTCTTCTTCTTCTTCTTCTTCTTCTTCTTCTTCTTCTTCTACAATTCACTAAATCACATTTATAATTAGCTATAAATGTTAAAAGCTTAAAATTATGCATTAAAAGAAAATTTTACCAAAAGAAAGGAAGGAAAAAAAAAACCACCTTCATAAGCAAATCCTTGTAACAAATTGCATGTGCAAATTAAAGTTTCCACATTTGTAGAAAGTATAGAACTGTGGTACTTATTAAGAACATGAGCACTAATGTTAAAAGTTGACTTAGATGCTATAGTAATAATTGGAATGCTAAGCATATCAATGGCCATGATGCACAAATTGGGATATCTCTAACTTTGAGTCTTCTAATATTATAATACATCTAATTTCAAGTAGTAGTTTATATCTATTACTGGCTCATCCAAATCAAGATCCAAAGAAGACTCACCAATACTCTTTACTTCTACTAGGCAATACTACTGCATCATTAAGGAAAAAATTAATTAAATTTTGATGCATAATATGAAAAAATATTATTAAAAAAATAAATAAATAAGGTTATTATTGAACTTACACCTAAAGTAGAAAATTCAATACCCAAACCTCTTCCTAATCTCAAGTTCCATGCTACTACTCCTTTACTTCCACCTCTAAATGTGTCTTGACCTTGAGAAAATGACCCAACCTAAAAACTTCTAGATAAATGATCTATCGTACTCTTGTCATATTCTTCAAAGGGCTTATATAACTTGCTCTTTATGTTAGCCAACTTCTCTTTATAAGTAAGAGGATCAATTTTGTTAAAGTAAAACTTTAAAAAATTAAACTTCATCTAAGGATCAAGGACCGCTCCAAGTGCAAGGACAATACTATACTCCTTCCAATATTTATCAAACTTTTGTTTCATTTTAATACACATCTCCCTTATGATAAGATCTTAACTACTTAAATTCTCATTTAACAAATATTGGATTCTCCATACTTGCAAAAAATAGAGGTTTAAAGTTGGATATGAGGAACTTATAAAAAGCTCTTCAAAAATTACATATCTTCTTTACTCTTCTCCACTCATCCATTGATAGACAATAATTATAATGAGAATCATTCAATTGAAGGCAACAAAAAGCATGCTAATACTTTAGTGCACTATCAAGCATAAGGTAAGTGGAATTCCATCTAGCAACTACATCTAAGCATAAACTAACATTAGTATCAATGTCGCCAACTTATTCAACACACTCCTAGAAATTTTTCATTCCACCTTCCAAGCGCTTAGCATACTTCACTCTCTCTTGTTTTATGTAAAGCTTGATTAGCTATCATCAGCCCCTCTTTAAAAATTAAATAAAGACTATGGGCACAACATCTAAAATAAAAAAAAACTCACCACCACATAACAAACTATTTTGTAAGTTGAGTTGCCCTTTTAAGTAAGCTTGCATGCAATTATTTGCAAATGTATTATCCAATATAAGAGACAATATCTTTTTATCTATGCTCCAATGTTTCAGAAATTCAAATAATGTCTTAGATAGCTCAAAACCTGAGTGGGAAGGGGGCATCTTACAAAAAGAAAGAATTTTATTATTGAGTTTCTATTTATCATTTACAAAATGACTAGTTAAACAAATATATCCTTCACTTGTGGAAACATTCCATATATTAAAGGTCAAACAAACTCTCCCATGAATTTTCTACAAAATTTATTTCAAATTATCCTTTTAAGCCAAATATAAATTCCAAGCATCTATTATAGTAGTTTTTTTTTTCTAAAAATGGGCTTATTATTAGAATTATATAACCTTATAAACTGTGTGATTTTCCTATACTTAACAAATGAAAATGAGAGATTATGTTCAATAATAGCCATTAACATAATCTCATGAGCAACTTTTGAATATAGTTTTCTTGACCTTAACTTCCTAGCATGATCAATTATCATATCACTTACATCATTATACTTAAGAACTTTAATCAAACGACACTTTCCAAGATGTCGAAGTAAGGTTGAAGTTCTATGCGAATGTCCACCGATAACATATTCAGTCCGATACCCTTTACACTTGGCTCTATTTTTGCCATCTTTCCCAACACTTTTTTTTTTTTTTTTTTGTAAATTTTCCCCAACTTTGGAAGTATTTGATTGAGATTTTTTACCTAAGGGTTCTCTAGATTAAGAAGACCTTACTTGTACATTAGCATTAGGTTCATTGACTTTTAACTCATCATCTACATTAATATGTTCTATTGTATTTGTAATATCATTGCTTGTAGGACCCATTATGAAAATACACAAAAAAAAAAAGAAAATATGAGATCATAAATCTATAACATATGTTCATATGCTAAAAGGAACAAAAGAAACTTATTGTATTTTTGTATGAAGTAATGTGTGAAGGAAAAGAAACAATAGGTCACACTTGATTGTTAGAGTCATGCTTTTGAGCTTCTAGGGGAATTGTTTGCTAGTTACCAACTAACCCATTAGTTTTAGTATCACCTTAATGCCATCAACAAAATAAAAATAAAATAAGGAACCGACTTTTCTTTTATATTGTGAGATCAATGTGTGTAAGTGCAATGATCATTTATGTTTGTTTGATTTCAATGCAGTAATGATTTGCCTAAGTGAGCAAATGAGTGTGTCCATAAACAATGAGTAAAAGAGACTTTTTTTTTTGTTATTTTTGTTCTTGAAATGGAATTTTCAAATTATTAAAATCATGAATGAGATTATTGAGAATATAACATCCCATTATGGATCTATTGGTAATAATTTATACATTACTTTATGAATAAGATTAAGATTTATGATATGAAACTGATTGTGCATTAATTTCCTCAATTACATTAGAAGCTACATACAACCCTTACTGATTTAACTATTCAATATCACTCCATTTGTACCATTTTTTTTTTCTTTTAGGAAAAATATACAATCTAAGTATGAGAAATAATGGTCCTAAAACAAAAAAGTATGAAAATTTTGGTTCATTATTTTCTTAATTTTATTATTTTAAGATCTAAGCCTATTTTTTAAATAGAGAGTGACCAAGATCCTATTTTGGTCTATTTTTCAAAACTTAGTTCCTAGAATCATAAGGAAAAAAAAAAACCATAGTTACTGAAACGAAAGAACATATTAAACAGGTTGGATGAGAGACATTCTAAAATGCACTAATTAAGTGCTTAAACTCAACAATAATGTACAACACTATTAATCTTAAACTACTGGCCCCTTTATCTTTAACAATCATTCAATGAAAGAGAAGGAAGAGGAAGAAGAATAAGGGAAGTACTAAGAGGGGGAGATCGAGGTAGAGACGTGTTGACTACTATGGCTTGCATAGTGCATGTAGACACAAAGGCATAGAGATGCGCTAGCTACCAGGAGCTTAGATTCCAAACTGACAACTAAGGGGTGTGGAGAGATGTGAGGTCTTAGAGATGAGAAATGAGTGAGTGAGTAAGTGAGAGAGAGAGAGAGAAGAGACTGAGAGTGAGATAGAGAGAGAAGAGAATGGGAGTGAGACAGAGTGAGAGTTGAGACTAGAGAGAGGAGAGGACGGTATATGTTTGTTGACCATTGTCTATTATATACAGACTATTATAGGGGTCGGGCCATTGCTTTTTTTTCATTTTTTTCCTAACTATATAGACTCTAACAATTCAATTAATAATAATAACAATAATAATAATAATAATAATAATAATATATTATTATTATTATTATTATTATTATTATTATTATTATTATTAAAGTATGCGGGCTAACACAAGCTAACCTACCCTGAATCGAGTTAGCTTACAAGTAAGGTGAGTCAAGCCAAAAAGCTAGTAACTTAAGTTTACCAAATTTTTCCAACCCAAATCACACATTTTTGCAAGTCAAATGGGTCGGCCTACTTGGCTCAACTTGCCTGCATAACTATAATCTTGTAGACCTTAAAGTCGATGATCTTTGCTCGGATAACAAGGACATCATTACAAAAGGTCATGATACCCTCCAAGTCATCATTAGAGAATGAGATGGCTATATCTACTCTTGGTCTCTTGGTTTATGCATTGAGCACACTTTGGTAGTCCCTTGATCAAGCCTAAGCCTTACTTTAAGAGCTTGACTACCTTCATGCTACTAGTCTACCCACTATTGTATTAATTGTTTCTCAGGTGGGTTTAACATCTTACTCTTGTTCTCTATTATCTTCATCATGATAGTCTCATTTTGGAGGTCGTTCAACATTTGTGATATACTCATAAAGGTAGCTTTGTCAAATAAGTTCCTCAAGGCATTCTTCAACTGTGTGCAGTTCTCAGCTGTGTGGCCTTTATCTTAATGAAAGTCATAATATTTATTGAAGTTCCTCCTTGATGGTTTGTTTCCCATTTTCTTAAGCCACATAAGAATGTTCCTATCTTGAATCACCATAAAAATGTCAGCTTGAAGCTTGTTTAGTGGGGTATACTGCTCATAGAAAGGGATAGCATGCTTTTTGCTACTATCTCCATTTTGAGCAAACCTATTGTTATCATCCTTAAGGCCAAGTCTACGCTTTACTAAGGGTTAGTCCTTAGCCCCTTTTCTTTATGCAAGGACTCCTACTTGACTTGTCTTCTTGCTAATATAGCATCCTCTTAAGCAATACAATCTACCAACCTCTCTTGGAATTCTTTGAAATTTTTAGGCTTATGTAGCATAAGGGAGTAAAAGAACTAAGATCGCAATGGCTTCTTTATCTCTTCATGTTAAAAAAAAACAAGATATTTTAGATTTTATGGGTTTAAATCTCATCTATTATCTCTTACCTCCTTAATAGCCACGTTCAAGGTGACACTCATGTCTACATTGGGGATTTAAAGCATGGCCATGTTAAAGCTCAAAATATAATCTCTAAGTGTCTCATCTAACTTCTGTCATATTAGGTTGAGAGTTGGTGAGTCACGTTTAAGCATCTTACTCATCAAAAAGTGCTAATAAAGTTGTATGGTGAGCTCCTTAAAACTTGAGATAGAGTTTATGGCTTGAGGCCTTTGTACCAAATATAGGTTGCTTTCTTTAATGTACCTAGAAAGGCTTAACAAATGATGGCATTAGAGACATTGAGAAGGTTCATCTAAGTAGTGTAATAGCTCAGGTGCTCGGATGGATTAGTTGTCCCATAATAAAACTCCATTGGAGAATTGCAAACATGTGTTATGAATTGTTCACCTCGAGTCTCCTATGTAAAAGGAGTCTTTGATGGTAAGCATATCCCAAGAGTCGAGTTTCCTCGTTTCCTTGATCTCATTAAGATGCTTGATCATATTATTTCTTTCATCCAATGATGGGTAGCCAAGGAATGGTTCGATTGAGCCTCAGCATCATTATTCTTATAGTTATTTGTCTCGCTCATTGGCTAAGGGGCTTGGTTCTAATGTTATGGCATGTCTCCTTGATAATGTGAAACACTATCACCTTGATGTTCACTACATAGTTGAGAATTGTGTTGGGAGTGCTTGTGAATTTCATTCACTTGAGCTTGCAAACATCTATTCTTAACTACTAGGTCAACCATTTACTACTCAAGATGCACAATCCTATCCTTAATGCTTTGTTGTGTACTTTATAGTGTTGAAGGCACTAGTGGGGGGTTGTTTGAATCAATCAGTGGGTTGTAGTCATCAACAACTTTCTTGCATGAATTTCTTCCATATCTTGTACAAGCCATGGTGGTTTATAGATCATAGATTGTGGGTGCCAATCGTTCATTCTTGTTCATGCCATGGAAGGTCTTAAGTTAAATTGAATCCTCAATTGGGCAAAGTTTTGATTTGCAAGATAAACAAATGTGAGCTATTAGAAGCTAGAGTTGTCTCCAGTGCTTGGATTGTGATGCTCAAGTTAGAGAACTCGCGTAACGGTAAGAGTTATCAATCTTATCTAAAGGTTTCAGTTCCCTGCATTGGTGAAGTGATCCTTTATTTATAGCATAAGAGTGGTAACATATTTATGACAAGTGAATCTTCTCTTAAAAATATCCACTTTTATCTAAGATAGATATGGTGAAATGTATGTTTTGGGAATCGGATATACTTTTCATATGTTTCAAACTATCCATAAGTATGTATTTTATTAGGTGTAAGGCCTAGCCAAGATGGGCTCTATAGCCCATGACTGAATTAGCCTATAAAAAGATGAATTCAATTTATTTAAAGTTGTATGCATTCGGGTTTTCAGGAAAAAGAACTGTTGAATTCAATTTATTTGAAAGTCCATGTATTTGGGCTCTTTTAAATAATTTTATGTTGGGAATCGATTCAGTTTTTGTGAAGTAGCGTTTTCTTGCATTATTGGCTACAATTTTGGCACGAGATGGAAATGGTGGATTCAATTTCTTTGCATCCATTTCGCGTCTGAGCACAACTGCAACATGTGGGATAAATGTTTATGTATATAGTTACAATACTTCCTGCGCCCACATGGCTTCAATTTTTTGTAGCAATATTTCAATCTTTTCACTTTCCATTTTTACTTCCATGCCGATGTCCTAATGATCATGGATGAGAATGAGTGTCTATGTTGATGATGAATGATTTATGATGCATTCTCTAAACTTTTTTTTACCTTTTTTTTTTTTAGGAGTTTAAGTATCTTCTTCTACTATAACTGTTACCTTTTCAAAACTTGCTTGCTTAATTTTGCTTAAATTTGAAAAAAGGTGCAATTTTTAATATTTATTTTATATTTATTCACTTATGACAATAATGGGTATTGTTTATTTCATTTGACAATATATGGAATTCCGGAGAAATTATATAAAGTGATCAACTTTGGTCAATTTTAGTTTTGTAGTGGATAAATTCGAAGGCTTGCATGGTGCAAAGCTTGGAGAGAAAAAAAAAAAAAGAAAGTGCAACTTTTAATTTGTTCATGTAGGCAACTGGTACCAGAAAAGGCTTAATAAATGATATACATTGCATATTATATACACGTGATATATAAATATTAATTAGATTTATATATATATATATATATATAAATAGTACAAAACACATATAATAATTATTTTAAAAACTATTTATTTTACTATCATACATGTTAAAATCTCATTAATATTTATACATCACATATACATGATACGTGATATATCAATCAATAATTTTTTTCCTTAATATCTTATGAGAGTTTACAAACTTTAGGAATTATATTATATATTTTGCATTTTTTTACAGCGGTTTTATTTTTATTTTTGCATTTTAAGTAATTTATCTTCTTATATGTTAAATCAATCCCGCACTTTCTGCTTATTCATTTGTCCAGGAGCACAGTTGTTCCGAAGGGCACAATTAATTACCATCACTTTCTCTCCTGTATCCAAGGTAACTGCCATTAGTCTATCTTCTCTCTCTACGTTTCAAACTCACCCCTCATCGCAATTCGGCTTACAGTTTAATGCTCAGGTAATATTCCAAATAATGGAGTGGATGATCGTAAAAATGGCAAGTAATTTTTACGATTTTATAAGTTTATAATTTTATAAAAAAATTAATTAAAATGAATATAAATTTATTTAGGTATATATCTTTAGTAGAATTATGAATTTTAGATATATGGTATTATAAGTATTTAATTCTATTGATTTTATAATTTTTAATTATAAAGTTGTGAGCCACTCACATTCATATATGATTATTTGTAGAAATTATTGCCGTCCATGTATATCATCGTTTTGGCCACAACGTTAAAAGGACTTTTTTTTAGAATAATTTTTGCAATGCTCTTCTTTTAGATTTTCTTTTATACTTCCACAGCACAAGTTGCAAAGATTTTTAAGAAATATATTCCCTTTATTGAATTTCTATGAAACAAAGGCAACTGCTTTGCTGAACTTTGTATGATTTAGTTACTATTTTAAACTTATTAAAATGCATAATTATGTAAATACGATTATATCTTGAAACAATACAGAGAAGATTAACATGATCACTGTGCAAAGATGATACGAACAAATTAAGAATTACATCTAGAAGACTATGTAAATATAATTTGTCTTTATGCTTTTTTCCTTCTTTGTAAGGCAATATAAAAATGCCAATTTAATTTTTTTTTTTTTTCATTTTTGTTTCAGTTTACTCGTTTAAATATTGTTTCTTGATAAATGCTTTCCATTTTTTCACTAAACTTTCTAACATGATTTTGTAATATTATTAACTTTGGTTAATAGGGAGAATCGCATTAACCTCTAGGCAACAAGAATATAAGATCTGAATATTGTTCTTTCTTTCTTTAAATTTCAATTAGATTCATTTGTTTCCGTCAATCTTTATATAGTTTATTTCAGTCATTATGTTATGGTTAACATTTTTTTTACCACCTGATTGAACTTTTGCACATATAACGCCAGTGTGTGACTGCTAGTAATATATACTTTCAGAAAAAGAGATATGTCTTTTTATATATGTTTCTTGAATGGTTGATTTTTTATGCAATTTAACATAAAATAATACAACTCTTTGTTTCAAATGATATATTTTCTAAATAATTACAACTTTTACACAAATTAATATAGAACAATAGAACTTTTCGTATGAAATATATTCTATTTTTAAATGATATATAAAAATAATAATTTTAATCTTTACTGAGATATGCATAAGAGTAAAATAATGGATGTAGAAAGATGCATGTTTTAGTTTTAAGATATTTTCCTATTTATATGTATAATTTTAAAAGCATTTTTTATCATTTATAGATTTATTAGTGGATTTTTCACTATGAAAAGTTATTTTCCTTTAAATTATGTATCAAAATATATAAAGTTTATGCAAAACAAAATTGGTCCTTGTGGGAGATTGCCACCTTTGTATTTGGTACTAACCAAAAAGAGCACATTAAAATTTGTTGCTTAAAAAGTTCAATTACAATGTCATGTAAAATCAATCGTTTAAATTTAATGATAGTAATTATATATTTTAAAAATAATTTATGAACATGCAATATATAATATATTAATTGTGATAATATTTTAAATAAATCCATCATCCTATATAAATATATAAAGGTAAGTGGGTACAAGTAAAGCTGTGCAAATAAGTCAGAACTTGCGGGTCAGCCCATTTAACCCATTTTAAAAATGGGTTTGGGTTAAGTTTTTTAACATTTTTAAAAAGCGAGTCAAATAAGCTTGGCCCGTTTAACTCACAGGTTAAAGTAGGCTAACCCGCGGGATTGGGTTGCTTACCCCAAAGACCTAAAAAAAAGAAAGAAAAAGAAGTCGTCTGAGGCTACTTGACAGTAACTACAGCAGAACATATCAAGCATCACATCACGCGCTTGGCTCGATCAACATGCATCAACACAGTTCATTGTCACGGGCTACAAACAACATAGAAACAATTCAATTAGATAAGAAACTTAAATTGAAACCTTAAAAGAAAGAATACCTCTCGTCCCTCTCCTATTCACTCTCCAGTCTTTGCCTCCGGCTCTCCCTTGTCCCTTCTTTATCGCACCGTGCATGCAGGTCTTAACCTTCGACAATTCGACACTTGTGCTCTGCCTCTGGCTCTCCCTTATCTCTTCCCTATCACATCGAGCACACAGGTCGTAAACTCTTGTCCTTCGACAATTCCACCCCTACCCTCTACCTCCGACTCTCCCTTCCTTATCACACGCAAGCCATAGCACAACAACACTCTAGGTATGAAAAAATTTTAATTATATCTTTCCTTTTTTCATTTTTTTTACTCACACATCGATAGAAATGCTTGTTTATTTGAAGAAAACAAGATTTTAAAAATCGAACTAGAGTATACTATATTAATTAAGGTTAGAACATGTATAATCAACTAAGAGATTCTACAATGTGCATGGAACTCCAATATTTGCAATCGACTCTGATTGCTTCCATTTCATCCAACTTATTCATCGAGGATTAAAAGACAAAACATAAGTGTCTCTAAGGTTGAATAGTTCAACAAAAAGGACAGATTTATTGCATTATTCCAAAATTTAAAAACATAAGGCAAAACTAAAAGAGAGGACAAATTAATACAAGAAACTTGTAAATACTTAGAAATTATATAGTCATGTAATATTTTTAAAATATAATGCTAAGGAAAAACTTGTAATTATTATAATGATATGAGGGTAATTTTATCTTTCCACGGTCAGAGTATATAAACACATATTGACCTAGTAAACCCTTTTCACCAATTGTGTAGTAGCAGACAAAAGGGACACTCTCTAGAACTCTAAGGCAACTTAGTGAACAACCACCGAGACTAATTCGATTTCATCAAGTAAGGGATTCTAATGATTAAGTTATTATTTATGATGATAGAATTGAAGATTAAACAAAATTTTATTACAAGATTTATAGAATTTGGATCAAGGAAGGGGGTAGAATGAGCATAAAATTAAGCAATTGAGGGTTTGAATCACGAATTGAGATAAGTAAGTACATCAATATGCATAATGTATTAGGATTAAAAAAATTTAGGATCAAATTAGTCTTAGGATAATAGAAATTAAACTAAGGAACAAATTGGAGGAGAGGAAAAGCAATTCATGTGGAATAGTGCAGCTTATGGTCAGGTATATGCCCATATATCTAACCGTATAGAAATATGCATTGTGTATAAAAAGATATACGAACAAGGGACATGCCTATGTACTTAGGCGTGTCAAATAATGAAAATACACAAAAAGGTACATGGCCAACTACATAACCATGTACCTGGGCATGCTAAAATACCAAAATATATAGAAAGATACATAGCCACAATGCATGGTCGTGTACTTAAAAACATTATTATATTCGATTTATTTTCTATCTATTTGAATTTGCATGCAACATAAACACTTAGTATAACCTTAGAAACTTCAATAAAATGAGAGAAGGAACCTTATAACAATTAAGTAAATAGAATTGAGTAATTTAGACTATACCTAAATTAGTACTAAGAGTGAATTATTGGCATTTTCATATATTACAGTCTAGCTATTAGTTAAGGACAAGCTATGCATAAGACTAAGTTTCTAGATATGTGTAACCTTTTTTGTTTTTGTTAGGATAGTTGTAAATTGAAATAACATATAATAGACGGGATTAAGTTACTTGTTGTTTATGCTTAGCCTGGTTTAGGGGCCCATAATGGTAGATCCTTAAGGGTTAGCCTAATGATTCTTATGTGATGTTATCTCTAGTAGAGTCATGTATGGAAATAATTCGAGTAGTTTTAAGGACTTATGGGTATTGGGACCTATAGTAGCAATTCTCAACATCATGTTACGAATTATGTATTTATGGTTTCACGAGGTCATGCGTACCCCATTTGTATTTTATGAATTAAATGAAATAATAGCCTGTTGTATTATCTTTTATATATGCATTGATGCATGTGATTTAACTTATACTTGTTAATGTATTTGTGTTTGTGGGTTATATGTATTGTGTGTTAACTCACCCTTTGGGGATATTTTTTTTAACTATAGGCACAAATGATTATGCTACTAATGATGAGGACCTAAGGTCAAATGTGCAGGAAGGGCATAATGTAGATTTCTTTTATTACTATGGTGACTAAGTGAAGATTTTCCTTTGAAGCCATTGAAATAGTGATGAGACTTATTCTGATATTTGAGAATTTGAGTGTTTAAAATAGATAATATCTAGTGTAGTTGGAATTGATGTATTATGGAACTCTTTGAAGAAGTATATAAATGGTCAATGGGATTTAATTCGGATATTTGTTATATCATTAAATGGTATCTTAATTGTGATTATCAAGAAATACAGATTTAAATGGTATCAGAGTAGATTTAAAAGCCTTAACATGTCCTTGCCTAATAAGGACATATGGCGGGCCGTAGCATCCTAGGTTCCAAGGCATTACAATATGCATTACAAAATTAGTGTAACTACTAAAGAGAATATCATTCACAAGATGTCTGAGTTAAGCTGCATTAGTTTCTACAAAGATTGCCAGTTCCTATGATCTACAAATGTATAGTGTCAACAAACTCCATAGAGAAATTTTGATAGCAATACAAATAGCAAGTCGTAAGCATATTTACATCAGCATTAACAAATCTATTGCCTATTTAAAGCATCTCACTAAATTTTGATCTTATATGGAAAAAAATATTTCTGGTAAGGAGATCTTTTCATGGTAAACTTATAAACCATCTAACCAGTGGCTGCACACAAATTACAATAAATTGTTGCCAATAATGGTGTAGAAGGAAAAGGAAAGGAAACACCCTTAAAGGTTACCATGTGTAGTAATAGTAGATTATTGTGAAACATATAGAAATTATTTTAAAGCTAGTAAGCATGAGTTCATTAAATTCTTATGTCTTTCTTTATGGTATATTTTCATAATAGATCGTATTACTTGTACTAGTGACAACAATACTATTCAGCAGATTAATGTAGATGATGAGTCAGATGCTCATGGGGGTGATGCCATTATGTCATCCAATACTATTGCAGGAACATATGTCGACTCTCAAGAACCTAAAGTAAGAGACTTAGAGCATTATCCTTACATTTGGAGCTATTGTGGACCCTTGAATGAAGTACAACTTTTTAAGGTTTTGCTTTAATAAGATTAATCCACTTACATGTAAAGAGAAGTTTGTTAAAATAAAGAGAAAGTTATATAAACTTTTTGAAGAATATGACAAGAACAAGGCAAGTAAAACACATTCTAGTAGCTCTCAAGTTGGTTTTTCTCAAATTTAACAAACATTTGGAGGCAAGGGTATAGGTAAAGGAGTTGCGGGAAGCATGGATTTGGAAAAAGTTTAGGTATCAATTTTGCTACTCTTGATGTAAATTGAATAATCACTTCAATTATTTTTTAAAAATAATATTCTACTTTTAATTATTAATTATCATTACTATTTTTTTCCTAATGATGTAGGAGTATTGTCAAGTTGAGGTGGAGACAACCAGTAAGCCTTCCTTAGACCTATATCAAGATGAACTAATATTAGATATGAACTTTTATTCAGAGTTGGATGTATTAGAGTATTGGAAAACTTAACATCAAAGGTATTTGGATTTGTGTATAATGGCTTCTGATGTGCTTAATATTCCAATTACTATAGTGGCATCTAAGTCTGCATTTAGAATTGGCACTTATGTCCTAACTAAATACCACAATTCCATGCTTCCTGAAAATGTGAAAACTTTAGTTTCTACTCACAATTGGTTATAGGGATTTGATTGGGAAGGTAACTATTTCGTTTTTATAAAATTTTCTTGTAATTTATGATTTTAACCTTTTAATAGTTACATCTAACTATGTGTGTTATTTGGTGAATTGTAGATGAAGGTAAAAAAAGTCTTGAAACAACATTGTCAAAGGAAGATTCAAATGTGATTATGGATGAAGAATGATTATTATTGATATAGCTAGTTTATGGCCATTTGAACTCCTAGTTGACATGAAGTTTGTGTAATGGTTGTATTTGTTAGCTTGACTACTTTATTTGTGGTTTGATGCTTGTAAATTATGATTTTAATCTCTACACTTAGTGTATGAACTTTCAATTTAACCTAGCATTTCAAAAAGGTTGATGGTCTACCATTTCTAATGTGGAAGATAGTAAGATGGGTTGAAAATATGTACTTGAAGGATGCTATAGGTTTTGTGGTCATAGTTTCTTTAGCAAAAGGATGAAATTATGGTTCTTTATCAAATGGCAACATGTAATATATATTTTTTTCTTTTGCTTTTTTTTTTCTTATAAAAGATAGTACATAAATGGTATAATAGAAAGTGATAAAAGAAATTTTTTCAAAGTTTTGCTTTTTCCATTAAATTTATTCTTTTTATATGAACTCATTTTATACTTTAAAGAACAAAAAAAAAAAAAAAATAAGTAGGTTAAGTGGGCCGAGTTAGCCTATTTAACCCATCAAACGGTAAAAGTGGATTAAACGGATTAGGTTAGTGGGTTAGCCCATTTAACTCATTAACCCACATGGGCTAAGTTAAGCCAATAAATTTTGGCCCATTTAACCTACAGCCTAAAGTGGGCTAGGCGAGGTTGGTTTGTTTAACCCACTTATACACCTCTATATATAAGGTGAGTAGGATATGAGGTTCTACCTATACTCTATTTTGTAAAATACAAGTTTCTAAATTTTAGAATTGGAACATTTCCTATGGTATCCTGCAACTTGTAAATTTTACATTTCTTCCTATAAATTTCAAGTATATCTGATATTTAAAGAGTAATCTATATGTAATATTATAAATTATTTATATGCAAAATTTATGGAACTAGTAACAAAATATATGATATTAAAAAAAGGTAATTTTTCTATCTTAATTATTTCAAGTTTTGTAATCTTGCTATTTAGTAAATGAGAAATAATAAAGCTATAGAATTGAAAACCTAAAGTTAAAGTGGAAAATGGGGGAATAATTAAAAAAAAAAAAAAGAGAGGATCGATATTAGGTTTAATCGTTTAAGATTATTAATTTATGTAGACTTAAACTCTTTTTTTTTTCTTTTTTGCTAGAACATTTATTGCAAAAAAAAAATTATAATATTATCATTTATTATTCATTTAATAATATTATTTGATAACATTTTATAAGGTAAGTGCAAAGTATCTTAGAACTTATACTTTGTATATCTTAAAGTATAGGTTCCATGATGAGTACAGGATAGAAAGATTTCATGCCTATACCCTATCTTATGGGAGGAAGTTCTAAAAAATTAGTATCTAGAACTTATCTTGTAACCCCTAATACCTACTTAGAACCTATATGATCCAATAGAATATAGGTGGGTATCCCGTACAATAAGATTACCCACTCACCCCTATCAATATGTATATGCTTAAAAATGAAAATCGTGCATAGGGCGAGGCTTTAACGGGTTAAATTAGTAGAAACAAATAAACATGATTTAATTTATATTGTTATTTAATTGATAATTATTTTTCTTTTAAAGATATTATTAAATAACATATAATCAAAGTGTTATTTAGTATTATTTAAATTAGTGGATGATTTACCCATAATGCTAATGCATAAAATAATATTTATTAATATTTTTAAAAGTTTGATATGAAATAATTTTTATTGAAAGATGATAAAACTATATCAACATAATATTGGCAAGCACAAAATTTTCCAATTTGCTAGTAATAGAAAAGTAAACTAGCTTCATGAAAAAACAAAAAAAAAATTCTTTTTTTCAATTATAATCAATAAAGTGTATGCAAGTTTAATTAAGTACAATGTTGGTTGGAGGGTCAAGAAATTAGAATGGCATTGTTATATATATATATATATATATATATATATATTAAATAATTAATATAATATATGACTAAGGTCAATAGGGGCAATTAGGTCTTTTCTTAGCCAGGTTATATAAGCTAGCTTAACCTAAGGTTTCTGCCTTTTCCCTTACTTGTGCAACTGTAACTAGAAACCTAAGAGAAACTCTAGAGACTCATAGGCTACCTAAAGGAGAAGTACAAGACTAATCCAAATCTATCAGGTAAGAGTTATAATCATCAAGATTATTCATTTTGATGATAATTTAGTGAATTTACAAATTGACTTATTAACTTTGTTAAGGCATGGAACAAGATGAAAAGGATGCAGAAGCCAAACGAATCGGGGGTTCCAATTACAATCCAAACTAAGTGTACATGACTCCAATTATGCATTAGAATTAGTCAATACTTTGATTAATTAGGCTTAAAATCATAGAAATTAAGCTTAAGAACAAATTGGAGAAAAGGGAATAAAGGTTCGTGATGAGCAATGCGTAGACAGTTAGATATATACCCGTATACTTGCTTATGTAGAAACACAAGTGTATACAATAAGGTACATGGATGAAAGGCACACCTGTGTACTTGGGCTCGTCAAAATTACAAAATCCACATAAAGGTACATGGTCATGGCTAGATATACGACCATGTACCTAAGCTTGTGGAATTAGCATTTTGCATAGAAAGGTACATAGCCAAATACATGATCATATACTTGAGCATGCTAAAATCACTTATTGAACATAAAGATACACAAGCACGAACACAACCATGCTTTAGCTCGTGTTCCTTTGCACGACCTCTCACATGACTATGTTGTCTTGGAACACTTATACTTTAACTCTATTTTGTATTTTTCTAATTTTAAACTATGATGGATGCATGATAAGACCTCAGGGAAGGGAATCATACAATTAAAATATATCTAATCAATTAGTAAACCTAGATTAATTGTAGAACAGAACTAAATTCAGTCTTTTATAATTTATAGGTTTATATTCCTTTCCTAGTGATATAAGAGACTATAATAGGAATAACCTTCTAGGTACATGTTTACCTTGTTCTACTGTTTGTGATTGTTAGCATAGTTGTTTAATGAACTTAATTAAATGTTGGAGTTTAATGTGTATGTTACTTATGCTTAACTCGACCTAGGGGCTTATAGTAGTAGATCCCTATAAGGTACCTCGATGATCGATATATCATGTTATCCTTAATGGTGTCATGTATTGAAATGATCTGAGGTATATTAAAGTTAAACGGGGCCCGTAGTGGTAGTTCCCAATTAAGGTTATATATATATATATATGTAAATAATGCATGTATATCGGGGTCATGAGTACCCTTATGTTACATGTTAATTAATTGAAGATAAATAAATTGATGACTTAGTGTATATGATTATTGCATTTACACATGTTGATATTGTCAGTTGTATGGCACGTGAATGTCTATGTAGTACGCACGTAATAGGCTTAGGCTTATCCCTTTTTATTTTTCAATTGCAGGCAAGAACGATGAACACATTGACTATGATGAGAATGAGAATTTAGTGGGACATTATGTGGATGAATATAGGAGAGAACATTATTATTATGTTGATGAGGAATAACATGAAAGTCTTTAAAGATTTCTTTAATAGAATTTCAGAAGGATGATTGGAGAACTTAGAGATAGTTGTTAGATTCTTAAACGTGCTACTTCTTGATAGACAATTACTATGGTTTGATTTTAGGATTTCAATGTATTATTTTAATTAATGATGATTAAAACGGCTCGCCTGAAAGTCATTTAGTTCTATTGTTGAAGTTGTAAAGATGTTAATGTAAAGTGAAGATGAATAGGTCTAAAGTTATATGGAGATTTAGAGCCTTACCAAGTTGCTATGTAGTAGTGACACATAGTAAGCTATAATGTCCCAGGTTCTGGGATCTTACAACTTAAGTGGTATCGGTGCTTAAGTTATGATCAATAAATATTAGGTTTAATAATCCTTAGAATTAAGTGATGATTAAGTATAGGTTTCAATTAGTAGAAAGTAGGTTGAGATTTTTATATGGAATAAGTATGGAAATATGTAGAATAGTAAAAGATGTAGAGAGTGGGTAAATTAAAGGATGATTTTTTATTTATTTTGTTTAAATTATTTTATACAATTTCACTTTCCTTTGAATTCTTGTTTTATGTATGTATATACATATATGTGTGTAGACATAAGTATATATAGATGTATACTATCACTAACTTCCCATACTAACTCTAACTTTTGGAATCATTTTGTTGTCTCATCTCAAACAAAATGCCTCCTTAAAGGAACATTGAATAGGGCTCATCTAATGCTAGACAAGGTGGAGATGCTCTAGAGGAAAGGTATCCTTTAGGACCACCTTAGTAGGGAGCCCTAGATCAAGCTAATGTCATAACTGCTCAACTATTAAAGATTGTCAATGCTCTAGTAAGGTTGTTAGCACAATAGTAACAACAAGCCATGAGACCTGTCACGCCTATAGAAGAACTATGTGGACTAGACAAATTTGTTCGGTTAGCAAAGGAGTTGCATCCATGGGTTGATGATCTAATAGATGTTGAGCATTAAATAAATGAAATAGAGAAGACAATTGAAGCATTTATGGTATTAAAGGATAGGAAGGTAAAATTTGCAGCATATATGCTAAAAGGATCAACTACTGATTAATGGACTAGTACATCCAGGTTAACAAAAGCTTCTATCCAATGGTAGAGGTTTAATGAACTATTCTATGAGAAACATCTTCCCAGCAATATCAGGGATAAGATGGAGGTCGAATACTATAATTGCCAACAAGGCAAACAGATTGTAGAAGCATGTGAAGCATAGTTGAATCGCATAATCAAATTCGTGCCAGAATCAGTTAAAATTGATGATGTCTTTAAAGCAAGAAGATTCATGAGAGTCTTAACCTAACCTCCAGCATGAAGTGGGGGCCTTCTAAATAACCACTTATGTAGAGGTTGTTGATAAGGCGAAATTCCTAGAGCATAGTAGGAGGAGAACAAAGGAACAACTATCCCATAGGTCAAGAATTACCTTAGAGAAAAGGCTTGTCTTGAGTATACCATATGTAGATAAAGGAAAGTGACTAACAGTCAAGGTTGTCAGAATCACGATTTTACGTAGAATCGCTAGAGGGTCTGTAGAATCAGAACATAGAAACGTAAGTTTTTACAATTTTTATAAAATAACTTCCAAATATTGTAAATTTACTTACATTACTCAATGAAAAATATAATGAACAATAGAAATAAGGAAATTCAACACATATTTTGGTCATAAATCGCAATAAAAGTCATAATATAGATAATCAAGCATAAGTTATACAATATAGATAATCAACCATAAAGATAGTCAACCACAAGTCCTAATAAAAGTTATGAATTCACAAATCATAATACACAACAACTAAAATAAATCATCACAATTTCCACCATCTCTCCCATCCATATCACCATCATCACCTTCTTCATCATCCAAGACATTATAGTTTGATGAGAAGACCATAACTGAAAACAACAAATGCTACACAACTGTTGTGCCATAACTTGACAATGGTGACAACCACATGAAAATATATACATTGAGATATAATGAAACAAAACCTACTTTCTTATTATAGAATGAATAGCCATTATGATTTTCAAAAAATGACTTTCTACACCATGCTTAAAATTGCTAACTTGCCTGCAATTTGAATTATTTCTCCAAAAGGTAAATAGTCAAAAGTTATATCTATATAATGTTGTCAAGGGTCTATGTTATAATAACAAGACAAAAAAATGTAAGTAAAAAAAGAATGTGAAGTAGGGAATGAGCTTTTTGGCTCAAGATTATTAAATCATCAACATATATCTAATAACTACAATTCTCTTCCCTTTCAATGCAAGAAAAACTAAGAGTTTTCATCTAAGAGATTTAGTGTAAGAAAGAGCTTAGAGTAAAGAGTAATCATTTCACATTAATTTTCTTTTCCAGGAAAACACAACCTTTTTAGGTAAATCAAGAAAACATAATTTGCAACTATCTTTCACCTAAAGAACATTTTCGGTAGGTAACCAAAATATGAACTCAGTCAATACTATACTATACAAGAAATTCCACACGCACACAATAGGAAACATAAAGAGTGACTACCACGATTCACAAACATTTCACACACATAATAGGGAACAAGAACACTTCACATACACAAAAAGGAATGGTCGAGTTGGAAAACTTTAGTTCAGTTCATGGCTTCACACAATGCAAGATTCAAGAGTTCAAATCAAGACGTAACAAGGCAAGGAACACAAAATCAAGATGCAGAACTAAACCGAGAAAAAGATAACAAAAAAACAAAAAACAAAAACCTTAAGCAAGCAACTAAACTAAGAAGATGCAATAATATAATCAAGAAAAAATTACCTATATGCGATGGAATCGAAGTAGATTGGAGTGTGTGAGCTGTGGGTATCTATGGAAACAGTCCAACACACAGGATCAACACTCAAGAATCAAGATTAGAAAAAAAAAAATACTGTTTCAAGTTTCAAGTTTCAACTGAACAAAGGAGCCAAGGGGAAGGAGAAGAATAGAAATAGTACAGATACTGTGACGTAGCTGAAGAATGAAAGCTATAGCCTATAGATTTACTTGCATTTTAGGTTAAGCTGGTCTTCTTTGGGTTGGAAATCTTCAACTAGGTCGAGCTACTTCCTCGTCACTCCTTTAGCTAATGGAAAGTAAGAGCTTGCAGTAGAAACGTAAAAATGCTAATGGACTTGCAATTTTACCAATTCTACTATGTAAAATCGCGATTCCACTGCGATTTTACCTCAAAACGTTTTTACATGCAAGTTGACTAGGAACATGCTCACCAACTCATAAAATCATAGAAATGTACAAGTTAACTCGCGATTTTGACAACATTGCTAACAGTATCTCAAGCTAAACATGTGGTTTACGCGACTAGACCTCTTCAGACTAGGCTAATGCCTCTAACACTACCTCTACCACCACAGATAGGACTAGGCAAAAGATGTCCTAGGTGTTTGGGACCACATGAGATACAACATTGTAGTTGGCCCAAAGGGGCATGTTTTTCCTATGGTAAGATAAGATAAACCAATAGGAACTATATAGAAAAATCCATCCCTCGAACCTTTTGCTATACGTGTAAATAGAGGGAGCACAGGTCATTTGAATGTAGTGCCTCTCATAACTAGACAGCTGCACCTTAATAGTTCCCAACACAGCAGCCAGTAAGACCTGTACCTAGAGGATTAATGGGTAAACCTTAATATTCTAAACCAAGACAAAGGGCAGCCAGTTGAGTATTCGCATTATAACAACAATAATAGCAGGATGCTCTAGATTAAGATACCATTGTAAGTACACTACTTATTAACCTAAACACCGCCTCTATATTATTTGATACGGGTGCCACACATTCCTGCATATTGCCTATTTTCATGCATGTATATGGGTTGAAACCTATGTTGTTAAGTGATGTTATGGTTGTGAATACTCCTTTTGAAGTGGGGGGAAGATTTGATCAGATATGTAAGGATGTGGAGATTATAACATAAGGAAAGAAAATACCAGCAGGATTATTTGTATTAAAGATGACTGAATTTGATATGATCTTAAGGGTAAATTAGCTGTCTAAGCACTATGCCACTATAGATTAGCGCAATCTAGTGGTTTATTTTAATTTCCTTGATGAAGATCAAATTGTATTCAAGTTAGATGCATAGAGGCCTGCAACTCTTCCTACATATGAGTTATAGGATAAAGGTAGATTACCGGCATTATCAGTAGAGACAAGATAAGCCATAAAATTAGAAAAGGTACATGTTATAAAGAATATGCAAACGTCTTTCTAGAAAATCTCCCAAGCTTACCACCAGTTAAAAAAATAGAGTTCTAAATTGATTTGGTATTAGAAACAACATCACTATCTAAAGCACCTTACAAAATGGCACCCACTAAATTGTTTGAATTAAAGGCCCAACTTCAAGAGTTGCAAGACGATGGGTTTATCAAGCCAAGTGTCTCACCATGGAGTGCTCTAGTGTTGTTTGTTAAGAAAAAGGATGGAAGCATGAAGCTATCTATAGATGATAGGGAGTAAAACCAAGTCACGATCAAGAATAAGTACCCACTCCTTAGAATTGATGACTTGCTTAACCAATTACAAAGAGCTCAAGTCTTCTCCAAAATTGATTTGAGATCGAGGTATCATCAATTGAGGATTAGCATTATGAATTTCTAGTAATGCCTTTTGGATTGACCAATGCTCTAGCAGCTTTCATGGATTTGATGAACATAGTGCTTAGGGATTTGCTAGATCAATTTGTAGCAGTATTCATAGATGATATTCTCATCTATTCCAAGAGCAAGGAAGAACATAAGGCACATCTGAGGATGGTATTAAAAAGACTACACATGCCAAATTCATCAAATGTAAGTTCTAGTTGGACTACGTATCCTTCTTAGGACATATAGTAAATAAAGATGGCATATCAGTAGATCCTAAGAAGGTAAAGGAAGTGAATGACTGGCTAAGACCAAGAACATTGACAAAGGTCAGAAGCTTTATGGAATTAGTTAGCTATTATAGATGCTTTGTGGAAGGATTCTCTTGACTAGCAACTCCCTTGACATAATTAACAAAGAATAAGGCCAAATTTGTATAGAGTGATGAATGTGAAAACAACGTCACAACACTAAAGGAGAAATTGATGATAACTCCTATGTTAGCCCTACTGAAGACAAGGGAAGAATTTGAAGTATTTAGTGATGCATCAACTCAAGGATTGGGATGTGTGCTCATGCAGAATGGGAGAGTTATTGTATATACCTCTCACTAGCTAAAACCTTATGAGAGGAATTACCCCACACATAACTTAGAACTAGCGGTTGTGATCTTAGTGTTGAAATTATGGAGACATTATCTATATAGTGAGAAGTGCAAAATTTTTATAGATCATAAGAGCTTGAAATACCTATTTACACAGAAGGACTTGACTACAAGGCAGAGAAGGTGGTTGGAATTAATGAATGATTATGATATGGAGATCCATTATCACCTCGAAAAAGCAAATGTTGTAGCAAATACTTTGAGTCAAAAAAATCAAATTAATATAGCAACTCTAGTCACATCTTAGAGGTAGATATTAGAAGACATGCACAAACTAGAATTGGAGATGGTGACACAAGAAGTGGGAAATAAGTTGGCTACACTTAGTGTTTAACCAAGTATAATTGATCGAATTAAGACTGCACAAATTGAAGATTCTAGAATCTAAAAGATTAGAAGCAAAACAGAATAAGGTGAAGCTACATAATTTCATGTAGATGCTGAAGGGGTAGTTAAATATGGTACGAGATGGTGTGTTCATGATAACACGCAATTAAAGAGGGAGATTATGAAAGAAGCCCATTACTTAAGAAATAAAATACATCTCCAAAAGCATTAAGATGTACAAGGACCTAAAAAGTCATTATTGGTAGAGAAATATGAAGTGGGAGATAGCAGAATTTATATCCTAATGCCTGACATGCCAACAAATCAAGATTGAACACCAAAGACTAGCTAGTGAGTTACAACCACTTCCTATACCTAAATGAAAGTGGGAACATATAATTATAGATTTTGTTACAGCCTTTCTAAAGACTAAGGAGAAATATGATGCAATCTGGGTAATTATAGACAGATTGACCAAGTCCACCCATTTCTTACCAATTAAGGTGAACTATAGATTAGAGAAGCTACTCAATTATACATGAAGGAGATTAACAAATTATATGTTATACCAGTAACTATCACATATGACAAGGATACTCAATTTGTAAGTAGGTTTTGAAAAAGTCTACATTAGGCTTTGGTTATTAAATTACAATTTAGTACTACATTCCATCCTTAGACAAATGGGCAGTCTAAGAGAACCATCTAAATTTTGGAAGACTTATTACGAGCTTGTGCTTTAGATTATGGGGGTAATTTGAGTGATCACCTACCCTTAGTAGAATTAATATATAATAGCAGTTATCAAGCTATTATTCAAATGGCTCCATATGAAGCACTATATGATAGGAAGTGCATATCTAACTTACACTAGGATGATGTGAGAGAAAGACAGATAATGGGGCCAAAGATAGTGCAAGAAGCAATAGACAGGGTTAGAGTGATAAGGCAATAGACTCTATCAACCCAAAGTTGCTAAAAGAGTAATGTAGATAAATGGCAATGTCCTTTGGAATTTTAAGTGGAGGATAAGGTTCTATTGAAGATATCTTCAACTAAAGGGGTAATTAAATTTGGCCTAAGAGAGAATTTGAATCTAAGATATGTAGGTCTATTCGAGATTCTAGAAAGAGTTGGTACTGCTGCTTACAAGTTGGCTTTACCACCAAGTCTAGCTAGGATACATGATGTATTTCATGTATCTATGTTAAGAAAATTTATACCAAACCTAAACCAAGTAATAGCTTTAGAACCTTTGAAGGTATAGCTAGACTTATCATCCATTGAAAGACTTGTAAGAATAGTTGATACTAAGCAATAAGTATTAAGAAAGAGAGTAATTTCCTATGTTAAGGTACAGTGGATGAATCAAACAAAATGGGAAGCAATGTGGGAATTAAAAGAAGAAGCGAGAAGGAAGCATCTAGAACTCTTTCCAATTTTAAGTAACTTTCAAAGACAAAAGTTTTTATAAGGAGGAGAAGGTAAATACATGTTTATAAATATATATATATATATATATATATTAAATAATTAATATAATATAAGAATAAAGTCAATTAAATAAATAAGATAAAAAGACAAGGACAATTAGGTCTTTTCCTCGCCAAGATATATAAGCCTACTTAACCTAGGGTTTCTCCCTTTTCCCTCATTTGTGCAACTATAACTAGAAACCTAAAAGAGACTCTAGAGACTCATAGGCAACCTAAAGGAGAGCCACAATACTAATCCAAATCTATCAGGTAAGGTTTATAATCATCAAGATTGTTCATTTTGATGATAAATTAGTGAATTTACAAACCGACTTGTTGTTAAGGTATAGAACGAGACAAAAAGGATGCAAAAGTCAAACGAATTGGTGGTTCTAATTACAATCTGAGCCAAGTAAGTGTACAAGACTCCAATTATGCATTAGAATTAGTGAATAATTTGATCAATTAGGCTTAAGACAATAGAAATTAGGTTTAAGAACAAATTTGAAGAAAAGGGAATAAGGGTTTATGATGAGCAATGTGTACACAATCAAATATACGCTCGTACACTTACTTATATAGAAACACAAGTGTGTACAGTAAGGTACATGGATGAAGGATACACCCATATACTTGAGCGTGTCAAAATTACAAAATCCATAAAAAAGTGCAGGGCCAGATACATGACCATGTACCTAGGCATGCAGAATTAGCATTTTGCATAAAAAGGTACATGGCCAAATATACGATCATGTACTTGAGCGTGTTGAAATCACTTTTTACACAAAAAGATATACGACCACTAGCATAACCATGCTATATCCTGTGTTCCTTTATACAGCCTCCTATACGACCATGTTATCTTGAAACACTTATACTTTAACTCCATTTTGTATTTTTCATATTCTGAACTATGATAGATGCATGATATGACCTCAAGGAATGGAATTATACAATTAGAATGTATCTAATCAATTAGTAAACCTAGATTAAATATAGACTAGAACTAAATTTAGTCTTTTATAATTTATAGGCTTATATCCCTTTCCTAGCGATACAAGAGACTATAGTAAGAACAACCTTCTAAGTACGTTACCTTGTTCTACTATTTGTAATTGTTAGCATAGTTGTTTGATGAACTTAAATAAATTTTGGAGTTTAATGTGTATATTACTTGTACTTAGCTTGGCCCAAGGGCTCGTAGTAGCAGATCCCTAGAGAGCACCCCAATGTCTGGTATGTTGTGCTGTCCCCAGTGGAGCCATGTATCAAAATGATCTAAGGTAGATTAAGTTTAGATGAAGCCTGTAATGGTAGTTCCCAATTAAGGTTATATATATATGTAAATAATGTATGTGTATTTGGGTTATGAGTACCCCTATGTTGCATGTTGATTAATTAAAGATAACTAAATTGATGACTTGATGTGTATAATTGTTACATTTATGCATGTTGATATTATCAGCTATGTGGCATGCGCATGTCTGTATAGTACTCACGTACTAGGTTTAGGCTCATCCCTTTTTATTTTTCAGTTGCAAGTGAGAATGTTGAACACATTGACTATGATGAAAATGGGAATTTAGTGGGATATTGTGTGGATGAATGTGGGAGAGAACATTATTATTATGCTGATGAGTAATAAATACTGTGGAAGTCATTAAAGATTTCTTTAATAGAATTTTTAAAGGATGATTAGAGAACTTGCAGATAGTTGTTAGATTCTTAAACATGATACTTCTTGATAGAGGATTACTATGGTTTGATTTTGGGATTTCAATGTATTGTTTTAATTAATGATGATTGGAATGACTCACTTAAGAGTCATTTAGTTCTATTATTAAAGTTGTAATTCTATCTATCATGTATTCTCTACACAATGTCGGCATATATTGCTTAGAATTGGAAAGTGTGAGATCAAGCGAAGAGCCTAAACCCATGTGCTTAGATCATTTGCCAATACTTTTTAAAAGAGTTACTTTACGTGAAAATTATATTACATAGCATTGTTATTAGAGATATTGATCAGTTTAGCTACAAAACATAAAACATGTTATCCCAAAGTTCAAATATTAGGGTGACCATTTCTTAGAAATACACCTACTCATACATCATAATATATTAGCATTTGGCAACAGATTAAGTCAACAATAAAATTTTCAGTCTTTTGCGGTAGAAGAGAAACAACCATGAGTAGTGGATTGGCTTCAGATCTCTCTGTCAATTCAAAGGGAAAGAACATTGTTTATTATTATAGAGAGTGATTTGCAGTGATTTCGTCTTTGAAGCCGAGGAGCTTTGGAAGCTCTTATGGGTATCCAAAGTATTGGGTATGTATTTATTTCTAGTCCTCTTATATGCAATGGGGGTGTGCTGCTCAAAGAATAGGATAGTAAGTTTCTTGAAGGGTGCATTGTTCATCTCGAGCAAAGCCCTTATTACCAACTTTGGGAATGAGTCAAACTTTGACAAAATGTTAGTCCCTGCTTTCCTTCTTTCTATCTAAGGACCCCTGCTCGAACTACCTTTGCACTAGCATACTGTCTTCATGGGTAATGTATTTTGCTACTTAAAGGTTTTTAGCCTCTTCTTCTTGATGGAATAGATGAACTAATTGTGGTCCTTTCATGTTTAAGGTGATGCTCATGTCAACATGAGGGATCTTGAGCATAATAGTGTTAAGCCAAGCAATGTATTCTGGTAGCATCTTGCTCGGATTTTGTCGAATGAGATTAAGTGTGGATGAGTCCTTTTTAGACTACTTGCTAATAAGTGTTGGTAAAACTGCTTACTAAGCTCTTTCAAGCTCAAAATGGAGTATGGCTTCAAGCCTTTATACCAGGTTTGAGCTACTTTCTTTAGAATACTCGAGAAAGCTTTACATGCAATAACGTTAGTGATGCGGAGGAGACTCGTATGCAAAGTGTAATAACAGAGGTGTTACGCAGGGTCAGTGGTCCTATCATAAAATTCTAACTATGTGATCTGTAAGTGCACTGGTAAGGGCTCGTACCTAATCTCCTGAGTAAATGGGGACTACCCAACAGTAAATATGTCCTAACTATTGATTTTCTTTGACTCCTTAAGATTAATGAGCTACTTGATTATCTCATTAATCTCATCTACATTAGCATTGGCAGGAGACTAATACGACTTAGCTTTAGAATGCTTAAGTTGATGGTGCCTTGGTTAGCTTTTTTGTATGAAGCAGCAAGTCAGTTTTGTTGTGGCACATCATAATGTTAACGATGTGAGGTGTTGTCATTATCATGCTCACTATGAGGCTTGGTATGATGCTGCGAATGCTCTTGTATCACGTCAACCTATATCTTAAGGCATTGATTTTTGGTGAAAGGGCAAACATCTACTACTCCAATTAGGCAAATATTTCATCCTCTGCCTATTACCTTGGTGATGGTGACGGTGGTGGAGGCAAGTAATTTGAGGTATCATCAAGATTGTTTGTTTAGTCATCAGTGGGGGTTTTCTAGAGTTTCTTATATTACATATAATGGCCACTGTGGGTTTCTTGCCGTAAATGTGCAGGCACCAAATGTTATTACTAGTTTTCTTTGTCAATAAGCCTGGCCTGATAAGGGGTCTTGTGTGCATGTCCAAGGACTTGCAAGATGAACACATATAAGCTAATTGAGGCACCAAAGGTGTCTTTGACATGGGCACTCCAATACTTAAGTTAGTAGAGGACAAGGTGTAAGAAACGCACAATAGTAGCAAAGTAACAATTCAAATATTAGGGTTTCAATCCTTTACCTTAGAGCCTTATCATGGTATTATTAGGGGTTGGCACGATTCAATTCGATACGGTTCATCCCTTAAACTAAACTAAATTGTAAATTACAATTTGATTTTTCTTCCTTAAATCAAACTTAATCATACGATAAGATTTATAAATTTTTTGAACCTAAAAAAGAAAAAAAAAAAAAAAGAGAGATGGTTCAATTGGGTCAATCCATGATTTGAACTATTTTTACTCGTGTTATTAATTTTTTTTTCTATATACAATTCAACAAATTACAGAAAATTGTATTTGATACAAAAACGATTTAATTCATAATTATTTCTTTGGTATCACTCACCATCTTCAATACTTGTTTGATATATTTAATGTGGTTTTATTATCTCTTTTTAGGAAATTTTAGTTTTTATATCAGTCATTAAGAAAAAATATGAAACAAAAAAAGTAGTGAGTTACCTAATGAAAACCAAATAAAACAAGAAATTAAATAAACAACATGAAATCGTTTTTTTTTTTTTTTTTGTTATAAACTCTCTAGATTTTCACTATTATTTTCTTTTTTTACTTCTTATAATTTGGTTTGGTTCAAAATAGTTTGATTTGGTTCACAATTTTTTTTAACATAAAAAGATTATTCAAACCTAATTTATAATTCAATTTAGTCTAACTAAGTTTGTAGTTCAATTGCCTTTTTTGCTTAGCCCTAGTATTTATAAGTGAGAAGGGTTGAACTAGATAAGGAAAGTGGATCCAAATTCTATGATTCTCTTCTATCATTAACTTGGCAAATATTATGGAGAGTAATTGGGAATTAGCAGTTTCCTTATCTATTTGTTCCTCTTTTGACTTTGTGGGTAGACTGCTTAAACTAGGCTTAGAGCCTATAGCCTAAAAGCCTATCAACAATAGGATATCATTTTCATGTGATATTAAAGTTTAGAAGTTGAAATTTTTCTTAGATAATTAATGAATCGTTCAATTATCAAAAATTTTCCTTTCAGTTATCTTAGATGTCTAAGGGAAAAAAAAAAAACAATATGAAAAGAAGATAAATCATTTCTATAAACTCATAAAAAGCTAAAAATAATTTATGTAAAAAACTAATCTATTCAAGTAGCTCATCATTAACAATATCATAAGTTTACCTATACCACACCATAAAATACTAGAAAACAAAAGCATATACAATAAAATACTTTTTTCCTTCTGATAAAGAAACTATCCTATCATTAACCACGTACTAACACAATAAAGAAGAAAACCAATCTCTACTATAACACAAAAAATCAATTTCAAACACCTCCTTCAAATAAAATTACCATGAACTGTCATTAATAATACACTTTACCTCATTCTATCCATGCTTCACACACCACAAACTACAAAATTAACATGAAGAAACATTCCACATACTCTCTATCCTCTACAATGCCCATGTATAGTCGTTTAAACATGCTCGTCTAAAGTCTTTACTCACACTACCCCATCCAAACATCTCACCAATTAAGCTACCATTACTGGTGGGTTGTGAAAACCACATGGCATATTATGTGTGACCCTAATCTAATAATAATAATAATAATAATAATAATAATACACATTTCAAATTGATGAAACAGATGTATAATAGTTAAAAATAGACTTTTCAATATTAGTACCTATGCTAGTAGCTTGGAAATGTTAGGCAACGATGTAGAGGTCAACACTAGAGTTAATGTTGAATTGTTAACTTCCTATTTACTTGTAGCTATCTTACACCCTCTCCCTCTACCATAGCCATCACACGCTTGTAATTTAATGAAAAATAAAATTATTAAGCAAATTAGAAGAATAAGTTAAGGGCAAAAATATTGAAAAATTACCACATTTTCCTTTAAGTGTTAAAGTAATCTTTCCCATGCCATCTCTCATATACCATCAACCTTGCAAGACCTTGACTTGGTCTAGCAAAAGCACATTTCCCATAATGCTTTACCCTTTCTCTTCAACTCACTGTATTTGGGTTTCTTGATTCATTCAGACCTCATTTCCAAGATTTTTGGGTTAACACAATTGCTTTGTAATGTTGGGAGGTAGAGATGCAAAACTAATTCTAGGCCACTACTTCTTTTCTAGGCATTGGAGAAATAATTGCTTCATAAGCTACCAAATAAGAATCATGTACATATTCTTCAAGCTTTTAGAAATTTTGAAGGATCACCGTGACAACATGTCTACATGGCAAAGCTTGTTGCTCCCACATCCTATAGGTATATGTGTGTGCAGTAAGGTTAACCACACAACACTAAAAACCATTATCAACCTCATACATTTTCAATTCAAAAGCAATAGCAAAGTAGTCCCTAGCCATTGTGAAAGTCTTCTCAAGTATCCTCAAAATGTTTAAACAAATATGCTTATCATATTCCAATATTCTTTCCTTCTTAAGATTGAATATCTTCATAAGACATGATCTATACCACCTAAACAGAGAAATAATAGGCAATGCATGTGCTTCAATCACCATGTAGTTGAATAACTTGTTCAAATTGTCTACAAGGGTGTCACATTTCCCTCGAGTGCTAAAATGAAACTTGCACCATTGAGGTGATAGGATAATTGATAGCCACTCCCATGCTATTGGACTTAAATATTTCATAGACCTTACTTTCCCATTCTAATTGTAGTTACATTAGCAATTTGCTACTTTGCATTTTTAGCTCTTGCTTAGAAAACATTTTCTTAAAGTTCTCATAGAGATGCCTTATGCAATATCAATGCTCATAGGTTGGAAACAACTCTTTAAGTGTATTCATAAGTCCCCATGCAACATAAATCACATGATTGTTTGTAATACTATTAAACAACACAAAACGAATAAAATAAAGAATAAATTATTCAAGAACTAAGCCTTCTATCTATCTAATGAGTACAAGACCAAGGCTCTCAAAGCTTCCAATATCTTCTTTTAAATATTTCTAGAAACCAATACCATTAATCACCACAATTTGACTGAACAATAGCAACTATAATAGAAAAAATGTTATCATTTCCAATTTCTACCAATCGCAACAAGTATATGGCCACTAAAGGAAGTAGCTATTTAGACCCACTAAGGACAACATCTTCTTAAAAAACAGCTTTTTGTGCATTAAATTATATATAAATCTTCTCAAATATGGAAGCACAACTCTCCATTGATGCATCACATTTAACCACAACTTGACGAACTACGCGACAAGTCATGACCATTGCTACATAATCCCTTACCTCAGCATATCATCGTCCTTCATCTCCTTGCAATGTCATCTAAGCCATTTTTTTTTAACTCAATATGCCATATGAGTGCCTATGTCTACAACAATGTCTCTCATAATATGTTTTTGAATCACAGTTACTTCCCATCTTAGACCATTATAATGGAATTCTTGTAAGTACTTTTGTGTAATGAAGCTGGAATTAACATGCACCTTCCTAAAATTCCAAAGATAATTATAGTTAGGATTGAATGCTTTAACTTGGATTGTCTCCTTATCACTAATATTTGATGCATAAACTTGCCAATGCACTTGTTAACACAATAGACAGAAACTTTGCATTTCTTATTGAAGGCATATCGATAGTCAATGCCTTTCCTCATAGTGTAGACCTCAAGGTAATCTCTAAAAGTCTTTACATTAGAAAATTGCATCCCCAAAATCAAGCAAATCCCCTTGCCATCTACATCACCACTGTATATAACATACTTATCCCATTCGTGCTTCTTATAAGAATCAATTAAACTCTAAAAATTATCATCATCTATAGGGTTTCTCCAATTTCTTGACAATATAACCATTGGTATTAACCCTATTGTCCTGTAAACAATATAAAGCCATAATTCCGAAGTTGACATTAATCCCCTTATCACTTAGGTACTTAGCAAGATTATGACAAACATCATTATCACTTATGCTAGTGTTTTCATTAAGTCCATCGTTCCCCGCATCCCCCTCCATATCAACATGCTCATTCAAAGCCTCATTCACACCCTTATTTATAGTTGATTCAACTCCTCGATAACAAGCTCATCCAAAGGGTTTTCCCTACTACTTATAGATAACACATTAAAACTAGTAGGCATCACAACATCTAAAACCAATGAGTGGATATTAATCTATAGGATCATAGTATAAACCCATATAAAATGGTGTAATTTAAACATGACAAAAACATTGTCATTCTAGATGGGCGTAAGACCACTGTCTAATAATTTTTCAAGAACTAAGCAATAGATAAACGCATTCTATGCTTGTCCTAATTCTTCAACAATCCCTTGGATCTCTCTAAAAAAAAAAAAAGAAAGAAAGAAAGAAAAAAATCATTAAGTTAGGATCTACATTCTTCCTTACTTTAATAAACCTGCCATCATATGTTTGAATGATCCTTTTTGTAAAGTTCCTACCACGGTAGATATGTAAATTCACACTTAATCTTATAAGATATAACAAAAATTACTAGTAGCATAAATAATGTCAAATGGTACATAAATGGATAAGTTATAAAATGATCCTACCGCAATGAGTATCTTTTATCAAGTTTTTCGTGCTCTAATTATTGACAATTATGTTTCTTGTTTGATGAGTTGAGCAATTTTTAAATTATGCTATGGATTAGAAGTTACTTCTAAGATAAATTTCTTAAATTTATAGAGATGCTCATATTCAAATGAAAGATGTTGATAAATTGAGCATATGGTGTTAACAGAAGAACAAGCATAAGGAATATGTTAATAAAAATGCAATGTAGAATTTTATTTTTTTTTTCATTTCAAAGTTAATAGAAGAATAAATTTTGTTAAACCAAATGATCAAGCATGAGGAAAATTTGCAATAGAGATTCAAATTACTACCTAGAAAAAAAGATTGCAAATCAGTTAAAGCTCTTCTTTTGTCACCTTCAAAATTACTACACGAGGGCCATCATGATAACCCTCTCGATTGCCAAATCTTGGATGATTTCCTTCAAAGCATTAGGGTTGGGGTTTCATTTAAGGTACATTAAGGTTTTGTCTAAGGTACATTAGGGAATTAAGGTTAGTGATTTAGGTTTAGTGTTTTGGCATATGAAGTTGGGAAGATAATTTGTTAACTAGTAAGAAGCAATCATGGTTTTGCCTTGCAAGACATTAAGTTTTGTCTTTAAAAAAAAATAATAATGAGATAAATGGATGTTAGGTTTTTCCCAACTACGTAAAACACAAGTACCCAATGTGTGGAGGAAAAAAAAAAATACGTTCCCAAAGTGAAAAGGTGGAAAAACACATGTACCCTAAGTGTAATTTATCCAAACAATAATTATACCAATAATACTAAGAAATCACGAAAAATAAAATAAAACGTGCTTTTTTTCTTTTCTAATAAAAGGAGATAAGAAACCTAAAAGGAATATATCTAGTAACATCACACCATTAAAGTGGTTATTATATCACATCATCATGGGCTTGTTTGAAGGCATCACATAAAAAAATCCATTGGTGGATTCACACTACTAAGGTCCTTTTTTTTTTTGTAGTGGAGTCACATTATTAAAGAAAAAGAAAGGCAACACACATACTCAAAGAAATCAATTTTATTCAATATCAAGTTATTCATTTATGATTCAATTTATTACAAGTTTTGCTTATTTATAGGCTAAGATAAAACCCCTATTAACCTAGAAAGTGAAACAAACTAAAAATTTTGAAAGAAATGAAAAAAAAAAAAAAGGAGAAAGTACCTATAAGACAAAACAAAGTAAAAAAGTTAATCTAATCTTTCCTAAAATAGTTTTTAGAGTAAATTATATTGTTTAACCTTGAAAACTTTTGAAATCACATCAATACCCCTAATTTTTCAACTGTACACTAACATCTCTCTAACATGTCTCCTTTATAAAAAGTTTTAGGAGGTGTTTATACATATATAAAACTTATTTAGGGCTATCAATGTATTTTTGAAACTTATTAAGGGGTTTAATGTTACATTATAAAGGTATAGATGTACAATTAAATGAGTATCAATGTAATTCTAAAAGTTTACAAAGTACTCAATACAATTCACCTTAATTTTTAACTTTTATAACAAATAGTTTTCGTAGCAAGCACTTTTCATAACAAACACCTTTTTGTGACAAAACTTTTCATGGCAAACTTTTTTTTAATAGCAAGCACTTCTTATGATAGGCACACCTTTCCTATTTCTTAGTAGTTATGGCTCAAGTCTCAAGTTTAACAATGTGCTCTTTTCTTTTAGTTTCTTCATTCATCAAGCTATCTTTCACCATTGCAATGGTAAGCTTTCCTCCTAGACCAATAGAATTACTAGTAGATACCAAAAGTGTCTTCTAACTACCAAATTATGAACTCAAAAGTGATAGTCCTTGCACCTTACCATCAAGCACTAGCTTCATGGTAGTCAACCAATCTACTAGATCTTAAAAATCATTCAAGTGCTCTATCGCATTAGATTCATTCTTGTACTTCGAGTCCACACACTCCTAATTAATGAGGTTTTATTCAAGATAGATTGTCTCATATAGACTCTTAACTTCTTTTGTCGTACATTAACTCTAATTTCTTCAGCAACATGATGATACACACTGTTATTTACCAGTTGCAAAATATAACCAATGGTTTCTCTATTTATGATTGCCCAATCTTGATCAGATTTATACTTTGTCTTTACACTTTGTCATTGCCTTAATATGCATACAAATCTTGACAACAATAAGAGATCTTCCATCATCAACTCCAAATTGAATGAATATAACAACTAAATTTTGCCATAGTACATAATGAATCTACTATGATTGAAACACAAAACTCCAATAATTTTTTTCCTTCATTTTTTGTTAATCTGGCTTTGATATCACTTATTAGAAAAAATAATGCCTTTTTTTAAAGTCCAAAATTTCCTTCTTTTTTTTCCCTTTAACTTTAACTTACATTAAGCCCAACCTACCTAATATAAACTACTTGATAAAAATAACTAGAAAACCCATTTGTTTAAAAATTTTGTAAGAATTTACTTCAGAATTGTGGTCAACTTGAGTAAAAAACAATAGAGAAGTTATAATCGAATGGGCGGAATGATTTTAATAGAACAAATTTAACCTAATTACTACTCTGATTTAAAAATAAAAAAATTAAGGGTTTAGGGAATGAAATTTTAGAGCTTTAGAAAAGCTACTACAAATATTTTTTGAAAACAAAGGGGTTGAATCTAATTTTGAAATAAAAGGAAAAATATCTTTTATTATTATTTCTTTAATTTTTAATAAAAAAATTTATGTTATTTTTTTATATTGTTATTAAAAAAATATTTTACTTTTAGGGTCGCTCCAATTTTAAATGCCTACATAGTGCTATGTGGGATTATGCCACCATAATTTGCTTTTTCAAAAAGCTTTTAAGTCATCTTTTTATTCTTTTAAATTTTCTACTTTTATGTTTTTCAATTTTCCATTCTTTGTTCATGTAAATTAAGAAAAGTGCTATGTTCTAATTTTCTAAAAACACTTATTTGAATAACTGTAATTTATGAAAAAACCTTAATTTATTTTAATTTAAAGAACCTAATTTTTTATTTTATTTAGATAAAATTGATTTTGATTTTATTTAGGAAAACTTTATTTTGTTCTTGTTGAAAAAAATGTTTTCTTATTCTTAATTACATAAAAAAAAATAAAAGACAAATAAAGAAGTCGATCAAACATAGGTATAACACTAGATAATTAGATTGGGTCGAATATGGTTGGATCAAGTCAATGAGTCAAGTCATGGATCAAACTAAGTTAAACAAACTAAGCGAACTAGCATGACTTCTCTAAAGCTCTCTAGTGGGCATTCACCTCCAAGGAGGTGTTGGATAAGCTTTCTAGGACTACTCCACCTAATGGTGGAAGTGGTTAAATAGTGGGTCACAACTAAGGGTGGTTTTTTAGGATGGCTAGAAGCATACAATAAGGGTTTTGTAGTTAAGGGTGTTTGAGGGTGGGGACGATGTGTTTTAGGTAGTTTTAATGGTGTTTGAACTTTTAGTGGTCATGGTGTGGCTCAATGTTTAGTGGTTGGGATTGAAATTAAGAGTAAAGGAGAGAGAGAGAGAGAGAGAATGGGTCATAATTGAACTTTTAGAGAGAGAGAGCTCAAATATGAGAGATTATGAGTGAATTGGAATTGAATTATTATGTCAAATGCAGCACACGATGTTCCTGTTTATAAATGTAAGCATGGAGTCTGCCATGGAAGCTTAAGAGGCAATAAAATTGGATTTTTTTTTTATTCATCATTTACGTTTTTTATTCTAAAAAATTTTTATTTTGATGCTTCTTAAGATGAATAAAAAATTTTAACAAGTCCTTTGACATTATAACTGTGCAAAATGCTTGATTATTCTTCTCCCTCTCTCTCAAGCTTTTGTCAATGGTTGCTAGATCTTAGGAAGGCAAAGTGCATGTAGCATATGTGCTCATCATGCACTCTACATGCCTAACAAGTCACAAACCTTTAGTTTAGTCTATAACAAAACACACTTTTACCACTAAGCCAATAACCAATCTTAAGTAATGAGCACAATTAAATCAAACTTAAACCTACATAATTACTAGAGCCAAAAACTAAAAAAATGGTCATAAAATGAGAATTGGAGCCTAAGACCATCTGCTTCTTACACGCACTTCTTAACTAACTAAGCTATCAATCATCAATGTGCATATTTGGTAAAAATGAATTTTATTATATATCCCAATTTAGTGGATTAAGGCCTAATTTGTATCTAATAGGTTAAAAATTGAATTTTTTGTTATGGAAGCACACAAATTGGAATGATGGGAATCAAGAGCCTAGGGGACTAGTAACATAAGTTAAAGTAAAAGACTTGCAAAACTTGACCAAAAGAATCTATTCAAGCATGGAAAATGAGGATGAAAAGTCTCTCTCTCTATCTACTCTTCTTCTTCTTCTTCTTCTTCTTCTTATGTTAGGGTCGGTGCACAATAACAAAGTAAAGTTAAAAGACCGGGACGCACATCCTTTCCTGCCATAGGGAAGCATGAGCCACACCCTTAACATTTTAAAGCCAATGAAGTCCACTTGAAGTCATATGATGATTAAGTTATGCTAAAAGCAAAGTTGGAATAAGTAGGAAGTGGAAGAATTAGAATGTGCTACAAAATTTGTAGAGTTATTACTAATAGAAAAAGCTCTAAAATTGTTTTAAAAGATCTTGAGCATCTTATGTCAAAAGCACCACCGTCCAAGAGATTTGGACCCTTTTATATAAGATCCAAAGTATCCCTAACCAAGAGAAAAGGGTTAATTTCCCGAAATACAAGTTCCAAATCCTTTATGTAGGTTCTAAACTCTTTAATTTCTATGCATTTTATAGTATCACAAGCTATTCTTTATTAGGCATGTTTTAACTATTTTATCCTTAATCACATGCTAATAAAAGTTTTCTATGTTAGACTATTAACATCATCATGACAACCATCATTGAGTTTTATGTTTTAAGTTTTTGTTCTCATCAATCAAATTTGATTATGGCAAATAAACCAATTTCTTTAATCCGCACATAATATCAACTTGAGTGAGTGTAGTGTGATCTCTAAAGGTCTATAATATCTAGTAGGAAGTCATTCATATCAAAATTTTCAAAAACCCCTAAAACATAAATTTCTTTATTTGTGAGTTCTTGATTATGTTTTAGTGATTATCGACCTATGGCACATCATCTTTTGGTATTAGAGCATAGATGTGGGAATTTGTGTTTGTGTGTAGTGTGGTGTAAGGTGGTGATTTAAGGTTGTTTAAGTGTAACCTTCATAAAGATAATTAGGAAGACAAAGGGAATTACAATATTGCATTCCCAGTGTTCAATGGATTACCATAAAGAGGTAAAACTTTGATTTTACCCTAATTTTTTAGAAATCTATGCCCCAAATTCAACATGTCTGGAGAAAGCATAAATGGTGGCATAGATGGAGATATACTTTAAGTTAGTGGTTGTAACAAAAGGAGGAGAGTTGCTAATGTTCCTAAATTGACTATAGAGTACACTCTAAGAGATTTAGCATAAAGTATATGGAATGTGAATATTCAAATAGGTGTAATAAAGGCATGAGTAATGTAGATGATCTTGAAGGAGAAGTTGAAAATTTTGGTGGTGAGTGAGAAGTGAGAGGAAATCAACATAATAGAGGGAGGAAGACTATTAAACTAAAAATTCCACTTTTTAAAAGTGGAAAATCAACAAATACTTATCTTAAGTGGGAACATATGGTCAAGAAAGTATTTAAATGTTATGATTCTAATAGGGAGACTAAAGTTAGGTTGGTTGCCTTAGAACTCATGAAACATGCTACATTATGGTGAAAGTGTAATACATGGTTTTAAATATATATATCAAATGGCAATGTCGTAAAGAAGCAAGTGGGACAAAGGGTAAATATGTCTTTTCCTGGCTAGACTATAAAAGTGAAACTAACCTAGGGTTCCTCCTTTTTACACATATCGACAATTTACAACAGCAACCTAGAGCGACACAAAGAGAGAGAACCCCTTTCAAGAAAACCTAAAGTAATCTAAGGCAACAATTACAAGACCTATTCTAACAATGAAGACTCGATCACAAAATTATTTTAGCTATTCATAGGGATCGGATCAAAAGTTAGGTTGAAATAAACAAAAGATCAACCAAATTCGATGTTCCAAGCATAATCCGAACCAAGTAAGGATTCTAATTCATTTAAAGTGATTAAAAAATTCATGTTTTAGGATTTACTTAAGCTTAGAATTAGAGAATAGGGAGATTAGATGAATTGGTAGAAGAAAATTAGGCTTCGTGAGAGTTTACCAAGAGATACATGGCCTGTCAACATGACCGTGTTTCGATCATGTTAAACCCTAAACATACCGAGAGATACACGGCCTAACTGCACAGTTGTGCTCCGACCGTGTTGAATCTAAAACTTACCGAAAGATACATGACCTTTGACACGGTCGTGTATTATCCTATGTTAAGTTACACAGCCTCCAACATAGCCATATTAAGTGAAATATAACTTAATTGTATATCTAAAGAACATTTAATTAAACTAAATTTCACTCAACCTAGATAGTTAGTAAGACCTTAGCTAATCTAATATATTAAGAGAATTAAGGGATTATACTATTCTTAGATTAATACTAAGAGAGATGTATTAATGTTGTATAAATTACAACTTAGCTTAAGTTTAGAACCAAAAGTGCATAAGGCTAGGATTTTAGGTACGTGTTTACCTTGTTTATTGTATGTAATTGCTAGGTAGCTGTTGAATAAATTGTATGTGAATTATTGAAGTGTTAAAGTGTTATATGAATTGAATGATGTATGTTGATTGTGCTTGGCTCAACCTAGGGGCCCATAGTGACAGATCCATAAGAGGCACCTCGATGATTGGTATGTCGCATTGTCCCTAGTGAAGCCATGTATCAAAATGATCTGAGATAGATTAGGGTTAAATAGGGCCTGTTGTGGTAGTTCCTACTAGGACAATATTGTGTGTATCGGGATCATGAGTGCCCCCGTGCTGTGAAATTAATTATGATTGATGTGTAAGTTGCTGTGTGATTATGTTGTGAATTAACGTTGCATATATACATGTGTTATTAATGTGGTGTGTCATGCACATGTAGGTATGATACTTACGTATTGAGCTTAGGCTCACCCCCACCTCTACCCCCCACTCGTTCTTATATTTTTTTTTTTTAGCTACATGTGAAAAAGACGAACAAGTCAAATATGATGAGAAAGGAAACTTGGTGTGACACTATGTGAATGAGACGAGAAGAGAACATTATTATTATGTAGAGGATGAGTGATGGAAATCCTGAATACTTGTAATTTAGAATATTATTAGTTGAATTGAAATTATGGAGATAATAGCATACTCTTAGTTATGTTAAATAGTATAGGAAAATATATGTTTATCTTGAGATTTTGTTGTTATTAAATTACAAGAATTGAAATGACTCATCTGAGAGTCATTTATTTTATTGAAGTTATAGAAGTAAGATAGTTAATGGAGATGAACAAGTTTTGAAGTATTACAAAGTTTAGAGCCTTAACATGTCACTTGTAGTAGTGACACATAGTAGGCTGTGATACTCTAGGTTTTTAGGTGTTACAGAAAGAATATCTTAGGTTAGAAAAGATGTTAAGGTAAAGGGGAAGTTGATACAAGGAGAGAGATGAGACATCTTTTGCATAAGAGGTTTATTCCTAACTACTACAAACAAGAAATGTTTATGAAGAAGCAATTCCTTGAATAAAAAGGACTTTATGTGGAGGATTATGTAGAAGAATTTGAGATGCTCATGATCCATAGTAAAGTCATAAAGCCTAAAGAGCAGATTATCACAAGAACTAGGACTAGACTAAAATTTGAGATTTAAACTATAATATAGTTACAAAAGTGTGAGACCTTAGATGGGTTTATCTAGTAAGCACTTAAGGTGGAAAGACAGTGGAGGAGGTTCCATTTAAGACACTGGTACCATCAACAAAGCTAGTTTGTCTTAGTAGATTTAGAAAGAGTGATGAAAGGAGGACTAATAGAGGTACAGGTACTATGACATGAGGAGTCAATACAATAATCAAGGAAATATAGAGGAGCCAAGCAGCATGATGATACTAGAGAGAAGCCTCCTACTAATCCTAATGTTAAGGGAGTTAATCAACAGTTGACTGGGAAGTAGAGCAGTCTGATAAAATGCTTCAAGTGTTTCAGTTATGGACACATGGATGTCCAGTGTCTAATCTTAGAGTTATGATGCTTAAGGAAGATAAGATCAAAAGTGAGGATGATGAGGAGGAGGAATTGGAGAATGAAAAGGAAGCTCTTAACTAGTATAATTATGAGGAAGATGGTACATATGGAGCTAATAGCCAAGTTATGACCTTAATAGTCAGAACATTAAATGTTGAACTAGTTGTAGAGAATAGGCAGCACTAGAATTCTTTTCACACCAAGTGCCAAGATAAAGGCAAGGTGTATGCTATTACATTTGAAAATGGAAGTTGTACTAATAAGGTTGCTACAATCATGGTGGAAGAAACTAGTAATTACTACTTATCTTAGTCCTTACAAATTGCATTAGTTCGATGATAAGAGAGCTTTTCACATCACTAAATAGGTAAAAATACCAATCTCTATTCCCAAGATATACTTTAATGAGAATTTGCAATGTAGTACCTATAAATGCTTCTCATATCCCATTAAAGAGGCATTGAATGATAGGAGAGTTACACATTACAGGTACCACAACACATATGCATTAAGAATGGTAAGAAAGTGTTGTTGAGGCCTTTAAGCCCTAGTGAGTTTAGAGCTACTCAACCAAACACGGTTAGATATAGGAAGGAGTCATTATTAATGACGTAGGGAGAGCTTAGGAATGTAATTAGTACTAGTGAGTTGATGTTCTTATTGCATATATGGCAAGTATTAAGCATCCATACTAAGGTACTTGTTCCTTTTATGACTGGAATAACATTAAAGGAATTTGAAGATGTATTCCTCGCGGTATTGTTGAAGGGGTAGCTTCTTGTGAAGGGCATTGAGATCTTCTACCAAGAGTACATCTAACCACCCACACCCCCCCCCCCACCCCCCCCCCCCCCCACCAATTAACCTGCATATCGCATGGATCCTGAAGAGACCAATGAGCTCATGAGACAAGTTAATGAGTTGATTGATAAGGGGTATGTGTAGTAGAGTATAAGTCCTTACTTAGTGCTAACCCTCTTAGTATCAAAAAAGGATGGAGCATGGAACATGTGCATTGATAGTAAAGCTATTAATTAAATTACTATTAAGTACTAGTATCCTATTCTACAATTAGATGATATGCTGGATAAGTTACATGGGGCACATATCTTTTCTAAAGTTGATTTAAAGAGTAGATGTCATTAGAAAAGGATGAAGCCCAAAGATGAATGGAAGACTACTTTGAAAACAAAACATAGGCTTTATGAATGGATAGTTATGCCTTATGGTTTGTTGGTCCTAGTTAATACTCAAGGGGTTGGGGGTGGTTGCAATGGTGGTTAAATTGATTATTACTTGTTAAAATTTTCTTTTAATCAATTCAAATAAGTTACTCTCGATTATTTAGGAAAAAATGATTTGGTTACAAATAAATAACAAATTTAAATAATTGTTCAAAGTAAAAATAGAGTTTAAGAAAATCAAACAACAATATGTAATGATTTTGTCTTATTTGTAAATCCACTTTTCCAACCTCCACCTACTAAGGTCTTGGCTGTCTTTACTAGTATATTTCACTATATCAAAGAATAAAAAAATTACAAGGGTGTTTACAACAACCTTTCATTTTACAATCATTTCTTTAATATAACCTATCAACACTACTATACAATCGCTCACTCTGATCTACCTTCTCTAAGCTTGCTTAACCTGATTACAGAACAAACATGTGGCGAAATAGTCACTCAATCAAAATTTGAGGATAAAGCAATAAAGAATTTCTCTCAATTTTAACAAGTAGTCAAAAATGTATCTCTTTGTATATCTTATCGTTGTTTTTGTTGATATTGTATATTTTTCATTGACTTTGGTTCTTGTATTTATAAGCTTCATTCTAACAGCCAAAACATATCTTTCATTATTCTCTAAATATCCATCTATTATTTTTCCATATTTAACTTTCTGCAAATAATTATCTTTCCAATTATGTCGAGAAACCCCAAGAATAATAATTCTTCTTTTAGTAGAATGGGTTAAATATATTTCTTAAATGTAGTTAACCAATGGAGGTAGGTCTTGACCTATTTAGCATACTTTATACTATTGGAGCCATAATATTACTTTAGAATAACTACCTATTACATTCAAATTAGCTATCAATGCATATCTGTCTATCAAAATTCATAAGGTTCTATTTAATTCCAATTGCTTTCAAAAGTCTTATTTTTTAATAACATTTATGTGATTAGAACATATGTTATAACCTGCATTAGAAATTTACTTCTACAATATACTCAACAAAAAAGTTAATATGATTCAATCATAATTCAATCTATCATCTATATCATTCCCATATTAATCATGTTATTCATATGTTGTTGCTATCATCAAAACTTTATTCATAGCACTAACATAGTTTAACCAATGCGTTGGGCACCTTTATGTGGCAGATGAATCATGTCTTGCGTAACTTCATTAGTTAGTTTGTGATGATTTATTTCGATGATATTCTACTATTACTCCTAATAAGGATAGTTAGGTCAAGCATTTACAATCTTTGTTTTTTATGCTAAGAGGGGAGAACTTGTATGGCAACCTCAAGAAGTGCACTTCTATCAACATGAGATAGTTTTTCTAGGATTTGTAGTGTTTCGACAAGGTGTACGTGTTGATGAGGACAAGATTAAGGCAATAACTAAGTGGCATGTACCAAAATCAACAACAAATATTTGTAGTTTTCTTCGTTTTGCTTCAATATATAGGAGGTTTGTACACAATTTCAAAATTATAGTAGCTCTATTAACTGAGTTAGCAAATAAAGGTAGAGAGTTTCAATAAAATGATAAGGCATAATAAAGCTTTGAATTAATTGAAGCAAAGTTGACTGCTGCATTGATCTTAATATTATTTGACTTTAAGAAGGCCTATGAGTTGGAATATGATGCCTTTAGAGTAGATGTAGGGGCAATGTTAATGTAGGAAAGACAGTCTATAGCTTGCAATAGTTAGAAGCTACATGGAGCAACTCTCAATTGCTCTACATATGATAAGGATTTGTAGTCACTAGTTCATGTATTGACTGTATTGCAACACTACTTATTGCTAAGGCAATTCATCATTTACACATACCATGAGTCTTTTAGGCAATTAAAAGGGTAGAATAAGTTGACAAAGAGGCATGCCAAATGGGAAAAGTTTTTAAAGAGCTTTTGTTATGTAATTAAATATAAGAAAAGTAGTATCAATGTGGTGGTTAATGCATTATCTCATTGGTATTTACTTATTTCTAATTTGCAATCCAAGTTAATTGGGTTTAATTTAATGACTAAGCAGTATGAGCATGATGTATAACTTACACCTATTGTAATAAGATGTTCTAATGGGTCTACTTTTGATGATTACTATTTAGTGGATGGATTCTTGTTTAAGCTAGGTAAGTTGTGTTTACTTAAGTTTTCAATTAGAAAGTTGCTAGTAAAGGAAACACGCGCTGGTGATTATTTGGATATTTTATAGAGAATAAAACTCTAGAGTTATTACAAGAACATTTCATTTTCCTTATGATGAGAAGTGATGTACATAAGTTAGTAGAAAGATGTGTTATATGTAAAAAGGAAATGTGTAGGAGAGAGGTATATGGATTGCATTTGCCATTACCTATTCCATCAAAGCCATGGGTTAATATGATTATGGATTTTGTTCTTAGATTGCCTGGGATTGAAAGGGAATGATTCAATCATAGTGGTTGTGGATTGATTCAGCAAGATGTGCTGCCTTATTTTGTGTCATATATTTTTGCAAGAAATTGTTGAGTTTCATGAAGTTTTCCATAGTAAAGTTTCAAATAGAGATGTGTGTAAAGTTATTGAGTTTTTTTCTTTCTTTATTTTTCTTTTTTTTTTTTTTTTTTGGAAGATGCTATGGAGAAGACTAAGGACAAAGTTTCTATTCACACATCTTGTCATCTCCAATAGATGGACATATTGAGGTTGTCAACTAAACTCTAGGTGCCTTACTTAGACAATTGGCATGAATATGAAAGATTGTGACTTGTGCTTACCTATTGCGAAGTTCACTTACAATAAGTCTATTTATAGTTTTACTAGTAAAACACCTTTTAAGATTGTTTATGGGTATAGTCAAACAATTTCACTAAAATTGCTACCTATACCAACCTTTAAGGATTAAAGTCTATGTAAGGTTAACAAGGCTAGACAGATCCAAAAGATTCATGAGAAGGTTTCTAAACACCCCACCAAGTAAGTCAACAAGCAACAAGAGCAAAGAAGCAAAGGGAAGAAGCCTATGTTATTTAAGTCTGGAGATTTAGTTTGGACCAACCTCAAAAAGGAATGTCCTAGGAGCAAGAGCTTAGAAATTAGCACTAAGGGTAGTTGAATTATACAAGATTCAAGAGAAGATTAATGATAATGCTACAAGTTAGAGCCCTTAGGAGAATATAAGGTGTTTGCTATGTTTAGAATATCGAATTTATTACTATATATTCCTGAAGTTGAAGAGGAACACTAACAAGATCCGAGGCTGAATCTTCAACAACCTTAGGGTAATTATGGGAATCAAGATCCTAGAAGATTAGTAATAAGAGCTAGAGCAAAAGGCTTACAAAACTTAAATTGAATGATCTAATAGAGTATGCCAAATGAGGTTAAATTCTTCTCTCAAAACCTATGAAGTGCACTCGAAGACATGGTATGATGAATGGGTCATGCTCAAAGTAGAGTTGGAATAAGTGGGAAGTGGAAAAACTGAAGAATGTGTTGCTAAATTTACAAAGTTGTCGCTGATTAAAAGAAGTTTATACTCCTTTTAAAAGATCTAAAGCATCTTATGCTAAGAGCACCACTGTTCGAGTGGTGCTAGAAGATCTTGACTCCTTTATACAAGCTTCAAAGTACCCCTTACCGAGAGCAAATGATCAATTTCTTAAAGTGCAAGTTTCGAACCTTTGTGGATGTTCTAGACTCTTTCTAACTTTTACGTATTTTACAGTATTGTGAGTTATTATTTATTAAACATGTTTTAATTATTTTTATTGGCCATTTTGCTAATTTATCAAAGTTTAGGGAGTTGTTTGCAAGATTGGAAAGTTTATAAAGTATATCCACACATAAGTCAAAATTTAAGGAGGTTATTTGCATTTTCCCTTATTAGTTATTCCTAAACTTTTTAAAATTAAAGATGACTATACAGCCATCCATTAGACAATATGTTAAACCTAAATGGTTTACATCTTGATCAAATATACATCCCTTTTGTTTCAATACCAAGAGGAGATTGAAGGTTAGATTCAAGTTCCTCTACAAGAAGCCCCTTGCAATGGTTACCTTATATAAGGGCATGTTTGGTTTGCAAAGTTGAATAGGGTAGAAGTAGAATTGTCATTCTTATGGAATGAAGAGGTAATAAGCTACAAAAATTAAAGAATGGCTATTCCCTTGTACCTAAAGGAATTGTAATTCCTTATATTAAAACAATAGCAATTTTACTAACTAAACACAAGAATAGTTTTGGAGGGGAAGAATAACTATGCTATTAGACCTTTATGAAATGAACCTAATATGCCATAAATATTTTCGAGTGGGATCTTATGTCCACCACTTTTCCTCCTTTTAGAGTCAAACTCAAACCATTGGCATAAGGATTTTTAGACTTAACAAGCTTTATTTTTATGCTTTTTAAGGAAGAAAAAAAATTAATATCTTCAATCTAAAGCCAAATTAATCCTTCTTAATTTAGTTCAGATTACTTGACTAAGATTGATGATATCATTTCATTAGTGTTGCAATTTTAAAAAACAAATAGTAACCAAAACCTTCTAGAATCTAAAGAGTGTAGCTCCTCTTCTCTCTTTCTTAGGGTTATTCTTCCAATCAATAGAAAAACCTACGAGTGACAATCACTTCTATGTTTCCTTTGACCATAACCCTAAACCTTCCCCCATTCTACCCCCAAATACATGCATGCAAAACCCTTTCATTTTTTTTAATATTTTCCATTCTTGTTATTGTTATCCCTTTCCATCATCTAAGTCTATTCTATCGCTAACACTATTATTCTATACATTCACTCTCACTTTATCTGCTACTAGCATCACTTACTGTGCAATAAATATCACTTGATATGTACTTGTTTTCGGATTTAAAGATTTGCATCATTTATATTGGCATCACTATCCAACTAGGAAGCTAGTTCTAATTCCATAACTTTACTTTTGAATGAGGACAGCAATAACTAAATCTTTTCTCTTAAGATTGTTTTTAGTGTCTATTTGGTTATTTTCTATTAAAGCCAACTATTGATATAAGCCTAATCCAACTAAAGCACGTAACTAAGGTTATTATCTCTTTCAACTTATCAAAGATAATTGTCTCTTCTATCTCAATCTCTCAAAAGGTACGTAACCCCTCTCTCTTTCTCATTTCTTTCACTTAGCGAATTAATCATGTCTAGGGTTTCCAGAATCCGAAAATATTCGACTAACAATGGTTTTGTTTGTCTGTTTTGCAAAGTAATCATGATGGATATAAATGGATGGTGATGAAAATGTTGTTGAGGTTACTTCAAGTGAACCCCTAACTCCTAAGGCACCAATTTGAGGAAATAACAAGGATGGCTTCTTTTCTATTTATTTCCTCTTTTATATGTTGAATACACGTATAACTTCTTGCTATTATTTATGTTGATTATTCAACTTTACTTTTCCCCTCTATATTATAGATCTACTATTACAATATTACATTAACAATTGTCACTATTTACAATCTTGACCTTTACTTCAATACAGTCTTTATGCCATTTTGGAACTTGAATCTGTCATTTGGCCCTTATCATAACAATTTCCACCTCTCCTGAAAAGACAACCTTGTCTTCAAGGTTGTTGTAAGTTGAATACTAAGTTTTGAACTAATCCTAATCTTCCCAACAAGTGTCCTTAGATAACAAACCACACTACTAGACCAAAACTTGGTGAATAAGCTATCCTCCTTATAACATCTCTCTAGTATTGATAATAAATAGGGGCTCAAGAATAGGATGACTAGCTCAAGCCTCAAATGGTAACTCTAAAGTAGGAATCTAAGCACTACAGGCTTTCTTAGACACTAAAACATGGAAAATATTATGAAACTTAGTGTATGGGGTAATTTAACTTCATAAGCACAAGAACCAATCTTCCTCAACACCTTGTAAGAGCCATAGAAATGCTTAGAGAGCTTATGATACATCTATTGACATAGAGACACCTATCTATAAGGTTGGAGTTTAATATAGACCGGACCTCCTGGTTGAAATGCAACATATGTTATGTGTTTGTTAGCTAACATCTTCATCCTTTGTTGTGTTGCTAATAATTGATCCTTTAACTTTCGTAAAACCTCACCTCACTAAGATAAGTCCGCATCAACAGCATCCAATTTAAAGTCACCTTGAACATAGGTAGAAATGGTAAGGGTCGGTTTACCATACGCAATCTCAAAACAAAGTTGTATTAGTAGCTTCATGAAAGGGGGTGTTATATGCAAATTAAACCCATGATAGAAACTTAATCTAATCATTGGGATGCTCCATAATATAACTGAGTAAGTATTATTAAATGGTGTAATTAAAAACCTTAGTTTACCCATCTGACCAAGGACGATAGACACTACTTTAATTTAATCAAGTCCCACTAAGTTGAAACAGCTCTTTCCAAAATTGACTCACAAAAACAAGATCCTAATCAAATATAATAGTTTAGGGGAAATGATGTAATTTCCCCACCATATGGAAAAATAAAGAAGCAACCTTGGTGGTAATGTAATGAGTGTCTAAGGCACCCGAATGATAATACTTAGAAATTTATTCTACAACTACAAAGATCATTGTATATCCATGAGATTTGTGTAGAGAGGTAATAAAATCTATAGAAATATCTTCCCAAACTCTTCCTAAGATAGGCAAAGGGAACAATAATCTAGCATGGGCTCTAGTCAAATGCTTAAGTTATTGGCATTCAACACATGATCTAACAAATTCCTCGATCCGTGATCTCATGCCCTCCTAATAAAAATCTGCAACAATGCATTTGTACATCTTCAATACCCTTAAAAAATCTAAAGCTAAGTGCCCCATGAAACTCTTTCAAAAGTTGACGAATAATAGATGATTAAGGCACTAGAAACAAACGCTACTAATGATAAAGCAATCCATTCTTCCACATAAGTTGCCACTTGAGAGGTTTATCTAATTCCAAGTCAGTAATCACTGTTTTAAAAGCATCTAGCTAAATATACTCTTGTTTAAGAGTGTTGGTCTAAGAAACTTGAAATGAGGAAAAACCAAAGCAAGTAAAATCCTAATCATGTTGCCTAGAAAGTGTGTAAGCAATGATATTCTCACTACTACTCTTATAGACAGTAGAATAATTGAATCTAAGTAATTTAGATAAGTATTTCTATTGTTCTAGTTTTTGAATTACTTAGTTCAAAAGCTCATTAATACTGTGATGATCTGTGCATGTGACAAAATGATTTCCCAAAAGATATTGCCTCTACTTACGAACTGATTCTACTACAACATGTAGTTCTATAATATAAGTTGAAGCTTTACATAGATGAACTGGCAGCTTTTTACTAAAAAAAGGAAATTGGATGATTCCCTTGCAATAATATTGCCCCTAGCCCTAGCCTCGAAGCATTGGTTTCAATTGTAAATGGCTTAGAAAAACCAAGTAACACAAGAATGGGTTTTAAAACTAATGTCGCTTTCAACTTATTAGAAGCTAATGTAGCTAAATCTATCCACTCAAACTTATCTTTCTTTAATAAGTATGTTAAAGGAGTTGCAATAGATGTATACCCTTTAACAAAGTGGTGATAATAACCCAAAAGGCCTACAAATGCTAGCAACTACTTCAATGTTGTTAGCAATGGCCATTTCGAAATAGCTTCAACTTTAGAAGTATCCAGCCAAACCCTTTCCTTAGAAACTTCATGGCCCAAATAATCAATAGTATCTCGACTAAATGAACACTTACTCTCCTTCAAAAGAATATATTATCAGCCAAAATTTGTAAAACTTGAGAAAGATGCTCAACATTCAATTCCATCGTCTTACTATAGACCAAAATATCATCAAAGAAAATGATAATAAATTTGCATAAGAAAGGATAAAAGATCTTGTTTACGATACCTTGAAAATTTGCTGGAGCATTACTTAAGCCAAAAGGCATGACTAAAAATTCAGTGTCCCTCATGTATACTAAATGCTATTTTCTCAACATCTTTCTCTTGCATATGTATCTGGTGATAACTAAAACGTAAATCAAGTTTAGAGAAAACATACACTCCAAATAGTTCATCCAAAAGTACATTAATAGTAGGAATTGGAAACTTTTCTTTAATTGTTACTTGATTCAAGGCCTCGTAGTCAAAGCAAAATCACCTATTTCCATCCTTTTTTCTTTCAAACAAGACTAGTGAAGAAAATGGACTATTACTATGTTGAATAATACATTGGATTAGCATCTCTACCTGTTTCTCGATCTCGCTCTTTTGAAAATGATGATATTGGTATAGCTTAACATTAACTGGAGAAGTCCCATGAATAAGATGAATGCCATGTTAAATACCTCAATTTGGTGGCAATGATCAAGGTGCCTCAAAAACATGATGGAATCTACCCAATGCTTGGGAAATACCAGTATTATTGGTAGTATCCATGGAAATAGAATTATGAACCACCTCCTAAGCCACTAAATGAAAATAAGAACCAATCACACCTACTTGCACAAGTCTATGCAATTGATGATGCATAGTTTGAGAAGTCCTAATTGAAGTTTCTCCATGTAATGTAATAGTCAAACCATTCCTCATAAATTGCATCAGTAATTGAACATAATCAATACTAATAGGCCCTAAGCTTTGCAACCATTGCACACCCAAAACTACTTTAGCCTCTTGAATGAGAAGAACATAAAAAGTCTCACAAAATTCATTGCCTTGAATAGTCAACTTAACATTCACACATTGCCCTTCACAAACCATTTTACTATCATTTCTAGTTAACACTTGAAAACTAGGAGATGGCAAAATGATTAAACCTAAGTGCTTTACTTAGGGTATCTGTAAACAATTGTGAGTATTACCCAAATCTACTAAAATAGACACATCTTTATTGTTTATCATGCCTTGAAAACGAATAGCACAAGTCGCAATAGTGCTTGAAAGTACATGGTAACTAATAGCAATTGAATCATCAACAGGAGCTAAAGCATCACTTAGCTAAGATGAAACTAGAATATCATGATTATCTATCTAAGTTTCTTCCAAATCTTCTAATTCATCACAAAGTAGAGTAAGAAATTGTGCTTTACACTTATGATTCCTATTAAACTTCTCATCACAATTAAAGCATAGACCTTTTTCTTGTCTTGCTTGCATTTCCTAAGTAGTTAGTTTCTTGATAGGGATGGATTTGGTAGGAGGAGTAAGATTAGAGATGGAGGAAGAAGAAGAAGTAGGAGAAGAAAAAGATGAATGAGGTTTAGAAAATTGGAGCATAGAAGGTTTAGAAGGAAAAGGTACAATGGAAGTAGGCAATTTGAAAGAATTTTGTTGAAGAAACTTGGCTTAATATTGTTTAGCCAACCAAACAACATGCAATAAGGATGTGGGTTTAGTAATTTATACATCCCTTTGAATAATTGATTTTAAACCCAAAACAAAGCAACTAGTTAAAAAAGATTCGGGCACTCCAACAATTCTATTAGAAAGGGCCTTAAAACTCAAATTGATATTCAGATATTGACCTCTTTTGTATTAACTTAAACATTAACCCTTGCACATTCTCATATTTAGAAGGACTAAAGCAAACCTCAATGGCTTTAGTAAAGGTGTCCCATGTAGACAATCTATGATTACTAAACATCCACTGACAACCCCTTCCTTTGCAAAGAAGCAATTGTAATCCGTTAGTTATCAAGTGCTTTATGAAAAATCAAAGCATTATTGTGCTTGGAAAATCCATCCTAAAAATTCCTACAAACTTGGGAATTTCTAATTTGATTCCTTTCAACAAAGTATCATTCAATGGAGTTTCTTGAATATGAGAAAATGATGAATCCATGGTATTAGAAGAAGGGCTAGATAGTGAAGGATTATGATTCTGATTTTGATGTTGTATGGTCTCCATATTATCAACGCTTATTGTTAAATTTTGTAATTGTGTCTTGATATTTGCCAATGTGTGTTCTAATCCTCATGTACTTTGCTGCATAGTGATAAACATCTATTTGATTGCATCTATATCCAAAGAATGTGCTAATCTCAACTCTGGTGCCATAAAGAAGATGAGAGCACCAAAGTGTTAAAGCCAAACTATTGATATAAGCCCAATCCAACTAAAGCACATTACTAAGGTTATTATCTCTTTCAACTTATCAAAGATAATTGTCTCTTCTGTCTTAGTCTCTCAAAGGTACATAAATCCTCTCTCTCTTTCTCATTTCTTTCACTTAGTGAATTGATCACATCTAGGGTTTCCAAAATCCAAATAGATTTGACTAACAATGGTTTGTGTTTGTCTGTTTTGCAAGGCAATCATGATGGATATAATAGAAAGATGATAAAAATGCTATTGAGGTTGCTTCAAGTGAACCCTCGACTCCTAAGTCACCAATTTGAGGAAATAACAAGGATGATTCCTTTTCTATTTATTTCCTCTTTTATATATTGAGTACATATATAACTTCTTGCTATTTTTTCTATTGATTGTTCAACTTTACTTTTCCCACCTATACCATAGAAATACTATTACAATATTACATTAACAATTGTCACTGTTTACAATCTTAACCTTTTTTTTTTTTTTTCAATACAGTCTTTATGCCATTTTGGAAATTCAATCTATCGTTTGGCCCTTGCCATAACATTTTCCCCTTCCCCAATACGAATCTTTCTAGCCAAAATCTCGTATTATAGTCCTCAACCATAGAGGATCTTTCTACCCATTTTCAAATTGATCTAGAATCTCATCTCTCATAGTTTGATATGAATTATGAGTAGTTGTACTCCTTGATTATATCAGATGAAATTTAATTTTTCTGAAAACATGGAAAATCTTGAAACTGTTATAATAATACTTGAGCATTTACCCTAAACATACTATACAACATTTAGAAATTTTTTCTTAAAACAATTAAACTCTAAAATTATTGAGCAAATCTACCAAAATGAATTAGCTTAGAATAGTAAATATGTCAAATGAACCTTAGAATAACAAATAATCATTATCCAAATTTTGCCATTGTTAACTTGTTATTTGACCATGGCATGATAAAAACCCAAATTTATACCTCCATTTACAGTGTACACAAATAGTATTTTTTTTAAAAAAAAGTAAAAAAAAAAATAAAAAAGAAAAAGCCAAAGTCCAAGAACTAAGAAAAGAATCAAAACTACAAAAGGTGCAAGGAACAATCACTTCTTTCAAATGCTCCTCTAAAGTATTTGATCAAAGTGGCACGCAAGGCTATTGTAAAGAATCGATGGGACTTCATTCATATGGATACGGCTACTCTAGCCATTCGAACTTCGAAGGAAGTTCATTTTCCTATTTTCATGTCCATTCGTCGTAAGAAAGAAGTATGTAAGTGCAAAAAGTACAACTATCATTTGAACGATCCTTCCAGTGCTCCAAAGAAGTTCCTTTACGTGAAAGACGGAGTATCACGTTGTACTTCATCCAAACGCTCACCTTAGGCGTTCGAACAGAATCCTTATTGAACGCGTAGCTTTAGTATAAATATATTCATTTGTTAAACCTCAGCAGCTTAACCATTTTGTTTTACCCTTTTGTAGGTTGAAACTCTAAACTTGTTTTTAAAACTTTGTTTAGCATAAATTAGTGATTTTAATGACAAATCAACGTGGATTTTGTTAAGATTAGTTAACTTAGGTTGTTCTTATTTTATTTTTAACATTATTTCTTTATTTTGAAGTCTTCTGATCTATGAGAAATAGAAAGCTTTGCTTTTTGTTGTTGTTTTAGTTGTTTGATTTACAAAGTGGGCAACTAATTAAGTTCTGGGTTCGTATTTTGGTCTTAACTAATAGAATTGGGATTGAGCTAGAAATTTTATTTGAGTTCCAAGCTTTTCAGATAGTGCCTTCAGAAAACATATGAGCTTAATGCTTTTCTTACCTTGCCAAACAAGTTAAATTGATTCTTTGGGATTTCGTACCAAACAAGTTTATTCAACAAGCATTTTACAACTGATAAAACTACCTTAGTGAATATAAAATCCTTTGACTTTTAGGAACTTAATGCCAATAAATGAACTTCTTTTGTTGTCCTTCGCGCTAGATACTACATCTATTTAGTTAGGTTTGCTATATAAAGGAAACGAGAATAATTTGATATTCATGCAAACAGATTGAGACTTTGTGACTAACCTGAACTCGCTATGAATCTTTTGTGTAATCTAATATTCAGTGCTAATGCAGGATCACAGCATGAAACCCATTTTCCTAAATGAAATTACGATTTAAAGTAGCATCCAATCATCTCTCTTTTCATTACAATAATAAGACCACCCTAGACAATAGCTTAGTACCTGCACTTAATTTCCCCATGTTCAACCTAAGACTCACCCTTGAGCAAAACTTTTGTAAAACTTGTACTATGATTAACCCCTATGCGCTTCAATGGCGAACATCAAGGATGAGGTACAACTTTATGTTTCTCAGTAACCTACTGTCATCTAGATATGCCAGGATATGACTTTTAATGGATTTAAAAGTCTCTTTAGTTCGTTGACTGCGATCCTTGAGGCAAGCCTAAATCAAACCCAAACTTGATGAACTGAAAGCACTATGTATAAAACCAAACAAATTACAAGTGCGAAAAATTGAAGTCCATGATGGATAACATCATATTGACATATTATGCGGCTGTAGAATGTTATCCTTGGCAGTTGTGTAAATATTGCAAGCGTCGGTGGCTCAAGCTCAAACTACATTATGGATTAACGTAAACAGCAAAGTAAATTCCAAATGCACTAACAATAATAGTGTAACGCAAAACCATTGACTGTGTTACGTAGTTCAAGAAGCCTTCCGCATTAGTTAAAACCCATGAATCATCTATGTTATCAAATTATTATATGGGAGCAAATAACCATACGTCACAGATCCTAAAATGAGGAGGCTAGTGGCAGTATGCATGAATCCCGGTTATCCAATCAACATTATCAGTTCCTTTGCAGGTTTATATATCCAATCTGGTTTTTAAACAAACTCCCCATCCCCTAGTATTTGTGTTAGAGAAGACCAATAGTATATATTGTGGTTAGTCTAATGTATTGGTTAGTCAATACAAATAGAAGGTAGTTGCTGAAGCACATGTGATCAAACACCTGCACAAATTGCCCCTGAAATATCCAGCAAACACAAGTCATATGCCTACTTAACAAAATTATGAACTTCCTTAGCATCAATACATCTAGACTTCAAGTTGACAGCATTTTAGTGATATGTCTAAAGGTTGCTTGGAGATGGAGAAAGAAAGTCAAAACTGTTGGGTCTGTTCGTTCCTCCAAAGCACACAGAAAAAAGGACTAAGCATGAAAATATATGCCCCTCAAATTCTAAAGGTGAACCCATCTCATGCTTGACAAAACAAACATGAATCTAAGACTACACACGAAACCATTAGCATGCTTTCTTTCTAGAAGATAGCTATGTAGAACTCAGGTTTGGATGGATTACAGATATCCATCAGCTTCACTAAACAGAACCACCATTATCAGCATTTATATATTCACACAGGTATACCATAGTTTATCACGTATAAGAATAGAAAGCACACACCATCTTTATTTATTACACACAAGGAAGAAAGATTACCTGTTGACCACGATGAACAGCAAAATTTCCCCTCATCAACATGTTTCACATCAAGACCAATAAACCATGATCCAGCACTGACATCATCATGGGCATAGGTCCGTAGAATAGACCTGAAGAAACAGAAAGGCATTGACTTAACTGTTCTTCATGCAGTCTTTTTACTCCTCAGAAGAACACGGAAGGGGGAGAATACCTATTTATTGAGATAAACTGAGCCAAAGCCTGCGTTATGACATAAAATTCACCAGAAGCATGGCGAAAGTATCTGTTTTACAAAGCAGGAAACAAATATATATGCAACTCAGATAACCGCATTATATTATCATCCAAAAGTAACCTACACAGAGATGAAACTGCAATTTCAAGTTAGTAGCTCAATCAAGGTACAATTTAAGGCATCCTAAATGATCTCTAGCGAACATGTTGTTTATTATTGTATTGTCCAGTTTGTAACAGCAGAACCAATAAACATATGAATGACATGAGCTATCTTTTAGTTGGCTAATTTAGTAGTCACTATCCTATATATCTCACCTATTTGATCCATGCCTCAGTGGATAGTCCAACATAGACAGAAAACTGCCTGGTGTATCACCCAATCTTATATGCAAAGGAAATTCCTAGCCTGATTACATCAACATAAGGATATCACCTTCCTCTCATGAAATTATACAATCACTTCCACAAATATCATTTGCTACAGCAGTACTACACTATAAAAAGCCTTATATCTTTGACCTCGTCACTCTAATGTATACATTCTCAAGAGTTCTTTTTGCACAATTGCTTTCTCCAGATGATATGAGAGGCTATAAAAGTACTGATACAACATTGCAATTTTCTAACAGAACATTAAACAAAGTACTTAAAACTCACGATTTCCTATCGCCAAATTTCCACCAGTCAGGTTCATACCATTTGTGGGTCCTATAAAGGTCCAGAGAAATGCAAAACAAAACATTAGAGAAAAGCATGACCTGTAAGAACTCAAACTTTTAAGGGTTCAAGATAAGACAAAGACTTCTTGATTGTACTCACGGCTCTGCATAAACTTCCCCTGATTTCATGCAGCCAATATAAGCACGGGGTGCATCCAAATAGTTAGTCAGCACACTTCCTAGGGCACCTGAAAGGTAAGTAAAAAGCAGATCAGCAATAGTTTTACAGAAATCACCCTAACTCAGAAGTCCTCTTGATGCAGCAGATTGAGATAATAACTTTCCTATAAAAATTAATATATAAACAGGCGAATTTCTGCTTAGTTTTCAGCACTACAATTTTCAAATCTATTGAGCATTATTAAACCAGAAACTCCTTGCTGTCCAAGTAAAAAGGAGAAAAAGAAGAGAGAGAAGAAAAAGTTGCGTTACCAAAGCACCCTATACAATACTCACTATCACTACAAGCAATCCACTCAAGTTCATCTCTCTGGGTCCCAAAAATAGAGGCAATGTTGCTCCAAAGATACTTTTTAAGCTTTACATTTTAAAGACTCAGCATAGGTAGAATGTTGATACTGCATGAACAATATAGCCCCCCATATCATACATTAACATCAATTTCTTTTTATATCCATATAAGTATAAGATAATTCCTTAATTTGTGAACTAGCTTTTATGATAGGATTATTGCCTATAAGCTCTCCCTCTTAAAGGTTCAAACACCTTTCAGCAATGGTGAGGAGTGACAGAATGACAAGCATGCCATCAGATGTGATCTGCTAATCTTTTTCTTCAAAAATATCTAAAGAACTACCTACCAATATTGACATAAATGTCATCATTGACCTTGGCATAAAATTCTGCATCCCAATCCTGAACTGCTTGAATGAAGAATGCTTTTATCTTTTCTGAACATTTCTCAGGTGCTTCAACATGATTGTCCTGTTTCCAATGAAAAAGGAAGTATTAATGAAAAAGATGCCTTCCTAATGAATCCTAAATTTCAGCTGAAACTTATGTGCAAGCAGTAAAATTTTTTCACATCTACAAAACAAAGACGAGTGTACAGCTTTCTATATAAAGTTTGAAAACATAGCTAAGCAAAAAAAGAAGAATTGGCATCATAGAAGTTACGCAAATCACAATCTCTTAAAATCAATGACTTCTCAGACAGATTTTGCTGACAGGTGGCACCTAAGCAGGGGCATCAGGTTGAAAGTGATCATCTCTCATTTGCAAACTATATGTACAGATTGGTTGCATTTCAACATGATGATGAGTAGATAACCACTGATAATCATGATGCCAAAAGCTTCTGGTGTTTGTCAAACTCCATCTCAGGTTGGCACTACGAATGGGGTACCCACATACTGTGTAATATTGCATCATGTGTAGCATGTGATATTCAAATTTCATAACAATTGTCTATGCAGAACATAGAAGCTACCATAGAAGAGTTGAAAAGCAGCATCCATTTTTCCTAGATACAGATCCTAATTCCTATCTAAAATACTATCTCTTCAAGTAAAAAGTATTGAAACACAAGATTAATTAGTCTCAAATGACAGAACAAATTTTCTAATAGGCTTTCTTAGTTTAAATTACATAATTGAGCTACGAGAAACGTTTCTTCCTATAATCTCAATTCTCAAAGGTGTTGCAATTAACCTTACAAGAATCGTAAAGTCGTGGGTTTGATCACTCTCACTGTCAATCTCCTTGTCCAAAGTGTCACCACGATTTGCTCTGGATGATCAATCAAACCATAAGACAACTATAGAAGCCTCCTCTATAAAAATTGTAATCAGAACAACAACCTTCTTCCTATTACAAATCGTATAACAATGCCCTTTTCTTCCTTCAGTTTCTTTTGACCTGCACCTGCAGATGTAGTAGCTCACAGTTATGCAAAACAACAACAGCACAACAATAATAGGTAGACATGCTCTTAATCATCTCTGCCAAATGTGTGCTTGATTATATGTCTTCTTAAATCTCTTTTACAAGACACCATGTAACTTGAACAAAGATGCTCTTGCACTTAAAGCAGCATGCCTACCAATCTCAACATAGAAACTTTCAAATAAAAGATGAAAACTAAAACAAAAGAAAGCTGCTCCGAGAAGTATCTATATCTCAAACTGTAATGCATGAAATGATGTCATGTCTTTCTAGAGGTCAGGGGATGCTTGTAAATTCCCAAATAAAGCATTTTGGAAAGCATAATCACCTGTGTGCTATGCAATAATTGTTTGGATAATAGAAAACCGCTGTTTTCATTAGAAAAGTGTTTGGGTCCTACAAATCATAGCACAATATTATATCATATTATATTATATATATTGTAAATATGAAAGTTAAAAAATGCCCTTGACCAACACAACTGAATTATTCTAACAGCCCCCCCTCAAGCTAGAGCATATATAGCATATGATTCCTAAGCTGTCACAAATATGATTCACTCAAACTTCCCAAAATAACTTAGTAGATAGATCGGTAAGTTGATATTCTTATCTCATATAAAATGTATCAATTTTCCTATTCAAAAGTTTTTCATAAACAAACGGTTGATTGTTATGTGCTTTGTACAAAGTAGCCTAATTATCACCTATTAGTTTCATGAGTCGTGACTACGTAAGCCCTAGTTCTAGCAAATGCTTAAAACAAAACAATTTACAAAATCGTGGATGCCCATTGCTCTATACTTAGGTTCTACACTTGATATTACTACACAATTTGCTTCTTACTCTTCCATGGAACGAGATTACCACCAATAAACATGCAATATCATGTGGTCGATCCCCTGTACAATGGTAAACCTGCCCAATCATCTATATATCTAATAACATGCATATGCCCATGATCTTCGTACAAAATACACCAACAGAGAACTTTGAGATAATGTAGAATACGTATCACAACACTCCAATGACTGGTGCAAGTTGAGCCCATGATTTACTCACTATACTAATTGCAAATGACATTAGAATATATCACTGTTAGATAATTAAGTTTATCAAATAACCTTCTGTATCTTCTCAGATTGTCTACAATATCTCCTTCATTAGGCAAGAGCTTGAACATTAGGGTCCACAGACAAACCAACCAGTTTTGCTCCTAAGATCACAATGTCATTGACATTCATAACCAATATAATTTTCTTACCATCATATTGTCATTAAAACACAAAATGATCTAAATTACATCTACATAAACCAAATTCCATCACAAACGAGCTAAATCTACCAAACCAAACTTGTGGAAATTGTTTAAACTCATATGATGGTTTTCTTTAAGAGACAAATTAAAGAAGCTAGCGATTGTTCTATATACACCCCTTCTTTAAGATCAAATCAGAGAAAGTCATTTTTAATGTCTAACTGATGCAAAGGCCAGATGAGTAGCAGCAAATGAGACCAGAAGACATACCAAGTTAACTTAGCTATTAGCAAAAAAGTATCCCAATAGTCAATATCATAAATTTGAATATAGTCTTAAGCAACTACTCATGCCCTGAGTCAATTAATGGCACCATCAGGATAGACTTTTCACAGGAAGGAAAAAAAAAGGGGTCAACAATGCAATCAAAGGTATCCCACAAGATTTCACATGTCATTATGATAAAAAGCAGACATTTATCTTGCACAACAAGAAGCCAGCCAGGGTAATTTAGGGCATCTAAAACAAATTTAGAATAGAAATAGTAGATGAAAATGCAATAAAAGAAGCACAAGATGGTGAGAGAAAAGAGTATGTAAGGTCATTTAAAAGAAGATGACAGGTAGGAGGACATATAGAACGCTTACCCTCTCTCAATGCAATTAGAAGATCAAGATCAGTTGAAGACTTGAGTCCAATCGAGGAGTTGATAGAGAATAAGAGTCTTGTGGGCTAGTAGTTGTTGGCAAATATAAATTTGCATGCCAAACCGGTTTAGGGGGACCCTTGAAGAAATAGCATAGTAAAAGCACTCTGATCCATGGGAAATGAATTACAAGAAGCTAGTAAAGGCAACATAGGGGAACATAGGGTATAGGAGACTCATCTCTAGAAGACGAATATGAAATATGGAGTTAGACTCAAAAAAAGACACATTTGGACAAATACAAACCTCATAATGTTCAGGAGAATAAAAACAATATTCATTTGACTATCAGAATAGCCAAGGAAAATGCAAAAAAATCAATTGAGGATTAAACTTATCTACCCATAAATACAGTTGATAGACAAAACACAAGCAACCAAAGACATAGGGAGGCAAAGGCTAGGGTTCTTCACCATGAAAATCAGCACTGTAATAGTATGCATTGAGTCTAAAGTAACATGGGTAGGTGTACAAGCGTTAAACTGAATAAAATGACCCCTAGGAGGAAATCAATATAGATCCCAACATGTCTCTCAAATACAACCTAGGCGATGATATCATGGCCCCGCACTGCTATAGCCTCCCTTCAACTAAAAGATCTTCCACATTCACCATTAGGTATTGACTAACAAGAGTTGAATGGTTAGTGGGGGAAGTAATAGATGGTGCAAATTGCACAGAAGCACGACTAATGCAAGAATAAACATTAGCCACAGATGGAGCTCAAACAACATAAGAACTCGGGATTTCATTGACTCTAGATCCAGTTTGAGTCTAAAGAAGTTTGATAACTGTAAGTCAATGATGTGTTTCTGCATCTCTTTCATATCAATATTGAAAGGCATCACATCAGTTATTCCCTCAAGATATTTTGTAATCTTGTTACAATTTTCAATTAAATCATTATCCCTAGCTGCAATTGATAGAAATGAGCTAGAACATCGTACATGCATGCCACATTCAAGGTGTACAGAAACTTCAGGTAATCCTGAACTTCTTTACAGTTACAAGTATTAAAACTGTTGCATGAATGAATATCCAAGTTTCCATGGAATTCTAGAGCAAATGAAGATCTTGTTGGTCAATTTGATCCCATTCCACATATTTAGTATTGATCTCCTCTTAGGTAACTTTGTTAATATTTTTAAGACACCCTTAACCGTGAAATGAAGTTTGAACAATACATGCCCATTGAAAATCATTTTTACTGTTCAATTCGATAGAACTACCAGAGCAAGAGACATAGGTAATGTGATAACCGATCTAGATTCTATGACAACTGAATAATTTATACACTTGCAGGACACATGAAAGTAGGATAACTAGACACAAAAAGCAAATGCAGATTACTCATAATAAATGTCATGTGCTTAAGTGTAATCATCATATTAAAATTTTGAAGCTAAATTTGATTAATCACTTTGACAAATAGTGGCTTGATTTTTGTGCAAAATTAGGGCACGAGCGGTGATTGATGAGGGTTAAGTGGGTTCAAACGCATGTGGTGGTCAAATCAGGTTGTACTTAGTGAATGGTGGCTGAGATTTGGTCGAATTGGGCAGGTCTTGGTGTGTGGTGGCTAAGCTTTGGTTGAAACGAGTCAGACTTGGTGCATGGTGGCTAGGATTTTATCAAGTCAATTTAAAATTGGTGTGTCTTGGTGTGTGGTGGCTAAGCTTTGGTTGAATCGAGTCAGACTTGGTGCATGGTGGCTAGGATTTTATCATGTCTTGGTGTGCATGGTGGCAGGTCTTGGTGTGTGGTGGCTAAGCTTTGGTTGAATCGAGTCAGACTTGGTGCATGGTGGCTAGGATTTTATCAAGTCAATTTAAAATTGGTGTGTCTTTGCTAGGCTATGATAAAATTAAGCTGAATTTAGTTGTGCAGTTGATGGTTGGGCATTGGCCAATCTATCTAATGCGTAGTTGGTGTGGTTTGGTCGTGGTGGCTATGTTTTGGTGGTGCAGCAAGGGTCTCGTCATGACATTTTGTCCATAGGTTGTGGTGGATCCCAATGAGTATGGTGGTGGTGATGCATGATGTCAATGGTGGGTGACTGTTTGTCAACCCTGCTCCAATACCATGGTGTTTTGGTCAAAAAAGTGTTGGGCTCCTACAAATCCTAGCACAATATCATATAAAATAGTGTAACAAAAATGCCATTGGCCAAAACAACCAAATTATTTTAACAAAAACTATTTAGCACTTACTGCTAAATATAGAAAATACACAATCCAAAGGTACTTTTAGTTCTAATTGGCAACTCATAGATTGTTTTACAGAAAAATCTCCTAATCCTATTATAAAAACTGGTAAGTTTTTGTTCAAATAAAATGGAATTGCTTACCAGATGGCATCCATGCTTTACGAATTGCATCTCTATTTTTCTTGTGGCCAAATGTAGTGAAGACTCCTATAACAACAATGTGCTTTTTCTTAGAACTGTTATCTTCGGTCCCAGACACATACTTTGAAACAAAGCCTTGGTGCCTGGCTGTAGTCAGTTCCATTTCAAGGGTTGATAATTTCTTTTGTTTCTCCCTAGGGGACAAAGAAGTGTCATTACAACCTGAGGCCACTTTATGTAAAACTAGACTTCAGAATATATCTTTGATGGTAGGAAATAGGAATACCTGCAGGATATGACTTTGAGCGTATCATCAACAGATATGGCAGGGTGGCCCTAAAGTTACATCAATTCAATAATTAATTTTAAAAATGAACATCTCTTGGTATATAAAGCCTCATGGGTAGAGACAACAAATAAAAGTACAAACTGCAACTGACTAGAATAGTGATAGGTCAATATGATACATCTGTTTATGCTAATAGCAGTTTTGACAAACTAAAATCATGAGACCTTATAAAGCACAAATGGATTGTCACATTAGGTTGTGTATGATCGGGCAAGGTGCATGGAAATTGATTTCCAACTATTTTATATGATCTCATCCCCCATCTTGCAGTTCCACCAAAAATATTTTTGTTTTTGCCATCCATCAAACATATTGAATGGGATCACAAACACATTACATGTCCACAAGTAATTTAAGCATTGGTATGAAGAACTCAGTAGCTTTTTTTTTTTTTTAATATTTTGTGTGTGCACATATTCTCCAACATAAAACAGTAATTTATTCCATCAAGAACATTTTGCATTGATGATGTTATATCAAACATGAAAAAATAAATGATATATAGGAAACTCATCTAAAAGCTAGAAGACACATACTGTACAAGTATATTTGGAACTTAATATTGGTTCTCAAGTCGGAACTAGAAAGCAAATCAGAAACAAAACCATGCATTCTTTGTGAGCCAAATAAAAGAATTATCCCATATCAGAATTTTATGAGACCACAACTAGATCAAATCTGCACCAAACTATTCAGACCTTATTACCAATCAGGCTCATAATGTAGCCGGCAAAATTAAAATCATAGTGTGTGCTTGTACCATCGAAAATGTTTTCTATATTTTCTACTATTATTCACAGTGTTGTATTTACAGCGGGCAAACAGTATTATGAAAACTAGTAACAAACTCAGCTAGTAGCTGGAAATGCTGGGTATAATTGTGAGTGGTCGGGCACCAGTCAATATATGTATTAAAAAAGGTGACCAAAAATAGGAGGAAACAATTTCACATTTTTAGGGGAAGAAGATGATTTTACTTGTTGCTAACAGAAAATTCTCATTTAAATGGAGGATGCAATTGTTTTAAAACTCTTTCAATGTTTGTTCTACCCTGTATAACCTTAGTAAAAATTAAATAGCTGAAGCCAGTGGCAGGAAGTGATGTTGGCATTGAATGGATAACTAAAGTAGAAAATGTCAGCTAATTAATTTTTCCATTTAGATGGGCAACTCCACAAGTGTCTTCTACCATTGCATCCCACCATGCCAGATATATTCAGAGTTGTTCTGCTAATGAGTGCCCAGCACACTCTCTTTTTTTTTTTTTGGATAATTCCAGTTTTATTGATCCAAAGAACACTATTTGTCTTTTTTCTGCAATATATTACAAATTATAATAACAAAATGCATGTATTAAAAGATTTTTACAAGGAGCTAAATAAAACCTTCCTTATCCATTCTTAATGAGTATTCGGGCATTCCCTTCAAAGCCGTTTTAAAAAAGTTCCAAAAGCAATTGGTAAGTATTCAACAAGAAAAAATTTCTTGCAATTTCCTATAAACACACTAACAACATAAACATGAATCCTATAAAATATCCTTGTCCTATTCGGTTCTCATCGAGTGTCTGTTCAACCGGCTATCAAACCCGAAATCATTATTCGCAAATCAAGTGCAGGAAAGTTTAACACGAATTTAAACACTATTACCAGCCCGATTCTCTTATCAAGCTCATTGACTAAGTACACTCTATTCTCTGCATCCATCCACAACCTGTAATTCACAAAACAACTAGATTAAATATACATTACAAAGATCGAATCTTTTGACAAATCACTTGAGCCCATCAAACTAAAAGTACCTTCCGGCCACGTAAATGGTGGCCATAGTGGCGAACATTGAAAGCATCAAAGCGGAAACTCGGGCACCAAAACCCGATCCCGAGATCCGCCGATGCATTGTGCTAGAAGAATAAAGTAGTAGGAAAAAAGAAGGAAGTTGGGATCTTTACGTGGAGAGTGCTAATAAGCCTAGGGAATTAGCATTGAAAATGGGAAGAAGGAAGATGAAATGGCGAGGAAATTGGTTGTGTAGTGACAAAGACGCAAGTCCTAACTCCTACCTTGTAACTCAAGATTTTTATGTTTGGTGGGGATGGTATCGGGTGTTTCGGTTGGATTACAAGGTGAGATCGGCGTTGAATTCAGTTTGACGACGGTCCCTGCAAGTTGGTGCAGCTGGATGAAGATCCAAACAAGATGATCAAGTCACTTTTCCGGAAGGACAATATCGCAGTTGCAATCCAATCTTTATTTTTCAATATAACTATTGGAAATTTAACTTCTTAACAATAACTATTCTCCTTTAAAAAAAAAAAAAAGAAGAAGAAGAAAGAAAGAATGAAAGATTGTTCTATATTAAAAACAAACAAATTTATACTTCATCATCTTCGAAACAATTATCATTTTTATCGTAATCACCAATCACTTTAATAATCATCTTTTAATCTTTTATCATATTTAACTTAACCAATTGTCACCTCCTGAAAACATAATCGCGTTATTCTTACTATAATACGATATGTAAAGTTGAAAACCTACTAATAAAACCACAAATTAGATCATAAATCTCCTAAAAGACCTGTACAAACCATTAGAAAAAATGTCTATAATTTAAATCTACTTAAAAATTGACTATAATCCATAAGTACTCCCATTCCCAATAAAATGGTCAAATGCCTACCATCATGAAAAAGTAAATCCCAAATGGGTGAGTTATAAAGCCTAATATATAATTACTACATCATACACAAATGCATGTCATATATCACAATTTCACATGCATACCTAAGTTTAATATAATAAAAAAATATAAAACAGATCACATAATTTTGGTATCCTAAAACTTGGAGTAGCTTGTGGTTCCTAGTACACTTGTCAAAACCAACAATGAAATTGATACCATAAGCATATGTAGAGAATGATCTAAGTCCATAGTGCAATAACACAAAATAGTCTCATCTTGAGTCCATCAAGTTGCAACTTCTTCCCTACTCAATAACATGGCCTAAATGCCTAATTATTGTATCATTTCATCCCTTATAAGACCATGAATACCTAGTTTAAGTTTACTATCTACAAATATCAGCATGGCCATGCACAAGTAACACAACCAATTTAATAGTTAAATAGTTTTTGGTCCATATTATTTCTAGCCTATAACATACACAACAAACATCAAATGTATGTACTAAGTAGCCAACACAACACCTCATAACATATTAATGCTTTATAAAAAAATTCATAATCTTAAGACTAGGGTTGGAATTCCATGTACACTATTTGGTTTGAAGCTTATAAAGGTCATTTAGGGCCACTAAAAGTTCATCCTAGTCAACATTAGTGGCGGGGGTAGTTGGCAATGGGTTTAGGAGAAAAGTCGATTAATCTCAGCTAAGGGCTAGTTAACTATGGCAAAGGGGCAATAGACCACCCCATGCAAGAGTTTAACTTTTCCTCAAGTTTTGAAGACCCAATCAAACTAAGTGTTCCTATGGTGTGACCTAACCTTCCTTTAAATGTCTTTTAGAGTTTGTTTTAACATCTTTTCATCCTCTTTTTTTTTTTATGAATTCCACTTCAATTAATCCATAAACATATTAAACTCATCAATTCCTCAATTACATAATAATTTTTATAAATTCTTCTATTATTAGTTCATTATGTAATCAAATTACCAACTATAATCAATAATTGCTAAAAACTTTAATTAACTAAAAGATTTTCCTTATAAACCATAATATATATTCCACAAATTAATTAATTACTCCTATTTCAACTAAGGATTGATACTTAGGTTTTATCTTAGGTTTTACGATTAAGGAAAAAGGAACGTGAATCATTAACATTACAGATAGGATATACTTAAACAAAAACAATCAAGACAACAATCCAAATTAGAGCTGGGAATTGCGGGGCAAGCAAAAAATTTTGGCCCACGCTCGCGTGGCCCACTAAGTGGGGTGAGATGTAGTGAGCCATTGACGGGACAGACAGTAGACATGACACATGAGGTGATAGTGACCGTAACTAACTGCCTGAAGACTAACCGACAGTGACAGACATCGATGATAGGACAAGGACGATGGGACGAGTCAGACAACTGTGTTGTTGGCAGCTCTTTCTCTTCCCCCGTGTTAGGTAGCTCTTCTCTTTCTCTTCCTCCAACCCCTTGTGTCATGCAACTCTTTCTCTTCCTTAGCCTTCAGTAAAGCATCAGCAATCACAATTCACAATTCAGTCATCACTTGTCAGACTCATCACTAGGTGAGGGCATCTCAGATCAGACCAGTCTCTGCTACTCCATCACCTCCGGCCTCGCCTTCGTCCTGGACCAGACCAAAACATACCATCCTTGGTAACTGTAAGTTACCCTCCTATTTATTTATCTTCTTTTTCTTTTTCGTTGCTTATGGTTGTAGAGTTTGACATTGTCGCATTCTTATAGAGTTAAATAAATTAAATGGTTGCGAAGATAAAATGAGAGACAACAAATAAAAAAAGAGGCAATCATAAAAATGTCATTCTAAATTTGTAAAAAGGAACGTGAATCATTAACATTACAGATAGGATATATTTAAACAAAAACAATCAAGACAACAATCCAAATCTATTTCTGGTTTCTAAGCAATTTCTTTTCACAACAGTCACCGGATTAAGGTTTTTACTATACTGATAGAAGCACAATAAATGTTTCAATCACTAGCAATTCCTTTTCGTTCTTAGGAGAGATAATCACAATCTCTTGTTTTAACTACATCATAAGTGATAGGGACTATTGATCCATGTAGAAGATTTATTTTATTTTATTTTATTTTTATGTTATTTAGTATTATTCTATTATATTTGATAAAATTTAATTAGATTAATTAGTTTCTTTTTTTCATTATTCTTATATGGCTAATTAATAGTCATTAGATTAAATTACATCATAGGGTTCATATTTCATCATCTTATACTTTACATGTAGTCTTTTCTTATTAGGGTTATATACAATGATACAAATTGAATGAAAATACTTTCTTTTAAATTAGGTGTGATACCTTTTTTTCGATTGCTGGTATAAGGTCATCTAAATTTCATTATGTAGTGTGAGGCTATACATTTCACCAATGATGTGAGGCCGCCAAACTATATTTTAATTTATCGATTCATATTTATTTAGGTATTTTGATACTTTTCTAGATTCACGATTCATTAGTGGATTATTGCTGGGAATTGTTTACAGCATGATCTGTTGAATAACAAGAATAGCATATATGCTTTCAATTCCTCAACATAAGCATCAATGAATGCTGGACTTACAGCGGCATAGAGACTTGCAATTAGTTTTAAATTCACTTTTGGTAATTCTATGGAAATCGATAGTAAGATGGCTTACTAGAACCCTTGGAATTTTAAAGTTCTCTCAGGCTTCCATTTTCTGTCCATGGACTAGTTTGTGAATGCAATTGTGCATATAAACAAATTATTGCTAAATAAGACAATTCGGTAAAAAGTATGATTAAATTTATTGCTATTATTTGTGATGAGTTTACTTTGGCATGCTTTATTATAATCCTTGTTTAAATTAGTTTCCTAACTTAGTTTCTGCATCTTTACTCATCGTTTTCAATCCTTTTTATTTAATTCCACTTCTATCGTCTTGCATCGGTAAGATTTAGATTAATATCAATTCAATATTGGTTAAGGGTTTTTACTATCAATAAGGTTGACAAGTTTCGACTCACCATGAAGGGATGGGGTGGCGCTAAGGGCATTGGGAGATGGAGAGTGGCAGCACAATTGAGAAGAGTTTATGAGGGAAAGGAGGCCTAGGGTCTTTAGGGTTTGATATTAGTGAATTCATTTATTTGAATCTTTTCCACTTGATTATGGTTTATGCGGAACAACTTGCGTTGGATTTAGTGGCTACTACACCTTTTGGGTAGAGGCACCATATCTTGACAATTTACAAGAACACAAATATATCCATAGAAGCAAGAATAACTCTAGTAGATCTAATACTAATGGCATTGTAAGAATTTGATGTTATTCTAGGTTTGGATTAGCTTTCATAATATCACACTAGTGTGGAGTGTCATCATGACACAGTACTCTTCATATTGAGAGGATAAGTTTAGCCATGTTCATAATGTGCAAAGACTATTATAAATGTTGACTTTTGAGCAATAAGATACTAAGCATCTAGAAGTATTAGTCTTACTAACAATAAAAGCGAAATGGGTGTCAAAGATAGCTTAGATCTTCGTGGTAAATGAGTTCTTAAATGTGTTTCCAATTGAATTGCTGGGTTTGCCATCAAATAAGAATGAAGTTTATGATAAAGTTAGTTTGGGTATAATCTCTATCTTTAAAGTAACTTATAAAGGTAAGAGTGGAGACAAAGGAGTTGCGGAATCGGTCGTGTGAGATTTGACAAGGGATTCATGCACCCTAATACGTCACCTTTTGGGTTACCCTTGTAATTTTTGTAAAGAAAAAAGATGGCGGCATTTGATTATGCATGGGCTATAAGGAATTAAATAAGGTGACAATTATACATTTTAATGATAATAGATAATTTGTTCAATTAACTAAAGACTAAGACAAAGAATACACCTAAGTCATCCTTTAGTACTCAATATAGGCATTATGAGTTCTTAGTAACTACTTTAAGCTAAGAATTATTTTAGCAACATTCGTTGATTTAATGAATCGAGTGTTGTAGTAATACATACACAAGTTGTAGTGGGATTTATAAATGACATCCAAATCTATTCTAAGAGTAAATAAAAGTATGTTGAACATTTGAGAATAACCTTATTGATTTTAAGAGATGGATGACTCTATGTTGAATCTAAGAAGTGTGAATTGGTTAAGATAGGTAACTTTCCTATGCAATTAAAGTACCAAAATTTGCATGTTTATAGATTTAGAAAAGATGGCATCAATGTTAAATTGGTAGAAACCGGCTATAGAGATAAGAGTTAAAAGCTTTTTAAGGCAAGCAAGTTATCACATGAGGCTTATTGATAAGTGTCGAAAAAACCCTTAATTCTAGTGTTTATTAGTTATAATTTTATATATATTTCATGTGATTTGTGAAAAAAAAAAGGATACTTATATGATTAAATTTTAATTTCAAGTGTTAATGGAGACAAAAGAAAGGTTTAAGGATTATATGAGCAAAGGCGAGGTGAAATTTGGTGAAAAATGAAGAAAATTGATTTTTAGTTCAGCATAATCTTCAGCACAACCCATGCAAATGGCAATGCTGGATGAAAAAAATGACCAGTAACTATATCAAGGTGTACCCTAGGTTCAGCACAGCCTGTGTTGATGCTGGTAGCGAGAATACAAGTTTGTTTTTTTCAGCCCTACCCCGAGTACGAACATGTTGAACTGGGCAGTGAAAATGACGTGTTTCAAAGTCAGCACGACCTCGAGCATGGCCATACTGACACCTGTGCTAAACCCTGTTTTCGCAGAACTATAAATAGATGCCTTGTTTTATTTTAAGGGGAGACTTTTTTTCTTCTTGCTTCATTCTGAAAAAACCCTAGGGAAGCATTATTACGAACTTCAAGAGGAGAATTGTCCGAATATCATTGGAGATCACAAAACAACACAAGGGATTACTCTTTCTATCATGAATCAATTTTACTATTCTCTATTTTTATTGAAAACTCCACGGAAGAGTAATTCTTTATATCTTTTATCTTTTGAAATCATAACTCATGTGCTGAAACATTGATTGATTAATGAATTATTTATATCTTTTGCATCTATTCATGTGTTTCCATTATTCTTGTGATTAATTTATGCGTGTGAATTGATTGCATATCTAATTTTTATTAGATTAAAAGAGGTTTCGTTTAATAAATTAGATCTTCATGAATAGAGAAATTACATATTTGCCTAGAGGTAGAAAAACATCAATTAATCAGAATTTGTGAACTTAATGAGATCTTGCATGACGATATTGAGGGAGAGGTCTCCATTATCTTATGCATGATTAAGAATTGATTAACTCTAATTGATTTTACTTGAGAATTCCTACGGTGCAAAGTATAAATTGATTCGTTAATCGATATCTTATTTTGAGAATTTGAGGGTTATGGTGGAACAAGATGAGGGATATATTTTGTGATTGAATATATATATATATATATATATATTGACAATATCATTTAATTCTAAGGTTGTTAGGATTTGTTAATGGTTAATTTAATTCATAATTTCCACACCATAAATTAGACTAGATAGTAGATAAAGGTAATACTAGTACTTGTTTTCTAGATCTCAAATGACGATACCTATTAAATCTATACTATAATCGATATGTACACTACCTAGCTCGATAATAGATTTTATTGGTTATAAATTTAAAACTTAAAACGATCGGTTAAATTCAAATGCATCACCTATCAAAGGATGTAATAGGTAAGGAAAAAAAAAACTAATTAAATCGTAAATCAAATCAAATTAAATAAAAGTTAGTTTTGGTTTTTCCTTTATTCAATTTGGTTTATTTTGAAGAGAATATTTCAGTTCATAGTTTGGTTCAAATACTAAAACCAGACCAACCATATTAGTTGAATTGAACCACTGAATTATATAAAAAAATTACCATGAAAGTCAAAGCATAGCCCATTACATATAAACCCTAATGAGTAATGATATAACTTCTTTATCTTTATTTATTCACTCATTAGTTTTTAGATGCCTCTCTTAGTCTCTTTTAGACTCTTGCCTCTCACTCTCTTTGATGCAAGCACAAAATCGAGTTCAAGAGGCCACAACTGAAGATCCATGCCAATTATCAAATAATATCTTTTCAATTAATTTTGAAGAAAAAATCATTAATTTGGGCAAATAAATGTGAATTAAGAAATTATCCAAAATGTGAATCAAGAAGCTTAGGCAAGTCAAGAGGAAAGTTAAGTCAACCTATGAGGTAACTCAACTCAATGTAGCTCAAGGAATTAAAGATCAATTGTGGCTTTTAGAAGCCAATCAACCAAGGGCAATCGACTATGCAATCAATTAAGGTTTAGTTGAATTGAACCTAGGTAGGTTAACTACAATGTATTAGAGACTGGTTGTAGTCAATCCAACTTTCCCTCTATTTAGTTTTAGTTGTTTTATGTTTTTTTATTAGTTTCCATTTTGTGTTATTTCATCTTATGTTATCTATTAATAGTTATTAGGATTAATTTCTGGTTTCTAATTTTGATGAATGTACTAGTTGTAGCATTCAAGTTTATAGCAAGGCTTCTAACTCTTTATAATCAATAGGTCAAGGTTTTTCTTATACCAAGGCTCTTGTTTCGTTATAATCAACAAGTTGAGATCTTCCATATGATTATGCATTAAGTTCATGAGGTAGTTTATTTGACAAATCAAGTTTAATTATACCTCTAGTTCATGGTTTAAATACTTAAGGGGTGTTTTTAGCATTTCAAGGTTTTTCAAATACTCCATCATTTGGTATCAAAGTTTTGGGTTTAAATTAAGTTCTATTCAGTTAACATTAGTAAGTCATATCCAATTTCATTTCATCCATATGCCTTTCATTTTCTTGTTTTTCACAAAAAGAAAAAAAAAATCCTTTATTACATCTTATTCCTTTATTTTCCAATTCATACATTTATACATACAAAACCGTTAAAAAAAAATCTTGTTTCTTTACTATTTCATGTTAGCTTTTAGTCTACTTAATTTATTTAGGAGTTAAGAATTTTAGCCTTTTCTATCTTATCAATTAGACAAAAAAAAACTACTTTTATTCCATAAGTTGCATTCATGAAAATTAGTTTTGGTCAATTAAGTTCCTATAAAATCATTGAGATGGCACGTGACATGTGAGTTAATTTGAAGATTGTCAAAATTGATGCTTGGTATGATTGGAGCCAAGTAAAGGACTTTGTTTTCTACAAATTAACTTTTGATCTAACAGGTCCATACAAGATTTAAGGACTAATCTACTCAATAAAAGGGGAACATGACACGAGCATGAAATCTAGTTCAAGAGGTTATAATTGTAGATTCAAGCCAATTGTCAAATAATATCTTATTAGTTAATATTGAAGTGAGGAAATCATTAATTTGAGTGAATAAATGTGAATCGAGATGTTCAATCAAGTTAAGAGGTAGGTTAAGTCAACTTATTAAGGTAACTTAACTTGATGCAACTTAAATATTAAAGACCAATAATTAGGGATGCTAGCGGGATGGGTTTAGGTTGGGTTCAGCAATCCCGTTACCCATCCCATTATCCTATAGGGATTCCTAAACCCATCCCAAACCCTATAATGTTTTTCAAGGAGTACTCACTATTTGTTCCAAACCCTATAGGGTTGTAATAATGATGGGAATTAAATCACAACCATTACAACTTAGTTCGACGCAAGAATCAAATCACAAGAGCTAGAGGTGAACACCTTTAGGCCAGTGACTTTCCTTTAGACCGACCATTCAAGGCCAGTAGCATGGAGATAGGCCGGCCATCAAGGCTAACAGCTTTAGCACTTAAGCCGACCATTTAAGCTAGTGGTGTACTATTCAAGGCCGGTGCCCTTGCCTCCAAAGCTGATGGCTTATGTAGGTAAACTAGTTGATTTTTGTGACTTTTCACATTTTGTTTCCTTTTACTATATATATATGTTGTAATGTAAGAATTTGGAGTACTTTTAAACCTTTGAGAAATTACATATTAAAGTTTATTCTTCATTTTACTCTTATCAATCCGTTGGATTATGGCAAGTGACGGTATTGGATTATTATGCGTCATATCAACAACTCCGTACTAGGACTACTCTTTTGCTGGTGTGTCATATCCGGTAAGGGTTTAGGTTATGTTTGTTCTTCATTTTATTCTTATAAATCCATTAGATTATGGCGAGTAACGGTATTGGATTGTTGTGTGTCATATCAACAACTCCGTATTAGGACTACTCTCTTGCTAGTGCGTCATATCTGGTAAGGGTTTAGGTTTATCTTTCGTTATCGTTCGTTAATTCGATTGTTGGATTCGATTACTGTGGATTGTCGCCTAGAAACTAGAATTATCGAATTATATAATCATTTGAGGCACATCATCTTTTGGTATTAGAGTGATTATCTGATTGTATCGTCCATTATGTCGCATCAACTTTTGGTATCAGAGCTCAGATTAAGAAAAGGGATTGTGACTATTGGAATTCTTTGACAAATTAGGGTTCTTGAGATTGTGAAATTGTGTTATAGTAGATTGTTATTGAATTGAGATTGTACGTGGATTGTCAAATTTGGCTTGTGTTGTTGCTATGCGATTTAATTTAGGTTTGTTCTTAGAATTACATATCCAATTGAAAATTAGGATTTCTTTGTTGTTGTTGTGGGTTGTGCAATTTTGTTGTCATGGGTTTTGGATTTTATTACAAGATTGATTAATAGAATCAAAGTTGGTTACTATTATTGTTGTTTGTGTATCCTGGTTGTATTGTTGTTGTGTTAGGTTTTGAGTTGAGGATCGAATGGAGGTTGTAATTGAGACTGTGTCGATTGGGGATTATTGCAGTGTGTGATTGTAACTTGTGAATTTTGTGCTAAGATAGCAATTTCTGTTGAGTATGTCAAACAATAGTGTCAATGGAGGAATCGAGAATGAGGCCAACAGTCAAGTTGGATGAGGAGTTTAGGGTCGTCATGCTGCAGGTGGAAGAAGAACTTTGGAAGAACAATTGCAGGATCTGACCACTGTGATTGCTAACCTAGCCACTAGGGTTGATTAGATGACCTTACCCTAATAGCCAATGGCAAATCCATAGGCACCCCCACCTAGGGTAGCCCTTAATGCTGTGGTTAGAGAAAGAGTTGTAGGAGAAAATAGGGACAGACAAGTTGGAAGAGAGTATCATGCTTATAGGGAGGAAATGGATGACAACTTTAAGGATGAGGTTTATCCTAACCGTTAGTTTAGGCTACCTAGGGGTCTGGAATATGTAAAATTGCAAATGTCTTCATTTACTAGAAGGAGGTCTACAGTGGATTACCTTGATTGGGAGGATAAGGTAGAAGGAATCTTCAAGTGTTATGAGATCAATGACCATACGTGAGTTCATCTAGCAGTAGTTGAGTTTACAGGTTATGCCGCCTTGTGGTAGAAGAACCTTATGGCCAATAGGAGGAGAGATGGTGATGCTGATATTCGTACTTGGTAGGAGATGAAAAGAGTTCTGAGAAAAAGGTTTGTTCCAAAGCATTATAAGCATAAACTATTCATGCGTCTCTAAACCTTGAGATAGGGCTATAAAACTGTGGACGAATATGTCCAAGAATTTAAGGTGCTCATAATTTGTTATGGAACCATTAAACATCCTAAGCAAACTATGACACGATTTGTGTCAGGATTGAAATATGAGATTGCCTATATAGTGGAGCTACAACGGTATGATACTCTTGATGAGGCCATTTAGTTAACTTTAAAAGTTGAGAGACAAATGCGCTCTAATCCATACAAAGCATCAAGTAACAAGTATGGATCCACTACTCAACAACATGGGTCAGATAGTCAACAGGTTGAAAAAGGGAAAATCAATAAGGCTATGGAATTAAATGCAACTATTACTGATATTGGAAGGGAGAAGAAAAGTTCTAAAAAGGGGAAAGCAGTTGCTGGGGCATACATAAAACAAATAGTACAAAGGTCATCAGGTGGGAAGATTCATCAAACCCAATGCTTCAAATGCATGGGCTTTGGACATATGGCTGCTCAGTGTCCCAACAAATTAGTGATGACTGCTATGGAGATGGAAAGTAAGGATGGCAAGGAAGAGGGACTTGAGCCAACAGATTTATCAATAGTGCTAAAGGAATATTATGAGGATCCTAATGTTGAGGTACATGAGGACGGGGCAATGGTCAATATCTAGCTATTAACGTGCTACGTAGGGTAATGACTATATCTCTAGATATTGAGGACATGCAAAGGGAAAACTTATTCCATATTCCTTATAGGGTCCAAGGTAAACTTTATACTCTTTTCATTAATGGTGGTAGTTGCACCAATGTTATAGCTGCCACCTTATTGAATAAACTGCAACTAGTTACTACACCTCATCATAAGCCATATGAATTACATTGGTTGAGTGAACGAGATAGTATGTGTATCACGTAGAGGACTAAGGTTCCAATCAACATAGGGAAAAAGTACTAGGATGTAGTTGATTGTGATGCTCTCTCTATATGCGCATCGCATATATTACTGGGTAGACCTTAGTTATTTGACAAGAGAGTGTTGCATGATGGGTTTAAAAACACCTATATGTTTCAGAAGGATGGTAAACGGGTTGTTTTAAGTCCTATGTCACCAACTAAGGTGCACGAAGCCCAAGAGCAAATCAATAAAGTCACTGACAGGAAGTCCTTATTAGTAAAAAGGAAGGGATTGGGGGACAACCTGTTGATTGCGATGTTCTCCCTATGTGTGCATTGCATATATTATTGGGTAGACCTTGGTTATTTGATAGGAGAGTGCTGCATGATGGGTTTAGAAACACCTATATGTTTTAGAAGGATGATAAATGGGTTGTTTTAAATCCTATGTCACCAATCGAGATGCACGAAGCCCAAGAGCAGATCAATAAAGCTACTGATAGGAAGTCTTTATTAATAAAAAGGAAGGGACGACCTGAATAGAGTCAATCAACTACAGGTAATTCAGAAGTCTTCAAGGCAGCCATAACTTCAAGACAACAAATAATTGCAAAACAAAATTTTTAGTTCAGGAGATTCTTATAAATGTGCAACTAAAACAGAGGAATCATTAGATTTGAGGAAAAATCTTCCATAGGTTCGAGGAGATAATGGGAATCAAATCACGACCATTAAAACTTGGTTCGATGCGGGAATCAAATCACAAGAGCTGAAGGTGGACACCTTTAGGTCGGTGGCTCTCCTTCGAACCAGCCATTCAAGGCTAATGGCTTTGGCACCTAAGCTACCCATTTAGGCCAACAGTGTACTATTCGAGGCTGGTGGCCTTGCCTCCTAAGCCGGCAACCTTCATCATTCCAAAGTCAGTAGCTTATGTAGGTGAACCGGTCGATTTTTGTGACTTTTTGCATTTTGTTTCCTTTTGCTATATATATATTGTAATGTAAGAATTTGGAGGACTTTTAAACCTTTGAGAAATTACATATTGAAGTTTGTTCTTCATTTTATTCTTATCAACCCATTGGATTTTGGCAAGTGGTGGTATTGGATTGTTGTGCGTCATATCAACAACTTCATACTAGGATTACTCTCTTGCTGGTGTGTCATATCCGGTAAGGGTTTAAGTTATGTTTGTTCTTCATTTCACTCTTATCAATCTGTCGGATTATGGCAAGTAATGGTATTGAATTGTTGTGTCATATCAACAACTTCATACTAGAACTACTCTTTTGTTGATGCATCATATCCAATAAAGGTTTAAGTTTATTTTTCATTATTGTTCGTTAATTCGATTGTTGGATTCGATTATTGTGGATTGTCGCCTATAAACTGGAATTATCGAATTATGTAATCGTTTGAGGTACATCATCTTTTGATATCAGAGCGATTATCTGATTATATCGTCCATTGTGTCGCATCAAATAAGCAACCTGAAACTCATCCTAAGCCCATTAGTTTTTTTTTTTTAAATATATCTATATATATTCTATTATTAGTTTAAAATCTTTATTTATTTATCATGACTATTTTTGTAAAATATAGCTTATGTTCTTAGAAATTAATAATATTTGCACTTTTAACATATCTAATTATATGTATTTTAATATTATTTGAAAGTCTACATATTAGTAAATAAAGTTACCAACATAAAATATTTTTAATTATAATAAGATATAAATTACCGAACCAACCATACAACTTAATAAATAACATAAAGAAATAAAATATAATTAACAAGTCTTAATGAAAATAGAAAAATTCTAAAACATATAAAAAAGATATTAATCCTATATTTTTTGTAATTCTTACTTGACAGTTGACTCTTATAGTCTTCAAATCCAATTTTCTTCATCATCCATCTTTGAACCGATCAAAAGGAGGGGAAAAAAAACCATAAAACACATTAGAGATTAGGCAAATAATAGTTGTTTCATGTATAAAGAATTCATTATTGTATAATCAAAATTTTTATCTCTTCTCTCATTTAATAACCAACTTTAACTGCACATCAATACTTCTATTATATCCGAATTTAGTTTACTTTTGTGCGAGCTAATTACTCATCTACTAGTACCAAATGTAGGCTCAGAAGTAACTATAGATATAAGAATAGCTAACATATCCTTAGCTAGCTCTTATAATGTAGGATATTTAATTTCAACTTTCCACCAATTAAGAATATCAAAATTATCACTCTAAGGTAACACGTGTTCTTTTAAACAATGATCTAACTTTGACTTGACTTGGCCATCAGCATTAATAGTGATTAAGAATTGCACTAACCTTGATTTTCTTAAAGATTCGAAAAGAATAATGATATTCCAACTAAAATGTTTAAAAAGTGATTGCATACTTTTAACAAAATCCCCAAAATACTCATGCTCAGCTATTAAAATGGGATACTCATGGACAATGATTGCCTTTGCAAGTCTTTGCCTATAAATATCTTAATTGAAAGTCCAATTTCCTATGTTTAAACAACTCTTATTCTCATTTTGTCGTTTCTCAATAGATAATAGACATTGTCTTATGTCTTTCTGCTTCTTTTTTTGCATGCGCTTCTCCAAATGATTGTGCAAGTGCTTAGTTCCATGTTTATTACATGCTTTTAGTGTTTTGGAACAATGATTGCAAATAGCAACATTCTCCCCACGAACTATTTTCCTCACCATATCATTCCATACAGGAGAAGTCAACTTACGTTTATTGGATTATCTTGTTGATCAGCATTGCTTCTTACTTGAGAACTTATTGTGGTTGTGGGATTTGTTGATGGTGCTTCCATTTCAGATCCGGGTAATGGTAATGGACCTTTCTCTTTCTCAAGGTCAATGGGATTTGCATCAATGGGCATATCGAATTCATCCATATCTGCATTACATAAAAAAAAAACAAAAATAAAATGTTATTAAAAATTTGGAATGAAATCATAACTTGGATAAGGATACTTATTTTTATTAGAAATTTGGAATAAAATCACAACTTGGATAAGGACACTTATTTTTATTTCCCATGACCATACTATAGTGCAATTTATTGGACCTAAGCTGTTGCATAATGTCAGCAAGGTTCTATAACAATCAGAATCATTTCAGTGTATACTATTATTGATACATAGTTGTTGCTAACTCTACCGATTGATACATAGCAAGCAACGTCGAGGGAGAAACAGCAAAGGCAGATCTATTATCATACATTATTAGACCCATTTTTTTGTCCTACAAACATATTTCAACTGCTATATATTTATAATAATAATACAAGCCATACAGAGCTTAGTTGTATTAGAAACTACCTATAGAGATATCCTAAGGCCCATCCCAAACTGATATTGAATCCAAAAATCATTCTAATTGTTAACTCTATTTTTCTTCCCTTTCCTAAAAATCGTTCTGATCTCTGAACTTTGGGTTGGAAGTCGAAAGGTGAATGCAGTCGAGGGGACAGGGGAGGGTCTGATCTCTGATTTTTGAACGCAGTCAGCTTCGACGATGTGGAGACGATGAGTGACGACGACGACGACCAGCTGTAGAGTTGGAACGTGAACGCGTCGAGGGGACAGGGGAGGGTTTGATCTCTGATTTTAATATGCGGTCAGCTTCGATGACCACCTGCAGCTGCAGAGTAGGTGAACGCGGACGACACGACGACGATGACCAGGGATGAGGACGAGACGACGATGACTAGGGACAAAGACGAGATGATGATGACCAGGAACGAGGACGAGATGACGACGACTAGGGACGAGGACGACACCACAAAGACCAGGGACAAGGAAGACACGACGACAACCAGCTCCAGCTATAGACTGTAGAGAGAGTAAGAGAGAGAGACAAAGGTTTCACTGTTTCAGGTTTCTTTTTTTTTTTTTTTTAAGTTCTTTTCTTTGCCTCTTTGGAGTTTGGTCGACTACTTGTAAATAAACTAGCATCTTTGGGTTTCGCTTAGCTTCGAGCAGCTTCACTTGTTGGCTGTCCTGGTCCTGGTGCGTACTCAATTTATAGCGCAGCCATAACTTTTTTTTTTTAATTATTTATTAAATATATAATAATATTTATTAACTAAATTATAAAAAAAATTAATGAGTTCAGATTCTCAATGGCTTTAATATTTGTCTCATTACTCATTCAAAACCCTATAGAAAAATCCATAGCTTATTTCAAACCCAATAAAATAGTATCTTATAAGGTTTTTAGTGGGATGAATGGGTTAGGAACTCGACAATGCCCATCCTACTTACATTTTTATAAATCATGACTTTTAGGAGGCCAATTGATTGAGGTCTAGTTAAACTAGCCTTAGGTAAGTCAATAGGATGTGCTTGAGACCGGTTGCAACAAATCCAACTATCCATTTGTTTAGTTTTAGTTATTTTGATTACTTTCCATTTTATGTCATTTCATCTTACGTTATCTTTCAATAGTTATTAGGATTGATTTCTAGTTTCCAATTTTAATGAACTTCTTAATTTGTAAGATTTTATCATGTTTCCTTTATTGGTAGTTTCCTAATTTTTTTAGGATCTTATTTTACACCTAAAAATAGGCAATGGTTATATTAAACAAATAAGATTATTAAATTATGAAAATTCATTAATTAAGTGTATATCATCTTTCTATTAAACTTATACCAAGGTTTTGATGGGAATTGAAACCCAAACCAAAGGCTAAAGTAATGAAGCAGTTGATTCGCATTGGGAAGACAACACTTTTGATCGAGCTTTTGACATATGTATCGATGTTGAATTAGGCTTACATGCGTATGACTACTATCAATTCTACTTGTGCCCTACTCAAGATCTTGAGCCTTTTGATTAAACCTGTGTTGTGAATTTCTATTGAGTCAAGCTTCTAATTCTAAGTTTTTAATTATGCCTTTGTACTAATTTGTGGTATTACTTCTCAATCCAATATTTGCTCCAATATAGCTTTCACTTATGGAACATTCATCCTATGTCTTCATGTATATTATTTTATTATGTGTTTTGGTTAAAATCATCAATTGCTTTTTACAATTAAGGAAGTTATTTTAAATAGAGTCAATGTATGTTTTCTTAACTATTAGTTATTAAGATAATTAATTTATTTTATCTTGTTTCATTTTTCTAATGCCATCCTTAGTATGCAGTTATTTCATATTAGTAACCATGCTAGTCCATCTATAAATAAGTAATGCTTTGTAATATAACAAACAACTTTGATGATTAATATATTTTCATGGATTGAGTCCCTTCCCAATTGTTTTATTCTTACCAATCTATTTCATATATTGGGCAAAACATTAGTACTTATAAATCTTTTGTGAGATTGTAGCATACATCTAATAATGAAGATTTGTGAGTCATATCATACCCTCATTTAATATCTTGATTAATTATATAAAACATGGGTCATATTGATTCTTATATTTTAATCAACCTTAGTTTAATTTAGTATTTGGTACATCATATCTAAATAACACTTCACCCATATCCCTTCATTTTTATTATTTCTATAAACACAAAAATCATAAAAATCTTATGTTTCTTTTTTCATAACCTTATTTTAGTAAAACACCAAAAAGATTCCAACTTTGTTTATTTGTTGTGCATAAAGATTATAAATTCTTCATGTTTTAGGTATCAGAGGCATTAAAATTCTTTTGATAATTGGCTATGCTTTTTGATCTAATGAGAATTAGGATCCAAGACCAAGATCTAAGCAAAGAAGTAAGTTGGAAAGAAGCTTTAGAATGAGTTTTTGATGCTTATAATTCCGAATGTGTGCTAATTCTAACTGTTTTCAACTTTCAACCTTCTGATTTGGTCTAGTTCTAATCGCAAAGTTGTTCCAACTATACATTCATAATTATGTTATGATCTAGCCCAACTTCTAACTATGGAATATTTTTTACATATATTTATGTATTTTATTTTAGTTAGAATCTTTAGTTACCTTTTTACAAATTAGAAAATTAGTTTAATAAGGTTAGAATATATTTTCTTAGTTGTTAGTTATTAGGATAGTTGTTTTGTTATATCTTGATTCCTTATCTAGTGATTTCCATAATAATAGTTATTCCATATTGATAACCATATTAGTCCATTATAAATTGATAATGCTATGCAATGTAATAGATAGTTTTTCAATAATCAATACATTTTTATAGATTGAGTTCTTTTAAATTCATTATTCTTATCAATCTATTTTATAGATTGTAGTGAACACCCTTAAGTATCAATCACTTTGAGATTGTGGCATGCATTTTTTTACTGAAGATTCGTGTATCATATCGAAACCTTTTTTAACAAATCATCAATCATATCAATTTTTGTATTTTAATCACAACCCAGTTTGACTTATTTTTTAGTGTATCATATCCAAATAACAATTCATCTATTCCCTTTTTATTTTCATCATTCCAATAAAATACAAAAACCATAAAAATATTTATTATTACACATCATAAACCCAAAATACCAAAAAGATTCAAACTTTATTAATTGGCTACGCATTCTAAGCATGACTTGGTTCTAACTTAGGAATTTAGGCACATTATCTTGATATCAAAGCTAGTGGTCCGCACACTTCATGTTTGTAAGTGTTCAAATTCATCAAACTTGTTGCAATTTCTAGTGTGGAAGATATGCAATTTGTGAGTGGTAAATTGGTGAATGAGGGATTTATTTGAGTATGGTTGTAATGAATTTATACTTTTATGGTAGGATTGAACAAGATATTTTATTAAAATCAGTGATTGTCCTATCAATATAATTTCTAAGGTAGGAGTTGATAGATTGAGCTTCAATGTTCTTGAACATCCATATCCTTATGAATTTATTTATAATGATGAAGTGATTTAGGTGACAAAAGAAACAAAATTTATTTATAATGATTTAGGTGAGATTATGTGCAATATTGTTGATATTAATCATTGTTTACTAAATCAAATATAATGCAGGACATAATTCATCTAATAATACCTATTGTTTAGTTATAGATAAACGCATTATATTATGTCATTTATCTCTAAAAACAGTCATAAAAGGTTTACAGATGGCATTTCATATTTGTGTGAGCTATTATGTTTTATTTCCTCTTAAATTTTGTAGCTTAATATTTTATTTCAAAGGAAGAGATGTTAATTTAAAAGATTCGAGATGATTTTTTTTCTAAAAGAGAGGGTGTGATGGGAATTAGGATCTAAGATCAAGACCAAGTAAAGAAGCTAGTTAGAAAGAAGCTTTCAAACAAGTTTCTAATGCTTATAATTCCAAATGGGTATTGATTCTGGTTGTTTCTAACTCTAGCCTTCTAATTTTGTCTAGTTCTAATTTGCAAAGATGTTCCAACTGTGCATTCATGATTACATTCCAATCCAGCCCAACTTCCAACTATAGAATATTTGTTTCATATCTTTCTATATTTTATTTTAGTTAGAATCTTTAATTGTCTTTTTACAAATTAGGAAATTAGTTTAATAAGGTTAGCATATATTTTCTTAGTTGTTAGTTATTTATTTTACCTTGATTCCTTATCTAGTACTTTCGATAATAGCAATTATTTCATATTGGTAACCGTCTTAGTCCATTATAAATAGGTAATGCTATGTAATGTATTAAACAACTTGTTGATGATCAATATATTTTCACATATTGAGTTCTCTCAAATTCATTGTTCTTATCAATCTATTTTATAGATTGTGACAAACACCCTTGAGTACTTATCAATCTCAAAGAGATTGTGGTGTGTATTTGTTATTAAAGATCCATGTGTCATATCGGAACCTTCTTTAACAATCCCAATTAATTATAGGAAATCGTGAGTCATATCAATTCTTGTATTTTAATCAAAACCTAGTTCAATGTGTTGTTTAGTGCATCATATCAAATAGCAATTCACTCATACCCCTTTATTTTTATTTTTCTTATAAACATTGAAACCATATTTTATATATATATATATATATATATATATATATATATATATATATATATATATGTATATTGGCATCATAAACCCAAATATCAAAAAGATTTAAACTTTATTCATTGGCTACGCATTTCAAGCGTGACCCAGTTCCAACTTAGGAATTTAAGCACATCATGATCATGCTTCTAATCCTTCTCAGGATTTAGGTACATCAAGTTCCTAACTCTTTGTAATTAGTGGGTTAAGGTTTTCCTTATATTGAGGTTCCTGATTCAATATATAATTAGTAGGTCAAGGTCTTTCATATAATTATAACATAGGCCCTTTGGGCTGTTTTAACTAGAGTTAAGTTTAATCATACCTATAGTTTGTGGTTTACATACTCATGGGTTTTAGGTCCACCTCAACCTAATTTTAGCATTCAAGGGTTTCTTTTATTTGAATATGAATTTTACTAAATAAGGTAGAATATATTATTCTTATGCAAAATATAAATCATGCTTTAATGTTTTTCATCTTACAAAATTTATTTTGTTTGAATATTCTCTTTTTAGACAAATATTTAAAGGATTGTTAGGTATGAATAATCTATATATGTAAAATATTTTATATAAAATTTAGATGTAAAATTTAAATGAGCAACTATTCTTCTAACCATGAAGTGCTCGGACTAAACTATTGCTTTTCTTGGTTTAGAAAACTTTATGAAGGTCTTTAGAAGACCAAATCATAGATATAGTTTGGTTTGTTTTGGAGTGGAGAGGTAAACAAGATCAAATTAGATTGTGCCCTCCCTTATAGGAAGTGAACTCAAGTGTGTTTTGATGCAACATGGAAAAGTGACAACATAGGTTTTCAAAAAGTTAAGTTTATATAAACATAACTAACTAACTCATGATCTAGAGTAGGTAGCATTTGGATACATAATTGTTTTTTCCCAAGCCTTTAGATTCATTATTTATATAGTGAAAAGTGCAAGGTATTCATGAATCTTAAAAAGTTTAGGTATTTTTTTACTTAGAAAGAGTTGCATATGCAATAGAGGAGTTAGTTGAAGTTGCTAAAAAGACCATGATTTGGAGAACATTTTCCACCCAACAAAGCTAATGAAGTGGTAGACACTCTCAATAGAAATAGTAACGGCTATTAGGCCACTATGCTCATTATGTTGTGACAATTGATAAAAGAAATGAGGAAAAAAAGCATTTAGAGGTGACAATGGATGCAATAAGGGCAAGACTAGATTGTAGCCAGCCTTGGAAGATAGAATAAAAGCATCTCAATTAGAATATCCTCAACTGCAAAAGATTAGAGTTGTTGTTGTTGAACAAACCAAATAATAAAAGAATCTTATATTGATTAAGATGGAATTTTAAGCTGTGGGAATATGTTATGTATATCGGTTTAGTTAAGGGGGGAGAGGGGAGGGGTAGACGAAAGGGAGGGAGGGAGAGATTTTAGAAGGGAGGATGAAAAAATTCATTTTAAGATGCTTAACTTGCCAACAAATTATAAGAATCAAATATCAATAACTAACTTATGAGCTTCAATTTCTACTTATAATAGAGTGGAAATGGGAGCATATATGAACAAATTTTTAACTACTCTTGAAGGCGACTAAAAGCCATGACTTAGCATAGGTTGTTGTGGAACCATTTATTAAGGTTTGTTCATCAATGTTGACCACTTTTCCATTAATGTACTAAACTTTTTTATTTTCTATTTGAATTCTCAATGTTTGTAAACGTTTATAAAGTATGACTTTTTCTAACACTGTTAGCTTTTCATAACATTAGACATATGGTGTGATCTAATTCATCCAAATAATAAATGAAATAATTAACTAAATATGAATTAGACAAAATAATAAAAATAACAATTAAATTTAGATAATAATAAAGGAAAAGGCTAGAAGAATAAAAAAAAAAAATAGTTTTGCCTGTCTCCCAAGTGTTTCCAATTACCCTTAGCCTTAGGGAGGCTATAAACTATATTTTATTTTTCTAGTCTTTTCCTTTTTCATTTTCCCCAATTTTCTATTATTTTTATTTTATTTAATTATTTCATTTATTCAAATTAATTATTTAGACAAATGAGATTATGCCACGTGTACAATGTTGATGGAAAAGTTAATGGCATCCTATTTTGTAGACATTTATAAATGTTGAGAATTCAAATAGAAAAATAAAAGGTTCAGAACTCAAATAGAAAAGTGGTCAAACATTGACAACTAAAATTCTACTTTTCCCATTTATTAATTCCACTCATTATATAGCTATCGAGATGGGTAATTCCTTAAAGAAGCTAACTAGCTTATACATTTTGAATATATTAAAGTTACAAAAAGTATTAGTGTCTATAGTTTTTGAGAGGAAAGGAATTCATTAGATGGTTTTGGGATCATTCACATTAAGCCTTGAACATAAAGCTAAAGTTTAGAACAACATTTCATCTTCAAATATGCAAGCATTGAGAGAAGACTATCCAAATTTTGGAGGACATGCTAAGCATTTGTGCATTTCCTTTAGAGGAAATTAAGATAAATGCTTACTGTTGTTAAAGCTTGTATATAACAATAGCTATTGGGACACAATTTAAATGATGCCTTATGAATGATTGTATGTAAGAAAATGTATGTAGGCAAAAGGAAAATGTTAGGATGAGAGTTAGTCTAGAAAACAATGGAAAAAATTCAAGTTATAAAGCAATGGATTATAGTGTCCTAGAGTCATCATAATAGCTATGTAGCTAATAGAAGGAAACCTCTTGAATTTGAAGATAAAAATCATGTGTTTCTAAGAATCTTATTAACAAAAGGGGATAAGAAGGTTTGGGATGAAAGGAAAGTTAAGTCTAAGATACATAAGACCATTTGAAGTGCTTGGCTAGATTGAGGAGTTAGCATATAAACTTGCCTTGTCACATAGCTTAGCATATGATTTCACAATATTTTCCATATATCCACGCTAAGAAAGTTCATTCCAAGTACAAAACAAAGTAGTTAATCGAGAGGCTCTCATAATTAGTAGAATTTGACATGTGTTGGACACCCAATTACGGCAGTGGACACTAAATACAAACACTTAGCTATCACATTGTCAAATATGCAAAGGTACAATAAAGCAAACATTTAGAGAGGAAGGTGTATGGAGACTAAAAGAGAAAACATGAGAGAAGTACCCAAAACTCTTCTAGACCTTAGATGATTTTTTAGGGTGAAAATTTTTGTAGAGTAAGGATGAACTATACTTGGATAAATAATTTAAAAATAAGAGAAAACTTGTAATTTAGCCCTTTGTTTTATATATAGAGCTATACAAGCAAGTTAAACAAGCCAACTCGTCATAACCTATGTTGACTCATGGGTCAATGTAGGCTAGCCCACTTAATAAGCAGGTTAAATTTTTTTACCTAACTCACATTTTTTTGTAGGTTAAATAGGCTAACTCACATGACCCATAGGCTAAATAGGCCAATGCACATTTTTTTTGCACAACTTTAAGGATAAACGAGCCAATCTACCTCGATCCACATTGACTTGTGGGTCAATGCGAGCTAAAATTTTCAGTCCAACTTCCATTTTTTTTTTTTCAGGTTAAATAGGCTAACTCGTGTGACCTACCCCACTTGCACAACTTTAGTTATATAATTAAGAAGCTGAACCTTTCCCTCCTCACTTTAACTATCCCATAAAAGTAGAAACTGCCAATACATTTCTAATGGCTAAAGTATGTGTATCTCTTAAGGAGTTGCTAAGTAATTCGAGGCAAGCAAAATCCATTTTTCCTTCTATAGTTTCCTAGTCATGGTTTTATGATGCGTGTATGCGATCTTAAAAAAGAAATTGTGATCAAGAAAGTGGAGAAGCATTTGTAAAAGTATAGATTTCCATGCTAAGAATTGTTAGTAGGCTTTAATCTCACTATTGATTTTGGGAAATCATTAAAAGAGTAGGCTTTGATTTAATAGTGAATGCATTTATGGGTATAACAATCTAAATCCTCTTTAAAAATGAATCTGGAATTTAATTAAAAGTAAACTTGGGGTGTTTATTAAAATATACACCAACTCTTCAATGAACAACTAATAAGAAATTCTATTGTGCCATCACCTATCAATAGCTTATTTTGCCGTTAATGGACCTTATCTACTATTATTCAGGAGATGATTTACCATTTAAAAAACAAAAGACTGTCAACATGTTTTTATGAAGGCTATCAACAATTTTTTTACTGTTAACAAGCCTTATTTTTATTATAATTCAAAGATTTTACCTTAATTGGAGAGTGATGGCACCATAGAATTGCCCCTAATGACTTCAAGAGATTAATCACTTGAAAAACCTAAAGGATTTCAACTAGAAACATTTAGGGTTGATTTAGATGGATGGCGTTGGAGGTGGGGTGGGTTGGGGTGTGGCTAAAGAAGAGAACTTTATTTCAAAGAAGTAAACAATTATCTTGAACAAGGCTTAGGAGGTTTGTAACTAACAATAACAAAGATAAAGGGGATGTTGGGTTAACACCTTAGAAACAAGCACATATACCTTTTTCCCCTTGAATTATAGCCCAATTAGCATAAGAATTTGCTTTTCTATTAATCAAGTTTATATAAACAGATTCAAAACTATTCTTAAGTGAAAGAAAATCTTTTATAATAGGTTTTAACACCCAAAAAAAGGATTTAGAGCTCAAAGCATTGAGGCATCCACTTTTAATAGAACCTAGTTCTAACCTTTTTCTTAGGCCAATAGCAAGCCTTTAAGAGCTACTGAAGCTTTTGCTAACTTTACCCTTGAAGTTGCCACTTCAAGACTTAAACTGGTCAGGAGCTTACTTGTGTGATCTCTAGTAGTGACTCCAATTCCAACTCCCTTATCTCCTTATCCTATGCACCATCAGAATTTACTTTGATAAATCTTTTTGATGGGTATAAAGACAAAATTTTAGGCGCTAGGGAGTTTAAAATGGTTCTAGGTAAAGGGGAGTTGACTATGCCAAGTATTGATGGGACTAGGGAAGATTTTAAAGGTAGGTAGTTGATAACTTGAGGATAGGGTCATAGTTAATCTCTCGTAGTCTTAGTTGGTCGTTCATCCTCAGGTGGTCAATTGGAGCCCTTAATATTGGTTATATGGTCAAAATTATATAATATTTCATTAACCAATAACGTATTATGGTTGATCGAATCCATTATAAAAAAGTTTAAATAGATTTTTACAAGCTTTGATCATAATTTCACATATAATCTCTTTGATATGTGATTTGTTTTCTATAAGGTCATGATGAGCTATTACCATGTATACTTGAAGTAATTTTTGATTGATTTGCTTGTTTGTATAGGCTAGTTGTTAAAATAGACTAACTTAATTATAGACTATAAATTGATTTTTTTTTTTTTTTTTTTTGCTTGTGTTTGACATAATGGCCTGTAATCAATTAGGAAAAGTGGGTCAAAGACGGCTCACTTTAAACTATTTACAAGTTGGGTCATTGGAATGATGTGATTTATAATTCAAGTATTGAGGCTACATTGTGGATATGGGGATCATAAAAATAATCAATATGTGGCTAATCCCTATTAAACGGGAGATGATTATAGATAATAACAATAGAATAAACTACTAATGGTCTAATACTTGTGGAGATGTTAATATGAGAGGATTTTAACTCTTGGTCTCTCATATTTTTTGTTTGTTGTTTTTAGCTTATATAAGAGTTAATAAACATGCATTAAGTGCATTTTGATTACGACATCTAGTTGATTAAGTTGTGTGTGCTTTGTGTACAATGTGTGCTTATTGATAATGATTGACTTATTGGGCATTATTGCCCATCCATTTGAGATTTCCTTAATATTTCATGTGATGAATGTTGTGAGGAAGCTAACTATCACTTTAGCTTTAGATACAATATCTAGACTAAAGAGTAGTGCAACGATAACATTTCTAGATATTAGTAGAATTTGCAAATTTTAGTTATTATTATGGGACTTAAGTTATAACTAAAACTTTTTATGAAGCTTATAGTTTGAATATAGTTCGTGGGTCATACTATGTTATTGGAGAATTTTATTTTTTATTACTGAATAAATGAACCATTGGAGGTATTATTTATATATTATGAAATTTGTTTAGCATGTCTTTAAATCTTTTCTTACTCTCACCCTATTTGAGAGTTTGCATCGTATTGACACGTCTTAATAGTGTTAAGGTGTAACATGTCTAGAACTTTTCTTTTTTCTAGTACCAACATTTATGCACTATCATTGTGTGTACAACAAAAATAAGTTTTTCTTATGTGATATTAATAAAAATATATAAATATAAATAAAATAAGACACTTAAACAATGGTTTTATTATAGCAACCTATAGATAAATCACTTAAAACACATGCAAAGACGTTATGTAGAGGTCTTTTTTTTTTTAACAAATATAAAATAGTAAAGCATCAAAATTCTTTACAGATAAAGGTAATGCAAATTAAATTGAATTCAAAGTTTTTAATTTGAGGATGGATAGATATGTAAGTCATTGATCAACACCTCCTTTATGATTACTAATGCCTCTTTTTTCACAATTGTGAAAAAATTGAGTTATTCAATAGGGTTAATGCTGTGAATGCTACTTCAACTTTTTTAAATGTGCAATTTAAGTACCTAAACTTTGAAAAATTTAATTTAGTGCCTGAATGAACTTTTTGTGGTCATTAATGCTATTTGCACTAACTTTGTTAACATCCATTTGTAAATATGGAATTACAGGCTAATTGAATTGTGACACGTGAAAGTGACAATATTCTAAGTTTAAATAGTTCCACACATTCTTCCATGTGGAATTAAAAAGAAAAAAAGAAATTACATGTCAGGAACAGATCAAAGCTAGTTAATAAACCTAACCACCTCTAACAAACTCTCTAGTACCCTCTAAAAATTGAAACCCTAAAGTTTTAGGGAGGGAGAGAGAGAGAGAGAGAAAAGGGGAGAACGAGAGGAAAGCCATTGTGAGCAACATTTGCATCTTTCCTCACTCATATCAAAGTGGTGAAACAAAAAGTCAGAAAAAATCCCAATTTTGAAACCCAAATTTAAGAAACTCTAATTGTCGATTAAGTATGCCTAATGCGGTAAATTTAACTCACTAAGAAAACACACACTTTCCACTTGCATTTGAGCCACATGGTGCCATCTTTTATGTGAGATTCTTCATCAAGTTGTCATCTTGTGGAACAAACACCTCTTCTCCAACTAAGATGTCAACAAAACAAGTCCTTACGTTCACTTTATGAAGACAAAAGCTTTTTTCTTCATGCACAAGTGGGTTCCACTTTATTCTTTTAAATACTCACCTCAAGTATCGCTAATGGTGGGTCCAAGGTTCACTTAGGGTTTAGGTGCTCATGGCAATAGTTATCTCTCGTTAATCTTCTCCATCCCTCTTCTAATTCGTACACAAATCTCGTTGATTTAGGAAAAAATCTATGTTTTTTTCGTAGATTTTATCAACTCCTTAAGGTTTCTTTGATAGGTTAGGAGTAAAAAAATTAGAGTTAGGGTTTTGCTTTTTCCATTTTGGGGGTGTAGGGTTAGTGCAAGTAACATTAATGACTAGGAAAAGTTTATTAACGTATTAAATTGAACTTTTTAAAGTTTAAATAGTTAATTGCAAATTTAGGGAAAGTTTAGGTAGCGTTCACAATATTATTCCTATTTAACACAATAAAACAAAATATAATAATAGCATCTATAGTGACTCTAGAAAATAGTTGCTATGAATTTAAGGAAAAGCATAAAATAATTGCATATGATATAAAATATCAAGTAATTGAAAAGATAAATTTCAAACAAACTTATAACACAAAGAATTATGGGAAAAAACGGTTGAATTGTACCATATATATTATCATGACATTAAACTATAGGATTTGTTTACAAAATTATAGATTGAAACCACAAAAAGCTGAATTTAAAAGAGTTAAGTAATATTATAAATAGCGAAAGCATCATAATTAGGGAAAAATAAAATAAAATACATAATGGACGTCTAGAAAGCAACCATGATAAGATGTTGGAAGAAGGCATTGACAATAATCAACCTGCAGAAGGGTGATAATTTTCAACTTGTAGAAATTTACGTTGCACTTATTTACTTATGTTTGCTCTTCCTACCATTTATATCTTGTAATTCACCTTTTTAGTAGTGGATGCCACTATTTTGTTGTTTTTATATGGCATTGTTGGTTACTAAACGATTTCACTTCAAAATATGTAACTAAATTGAGATACTCAGCTTACCGTATGTCTCCAACTTTTACCTATAAATAAATGATATATCTCCATTAAAACCAAAAGGTAAAGGGGTATATGATTGATTTGCATATTTATTTATTTATTTTTGGGTTAAATTGCAACACAATAAACAAATCAACAACAAAATTAAGTGAGATTGATTTACAAATCAACAACATCAAGTTTCTATTTCATTAATGAGCTTCTTGAACCTCGATTTTTTTTTTCTTTTTCTTTTCTTTTTAGATATAACAAAAATTCGATCATTGCATCATTTTAGTAAAAAGTAACTGATAAAAATAATTCAAGTATAGGGTAGAAAATGAAACTCAAAACCCAATGTTTTTTTCTTTTAAATCAAATTAAGTAGATTGCTAACCAAGCAAGTAGTGGAACTCACCTTTTTTGCCAAGGTTGTGCAATTATTAAGTTTTCCAAATTAGGGCATCTCTGTAATATTTAAATTTTACAAGGGGTGTTTCCATAATTTATCCAAAAAATATAAAACACAAAGAACACTAATTAAACTACATCTTAAAATTATTTATTGAACTATAAATCAATTGACTTAGTTTTTTATTTAAACAACAAATTAAATGAAATTCAATATGGCATAACGATGTGGAATTAACTTTATCTGTTACCTTTGTAATCCCGAAGCCTACTTAAGTTGAAGGAAGAAGCTTTGGTTAGGCTTGGTTTTTCATTGTTTCCAATAACAAATGCTGTTAAATTACTCAAATTGGAGCAATTTTATTTAGGTAACCACTCATTCACCACCATATGCAAGAGAGAAAAGAAGAGATCAAGTGAGATTTCCCACTTTATTCTTGAATATTTTTAAGTTGAATCATTATCGTACATGATTTAATTACTTTTTAAAGATTTCTAGGATAAAATAGTAATTAAAGATGTGGAGACAAAAATTTGTGTTTTGGCTTAATTATATGGGTAGAATAGATAAGGACATTTATGTTTTGGTAAACATAAATAAAGTTGGGACTCCTTTTGGTCTTTATAGTAATAGATATTTATTTGATAAAATTATTACAATAAATTTAAGAATAATTACAAATACACCTCATGAACTAATGGTCAATTATGGATGCATTCCTTAAATTTCCAAAGTGCAACTTCATCTTGTCTTAATTTTTAAAAATATACAAATAATCCTCAAGTTGTTGTTGAAACCTTGAAAGAGTTGTTAAAAAATTTAATACATAACATTTTTTTTTAAATTTAGACTTATTTATCCATTACTTTATTCATTTTTACAAAATATCGACTATTGATAGAGTTTCTTGGATATAGTCCCCCAAGGCCCATTTTGGTCCACTTAGATCTTCGTCTAAGCTCTACATGCTTAGCTAATTTCTCTAGGTTGCTTCAACATAGAATTGCTTAGATTCAATCCATATGTCTCAACTTCTAATTCATCATGTACATCCTCAACATGGATAAGTAAAAAGATATGATATGGATAAGGAAATGAGCTGGTTAAGGATCTCCATAATATTCGAAGAGGATCTCAGGCATTAATTCATTTGTTTATATGAAGATCACCTTTAATCCCTATAAATAGAGATTGGGGATTATTGGATAAAGGACCTTTTGGCTCTTCATTCTTTTTAACATACGTTATCAATCATTTGTACTGACTTAGGTATCAAAGTAGTTACATTAAAGTAACCTCTAACATCTCTCAAAACTCAATTTCTTTCTCTTTTGGAGGTGATTCAACCACATTTAGAAATCTAGCACAACACCAACGAATACCTTCTTTTCCAATGCATAAAGTATATCTTTTAAACCATTTTCTTTTAAAAGTATATGAATTTTTATTTTTTAATACCCATTTTCCAATCAATAGACTAAAAAAAAAAAAAATTCGAACAAGCCTTAAATAATAATGGACAAAATAGAAACTAATATAAAAGTAAATAATAATTTTGTCAACTGGTATAGATAATATAATAACAAAAGGACATAGGAAAAAAATGACAGTAAAGTTTTTATTTTGTTGTAATGACATGCATTGGTTAAAGAAGAATTATGAAAAACATATATTTGTGTTTTTTTTTGTATTATTATTTTATATACTTGTATCATGCTATATATTAAAAATAGGTATATTTATGAAATATCCGAGAATTAAAAACGTCATATAAAGAAATACATGAGGAAAGAGTTCTAATATCTTTTTCTCACATGTTTAAAAAAATTGTAAATATATATTTTTATATTTATTATTTTTATTTTTTAAAATTATAAATTTAGAGCCTTACGAGCTTTTAAAAAAGTGTATTTATACCTCTTTATTATTATTTTACTCTTGAAAAAGACTCATTAAAATTAAAAAAAAATATATATACAAAATCAAAATAGTTATATAAGGCTTAAATATACTTTTTTTATTAATATTTAAAGATTTAAATATATAATTTTAAAGATAAAAATATTTATTAGGAGAGCGTAAGGAGCAAAGGTAAAGGATATATTTGCAATTATAAAAGTGAAATATATGGAAGAGAGTGAAAACAAACAAAGGTTTAATTAAACCACCAAAATTAAAAATATCGATGTCAATGATACCCAAAACAAGGAAAGTAAAAAGGAGACAATAAAGAAGAAAGCAAGGCGCTCGTGATCCCGATACGCACAATACAATTATACTTATACGCATACACACAAAAGTAAAATCTTATTTCTCGTCTATTCAATTCCACTGTTGGAAGTTCGAATCCAACTTCTTCCGGCGATTTCAGGGATTCGACAGCAACAGCCAAGATGAACGACGTTGACGTATCGAAGCAGATCCAGCAGATGGTCAGATTCATCCGGCAAGAAGCCGAAGAGAAAGCTAACGAGATCTCCGTTTCCGCTGAAGAAGTATTCCTCTTCTCAATCATCTTCTGCTTCGATTTCTCGTTCCTTTTCGATTCCTACATCGAATATTTGGATAATAGTGTGATTTGGTCCGCTCGAACCGTTTTTAGGTGCTCAGAGGTCGTTTCTTATTGATTTTAATGCGCTTGATGCGGTTTGTGTATGAAAGTTGTTGAGAAAAATCTCGTTTTTTGGATTTTTCCTTATGCTTAATTCGTTGATTATGTGAATCTTTGTTTCATCATCTCTTTCATCATACGCTATATGTCGAATTTCGGATAATTAGAGTTTGAAGGATTGAGTGGTTTTTATGTGGCGAGAGTTGATTTTGCCTTGAGTTTCCTATAAAGTATTTAGCGTGATGTTTGTTAAAGGTGGTGAAGAATCTCTCTCTCTCTCTCTCTCTCTCTCTTTCCCGCTTTTACCCGTCATTTGTTGATTGTCTCGACTTATGTATAATGGTTTATTATTTCTGTACTGGGAGAGATGATTTGGTGTTTGAGCTTTTGGAACTTTCGTTCGATGCTTTGTGTATGATAAATTGTTTAAATGTGGCCATTGTTACAATTTCGTGTATGATAAATTGTTTAGACGTGTATGATAAATTGTTCAGTGCTCGGATGTCTCGGAAGAGAAGTGTAAGATAAAATATTGAATAAGTGATTTTTCAATTACAGGAAATAGTTTTGTGTTATTGCGTGGACGTGCTTAAATGGTCATATTGGCTATCCAGGCGTTTAACATTGAACTGTGTTATGGATGAGAACTTCTTCAAAATGTCCTTGTTTTTTTTCTCCTTTTTGGTTGTTGTTGTGGTGGTGGTGGTGTTTGCAAATCACTAAGTAAGAGTGCTGTTGGGTAGTAAAGAGAATGGAACTGTGTGTTGTATTTTAAGGAATTTCAGAGTTTTCTGGTTAAGTTGAATGCATATTGATGTATGCAAGCATCTTTTCACATCCTGAGATTTTGTATGTTCCTCATGTTTTATGTGAAAATTTGTTTGAAATGCATGAATGAATTTTTTTGGTGCACATAAAGTTGGTGATTATCTGTGTTTGATTTATTTTTACCTAATTCGGTCATATGTTTATTTCTGTTCTCCTCTAGTGATGTATTATGTTGTAAAAGTAGCTTATTCAGTACGGCAATGGATGTGTAGGAATTCAACATAGAGAAGTTGCAGTTATTTGAAGCAGAGAAGAAGAAGATTAGGCAAGAGTATGAGCGAAAGGAGAAACAAGTGGAAATCCGAAAGAAGATGTATTGTGTTTATCCTATTCTTACTTATGTTCATTTGTTGCTATCCAGCTTGTAATTCTGTTTTACTGTTGTTTAAGATCATTTAAAATTTCTTCAATTTAGGGAGTGCAAGTTTGGTAGTTGTTGAGTTTGTTAAGGCTTAAATCGCACTGAGTATATGCAAGTTTAATTGGCTTAGAGATTCTTTTATTAGTTCTAAAAGTAGGCCCTGAAGATAATTAGGCGCAACTAAAGGGGACAATTTTGGCTTCATCTTTAGAAGGAAAGATTTTTATAGGTTTCTGTGGCCATAAAAAATGGACTTGCTATAATAAACAGATTATATATGTTGCTTCTAAACTTGGCTTTACATGTCTGAAAAGCATGAATTTCCAGTTTATGAAGTGAAGAAGGCCTATGGAATTGACAGTGCACCTTATAAAATGCTACTTTTGTTATTCGGACAAATCAACTTATAGACATGTGTAAATGTATCTTCAAAAAAAGGAAAAATAAAAAAATTCAATCCTTACTATTTGGCATGTGTGTTTGTACTTGAAGATTTTGTTGGTGTAGGGTGCATGCATGATGCATTAGAGTAATTGCTCTCATGTTGATGCGTTAGAAAAGTCAAAAGATTTTAGCTTTGAGCAATCATTTTGGGGAGTAAGTTCTAATACTATGAAGATTTAGTCACTGCAATTGGGTGCCACTTTGATGAAGTAACCTCTAACTTTTTTTCACTTCTTGCAGTGAATACTCCATGCAGCTCAATGCTTCTCGTATCAAAGTTCTCCAAGCTCAAGATGATGTGGTTAACTCCATGAAAGAGGCAGCATCGATGAATTTGTTGGATGTTAGCAGTAATCATCGTGTGTACAGGGAGCTTTTGAATGATCTTATTGTCCAAGTAAGCTTATTTGCAATTCGAATCTGTTATTTGCAGTTGATGATTGTTATCCTTCATGTGAAGTGTATACACATGTTGGATCTTTGAGTTTGTGTGCACAGAGCTGCATAATATATTTGCTTGTCACCTTTGTCCTTTTTGTTAACTAGAATTATGTTATGGTACACTTTTCCATTTTCTAGTAAGTAGAATTTACTATGTTTCACTTTTGTCTTTAAAATTGTTATGGAAAAACTAAGATGCACTCCATTCAGATTTTGTCATATGTTATGTTCATTTGTATCTAATTTTCAGCTACCTGTCGTTGATGATATCCTTATTTCTTTTTATGGGTGGGAGTGGAGACCTCCCTTTCAGTGTCTTTCACATGAGTCATGGTGCTTAGATGCATATAATTTAAGTAATATATGAATAAATCTTAAAGCTACATATTTTAGGCCAAAAACACTGATAAGCCCTGTGAAACTTTGACATACGTGTAATTTGGCTCCTGATAAACCAATTTGTGTAGTTGAGCTCCTATAACTTTCAATTTTCTTATTCTGGATAATTATGTAACTTTCAATTATTGAGCCCCCTCATAGAAGTTGTCTGTTGTTAACTATTACATAATGGAGTGACAACATATGTTTTTCCTGTAACATAAAAACACTGAACTCTGCTGTTGAAAGCATTTAATTCGTGGAGCAATCTTTATGTGACGGGCTTGATGGATGAAGGAACATTTGGGTGCTTGATTGCACAAACTTGTTCATTAAGAACCAAGCCAAATTACAAAATGTGAAATTTTCATGGACTTATTCATGTATTCTACCTATTTAAAGTTGTAAAGTAGGGAGTAGTGATCTTTGTCCATATACCTCTTGCAGACTGCTGTCAGAGTAACTTATTTGCTTTTCAGAGCTTGCTTAGGTTGAAAGAGCCATCTGTTCTACTGCGCTGTCGAGAAGAGGACTTGTCTTTTGTGGAGTCAGTCCTAGACTCAGCAAAACAAGAGTATGCAGAAAAAGCTAATGTTCATCCACCGGAGATCATCATTGATAACCGTGTTTATCTCCCCCCTGCTCCAGCCAATTATGACACCCATGAGACTTTCTGGTAATTGGAATTATTGATACCCTCTTCAATTTTGAGTAATGCTATGTCATTCTGACCCAAATGGTTAATGGCTGTTTAGTTGTTAGTAAATTATTAAATTGAAACCTAATTTCTGCTGCTAATCTATGGGCAGTCTTGCCACTGAGTTTCTTTTTATTTTCATTTGAGGTGCCTAGCTTTATTTGTTTGCATCATCATTCTAATTCTGCTAAATTGGAGCATGGCTGCCAGTACTACTCCTTGTAGCCCTTTTTAAATAAGAGATAACGTGTGAGGGTAATTGATGTATATTTTGATTATTCAGCTCTGGAGGTGTTGTTTTGGCTTCTCGAGATGGGAAAATTGTGTGCGAAAACACTCTTGATGCAAGGTTGGATGTTGTCTTTCGCAAAAAGCTTCCAGAGGTACTTTCTTGTCTTTGCCGTTTTATTAATTATTTAATCTCCAATCATTTCTTGGCAAGACAGGTCATCATATCTTGCTTTGACACCTTTATATAAAGCAAAACAGGAGGAAAAAAACATGAATTCACTATGTTAAATCAGTTTTCTCGTTAGGCTTTTGGAGATATAGGCCTATTTTAGGTGTTATTACTGATAAAATGATAGTGTATTTTTTCACACTAAGAAAAAAAAAAACATTGTTGAGTAAAAAGATAAATGCACTATATGATTATGCTGATTGCACAAAGCTAAAATCTTTTGACTTTTTTGTAGCATAGCTGGAAAGTTCTCAGTCAACGGCATGATGTTCATTACTTGTGGCATAGCTGGAAATATTTTAATCGATGGCTTAATAGTTTGCAAAATGGAAAAACTGGAAGGCAGTGTTTTCTTGTCTGCCGTTCTTTAAAGGCTAGGTTGAAAGGCCTTAGGATGAAAATTCTTGTAAAATATTGACACCTAAGTGAGTTTGTTGACTATTTGACTAGGAACTGTTTTGTGTAGTTCTCTGTTGAAATCATGAACTTGTTATTGTAGAATCAATCCTAGACAAATCCACATGTGAGGTGGGATTTGCATCTTGGTTTTCTAATTTGACTGGATATGAAGTTGCAGTGTTAGTCTAGAAATAAAGGGAATTGGAAGGTAGTAGAAGGCAGTTGAATACACCTATAAACAAAAAAAACTTAATGGTGGAAAATAGTTGTAATTTATTATCACCTATGTTGCACCATTGAAAGGTGTAATGCAGATTTCACACTGTTTCTACAAAGTTGTTGAATTACTCTAAATATGCATGGCCAGCCCTCATAGAACTTGGCATATGCTGTCAAATTGATGAATTAGGATGCAACATTTTCTCATCATTTTTAATTTGAATAATTTAGCGTTTTTAGTGTCCAACTATTTTTACAATAATCTAGAGTGTTTGCAGTCACTGATCACTTTTAGTGATGTGTGATATTGGTAGATGATGTTTCCAGATGATGGCTGGTTGTGGTTGTTAATTGCTGGAAAATGTTTAATGGAATATTGGGAAAATAAAAGCTACTAGTAAGTGCATTGAAACACTTTGCTCTTTGCAACAAAGGTGACGGTTGTCTGCTATATTCCCATAGCAACATCACCTACTAGAAAGCAGTGACTGCAAATTCTCCTGATATTACAGAAGCAGCATTCGGAAATTGGATATATTAGATTATAATAAATTTTAAAAGTATTTTTGGAAAACTATTTTTGGTGAAACGAAGCTGCTATAGGTATGTATTTAATTCTGGTACTTTGGGCGTGTAGTATGATCGCATAATGTGTGCATTGCTGTGTATAATTTTAGCAAAAGCCAATCATCTGTGGCGACTTTTCTTACTGTAAATCATTTTGCATAAGAGTGTATGGTATTAGGGTATGAATGTTAGCATAATATTGCCAACTGTTTTGCAGATTCGGAAGTGGCTCTTCAGTCAGGTTGTAGCTTGATGAATCGGATATTGCCTTTTTGTGGCTTGTGTATTATGAGTCCATCGAGCATAGAGATGGGGCTGATAAACGGGATCAATGGACTTACATGTTCTGATACTGCAGACCCCTTGTTCTCCTAATCCATGATTTTATTATTTGTAAGGAGGATTAGTTTCTGTTGATAATCACTCAATAATCCAGCTTTGAGTTTACAGTATTTATTTTGATTTTGCTATCCACATAATAAGATTTGGTTCTGCTCCATATTGAATTTAGCAAATATATGCTTGATCCCTCATAATCTTGAATCGCATGTTCTTATACTAAGTTGAGCACTTGATGAGTAATTCGCCCTGTAACATGGGTTTATAACTTATAGTAAGGTCATCAGGAAGTAAATAATGGTGAGGTAGAAATTAAAGTTTCTATCCTACCTGCTGAGGCCAAAATGATATTTGCTGATTGCATCTCTCTTTATTGCATATATATATATTTAAAAAATGTTTATCAAAAATAATGTACCATGTGAAAAGCTTAGTGGAATTTATAATTTAATTGCTTTCAGTTTCTTAAAATTACATGTGAAAAGAATTTCCTTTTTTTTTTTTTTTCCCATCCTTTCATCTGATTGAAACTGATAAAAAATTAGTACGAAATCCTATTTCACCTGGTTTTGAGAGGGAGCTTCTGTTCCAATAATATGCAAGTGCCCTTTCCATTCTACTTTTACCGATATCAATCAAGAGAAATGCCAACGTAATATACGTGATAGGCAAAGCATTTTTTACTAGGTGGTTTAGCGGTGGAATTAAATAAATAAAAAAGAAAGAAAGAAGAAAAATTGCCTAATCTACTCCGTTGATGAAAACTCCAACCGCCCAACCCCAAGTTTTTCAGAGCAGAGGAAGAGGTTGTGGAGTGTATATTATATGGCATGATTTTAGAAAGAAGCCGGATGGAACCTTAACATTTTTTATAAAAAATTAAAATAGAGGTACTTGAACTCATGCACCCGTTAGAGCAGTTGTTTTTTTTCCTCCATAATTGAATTTCACCTTTGAACTCTCATCAGTTGAAAGAAGAATCTTTGCAGCTCAACTCATGCAAATTAATCTGCAATAAACAAATAGGCAATAGTAACCGATAAAAAGAGTTTGTCTGAGCAAGTTCTATCAATCTATATTAATATACTTAAACATAATTTATAAAATTAAAAGGTAAATTATCAGTATATGTTTTATATTTGCTTTATGTGCTTTATGCACTTCTTGAAAATTAGTGTCTATAATAGAAATATTTAAAACATCATTATTTTACCCTTGATAAAAAAAAAAAAAAGATCTGTTATAGCTAAAAATATTACAGATAATAAAATGTGGAAGAGTTTTCATTTTTCATAGTTTTGTTATTTGTAATATTATTTTTCTTTTATTTTTTTGATACTTGCAAAGTGGTTTTCTAGGATCCGAAAAACATGTTTCAATATATGAAAGATCTGAGTACACCTAAAAGTTTTGAATACATACAGAGAAAACATAAGTTGGTGTATCTGCGATTGACTCAATAAAACAACCAAAATGCATGTATAGTACCTATCCTTATATATATATATATATATATATATCCCAGAAATGGGATGCCTAGATTTCATGCAAGTACTCCATTCTCGAGAACTGGTTGAGTTCTTAGAACAGTTGCAGAAGGCATTTTACTTCCACCGATCCATTTTGTTTCAAACAGCTCGCCTTCATCAGCCTGTCTTTCCATCACCTGAACTTTCTTCGACTTGGACAACCTAAAAAGCACAACCACGGCGAAACATCCCACAATCAGCCCTGAGGTTCCTAGCACTAGCCCTGCAACTTGATAACTCTTCCATTTTTCCTTCCTTTTCCTCTTTCTTTCCAAATGGATGACGATCGAGAACCGGCCTTGTTCTGCAGAGTAGCACGTATTTGCCACGCTCAATTCACTAAAGCTAACAGTGCCATTCGCATGAAATGATGCACATATCTGTCCCGAGATTGAACTGCTTCCATTTATTGAATTGGAGAACCGAATGGATATCGGTTTGCCTGTTGCATTTAATCTGATTCTTGAGATGTTTTTGGCCCTAACAGTTGATGCATCATAAACAGTAAAGCCAGTAACTGGAGTGACCGATGAGTACTCTTGCATAATATCAAACAATGAAGACCAGTTACCAAAATTCTGATAGACTATAAGCAGCCTCTTGACATGAGGTACCGCCCTTGTTCTTGATGGAATACTGAAGCCACTGAAATTGCACCCCTTTCTCCATAACGTCTTGCTTCTGATACGTAAAACAGAAACATCCATTCCCGACAAATTAGCAGGAAGAGTAGCCTTGTGTAAAGCCCCAGGGTGAGGCTGGTGTCGAATGGTAAGCGTTTGTAAGGCCAATTCCTGAAAAAATGTTTCCAGGGAATTGATAGTAATGTTGTTATTCAGGGAAAGGGCAGGAGGGAAGGAACAAAAGGCTGCAACCAACAGGAAGGAAAGGATATTCATGTCGGATGGTATCAAGTGATACACTGGATTATGATATGAAGCTAAGCATACTAGAGCTGAAACTTTCAGGCCGATCTTCCTCTTCGTTTTTGAGCAGAAAATTTAAATGGGACTTTGAGGATGAAAAAGAGGAAAGTAAAGACTGGAGAAGGATAAAGGAAAAGATCATTTGATAGTAATGATGTTATTCAGGGAAACAGCAGGAGGGAAGGAACAAAAGGCTGCAAACAACAGGAAGGAAAGGATATTCATGTCGGATCGTATCAACCGATACACTGGATTATGATATGAAGCTAAGCATGATAGAGCTGAAATTTTCAGGATCTTCCTCTTGGTTTTTGAGCAGAAAATTTAAATGGGACTTTGGGGATGAAGTAGGGGAAAGTAAAGACTGGAGAAGGATAAAGGAAAAGATCATTCCTAAAAACATCGTTCTTTCTTAAAATGATGATACTTTCTCTATCAAAGCATGCTTAGAATGATGGTTTGAAAAAAGATGGTGAAGACACGCAATGCAAAATGGGTCCCCACAAAAGAACCAAAGACATGAAGCCTTTTATATACTAAATGAATAATGATAAATAGTAAGAAAAGAAGTTGAGAAAATTCATTTATAAAAATTGTGTGTTCGATAATGATTAAAATATTTGTCTTTATACTTTTAAATAATAAAATCTTAAAATTATTATTAATTCATTTTTTTATGAACTTTTTCAATTTTTTTTCCTTACTATCTATCATTTCTCATACTAAATGTGTGCTTCCTAGTTTTCATGTCTCTTGGGCTGGGGTAATAACACGGTAACATGTGTGAAAAATAAAAGAAAAAAAAAATAAAAAAATAAAAAATTCTTAAATAGATCCAATCTATTAGATCAGGAAAACCTTATGACAATACGGGTATGTAATGAAATAAAGAAGTCATAAAAAGAACAGAAAATTCTTAGGTAGATTTAATCCATTAGATGGAGACAACTGCACAACATGAGTGCAATAAAAATAAATAAGTAAAATTAATGAGTTGTAAAAGAAATTTCCCTTTAAATGTCTTTGCCCACATACCACCATACAATTGTTCTAATTCAATAGACCAAGTGAGAATTTCCAATGGGAAAGACTTAGACTTAGAGGGATACAGCTTCCCTATATTGTTTTGCCTTCTAATTTTCCTTCAATAATGTACTACCTTGTAGAAAGAAATCGACAAAACACGGCACTTGAATGAACTAGAGCTGCATATGTAGAAACTTCATCCGACCCCAAAAGTCGTCTTGCCGTGTATTAAGCCAGGCAGGCATGACTTGTGAGTGTACTATATCCACAAGTACCAGTTGGTTAATAATGAAGGGAAAACACCAGGTCACAGCTACTGTCAGTTAATGGTTGTCTAAATGTAGGGGAGAGAATCTTTTGGCCCGTAGAATGGGGGGTGGGGGGGGGAGGGAGAGAGAGCGTGGGACTTGCGTTGATTGCTCTTTCTTTTGGAGGCTTTTGCCCATGGTAATTATGGATATGCAATGATGGAGTGAGTCACATAAGTAACACACCGCGGTGACATGGCTGTTTGACTTCTGATACAATGATTTCTCGGTCTGGAAACAAAGTGGAGACAGGAGAGCACCATTGTAAGAGGGAATCCACACAACTGTAAAGCAATTTTCTCTTGACTGAGTACCCTACAGCGTTAGTGATTTCTCTGATCTTAGGTCTTTATGTGCAAGTTGCGTATTATGAATGTTAAATCCATAGACTACTTTAGCTTTGTTTTGAATGAGCTTAAACGAACTAAACTTGGACCTTTTCTAAGTAGGCACATCAAGCCGAATGTGAGTTTTGAATTTGAAATCAAGTTCAAGCTCTATTTTGTTCCGACTCATCATTTTGTTTATAACATGTGTACGAGTTTTTAAGTCTTGAAAAGACCGAACAGTGCGACCATCCCGCTAAAAACACTGTATATTTCAAAATCACAGGTATGGCAGCTATAAACGGCAAGCACGCATAAACAAACACTACTTCAAGGCCATTCTGATCTATGCTAATTTTTTCTTGGGATTTGTATATTCCTTACTGACAATTAGTTTAACCAGAATTCAAATAAAAAAAAATCTAAAATTACGGTGCAAGTGGCCATATTTAAAGCATGATCTTCTCGAGAAAAATGTTACTGCAGGTTCACCTCCATCAGTATTGAGGAAGCTGCTAGCAGAGAGCCAGAATACACGAGAAATGCTGAAAGATATGGACGCGTAAGGATGCTAATGAATTTACACGGATAACATAAGACATTATTATTACAAACCCAACTTTCTTCGGTTCCCTTAAACACATACGGAACCCGAATTCTTGAATTAAGAACAGATCTTCCCACTACTAATCACCTACTTTGGATTTGACAACAAAAGGGTAGGATTAAGATACTCTACTATCAGGGAGAACGGCTGATAGTGAGCTCAGCTCTGAGATGAAGGATGCCATTGATGAAATATATGCTATCATCCGCCATGAATGCATTCCAAGGTAGACCGAAGAGATTTCTATACCCAACAGCTTTCCCTCCAGTGAAAGTATAGTTGCCTTTATACTTGCTCATATACTCTTCAGTAGGCTTTGATCTTGCTGAAAATTCGTAGTCAACAGCAAAACTAACCGAACCTTTCTCTTGCATTCCCAAGAAGAGACCAAAACAATGAAAAGAGCTTTGCTGGTCCATATTGCAATGAGCAGACAAGAAAAATCCCTGCCCACCTAAATGAAATGCTTGAGAATAAACTCGACCTGCTGGAAATAGATTCTTACACTCCTCTCTCTTCAGGTCAAGGTACACGATACATTGCTGTCGGGGCAGTTCAAATTCAACTACCTTAACAGGGCGATACTTATACGCCCGCTCCACGTATCGTCGATATGTGGCATTAGCCTCTTCCGCAGCAAGAGACCGTTGCTTATATGGTGCCTCAGCCTTGAAAAATAGAGCCTCAAGAACAACTTTTGAAGCAATTTCAGGATCAAAATCATGGCTGCCTAGTACCTTCTTCAACTTTCTGCATGTCATGTATGGATATCGAATAAGGCGTCCAAGTCGGGAACCCATGATCTCTCTTCGATCCTCTGGCTTTGGATAATGGGCCCGAGCCCATTTGAGGATCAAATCATATACAGCATCCTCTGATGCCACCTGAATGTCATCACTAGCAAACAATGCCTCAATACCTGCCAGAGGCAAGTTCATGACATCCTCAGAGCATCTGACAATAATGCAGCAAATTATCCAAAGTCATTTTCACATTTCACCATAGGAAAAGATAATTTATTCTCATCTTGAGCATTTTTGGCATGCAAAAAAGAATATATACTATAAAGATTAATGAAAACCACAAAGCCAGAAGCTTTGTAAGTTCAAAAGAAAAATAATGCCATCAGCATGTTAAATGGATACAACTGATAATTATGCACCATAAATGGTTCAAGCATGTGGCAAGGAAGAATGGTGAGGTTTCAGAGCATAACAGTGTACCAAAGAGCTTTTAGAGGTACCTGAGTGTTGATCTAGGCTCTATGATTAAATGGATAGCACCCCAGTAAGGTTAAAATGGAGAACTAGTCAATTGACTGTAATCATGGAATATATAGAGGCAATATACCAAAGAAAAACCATACTTAGTTATGTCCTTGTATTGCAAAGCAAGAAACCGCTTTGCCGCATCTGTAAGTGGTTGAACTGCCTCTGCCATTAAAACACTTGAAGGAAGATCCAAATAGAGCAAAGCAGACTCAGATGTCATTGGCAAGTTTCGCAGTTGCTTGCTGCAATATCTCATGCATGAGGCAACCTGAAATTTGTCTGCTGCCATTAAGACATCCAGCAATGCTGTTGGTGTAGTTGTAGATAGAGTGTTGCTATACATAAAATTGAGAAGGTCCATAAGAGCTGCTTCTTCTGCTCAAAGATGCCATCATATAGACATGTAAATTTTTATTTTTATTTTGGTTTATAAGTTACTGGTATAATTACCGAAGGGACACACATATGCATGATGCAGGAAAAACTCCTCTCCAATTTAAGAGGAACATATAACCTAAACAGCTCATTAGATAATAACATTTTCAAACAACTTTTAACTAATGCCACTTAAAGATAGAAAAATGATTCCAATAATTCTATAAGACATAAAAATGTTTATCCGTGCGCTCACCAGATTCGTGGATTCTCAAGGTTACATGACGCTGTTCCGACTCTTTCATCCCATTTGAGAATAACTACAATGAAATATAGAATTTTTGGTAAGTCAGGTGAAGCATTGATAGGAATATTGGAGAACACTCCCCACCACTCAGCAACTTCTACCTTGTAAAAGAAAGGACTTTTTGCAGCTAAAATTGGAGAGCTTATGTGCAGTGTTTTAACTCGAAGAACAGTTGAACAGTCCATGGACGTTGACGAGTCGATGAAACTTTCCTCCCCTGCTGGAAACCCAAGCATATCAAGTAATTAGCCCGCAAAGTTAGATTAAACCAAATATGAAATAAATGTGTACGGTGAACTACCAGAAAAATCTATGGCTGAAAACACTAGCATAAAAATCATTCCAAATGCTAAATGGCATAATGCAAAAGCATTTTACAAAATTCAATCAGTGCAGATTTCTGACTTAATTAGGAACTACCCCCACAAGGCAATAACATAAAAAAAGGAGTCAATATCAGAAATGCTAGGACATCAATGGACCAGGAAGAAGAGTTTAATCTCCCAAAAACACCTACATTACAAGTAAAAGAAATACAATTTCCCCACCCGCACTTAAAGTGTAGTAACACTAAGACAGCAACAGGATTTACAACTACCTTCAAGTTGTAACTAGAAAAAGCAGTATGTTGCATGCACTTTCAAGCAACAAAATCACATGAAGTCAATGAATTAAAAGCGGAATCAAATATTCCCTAATTATTGCTGAAGTTACAACTTTTTGAATATTTTGAGGTGTCACCCTCCCAATCAAAGACAGAACTACAAAGAAAGGGAAAACTAAACATAATACTATCACAACAGTCGTCTACATGTATTCATTTCGAACCTGAAGGAGACTCCTCAACCATTGCAACTACCTCCTCATCCTGATTCTCATACACAGGACCATCGTCTGAGTCTGGCATACTACAGTTAATAATCTGCTCTTCACACTGGACAGGACATTCCAAGGCTATAGAAAAGAAGGCAGCAAAAAAATCAGCATTCAGCAAAACCAGAGACAATTTCAACTCAAATTTATATACTAGTTTCTATAAAAAATGAAAATATATAACAAAGGGCATATGAGCTATGGAAAGGCCTTTTATATCTATTCGATAGCAGTGCCAAAACCAACATATCTGATTTATGGTTTTTTTTTTTGGATCAAGTAAATTTTATTAATCCAAAGAGAATAGTTTACATTGCCAAATGGCAAGATACAAGACAACCAAGGTACAAATATAGTAACAGAGTGCTTCCTAGGTAGTACAGACTCTACTTTACGTTAATGTAGCGTACATTCTAATTTGGTTTACAACAGAGCCTATAGTAGATAGATTCTCTCCCAGGCGTACACGGTTGCGTGTACGCCATATACAGTATACTGACGCTGCAAGAGCTGCACTCCATGTTTTAGCCACTGGGGTGGAGGAATCCGCTATCGCCACCAGAGCACTCATGGTTCCTTGCCATGTACTAAATGAGAAAGGGCATTGAAAGCAGTCACAGACCAGACCCCATAATGCCGATGTGTAGCCACAGGTAAAGAAGAGTTGTTCATGGCTCTCTCTACCTTGGTTACAGAGGAAGCATGTAGCAAGCATTGAGATCCCCATGAGATCATTCTATCTAGGGTTGCTAGTTTACCTTGCCAGGCTAGCCAAAGTATGAATGAGTGCCTCGGTAAGGGATCTGCTGTTCCATACTACTTTGCACCATGGCATAGCAATGTCTGATTTATGGTTTAATTGCGGTTAGAATCTCATTAAGTGGTGACATCAATTTTAGAATGTAAATGATCAGTACAATCAAAGTCTGAATTAAACGAGAGAGTTGACAAAGAAAATTAAGTTACCTACCATGAGTACTACCCTAAGAGAAAGTATACAGGAGGCCCTCATAAAAGAATCTCTCACCTTGAAGCCTTTCCAACCCTCTCTTCTCACTTATGTCCTTCCTCAAACAACATGAACAATTCTTCTAATAGGACCAACCTAATTTTATAGTTACCTCAAAGGCCCTTTTATCAGAAGTTGCTCACGTCAGAGCTGTACACATCCAACTTACAATTGTTTTTAACTAGAATTTACATCGACCCTCCAAGTGGTCATCTTAACAAACATACAGTCTCTTCATAGCCAAAACTTCAAATAAAATTCACCTTGGAATGATGGTTATGAAAGTCAACCTCCACTCCAACTTCATAGTGCAAAGGTTCACATACTATATTTGTAATGCTCTATGTAGAGTTAATTACCAGTCACATATATTTCTACATTCAATGATCAGCTTCTGTGTAGTGGCATCATCACTATAGAAGGCTTCATCTAAAATAATCGGTCTCCCCATTTTCCATGAGCTAAGGTCATGGATATGCCACAACGTACTATTGCACGTTGCATACATTGATATCTATGCTTTTTAATCCACAATCTTTTTGACAAATGTGTTTTATGTCAACTTCACAAAACTCCTTTACAACAATAGAACCTCTTGACTCAGAGTTCTACATTTGCCTCCATAGACATACATATTGAATAGCAAAATCAACAGATTATTCCCTGATAAAAAGAAGCTTTGTTTCAACATATCAGCAACTTTTACATGATGCAACTTATTTTATTCGATTTTACTTTTATTACTATTTTACTGAATGCAACTTATTTGAAAATATTATCAAGCAAAAGATGAAAAGTCATCCAATAGAAATTTTCAACATTAAAATAACTTAAAAACTGTGACCAAGCTATCAGAAACTCCAAATAACTACTTAACAACATCAACACTTTGCCCTCAACATTCATCTCTGTAATAGTGCTCTCATGTCAGCTGATATTGTTGTCAAAAGCTTCAATAGTAGGAAAAGAAGAGCCTTCTTCTATCCTTATACGAATTTCTTCTCAAACAAATAATGGTTAAATATAATTGGCTTAGTAACAGCTTTCTAATAACTCACAAATTAAATACTATTAACTGTTTATCCTATACCATAGAATCAACTACCACCATGGCACCATATGTAGCAAACCTTCACAGTTACCAACTTCTTATGCACGCTAATAAAAAAAAAAGAATTTCTTATCCTGTCTAGTACATTATGTTGACAGTTTTCAATAATTTTTTTTTTCACTTTCCCAATTCCAAGTCCTTTTCCGTTAAAGCTCTTCAGACTACAGAAAATGAGGTCACACTACCACTCTCTTCTTCTCTAGAAGAATTTCAACAATGTAGTTTACTTCTTTAGACCTGTACAACTTCATAAGCACCTATTTCATATGCTCAAGCACATTGTGACTCAAAGGCAGGTATATATGCATTCAGAGAGAGATAAGAGAACAAACTCATGTTATTCAGGCATTCACCATATTTAACTACTTAAAAAGAGAAACCAACTATAGGAGATATAGAGCACCTCCTCAATATAAAATTACTAGCACACACCAGTCTTATAAGTACAATTCATTTGAACACCTAACACACAAATCCAGAAGCACTCAAACCCCTTATGATAGAAACCTCAAAAAGAGAGATTGAGACACATGGGCAGTTTAGTTTATTATTATTATTATTTGACAATTCAGTAAAGTCAGTTTTTCTCGTCTATTAGATGTCACTTCTCTGTCTTAGAAGTCAATTTGCCTTGACAAATTAATAAGACAACCTAAGTTCGCAACTCCATAAATAAAAATGCCTCATTTCACTTGTAATGATAAAATTCTGCCAGAGAGCTTATATAAGTGTTAACTTATGAGAAATGCTACTTCTTCTGAAAAAAAAGTCAAGTTACAACCTCCAAATTTCTTTCAAATAAAAATAATCATTTCTGCTAAATGTCATACCACCCTTGAAGATAACCTCCAAAAGCTACTACCATTAGACTCAACACAACGTGCAAACAACTGTGTGTATAACCTTCCAATAATTAACCTACACTCAGCATGAGGAATTTTCTCATCAATCATTTCAACCCCACTTTCCCATCTAATGGAACATCAACCGATAAAATTTTAGCACACCAAGCATTTCTCAAAATGTATTCCTTTCTCTTTTGTACTCAAATCCAGCAAAAAACTGAACACAACCCAGGTGTCCACTCAATCAATAGTAAAATCATTGCATGGAATACCCCAAAAAGGAACAAAATTTCCATATCTCATCACACACTGCCATGGGTAACTAATCTATATGGCTCCTATTGTGTGTGAATTGTTGAGAAAATCAACATCTATCTTAGTGAAACAAACATCTCTCCATGTCATTCCTTTGTCCTTTCCGCTTATTTCTGGCTAAACACTGAACATACTCAGATGTCCTACCATGAATAGCCACAACATTATCAAAAACACTTCAAAAGAACCAATTTCCATATTCCATCAGATACTGCCATGCCTAGCATTTAATCAGTACAATTTTTGACAAGTATAAGCTGCCCCGATAGGAATGGAAAATCAACCTTAAACAATTTTAGCACAACAAAACCTTTCTCAAAACCATTCCTTCCACTCTCCTGCTAAATTCCGGTATAAACTGAATATAACCCAGATATCCTAATCCGCAAAACACTCAAAACCAGAGAAATTTCCTTACTCCATTACATAATGCCACGTTTGATAATCAATTAATACCATTCCTCCCTCGTCCAAATAAATATCAAAAAGTACAATTTAACAAAAAACATTGGAAGAAAATTAAAAAGAAAAAAACAAAAAAAGGATTGAAAATAGTACCATTCTCTCTCTTGATATCTTCCCTCCGCCTCTTGCGATTCCGAGCCCAATCAGCGATGCTGGTGCAAGCCTCACCGTTGGATTTGAAATTGGGGAGGTCGGGGATAACTTCGATCTTCAAGATCCGATCGGAGAAGTTACTGTCGTTGAAAGCGAAGCCGAAGTCCGAACCAAAAGCTCCACCAGGAGTAGTAACAGTAGAAGAGAAGTCGGAGTCCATTACGGCTTGGGGGTCAAAGAGATCCACGTTCGGTTGTCTCATGTGCGTTCTTACGATTTGATGATGGTTAATGGACAGTGGGAGTAATTAATATCGGTACCATTCTTATGGTGGTGTTTTGGGCGTGTAAGGGCTTTCTGAATTGAATTGAATGGTTCGAAGTTGATCGGAGAGAGAGAGAGAGAGAGAGGTACTTTCCTCTTTTTTTTTTTTTATACATTTTGTTTGAATGAATAAAAAAGATATAAATACAACAAAACGATGAAATAATACCCTTGATGACTTAATAAAAGGCGATAACTGATAAAAAAGGAATTGAATGAGTAAAGACAATTTCATTTTGAATTCCATCCCTTTTCTTTCCAAAATTAGAAACAAGATATAATTATAAGATCACTATTTATAACAATGTTCATCAAGGGTCACTTTGTACAACATTAACTCCATTTCTTGTAATTTCCTTTTTCAAGACAAACCAAATAAAGAAAATCCCTTCAAATATTACTAAATATGGAATTAAAATCATATTTCATTTTATTTTCATTCTTTTTCTTTTTCTTTTTTTCATTTATGCTCATTTATCCTCTATGAAAACTTATAATACATATCAACCAAAAAAAAAAATATAATACACATTGTTAATCCATCATTGTCCTTTAAACATCCTGAAACAATGAATAAAATAAAATATAACAATTTAATATATAAAGGCATGTTTGGTAATAAAAAATAAACTTAAAATAGAATCGTAATTTTGGTTTTTTTTTTTTTTTTCTATATTAGGATGTGATTTTAAAAGTCAAAATTATGATTTCTTAAAATCGTTAATTTTACTTTCAAGAAGAAATTTGATTTCGCCTTTGAGATAGCGGAATCATTAGAGCTATGCAAATGGGTTATGCCTTGTGGGTTAGCTTGTTTAACCTGATTAAAAACGGGTTAAGATTGAAATTTTCAACTCGGTTAAAAAGTAGGTCAAATGAGCCTAACTCGTTTAATCTATAGGTTAAAGTAAATTAACTTGTTTAATTTGTGGGCTAACCCACCAAATTAAGGGAAAAAATTAGCATAACTTACTTTAATCGTAAATTATGTCTGTAACTTAATATTAAATTATTAATTCATTTCACTTTTAAACTTAATATAATAAACTATAAATCTTAAGTCGCATATCATCATTCATCATTAGTTTCCTCACTCTTCTTCTTCTTTTTTTTTTTTTTTTGTCTTAATCTTTCCATATTTCTCATTGGTTTCATCCCTTAATCCTTCTTTCATTTTATAATATTCACATTATAAAGATATTGCAATTATAATATCTATATTATAGTATAAAGTATCAAATCAATTTATTATATTGTTATATAAACGATATAAGGTCATTATGGATTTTATATTTTGTACAATTTTAGATAAAAATAAAATAAAATTCATTGTTAACGAGTTGTAGGCTAGCTCATATGATCCATTAAAATACATAGATGGGTTAAATGGGTTATTTTGGTTCATTTAACTCATAAAAGCATATATATAGGTTAAATGGGCTGGCTTAGTAGGTCAATTTGTTTAATCCACTAACTCATGTGAGCTGGATAGGGCCAACAAATTTTAACCCATTTATTAAATGGATCATCACAAGTTGACTTGTTTAACTTGTAGGCCGAAGAGAACTAGGCCAATTTAACCCGTTTAACCCACTTGCACACCTTTAGGAATAATGATTTTGTTTTAGCTTCTTTAATGATTTTTAATTGAATTTAGTTATTTAACTTTTAATTTCATTATTATATTTAATAATTAAGGATAGTTTTAACAATTACTATTTTATATGCATTCATTTCATGTACATTTCTAAATACGAGGATGGATTTATCATTCCAATCATGATTCCATTCCAATCCATTTTGTTCCATTCCACTTCATTCTATTTTACATTATTCTTGCATGCCAAATGTACCAAAAAGATTTCAAAAAGAGATACATTGAGATATATATATAATACTTCGTATGATAAAGGAAAGTCAAAAACATTATTTTAGACAAATGACCATTTTCTTCTCAAATTCTCATTTCTTAATTACTTTAAGCACCAATTTATGCAATAAAAATGTCAAAAATATTATTTTAGACAAATGACCATTGATAAATAAGTGTATATCATGAAAAATAAAATATTTATTATGAATTTTTAAAACTAATTTTTGCTCCCTTTATTTTACTAATCATTTTTCCTTTTGAAAAAGTGACCTATTAATAGATAATAGATTTAATACTATCTAGAACAAGCATAAAATTGGCAAAAACAAAATAATATTGTAGTCACATCATATAAGCTATTAAAGGGTTTAGATTATATTATATCATATTATATTAGATTTGATTATGATAAATCCTTTGTAGATATTTTCTCTATTATATTATATCAACTATTGAAATATCATATCATATTAGATCTTAGCATATTAGACTTGATTATTATATATCCTTTATAGATATATTCTCTATCATATTACCACACAATAGTTCACTCAAAATGCAAGTGCCAAAATATATAAAGATATTGTTTGATTGTAAAAAATTTATGATACTAGATTAGAAATTTTTTTTATCCTTTATTTGGTTTGTATTTTTTTTCAATTACTAGACAAAAATGATTCTAAAATACCAAACAAAATACTTATATTTTATACCATCTAAAAAATGATACAAAAAAAATCAAATTTATTGAACAAAAACACAAAATTCCTTATCATGTACTTTATATATCATGTTAAGTGCAGTACTTTATATATCTAATAATGGACATTACAAAAAATTTTATTTACCACTGCACATACCAAATATGATATAAGAGAATTGTAGAGATGTCAACAAAGGAGAGAAGAAAGAAGGTGATATAAAACCTTTAAGGACTACTAAATCCTATGGGTTGCCCTACAAGTAGTTCGTTGGAAGATATTAGAGACAAATCGATAAACGAAAGGTTCAAAGATGCTTTATGTAAAGGAGAGGCATTTATGTTGGTGTAGATGGTGAAGGGGATGATTCGAGCAACGTCTAAGATAATGGCTTGGGGGATATTTGGGATAAAATGGATTTCACAATGGAATGTTCAAAAGAAGATGCCATTCGTTTGATCAAAAATAAAAAGGAATATCGAAAATTCGAGTGGCTGAAGCTGAAGCAGCTACTTTAGAAGTAACAGAAAGAAAAGCAACGACTGGAGTGGGAGAGTCAGAGTCGAAAAGAGGATTCCTCACTTCTTTCTCTCATTCAAAACCGTGCATGAGACTTTCATCTCGCATGGCTCCTAAGTGATAAAAGAAAGAAGAACTCATCTTCTTTCTTTTTTGATTACCTTCCTCGCGTATGTATAAGACCGATCGATTTCTAAAAAGGATTACTAATCCTTAACTTTTCGAGGAATCCTTCATCAGTGGTTGTGAATAACTGATTTTTTTTCAATCTTTTCGACCTTGGTTCTATAGGAGCAAGTAAGAAAGATTGAGAAATCGAACCATCTGATTTGATTCGTTCTCAATAGCCATGAGATGATTGACCTTTAGTTATCCTTTCTAAGGGTATCTTGTATGCACGGAAGAAGGAATTCCAAATTTGGCTGGTCGAATACGTTCCATTGCTCGACTTCTACACAAGGAAAGCGGATAGTCCATTACAGCAACTTGGGGTGTTGCAAGCAATGATTCATAAGAAGGTCATTCCTTTTTGAACCCTGTATCGAAATCACGTTGAAGAAGTATTTAACATTTCGAATCTTGTTCGCTTAAAGTTTTTTAAGGAGGAGACTTCATGCCTTGTTATCAAACACATAGTGAGTAGAGTATACGTATCAGGTGTTAGGAAACTACTAAAGTTAAGTGGAGATGCTGCTTTCTATGATTGGGTTGAGGAAGCATTGTAGAAAGGACACTGATTTCAAGAGGAAGGCAAAGGGCTTACTCACCGGAATTGCTCGACTTCGGTTAAGATTATGACGACCCTAAGCAGGTGAGTGGGAAACTTAATGATATGCTACAATGTTGTGTTGTGTGTTGATATGCTATGTATGTGAATTCATTTGCTTTGTTGTAGTTGCAATTAAATGTGATTGTTGTTAATTTTTGAGTTATATAGTAGGGTTAAATAAGTTTAGGAAAGAGGTTATAAAGAAATTGGTAGTTAGATAGGTTATAGATGAATACTATTTAAAGAATATAGAGGATAGAATGGACTGGGGGTTTAGATATCATTACCTTAATGATAGCACTTCGCACCATATTGCCAGTGCTATTACTACAGGCCCAATACCATAATTCAAAATTGTTTTCTTCAAACTAAACCAAAGTATATAAACCTAACTTTTCCCTCAATAGTTACCGAGTAGATATACATAGTTGAAATATGATATATAAATATCATTATGTAGACATATCAGAGTTTACTTCTGAATATGAAAATATGCTTAGGAAAATTATTTTCTTATTATATCTATAGAATACACTCATGCAAATAACTATACAAATCATGAGTGTAACTATGATTTTGCAACTTAACAATTCTATTTTCTTGCCCTCTTAAGTAAGTGAGGGAAGGTGTCTAGTAAATAGTTCTCTAGTTAAAGCCATGTTACAAACCTATATATATGTGTAGATATATATATATATATCTATTATACATAGGTATTTGAGGACTTAGGAGGGATGTACATGTGATTACATGTTAACCCCTTGAATGAGTGTACAACTGAGCACTTGAGAAGTGTGATGACATAGATGTCTCATGAATGATAATCATAAATCGATCCTGAGTGGTTGATTTGATGTTTAAGAAAAATGGCACAGAGGTGTCAAGTTAACTAGAACCTGATGTATAGTTGGATGGTTCCTATTCGCTTGGTTTGGGTTCCTTATTTATTTTGTGATGTGAAATGCACGATCTTTGCTTATTGTGTAAATGTGAATATGAGATGTAGTGGATTTGTTTATGGGACTTCATTGAGTTTCTATTGATTGTTCTTTGAGTGATAAACTTAAATGATTGGTAACTTCTTCATTGCCTTGAATGAGAATTGGTTGTAATTATATATGTTGTTTGGTCACCATAAAATCAATTAATTAAAGAAGTGGACTCAATTAAAACTTGACATGCATTTCTACAAGACACTGCATGTGATTGAAGGCCATCACTGCTATAGGAAGCACCGGAAGTGATTAGAGGAATGCTGTTCCTCCAAGTACGAACTAAGTGATTAGGGGATTGTCGCGCCTTGATGGTTCCGAGTCCTACCTGTCTCTTGAGGGAGTAATTACTTAGTGTATTAAGGCACCTGAGCCTAAAACATTAAAGTTAAGACACAATATAAATAAGTGATAAGAGTAATGAAGATGTGAGTAAGACCCGAGTATTGATGGTGGCTTTGGAATCCCTAACCCAAGGTCAAGGAGGGCGTAAACTCTAGACTTCATGTTGGTTACCGGAAGACCATGTGAGATGTTGCATTCATATGGTTGTTCATGCATAGCATATGATTTGATAACTTGATTTGAAATTGCTTGTATGTACATAGTGTTGAAAGTGTTACCATTCCATTCATTGAGCCATAGTGTGCTTACCCCTCTATAGACCCTTTTTGCAGTTAGCAATTTCGAAAGCTTGGGATGGGATAAGATGTGAAGTGTTGAGAGTTTTTGGAAACTAGAATGACAAAGTAAGAATTGTGAAGAATAGATTATTCAGATGAAATGTTAGGACTCTTATGTAAATAAGATTTGAAATTGTGAAACTTAGGATTTGTTCCATTTTACTGGTTGGTAGGGGATACCAATTCTCTGCAATCATGGTTGATTGTGGGATACGGGATCCATAGTTAAATTTTATTATCTAAATATATGGACTATGATTTGTAATAAATATAATTAATTACTTAGAGTCTTACGATCTTTGGCTCATAAGACAATTATCATGTAATGAGTGTACACGTGCCATGATGATTTTAGTGGAAACTTCTAGGCCCCCTTTTAGGGCATGACAATAACAGTAAGGTAGATCATTGATTTTATGGAACATTGATAGCTTGGGAGTTAACCTTCTTAAACAATTTCCGAGTCATGTTTTCTAACTATTGTTTATGCTAATATAAGGCTCGAGAAATAGATCATTGTTATGGAATAAATTAAGATCATACTCAAATAATATATATATGCATGATGGGGACTAAGTAAAATTTTAGACGAATATGCAAAGTAAGGAGGAGTTATACTCAATTCAACGAGAGTTAGGGAATATAGATGATTCATGAATGATTGTGTTATGTTTGATTTGGGTTCTGTTGAACCAAAATTCATGTGGTCTAATAGATAAAAATTAACTCAACTTAGAATTGATAAAACTTTAGCTAACTATAAGTGAAACATCTATTACCAAACATGACCATTTCTCATATTCAAAAATGACAATTTTACCATTGCTGCAAAAAAAGAAAAAGAAAAAGAAAACTAAAATAGAGATATCCATGAGATAATATATAAAAAAAATAACAAATACTTTTTTAATCAATTTAGAAAAACAACTATGGGAAAAACTTTGATGAAATATTGTTAAGAGAGGAAGTGCTCTAGAAAATGAAATTAAGGGTGAACTAGATCCAACATGCCATTATCACTCCTTAATCCTAGTGGCGAGATAAATAAATATATAAATAAAAAAGAGGACTTTAGGACAATGTAGGAAATTGAATACTTGATTCTATAGTAATTAATTTAGTCAACATCCACTTCAAAGACTTGTTCTAGTAGAAAAAGTGTTAAAAGATCTGGAAAATCCCTTGAGCACCTATTGATTTGACAAGTTGACCATGATACATAAATTGCATAGTTAGTTGCTTGTAGTAAATGGTAATGGGTCCCAAACTTTGTAATCATTGTACACCTAGTACAAATTCCACTCTTTGAATAGGAAGAACATAAAATGATGCTTGAAATTACAGTCCTTGTATGAGTATTGGTACAGTAACTTGGCCTTCACATGCTAAACATTGTCTATTTCCAACCATGACATAAAATTTTGTGGTTGGAATAATTTAGAGGCCTAGATTTTGAACAATACAACCTTTCATGAAATTATGCATGCTTCTTGAATCAATCCACATAGAAACTTTGTGATCATGTATTGTTGCAAAAAAATTCAATGTGTAAGGCACAATTTCTCCAGTTAATGTGTAGTAATTGATAGTCCCAAATGCATCACATACATGTTCCTCTGTGATATGTACTCAATAGGCTCAATTTGCAAAACAATTTGCTCATTACTCTCATTGGTTTATAGTAAAAGAAACATGGCCTTACACTTGTGATTTTTATGAAACTTTTCATTGCAATTGAAACAAAGGCTTTGCTTATGCCTAGCTTCAATCTCTATTGGTGTTAATTTTTTTATGGGTAAGGATGGTTTGAAATTTGGTAATTATGATTTTATTTGGATTGTCGTTGTAGAATTAGAAGGAGTACATGAGGGGTTGTTGCAATGGCTATTGGTTTGTGGATATGCTATGCATATGTGACTATTGGAGAAGATGAGGTTGTGGAAAAAATATTGGAATAAGGGTTGAATGATTGATCTAAAAATTGCCAGTCAAATATTTTAATTCATGCATCTTAGCTAACCACATTGCTTGTATTAAACTAGTAGGTTTAGTAAGTTGTAAGTCTTTAGAAATCATGGGTTTTAATCTCGAAATAAAGAAACTGACTAAAGATTTTTCAAACAACCCTACTATTCTATTTGAAGGAGTTTCAAACTGTCATTGGTATTCCTCTATTGAACTAGTTTGTATAAATTTGGACAATATACCTTCCACATCCTCATGGTCTAAAATGACTCTCGAATGCTTTGATGAAATTTTTCCAGGAACTCAATTGTTGGTTGTGGTGCATCCATTGAAACCATTAAAGAGCATGGCCCTTCATCATAAAAGATGCAATGGTAAGTCTTTGTTCATAAAAAATCCCATGAAAAGAAAAATGATTTGCTTTGAATATTCACCTTCGTGGGTCTTCACCATCTAATTTTAGAACTTCCAATTCAACTCCATTGAATATTGATTCTATATGTGTTGATTTATGTTGTGAAAATGATGAACTCCCTTGATTTGATACCTGAACTGATTGTTGGGAAACCTGATTCTTCCCTTTATCCATTAATATTGCTTGTAATTGTGATGATTGTTGTGTTAAAGCATATAACTTATCTTGGACATCTTGCTAAAATTTCTTTGATTCTTACTGCATTTGTTATTGATTGAGTGTAAAGGAATCAATATTTTTATCAAGAATAGCAATGCAAGTAGTGTTCGTCATGACAAGAGCACTAATTGTTAGGATTTGTCCATGTATAAAGACCTAACCCACTTCAATTTACACTGTTAGGGTAAAATATCTTGATCTACACCTTTCTCAACCACACATGACTCTCACGGGTTTCCTACTTTTCTCCTCTTTCTCTATTCTCTCTTTTCTGTTTTCATGTTACTAGCTTGGTTTTGTTGTGTAGGTTAAGGTTTCATGATTTCTTTCAAGAAAGGTTAAAAGAAAGAGATAGTAAGGCTTCTTTGAGTGAGCCTTCAACTCTTAAAGGCATTCGTTCTTTTAGAATAACAAGGATGTTCCTTTTATACTTCTATTATCTATTTATACTACCATAAGTAGTTATAGATACTACTCTAGGTACAATTCCCACCCCACTCCCCCCCCCCCCCCCCCCCCCCCCCCCCCCCCTCCAAAAGCAATTGCGGATGCTACATTTGCTATAGATTTGGTATCTTTTTTTTTTTTTGATATTTTTCTTTATGCCATAATGCTATATTTCGATTGTTACAGCTTGTTGAATTAGGCTATAAACTCTTATCAATTTAAGAAAAATAGGAATTCATACATACACTGTATGCTTAAGATGTCTAAAGTGTGGACAAAGATATGAAGCATGCATTAAAAGAATATCCTCAAATAAATTCATTATGGAATCAATTCCATGAATAGGATTTTGATCCTTAAATACATCATTTCAACTCATTTGAGTGGATCAAAGCAAACTCTTATATCGAAATAATCAAAATCATCCCACTTTAGACCACCATTGTGAGTTATTTTCCCATTTACAATATAGTCCATATGGATAGATTGAAAAAAAATTATTGTTCAACATGAAAAGCAAAATCTAATTTTTAAACAAATAATAAGAATTAGAGTTCAAAAATTATGGGCTTCTAACTTAGAGGAGCTATTTATTCACAATTTCGAAATGGCAAATCACTTAGAAAATATTGGCTAAAGGATGGGTTAAATTAAATACTAATAAGTTAGTGCATATAAATACAAGAAAAGGCATTGTAGCACAAATAATTAGAGATGATAAAGGAAGATAGATTATGGGATTTATTAAAGAATTGGACAAAATAGACATATTATTAGTTGAATTGTGGGGCTTGCTATAGGAACTAATTTTGTATATAAAAATAAAACTAAAAAGGTGGACATACAAATGGATTTGACGATTGCCATCTTAATGGTACAATATGAGAAAAGTGCTAAAAATAGAATGTGGTGCTTGAAGGATGTATAACATACATTGTGATTATGTCAATGACACATGAGGTTGCATAAAATGACATACAATCAAGTAAAATACAATCCATATGATAATGAATGACAACTTAATTGCATTTGAAGTTGAGACTAAGGGCCCTTTGGATGTGTCACGATCCTTCTGGCTTGATGTATTTTACTTAACACTTTAGCACATGCTTGAACAACTTGGAATGACCTATTATGATGAATTAAGAAAGTGCATCCCAAAGCTGTTGAATAAGAAGTTGCTACTCATCATATAATTATGTGACATCAATTGGGGAAGAAACCAATACTTGGTATGAGGGTATGAATTTTGAAGAATTTATTTTCAACTTTATTTTATGATGATCCACATGACGAGAAGATAGTTTAAAGGGTCCTTTGAATTTGATTGTTTTGTGAAGCATGCTTATAAATATCCTTGATCATCACCCCTGAATGATAACCTTGCATACTTGCTATAAATGCTTGACTAAAGCTTATCCCCTTATGTAGATAGTTGATCTCCTTAGCTGTTGAGTAAGGGTTTTGCGCCTTCTTTGGTCCTTTAGATATGAACATCTAAATGGATTATGAATTCCCTTAGGTGGTAGTCTCTTGATATCCTGGTGCTTGTAGAGTGCTTGAGTGGTAGCCTACTATCCTTAAACAACCTTCTCTGTATTATTGATAACTTGGCATTTAGAATGGAGTATGAGACCATGGTCTAATTGAACTCTTGAGTGTTAGCTTCACATTTAATGGTGATGATGACAATTGGTTGAAGTGAGAACACTCTTAGGTGAGTTGACTCCTTAACTTGCTAAGTTTATTGATGTTAAAGCACTTAAAAATGCCTTGACTTCTAAATTGATTTCCCTTTGATGCTTTTTATAGGGGACCTTAGTCATTGCAACTCATCATGAATGCCATGCCACTTGTAAAGCACTTACAAAGCATCTATTTTAACTAAAAAGACATTCATAATAATATATTTAAAAGGATGAATATTTACATGTAGGTCATAAAATAGAATTCCCGCTGATGATAGATAATGCATGAATGATGTATATTTGCTAAATGGGTATGTGTTTGAATGGTATATTTGCATAATTGTTCTTGTCTAAAATTGTGATTAACTTTGGGTTTTTGTAAATGAGATTATCCAATTACCTTAATTGGGGTTAGGATTTGTTAAAATGACTAGGGTGTTTCAAATCATGAGCAACATTGGGTTTGGCCAAAAACACTTGAATTTACTTACTTCATGTGGTTAGAAATGTAGGTTATTTGACTTGACCATGCTTAACTCATATTTCCAATTCAAACACTTGATTAGTGACAATAGTTAAGTGTTTAATTAATCTTATAGGATATTAAACTTTGATTAAGGGATTTGTTATGAAGATAATTTCATCACCCTTGATTGAGGGTGAGTTTTAGTTAGTTTGATCAAAATCCATCCAAACACTATCTAATTTAGCCTTTTTACATCCATTGCATTGGAAATTAGAGGATATAAAACACCAAAGCTACAATTTTATGATTTGTGTTCTCTTGTTACTTAGTGTAGTTTGCCTTATTTTTGAAATTGCAGAATCTCTATATTGGTTAGCTTATATTAGAGTAGTAAGCAATAGTCTAGTACTTAGCTATAGCCCATTTCCTCCTTAAGTGATTTGCCCTAGTGGACTCACCAATAGCTTACTCCATATGATTTGACACACTAGTCGGTTAGGTAGTTGAAATATTTCCTAAACCATTTTATTAGTAATAACAGTGTATGACATGCACGCATGGATAAGACATTTCATCTTATACATCAAAATGACTAGCAACTCTAAGTTTTTTTTTTTTCCATTTTAGATGGCTTTGAATCTTCAAATGTTTGTAAGAAAAAGAAGAAAATTATGTTAGAAACACATTCAAGAAGAATTTCATATCATTTCTAAGATCAAAAAGAAGGAAAAATTCAAAAGAAAAGGGAGAAGAGAAAAAAAATATGAACTTTTTGGTTGATACTTGATTTTTCAAACCCTAGAAGCTTCCTTCACTCTTAGTTATTGCTTACAAATGATTTTTCATGCTTTGTGAAGAGTATTTGATTAGAGTTAAGTTGATAGAGTGGATTTTAATGGAAGGAGCTTGGAGGAAGAAGTTAGAAGAAAATTTTTGAAGTGTTCATTGGGTAAAAAAAGAATGAAAAGAAAAAGAAATGCATTGTACACATATAATGGGTTACAAACTTTAAACTTACTACTTGCTTGACTAAAGCTACTACCATTAAGGTGCTAATAACTCTAAGGTGCATGCTCTTACAAATTAATTTTATTTTAGCTCACTAAAGCTAAAATCGGTTAATTACAATTGCTTCAACATTTAACTTTCATTAAAAAGAATTTTTGGAGTGGAGAATGGCAATTAATATATGAAAATTTATTTTTCTTTATTAAATAATACATGAAGGATTATTTTGAAGACTTCAAATTGTCAAGTTCACTCTGGTTATGTGAATTAACATCATGGGGGCAACGAAATCAGTAAAAAATGTAACATGAAGAATAAAAGACACAAATTTCATGCCAAGTGAATTTCTTATTAAGGGTATTGAGCCAAAATTATTTTATAGAAGCTTGGTATGAAGTTACAAAATTAGCCCCATATCATTCCCAAGTATATTATTAGGCTTAATTAAGGATGTTTTAGGGAAATTTGGCTTGGTAAGCTTGGAGTATGGATTGCTGGATAAGTTTTCTTAGTCTTGACCTTGCTTGGTATCTCATGAATGAAAAATAGGCTCAAAAAAGACTTTTCTAAGTTTTTTTGTGTCACATTTTGTCTTAATAGGCCTTTAACAAGGGATAATAGGCCCTACACTTGTTCTAAAAGGGGGTAGCTTCTTTTACATTAAGGATGGACTCATCTTAAGAGTAACTAAGCTCGACCGAGCTTATGCTTAAGCCTAAAGCTTATGCATTATATAAGAAATGTTGGCTTCAATCTGGGTTGTCAATTATTAGAAATTGATCCAATAGCACTTAGTGATGGGTCATCTAATCTATTCATCTTGGATTCATTAAGTGGTTGTGATCATATGTAGATGTATAAGGGGCTTCTTCTTCTTATTTGCAACATTAAAAGCATTAACAAGTGTTGTATAATGCCATTGTCCCACTAGAATAGCTCTATAGAGGATCAAATATCAAAATTCCTCAAGAACAACTTGAGGATATCACATTTGATTCATTGTCATATGGGTGCTTCATGAATTCGAGTTTACTTGTTCCTCCTATCTATGCCTCTCTTTACAATGTTTTTTCATGTGTCATCAGATCAAGACTTTTCTAAAATTGATCGGCACCCTGGTTACACATGGCCGACCAACTAAAGCAATCCCATATATGGGGAAGAATATCTTTCAGGTTGAGAGGAATGGAAGCTCTTCCACGCTACTAGAGAGGCGAAAATGATGGCGAATTACTTGCGACTAATCAATGGGAAGATGAATAAATTCTTTTGTTTCTGCCGCCAAAGAATATCTTGTATTTGCTAAAAAATGTTTTAGCTATGATTTTTAACTATAAGGAGAAGAACTCCTACGACACTTGCTTAGGGAATGCATTTCCCTCATAATTTGGTTACTTAAGGCAAGCCAACTGCTAATTTGTAATTATTATGATATTATAATATACTATTACTTGTTTTATCCCCAAAAAAGAAAAAAAGAAAAGAAAAAAGAAACTAAGTCCTGTTTACTAAGGACTACGTTCGACGGCATGAATAGCTTACCTAACGACATCGTCATTGTTAATACTTCTAAACATACCCTCTTTCTTTTTCGGTACTAAAAGGGAAGACAATCATAATGGAAACAAACAGTCTAGTACAAACTCTGGAAACAAATTGTTATCCAGGTCTGACACCAATATATATATATATTTATATGAAAAAGAAAATTTCTAATACAAACTAGAAAATTTTATCCACGAAAAGTGTAAAAAATAAAGCACATAAAAGGTTCTAATGCTGATTATACACTTTATTAAAAAACTGAGTATATATTTAAAGTTAAAAAGAATTGAATTATTTAGCATTTTAATAAGATGCAAGACACTCATTGGTATTTTCCATGTATTACTTATAAATGGTTCGCCAAAGTAAACAAGGGTGACCAAACAAAAACAATTGAAAATATTACTTAAAAAGGAACCGACTGTCCTTCATATCCACGTACCTGTCTTCTTCTAGGATGTGTCTTCTCCTTCTGCGTCCTAAAACAGAGTTTAGAGCGGATCAAATTACTCCGATATCCATACATATTTATGAAATAAGAGATCCATCGAACAATCGCTTAGCATATCATATAGATGAATGGATTCAATGACAAAATACTCAGAAATTTTATGCATGATTTCAACAAAATGTAAATGTATGGAAATACGAATGAAAATACTATTAATCAATGAGCACATATGTTTGTACATAGTCATTAATAGTAGATTTTTTGGAATACTAGTTAAGAGTTTAAAGACAAAAAAAAAATAAAAGTGTTTTTATATCTTCAAAAATAATGATTCCGCACTTTAAAGAGAAAAGAGAAAGGTCGAGTCGAACACTCGTCAATTTTTTCCAATATTAAAAGATGGTAAATGGAAGGGAGCTCCCTTCAGTCCAAGTACAGAAAGCTTAAGATTCAACAAGTCTCCCGCATCATTCATTCAGATATCCGAGTGTAACAATCTCTACTCCCACTCGGGACATGGACGGATGAGTCGGCAGCCAATTAAATCTTAGGACTATCCGTGTATGGACTGAAGAAAGCTCTCTTTTCAATCCCTCTCACTTTCTTCAATATGAAAATATGTCAAAAAGGGGCTCGATCGGAGCCCCAAAAATCAGTGAATATGATAGCAAAAACCTCTCTCTAAATTATTCTATGCATGTAATTGAAATACAAAATACCAAAAATAAAAATGTAACATTCAAGTAGGGTTTTAATTTTTGTTTGAGAGAGAAAATGGAATGTAAATAAATCGAACTGTGTGTCTAAGTAATATATGATGATAGTGTGTATCACCAACTCAACCATGCTACTCGAGGAAAAATAGTCCGTTTTGTGGGTTTATATAGGAGAAACCAAAGTTAGAGAGAGATATACAAATCATTTCTTAAAAAAAAAAAAAAAGATAAAGTCGTCGAATATTTCTGATGAGGAGTTCATTCATTTATTCATATTCTTTCAATATTATATATTATTATATATATAATGCTGCCATGTATATCTGTCTCTCTATTCATTTTTAGTATTATTCGTCTAACCTGTATCACTTAATTTAATGTTGCTCATCCATTCATTATGCGTCCAAGTTTAGCACTGCGTAAGCTTCCTTTTCCTTCCCCTCTTTTCGATAAAGGTTGATTACTAATATGATTATGTACCATCCTTTTGTTGTCCGAGTAACAAATGTATGTGGCAATTAAGTATTCTTTTTTTCCCTTTCAATTATACGGACATAAAGATATAGTTGATTTAAATTTCTATATTCATTTTTCAAAAGTTTAGTAACACTTAATCAAAGAGTATGGCAGCTCTTTAATTAATGAAGAAAAAGGTTTTGTTGAATTGAAGTATAGATTTTGTAGGATTAAATATAATCCAACTGGTTACGTAAAACCTAATGCAAGGACGTTGTAAAATTTAATAAACTTTGCTGTATGTTGACAGAGAAAAAGTGATTCGATTTCTCCAGAGTATGAAAGATGAAAGCCCTCGAGCATGGCATCAATAATGTACTCTTATTGAATTCCTGAAAAACCCTAGGCCTTGCCTTTCCTAGCTAGCTAGAATTTGCCACGGCCTTACCCTGAGAGGCAAGTCCCCAACATTAAGCTATCTTGTTAATTTGTAGCTTTTCTATCACACATGTATCCCAATAGATGGTATTATCATGTACCTGTGCTAAATACCTTATTATGTAAACATCAATTAAACAACAGAAGGAAGTGTGGTAGCGGATTATCTTATCAATTTAACACATGATGTCTGAAAATGACAATTCTTGTTGATACCTCCAATGAGGTGTTTGTAATTTTTTTTTATTGAAATACCCGATGTTATTTTACAATCATTGGGAAATAAGACACCCTATAGGTTTATCTTAGGAGACAAACTTCTATGATGTACTTATTTCTCTTAATATCTAGAAAAGAAAAACCCTTTTATCTTTTATTTTTTTTTCAAACTACAATTATAACTATTAGAAAATGGATGAATCGAACCATTCCATTAGAATGCCAATATTTATGTCAATGAGCTCTAAGAATTTTGTCATCTGAAAAAGAAACTTTTCATAGTTTATATATGGGTCATTATATATTGCACAAAAACAATAAGCGAATGGAAAGGCAAAAGATTTTTTGGTTTTATATTTCCCCCCTCTTCTTCATCCTCTTAATAAATGTCTTTAAAAATTATAATGTAAAATTTGATAATATCTCGAGAATATTTGTGGTGGAGCAAGTAGTCTTATCATAAGATAGTAGTGCCATGGTGATGGTTTGCCCTCTCCACATGCAGGTAGGTGAATTGTTCAAAACTTTAGCAGCAACACAATCATTGGATCACCCTTTAGGCAATAATTAGAGCCCAAATCAACAATTCTGTGGCGAGACAAGGCTCAAGGTTTGTGCTTATGCAAATAGATCTTCATCTAAATTTCCCTCTCATAAACAAAGGCTTTAATTTGTTACTTAAAAATTAGTATAGTTTTAATGTATATAATAATATGTTAAGCCAAAATTGATATTATTAATTATTATTTCTTTCAATCATTCCTATAAACGTATAATATATCACCTTTATCTAATTTTACATGCTTAATAAATTTTACATGCTATGATGGGTAGTAAGAAGATTTACTAGAATTGTTTATTTTGCCTAAGGCCTATTGTGGCTAAATAAATCACTATAAACCCTTCATGATTTGCCTAAATTGGAATTATCAAGGGATTAGACCTCTTGAGGTAATTTGCAATCTAAATGGTTTGGTGAATAAATTTAATCCTAGTATCATTTTCCTTATGGAAACAAAAAATAAAGAGGATAAGTTGGAGATAATATGCAAAAGATTGCACTGTAGGGGTTGTTTTTACATTTTTAGAAGAGGTATGGTTGGAAGCTTAGCATTATGGTGGAATGATAGTGTTGATCTTGAACTGTTGGATGAGTTGTGAGGGTGTATTTGTCAAAAGATTTTAATTGGAAGAAGTGGTTGTGGAATTGCTCAAGGTGTTTTGCTGCTATTATAAACCTACCTTAACTTTGTATTGGGGACTCTAATGCTTTTCTTCACAAGCATGAAAAAGAAGGGGGTACAAAAATGGAGAACGGGATTGTGGAAGATTTTCGGGCTATGATTGAGGACACTAATCTCTAGGGTTTAAGTGTTGATGGACCTAAGTTTACTTGATCAAATAATAGAGAGGGAGGTGCCTTGATTAGAGAATGCATCAATAGGGTTTTAGCATCACTTGGTTGTATTGAGAAATACCTAAAGTGTTGAGTTGAGCATGTGCCTACTAAGGCTTTGGATCATGTTGCCTTAATTATAAACATTAGTGGATGAGATAGGGGAGGCTTTAAGCATTTCAAGTTTGAAAACATGTGGTTATCATCTATAGAATGTAAAAATGTATTGGAGGAATATTAGGAAGTGGGGGGGTTGTTTTGGGGTGGGGTGGTTTTGTAAGTTTTGGGGGGTTGCCTCGATGTTGGACTCAAAATGAGGGATTGTGCTAAGTGGATTGGATTCTTGCAAGAAGGGAATGTTGTCATGGGGCAAATGTGCCTTTTTCCTAACAATTGCAAGGAAATTGATAGTGTTACATGACTTAACCATGATAAAAGGTGATCCTAATGGCTTAGATATGAAGGAGGAGGAGAAACTCTTTAGTTAGTTCAATAGTTTATGGGAAAACGAGGAGAAATATTGCACTAAAGAGTGAAAACTAATTGGTTGCATTATGGGGATAGAAACAAATCTTTTTTTCATTGAAACCACTATTGATAGAGAAATTGAAATAAAGTGCTAAGGCTTAAGAGAGGTGATGGGAGCTAGATTGAAGAGGAAGATGAAATTATTGGGGAAGTCTATAGATATTTTCAAATTTTGTTTGATTCAACAGGGGGTGAGGTAAATCTAAAATATTTATATTGGATTATTCCTTGGGTTAGTGATGAAATGAATTATTGTTTATGCAAGAATGTAAGTGAAGATGAAATGAAGAGTGTTTTATTTCAAATGGGAGGCTTGAAAGTCCTAGGTCTACATGGATTCTTAAGAATATTTTATAAAACATTTTGGGCAATAATTGGAGACTTAATAATAGAGGTAGTTAAGTCTTTCCTTGAAATAGGTATCTTTCCTCTCTCTTTAAATTATACTAATTTGGTCTTAATTCTTAAATCCCCCAATCCCTAAGATGTGACTCAATTCTTCTCGATTAGTCTATGTAACTTTTTATATAAACTCATTTCGAAAATAATGGTTAATCATTTGAAAGAGGAGGGCTAGATTGTTTTAAGGACCTTCATTGTTACAACTTAGCTCTACTTAAAAAATTGGCATGGAGAGTGGAAACTGAGCCTAATGCTCTTTGGGTGAGGGTGATTAAGGGCATCTATTTTCCTTTTATCAATTTTAAAAAGGCAATGAAGCAAGGCAAGGCTTCTTGGGGGTGGTCTAGTATCTTAGAAGGCCATAAACATCTTTTGATGGTGCTTTGTGGAAGGTGGCTTCGAGCAAGAGAATTGATGTATGGAAAGATAGATGGGTCTTTTTACTACCTAAACAAGACCTAGGCTACATGATGGGGTACTTATGGAGATGAAAGGGGCTAAGTTTGTCGACTAAGAGACATGACTGTGAACATGCACAAACTTTGACTATATGTCAGCAAAGAAGAGTTGGAGTGTGTATGAAATATAACTATAGGCAGTGCGGCATAACATGCCTCGACGGTGTAGCCATTCTCCCATTCTCCAAAGATAGAAATGTTAGCAATTATTTCAAAAGAACAATGGAAGAGGCTTCATAAAGTTGATGTCTTGCCCAAATTCAACAATTTCTATTGAGGGTTGTCTCAAACACCCTTCCAACCATGTAAAGATTGTTTAGCTGCCATGCTTCTTCATCACCTTAATGCTTGTTTTGCATAAAAGTCGAATCTATTAAACACTATGTGCTTACTTGTTCATGGGTGGAAGTTGTATGGTTTAGTGCAATTGGTCTTTAAATAGATAGATCAAAGGTGGGTTCTTTTTTTGATTGGTTTGTGACTCAAACTCAATCAGAGCAATTTTCTTCTCTTGATCAAAAGAATTTGGAAAGAAAAGTTACTCTAGTGGCATGGAATATTTGGAAATCCAAATGTGAAGCAGTGTTTGAAGGAGTAAAGGTGGTTACTATTGGCGTGATTGCAAAAGCTAGGGTTTCTTTAAGCTCTTAGTTAAAGAGTAAAGAGAACTATAACATTGGCTTTATTGTGAAGGAAAAAGAGAAAAAGGCAGAGTCTTGGCAAAAACTAAAGGGCACAAATCTCAAAGTTAACATAGACATGTCTTGGTTGTCAAAGAAGGATCGAGCCATTATTGTTGGTGTAGTATGAGATGCCTAAGGACAAGTTGTGTAGGGATTTTCAAAATTTTTATTATCTATGTCAGTAGAAGAAGTAGAAAATCGAACCTTGCTAGAGGGTGTGTGGCTAGCAATTAATCAAGGTTAGTATAATGTATCTTTTGAGTATGACTATCTTTCTTTAGTATGTGCAATAATGGGCTTAATCTTAATGTACATCGGGGCTTCTTTGCCTTAAGTGCATGAGATCCAAAATTTAGCCTAGGAGAGGTCTAACTTTTCTTTTTTCCTTTGCTAATTGAAAAGTAAATAGTGTTATTGATTGGGAAGCTTTGGTTATAAGGAGAGGGATATGTCCTCGGGAATGGTGGTTAAACCCCCATTGCATATTTAGAAGCTTATTCGTGATGATATCGTAAACTCTAAGATTGTCTTGCTTGATAATGGGTGATATAGGTAAATAAATTTCCTTTGCAGTTGGTGTAAAAAAAAAAAATTACTATAAGTCCTTAATAGCAAAAGCTTGATATGTGAGAAGTATACACTTGAAAATTGCGAGTAATCTTTGGAGATGGTGGCAAGTCCATTGAAATGGTAAGGAATGTGATATTCATGTTTTGTGAAACCTCTAATTAAGAAACTTAAGGTTACCTTTACATGCTACCAAGGATGCTTACACAACAATAGGCTGCTTAGTGGTAGCTACCTCGTGCCACCACCACTTATAGGTGGCCAATCATCAGCCCATGGTTAGGCTATCTCTCTTTATCTCTCTCTCCTCCTCATCACTCTTATAATTGCCATTTACCATGTAACTTGAGGCTAGTAGCAGATTTACTGATCTAATGCTTGTTTCAAAACAAATGTGAGCCTCATAAAATTTTCTTAAGATAGGTGATTCCATTAGATAGATAGGTTATTGACTCTTAGCTAAGTGAAGTAGGAATTTAGTTGATATGGAATCGAAACTCTTTAGTATAAGATGCTTGTGAATCTCTAGAAATATTAAATGAAGAACATAAAGTCAAGATACAAATCAATTGATAGTGATAAAAACAATTATATTAAAAATAGCCAACTTAGGCAATTACATTAGCAATTGATAAATTAAACTCCCTTATGTTAATCTTATAAGCTACACACTACTATTGATAGACTATTTTGGATTTGGGCCCCAAGGCCCAATTTGACCTACCCAAGCCTTAAGTTAAGCTATAAGAGGTTAAATTTGACCTCCTCAATCCTTTACTAAGTTCTTGTAGTAGAAAACACTATCGATAGAGCTTAAACCAAATGCTAGCAAGTTCTACTAACCTATTATGGGGTTGGATCAAGCTATAAGAAGTAGAAGTTTAGGCATTTGGGTACTTGTAAACTTGAAGCTACAAGGCGATGTCAGATCAATTTAACTAGATCCCTAAATAAGGAATGCTTGATAGATGAGGAATGATTATGGCCAAAGATACATATCCTACTAAATTAGGAGTAGATCTTAGGATCATTTCTCCCCTCCCAAAATGGCTCAACCTCATCATCTATAAATAGGGAATGAGGCCATTTGGAAAAAGGATCTTAATCTCTCTTTATTCTCATGCACTTTTTTACTCCTTTTCTCGCTCATTGTTGTGTTGGCTTAGGCATTGGAGTTGTTACACCGAAGCACCCTCTAGCACCCTCTAGCTTTCTTTTTTCTATCTTGCAAGTGACCTCAATCATCTCTCCTAATCTACTACACAACATTAGCCATTGTCTTTGTGACTGACCTACCACCACAATGGTTCTAAAGTAAAAAACCAACAAATCTAAGGAAACCCTAAACCTCTTTGCCATGGACTAACTTGTCCATGCAAACATATCTAACCCTCTAAACATTAACAATCAAACCATCGATCTATAGTGTTCTGTAGATCTATAAAATCTATGCAAAACACTGGCTATATGGAACAAAACCATTAGGGTAGATAATAAGAGGCTTTAGGCTCGAGTAGCTAAACTTGAGCAATTGAATAACAAGTTTGAGTTGGAAAATGTGTCCACACATTCTCCAAAATATGAGAGAAGTAACCCCTCATTGCCATTGCCACCACCATCAAATGCAACCGTTCTTCATCAAATTTAGCAAGCTTAATCTACAAATGCTTGCAACTAAGCTCTTGTTGAACTGATATTGCTTGCTATGACTTGCAACAAGCTCATTCCCCTTCAACTCTGCCAACCACCTTATGTAGCCACACTAACTTGTGGTTTGCAACAACCGACTTGAGCCATCTAATGTTAAGACATAGTTACATTGACCACTCAATGACATAGACATCAACTAGATTGACCACTACATTAAAAGGCTTTCCTAGCTAAAAGAAAGTAGGAAGGTCGACCCCCCCTCAAGATTTTCCATTAACAGGACTCCATTCACTCATGCTATTCAAGAAAAAGTCCTCTTAACTAACATTTGCCTACCCCAATTGGACACTTATGATGGGGTAGCTAATTCAGATGATCACTTGTGTCATTTATGGACCAAGATGAACTTGCATGGCCTCAATAGTCGCTAACAAAGCATTCTTAAGCACTTTAAGTAAGGTTGCTTAGACATGGTATAATTGCCACTTGCAAAACTCCACCTCTTCCTTTGACAAGCTCACCCATTGGTTTCAACACCACTTCATGGCAAGCACATTACCTGTAAATGACTTGTTCACCCTTAGCTTGATTAAGTAAGGTCCTAATGAGCCCATTAAGGACTATTAGCTTGGTTCAACATTGTGATGTTGGAAATTCCTAACGTCGACAAGGACATCACCTGGAATGCTATGATTTAAGGTGCAAAGCTATCTACTTACTTCAAGTCCTTAGTTAAAAAGCAGATAGAAACTTTTAAAGAGTCTAAAGGGAAGGCTAGGAAGTACACAATCCAGAAGGAGTACATTCGCATAAGGTAAGAAGTTGATGAGTAGGTTAGATAAAAAGAAAGATAAGGATATGGGTATAGCAAAAGACTACTTCGGCTTTAAGAATGATCGGGGGTCTTCATGAGGTAAGGGCAATGGTGCTAGAGATTGAAGGTGTGCCATCCCAACCTTTAGCAACTATACCCTCTTAAACTGACTAGTAGGGGATGTATTCATGGAAGTATGCAATAGGGGGCATCTTACCTAAGTTGAATTGGATAAAGGCAATTCGAGTTGATGAAATTCAAACAAATACTGCAACTTCCATTATGATAGGGACCATAACACCAACGAGTGTTATCAACTAAAGAATGCCCTTGAAGATGTCATTCAACATGGGTATCTTTAAGAGTACATTGTCGACCCAATAGCTATATTGAGCGAACTACTTCGAGACGACACGCTAAGGAAGGTTGAGTGGACAATTATGACAACAACAACAATAACTGCTAAAATCGAGCCCCTAATGGCATCATCAAGGAGATCATTGGGGGCCTTAAGTTGGAGGTTGATTGAGTTCTTCTAGCTTGGCTAACACTAGTAGGAGCCAACAAGTCATGAGCTTGCATGGAAAAAGATCGAGAATAGATAACTCCATCTCATTTTTGCATAGACTTTAAGGGTGTATAGACTCCCTGTGATGATGCCCTTGTGATTAGCATGAGGATTGCAAAGTTTAAAGTACGGAAGATCTTGGTTGACATAGGTAGCTCGTTAGATATAATCTTTAAGCATACATATGACTAAATGAAGCCTAAGTTAAATACCAAGTTAAATCCCTATGAGCATAACTTGTACAAGTTTAACAACGAACTAGTATGGGTAGTGGGCATCATCACTCTTCTCATGGAGTTCGGTGATGATGGAATTGTTGCCGAATAGCTTGTCGACTTGTTGGTAGTGGACTATTGGTCACCTTACAATGTAATAATAGGTCGACCTAGCTATAGTGCTTTTAAGACGATCTCCTTTACTACGTACTTGAAGGCTAAATTCCTTACATTGAAAGGGGTTGGTTTTTGTTGAGATCATGAATTAACAAGAACTTTATACTTAAAGGCCCTCAAAAGGGAAGAGGTCTTCACTATGCAAAGTAGACTAGAGGAGAAGTTGGGTTATAGGGGACAACCAGTTGAGGAGACTGAGTAACTCTAGCTTAGAAGCAGTTGAGCAGACCATGTGGGTAGGAACATCTATGCTAGCCAAGCTTAAACAACTTTGGTCCAATAGTAATGCTCTTACCTAGTCACCTTCTGATATGTTGAGCATCTCCTTAGAGCATATGACACACCACCTCAATATGGATAAGATTGTTAAGTTAGTTAAATAGAAGAAGAGGCATTTTACGCTAGAAAGATAGATGGTTATTGAAGAAGACGTGTAGGAGCTGCTTAAAGTAAGGTTTATTAGGGAGGAGCATTACCTAATGTGGTTAGCTAATTATGTGCTAGTCAAAAAGTTTAATTAAAAGTGGCAGATGTGTATATATTACACTAACTTGAGCAAAGCTTGCCCAAAGGACTAGTTTCCCCTCCTAAGGATCGACTAGCTCATTGATTTCACCTTTAACCATGCACTATTTAGCTTCATGGATGCCTTTTCAAGCTATAGTCAAATCATAGTGGGGCCATATGATGAGGTATATACCTCATTTGTCACAAACTTTGGAACATACTACTATAAGGTGATGCCTTTTAGCCTAAAAAACACTTAGGTAACCTACTGAAGGTTGATGATAGAGATGTTCAAACCTCAAATCTAGTAAAATGTTGAAATTTACGTAGATGACATGATTGTGAAGAGTAGGTAGCCTAAGGGCTATCTTTAGGACTTGAATGAGATCTTCAATACATTGAGGCGACATAGCATGAAGCTTAACTCCCAAAAGTGCATCTTTGGAGTAACTTTGGGTAAGTTCCTCAGATACGTGATCACCTAACACGACATTGAGGAAAACCTTGAGAAAATCCAAGCTATCTTGGCATTGTAACCCCTAAAGACCATAAAAGATGTCCAATAGTGCATATGGAAAATTGCTTTGCTGAAGAGGTTCAAGTCCAAAAGTGCTAACGGATGTTTAGAGTTCTTTAAAATATTAAAGAACCCCTTAAACATCCAATGGAACAACTAGTGTCAAGTATCCTTCAATGAGCTCAAGTTTCTCTTGGCTAACCTACTTGTACTCTCACAGTCTATTCCTAGAGAAGAATTGTATATGTATTTATTAGTAAGTGGTTAAGCCTTCTCCTCTATCCCAGTCCAAATTAAAGGGAGAGATCACTGACCTTTATACTATGTCAACTATATTCTTTAGGGACAAAAACCACAGTACTTTAAGGTGGAAAAGTTTGCTTTAGTAGTGGTAATATTAACCAAAAGACTTCGACCTTAATTTGAGGCTCATCAAATCATAAGCCCGACTAACCAACCACTACATAACATCATGGAGAAGCTAGTTGCATTGGGATGGATGGTGAAGTATGCATTAGAGCTTAACACATATGGAGTCTAATACCAACTTTGCTAGGCAATCAAAGCATAAGTCCTAGCAAATTTCATCACTAAGTACACCATAAAGAAAGAAACATCATACCAAGGTGACAAATCGATGTGGACTCTCCACATTAATAGTTTATCTACTCACGGGGAGAATGGAGTAGGACTTGTGTTACATGTACCACATGGGATAGAAGTTTACTATGCACTCAATTTCGGGTTCCTAGTTAGTAATGATGAGCTAGAATATGAAGCTCTTATTGTTTGAATCAAGTTGACCAAGGAATTTGGTGTAGAGAAGCTAGAAATTTTCTCAAACTCTTAGCTTGTCGTCTAACAGGTTAGAGGTAAATACACATTGAAGGATGAAGGTATGACAAAGTATCTCTAAGTTGTACATACCTTCACCTTAGTGTTCCTTTCTTGGACCAATACCAAGATTCCTTGAATTGAAAACTTTGGGGCAAACAAGCTATCGAAATTAGCTTCTACCAATATTCCTAAATTGAACAAGGGAGATAAGAGAGCATTCATCAAGTACCTCCTAAACAAAAGCATTAACAAACCACATTTGCAAGTTCTGGAGATATAACCTGCATTAACTGAGCCATGTTGGATGGATGTGATACTTGCTTATCTAAAGCATGGAACTATCCTAGAAGATAGAAAGGAGAGAAGGAAACTCATGTACCTAGCTACAAACTACATTTCAATTGATGACCTCCTGTCCTGTATAGATGGGGTTAGACTTTCCTTTGATGCCTTTAAACTAAGGACGTTTAGCATATTTTAGAAGAGTTGCATGCAAGGGCATGCTATAACTACATCAAGAGCTAAGCACTTTACATTAAATTTCTCCAACTTGGTTACGATTGACCTACCATGAGGGAAGATGTGAAGTAGATGACTTAGAGGTGCATCCAACGATAAAAACATGTGCCTATCTGGCATTCACTGAGCAACAACCTCCAATTCCTCATTAGCCTTTGGCCATTTGCCAATAAAGGGATTGACATCTTTGGTCATTTCCCCTGAGCAATTGGTTAGTAACAATACATCATTATAACTTTTGATTACTTCATAAAGTAGGTGGAAAATCAAGGTCATAGCCAAGATAACCAAGAAGAGCATTGAACCTTTCATCTTCAATTCCACCCTAAGTGGATTTGGTCTCCTTTGTGCTTTGATCATAGATAATGACACCAAATTTGACAACAAAAGATTCAGAGACTTTTGCAAGAGCATCAAATTAAGTTTCACAAAACCTTAATCGTACATCCCCGATCTGATAGGCAAGTCGAGGTAGTAAACATGATTGTCATTGACAATCTCAAGAAGAAGGTAGACTAGGTTAAAGGCAAATGGGTTGATGAGCTCCTAACTATCTTATGGGGGTATTAAACCACACACTGGACTTCTATGGGAGAAACCCCATTTCGCCTTGCTTTTGGTTCGAAAATGGCCCTGCTTATCAAGTTGGAGCTATTGAGCATTTGAACTTAGAGTTTGAATGTAATTTTTAACCAAATCAGACTTCAAGCTAACCTTAACATTATCAAAGAGATCTGAGGGATGGCAAGAGCTCGAATAGTCACTTACCAACATAAGGCTGCTTGGTACTATGATAAGAAGGTTAAACATAAGGTCTTCTGACCTGGAGACCTAGTGTATAGGAAGCTAGAGGCTACTAGATCTAAAGAAGGACAAAGGAAGCTCACGCCAAATTGGGAAGCCATAGTTTGGGTTAAAGAAGACTTAGGAAATGGGACATATAATTTAGAGAGGTTTGATGGTCAGCTTATACCTCAAACTTAGAATGTTGATAACCTTAAGTTATATTTTGATTAATTTGTATTGAGCTCATGTGAATGTAATATACATTGTAATGAAAGTTTAATCATTTTCTTTACAAGTTTAAGGTTTATTTACCTTATATGTTTGTACTTGTAATTTATCTTAAGTAAACATTCTAAGTCCTAACCTCTTTTGTGGTAAACAAACCACTACAAACATCAAGCGCCAGCGTCTTCCGTGGTAAGCGGACTTTTGATGACATCAAGTCTTACCTAATCTCAGGTTAAATGGATTCTTGATTACGCTAAGTCCTAAAATGTGCTCCATGACCACCTTTGGATAGTTAGAGCACTTAACCTCTTCAAGTCATGTTAGAAGGTATTATCCATCTAACCTAATATGGTAACTCATAGAAAAGACTTAGGTCTGGATGTCTGAGAACCCCTATAGTAAAGGTATGACCCTTACTTCATTTTGAGGAGGAACCTAGCTAAATTGACTTTTGGTAGATGCATCGTTTAAATACTCAATGCTCATAAAGGAATAAATATAGCAACAACATTTAAGTAAAAGAAAGAGAAGGGAAGAGGAGAATGATAAAACACTTAGAAAAACTTTCATTTCATTACAAGTTAAAGTGCATATCAAGGCTCAACATTTTGATTTGTTCTAATATAAGGAAAGAGAAGAAAATTATTAGGAGAAAAATTTTCATTTGGTGACAAGAGGATTAAGAAGGGTCTTGAGGCTTGTACTAGCTCTAGCTTGGGACTTGATTAAAGGTGTAGGGTCTTTTGATAGGTGAATGTTTGGAGGTGGAGGAATGTCTTCAACTTGAGGATCTTGGCCTTACTCTTTAATTAGCTTCTCCCCCTTAGGCTCATCTTTAGCGCCTCCATCAGCAGCTATTTTCAATGCCTCTAAGTCATCATAGAAGGCCAAATAGCTTAGATCATATATAGGGTGCACCTTCATGATCTTCGCTTAAGCTATCTTGATGCCTTACATTGATTTCTTCTCTTGAAAATTAGATCACTCATTGTTAGCCATGATCTTGCTAAAGATTTCCTTCTCCATTGCAACTTTATCCATGTTAGCACCAGCACTACCCTCTAACTTCAGAAGTCGCACCTTGTCAAGCTTAGCTTGCAGCCTAAGCTAATGTATCTCCACTTTATAGCCTTGCTCCTTCTCCTAAAAGGAAGCCTCTTGACTTTGAAGTTGTTGTCGAGCTCCATCTAACTAGTTAGAAAGGCTCTTAACCTCAATGTCAAGGTCTTTGTTATGCCTCTTAAGCTCTCCGACCTTAACAGTAAGATTGGCATTTAACTTTGCCTCGACGTTAACTCGAGCTTTCAAAGCCTCCACTTTAGCCTTGGTCCTCCTCTGGAGTTTGTCCACCTTAATAATTTAGCACTAAGCTTCCTCCTTAATCCTCCATGCCTTTGCTTTAGCCTCTTGAGCCTTTTATGACATGATAAAAACATCATTAGAAAGTTTCTAGTAGACACTATAGAGTCTTCAATGCTTTATGATGAAGCTCTCGTGCTCAGATTGGAGCTCTTCTACTTGTTTTAACTCAGCTCTCTAAACATCAAAAGCTTTCATCATGTGTGAGCCCAATTGTAATTAAACGAGTAGATGTCAGCCAACTTAAACAAGTGAAACAAAAGTAAAGTTAACAAACTCACAAGAAGGAAATTATACATCATGGAGCTGTACATTGATCATCCTTTCAGTAGCTAACCTAGATAACCCTTAGAAGTTCTTGTCCAGAGTGGCTTCATCTCTAAGAAGGATGGATCCCCTTAGAATGGCCTTGCTCTTGTTTCCATCCTTAAGTTTGACATCTTAGCTAAATGGCTCCCATTATGAATAGAATATATGACCTCTACCCTCAGCATGTTTTGTCAACTAGGGAATTGAGGAAGCTACCTCTTCCTCTCTCTCCTCTACTGGTAAAGCTAGCCTAGTTCCCTTACATAAGATCACTTGGTGTGTGGATTTAGACTTGAATTCCATGTTAAGTTGGATAACCTCCTCATTTCAAGCAATAAGGGACTTTTAACCAAAGGTGACGCGAACCCTAGATATCGATCTAAGACCCAACGTTCAAGAAGGATTCAAACCCGAGAATCGAAATTGAATAAAAAACGAAACGTAACCCAACCCCAATCGAACCCGTTGATTAGAACCTAAGCTATCTGGATAGATTTCTCCAAGTGTTTAGGATGAAGAAATTGAAGGAAGTTCTATTGCAAGAACTAAAGAAGAGAGGATTCTCTCAAGGAAATTTTCATTCAAATTCATAAAACTGTCCTTTAAAATGACAAAACAAGGCGTTATATTAAAAAAAAACACATAAGCTAGTGGCCTAAATGCATATATGGCCGGCTTTGAAATAACGGAAGAAAACAAAAGGACGTTCCACGGATATCTAGGCCGACACTATGCCGGCGGTGCAGATTCCAAGGCCGACTGCCTTAACTCGCTGGCGTTGCTTCCTTCAAGGCCGGCTAAGAAGGTCGACTCTCCTTTGCCTCTAGGTCGGCGACCTTCCCTTTGCTGAAGGCTGTCGTTCTATTGTTGATGGCCTTCGCTTCGTCCGTGCTTTGATGGCCTTGGAATCTAGGCTGGTGGCCTTAACCCGCCGACGTTGCTTCCTTCAAGGCCAGCCAAGAAGGCCGGCTATCCTTTGCCTCTAGGTCGGTGGCCTTCCCTTTGCTGAAGGCTGTCGTTCTATCGTTGATGGCCTCCGCTTCGTCCGTGCTTTGATATATTATGTTTACTAGCTCGGGACTTGAATTAGACTTGTGTCGACCTGCTTCTTGCTCTTGGAGTTCCGTAACTAATCCTTGCAAGGCTTCTCCCACTCGCTTAGCTTTAGCTCTTATCATTGGACCTCCAATACCATGTAGCGGGTCATTAGACTTTGGCTCGTGAACTCTTGATGCTACTTGATCCCCATCATTCCCCCCTTCCTCGGAAAGATTCGTCCTCGAATCACCTGCATCATATAGAGAAAGGTTAGAAACATTAAAAGTTGCGCTTACATTACCATAGTTACTTGGCAAGTCAATCTTGTAAGCGTTATCATTGATGCGCTCCAACACTTGAAATGACCTATCTCCCCCGGGGTGCAACTTAGATTTCCGCTGTTCGGCAAATCTCTCCTTTCTCAGATGTACCCACACCCAATCTCTTGGATGAAAAACAATCTTCACACGACCCTTATTGGCCTGTCGAGCATAATGCTCATTTTTCTTCTCAATGTTAGCGCGAACCTGAGCATGCAATTCCCTCATAAACTCTGCCTTTTTCTTTCCATCAAGATCAACAAATTTGTTAACAGGCAAAGGCAAAATATCCAATGGAGTCAAAGGGTTAAAACCATACACCACCTCAAATGGAGAATAAGATGTAGTGAAATGCACAGTCCTATTATATGCAAATTCTACATGTGGCGGACATTTCTCCCATTGTTTCAAATTCTTATGAATCACAGCATGCAACAAGGTTGAAAGAGTCCTATTGACTAATTCCGTCTGACCATCAGTTTGAGAGTGTGCAACAGTAGAGAACAACAATTTAGTGCCTAGCTTATTCCACAAAGTACGCCAAAAATGACTTAAGAATTTCACATCCTTATCGTTCACAACGGATTTAGGCAAGCCATGCAACCGTACAATCTCCCTGAAGAACAAATCGGCAATGTGTTGTGCATCATTAGTTTTAGAACAGGCAATGAAGTGAGCCATCTTACTAAACCTATCGACAACAACAAATATGCTATCTTTGCCACTTTGAGATTATGGTAACCCTAACACAAAATCCATAGAAATGTCAGTCCAGGGTTGATTAGGCACAGGCAATGGAATGTATTCTCCATGGGGCATTACTCTGGATTTGGCCTGTCTACATGTAATGCACTTGTCACACACAGTTTGCACATCATGCTTCATTTTTAGCTAAAAAAAATGTTCATGCAAAATATCCAAAGTCTTTTTAACACCAAAGTATCCCATTAAACCACCTCCATGTGTTTCCCTCACAAGCAATTCACGCACAGAGCTTTTAGGCACGCATAACTTATCTTTCTTAAACAAATACCGATCATGCCTATAGAAATCAGAATATCCAGACTTAGCACAAGCAGCCCAAATTTGACCAAAGTCAGCATCAGTCTCATATAACTCCTTAAAAGAAGTTAAAAGTGAATACCTTCGAGAAAGTGCATCAGCCACCACGTTCTCTTTTCCTTGCTTGTATTTGATCACATATGGGAAGGTCTCAATGAACTCCATCCATTTCGCATGCCTCCTGTTCAACTTACCTTGAGTTTTCAGGAACTTCAAACTCTCATGATCAGAATGAATGATGAACTCCTTAGGCCATAAGTAATGTTGCCAAGTCTGCAAGGTCCTCACCAATGCATATAGCTCCTTGTCATAGACTGGGTAATTTAATGTAGCACCACTGAGCTTTTCGCTAAAATAAGCGATTGGCTTGGAATCCTGTATCAAAACACCACCAATACCTCTCTTGGAAGCATCGCATTCAATCTCAAAAACTTTTTCAAAATTAGGTAAAACAAGTAAAGGTGCATTAGTCAACTTACCTTTTAAAGTCTTAAAAGCTTGCTCATGCACTTCAGTCCGCTTGAACTTGGTGTTCTTCTTAACAAGATCATTTAGAGGAGTAGCTATGGAACTAAAGTCCCTAACAAATCTCCTATAAAAGCTTGCTAGCCCATGAAAGCTACTGACCTCACTTGCATTCCTTAGTGTCGGCCACTCCCGAATCGCCTTCACCTTTTCTTCATCTACAGCAATCCCCTTCGCATCTACAACAAAGCCAAGAAAAACCACAGTTTCCATACAAAAGGTGCACTTTTTCAAGTTCGCATACAATTTGTTTCCTCTCAAAACAGTAAACACACTTTGCAAATGTTGAACATGTTCACTTAGAGTTTTGCTATAAATTACGATGTCATCAAAGTATACAACAACAAACTTCCTAATGAAAGCACGAAGAACATGATTCATTAACCTCATAAACGTGCTAGGCGCATTTGTTAATCCAAAAGACATTACCATCCACTCATATAAACCATGCTTAGTTTTAAAAGCCGTTTTCCACTCATCTCCCTCTTTCATGTGAATTTGGTAATAGCCGTTCTTTAAATCAATTTTGGAAAACAAATAGGCACCATGCAACTCATCAAGCATATCATCAAGTCTAGGGATAGGATGTCTATACTTAACTGTGATCTTGTTGATTGCTCGACAGTCAACACACATTCGCCATGTTCCATCCTTTTTGGGAACCAAGATGACAGGAACTGAACATGGACTGAGGCTTTCTCTCACAAACTCCTTCTCTACTAAGATCATCAATTTGCCTCTGGATCTCCTTGGTTTCCTCTGGATTGGCCCGATAAGCTGGTCAATTAGGAATGGAAGCACCTGGAATAAAATCAATCTGGTGTTCAATGCCTCTTAGTGGAGGCAATCCCCTTAGTACTTCTTCAGGAAATAAGTCAGCAAATTCCTACAAAAGAGAAACAACAACTGTAGGCAAAGAAGGGTTAAGATGGTTAGTGGAAAGATAAACATCCTTGTACATCAATACAAGTAAGTGTCGTTTCGCCTTCAAAGCACTTTTAATCTTGCTTGCCTCTCTAATGCCACTTGTGTTTCCCTCTAATTCTTTCTTCTCATAACTCACCATTGTGTTTTTGCCACTCTCTTTCACAGTCTCGATTTTCTTTTCTTGTTCACTCTTGTGTTTCCCTCTCTCTCTGAACTCTCTAGCAATTCTCAACTAATCCTCACTAGCCTCCCAAGGGTTGAGGGGTGTCAAAATCACCTGTCTCCTATTCAAAATGAAGGAATACTGATTGTGATAACCATCATGAGTGACTTTCCTATTGAACTGCCAAGGTCGTCCCAACTATGTGGCAAGCTTGCATAGGTACCACATCACATAATACCTCATCATGGTACTTCCCTATAGAGAAAGAAATCAGTACCCTCTTGGTCACTTTAACCTCCCCACATTCGCTTAACCACTGCAACTTATAAGGCTGTTCATGCTTCATAGTTTTCAGGTTCAGTTTATCAACCAATAATGTGCTAGCAAATTTTGTACAGCTACCACTATCAATAATCAAACTACACACCTAGTTATTCACATGGCATTTAGTATGAAAAATATGCTCTCGCTGCACTTTATCACCCCCATCCTTAAGTCGAGTATTAAGAACCCGCCTGGTAACAAGCATCTCTCCCTTTACAAGCCTTTCTAAATCCACATCACTACAATCTTCCAATGGGGCCATGTCATCATCATCCCCTAAACTCATACTCTCCACTTCTCCACTCTCCAAAAGGATCATCGCCTTAGTGTTTGGATACTGCGATGCAATATATCCAAATCCCTGGCACCTGAAACACTTAATATCACACAATCTAGAAGTAGATTTGGTTTCAGTGTTACCTTTCGAATAGGATGCCGGTGCCTTAGCCTTCTCTTCCTCCTTAGTTTTCGGTGGTGGTTTGTTATTCTTCCAATTCGACTTCCATGAAGAACTAGAAGTTGAATTATACTTGGAAGAACTTGAAATTGGGTGATACCTTGAAGTACTCTTTCCCTTTAGCTGCTTCTCAACCTTGATTGCCTTATGCAATAATTCCTCAATATCTACATAATGTTGTAGATTAACAATATCAGTGATCTCCCTATTTAATCAACCAATGAACCTAGCCATTGTAGCTTCATCATCCTCCTCCACCTTAGCTCTAATCATGGCTATTTCCATCTCCTTATAATAGTCCTCTACACTTTTGGACCCTTGTGTCAGACCCTGCGACTTCCTATGCAAATCCCTATAATAGTGATTAGGAATGAACCTCTTCTGCATAATAGTTTTCATCTCCCCCCAAGTGCTAACAGGCTCCTCTCCATACCGTCTCCTATTCCTAACTAGTTGATCCCACCATACACTTGCATAGTCAGTGAACTCAACTGCTGCAAGTTTAATCTTCTTGTCCTCTGAATAGTTATGGCACTCAAATATGTGATCAACCTTTCGTTCCCATTCTAAGTATAATTTTGGGTCATTTTTCCCTTGAAAGGAAGGTATTTTCATCTTTATGCTACCTAAGTTACAATATCTCCTTTGGGTATTTTCTCTCCCCATCACGAAATTATACTCTCCTAATTCAGGGTCCTCTCCCTCTTCTATTCTCACTCCCCTCCTTGGAAGCCTCTCAATTCTTCGCCCTACAAAAGTACTACCCGTGGGCTCCCTACCTCGCTCAATCTTATCCATCCTTACATGGATTTGCTTCAGTTCACCACTCAGTATTCTTTTCATCTCACCCATTAAAGCATCAAACATCATTTTATTATCTACTTCTCCCTTCTCTCCACCAGTTAGACTTTGATTAGACATATCGCTGCAACAAAAAAAGGTTAGTAATAACAAATTAAGAAGGCCTCACAATTCACTCCCTTACCAGTTTACACTTAAAGGTGTGTATACACTCGTGTATCTCACAATTTGATTCTCTACGATAAAATTCTCACCAATCTACTCTCCTTTGCAAATCCTTGCTCAAGAACTAACTCAATGAGTTTTTTCTCCAAAATAAACCACTAAGATAAATCAACCAACAACTCATAATTCCAACAACACGAGAATATGACGACTAAATGAATAACTACGATTGACCAATATGGAATATAGTGAATTTGATAGGAAACAATGAACTCGAACAATTAAACAACCAAACTAAATTATAAACTGGAATTTTTTTTTAATACGAATTTTCTGTTCTTTTGCAAATGATGGAATCAATGAAGGATAGAAATGATGGAATTACATATATAAAATACCACGGACAACAGCAAATTTTCTGTTTTTTTTTTTTTAAACTACGACAGAAAATTTATGCAATCAATTAAACAAAAATATTAACAAGGATAGAGATTACCCGGTTCAATGAGCCTTGGCTCTGATACCAAATGACGGGAACCTTAGATATCGATCTAAGACCCAATGTTCAAGAAGGATTCAAACCCGAGAATCGAAATTGAATCGAAAACGAAATGTAACCCGACCCCAATCGAACCCGTTGATTAGAACCTAAGCTATCCGGATAGATTTCTCCAAGCGTTTAGGATAAAGAAATCGAAGGAAGTTCTATTGCAAGAACTAAAGAAGAGAGGATTCTCTCAAGGAAATTTTCATTCAAATTCATAAAACTATCCTTTCAAATGACAAAACAAGGTGTTATATTAAAAAAAAACACATAAGCTGGCGGCCTAAATGCATATATGGCCGGCTTTGAAATAACGAAAGAAAACAAAAGGATGTTCTATGGATATTTAGGCCAGCACTACGCTGGTGGCGTAGATTCCAAGGCCAGCGGCCTTGAAATTTAGGCCGGCGGCCTTAACCCGCCGGCGTTGCTTCCTTTAAGGCCGGCTAAGAAGGCCAGTTCTCCTTTGTCTCTAGGCCAGCGGCCTTCCTTTTGCTGAAGGCTGTCATTCCATCGTTGATGGCCTCCGCTTCGTCCTTGCTTTGATGGCCTTGGAATCTAGGCCGGTGGCCTTAACCCACCGGCGTTGCTTCCTTCAAGGTCGGCCAAGAAGGCTGGCTCTCCTTTGCCTTTAGGCTGGCGACCTTCCTTTTGCTGAAGGCTGTCGTTCCATCGTTGATGGCCTCTGCTTCGTCCGTGCTTTGATATATTATGTTTACTAGCTTGGGACTTGAATTAGACTTGTGTCAACCTACTTCTTGCTCTTGGAGTTCCATAATTAATCCTTACAAGGCTTCTCCCACTCGCTTAGCTCTAGCTCTTGTCATTGGACCTCCAATACCATGTAGCGGGTCATTAGACTTTGGCTCGAGAACTCTTGATGCTACTTGATCCCCATCAAAAGGCCTAGTTATGGGGCCACTTTCTTGATACTTAGTTGGACCCTTTACTGACCTTCTCCTTCAATCTTAGCCTTGTAGTAGGATTCACATCAAGTTGGAGGGGATAGCTACTTTCTCATCCCTTATGGCTAGTGGGACCTCCTTGGCCCTTAAGGAGGAGACTTCTTTTGAGTAGTGATAGCAATAGTAGCTTTCTTGCTCTTCTTGGTTGCTTAAGCTACCTTGCATCTAGCCAATAGTTTGGTGGGATTAGCCTCTCTTAACTACATTTTTATAAAAAATAAAATAGGTTAATGAAGAAGTAGGGACAAACTTTGTAGAAAAAAATACTATGCCAAAATACAAGCTCTTGAGGAGATCCCATTCCCTTAGTAGGATCAAGTGAATAGCTTCTACATGGCATGCTCAACTCAATACGATAAAAGTGATAAGCATACCTCTCCTATCCTCACTTCTCACACTTTTTGAGAGCTTGCCATCCATGAGGTATTCTTTAGTAACCCTCATGACATTTCAGTATTCACCTAACCTCTTCCACAACTTAACCTATATTCGATCTGTTGTTGCCTTGTCATTGGGCCTTAAAGCTTTGATCATGGAGGTCCTAATTAGCTCAATCCACTTAATCCAAAGGTCTATGTTAGATTTTGATAAGACTAAAAGGAACTTTCTCTTGCACTCATGGAAAGAGGAATCTAGCCTAACCATAAGCTTTTTACTAGATTGGCTAAATACATAGTATTAGCCATCATTTGAGCACTTCAATCTATAGAAGTATTGAAGAAATAGTGGTGCAGCCCTTAAGGTAGTGCTTGCACCATGCTTTAAACACAACTAGCAATCAATATGTGTTTAGTACGAGCTGAGGGGGGCTTACCCTATGGTATAGGAAAAACTCCTATAATTTAGAGAATGGAACTTGAAGAATGAACTCTAAATTCTTTTGATAAAGATGAAACTGATGACCTACTATCAAAGCCACACGGTTGCTACCTTGACACTTCTCTAATTTCCATCCTTGAGGTTAAGGAGTGAAGTACTTCCTTAAGCCAACTAACTCTTTATATGTAAGGTTGTGGAGCCTTTCTCTATGAACATGTACATGTTTTGTAGTATCTTACCCTTTTCCCTATCATCTGCATATACGTCCTTAGGAATCTGTGTGATGGTAGCCACTATGTTAATGTTTGTGCTCAGCCCTCCACTTGATGTTACCATTATGCCTAAGGTGTGCCTTGAAGAATGCACTACTACTATTTTTGTAGGGGGAGTAACCCTCCCTTTGTTACGTGTATCATGGTCACATAAGGTATGAAAAGAAGAAGAAGAATAATAATAATAATAATAAGAAGAAGAAGAGATTGTTTCCATACCTGTTAATAAGGCTTTGCTGATTAAAGAGTGGGAAAAATGCACGAAATGCGAAGGAAATTTGCATAATGTAAGAGGAAAACTCTCAAAGAAGGAAGAAGAAGAAAGAATGGGAGGTTTTGAAGTTAGGAGGACAAAGAAGGATGAAAATGACAAGGGTTAAAATTATTTATAGGTGAGGCATGGAAAACAAAAAGGTGGTTATAAGAAAAAGGAAGGATTTGACATTCTCTAGCTTGATCTCGCTACATGTCCCATGTATTAAATCAACAGTGTAGGTCTAACTAGCATGATTAGCATGCACATATTGCACCTTATGACATGTTGATAACTATTCTCATAATTATTTACATGCCTAAAGATAAATTGAATTATGGCTTACTCAAGAAGCTATTGTTGCCTTAGATCAAATGTTGTTTAGAGGGATTAGAGTACTACATTTGGTCAAGCCCAATAAATAAACCTCTTCCAGCTCATTTAGGGAGTAAAACATAGCATAGTTTAGCAAGTTTCTTGCCTGGCTTCACCCTCGGTTCATTAGCTCGACCATTATACTAGAGGAACTCACATGCTATATAATTCTCTAACCATGAGTTAGGCTAAGCTTGGATAACCTACTTACTCAACCACTTTGCCTGAGTTAAAGCTCTAGTTTATGAAGTCAATGATGAATTGGTAGATACTGTTAAGGAGCCTACACTTTGAGCTTCAACTTGTCTCCAGTGTACATCAGCTCGATATGAAGCCTCAAGAACCCATCTATACGCTTACTATCCTTATTAACTCATCACCAATGAGAGTTAGGGGGTAAGTGTTAATAGGCTATTTTGGACTTAAGCCCCTAAGCCCAATCCGACCTAGCTAAGCCTTAAGCCAAGCAGGAAGAGATTAAGTCTAACCTCCTTAATCCTTCACTGAGCTCCTACAATAAAAAGCACTATCGACAGAGCTTGAACCAAATGCCAATAAGTTCTATCAACTTATTTAGGGGTCGGATTGAGCTATTAGAGGCATAATGTCGACAATGTTACCTAAACTTTGGATGAAAGTTTAATTTATTTTCTAAAGTTTAAATTTGACAAATTTAGTACCCAATTCAAAGTTTTCGTGTCATTGTTACCATCCACATTAAATCTTGTGACCATTTGTCTAACCATATCATTTAGTCATTATTAGTGTGACATGTTTCCTATTAGTTTAAAGAATGCCACATTAGTGCTATTGGCTTTAACTGTTAATTACAATGGAAGGGCATTATTTTTGGTTTTATGTAGTTCGACATTTTTTGTGTCTTTTTTCTTTCTTTGTTTTTTTTTTTTTAAATTATTGAGTCTAAAATATGCAAAAATGATGCCAATGTGGTATTCTTTAAATTAATGGGATACACATTGCACTAATGATGGCTAAAGGAAATGACCAGATAGGCGATTGTGTCACAAGATTTAATGCGGGTAGTTGTGGTGATGTAAAAACTTCAAATTGTATAAAAAATTAGTAAATTTAAATTTCAAGTAGTAAATTGTATTTTTATTTAAAGTTTAGGTAGCAATCATATTATTACCTTGCTACGAGAAGTAGAAGTTTAGGCATCTAGGTACTTATGAACTTGATAGATAAGGAAGGATCATATTCAAAGATATGCATTCCACTAAATTCGAAGTGGATCTTGAGATCATTATTTCCCATCTTAAAATGGCTTAGCCTCATCCTTTATAAATAGAGGATGAGGTCATTTAGAAAGTATCTTAATTTCTCTCCATTCTCATGCACTTTTATACTCCTTTTCCCCCTTATCATTGTGTTAACTTAGGTATTGGAGTAGTTATGCTAGAATGCCCTTTGACACCCCCATAGCCTTCTTTTTTTGTCTTGTAGGTGACCTCAATCACCTAATCCAATTTTAATTTGAGCATATTTCAAAGTAATTACATGCTATCACCTTTTTCCATGCATGTAAAGCTTTTTCATTCTTACACTCCAAGGTCTTGTCATGAAGACATCTTCCAATGGCTAATTCCTACTAATTTTGTTGTTAATTAAACCAAAAAAAGCTTTAGGAACAAGCCCTCAACTCTCTCTTTCTCATCGATCACCCTCCCTCTTCCTCTCTTTCTCTCGTTGTCTCCCTCCCTCTTACACCCCCTTTCATCTTCCTCTCTTTCTCTCACTAAACTTCTGCATTTTGTCTAATTTCTTACACATGCAAGAATCAAATTCCATATATTAGCTCATTTGGAAGCTAATTTGATCATTAGGAAGGAGGAACCAAACACATTTTCAAGAAAACTAAGGTAAACTTAAATAACACTTCCAACTTCTTAGTATTTGAAATCATAAGTACTCATTAGTGTTTTGTCCTTGTGATTATAGGTTAACAACCTATATTGACAAACTTTAAAAGGTAAGAAAACTTGTTTTTCATGTCCATGCAAATTGATTTCCACACGTGTAAGTATATAGGAAGGATGATGAATAAGAAACTTAGTAATTCTAATTGTCTTGGTGATGTAGATGATGAAGGTTTTGAGAAACTATCCCCCAAGCTACTTGAACCCTACAAAACTATAGCCTCCATCACTTTTATGTTGTTGCTCTATTTTCATTTAAATCCTAAATGTACATGCATGGCCTTGATTTAACTGAAAATGTTGAAATATGAAGCTTAGTAGCACGATAGTGTAGTAGAAGTACATAATTTATAAGTTCAATAAGAGTTGGCTTGATTACCATGCACTTGATAATTTGACCAGACCTGTAACTTAGTGTAACTCCATCATATTTTAGTCTCCAATAAGTAAATGTGATGTTTGGGGATGATTTTACTAACCTAATGTTATAAACTTGAAGTTGGCATACATAATTGATAGAAATTACCTAAACTTAATGGAAGTTGTTCTTGATTAAATTTTCATTCTTATGCCACCCTTAGGAGATGAACTAATCTAATTTTTAACTTTTTAATGGTGCATACAAACTAGTATAAATAAGAGTTGGTGAGAAATTGAATCTAGATAAACTAGAAGCAATTATATATATATATAAAATCTAGGATTGATAGGATGTTGACATAACTTGGAAACCAACAAGAAGCGCTTAGTTGAACCAAGCATTTAAACTTAAAATGAATTAGAAATATTTAATTTAGACCCTTTAAAGATAAAACAATTGAGCTTAGTTGATGGCTATAGCAAATGTGATGACTAAAAAAAATCATTAGCATATAGGCACTTCACATAACTGCATTGTAACCATCTTGGAGCCCTTGATCTATTATATGTAGAAAAATTGACCAAATGACCTCAAAACAAGAAGCAAATGGTCCTAAATGAACTAGACATAATAAGTTTTCTAGTGACTATTCATTTGCATGATTCTGATAAATTAGATATACTAATTAGACTTAGAGCAATGACTTTAAAAATAGGTAACTTAAATAATTGACCTAAAACCCCTTAGAACAAACCTTAAGAATAGATCTTCTTCTTAAAAGTATCCTTTTCTCACTTACTTGTACTTAATTCATAGGTGATTCACTTGAGCTGAAGGAGTATTTCCCTGAAGACTGCTTTGATTAAGACACATCATGTTTAGGTGAGTGATATTCAATAAATACTATGCTTGTTAGTGATTGTTAGTGTGGGAACTTGAAAATGATCTAATATCTATATGGAATGATAGGTGTGTTTAGGGATTTAAGGGGTGAAATGCTTGTGCTTGATGAATGATTGGCTTGAATCACTAGCTTGGTAGGAAAACAAAAATCAAATGGCTTGATTGGTTACTTAACTATGCTATGCTATGCTATTGATGATTGTTTGATATACATATGGTTGGCCACTAGTAATCGAACTAATAGAGGATGGACATTTAAAACAATTGGTCACACATAGCATATTATTGCATTCTTGAAAGCCATTATCACCGTGCAATGCATCGAAAGGACCATATTGAGGTGATTCTCCATGTGCCATCTTACTCTGATTCCTTGGCAATTACTACTGCACTAAGAGATGCCATCCTTTGATTGGAGTTGATATGCCTAGGTAGCTAGCTTTGGAGTTGGAAATCACTTAAGTGATGTTCTAGTATGTGAGTATCAAATGGCTATGATAAGATCACTAACTAATTCTTAGAATTTCAAACTTTGGGGCTAATATGTAAGAAGTTGTCCCTCAACTCCTAGTCTCAAAGGGTGCAAATTTGATTCCTATAAGATATCCTAAAGGCCTTGTGAATTGTTACATTCTTGATCTTGTATTGTGCAGTGTGGTATGAGAGTTAAACTTACTGAGTTGTTGACTTGCTTACAGTCCAATAGATTTCTTATGTTACAGGCCTTAGTATGATACGATCCGCTCCATTCGTATCTAAGGGTAAGTTTTTAGTGAACTTTTGGGCTTTGTGAATCCGAGGGAGCAAGGACTAGGAAGATTGACTTTATGTTATAAAGACTTTATGTATTCTTTTTGGAAGGTCATTTTGGATAAATATTGTAAATAGATTTTTGTTGATGTTTAGTTATTATGTATGTGAGTGTAAAAGGACTTTAAAGACTATTTTGTATATGTAAGTATGTAATATGGGTGGATGAGGCCCAAGGGCCAAAGAAATTTTGAAATGTGATAGGTTATCAATTGAATGGGGGAAGAAAGGAACTCGTAAATGCATGAATATATACACCTATGAATGTACAGGTACTAGTTGTAGAGAAGCTGAAGTGGGCTTGCATGACTCTATTAGTAGGTTTGAATGTAGATTTATAGGTTATATATACAGGTTCTCGATGTGAAGTATAGGTTGATTTGATTGAAAAGGAAATAGTGTTATCGTCACAGGTGGAAATTATACCAAATGCCTTAGGCCTACATACTCCCAAATGTTTAATCATCATAGGTTCCACTATGCTAGAGTTATCTAAACTCCATTGGAGTCTTGGGGTAAAAATGTTGCCTTGTGTGCATTATTGAAACCTTGAACGAGAAAAACACTCGCTCGCACATTCTGCAATACACACGGCAAGGGTTGTTATACTATGAGTATCCATTGGGGCATGACCACAAAAATTTAGAATAGAAAAATTAAAGAGATAAAAACTTGTTTCTATAGCTAGTTTTAAGCTTAAACATGTTAGGAATGAAAATATTGAAATGTTACAACTTGTTTTCAATGCTACACTTTGTGGTCATATCACATTAGAAACAAAACTACCGTGGATTTGAAATATAACAACGGAGAAAGGTCCAAACTTCTTAGTTTCATTCTATGCTATTGTTCCCTAGTTTTCGAGTTTAGCTAAGAATTTATTTCCTAATTTATTAAGTTTTGTTTAGTCTATGAATAGACAAGCTTGTAAGGAATTAAGTCATCAATGAATAAATGCAAAACAATTTTTTGGAATAGCTTCCTAATGAATAAGTTCTTGTATATTTTGGAATATAGCCTGATCTGTAGTTTCCACTAGAATTTCTTAAATGTACCATTAGTAGTTTCGAGATGTATTGGCAAATATTTAGACATTTCCCTCTTTTATTCAAGGTATTGACCAATTCCTTAATTTTATTGTTCTCCTTTCCAGATTAATTGATGGTTAGAAAAGAGTAAGGGATTGGGAATGCCTTCTTATAGCACTTCCATTGCATTAATTATGATCTTGATATGTTCATATATTGATCCATGGAACCATTGATAATGTGCGGCTGAGTAAAAAACTTTAACATGAGTTATTATTATTGGAAGTCTTTGAGAAATAAATTTTCATTATTGGAGCTTGGAGAGTGAGTCAACTAGGAATCAATAGATGTGGGAAATGGATCCTTTTCTTTTACATCCTCCTAGTTTCTATCAATTTTCTCCTTTTATTTGCTGTTTTTATATGCTGTGATGTGTAATCAAATGTGAGATTATATATAGAAATATGATATCACAATAACATCGTAAAATAATTTTAAAAATTATGACTTGTATTAATTTTTTTTTTTTCACTTTCATGTGGGCATAAACATCCCAACACCCACAATTAAACTTTTTAGGGTTGACATGCGGAAGTCCAACTTATTCGGATAACCAGCTATTCTAGGGGAAAAAGAAAAAGTATTAATTGAAGAGCATCACTTATACATAATGCCAATTTGTTAAACCATTTCCTGCTGGAACAATCCACCAATTATATAAGCACTTTATTATGATTTAACAACTCACGGGTAAAGATGAAAAGACAGAGAGGAATAATAAGAAAAGCAGACAATTCTCATCACTTCATTACTTTTAAAGTACAATATTATTTGTCAATAGTGGAATGCAATCCCTCCTTTTAAATCACATTTAGTACTTCCATGTATATATTTGATAATGCTGCTAGATATTCCCATATTGAAGTGCAAAGTTAGGTTCTGTTTGCCTCATCATGCAGAAAGTACCAACTCATCAAGTGAATCTTGAACTTGTTTATATTTGGTAATGCTTGTGGTTGCCTCTTATTGCATGAGGAACCAAAACTGATTCTAAATGTCGGAGGCTTTGTCTAAGCATATGCAGTTCCAAAGCTAGTATGGCATATTAACAAGTGGTCGTTTATATTTTGCCCTAATAGTTAATATCAAACGCAAATACTCAAAATATTTCTATGTTCCAAAGAAAGGATAGGTCAAGGGTGGAGACATCGTCTAACTTGGAATAATCCATATGTACATTGGTAAAAAATAAAATAGTTATTTTTGCTGGAGTGTAGCTCATACTCCCCTACGACGGGAAAGCACGTGGACGTCAGAGGGCTTTTAGCATTTAAACCTATATTTGTTCTTTAAAAGTTTAGGCTTTGGCCCATGAATAGCTATTACTATATATTGAGTTATGTAATGAGTAAGTGAGATGCTAATTATAGTGGAATCCTTTATTGGATGTAGCCCTTGTTAACGAGTAAACTAGAATAAAATCTTGTGCCTTTTTTTTCTCTTCTCTTGTAACTTTATTTCATTATTTTGTGTGCGCCGGCCCTAACAATTTTTTTAGTAAAAATTTTTAAATTTTTAATTTTCTCATGTCACGATATTTCCCAAATAGAAGGAAAAGAAAACTATATCTATTTTATTTTCTTTTACTCAGTTTGTTTCTTTTCTCTCTTCTTTATTTCTCTTTCATTTGAAATTTTCCAATCATTTTGAATAAGTCATTTGAAGCAAATATCTGCTTTACTTTTAGTAAATGAAATGAAACAATATTTTTTTTTGGTTTCAAAATGTTAAATATATTTATTTAAGAGTAAATTATATTGATCACCTTGATATTATTTGAAGTTACATTGACACTCAACTTTTTAAAAACACAATAGATTGCCCCTTCCTTTTGTCTATGTGGGTTTATACTTGGGAAAAAATTGATTATGTGATGATGGCACATTAGAAAAGTTAATAATTTTACTTAAATATCATAATTATATATATTAATTAACTAAAGTAATAAAAAATAAAAAATAAAAAAAAATTGAAAAAAGACACTAGAAAAAAAAAAATAATAACATTGATCACCCCTAGTGGTGGACGACCACCTAGGGTAAAGTGATAATAGATTAAAGTGATTGAATGTTTCTTTTCCTAGTGTGAGAATTAAGGAGTGGCTAATAAAGTTGCTAGAAAAGATGGCCATTATAGGCTTAAAATGAAGGAAGTGTTTGCTTGAGGTTTGTGACAACATGGTTTATGTGAAAACATATAATACACGGTTTACAAATGTATATATATAATCATAATTATGAAATAAAATAATAATATGATATAATATAAGACTAATGATGATTTTGTAAATAAGGTTAAGAGATGGGAGAAAATTTTTCTTTTCCTAGCTGGACTATAAAAGCTCGAAACTCACCTAAGGTTTTCTTTTCCCTCGTTCGCACCTGTAAACAGAAAACTAAAGAGAGAGACTTTATAGAAACTTCAAGCAACCTAAAGGACCATGACAAAATTGACCTTTTCTATTTGCTTAGAATTCCTAATTGTCGTTCTAATTAGTTTTAAGGGTGAATTAATGGATTAAATTACAACATACTTGTTGATATGTTGTTAGGGCATGGAACGAGATGAAAAAGGGGCACAAAAGTCAATGAATTTGGAGTTCCAAGCGTAATTTGAGTCAAGTAATTGTATTAGACTCATATTTTACTTTTAAATCATGGAATATAGTAGTAAATTGGGATTAAAATCATAGCAGTTGGGATTTGGATTGAATTGGAGAAGGGAAAATTAGGGTTTATAATGAATAGTGAGGTATACGGTCAAATACACAGCCGTGTACCCAGGTGTGTTGAGATGCTAATGTTTACAGCAGGGTACATGGCTATAAGCATGGCTAAGTACTTGAGCGTGTTGAAGTGGAAATGTACATAGCCACAAGCACAGTCATGTACATAGGCATATTGAATTAAAAATCTTGTAGAAGGATGCATAGCCATTAGCATGACCATGCTCTTAGTCGTGCTCCTCTACATGGTTACTTTCTTTACCATATTACCAAAGTATGATTTAAACATGAAGATACGTTGAGGAATGGAATTATATGACTAAAATACAAAGTAAATTAAGTAAACCTAGATTACTTGTAGGATTGAACTAAGTGTAGTTCTTTGTAATTGAATAGGGTTATTTACTCTTATTAGAGATGAGCCGGATTGTAATAGGAACATCGATATAGGTATATGTTTACCTTGTTTGTTGTATGTGATTACTAGGTAGTTATTTAATGAAATGTATGTGAGATAATGAAATTGTAAAATGTTATATGAATTGAAAGATGTATGTTGCTTGTGCTTAGCTTGGTTTAGGAGCCCATAGTGGCAATTCCCTAGGGGGGCACCTTGATGATTGGTATGCCACATTGTCTCAAGTGGTGCCATGTCTTGAAATGATCTAAGGTAGATTAGTGTTAGGTAGAGCCCACAATGGCAGTTTCTATTAGGATTATATGTATAAATGTTGTATATGTATCGGGGTCATGATTACCCCTATGTTGTATGCTGGTTAATGATAATATATATATAACTTGATGAATGGATGTATTATAGGTTACTACTACATATATGCCTGTGATGATGATATTGTGTGGATGCGTATGTGGGTGTGATGTTCACCTACTGAGCTTAGGCTCATCCCCTTCTTATTTTTTTAGTTGCAGGTGAGAATGACGAGCACATCGATTATGATGAATATGGAAATTTAGTGGGGCATCATGTGGATGAGTATAGGAGAGAACACTATTACTATGTGGATGAGGAGTGATGGAAATTGGAAGACTTATGATTAGAATTTTTAGTAATTGAACCGAGGATATGGAGATAACTAGTAGACTTTTATTCATGATTGAATTTTATATATGATTAGATGTTATTTTGGATTTTATATGGAGATTACTCTATTGGTTTAAATAACAAGGATTAGAATGATTCACTTGAAACTCATTCGTTTTATGTTATTGAAGTTATATTTTTATAAATGAAATTGTAAAGATGAACAGGTTAGAGGTTGTATGAAGATTTAGAGTGTTACCATGTCGCTATGTGACAATGACATGTGGTGGTTTATAATGTCCCAGGTTCTGAGGCGTTACAAAATATAAGAATGAGAGTGTGTTTAGAAATCATGATCTAAATCCTTTGTTTATTATAGATCAAATATAGTGTTCTCCAAATGAGTTTTTATCATCTAAAGTTGCCAACTGGTTCCTATAGGGGCAAATAATGAGCAGTTGTAGGAAAGGATCATGCTTGTTGAAGTTGTTATTAAGATTTATTGTAATAGTGCTATAGAAGTTTCAAATAGAAGTGTTAGGTTGTCATAAGAAATGAAGATGCTAAAGTCCTAGTTGTAGTATCAGAATTTACTCTAAATATAGTGAAATACTAAGCTAGGAATTCAAGGGTTTCGATTGAGGTCAATCACAAATTTTCATAAGTTATCAAATTTTAGCACAATGTTTTCAATAAATTAAATAGTAAAAGAAAAAAATAATATGTAAAGTATAGAAAATAAAAGAGAGAGAGTTTAGAAGATTAAACTTAGATTTAATGTGGAATTTGGACTTTGTTCTACTCTCCATGGTCATGCAATGCCTCTAACCAAGGATTTTACATCAGTTTATTCAATTTCTAAAACAATGGCTCAAGAGCCTGCATTAAGGCTTTCTACACACAATTGTAAGTGTAGTGCACTCTTTCAAAGAATTTACAAATAACAAGCTCTTGCCACTATACTTGATTTACACTTTTATTTTTGGAAAATTAAGTATAAAAGACAAGAAATGTAATGAGCAAGTGAATAGGGAGTATGATTGCAAGTTAACCTCTCTTAATTGAAGAAAAATTTGAGTTGGTGGAATATTTATAACATTGGGCAATAAAACATATGTTACTCCCTTAAAAAAAAGGCATTTAATGCTTGTCAATGGTTAGTTTTTGCTATTGCTAACTGGTTAGTAGTCAAGTAATCATTCGGTCGGTAGAGACAAAAACTCTTATCATTTTCTCTAGTGAACAAATAGGGTTAAGTTTAGTAATCAACTTAAAATCCATAGAAGTTTAGAACTTCCAAAACTTCTACCAACTAGATGCCATACAAGCTCTCGATTGATTGATAGCTTCATCTTCAATAACTTCAATCACCATACTGACCAGATGCTACCTTTGTTACCATAAAACAATGCTCTTATCTTTCCAAGTCTCTCTGACATGATGTGAGCTTCTTTGTGTGCTAGACCAATTGTAAAAACATTTTAGCTATGAGTTATTACTTTTCTTACTTTTTTTAGACCAGCTTTTAGATTATTTAACACTTGTATTGACTGGTAGCATCCTAAAGTAGAAAAAGGTATGTGCAAAATTTTTTAAGATGATGGTATCTACCATCCCCCTTATATTGTCTTCTTTTTGTGGGCCCAAGATCCAAATTGCCTAATGCTTAACTTGCACTTGGTTTCCTCTTCACAAAATTTCCTTTGGAGAAAAAAAAAGAAGTGACTTAAGGAAACAATATTAAATAAAACTTCTAGTTTCGCTAATGAACATCTAAGAGTAATCATTGCAAATTTTATAAGGTATATAACTTATCTCTCTATTTTATTAAAAATTCTTCATATATGCAAGTGGCAATTATATGTTATTGAAAAATAAAAAGTAAAATTACCTTATAAGATTCTTAATGCTTCCTTTAGAGCTATAACTGGTATAATCTTAAGGTTATCATGGGGTATAGGGGTGAATGTCTTATAATTGATAGGTCCATGCTAGCAAAAGCTACAATCATTATTAATGTGCCTAGGTTGAAAAAGGACAAAGTACAATCAATAATTGGGTTTCTTGTTGGCAACATTTGATGTTTTTGTGTTCTTATGTATGAATGATATAGACAACCTTACTTTGGATATGACTCACCAAACTATGAAAATGCCAAATTGATATTACACATAATTTGGTAACACCAAGTATTTGCCACAATTTAGGATTGATAAGAATAAAGACTAGAGTAAAATAGTTAATAATGGTCTAAATTTTGGTTAAATCCAACCCCTTTTTTAAATGGAAAAATATACTTTTAGTACTTAACATTTGCCTACTTTTTTATTTGAATCCTTAATATTTTTAAAACCTTATAAAATATAGACTTCCTTAAAATATATTAAGTTTTCTATCCATCCGTGATATGTATTAGCTTTACATTGGTTTATAATAATTAATTTAGCAAAATGACAATATTACATATATTTATTTACATAATATAATAAAAATAATATTAAATATATATAATGATATAATATAATTAAAAATATTAAAAATAAAAAATAATAATTAAAAGTAAGAAAGGGGGTTGAAAATTTTGTATGTACCTTAAACATTTTAACCAACTAGTCTAAAGCTAATCAAAAGTTAATACATGCTCATGAGAAACATAAAATTTCATGTATTTAATAAAAATCTTATTTTTATGAGGTTTTGAAAATGTTGATGACTTAAATAAAAGAAAAAAAAATTGCGGACTCAAATAGAAATATAGGTAAATGTTGAGAACTAGAAATGCATTACTCCCTTTTTCAAAAGACTAGGTTACATTAAAGGGATAAAGTAGTCATTAATCAACTTAAAACAAGCAAAACGAGAAGTGCTAGGAAAGTGTCTACTAACTAGATTCCTATGGCTAGCCATCAAATGGTAAGATGGTTGCTATTGTGGTTGGAAGTAGTATTGCTACAATGCAAATGGTGGCAAAGCTACCATTTCGACGGTGATCTCCCATTTAGATGCCTCAAACTTGCCATCATGACAAAAGGGAGAACCCTTTTGCAGTTATAATGGTAGTGCTTGCCTGCTATCCAAATAGCAAAGGCTTGGTATTAGGATGGGAGGCTTGAATTCTATAGATTTAGAAGAGAATCTTGAAAACCAAAGTACTAAGTCCTTTAAGTCTTGCTTAGTTGCTCTTGTAATTGGAGTGATTGGCATGTGATTCCCATCATTAGCTTGAGGGTCTTAAAGATTTTCCTTAAAATCTTAAGAGCCTTCATTTTCAAGAATGTAAGTCTAAAACATTAAGGGTTGTTTAAACCCTATAATCCCCTACCAATTTAATCTTAAAAGCATTGTTATTGATATACTTTAGAGCTATTGTTATGTATATCAAAGCACTTCTCGTTTCGCTAGGGAGTAGTCAATACTAAGACATTCGCATAAGGTTTTCCTAAAGAAGCTGAGAAATTTCACATCACAATTGAGTAAAGTGATGTTGAGGACTCCATGTAAGTGAACTATCTCCTGTAGAAAAAGGTTATCAATTAAAATGACACCACCAATTTTATGGTAAGGTACATGGTTTGTCATTTTTGAGAGCCTATCTACCATGACCATTATAGAATCTTTTCCCCTCTAAGTTTTAGGTATACCAACATATAAGCTTCTCCTTAGCTTTGGACCTTCTTTCAAATCGCTATCTCTCATCATCCCATGACAATAAAAATGTTCCTTTAATAATTTTATGTTCTTCTTTTTCCGTAAAATGCCTCAATAACTCTTTGATATAAGCCCCTCTAACCAACATATCTCTCATAAACCCTCCAAGAATGCACAATTTTTCCTCCTTAAATGAAAATCCATCAATTAGATAGTAGCTAATCATAACCATTACTCCTTTACAACTAGCAAAATAGGCATAAAGTGTGCATCTTCAACATAGTGCTCAATTATAGTGCTAAAGCCTATTATACAAGTTTGCAATGTGCTGATAAGTATAACCTTTATGAAAGAGTGCTCAAAACTACATTGAAACTCCCTTATTTATACTTAATATTGGAAAATGATTACATCATGCTCATGAGAAACCCTAGCAAGTACTTATAGGCAGGAGTAGTTAATAACTATCTTCTAGTTAATTTGGCTAAATTGATTGGATTATGCTCTTGATAATTATATGATTTAGAAGGAGTGTAATGGGCTTAGGAGTTCAAAAAATACCCTGAATAGTAGGAGTCTATATTGTATCCTCGTTAATACTTCAATATTCTAAAAGAGGTTAGGATAAGTCAAATTCGTCTTAACAAGCTTTACTCTGAACCTATAAATCTAAACCTCTCTAGATCATCTTCTTATTGAGCTACTTGGATCCTATCACATACCCAAACAATTAGACACACATATAATTAGGGGTTAACACTTTAAATCTATAGCACAAAAAAAAAAAAAAAAAGGAAATCTAAGCTAAATTGAACTAATATGAAATTTCCCTTTTTTTAGGGTTTGGTATGGTTTGGAAAACTTTAAAATTGAAATATTTATTTTTTTATTTATATTATCTCTAAAAAAAAGTTCAAACTAAATTAAAAATTTAACCATATATATTATATAAATAAAGGATCTTATCTAATATATACATGACATATGATATTCCCACATAGCAATATAAGCGCAACACAGAAGACTACATAAGAATTATATACATGACGTTATAACACATTTTTACACAATTCTATAATAATAATAGATAATACAAATTATGAATATATATATATATTATAATCTTCACATACCATTGTACACCTTGCATAATATTATATTTGTACATTTTGCATAAAATAATATAAAATATTTAGTTAGATGCATACAATAATGAATATGATACGTGTACTCATTATTACGTACACATAAGACAATTTAGATAGGGATATTAATGAAACCATTCTTGTTATTTAGATTAAATTAAAAAAAAAAAAGAAACTAAACAAAATCTAGAAGTTTAGTTTTATTTAGTTTTCTATTAAAGACTTTAGTTTTGATTTCAAAATTTTCCAAATTGAAAATTTTGATTTGGTGTGAGAAACCATTGAAATCAGATCACATTGTATAGTGTCTACTACATAAAATGTGAATATAGTTTGATTCAACCTATTTAACATACTATGATTCTCTCTTTACATATTTACATTTATTAAATAATGAGATAAAAAGAATTTTAGTGAAGTAAGAAATGAAAAAAGGTTCAAGTTTAGCATTGCTTATATATATATATATATCGGCTTCACTATTATAAGATTATGATAAGTATAGAGTTTGACTTGCAACCACAATATATAGTTATGACATGCTTAAAATATACATAGGTAGATCTTCCTTTTTCTTTCCTTATGGCATCATAAAAAAGATCACTTTATACTATTATAGAAAAATGAGTTTTGTTAAGATGTCTCTTCTCATTTTTTTAAGATAGAGTATACTTTTCATAAGAAAACGAGTATATGAAAGTGTTGATGGGCATTTTTTGACTTGAGATCCTAAAGTTCAACTCAACCTACTTAAGCCTAAGGCTAAACTCTAGAGATTGAATTTGAGCTCTCAAATCCTTATTTAGCCTTTAGAACAAGAAGCATAACTAGTAGAGGTCAGACCAAACATTAGTAAGTCTTATCAACCTACTTGGGAGTTGAACTGAACCATAATAGCCTAGATGTTTGCACCTATCCTAAGACCTGATCCTTAAGGTCGGGTTGGCCGAATCGCACTAGATGTCTAGATAAGGAATGCAAAAGAGTCTCTTAATAGATAAAGAGTGATCTCGGTTAAAGATTTTGATCTCACAAAATTTAGAGCAAATCTTCGGGACATTAATCTCCTTTTCAAAAATAGCTTGGTCCCATCCCCTATAAATAAGGGATGAGACCACATGGTAAAGGAATTGAATCTTCTATGCCTTTACGCATTTTACATGCTTTTATCCTCTAGTAATGCTTATGCTGACTTAAGCACCCTCTAACACCTCCTTTAGCTTTATTTTCTCCTTTTGCAGGTGACTTCAACTACTTACCAAATTTATCGCACATTAGGTGCCGTCTTTGTGACTTACCTACCTCTGCAATAAAATCAAAGAACACCAAATCAAAAGAAACCATGGACCTTCTTGCCATGGATTAACCTATCTACACAAACATGTCTAACCTACAAAACCTAAATACCTAAACAATTGATCTATAGTGATTTCTGGATCTAGAAAACTTGTATAAGATATTAGCCACACAAAATGAAGTAATTAGGGCCTATAACACCAGGCTCTAGGCTTGAGTGGTTAAACTTGGGTAATTTAATAATATATAAGAATCGAAAATGTGTTTACACATTGTCTAGAGTATGGAAGGAATAGCCCACCACTACCAATAGTTGCAAATGCGCTTTGTTAGAATTAGCAAGCTAAGTTTACGAATGCCTATAGTCGAGCTCCTATGGAGTTAATTTTGCTAGTAATGTCACATGGTCAAGCTCATTCACCATCCATTGTACTAGCTACATCATGCAGCCATAACAACGTTGTAGCTTAAAATGATAGACCCAAGCCATCTAATGCTTGGACATGAGCTAATTAATAGTCAACGAGATGGACATTGACCAAATTGATGACTACATCAATGGAAAGAAAAAAGGCTGACCCCTCTGCTAGATTTTCCATCAATAAGACCCCATTTATGTAGGCTATATAAGATAAAGTTCTACCACCTAATGTTTGCTTGCCTCAACTCAATATGTATGATGGGGTAACTAATCTAGATGACCACTTATGTCATTTCTAGACCATGATGAATCTATATAGCTTCAATGATGTAGTTGCTTACAATGTGTTCTCGAGCACACTGCGTAAGGTTGCTCGGACATAATATAATAGCCTTGCATAGAATTCCATTTCCTCCTTTGATGTGCTCGCTCATCAATTCTAGTTAGGGCTAGTAATTTTAGACTTGACCTACCAAACTCAAATACGACACAACATGATTTAAATGGATTCGTGTATATAAAAAATCAATAGTTAAGCCTAATTAAACATGGCTAAATTCGTGTCCAAGTTCATGTATAGGTCCTAGACCCATTTATAGACTCGCTTATTTAAATAGGTCTCATAAACAAGTCTAGGTTTAACCTATGGACCCATCTAACTTTAAATTTTGAATATTTTTTTTAACTCTTTCTTTGTTTTCATTTGATTAGGCACCACAAAAGAAAGCTGTAAGCTATTACATCCTAGTAGCCATATAATACAAACACTATAGTACTACACTCTATCAGTAGGCACTCGGTAGCAAGTCCAACTAAAGGCACAACTAATGATCTTTTTGTGAATTTATTAAAGACAACTAAATATGTGAGGTGGACTTTTGGCTTTAGGTCTTTATTTTCATATTAGGTGTTGTGCACACATTCTCGATTTAATTGTTCAAGAAGGTTTAAAAGAGATTGATGGTGTAGTAGATAAGGTTAGAGAAAGCATAAAGTATGTGAAAGGGTCTCAAACAAGAAAGGTAAAATTTGCTAAATGTGTGAGTTTGTTGTCTTTATCCAAGGATAGGGGTTTGAGACAGGGTGTTCTAACTCGATGGAATTCCACATATCTTATGCTTGAGAATGCGGTTTATTATAAAAGTGCATTTTTTCACTTGGAGTTAAGTGATTTGAATTACAGGCATTGTCCTTCTCTTGAAGAATGGGATAGGATTGAGAAAATGAGTAAGTTTTTGAAGATTTTTTTATGATATTACTTGTCAATTTTCTAGAACAAAGTATCTTTCTGCCAACTTATTCTTCCCTTTAGTTTTTAGGGCATATTGAGCATTGAAAAATAATATGAGTGGAAGTGAAGCATATTTGAGAGAGATGGTAACTAGGATGTTTGTCAAATTTGAAAAGTATTAGTATGAGTTCAATTTGATTTTGGTAGTTGTCATCATATTAGGTCTATGATATAAACTTAATTTTGTTGAGTGGAGTTATCATAGGATTTATGGTGATGATTCAAATGAGTTTATGAAAGTGAAAGGAATGTTATTTTCTCTTTGATGAATATGCAAAGAAAGATGGTGCAACTTCAAATCAAGATGTAGGTACCAATAAATCAAAGGTTAAGCAATATATGAATGATGAATGGGTTGATGACTTACAAGTAAGTTTTTTTTTTTTAATTTTTTTAATGATTGCATACTATTTTTACACTTTGAAGTAACTTTCACTATTTATGATGTATATATTTTTTTAACTTACATAGAAATTTTAATTTTTAAAAGCATGCAAATCCTTAGAGGTGCCACTAAATCCGAATTAAAGTTATATTTGGATAAGGAGTGTCATATAATGGTTAAATTAGATGTGTTAAGTTACTAGAAAACCAATTTTACTATCCTCAAGTTGCAAGAATAGGACATGATATCTTGAGCATACCGATATCTACAATGGCTTTAGAATCCGTGTTTAGTATTAGAGGTCAAATTCTTGATCAATATTGTAGCTCATTGAAGCTTGAAACTATAGAAGCTCTTTTATGTACAAAGGATTGGCTCTATGAAGTAGAAGGTAGTAAACTAAACTATTCTTTATATATTTTCAAAATAATTGACTTTATCATATGATTCTTTTGTATGTATAGATTTTTTTGAGATTTTTCCTTGAAAATTTGATGGAAAATGTGATGAGTTTAAAAATCAACACTACTAGTGACCTTCCTTCAAGCCATGGTTCTACTTAATTTAGTAATGTTGGGGCTTTCTTTTGCTTAGGATGTTGATTACAACTCCATGGATACTGGATAGTTGTATGTGGGCCACATTTATGTGGACATATGATTAGACATAGGCATGATGCGATTGGTGTGGATCAGTGATAGTATGGCTAAAGTTTATGACTTTATGTTAGCTGTGGTGACTTTAACAATGCTCTGTTAGTGTTGCTTTTCTTCTTAAGTTCACATGTTTATGAGCTAAATAATGGACATATGTTTTCCACCATGATTGGTTTATATTTTGCTAAACATATTCATTTATCCTTAGCTTTCTTTTAATTCCCACACGAGTGGTTTTCATATTCAATATTATGGCTGGATAATTGTGTTTAAATTTTGTCAATCCCATGAAAGGCTCCACAATCCTATCGCCACCATAATTCAATTTGGAAAGTGAATATCAGCAAATACATGCACTCTATAAAAATCTCTTGTATATTTTTAAAATCCATACATTTTTCTATTAATTTTATAAAGATATACATATAGGTATACCATAAAATTAAGATGAAACACATGTAGGTTAGTCACTAAAAAGGTAAAGAGGATTTTTTTTTATGTATTTTAACATTAATTTATTAACAACTTTTTAAGCTATAAACGAGTTCAACCCATATATGAGATACACTTATTACACGATTAATAAATGGGTCATATCATGGGTTGAGGCTTTTTAAACACGAACCTATTCAGACACAAATATGAGACTCGACACAACAACATGAATTGCCAGTGCTAATTCTAACAACACTTCTTAGCAAGTAAACTATCAATGAGAGCTTTAGTTTGATCAAACATGGCCTTGATAAGTCCATTAAAGACTACCTACCCTGCTTCAATGCTGTGATGTTGGAAATTCCCAACATTAATAAGTGCATTGCTTAAAATGTGGTAATTAAAGATGTAAAACCATCTAGCAACTTCTTCAAGTCATTAGCTAAGAAGAAGTTAGAGAGTTTTGAAGAGTTCAGAGAGAAAGTTAAGAAGCATATCCTATAGGAGAATTACATCCAAGCGAGAAGGGAGTCCAACCAAAGTAGGTTAGAGAAAAAGAAAGATGAAGAGAGAGGCTTAGCAAAAGATCATCTTGGCCTTAGGGGTGATCAAGGGTCCTCAAAGGACAATGGCGCAAGAGATTGGAAGCACACATCTTAAGCTTCACCACCTATACCCTATTGAATAAACTAGTGCGAGACATCTTTATGGAAGTTTGTAACATAGGTGTTTTACTTAAGCTGACTCGATTGAAGGGCAAACCAAACTAACGAAATTGCAACAAATCTTTAGACTTCCACATAGACAAGGGTCATAAAATCAATGAGTGTTATCAACTTAAAAACACCCTCGAGGACCTTATTCAATGTGGGTACCTTCGAGAGTATATTGTTGACCTCAACAATTATGTTGAACAACCAACTTAGAGATGGTAGTCTATAGAAGGTCGAATCGATGACAACAATAACAACAACAACAACAACAACAACAACCACTAGAATTGAGTCCCTAGTGGCGTATTAAACACAATCATTAGGGACGCCTAAGTAAGAGGCTAACCAAGCTTGAAGCTCCGCTAATGCCCATGGAAGTTGGCAAGTTATGAGCTTGCACCATAAAAGACAAAAAATAGACACCTTTGTTTTATTCTCGAATGAAAACTTGGAGGGAGTGCAAACTCCCCATGATGATGCCTTTGTAATCATTCTAAGTATTACAAAGTTCAAAGTTTAGAAAATCTTGGTTGACACAAATAGCTTAGTGGATATAATATTCAAGCATGCTTATGACCAAATGTAGCCCAAGCTAAATACAAAGCAAAAGCCCTACAATCACAACTTGTATGGGTTTAGTAACCAGCTAGTATGAGATATGGGCATTAACACTCTTCCCATGGAGCTCAAGGACAATGGCATCGTTATCTAACAACTAGTAGACTTCCTAGTAGTTAACTGTTTGTTGCCTTACAATCTAATCTTAGGTCGACTAAGTCAAAATGCTTTTAGGATGATCTCCTCCACTTCATACTAGAAAGCTAAGCTCCCTACCCTAAAGGTACTTAGTACTTGTAGACTAGATTAAGAACCAACAAAGACCCTATATCTAAGGGCCTTAAAAGGGGAAGAGGTCTTCATTATAGAGACTTGATTGAAGGAGAGGTGAAGTTTTAAGGGATAACTAGCTAAGGGGAGTAAACAAATCTAGCTTGGTAGAAGCACTAAGGAGATAAGATGGTAGGAACATCTATACTCATCGAGCTCAAACAATAGCTCATCACCTTCCTCTAATCCAATAGCAACATATTTTCCAAGTTACCCTTTAACATGCTAGGCATCTCCCCAAAACATATGCTACATTGCCTTAACATTGATAAGAATGTTAAGGTCATCAAATAGAAGAAAAAGGCATTTTGCCTTAAAGAATTGGGTAACTATCAAGGAAGACATGTAAAAGTTTCTTAAAGCAAGATTCATTTGGGAGCAATGTTATCCCACCCAGTTAGCTAATTGTGTGCTAGTCAAACAATTTAATGAGAAGTGGTGGATGTATATAATTTACACTAATTTGAACAAAGCCTACCCAAAGAACTGCTTTTACCTCTTGAGGATCGACCAACTTGTTGATTCTACATTTGGCCATACGTTGTTCAACTGCATGGATGCCCTCTTAAGCTACAACCAAATTAAGATGGAGCTAGAGGATGATGTACACACATCCTTTGTCATCAACTTTGGGACTGATGGTTACAAAGTAATGCCCTTAGGTCTCAAAAATGCCAGGGTAACCTATCAATAGTTGGTGACAAAGATGTTCAAATTGCAACTCAAGCCAATTGTCAAAGTGTACATAGATGGCATGATTGTGAAGAGTAGACAACCTGAGGACCATCTCCAAGACTTGTGCGAAACATTTGACACATTAAGGCAATACAACATGAAACTTAACCCTCAAAAGTGTGTTTTTAGGGCAACTTTAGGCAAATTTCTCATATACATTATTTCCTAGCATGGTATTGAGGCAAACCCTAAAAAGATTCAAGTTGTCTTTGACATGTAACCCTTGAAAACAATAAAAGAAGTCCAACGACTCATAGAGTGGATCACTAAGATGAAAAAGTTTATGTCTAAAAGTGCTAATAAGTGCTTGAAGTTCTTTAAAGTTTTGAAGAATCCTTCCAATTTTCAATAGACCAACCCATATCAAACAACTTTTAACAAGCTAAATTTATTCATGACCAACCCAACTATGCTATCTAAGCCTACCTTTAGAGAAGAGCTATACCTACACTTATCAGTGAGTAGTTGAGCCCTCTCCTCCGTTTTGGTCTAAGATAAGGGGAAGGAGCACTGACTTGTATATCACATCAACTACATTCTCTTAGGACTAGAAGCAAGGTACTCAAAGGAGGAAAAGTTCACCTTAGTAGTGGCGATATTAGCTAAGAGACTCTGACCATATTTTAAAGCCTACCCAATCATAGTCTCAATCAACCAACCATTGTGTAATGTCTTATAGAAGCTAAATGCATCAGGATGGATAGTGAAGTATACACTAGAGCACATTGCGTATGAAGTCTAATACTGACCTTGTGAGGTAATCAAGGTACAAGTCCTAGTAGACTTCATTACAGAGTTCATCGCAGGACTTGTACTACATAGGCCTCATGGGAAAAAAGTATGTTATACACTATATGAAGCTTTAATCATTGCCCTTAAGTTGGTAAAAGAAGTTAGCGTAGAAAAGTTAAAAATTTTCTTAAGCTCTTAGCTTGTCATCCAATAAGTGAAAGGAGAATACACAACAAAGGATAAGGACATGACCAAATACCTTCAGGTTGTACACACCTTCACTTAAGAGTTCCCTTCTTAGAGTATTACCGAGATTCCTTAGATAGAGAAGTCCAAAGTGGAAAAATTGTTAAATTTGGCTTCCACTAGTATCCCTGACTTGGACAAATGAGATAAGAGAATCTTCATTGAGTATCTTTCAAACAAGAACATTAACAAGCAATAACCGCAAGTCTTGGAGATATGACTTGCACTAATTGAGCTATGCTAAATGGACTTAGCATTCACTTAACTAGAGCTCGCCATTACCCTAAATGATAGAAAGGAGGCAAGGAATCTCATATACCAAGCTCAAACTATACCCTAATTGACGACCTCATATATAGATGAGGTTAGAGCCTTCCTCTCCCCTGATGTCTTTGACTAAAGGAAGGTCAATATATGTTAGAAGAGCTATACATGGGGGTATGTAGCAACAACATCAAGAGCCAAGCATTGTAAATTCGAGCTCTTTAACTTAGCTACTTCTAGCTAACTATGAGGGAAGATTCAAAGTAAATGGTTCAAAGGTGCATCCAATGTTAAAAACATGTGCTTATAAAACATTTATCGAGCAACAATCTCCAGTTCCTCACTAGCCCTTAACCCTTAGCCTAATAGGAATTAACATACTTGGTCTTTTCCCCCAAGCCATTGGGGGAAGCTATCGACTTGGCCCTTAGCCCAATAGTACATTATAGTATCTATTTAAGACTTTACGAAATGGGTAGAAGCTAGGGCCTTAGTCAAGATCATTGCGAAGAGCATTGAGTTCTTCATCTTTAACTCAATTTTTAGTGGGTATGACGCCCCATACATCCTCATCACAAACAATGGTACTCAATTTGATGATCAAAAGTTTAGAGACTTCTACAATAAACACCACATCAAACTTCACTATACCTCAATCATACATCTCCAATCTAATGGGAAAGTTGAGGTAATGAATAAGATTTTCCTCAACAATCTCAAGAAAAGGGTAAACTAAGCCTAAGGTAAATGGGCTGATGAGCTCCCAACCATCTTATGTGCGTACCAAACCACATATAGGACCTCCACGGGAGAAGCTTCTTTCTAACTTGCATTTGGCTTGGAAATAGTCTTACCTATCTAACTAGAGCTACCTAATATGCTCACTGAAGGTCTGGACATGATGGCTAATCAAATCAGACTCCAAGCCAACATTGACACCATTAAAGAAATCCAAGATGTGGCAAGAGCTTAGGTAACAGCTAATCAACACACGGTTACCCACTATTATGGAAAAAAGGTTAAGCATAAGGTCTTCCAACATAGAGACCTAATGTGCAAACAGTTAGAAGCTATAGGACCTAAAAAAGGGCAAGGGAAGCTCGCATCGAACTAGGGAGACTTGGTCAGGATTAGAGAAGACTTAGGGATTTGAGTGTATAAATTAGAAAGGCTTGGTGGTCAACTTAAACCTCAAACATAGAACATTGACAACCTTATCTTGTATTTTGATTAACTTGCATTAAGCTCATGTAGCATGTACTTTATAATGAAAGTTCATTTGTTTTACAAGTTTAGAACTTGTTTGCCTTATGTGTTTGTACTTGTAAAAAAATTCTAAGTCCTAACCTCTACTAGGGTGAATGAACTCCTAAGAAAATCAAGTCCTAACCCCTTGCGAAGTAAATGGACTCTTGATGACATCAAGTCCCTAATAATACTAAGGCAAACAAACTCTTGATTAGACTAAGTCCTAACTTCACTTTAAGTTAACGAAATGATGTGCCTCTTAACTACCCCAAGATGATTAAAGCACTCGACCTCTTTAAGTCATGTCAGAAGGTATTACCTATCTAACCTAATAGAGTAAGTTGTTAACAAGACCTTGGTTTAAACACCTGAGAACATTCACACTTATCTTATGCAGGGGCCATCAAATAATGACAATGAAAAGAAAGAAGGGGAAGGAGAAGCAATGAAACAAACACTTAGAAAAAATTTTACTTCATTAATAATGATGCTCAATACATCCAAGAGGTTACCATCTTAAGCTATAACAACAATAAGTGAAATAAAAGAAAAATTACAAGAATCCTTTTCAATTGGTGGGAGGAGGGTAAAAAACGACTTCAATAACCTCATCAACCCTGGCATTGATGACCTACTTTATTGGAGTGGAATTAGTTGAAGGCATAGGGTCTTCTAGAGGCTCAATGCTTAGTAAAGGGGGAATATCTTCAACTTGGCCTTATTCTTAGGGTACCTCCTCCCCCTTATGCTTATCCTCAACATCTTTTTTAAATTTGCAATTTTACCTAAAATCGCCAAAAGGTCTTTAGAATTGAAACATAAAATTGAAGTTTTTAAAAACTATATGTTTTCTATAGTCGTAAAAAAGAAAAGAAAAAAAATGAAATATAAAATTTTATAAAGAAATTCAATATAAATTTTAATTACAATTCATATTAAAAGTTATATACTCATAGTATAAATAAATTAGTATAAATTGTTAAACCAATATATAAAACTACAATATAAATTATAATGACATTGCAAAATGCATTACAAAATAGATTCTAATAATAAAACGTAATGGTAAAAAAAAAAGAAAGAAAGACTATTAACTCTCTTTTCATAAACAAAAGTCAAAATTATCGCCAACTCTCTCTTTATCATCACCACCATCATCATCATCATCTTCATTGTTAATGCCAACATTATTGTTGTATTACTACCAATAATATCCTTATATTTTAATTTTGATTCTTTCAAAGCATTAATAATGTTTATATCTTGTGAAAGCCAAGTTATATTATCTAGTTTTAGTCCATTTGACCTAAATAAGTAGAATTGGTAAACTTAGTAAAAAAAATGTAAAATTATACTAATTTTATGTGTAGACTCATAATTTTACCATGATTTTTCATGGAAACAATTTTATACCCAAGTAAACTAAAAAAGGCCTACTAAAATCGTAAACTTGTAGAATTATATGGGTAAAATTGTGATTTTGATAACTATGCCCCTACATTATCTTTCTCTCATAGAAGTCAACCTACTTTATACTAGCAATGATTTTGTCAAAGACGTCCCTCTTTAACACTGCTTTATCCATGTCAATACTAGCATCGCTTTCTAACTCTAAGAGGCGACCCTAATCATGATCAACCTCTAGTTAGAGTTGTTGAATCTCCTTATAAAGGCTCTTCTCCTTCTTTACATGGTTGGCCTCCTAGTCCTTATGCTACTTCTAAGCCTCGTCTAGCTCATTAGAGAGCCTCTTCATGTCTATGTCAAGGTCTTTATTCCACCTCTCCAGCTCTCTGACCTTGGTAGTGAAGTCGACATTAGACTTAGCCTTGACCTCCACCTGAGCACTCAATGCTTCCCCTTTAGCCTAAGTCTTCTTTTAAAGCTCAAGGACATCAGCAATCTTATGTTAGGCCTCCTCTTAGGTCCTCCTAGCCTCTACCTTGACCTCCTAAGCCTATTGCAACATGAAAGAAATGTTGTTAGATAGCTTCAAGTGGCCACTATAGAGCCTCTAGTGCTTTAAGACGAAGATCTCGTACTAGGATTGAAGCTCTTATACCTGCTCTACTTTAGCTCCCCAAACATCGAAGGCCATCATTAAGTGAGGGATAAACTATCATTAGGGAAACAAGAATTAATCAAACCTAACAAGTAAATGAGTAAAGTTTATGAGACAACAAAAACAAGAAACTTACATTGTGGAGCTTCACCCTAAGTAGCCTCTTAATGGCCTTCTTGGATAATTTTTCAAAAGTCATCCTCCAAAGTGGCTTCATCACTCGAAAGGATCGAACTCCTTAGAAGACCCCATCTTTTGCTTCCATTGCTAAGTTTGATGTCTAAATTGGAAACTTGCCACCTAGGGTAGAATACACATCCTTTACCTTTAGATGATAACGAGAGCCTAGGAATAGATGGTGTCGCCTCTTTTACCCTTTCCTATATGAGTATGGTAGCCTAATTCCCCTTCGATGAATCTCCTAGTGTATAGAGTCAAACTCTGCATCACGTTAAGCAACCACATTCTGAGCCGCTCGAGGTTGTTCACCAAATGCTTGAGTGTGTGGCCATTTCATTGATGCCTAGCTAAACCCTTCGCCAACCTTCCCCTTTAGCCTTACCTTAGCTGAAGGGTCTACTATAGGACAGACATGGGAAAAGAGTAAAAGCATTGGCCTCCTTATCCCTTATAGTTAATGGAACTTACCTAGCCCTTTGTAAAGGGGCCTTCCTCTAGGAAACAATTAGAGTAGGGGCCCTCTTGGTCTTTTTGGTTGCAAGGTCACCTTATACCTAGCCAAGAGCTCTTAAGGACCATTCTCCTTTCGTTGCATGTTTGCATAATATAGAAACAAGTTAGTGAAAAATACAATAAGGAAATCATGTAAGAGTTACTATACCTAACACGAGCTATCAAGGAGACTCCATTTCCTTAATGGAATTAGATGAATAGCTTCTCCACAGCAAGCCTACCTTAGTACAGCAAAGACAAGGGGTATACCTCCCACCTCTTCATATAGCATACTTTTTGAGAACTTTCAATTTGATAGATATTCCTTGACAAACTTCACTATGTTCTAGCAATCACTCGACCTCTTCTATAGCTTAACAAATATCTAATCTATTGCAACCTTATTAGTCAAGCTTAGAGCTCAGATTGCAAAGGTCCTTATCAAGTTTACCTACTCAATCCAAAAGTCTAACTTAGATTCAAACACCACCATAACTTACTCTTCTACCCATGTACTAATGAGTTTAATCTAACCTTTAACTTCTAATTAGGTAAGATGGATAGGTAGTACCAACAATCATTTGACCTCTTCAACCTATAGAAATAACACAAAAGTTAGGGAGCTTCCCTCAATATGAAGTGCTCACGTAAAGCCTCAAATGCCACCAATAACCAACAAGCATTTGGGACAAGGTAAGTAGGAGGGATCTCGTGATATAAGAAAAACTCTTTCTAGAACTCAGAGAACGAAGCTTGGAGTCTAAACTCCATGTGCTTCTAGTACAGATAGAACCGATAACTAACCATTAAAGCTACACACTTGTTAACTTGTGGCTTCTCTAACTTCTAGCCTTAAGGTTAAGAGATAAAATGCTTCCTCAAGCTTATTAGCTCCTCATATGTGAGGGTACTTCACACCCTATTGGGTATATTATCCTCCTCCACAACTATGTATAGTGGTTGTAATGGCCTAGCCTCCTCATCATCACTCGTATAAATATCCCTTGGAATTTGGGTGATTATAGTCATGGTGTTGATTTCTCTACTTAAACTTCCATTGGATGCCACTATTGTACGAGAGTTGTGGCAAAGTACCCCTTTCCTTGACTCAATTACTCAAAGTATGAGAAAAAGAGGAAGAGAATCTCACCATACTTGTGATTTTGTATTGAGAAGACAAAGTAAGTTGAAGTTTTAAGAAATTGAAAAAGGAACAAATTGCAATTGAAGACGATTAAAGGAGAAGAAGAATAAGAGAGTTTGAAGCCTAAAGAAAGAGAGTAAAAGGGGTGAAATCTATTGAAGATCTAATATATGTAGGAAAGGGTACAGTATGTGAAGAGATGGTTATGAGAAAAGGCAAGATTTAATGCCCTCTAACTCGATCTTGAAATGTAACCCACATCTTGAATCAATGGTGTAGATTTAGTAGGCATGACTAGCATGCACAAACTATGCCCTATCAAATCTCAGCATCTATCCCCAACATTAAATGCGCTAACAGGTATGCATCTAAAGACAACTCAAATTAAAGCTTCCTCAAGAAGCCACTTTCTCTTTGAATCACACGCCATTCATAGGGATCAAAGTGCTCCACTTGGCTAGTTTTAAAAATTTACACTCCTTTTAGCGCAACTCAAGGGGATAAAACACAAAGTAGCTTGACAAAGTACTTGCTCAACTTTATCCCTAAGACCACTTGCTTAACCATCACTCTAGAGGAACACTCTTGCTCCTTGGCTCTCTAAGCATAGGTGAAGCATAACTCAGGTAACCTACTTAGTCAACCACTCGACTAGAATTGAAGCTTCAGTTTGTTGAGTTAAAAGATGAAGTCTAAGTTCCCAATGAAGAGCTCCCTCTGTAGACCTCAATTCAACACCAACACATGGCAACACTACATGAAGACCTCAGGAGTCCATCTTTTCGCTAACTTTTCTTACGAGCCTGTTACCAATGAAAGTATAAGGCTTAATTTGACTTGCTTGAGCTTAAGACTAAACTCTAGGGATCAAATCCGAGCTCCTAGATTCTTCTTAAACTTTAGAAAAAGAAGCATAACCAACAAACATCAAATCAAATAATAATAGGTCTTACCTACCTACCTAAGAGTTGGATTAAACTAGAATAGCCTGGATGTTTACACCTATTCGAGTACCTGAGCCCAAGGTTAGGTTAGCTAAATCCCACCAAAAGTCTAGATAAGGAATGCAAAAGAGTTGCTTAATAGATAAGGAAGTATTTTAGTTAAAGATTCCAATTCCATAAAATTTGGAGCAGATCTCGGGGAAATTAATCTGCCTTTCAAAAATAGCTTTATTCCATCCCTTGTAAATATGAGATGTAGCCACATGGTAAAGGATTCAAATCTTTTTTGCCTTTATGCATTTTACACACTTTTAACCTTCAAGAACACTTATGTTGACATAGGCATCAGAGTAATTATACCGAAACACCATCTAACGCCTCCATTAGCCTTGTTTTCTTCTTTTGTAGGTGACTTCAACTACCTATTTAGATTTACAAGACAATAGAAAGATTATTAAAAAAAAGTTTTTTTCTTTTTCTTTTTTTTTTTAATCTTGGCAAATACCCATAAAAAAACCCATTAATATTTCCCTTGAAGGATTAGCATGAAGTTCATGAGCTTATTAAAAAAACTATTTACACGGTAAGTATAAATGACAAAAGTATGGAGTTATGTTAAGTATATTTTGAGAAATCGTTAATAATCCATCAAAAAGAAAAAAAAAAAACTAGTAAGCATGGATTAAGCTTGAGACGATGATGCCAAATGCAAAGCTTGTGAATACAAATTCATTGCTACATCCCAATGCTTTTCAAGTGCTGAAAATTTTAGTATAAAAACTATCGAAGTGTGATTTTATCCCTCTATTTGTTGGTTGGTTGGTTGGTTTTAGAGTGATGGATATTAATAGCAGCTAATACAAACAATATTATATATTCCTGCATTTAAAAATGAAAATTATTTTGCTAATTTTCTTTACCTTTTCTAGTACGTATAATTACCACCATGGCCACCCGTCCGCTATTGCTATTCACATCCAATTTTCATTTGATATCACAAGCTTTTGAGGTTATTGTAATCATATTTAGCAATTATAAATATTAGATCACTCCAAATATTAAGAATGTTGTAAGACGTGTTCTATGAATTCAGCATAATCATAATTTTTGTCATTTGCCATATTGTATCATTTCTGTTCCTCGAATCGGATTAACTTGATCTTAATAGCATATTTGGTGGAAAGGAATGGGATAGCATGAGCCAGCTAGTTCATTTCAAAATGCCTATCCCAAACATGCGGTATCCTTTGAAAGCAAAATGACAATTCCCGGAAGAATACCTATTTACCTTGTAGGAGGGTTGAGTTGAGCATCCAACTTCAGAAGATCACGAGTTTGCAATAGCTACGTTTCGATATTATAATATTTATACAGCACAAAATCATTACGCGCTTGTAATAGTAAAACCATCTCCGCCCCGTGGATAAAATGTTTATCTACCCCCAGCCCCTCGAAGTTCGTAGGGAAAAAGTAAGGGTGGTAAATAGGCCATGCCCATATTCTACACGCTTCAAAAGTTTATAGAATCTATTTAATAAAAATATTTATAGTTTAAATTCAAACTTGAATAGAGATTGTATTATGTTTAAAGAGATTTGATATATTTATATATCATATTGACTTTTTTTTACACATAAACTCATTTATAGTTGTATTATATCGTATCTAGATTCGTAAGTCATGTCTCGAATTGCTAGCCCAACATGCTTGTGCATCTATTTATTTTATATGTCATACTTGAATTGCTCATTTATTCTCATATCATGCCTCCATTGCCATGTTCTTTAAATTAGCTTTATCATCTTCATAACTTACATTTTTAAAAACTTTTGTGGTCTCTTTTTTGATACTTTTTAAATCATTATGCATTTTGGTAAAAGAAATAATTATGCATAAAAATGTAAAGAAAAATATTTGAATTTTTTCTTTAATTTTAAGAGGAATTTATAATTTGCAAGTGAAACTAAAGAAAAACTAATTTAGTTAAAAACCCACCACACAAACTCATTACTAAGCTTCCAAATAATTAGTCAAAATAGATAGCTTGAAGACTTTGAAAAAGTCAAAGATGGAGGCTTGAAAATTCCAAATGAAGTTCTCCTCTTCTTGCCATCCCCCTAAGGAATCCTCTTGGCCAATTAAATCTAAGAAAAATCACATCTTTAAGATAAGGTTTCAAATGTAAAAACTTGACTCTATCTTAATGAGACTACACACCAACTAAAGGAAGCTTGCATAAAGAAAAGTTCAAGTTGAAATTCTTAGCCATTACTTTAGGATAGAATTTAGTCAATTATTCTCAAGTGTGCTTTTCAACTTGAATAAAGACAAATCGAGACTAAATGGAGATAAATCAAGACTAAATCAAGTCGATTTTAAAGACAAATCGAGACTAAATCTAAGAAGACATCACAAGAATTGAAAGGTCTAACTTGATGGCTCTCTTCATGCCATCACAAATAGGGAGAATTTTCTATACATGTCCCTATCTTACTTTTGACTGATTTAACTCATTTAATCATGAAAACAAGAAAACGTACCTACCTAGCTAGGAAAACATCAATCTTTCACCATTTAAATGTCTTCATCTAATTAATGGATTAAAATGACATAGCTACACACACACATGAAGCAATACTGAGCCATTATTTTCCCTTACCCTTGTTTTCTTGTCAAAACTAAACACTATCATTTCATTTTCAACCACAACTCTTGTTTCTCCACATGTGCCTTATCGTCAAAGAAGTAATAAGTGAATTTTGACAAAATATCAAGGGGGAATTTCACACATGCTTCACCGGTTACTTCCCCCTACATTGCAATCATACATCTCTTAACTTATTATCAACATAAATTCAATAATGAAACTGAATAAGGTTCGAAAGCTAGAGATGACTTGATATATTATAAGTTGACTTAAGTCAATTTAGTCAAAATAAAAGTTAACTTGAGTCAACTGACTCAATTAGATTAAGTAACTTAAGTTTTTTCCATGGCACCCTTGAGAGGACTTGGATGGACTTAGTTCATAAAAATATAGACTCAGGTTGACTTAGTAGATAAGATGCCAAGGATTTGTATGATATCCTTTGTCAATAGATTGGATGAATTTAACTTAATAAAAGTTCAATTGAAAGCTGCCAACTATACTATAATATACTATAACTTTATACAAAAGAACTCAACCATATTTTCATATTTTTGCCTAATAGATCAACTCCAAATCTAGTTAAACTTTAACTATATGATCAATACTTCAACTAAACATCTTTAGAACAACTCATCATAAAACTTGAACTCAGTTAACTTTAGTCAAATCTTTTTAAATAAAGGGAAAACTCAAGAATACTCAAGTTGACTTGAGTCAACTCACTCCTAAACTAATCAAATCCTAAATACATGGATTAACAATGTAAAACTTAAGTTGGTTAGGTAAAGTCTAAATTAATAGTAAATCAAATCCCAAAAATATCAAAACCACAAGTCCTTAGATAATGATTTATAAAACCTTACTTAACAAAACTAGAAACCACTTTCAACTTTTATCCAATTAAAATTGCTTTACTCTATGAATCATTACCCAAACCCAAACTTTAAATCAAGGATCACAAGAAATTCTAATTAATATAATCAACTAAGTTTTTCATGATGAAAGTAAGTAGTTTTTCTTAAACTCTTGTAAAACATTAATTGATGATTATCATGATTATACTTAAATTAGTTTAAAATTAAATAACTTTTGAATCTACATAATCAAAGTAACTAAAGAGGAATTAATTTAGCTAAAAAAAAACTTAATTAAAAGCTTAAACATAATTAGTCAAATAGGAAATGGTCAAAAGTTGTAACTTTTTTTCTATCCATAAGAGTCTTCATCCAAAGGTCATTTTCAAAGTTACTTGAGCCATTTAAACTTCACAAAGATAAGGTTTATCTTCAAGACTTCAACTCAAACTCTCAACTCTTAAATAATTGGAGATAACATCAACAAAAATCAACACACACACGCCTACAATTATACACATACAAACTCCACCCAGTCCCTCTCCCATTCTTGAGAAAATTATCATAATAAATTAGCAAGTTTTCAAACACACCAACATCCTAAACTTAGACTTAGAACCATGTAAATTTCCCATCCCTCATATGTTCCAAAATCAAAAGAAAAACATACATATGCACCAAATTCCCTAAAACATATGCCTCCAACTTTACTTCCAAAACAACATCCTAATAATTAAAATCTTGACAAGACTAAACTACAGATCCTGATCCACAAATCACTTTCAAAGCTTTCCTAAGCAAATTAAATTCTTTAAAGATAAGATGATAAAGCTTATCTTATCTTCAATAATTCAAATCTAACTCACACACTTAACTTGAAATGATTAAGGATAACACCATTAAACACAAACAAACGCATGCCTACACACATAACTTGTAAGAGAACTTTACCAAGATGGAGCCGATTATATTTTTCCACATGTCACTTGAACTTTCTTTTTCTTTTTGGACATGAAACATAGGCCAAAATTTTGGATTTTTCTTCTCAATTATTGCTTACCAAAATATACCCAATTTTTTTTCTTCAAATTGGCATAAAAATTAAGCTTGAAAAAGACATTTCCATCTTAGACTTTTCGTCTTCCTCGTGGTGTGAAATCTAAGCCACTTTTGCACACATGATCTTTTTTTTTTCTTCCTCCTATTTTTGTGTGAAAATGAAGCTAAGTTTGCATCTTCAAATTGTCAAGATGGCCAGCTCAAATTGCTCTCCTATTTGCATCAAATTAAAGTAAATTTCTAATCCCACAAGACCTCTATATAAGTCCCATTCCATGCCCTTTTCTTGCCATTCAATTACACCTTCCATTCCCCTCCATTTACTTTCACTTTTCTCGGTACTCTTCTAAAACGAGAACATCAAACACATCAGAAAGTGCCATGTGAATTCCAAAGCCATTCCAACATCAAGAAGCTAATTTCTTAAATATCTCTTTTGTTTGTTAACAAAAAGGTAATGCATATCATTATTTCTACCTATCTCAATCATCTCTACATCTTAATACTTGATTAGAACTCTAATATTTTGTATTTGATAAGTTTTGTAGGAACTTTTGTAGCTCTAAATCTAATATCTTTAAAACTATATGATCAAATCAAATCTCTTTTAGTTTTATATGATAGATTAGCATTTGGGAAGTATTTAGCATATTATATGATTACATAACCATTATACTTCTAAAAGTTAAATAGAAGATTCAAGAAAATACCTCTCACTAACTTAATGCTTTATTATAACATCTTACTTAAATCATATGGAAAAGTCTTTAAAGTTGTATCTTTATAAGATTTCTAAAACTATTCTCAAAAGAATTTAATCATTTTTTGAATATTTTGAGCCTATTTGTGACTTTGGACAAAAGAACTTATGATTGAATTCTAGACTTCTTGATGATATTGGACCCATTCTTGGACATATGATTGAAATCATATGACAAGATTTTAGAACAAGACTCTATCTAAACTCAAGTGAAGACTGCAAACATAGACTTGAGCATATGGACATATAGACCTTTGATTATGGACTTTGGACTAATTCATGACCTTGCACTAATCATCAAAACAAAACTTTAAAAGATTAAATTGAAAGACTTTAGAAGACTCGAGGTATAGAAACAAGAGAATTAGTTTAGTATATCCAAGGTTGTCAAATTTGTGATTTTACCTAAAATCGCCAAAAGATCTATAGAATCAACATGTAGAAATGTAAGTTTTTATAACATATATAAAATAATTTAAAAAAAATGTTGATATGTTTACTATAATCATAAAAGTATGAAATATAAGAATGAAATAAATAAATTCAATATAAATTTTAGTCACAACTCACAATAAAAGTTATATATTTATAGTATAAATAAATTAGCGTAATTTATTATGCTAATGCATGAAACTACAATATGAATAATAGAATCAATATGAAATGTATTACAATATAAATTATAATAATAAAATACAAAGATAAAAAATTTGTTAAGTCACTTTTCGTCATTAAAAGTAAAAAACTATCATCAACTCTCTCTTCATCGTAATCATCATCGCTACCATCTTCATCATCAAAGCCAACATTATTATTGGTACTATTATCAATTATATTCTTATATTCTAATTCCAAGTCCTTCAAAAAAAAACTAATAATATTCATATCTTATGAAAGTTAAATTGTATTTTTCAATATTTTGTCCAATTGACTTTAATAGGTAGAATTGGTAGACTTGGTTGAAAACATAAGATTCTAATAATTTTACATGTAAACTTGTGATTCTATCATGAGTTTATATGAAAACGATTCTATACCCGAGTTAACTCAGAAAGACATCCTAAAATCATAAACTCATAGAATCATATAAGTAAAATCGCGATTTTGATAACTATGAGTATATCTTAGCTATTCTTATGTATATTCTTTTATGCTTACTCATTTAGGTGAAACAAACAAAAAGCTTGTCTTTTCCAAGGGATTATTTCAACTCTTGAAGATAGCCAGGTGAGTACCATAAGTGATTATCACCTTGTTTGTGCTTGTAGTTGTAGTTATACTTAAATTAAAGAAAATAACTAACCCACATGTGTTATGTGTGTGATTGTAATTGTTTGAAGCTTATTTTTGTAAAATGACAACAATTTGATGATTCTTGAGTGTTTGTTGTGATATGGTTCGCAATATCTCTAGTTGATCACCTAATAAACTTGAGGTAAGTGTATCGAAAGATCTTAAGAAATGAGATATACATAGCTTCCTACATATCAAAGTCTTGTCAACATAGTTTTACAGGTAATGAAGGGATGTCTTGAGTTAGGGTTTTATTATGTTAATAAAAACTAAGTGATGTGAGGATTATTGTGTATTGATAAAATCTACGTTCATTATTTTGTTTTGGGAAACATACATCTAGAGGTGTGAGTAGCTAAGGAGATTATATTCCTAGGGTGCATTTTATTTATCTTTAGAGTTTGACTAGTGACTCTAAAAGTCCTAAGTAGCTAAGGATGTATGTTAGGTTAAATTTTCAAATTTGACACCTAGACTCTGATGGAAATACTAAAGACTCTCAACTCAAGGTTAAAGGAGGGGTAAAAATAAAATATCCTTGGACCTCATATGGGCTCTGATTAATCACATGCAATTTTAAACTTAATTATTTTTGTTACATATTACTCGATACTTACAAACTTGTTTGTCTATATTTTTACTTGATCAGTGATTTGAGATGCTCTTCTCATTAAGCTATTTATAGCCTATACCCCAATAGCTTTTATTGCAAGTTAATATGAATGTTGGGAATGGTTTAGGTTCAAGAGATGAGTGTTCCATACTCAAGACTTGGGGGATAGAAGATGCAAAATTAGAAAATTTTTGAAACTTAGGATAAGAAACCAAAAGATTTGTAAACCCATGTATTTTGAGAACCTTATCATTAGATTTGATATTTTATAATTGTTTAGATCATCTAATTTTACTATTTGGTAAGGTAATACCAATTCCTTGCTACTTTGTTAAAATAATAGGTTGTGAAACATTAGATTTCATAAAGTATTTTCTTTATAATCAATTACATGTATTACTAATAAAAGAAAAGATTATGTAAATAGAAGTCTTGTAAACTCTAATTTGTAAGGTGGTTTTTATATTATAGATGTACACGTGATGTGGCAACCTTTGAGTAATTTCTATCGAATTAAGATTTTCCCCTATAAAGGGTTGTGATAGGAGGAGAATCAGAGAATTTTTACCCAACCCCCTATAGAGGGGCGTGATACCTACTCTTTACCATAGGAATAATGAAAACCTACAAAGTTCCCTCACTATTCTCTCAAATAGCTATCTCATTGTTTTTAAGAGTATAGCAATTCTTACCAAGGATGACAATGGATTCCTCTAAAATTTGCACAAATGTATCTAAAAATTAGAGAAACTCTTTAGTACAAAATTTCTTTTTTCAGTGTTTCTCCTTGTCATCGTTATATTTTCTCAAGTCTTGTGCAGCTCTTTATATAGCCAATTTCCAAAGTTTTAATATGAAAGTAATTGTTAAAATAATATTTCATGTCTACTTCCTTCGATGAATATCTCTCTTATCCATCGAGCCTTTCCTTTTTCTCTATGAGCTTCATTAGGTAATAGTCAATGTACATAATGTTTACTTCTTTGACAAACTCTTACTCATAGTGTATCTTCAGTATTTGCTTCTTGTTCTTACTTATAATATATCTTCATATGTCCTTCCATAAATAATTGCCTTTATAATAATTATTTTCTCATTTAAATCCTCTTTTCATGATGATTATTGCATTTAAATTTCTTTCCTTAACTTTCATAAGGTAGCCATTGTAACTTTCAACTCTATTTTATTGCCTCCAACTATAGTTTCCAACCAATTTCGATTGGTTTTGATTGTTTTGGACTTGGTTCTTGCTTGGTTATGATTGGTTCTTGATTCTGACTCCAATTTCAAGTTTGATTTATGATTCCTATTTTGATTTCCAATTTCGATTCTAATTTTGTTTCTACTAATTATGTAAAACTTCTTTCCATATTCAAATCTAACATTTTTCACTATATTAGATGAACTTGTTAGTTTACTTAATATAGTGTTTAGTTATCATCAAAATATTTTTAAAATGCTTAACACTTACAACTTTTGGTAATCCTATCTTTTTATATTTGTAGATACAAATGACAAGATGCCTATAACTCTCTGCCTATATTTAACTTCTTATTTCTCAGATTTAACATTTTAGAAATAATCAAATTTCTCTAAGCTTTTATCATTGTAGATTAGTGTGCTCTTTTATTCTTTTTTTTTTTTTTGTAATTTTCCTTCGTGACATCACATTGTGGTTAAATAGTTTGATTAATTTAGCACTTGTGTTAAAGAATAGTTTCATTTTAAGTGTGCATACACTTAAAATGAAACACCAAAAATTTTCAAATGTAATAAAATAATAAATATGTGTAGGTACATTAATATATAACCATACATATGCACACAAATATATATATATATATATATATACATGCATAACGTCTTAAATAAAAATAAGTATGATTTGCATATAAAACAATAATTCATTAGATGCCTCCAATAAGGAAATAAAATTTTAATTAGGGAACCTTTATTAAAAATGCTTAACAAGATATCTAATGATGCATAAAACTTACCATGAGATGAAGATACACTTTAAACTCATCATAAACATTGTAAATAAAACCTTAAGTCTTTTTTTTTTTTTTTACAAATTATTCCTGCATAGGATCACTTATTGCAATAGGATAAAGGAGCATCTAGAGGTCAACATGACTCCAAGTAGGTCCCTTAACTAAAATTCTTGTAATTCAATTTTAATTTTAGTCGACAGTAAGTCCTAAATGCCTCTTAAAATAAGATTAGACCTCGACTCTTTCCATGTTGAGACCCAAGAACTACAAACTCTAGTCTATGTTTGAACTACAATGTCTAGGATAGATTATTGATAGGCAATCTTTCAAGAAAATCCATAATTACGAACGTAGGATATGTGATTAAATCAAATCAACCTTTAACCCATCATTTGAATCGACCCTAAACCTTAGCTCTAACATGTGAAAATGAAAGTAATTTCATATTTAGCAAAAAAAAAAAAAAAGTAATTTCATAATAGAACACATAACATGTTCCTAAAAGCCTTAAAAACATAATTTTTCTAGAAAAATTTAAAGAAAGACTAGTGAAGCTCTAAAATTTGTGGGAAAGGATACTATAGGACCACAAATTGAAAATTTAGACTAAAGTATAAGCGAAATCTCATACTAAAATTGGAAAAATAAAGGAAAACGAAGTTTAGTTGACCTTATTAGGCTAGTGGCTAACCACCATACCTTTTGATTGACCACTTTTGCTTAGTGGTCCACCACAATTAACTTTGTCTGCTGTTGTCCCTTAGATTTGCCCTAATTCATCCATTTTCACTTAAAAACCTTTCCAAATTCTTTCTAGCATAGTCTTTTTTAACTTTAAGTTGAACTTAAACACATCCTTGGCACCCATTTTTACACTAAAGACAAAATTAAAATAATTTAAGTTTTCAAAATTAGTTGAAATATATTCAAACTTTGAATTATTAGAGAATTTGTAAGGAAAACTTACAAGTGACTAATTATGAAAAAAAAAATGTAAGTGAGCGGTTACTTTACTTTGTTTGATCAATTGTCTATGTAAGAATAGATAAGCAATATAATTATTTTTGGCCTTTAATGATTAATGTGTGTTATTTGTGCCTATCTAGAGGTTGCTAACCACTCTAGATGGTCAGGTCATGGATGGAGCAACTTTCACATATTATGGGTTAAATACTTAAGATTAAGTGTGTCACGCCCTAGTTGGATCAACTATAATAGTCTTACTATGCATACTAATAGGCATTGATAATGTAGGACCTTTAGCTTCTATTATACTAGTAGTATACGTAACGCTTCATAATTAAAGTGATTGCATAAATAGAAGTAATCCATAACCTTGAAGAGTAATACTTTATTTGACATAAATATTTACTTGTAAAATTAATTTCAAATTTATTACAAAGGCTGAGTAAACAAAATTAACAACTCCTATAATCAGCTTAACAAATTATGATCCTCACTTAGCTTCCCATTCTTTTGATCTACATATCAACTTTCCCATCATATTACCTTAAGCTTGGGGATACTTGTAAAAATCTATAAGGGTATGAGTAAAACCACATGCTTAATAAGTTGGCAAGGGAAAAGCATGATACGTTAAGCAAACATAATCAAGCAACAATAAATCCCTTTAAAGTGTAATGCAACAAGATTAGTGCCATTTGCATGACATTGACCAATTCATTGTGAGGCTAGAGAAATTAACCCCACTCTAGCTTGGGTTCTAAGGAGTTTTATCATAATAATAAGTCCCTTCTATCAAATGCAAAGTTATGCAATGGACTTCCTAATGTCCCCTTTATACCCATTTTGGACTATCTCTGTGATAGCTTGTAATCTATACCATGGCCTCCTTTCTTGTCATTTAGTTCAATAAAGTTAGAGGAAGGAAACCTCGATGTCCTCAACAAAATGGGAGGTGTTAGGTGGACATAAGCAATGCAATAAATGTAGAGGATGCACTACATGACTGGTTATTAGGAACATGAGTCTAGTTTAGGGGGTGATTAAGCAGTATACACATTCTATATGTCATGCCCCAAAGGGAGGGTTTGGAAGTTCCCACTAAAAATTATCATGGCATGTGTGTACCCGTTACATAATAATTGTCTTACAAGCTAAAGATCTTAAGACTCTAAATAATTAATTACATTTACAACTAATCATAGTACATAAAGTTACATAATAAAATATAACTATGGATTTCGTATCCCATAGTTAACCATGATCACAGAGAATTGGTATCTCCTACCAACCAATAAAATAGAATAAAATTTTAAGTTTCACAAATTCAATTTTTACATAGGGGTCCTAAGATAAAATTTCATCTAAATAATCTATCCTTCGCAATTCTTACTTTATCGTTCTTGTCTTCCAAAAACTCTTGACACTTCACATCTTATCCCATCTTGAGCTTTCATAATCTCTACCTGCAAAATGGTCTGTGGAGGGGTGAGTACACTACAGTTCAGTGAATGGGAGGGTAATACTTTTAATGTTACATACGCACAAGCAATTTCAAATCAAGTTATCAAATCATATGCTATGCATGAACAATCATATGAATGTAGCATCTCATGCGGTCTTTCGGTAACCGACATGAAGTCTAGGGTTTACTCCCCCCTTGACCTTGGGTTGGGGATTTTGAAGCCACCATCAATGCCAGGGTCTTACACACAATTTCATTACTCTTATCACTTATTTATACCGTGTCTTAGCTTTAATGATCTAGGCTTAAGTGCCTCACTACACTGAGCATTCACACCCTCAAGAGATAGGTTGAACTCGGAACCATCAAGGTGCGACAATCCCCTAATCACTTAATTTGTACTTGGCGAAACATCGATCCTTTGATCACTTCCGGTGCATCCCGTAGCAATGATGACCTTCAATCTCATACAATGTCTTGTGTAAATGCATGTTAAATTTTAATCGAGTCCACTTATTTAATTAATTGGTTCGGGGTGATCAAACGATAGAAAATCACTAGCCAATCCATGCTCAAGGTAACAAAGTAAACATTAGCATTAATATAAATCTAATGATAACATTAGGAACCCAATCAATTCCATAAGCAAAGCAATTACACCTTACATCCACACTCATCACGATAAGAGATATCAACCATTACACGCCACAGATGAAATCGGGAAGATTAAGCTAACTAAATAGAATCAGTCAAGTCTAACACAAATCATGATTGAATAAATTTAAAAACGAATCGTTGTATGAAAATAATCAATAAGAGCGTAATATAGCTCAATCTCGTCTACCGTTAAATCAACCCTTTGGGTTTGAACTACAGTTCTCATTTTTCGACACCTTTGTGCCCTCTCACTTAAATGCCGAATCAATCACTAGGGATTGATTTATGATTATCATTTCGTGACACTTATGTGTCATTTCACCTATCAAGTGCTTAGTTTTATGCATTCAAAGGTCAATTAGGGTAGCTACATAAATATATATCTCTTCCAAGTCCTCAAACACCTACTTAGTAGCTATAGAAGAAAAGTTAGGTTTATATATTTTGGTTTAGTTTGAAGAAAACAATTTTAAATCGCAATATTAGGCTTGTAGTAATAGCACTGGCAAGATGGTGTGAAGTGCTATCATTAAGATAGTGACATCTAAACCTTCAGTCCATTCTATCCTCTACATCATTAAACAGTATTCATCTATAACTTATCTACTACCTATTTCTTTGTAACCTTTTTTCTAAACTCATTTAACCCCACTACATAACTTTAAATAACAATAATCACAACCCATTTGCAACTACAGCTAAGCAGGTGTATTCACATATATAGAGCATATCAACATATAACACGACATTGTAGCATATCATTAAGTTTCCCACTCACTTGTTTAGGGTCATGATAGTTCTAACCGGAATCGAGTGATTCCAATAGGTAATCCTTTTATTTTCCTCTTGAAATTAGTGTCTTTCTACAATGTTTCCTTAACCAGACCATAGAAAGCAACATCTCCACTTTACTTTGGTAGTTTCCTAGCACCTGATGAACATACTTTACCTATCATGCATTTGATGGCAAGGCGTGAAGTCTCCACCTTAAGAAACTTTAGGCAAACAAGATTCGAAATGTTGAACACTTCTTCAACGTGATTCCGATACAGGGTTCTAGAAGGAATGGCTTTCCTAGGAATCATTGCTTCCAACACCTCAAGTTATTGTGATCGATTATCTGCTTTCCTTATGTAGAAGTCGAGCAATAGAACGTCTTTAACCTGCTAAATATGGAATTCCTTCTTCCATGTAGGCAAGATACCCTTGGAAAGGACAACTAAAGGTCTTGCATTAGGGTATTTGGCCAATAATGATCTTCTTCAACATCCTTAGAACATTCCATTGCGAAATTCATTTCATTCCAAATATCCCCCAGACCATCATCTTGGATATTGCTCTAATCATTCCCTTCACCATCTATACCAACATAAATGCCTCTCCTTTACATGAAGCATCTTTGAACCTTTCATTTGTCAATTTGTCTCTAATATCTTCCAATGAACTACTTGTAGGACAACCTGTAGGATTAGTAGTCACTAAAGGTTTTGTATTACCTTCTTTCTTCTCTCCTTTGTTGACATCTCCACCTATAGGGTTTCCCATCCTTTCTACTGGTTTTTATCCTCACTCTCGCTTTCATCACCATACATACACCGGCCACTCTTTATACACATACATGCCCACCTCCATTGTATTAACATCATACGTAGCCATACACATAAGTTTTACCTATGCACATACACAAGATCAATACTCTCTTGGCTTTATTTTCTAGCTTCTCTCCTCTTTTCCTTACCCTTCTTTCGTCTTCAATTTTCACTTTCTCCTGCTTTCAACTTTCCTTTTCCTTTCTCTTTATTCTCTTCCTCCTTTTGACTCCCTTACCATAAATTTTCCCCTTATTTCCTTACCGAGCTCCCTTCAACCCCTCGGACTTCTCCAATTTCCCACTTCTTCTTCTCATTCCTCTTCACTCTTCTCTAGCTCACACTTATGCATGTGTATATTTCAAATCTTCCCTTCTAATTCTCTACGTGTTTCCTTCTTCCTAGAAAATCTTCCATTTTTCCTTTTCTTCTTCCTTTTCTACATCATATCTCCTACTCACCGAACCCCACTTACATACCGTATACACACACCTCGCACATACACCAGCACATTCCCATCCATACACATACATGCACATTTCGCACACACCAAGTACACACACCAACACACTTCTATCCATACACATACACACACTCCACGCACACTACGTACACATACCAATACACTCCCATCCATATACACACACACACTCCGCACACACCATGCACACCAGCATACTCTACTCATATACATATACACATACTCCGCACACACCCATACCACTAGCACATACATACACACATGCTCTGCACACACCACACAACACTAACATGTACATACACACATACTCCGCATACACTACACACCACTAGCACATACATACACACATATTCTGCACACACCTCACACCACCAGCACATACATACACACATACTCCACACACACCACACACCACCTACTCATATACATATATCTTGCTCTTTCTCCCATTTCCCCTTTCTTTCCTCCTCCGGAACGTTGCTAATACGGTTGTTGATGATCACTATTCCTGTTCCCATCGTGGGTGATATTGCTGATGTCATTGTGGTCGTCGTTGTTACTATTGTTGCGGTCGTTGTTACCATCGTTGCTGCACTTACCGTTGCCATTATTGTTGTCTTTCTCCCTCGCACGCACACGCACCCACATGGTTAAATAGGGTAGCTCCTCCACCTTACGCATATACATCGCTGCACTCCGTAACCCTCCCTTCTCTGCTAGTTTGTCATTCACTTACATTGAGAACTAAATCACCACAGAGGCTTGGACGTTGCTGTCGTCGTTGCGGTCATTGTGGTCGCCGTTGCTGCTCTACCATTAGTTCCTAGATTTGGAGTTGAATTAGTCTATCTAGGTCCCACTTGAACCGAAGGAACTCATCAGTTGAAGGCAGATCGCATGTTTTCCTTTCGAACTTCATAAACTAAGGTGAAACAGAACTTGAGAAACTGAGATTTTTCGCTACTCTTCCTTAACTAATCACTTCAACATTGTGGCCCTAATAGCTATTTGAAACCAATGGGATCACCTGAATAAAAAGGAAAAAAGAAAATCTAGCCAGAAACAGGGGTGGCAACTCATTTACTTTTGATTAGTAATGGCGCTCCTAGGACTGTCGGTTGGCTTCCTTTTAGACTCAAACTTCAACCCTTGACGCGGTCGCATCTTGGGAGTCGTCGGCTATGTAGAGTTGGAGTGGGAGCAGGAATAGGGTGTGATGGAGAGAGTGACAAAGGGGAGATGGAACCTATGTCGGGGAGCTTTGAAAACTAGGGAGAGGAAGAACGAAGGAAGAAAAGGAATGAGGAAGTAGAGTACGGGATGGGTGACATAACTAAGAGAAGAAGAAGAAGAAGAAGAAGAAGAAGGAGAAGAAGAAGAAAAAGAAAAAGAAAAGGAAGAGAGAAGGGGTAGGGGACGGGACGGGCTAAGGATCTACTGTTGCTACTACTGTTGACGTGAGTGGACAAATGGGATCTTGTGCAGTAGATTTGAATTGTTTTTTTTTTTTTTTACAATTATGGATATATATTATATTATATTATAATTATTTTGATTTATTTTTTAATATTATGCTTGTGTACATTGATATCTTTAAATTTTATATTTTTAGTACTTTATTATGAAAGTTTATGTCTAAACTAATTTGATTATTCCAGGCATCAATATTCACTTGTAATTCTCATTTGAATTTCTTAAATCTATAGTTTCAACTAATTTTCTTATTTAACTCAATATTGTTTGAAATTTATGTTTCAAAGAATTTATTCTTTTAATTTAATTTTCATGAATTGAAGTTATGACTTACAATTACTTTTAGTTATCTATTTATATGCTTATATACGAATATTTTTCAATTACTTTGCTTCATAAATTTATTTAGTAATATGTTTCATAAAATTTAAAATGTTACGTTCATTATCCTTTTTCTTTGCAATGGTTGTTCTTTCCAATTGTTCTATTTTTAAAACCTATTATTATCGCAAATTATTAAAACAATATTCACACTTCACGATGTTTGAATTTTTGTCGTAAATTTCTCAAAGTTTTTAATATAGCGAGATTGTCATTCTCACTATCCCGACCTAAAGTATTTTTCATTTCACTTATTTTCTTTAAATTTTCATAGTCTTTTCAAAATTTTTAGGACATCACACTATAACATATAGGTTATAAAAAGTCACACAAATTACATAGGCTTAGTTACCATAAAGAAGGCAATAACACATATTGCATGCATATAAGCAACTAACTATAATCACAAGTAATATCACAACTTACAATCTCTTGTTAACATAGCAAAATTGCTGCTAGGTGGGCAAACTTGCCTCTCTTATGGAGTACTTTGCAACCCTTTGGTAATCACAAATGTCCTATAAAACTTAATTAAACTAATGTTAAAGAAATGGGAAGACCCTATAAATTACGCAATAGGTTTTGTATAAGATTTTGCTATAATTTTGGCTATAGTAGTCATTTTTTTGTTTTATTTAAAGTAACGGTTACTGCATTTCATAGAAAATATTAGTTTATAATATATTATAAAAGTTAGGTAGAAAATACAGTAAGAGAATATGTAAAAATCTTATTATATTTTACTTAATTGTTTTATAAATCTTAATATAGTAGTTATAATAATACTCAAGTCAAGTATCATCACATTGATTAATACTTATAAATTTTAAGATTAAAACATGCTAAATTTTCTCTAATATGATGAAAATAGAAGTTATTTATAGTTAAATATTTTTTAGGTCATATTAGATAACAAATGTACTATTATGTACGGAAACATAGCAGTTTGTGAAAAAGTCATAAAATAAGATATTACCAATTCAATGTTTGAGTAAAAACTGCTATGGCTCCAAATAAAAGAGGAAATGAGGGATGATTAAACCAACAATGATTTAATATAAGCTATTTTATAAAGGCTTATGTAAGAAAATTTTATAAGGTTATCATATATATTTGTAATTTTGATTTTGATTAGAAAAAGGGATGATAAAAGAGAGTTATAAATGAGTATCTAATATAGTTTTCTCATCAAAATATGTCATATTTAATAAGAAATCAAAATTGGTATTTTTCTAAATATTAATTAATTAATCACTATTTTGCTAATTCACTTGAAAATAAGACTCAAAATGTAAAATAAATAGAAAATGCTTAATCAAATAGCAACATAGGCACCATATGATTACCAATAGTGTGGAATATTATGTGTAAAAATATAATGATTTAATATAGACAATAACAAGGATTTTCTATTTCTTCCTTAAAACTAGTAATTTATGTAATATATAGCCAAAACTTACAAAAATAACAATAAATAAATAAATATAGGAAATTGAATATAAAATAAAATTACACAACATGGAGGGAATATGACACTTATAGATGCAAGGACATGACGGAATATCAATAGAACAATAATATAAGAAAAGCTAATCGAAATGCAACCAAAATGCAAAAACACCACCAAAATAGCCACCAACACCTCCACCTAGTTGTTGGCCCACCTCAAGAGGAGGGAAAAGCCCCAAATCTTCACCTCTTGTTATAAATGGAGGCCAACAACTAAGAATGGAGTGGGAGAGAAGACCTAGGTGGTAAGGTGTTGAATCGCTTTTGAAAAATTATTTTTGATTTTATAGTGCAAAAAATTTTAGAAAAATCCCATGTGTCTCCATGCATGTTGGCACATATTGTCAAAATTAGATAATGTATATATTTTTACTTATGTGTGATTTTTAGTAGGTTTTTTTATTAAAATTTTGGAATATTCCTGTATTATTCCAATTTTGTAATTAATTAATTAATTAATTCTTTTATTTTTCTTACTTTTTTAGAGATATTTATGATATATCCTAACATGTTCTTGTCATGTGTAGCGGATTTGAGCATTATTTAATCATGTAGGATTATTTTATGGCATATTCTAGTATACTAAGGCATATTTTATTGTTTTTAATTAACTTCTTTTATAAGTTTTCTTGTTTTATTAGTAGACATATTTAAATTCTCTCACAATTATGCCTTTTGTGCATGAGGCACATGTCATTTTCTTGTCTGTTACATACACTTTATACTTATTTATTTATTTATCTTACTTTATTATAAGTTTACAAATTACTATCTAACATCTATCTTTTACTTCTTACTTTTAATTCTACGAGCTCTTTGGTCTCTTTTTTTTTCCTTACTTTTGTCACATTTACCTTTGATAAATGCCCGATAGTTGAATTTCTTATTTTCAATAAAAGGTCCCTTTATTATTTCTTATGGAAATTTTCATACTAATTAACTATTTTTTAGTACCTATGGCTTATTATACTAAAACAATTTTGTAATGGCCATTATAAATTTACCCCTCTTCTTTTACTAATTAGGTTAATCCTGTTATCAACTTATTCCTTTTATTCCTAAATTGCAGTTATGGCCTAGTTGGTAGTTTTACTTTCTCGAGCCTTAATGTACGAAATTAAAAGGTTAATAATTTCAAATCAATTAATATCCTAAGGTTGATCAATTTTATTATTTTTTTTTGAGTTACATATGTAGAAAAGTCTATATCTAGGGATTAAACATTTAATTGCCCAAGGTTCAATTTCTATATTGATTAGGCGGAGTATTCATTCCTTTTTTTTTTCTTTTTTTCTTTTTTTAGGAGATAGGAAAGGTTAAAAATTTTGGGTCCTCACAAAGTTGATGATAGTTCAATGCTGATGCCATCCCAATTGTGAATACACAAGTGACTGGCATGGTGGTTTTATTACTGATACAGATTGAAAATTCTATAATGAATTTGCTAATGAGTTATAGTAGTATGGAATTACTGGAGAGTAGAGCAACAGATTAAATTATTGATGGCTAATACAGATAATAAACCCAATATGAGATGATTTTATTGCTATTAGATTTAAGCATTATTTGATATCAATTATGATTTAAAATATCACTGAATATAAAGGATTATAGTTTAGCCTAAGACACTAGGTTTGCTTGTGTTTGCTACCTCCACTTAAATAACTCATCAGTAAATGTTGTGGCTGTTTTTTAAATTTTATTAATGCATTTCACGGTAAATTTAAGTTACATGTAACCTGGTGTTGATTTTGTGTGCTTGGAAGAGTAGCTATTTACTGTGCTTCATGGCTTACCTCTTCCTTTTGGGCACTTGAAGACATATTTTAAGCACTAAAAGATTTAAATAAGGAGATTAGAGAACATAGGATTCCCAAACCTTTCGTGTTTATACCAGAGCAGGAAGTCCACTCGATGGACTTGTCTCACATTCAAGGTACAAGACGTGACATTTTTGGCCCTTCCTTTATCTTCTCGAAGGCTTCTTACCGCCCTACCGTGCGGTGTCAAGTTCTATTGCCTCGTGAGAAGTCCCGTATTTGATTTATCTCATTCTAACTCAAAACTGACTTTTCCTGCGTAGGAGTCATCTCACTCTCTAGTATTATGATCCCGATTGGGCTTGAACCTTCTAATTAAATCTGTTAATCTAGACACACATTGTTTCACCACAGCCTCTTGCCCATGTCTCTATATGCTAACCTTTTTGGCCCTACAATCATTGTTTCACCATATGTGAGCTTCGCTTCACAGCAATAATAGTAGCTCAAATACCTACAAACAACGGCGTTACTTTTAATGCACATTGCATTACTAACACCCAATATGGGAATAGACCTATAAGTTCACAACACAGTGGATACCAAGCGCCACGTTAACCTTCAAGTCAAGGTGAATCCAGTCAGTTGAATTATGTTTTTATCCAAGCAAGGGCTTATTTACACAGCCATTTTTGGCTACTAAAGCAACCAACCTTAATAAATTTCCTCTTTCGTCCCTTATTAAATGAGTATACTCATTAAAAAACTAAAAAATTATAAGTACGGTTTGTATAAAACTATTCCATCATTTTTTTTTTTTTAAAAAAGTTGGATTTGATAATTTTATTTGTTATGCTAAAAACCCTTCCTCCTTAAATAATATAAATAAAGCTGAGGAGTTCTCCATGTCCAAGTTGCACATGCAATATTTCCCTATACTTTTAATTTTTAGATCAGTCTCATTTTTTTTTTTATATTTGTTTGTTACCAAAAATAAAATTGGTAGAGGAATATATATAAGGCCGATAAAGGAAGCACCATAAATAGTATTTAACATTTATCAAAATGGGTGCATTGGCAATTTAATATTATTGAGTCTAATTTTAAAATTTTATATTATCTCCCTAATCTGATTGATATTAGAGTTTATACTCATCTAATATAAATCCTCAACTTAAACTAGGAAGTTTTTATTTATTTGGAGTTGCCACTTAATTGGAGTTAGGAAAAATTATTGAATTAGAATTAATTAAGCGAATTATTCAAATCTGAACAACTAGCCAATGCAATGTCTCTTTTTTTTTTTTTTTAGAAAATAAAAAAAAAAGAAGAAAGAAAAACCAGAGATTATTGACTCAGGGGCTATTCTATTAAAACTCTAAAGTTACCAACTTATCCTTCTAAAATATGAATTATGATATCCTTTGTAGCATAAAAGAAAATAAAAAAAATGATATAAGGATTATACTAATAATGATTAAAAAATATAATTTTATTCTTTTTAGAGTTGCCCCATAAGAGTGCCTACGTAGTTCGCTTTTTGTAAAAACTTTAGTGGATTATTTTGATTTTAATTATGAAAACATGATGGGTATACATTTATTATCATTTTAAAACTTTTTCAAACAAATTCTAAGTCTAAGCTTTATTATTATTTTTTTATTTAAAAAATAAAACCTTTAATTTAAAAAAATCAATTATATATTTTTTTATGAAAAGAAGTTTTCTAAGTAATAAAAATATTATTATTTTTTATTTATTTTTATTAATTATCTATTGATTATAATAAACATATATATTTATTTTTTAGAGAACTCTAAACCCAATTCTAATTAACATATTCTAAAAAATAATTCCCCCTTTTTTTTATTTTCATAGATATATATTTTTATTTTTTTTTCATATTCTAATAATAAATAAATGAATGAATGAATATATAAATAAAATTTGGCTAACTTGGATAAGGGTTGTGGTTCACAAGTTAGGTCGATTTGAACCGGGTTAAATTAAGTCGGATTGCGACAGTCGGAGCTCCTTTGACAGCGGCTTTCCGGTAGCTATTGAAGGCGGTTGAGGAGTTGAAACCTAGGTTCTCGAGGGTGTGGAGTCGAGTGGTGGTGTTACTTTGCACTAAAGACCGCTCCAGGTGGTGGTTTTGGTAGTGGTTGTCGGTGGCGGCTTGAAAAACTTCGATGAAGGCTTCAAACTCGTGTATTTCTCTCTTTCTCTCTCTTCTGATTGCTCCCCTCACTTCCTCTCATGGAGTCCTATTTATAGACTCTAAAAAATGAGCTTGATAAGCTCAAATTTCCTTTTAATAAGCTAGGATTAGATTTGCGGTTGAAACCTGTTTTAGATTTGCTTTTGATTCATGTAAATCTTTGATTTTTGTTAGGATTCATGTTAATTTGATGATGTTTATCTTATTTTAGTCAAAGATCTGTTGGATTTATGCAAAAAATTGAATCAAAATGGTCGGATTTCACTTCTTCGCTGTTGATGCTGATCTCGGACGAAGGTTGAAGACGAGCACACGCCCGGCGCATGCAATTTTATCCAATTGCGTGCTGCTACGTGTCACCTAGAGGAAAAAAAATCAAAATGGCATAAAGTGCCTTTGCTTGGATTCAAACTCGCGACCTCACCCCCCTTGCGCGTGCCCAAGGCCAGCGACCGGACTAGCTGGGCTAGCCTACTTTCTCATTTGTTTATTAAACACAATTTGCATATAGGCGTTACAATTTTTATTATTTTTATATTATTTTAAAATTCTAAAAATTTATAAAAATTACTTAACATCTTTTATTATTATTTTTACCATCATTTTCCAAAATTGGTGCATTATTCCTATTTATTTATTTTTCATTATTTTTCCTTCATTTATGAAAAATAAAAGAAAAATTAAAAAAGTGAAAAAATGAAAAATGAAAAATGAAACATTATTTGTGATTAAAGGGCAAAAATGAGGTGTTTACAATTGCCCCTATTTGTAGTAAAGTTTTGAAAAACTTAACTACAAAGACAACAAATACGTCATTTTTTGCTGATAGATCGAGTGGATAACACCATAGTTGGTTGGCTATCTAAACCTGGTTCTACTAGGGATTTGCTTGATTATCTGATTAAGTGAGGAAAACGCTCCATAAGCTAACGATCCGATGTTGTAAAAAAAATGATTACTTTATGATGATTAATACTATTTAGGGAGTGGTCTTAAATAAGAAACATCTCACCAAACTAGCAGCTTGGAGGGAGAGATCATCTAGAAAAGTGCTTTTATGAGCTAACTAATCGATGATAGGAAGCATCTCATTAGATTAACAACCTTAAACAGAGATTGTTTAGGAATGTATCCTTATAAGTTGGCTAACTGATAATAGGAAGCGTCTTACAGGATTAGGAACCTTAAAGAAAAAATCATTTAGAAAAGTTCTCTTACGAGTTGACTGATGATGATAAAAAGCGTCTCACTAAACTAGCAATCATAATAGGAGGATATTTAGGAAAGTGCCCCATTGTGGGCTAACTAATTGATAGTGAGAAGTATCTTCTTTAGACTTGCAACCCTAAGAGAGGATATTTGGGAAAGTGCCCCATTGTGAGCTAACTAACCGATAGTAGGAAGCGTCTCTTTGGACTTACAATCCTAAGGAAGAAAGTTTAGGAAAGTGCCCCATTATGGGTCAACCTTAAGAGTATATATCTAGGATAGTACCCCATTGCAGGCTGACTAACCGATAACGATGTCTGGATATATCTTATCAACCTAGCATTTCTAAAAATGCTTCTGGTGAACTGGTTAGATGATAATGAGAGGTGTCGTTTAGACTACCTAGTTTATAGAATATGTGATTCATGATTCATGATTATTTACTTTAAATGCTTATCGACTTATCGTAGATAACGACCAAACAACCGAACCTTCGTGATGGTTTGATCCTTCTCTACTTACTCTTGTTTCAAACAAGGCTAAGAGCCTGGATGTATTTTCTTTTTTGTGAGCATAGCTCTTATGATTATGGTGTTATCCTATTAACACACCAGGTCTAATGCTCAGAATAGGTGGAATCATAAAAACCCCATTAAGCTTTATCATTATTTCATTGTTCATTATTCATTATGAGGCAATGGGTAGTGTGTGTATAAAAATGATATGAGAGTTTGTTTAATGACAACTGGTCAAGATAATCGATCATTCAGAAAAATTAACTTTGCTTGTAGAAGGAATGAAAACCAAGCTCATGAAATTTGTACTGATTGTTGGCATTCATAAACCTTAGCAAAATTTCAATTTTCTTGCCTAAGGATAGTACATCTTAACAGCATCTGTATTCATGGAGTCTCTTAATTCTGGACCATCCATTTGAGCTAATATTAAAGCCCCTCCTGCTAACACCCTTTTTATAACAAATGGACCCTTATAATTTGGGTTAAACTTGCCCCTTGAATCTTGTGCGTTTGGGAAAACTTTTCTTAATACCAAATCTTCTTCTTTAAAACATAGAGGTCTTATTCTCTTGTTGAATGCTCGAGCTATTCTTTGTTGGTAGCATTGGCCATGGCATAATGCAGCGAATCTCTTTTCATTGATCAAGTTCAGCCGATTAACCCTTTTCTTTACCCACTCGGATTCATTTAACTGCACTTCTAACAGAATCTTAAAGGATGGCATTTCGACTTCAATTAGCAATACTGCCTTAGTACCATATACCAAAGAATATGGGGCAACTCCAATTGATGTTCGAATTAAGGTTCTGTAGGCCATAAGGGCAAATGGTAGCTTGTCGTGCTAATCTATGTAAGTGATGGCCATCTTCTCAATAATTCTTTTAATGTTCTTGTTGGCTGCTTCTACTGCCCCATTCATTTGAGGTTGGTAAGGAGTTGAATTTCTGTGGTTTATCTTGAACCGCTGACACAAATCTATCATCAATATATTGTTGAGGTTGGTGCCATTATCGGTGATAATTGATTCAAGAACTCCATATCGGGCTATTACGTCTCTCCTCATGAATCGAACTATTACCCCTTCGGTGACATTAGCATATGATGAAGCTTCTACCCACTTGATAAAATAATCAATGGCTACTAGTATAAATTTGTGACCATTGGATGCTTTTGGAGTCATTGGCCCAATGATGTCAATTTCCTACATAGAGAATGGCCATGGTGCGAATAATGAATGAAGTTCTTTAGGTGAGGCATTTATTCAGTTTGCATAAACTTGACACAAGTGACAATGCTTGACATATTTGATGCAGTCTGATTCCATCGTTAACCAATAATAGCCCATCCTCATGATTCTTCAGGCAAGCATGTGTTCGTTCATGTAAGGTCCACATACTCCTTCATGCACTTCTTTCATCAGTTCACATGCCTCTCTTTTGTCCACACATCTTAGCAATGTGGTGTCAGGTGATCTTCTATAAAGCATAGACCCACTTAATAAGAAATGGCTTGCTAACCTTCTGAGTGTTCTTTGGTCATTGTTGCTAGCCATTTCAGGGTATTTGCTTTCTTAAAGGAAAGTTTTGATGTAGTAGTACCAAAGCTTGTCATCTTGTGCTTTTTTTTTATTATTATTAATAGACAGTAGGCGGGCCTATTTTCAATGGTTAGACTTCGGCTCCCCCTATTAGTTGAATCATAGATACTAGTGTGGCAAGGGCATTTGAAAACTGATTTTGAGTCCTTATGATGTATGTGAAGGTGACTACCTTGAACTCGTCCATCAACTTCGTCAATGGTATGGCACCAATTTAGGATCCTTAGTGTTGTATTCCCTTCGTGTTTATAGTATAATGAGTGAGGAATCTCCATATACATCCAATTCACATATTTCCATATGGCAAGCCATTTTGAGGCCGAAGATGCACACCTCATACTCTGCAATATTATTAGTATATGGAAATGTGAGTCTTGTTGCCAAGGGGAATTGTGTTCCTTTTGGTGATGCCAGCACTGCCTCAATCCCACAACTAAATACATTGTTGACTTCGACAAAGAACATTTTCCATCTAGGGCTTTGCTCTATCTTGTATTCTTCTACTGGCTCGCCCTTTGCCATTAATATGTTTTCATCAAGGAATTGGGCTTTTGATTCTTGGAGATCTCCCTCAATTGAGTGTTTTGCCAACTGATCTGCTAATGATTACCCTTTCATCGAATTTTGATTTAGGTATGTGATATCAAATTCTGATAGAAGCATTTGCCATTTGAAGATTCTTTCTAACAAAATGGGCTTCTCTGCCAAGTATTTTAAAGGATCATTTGTTATTAACAATTCAATAGGATAGTAGAGGGTATATTGTCTCAATCAATGCATGACTCAAACTAAAGCACAATAAGTCCTTTCTATTTCAAAAAACCTCTATTCCCTGTCTATGAACTTTTTTACTTAGGTAGTATATGGACCGTTCCCTCCCCTTTTCGTCCTTTTGCCTTAGCATGAAACCCATGGATTCAAGGAGTATCGTGAGGTACAAGAATAAGGGTTTTCCTTATTTTAGGACTACTAAGACTAGGGGATTCATAAAGTAATCCTTGATCTTTTTAAACGCCTCTTCACATTCATCATCCCATTCCATTGTGGCATTCTTCTTCAATAGATGGAATAGTAGACGACACTTATTCGTGAGTTGTGAGATGAAACGGGCTATGTAATCCAACCTTCCTAATAGACCTCTCACCTCCATGATAGTGTGTAGAGAGGGCATTTCCAATATGACCTTTACTTTGTCAGGGTTAATTTTAATACCTTCTCGACTTATGATAAACCCTAACAGCTTACCCGTTGTGACCCCAAAAGTACATTTTTTAGGGTTTAACTTCAGCTGAAACTTTCTCAATCGCTTGAACAATTTCCTTAAGATGACCGCATGGCTTTCTTCTCTTTTGGATTTAGCTATCATATCGTCGACGTATACTTCGACTTCTTGATACATCATGTCATGAAGTATTGCAACCATAGCTCTCTGATATGTCGCCTCAACATTTTTTAAATCGAAAGGCATAACTTTGTAAAAGAAAGTTCCCCATGTTGTGATAAATGTTGTCTTGGTCTTATCTTCTTCCGCCATTTTTATCTAATTATATCCTGAGAAACCATCTATAAATGAGAAGAGATGATTTCCTACGGTATTATTTACCAAGAATTCTATATGAGGTAGAGGGAAATTGTCTTTAAGCGTAGCTTGATTCAAGTTTCGGAAGTCTATGCATACTCGTACTTTCCCATTCTTCTTTAGAATAGGGACTATGTTTTCTACCCATTTTGGGTAGTCTGATACCTCGATGAATCCCACTTCTAGCAACTTCTTGACTTTCTCTTTAATTTTTAATAAGATGTTAGGCTTAAATTTTCTCAATTTTTGTTTTTTAAGTTTGACATCTTCTCTTGTGGATAGCTTGTGAACTACTATTAATTGATTGAATCGTGGCATGTTACCATACAACCGGGTGAATACATCCACATATTCAGTCAATAGCTCGGTTATCTCACGTTTTTGCTCGCTACTCAAGTTAGCCCAAATTTTAAGGTTTTTAGGCTCTTTTTTGCTTCCTAGATTAACTATCTCCATTGGCTCGTCAATTGAGATTTTACCTTGTTCATGTTTTTGCCAACTTTCTTGTAGCACTTCGTAGTTAAGGATGTCGCTTCTAATGACTAACTCAGTAGTGTTAGAAACGATATTAATGTTTTCATTACTTACCTGCACAAAATGTCTCTGACATTCGATAGTAAGGAATCTGTAGGGAAAGTGAGGTGAGAGTATATATAAGTAAAACAAAAAAACTGCAATTTATTGGTATTTTATTTAAAGAATTTAAACATCATTGAAATGATAATCACAACGGAATTTTGTTTAATAATTGTTTCCTATTCTTGAGTTGATCTAGTGCTATTAACAGGATAAGAAAATCAATTGTTAAGAGTTGGATGTTGACTGGACGCATGAGAGGTTGAGCCCTCGTCATTGACATTGACTTAGATCATCCTTGGCTCTTGAGTGATAGCAGGCCGCGAGAAAGTTTGTTGAAGGGGTGGAAAATGCATCTGGGTATCATTCAGCTTCCCTTTCCTTCCACTTCTGATGTCTTTTGCTTGAGCTTCTTCTTAGAAGGTAGGAACATACCCTAGCCTAAACATCCCTTGCTGCCTCTCTTTGAACTAATGTCCCTCTTTACTCATGACTGTGCCTACTTCATCAAAAATTTGGAGTCCCAAACTCTCAGAACCCTCCTCCCCGATGTAGGGTATAGCTATTTCTTTATAGATGGCAGTCTTGTTCTCCCAATACAGTGATTATCTAATCATTTGCTATGAACTTGACTTTTTGGTAGAGACTCGAGGGTATGACTCTTGCAGTATGTATCCATGGCCTTCCTAGTAGTAGATTAAAAGACCTTGGTATGTCGAGGACTTGGAATGAGATGTTGAACATCTATGGACCAATCTCTGATGGTAAGCTGATTTCCCCCACCATCTCCCTCTTGGAACCATGAAAAGCCCTAACCACTATTGAACTCAGCTTGATATTGTTCATATCAATTCCCAGTAGATCGAAGGTGGCCAAAGGGCACACATTGAGGGAAGATCCATTGTCTATAAGGACTCAAGAGACTATTGTATCGTTACATTTTACCACTATGAAAAGTGGTTTTATGTGTTGTTCTCCATCCTCTTTGAGTTCTTTAGAGGAGAATGATATTGGTCCATAATGAAGATTGAATCTGTGACATGGCTTAGCCTTTCTGTTGCGATGCCTTCTGATACCCTGACTTGTTTAAGTACTCTGAAGAGCGCTTCTCAGTGAGGTTCGGATGTCATGAGAAGGCCTATAAGTGATATTTGGGCTGGAACTTTATTGAGTTGTTCCATGATCTTGTATTCGCTTGATTTGATCATCTTCGTAAATGCGGGGAGCCCCTTTTCTTCTTCTTTCTTTAATTCGGTGGTAAGCTCTTCAATGGAGGTTTTTTTTTTTTAGATCATAAACCCTTCTCGAACGGGTAATTCCTCTTATAATAGAAGACTTTTCTTGATTAAGGGCCTAATAGTCAAATGGTGCCGCTTTATAAATTTTTGAGGGTATTGGAACATTAAACACATATTTCTCCTTTGGGATTTTCACCTCTATCACTTGTCCCTCATAACATCTTATAACTATTGGCTTTAGGTCTGATTTGATCATGTTCACAGACTCATTTTTCTCCCTTAGTGGGTTGTCCTCCCTTTCAAATTCAGGTCCCTACCCACTAAGCGGTTCATAAGCTATTGGGGTAAATGAATAATTTACTAGGTACTCAAACCTCCCATGTGATTCACCCAAGTTGTTAACTGTCGGGTCTCCGGCAAGCCACCTCTTCTTTAGTTGTGATATAGGGGCTTTATTTGAGACTTTGCATGGGCAATTTGCTCGCTGTGTTGTTTTCTTTATTAGTTTTGGGTGGCTCCTTTGATTTGGAGTCCGACTCTTCAAATGTGATCATGTTGACTGTAAGCTTACGGTTGGTAGGGGGTTAGTGTTGACATTGGGTGTTGGTGCATTGAAAAAATCCAATTACACTATCCCTACATCGATTAGGTCTTGGATTTTGTTTCGGAGCCTCCAAATCTGTCTGTGGAATGTCCTTCTTGCCCTATGTGATACTCACATTTGAGGTTAGGATTAAAATTCCTTGGCCTGTATCGATCGTTGGGGATCTCGAAGCTGATCAGATTATCTACTCATAATCGAGTAGAAACCTAGCTGAGTGGGATAGGTATTGGAGTGAACTATCTTGCAGCTTTCATAGCTTGGGTCTAATTCACCGGCGATTGCTGGATTGGGGTGTTCATTGCTTGGAACGTTACACGAGACCCAACTCTATCAACCCTGCTAGAATTAACCATTCTGACGGTAGATTCTTTGGCTTTGCTACCTCCCATAGGTCTTGGAGATGATGCAACTCTGGGAGGGTTGGTAATCTGGAGTTTCCCAAATGTAATGGCATTCTCTATCCGACATCCTGCTGCTACTACCTCTACAAAGCTAGATGATGTCGCAAAGCAGGATGAAGTATGCCCCACTAGATATGTGAAATAAGTCTTTTCCAAAGTGTTGACAAATATGAGTGTCAACTCCTTCTTTAAAATTGGGGTTGATACCTTAATAACTTGAGCCCTCTAACTTTGGGCGTTTTCTTTGAAGGATTCGTTGTGTCTTTTCTGAAGGCTTCCTAGGTCCATTACCGATGGGGCAACCTCAATGTTGAATTTGTACTACTCGTAAAATGCACGAGCGAGGTTTTCCCACGTGTTGACTTAGTTAAGATCTAAGTGTGCATATTGGATGAGAGCAGGACCCGTGAGGCTATCTTGGAAAGTTTAGACAATGAGTTGGTCATATTGTGCGTATTTACTCATTTTCTACACATGTAGCCTTGTATGCATCTTACAACAACTAGTGCCATCATATTTTTCAAATTTCGGGACATTGAACTTTTCTGGATAGGCTTCTTCCCCATAGACTAGTAGACTAGTGATGCTAGTTTGCTCAAAACTGTCAAGTCCTTCCAAGGTCTTCATTTTGTTAGCCAATTGTTGGAAGGCCTTCTTTTCTATCTCCTTTTGTCTACCCTCCATTTCCCGTTTTATATCATTCGAGGTTGGGTCGAGATTGACTTTCGGTTCATATTTGAATGCAAGGTTGATGCAAGAGTAGATTTCTTCATATTCTGGTGGTTGATTTTCCGCTGCCTTTGCCTGTCGAGCTCTTGAATGTTCCTCATGAGTAGGTTAGGTAGTATGAAGGAGGCCAATGCTTTTGGTCAAGAGGTAGACTTGTGTAACCAACTGTTGGATCGTTTGTTCTAGGGATATGATCTTTGGATCTAAGTTGGCATCTGCACTAGTGTTGTCATGATGGTCATTGTTGTTGCCACTGCTAGCCATCTTGGTTTTGGAGTAGGTGTAGATTGGACTCCTTGGAGAGTTTAGTTGTTTAGGAGCTATCTTTGATACCTGGATAAGATTTACTTAGCTAATGTATGTTTATAAATATGATGCATGTATCACATGGATAAATAAGAGAAAAAAGGGGCCAACATTTGATTAATGATATAATACTGAAATTTTATTAATATTGCAAACTTGGAGTTTAGTACTTTAAAAACACAAAAAGGAAAGAAACAATATTGGTCTATCTTTATAATTCTTAGACTTCTTCTTCTTCGACTGTGTGTACGTCGGTTCTCCGTCAATGATAGCTTCTAATTCTCTAACTCTCGCCCGAGTCTTCTCCAATTAAGCTTCTAGGGCTTTGTTTCTCTGGTTAGACTCCTTGAATCTACTTTTCTAGACGTCTTTTTTGTAGTCTGCAACCTGAAAGTGGGCTTCCATCTAAGCTCTAACCTATTCCATATAGGTTTTCATTTCTGGACCCATGTTGTTCGATGCAAGTTGAATGACATCCAAGACTCGATACACCCTTTCCTTTGTCTGTTATAATTGGTTGATCACGAAATCTTTTGTAGTTCGGTGTTTGCCTACTTCCCCATCTAGAACTCCGAGGTCTATATTAAAGCTCTTAATTCAGGCATCCCATAAGGCTTTGACCTCTATCGAATAATCTTCTTAGCCACCAACATGCTCAGATCTTGGTATTCAAATGTGATTCCTTCCAATGATGGCCAGTAAACTATGTCTTACATAGTACTAAATTGATGGACCACCAAGTTCGGATGATAACCTGTAGACCCATTTGTACCAATCAATGGAATAGCTTGAAGGTTCTTGCATGTTAAGATGACCTTATTACAGCAGCTCCACCTACCAATCCAAAGGATGCCATTGGCACTGAAACCTTTAAGTACTTCTACCCAACCATGGCTAGAAAGATCATCGGGCAGCTTCATTCTTTCTATGCAAGAATCTGCAAGGTCTACTTGCTGAGCTAATGATTTCCTAACCATGTTCAACCTGAAGCATTTGAGATGGCTCATAAACCAGATTAAGATGAGGTTAATGTTAGAGTGAAGAATTCTATGGCCTTTCTTCTTCACAAAATTTAGATTTCATATTTGTTCAGCTAGTATAGTTAGGATACAAGACTTCCCTTCCAAGAACTGAAACACTAACTCTACGACCCTATAGTGGATGTGAAAGATCCCAGTAGGAAAAAAGGATAGTTGCAAATGCTATCAGGATGAAAGCATAAACCTGTCTTTGCTTGTAACTCTTAGGATCACCACATATGATGTCTCTCCTGCTCCCATCATCACACCGAGCTATGAACCAAGCTTCCAATTCATCCATATATTCGTTGCTATTTTCCAACACTTGGTTAATCATTGTCTTGTGAACACCTAGGAGTTTTCTGAAAATACCGGCTAGCCTAACCTCTAGATCTGGCACATACACCCTGTTGGCAAGTAAGGGAGCCTGTAGAAGTTGAGTATATTCCTCTAGAGTTGGCGTGATCTCATGTGGCCCAATAAAGAAAGTTGCAGGCTTAATTTCCCAAAGGTGTAAAACAGCTCAAATCAAAGGCAAATTGATTTCCATCTTCATTGATGAGAGGATAGGCCCTATCTTTCCCTAGATGAAGGCCTGTTCCTCAAGGTTGTACAAGGTGAACCAATGGTCCGGTACCAATTTTGGATCCAAAAGCTTACAGACCTGGATTTCCTTACGGAGGAGATGATCGATTATAGCATTAGCTATCAATTAGGATTACAATAGGAATTTCTAATTACAAATGAAATCTCTTACAAAATATTAATAATTCTCTTACAAGTAAATGCATCTAAACTCCAAAAAATAAAAAGAACAAGGAAATTATATTATTAATCATTTGTTAGCCCATGACTTAATGTATGCAAGGTAAGTGGGTTCTAAAAGGTCTTCAAGCTCTATAGCCTCCCACATTCTTGAAGAAATAGATTTCGAGCTATATCAAAGCATTGGGTGGGGTAACCTAATTAGCCTCAAACAGTGATTATTTTTCTTCGCCCGGAACCTACATAATGGCCTCCTGTCCTAAGGTCTTAAGATGGTTTGGGTCTGACCGTATTTAATTACACAATTATATGCAAGGAAACTTAATAGCAATAATGGGATAAAAAACCCAGACTTTACTAAACCCTTGAATCAAGAATAGATATGAACATTAGTATCAACAACATTTCATAATGCAAGAGTTAATTAAAGATATCTAGAAATGATGATTTTAGAAGGTTTATATGGTTAGCCTGCTATGGCTCCCCAATGGAGTCGCCAACCTATCGAGTCTAATTTTAAAATTTTATATTATCTTCTTAATCTAATTCATATTAGATCTTATGCCCATCCAATATAAATTCTCGACTTGAACTAGGAAGTTTTATTTATTTAGAGTTGCCACCTAACTAGAGTTGGAAAAAATTATTGAATTAGAATTAATTGAGCAGATTAATTCTAATCTGAACAACTAGTTAATGCAATCTCCCCTTTTAGAAAAGAAAAAAAAAAAAGAAGAAAGAAAAACCAGAGATTCTTGACTCGAGGCTATAATATTAAAATCTTAAAGTTACCATCTTATCCTTTTGAAATTTGAATTATGATATCCTTTTTAGCATAAAAGAAAAATAAAAAAAATGATATAAGGATTATACTAATAATGATTAAAAAAATATTTTTATTTTTTTAGAGTTTCTCCATAAGGGTGCTTATGTACCTTCTATTCGGGATCAAACAGGCCGTAGTTCACTTTTTATAAAAACTTTAGTGGATTGTTTTTATTATAATTATGAAAACATGTTGGGTTTACATTTATTATCATTTTAATTTTTTTTCAAAAAAATTCTAAGTCTAATCTTTATTATTTAAAAAAAATAAAACCTCTAATTTAAAAAAAAATCAATTATATTTTTTTTATGAAAAGAAGTTTTCTAAGTGATAAAAATATTTATTGTTATTTTTATTAATAATTTTTTTATTAATTATCTATTAATTATAATAGACATATATATTTATATTTTAGAAAAATCTAAACCCAATTCTAATTAACATACTCTAAAAAATAATTCCCCCTTTTTTTATTTTCATATATATATATTTTATTTTATTTTCATATTCTAATAATAAATAAATGAATAAATAAATAAAATTCGACTAACCTGGATACGAGTCACAGTTTGCGGGTCGGGTCGGTTTAAACTGGGTCAAATTTGGTCGAATTATGGCGGTTGGAGCTTCTTTGACGGCAGCATTCTGGTGGTTGTTGAAAGAGGTTGAGGATTCGAAACCTAGGTTCTCGAGGGCATGGATTTGAGTGGTGGTGTTACTGTGCATTAAAGACTGCTCCTAGTGGTGGTTTTGGTAGTGGTCGTTGGCGGGGGCTTGAAGAACTCCTACGAAGGCTTTAAACTCGTGTATTTCTCTCTTTTTCTCTCTTTTGATTGCTCCCCTCGCTTTCTCTCATCAAGTCCTATTTATAGACTCCAAAAACCAAGCTTGATAAGCTCGGATTTCCTTCTGATAAGCTCGGATCAAATTTGCAGTTGAAACCCATTTTAGATTTCCTTTTGATTCGTGTAAAACTTTGATTTTTGTTAAGATTCATGTTAATTCAATGATGTTTATCTTATTTTAATCAAAGATCTACTAGATTTGTATAAAAAATTGAATCAAAATGGCTAGATTTTGCATTCCTACTATTGATGCTAATCTCGGACGAAGGTTGAAAACTAGCATGTGCCCAGTGCATGCGATTCAGTCGTCCAATCGCGTGTTGCCACGTGTCACCTAGAGGAAAAAAAATCAAAACGGCACAAAGTACCTTTACCTAGATTCAAACTTGCAACCTCAACCCCCCCCCCACCTCATGTACGCATAAGGCCAGTGACTTGACTAATTGGGTTAGCCCACTTTCTTGTTTTTTTTATTAAACACAATTTGCATATATGCATTACAATTTATATTATTTTGAAATTTTAAAAATTTATAAAAATTATTAAGAATCTTTTATTATTATTTCTATCCTCATTTTCCAAAATTGGTGCATTATTCCTATTTATTTTATTTATTTTCCTTAATTTCTGAAAAATAGAAGAAAATAAAAAAAATGAAAAAATGAAAAATGAAACATTATTTATGATTAAAGGGCAAAAATGAGGTGTTTACAAATATCTAATCCAAATTCAACATAAGTAAAACCATTTCTTATATGTACAATTTATCCTCCAAAAAAAAATTATAATAAAACCACTAATTTGTTGTAATTGTTGCTCATTGGGAACTATTATATCTTCATTTTTTTTTCTTTCTATTCATATTCTTTGGAATAAAGAAAACATCAAAAGCATCAGGTCATAAATATAACATTAGCTGCTTATATGTTAAATGTAGCTGATGTGGATAATAAAGGCAAACAAAAAAGCCAACTCATTTTTTTATGCTAACTTAGCAAATCAACCCATTTAATTTTGTATCAACTGAATATTCTTCTTTAGTTCTCGACCCAACTTCAAAATCAATTGAGCCCGACAAGCTTAAAACATACAGATCTACTATGATTTGTTATATTTGTTATATCTAATAAGACTTACTTTACTATGATTGTTATTTTGGTTACAATTTTATATTAATTTTTAAGACTTGATGATATCACTATTTGTAAAAGTTAAATTTTTTTGTCCTCTTTTTACATTAAATATATAAATATTTTATAAATATATTTATAACTTTTTAATCGTAAACAGATCTGACCTGAACACGAAACATGTGGATTGGTTATGGATTTAGGTTTTCATGCACAATTAATAAATGGAGCATGCCATGAGTTGAGATTTTTATACACAAGCCCATTTAGATACAAACATGAGATACGATACAATAACACAAATTTCCAACCCGAATCAGTACTCATTACAAATTGAAAGAAAATGATATATTCTTATTTGCAATACTTCTTAATGTCATTTCTATTGTTAAACTCTTTTTCGCATGTCTTCCTTTAATAGGTAAAGTCTTGTACATTCAATATTGTTCTATAAAAGCTCCGTGTAAAATGTTGTGTATTATACTTAAAATGTTTGTGAAGTCTTATACATTGGATGTGATAATTATCCTCATTTGCTATGAAGAAGAATCATTTAAAATGTTCATTATTTTATAGTACTGTTTATTTATAGTCATTTTTTGCATGATTGTTATGAAGGAGAGTCAATCAATCGTATATAATAGTCAAGGTCCAATTATATGATGTTAGGTTTTACTTTTGTCTTTTAAAAGAAGTTCCATCACTTTGATGCTTAAAGGTCTTTGGGGTTAGTTGTTTTTAAATCGAGTCTAAAACTAAAAGAGAATATTTGCCAATTTATAATTAAATGAATTTATTTACCAAGTCATCATTAAAATTTAATGTGGCTTTTTAACATATAGGCATCCTACTCATAAAATAAGTGGGGGCCATAAATGTTTGAGAGGGAGAGTAAGTGTTGAATTGTTAAAAGTCTAGACGTGTATGCAATTTTTATGTTTTTTAAAGGAATGTTCATACAAATTACCATATATAGTAAGATAAAAATAAAATTTCAATTTTTCAGAAATGGAATAGTGGATAGTGCTGATAATTTATGTTATAATGTCATATATCATATTTATGTCTAAACTAGGGGTGAGCAAAAAAACTGTCTGAGTCAAACCATTCCGTAAACTGAATAAATCTAAATTGAAATAGTGGTTTTTTTTTTTCTTATAATGATTTGAATTGTGGTTTAGATTAAGCCCCCTGTAAGATAATTACAGTTTGGTTCGGGTACACAATCTAACCCACACCTGTTAATTTAAACCAAACTATTAAAAAAAAAAAAAAAGCCCAACTTATCTTAAGTCATGAGTTAAGAGTCAAAGACAGAAATCCTTAACTAAAGTGTGAGTCTTCTACCATCTACTTTTGTACCTCTACCCTCTAGGGTTTGCATCTTCTTCTTCCTTAGTCCCACTATCCCAGACTTCCACTTTTCCTTAATCTTCTAGCTCACAGTTCACACTTCACAGCCACACACTCATCTATGTTACAGTATAGAGTACAACAAAAACAAGGAGATGCCTCACAGTTCACAAAGGGTTGAAGCTATGTAACTATGTAATTTGTTTGTTTATTTTTTAAAAAGATTTTTTCATTTTTTTTTTAATTTTATTTGCTACCTTGCATAAGTAGAAATCATCTTAGATATGTAGTATTGACTTAGGGTCTAACAAATCAAATCTCTGCATGAGTTGTTTAGCTTGAAGAATTTAAATGAAAAAACTAAACTAAAACTCTCTTAATAACTTCGCTAAATGATTTGAGGTCTTTTTTTCTTCTCCATATATGTGAGATATTATCGCAAAAAGTCAAGCCCTTAGTTACTACTTCTCTAGCACCCATGACTAATTTTTGATGGAGCAAAGCAACATTGACAAAGCAAAGTATAACGGAGTTCCCATTTTGCTCCTTGACTGCTCTACCTCTACAAGCCAACGACTTTTTAACCTATTGCATAATGTTTCAACTAAAGAGAAATAAGAGGGAGTGAGGATGGTAGAAACTAAATTCAAGAAGACTAAGCGAGAAATTGAGAGAGCTACAATGAGGATTAAAATAAAGTGTGAACATATTGATGTCAAAGTGTGTAGTCTTCAAGGATACTATTAAAAAGTTGGGGTTATAGATAATTTCACACCCAAAGCCCTACAATCAACATTAGTAGGCTTTAATGATGGAGTGCTTCAAAATCATTTGGAATATTAGATGAATTTTATATTACTAGATATATTTATGAGTAATTGTGAATTATTTGAAGTCATTTAAATTTTAGAATAGTTGTTGTATTTTTGTGATTTCTAATTGATACTTAACTTTATTTATTTATTTTATTATTATTATTATTTTGTGTACAAATGCCCTGACCTATTGATGATGGAAAACCAAGCATGAACAGTAGTAAACTTATGCCCATGCCTAATCTTGATGACCCCGAAGATTTTAGTAGTGGAAATTCACTATCTTCCAGCAAATCATAGGAAACCCCTATTTCTTCTTTAACTAAAAAGACAAAAAGGTCTAAGATATGGGATCACTACACCAAGAAAGAGCATAATGATAAATTGAGGGAATTATGTAATTATTGCACAAAAAGTTTTTCATTTAAAAGTTCTCAAGGGACTAGTAAACTATATGCACACTTGAGTAGATGTTCCCAATATAAACTTAAATATCTAGATGACAAACAAATGACTATTCTTAGCATTGTTGAGACTAAATGGGCAATTAGGAATTTGGTAGCTAAATTTGATCAAGATTTGTGTAGAAGGAGACTAACCAAGATGTTCATTGTAGTTGAATTGCCATTTAAGTTTGTCGAGCATGAAGAATTATGTATGTTTAAGCATAGCAAACAAAGTTTAGTCTTCCCTATTGTAGAACATTGACACATGAGTGTCTAGACTTGTTTAGGGAGGAGAGGAGAAAGTTAATGCTCCAAGCGTTTGTTAGACCACAAACATAGTGACTTCAAATCAAAATTTAAATTACATGTGTCTTGTCATTTTATTGATGATCGGTGGAAGTTGTAAAAAATAATTATTAATTCTTGTCAAATTGCTGGCCATTTTGTCGAGATTATTGGAATGATTGTAGAGAAATGTCTTGTTGGTTAAGGTCTCACTAGGATCTTTACTATTACTATTGATAATGCCAATTTGAATGATCTAGATATTCAATATTTGAAAAAGGGATTTCAATCTTGAAGTATCCTTATCATGAAGGGTGACTTTCTTCACATGAGATGTGATCACATATTGAGCTTGACAATGAGAGGGATATTAAAAGACAAAGATGACTCCATTTTTAGAATTCGAGCTACAATTAGATATGTAAGGTCATCCCTTGAAAGATTGGCTAGGTTTAAGAGATGTATAGAGGAAGAAGGAATCGAAAGTAGGAGTCTTTTATGTTTAGATGTTGATACAAGGTGGAACTTCACCTATTTAATGTTGAACACGACCCTTAAATTTCAAAAGGCCTTTGATTTGTTAGATATTCAAGATGAAAAGTTTAGTCAGGAATTGTGAAAAAAGCAAGGGTGTGCCTATAGAAGGAGATTAGGAGCATGCACATAACATTTTACCCTTTTAAAAGCATTTTCATGATGCTACAATAAACATATTTGGTTCCCTTTATGTTACATGTAACAATTTTGTTGAGGAAATATTAGGAATTGGTTATAAAATTAAGGAGAAATGCCATAGTAGTAACAAATCCTTAAGTGTGATGGTTGAGAAGATGAAAAAAAAATGATAAATATTGGGAAAATATCAATAACATCGATGCCTTATTGTTTGCTGCTGCTATGATAGATCCCTGTAAAACAATATCTTATGTGGAGTGGATGTTTAATAAGATTTATAATGATGATAAAGCAAATGAATTGATGGGAAAATTTCGCTATGCACTTTATGGCTTATTTGCTCACTGTGAGTCCATTGTTGGGTCTAAAAGGAAGAAGTCCAATCCACCCCATGAAAGTTTTAGTAGGATGAGTGCTTCAATGAAAGATAATGAAGTTAAATCTAAATCATATAGAGCTATTTTTATGCGAGAAATTAGAGAGGAAGCCTTAGTAGAGAAAAATGATTTGAAGAGATATCTAGGGGAAGAGTGTAAAATTTTTGTGGAGACAATTGATGTATTAGATTGGTGGAAGAAAACTTCCTTCAGTTATCCTATCTTAGCTTTGATGGCAAAAGATCTCTTGGCTATTCCAATATCAACTGTTGCTTTAGAGAGTGCTTTCAGCATAGGACGATGGGTTCTTGATTTTTTTCAAAGTTTTTTAACTCCAATTATGGTAGAGGCTCTCATATGTGGGCAAGATTGGTTTAAAGTAACTCAAACTTCGAAAAATTATGAGGAAGATTTTGAGGAAATTTAGGAGATATAGTCAGGTTTGTAAGTTTTTCTTAATTTTTTCTTTTATTAATTCTTTGTTATATATATATATATATATATTTGTAGAAAAGGGCTTTGCTCCTAAGAGTAATATATATATATTCTTAGTTAATTTTAGTGTGTTATGTATGAAGTTATGGTTGCTTCCAGTAAAATAAATAAATAAATTACCATTAGAAAAAGTTGAAGAAATAATCGATTATGTTATTTATGTTGAGGTACCAGTGGAGAAGAAGTAGAAGCAAAGGTTTCAAGCAATCCAATTGATTAACAAGGGTTGATTTAGGCAATCGTTGTTATTTTGTTAATGTTTTAAAGTCTATGGACATTGTTCATTTTGTTATGGTTCTGTTAGTTGTTATTTATTGAATGAAAGAATGTATTTTGTTGGTGGATGACTTTATATGGACTATTATATGCAATATGGACTACGGAGTTTTATAAACTATGAATATGATGATAATGAGTCATGCAATGAGTCTTATTTTCTTATAAAGTTGTTGTGATTTGTCAAAGTAAAAGCAAGAATTAAATGATTGAAGATTGAACACTTTTCAAGGCATTAAGCAAAACACTTTAGACATTTAATGCTCTAATTGATAGGTTCTTTTGTTATTTTGTTCATTTATTGCACAATGAACACGTTACAGGTATTTAGCAAAACATTTGTGAGCATGGTGGGGACACAAACATTATGTTTGTGCATTTTATTTAAATGACTTGAGCAAGTTTTGATCAAATATTTAAATTTAAATGTACCAATTTTTGTCAAAAGTTTTTCTAGAAATTTTATAGTATTCAAAAACTACTAAAGGATGGAGTATTTTAATTTAGTAATGTTCCATTGAAAGATTTATTTGTTGGTTTATGAAAAGATAATAACTTACAGAAGGTATTATTTATTTTGTAACTACGTAAATATTTTGGGTAATAATTTTGGTTTAATCCATAACTCGAACCAAACCAAACCGTTATTTAATTTTTTGAAAAAAATTTCAAATCCGAACCATATGTTTGGTTTAGAATGAAAAAATAAAAACCGAATCATAAATTATGGTCTGCTTTGGTTTTTTACAAAAACCAAACTAATCCAAACCATGCACATCCTTAATCTAAACAGGTTTGTGATTGAAAAACTTTCATTTATGACATGACCCATTTATTAATCATATATGAAAACTTAAATCCTTAACTTAATCTGTATGTCTTGTGTTTGGATTTGATCTATATATCAATTAAAAAGCTATAAATAAATGTATAAAGTACTTACATATTCAATGTGAAAAGGGAGATAATAAAATTAACTTTTACAAATACTATTGCCATCAAGTCTTAAAGAGTAACATAAAATTATAATCAAAACAATAGTTTTAGTGAAGTAAGTAATCTCATTAAATATAACAAATCTAAAAACCCATTAGTTGCAAAATAACATTGAATTAAGTTGAACTATGACTTGAATAGACATTATCACTAGTAGTGATTTCCAAATTCTTCACATTTTTTGTTAGATCTTAAAGGAAGACAATCAAATTATTTACACATAGAAATGGGCAATATTAATGAAAATATATAATATGACATTGAAAATTTAAAAAAAAAGTTCAATTTATTACCTTCTTTTCCATAAAGCCAATCCTTTATACATAAAAGAGTTTCTACAATTTCTAACTTCAAGGAGTTGCGATGTTGATCAATGATTTAACCTCCAATAATAGATGCGGATTTAGAAGTTACCATAAATATTGATATGCTTAAGATATTACATGTCATTCTTGTAACTTGAGGATATCGAAAATAATTGGTTTTCCAATAACTTTGTATATCTAATTCAACCATTATATTTTTGCTTCTCATCCCAATATAACTCTAGTTTAAATTTAGTGGCATCCTTAAGGATTTGCATGCTTCAAAAGATTGAAATCCCTAGATAAGATAATTTTTTTTTGGAAAAATAAATAAGATAACAACTTGTAAATATTATATGAAATGAAATTAACTTCAAGTGTAAAAACAGTATACATAGTTGTGAAAAAATAAAGTTACATGCAAGTTGTCACCCTATTCATCAATAATATGTTTCTTAACTTTTAACTTACTGCTACCAATATTTTGATCTAAACTTGCTTCATCATTTTTTCACATATTTATTAAAGAGAGAGAGAATAATGGTCTTTTGACTTTCATAAACTCATTTGAGTCATCACCGTAAATCGTCTAAAACTACACTCAATGATATTAAGTTTACATCGTGGATTTAATGTAACAACAAAAGCAATAAATTTTTAGGATGAATGTTGAGTGAAAAGAGATTTTTACCAAAAACGTGAAATGATTTGAGAGGGAGAGTAAATGACAAAGCTACATGAAGATGAAAATAAATAAAACTAAGAAAGAGATTTTCACCTATAAAGTAAAAAAATCTTATTGCTTTCACTTGTCTTGTGTTGGAGTTGAGAATAATTAAGAAAGAAAAAGATAAAAATAAGAATAAAAATGATAAAAAGTAAACTTAGACTCAATGGTGAAACTGCAAAACTTTAAAGTATACGGTGAGATGGAATAAACTATTAAAGAAAATTATATAAACTTAAGTGTATTTGAAATATTATTGATATTAAACAAGTTCATCAAACTCATGATTTGTTTGTAAAACTTGTTTAATAAACGGATTGATAAAAAGTTTATATGTCAGACCTCAAACCTATATACAAATTTTAACATGTCATTTCTAAATCCAATCCATTTATTATTAATGTTGATTTTTGCCAACTAAAATCTAATTATAATCATATCGTGTTATGTTTAGATTTATGAATTGGATCCTAAATTGTCAATTTTTAGTGGAATAGAAAAGTAATAGTTATTTTTTATAATTTTTTAAAGATTTTATTGGTATACATAAAAATATACTGGAAAATTTCATTACATTTTTCTCAAGTCAACCAAGCATATCAAAATAAATTAAAAAAAAAAAATTCAAGTCTGGTTTTGTTAATCGGGGCTAGGATAGGTCGTTCGTTGCTAGTGGCTTCTTTCGCAACCCTGTTGGCTGTGTAAATAGAAACAAGCCTTATGTCCAACACTGTTTCGAATGATTTATTGGAGTTATACAAAAACCTCGTGACCTTGAGAATTTATTGCGAGTCAAAAAAGCTGAGCAAGCAAACATAAATCTTGTCTTCTTTCTTTGTCTGTTCTGTTACACCCACAACTGCGCCTATTCCATAATTAAAAATTGCTGAACGATATACATTGAACGGCTACAAAGTTCGACCAATAGCTGAGAAGCACTAGTTTCCTCTTGTACCAAAAGATAACACAACACTTCTTTTTCAAATCCAACAAAATTTCCTGAGTCCTCATACAAGGTAAAGAGAGGAAAAAAAACAAAAAATGGAAGCATCTCCTGCAGCCACAACAACATTGGATGTTTTCGAAGTTGGACCTTGTGAGAGTGCTTATCAAATGGGATTCCTCATAGGCCAGAGGTACAAGGAAGTCATCCGAAGCAGGCTGGCGAAAGATCTCATTCTGAAAAATCAACTGCTTCCATGGGCACATACTTCACACTCTCACTCTCTCATTCAAACTCTTAGCCACAGCAATCGATCCAAGTACCCCAACTATTGGAATGAACTCCTAGGACTTGCCGATGGAAGCGGCACGCCTCTTCTCCATGTGAGCCAGCAATTACTTATACACACATATATACATACATCATATTTGCGAAATTGTTGCATGCAAATTTTGTCAAAGGGGAGCACTCGACCAAAATCTTAGAAGTTACTCAGGGGGGATTGTTTATTTTTGGTAGTTGAACATCAATTTAGAACTTCATCAATACAGCCTGTCATGTGACAATCTCGACTTGAATGGATAATGTTGGAATATTGATTTTCTTGTCCTGACTGGGCTGGGCTTGAAGTACTTTTTCACTTAAATATTTGGCCTTCTGTGCAGATATTACTGCTCAACTTCAGGAAGGAAATATTGCCATTTATTACAGAAACAAAAGAAGTGCCACCAAACGTTGCAAATGATGCCATTGAGTGTTCGGATTTGCTAGTTGTTGGTGAGTCCATTGCCGTTGCAGCACACAATGAGGATGCAAATGTTGCTCTATTAGGCCACACGTACGAAACATTGATTCAATGGTTATGTAAATAAATTGCGATAGTTCAAAATTCATGTTGATTAGGATCTTGATCATTACTCATGTATCTTAATGTGGTATTTTGCAGCTATCTGATTAGGGCCACGTTGTCGAATGGATTACGTTTCATTTCCTACACATACGCGGGAGAGCTCCCTAGCTGCGCATTTGGTTTTAACAATTTTGGAATGGTAACTAATCCTACTCTGGTTTGATTAAATAGTTCACTCAGATCATTTTAATGACTCGATATGTGCTCATAAGTTGCATTATCTAGGGATTCACGCTAAATTCAGTACCGCCTTCTAAAGAGGAGATTGTAGCTGGTGGAATTGCACGGAATTTCATCTCCAGAGACCTCCTAGAAGCAACAAGCATGAATGATGCCATGAATGTAGGAATTTTGTACTTCTGTTATGTTAGGTATCTGCAAATGAGTGATGGCTTAACCAGAGAGCTTTTAGAGAATTCAATTTGCAGAGGTTTCAGCTGGACACAGTTACAACCTGATTGATTTGAGCACCCGGAAGATCATCAATGTGGAAACTGCATCAAGGAGAATTTCAATGCAGGAGATTTGTGCAACACCCTTTTTCCATGCAAACATGTATCTGCATCTGCAAGTAAACCAGGTATAGATTATTATACATGCAGCTAATGCTTTAGTTGTGATATTTGATAGAATTACGGGTTATGGTCGTCCGACTCATTCACTTAGCTTTTGTGAGGGCATGTTCAATGCAAGCTTGAAAGACTTTTATTTGATTAAATCAGTTTGCTGAAATAATTGGTTGCATTTAGCACGGCTTTCTTATTAAGTGCTGTTTAGGTGAAAGATGAGAGCTCATTAAGCAGGCAGAAAAGAGCATTGGTATTGGCCAAAGAATCAAAAGATGACTTCCTAGCGCTGCTTGGGGATGGTGAAGATGCAAAGTACCCAATCTACATGACAGGTGATTTGGTTTAAAATAATAGCGGTATTTATTGACTACACTTCACTGTCATCGTGATCAGGAATTTTGTAAACCATTTCAGGTCCAACACTTTACACCTTATGTACTGCTTTGATAGATATAGATGAGCAGACGCTTTGTATTATTCTAGGAAATCCGGCGAAAAAGGAGATTTCTTATGTCTTCTCTTTATCTGCAAAAGACCTCAAGGAAATTAAGTGAACACTCTGCAGTTCTTTGGCTTGGATGTGAAGAAAAAGCGTGTATCCCTCCTCTGTTCTTGCAGGTTTGGAATGCCCTATTTGACAACCGTGCCATAAGCTGGATTTACCCAGCAGATACACATTATGTAGCTACCGGAAGATGTGCTATTGAAGCTTCTCAGCATCCACTCAAATTACCTCATTTTTGGGTGGTGGCTGCAACTGCTATGTGATCAAGATTGGTTGTGCGTGCATGGCAGAGACTCTGGTGTCTGTAACGACATGAATGTCGATACTGTTCACAGAAAATACGATCCCCGGTTTTGCCATTGCCTAAACACGGATAAGTGCAATTCTCTTACACCTTTGTCCAGAATGCTGATTGACGTTCTTTGGACAGTTATCTCCTAATGAAATATGCAATAGCCATTAAGTCGTGACTGTTTCCTAATATATGCAATTGTCGCATAATGTGCTTTTTCGGTTGATAGATGTAATCTAGCAATTGTGGCTGGGATCAGTGAGTAATGCAGCTAACTGCTTACTGGCTGCGGTAAATTTCTATGGAATATTTAGTTGTAAAAGTGACATGGATGGTCCCCTTAAACTGGCTGCTTTTGAGGAAGGTAACATACTCTACATTTACTATATCATTCAATGAATAAGGTCCAACCATCCAAACATAGAATCATGATGATAAGGCAACGCATAATTCAGCATCGTACAAGGACCTATTTGACATTGCAGCATATGAATGCATAAAATAAGTACTCGACTGTCTTTACATGGATGTCTCTGCATAAATAATGGATCTTTAAAGGACCAAATCCCGTATTGTCATGCATAGAAGAAGTTGAAGAAAACTGTTAAGGCTCTCAGTAATATATACACTTAAGGTTGTCTTGCATATCAAAAGATTTATAGAGAAGCTATATATGGAAACACAGTACCGTAAGAATCAAACAACTCTCCCAATATTCACAATGCGTATAATCTTGAATTGTATGCGAGGATCAACAAGCCCTCAGAGCTTCTATACAACAAATGCAGATGATTCTAAGAGTAAGAGAAGCCTTTGGAAAGTTTGAACCGTGGGCGCTGTCCCTTAGACCTAGCTTCAAGCAACTTTGATTTCAACGTGTTCTCCTTCAAGGCAGATGGTATCTTTGAAGATGATTCAGTTACATCAAGATCTGGGGGTGTCAACTTTTCTGTCCACTGACAAACAGGGCTAGTTTGAGTCCTCCATGCAGCAGTACTGCTTGATGCTTCCCTGTAGTCAACATCAGAACGTATTCCCCCTCCACCTGACAAGTTTAACTGGCTTCTTATTAAGTCATCAACCATGTTACTTGTGTTCGATCCATGCATATCATCCTTAATTTTCTTTCCCTGATTGGCATCCTCAGCAGCTTCATTGATGTCAAATTTGTGAGGAATGGCTATTTCACCTGTGGTTTTCTCCTTGCCTGTATCAATTGTCTGAGGATTTTTATTTCTATTAGATGAAAGTGCCCTGGCAATCTGTTCCTTGAGTGAGTCCTGATGATAAGGTGTATGGGCTTTTCTCCTTCCACGAGAACCTGTTTTCTTCTTTATTAGGTCAGTCTCCACCTTTTCATCAACTTGAGCGTCAACCTTGTCATCTTCATGATCTCTAAAGCCATCATTTGTTTGTTTCTTCAGTTCAAAACAATTTGAGTCACTACTCTCCGAGCCTTCTTCATTGCCCAAACCCCGGGGTGCACTCATAATCTCCTTTAAAGGGACAGATTCCAGTGAATTTCGTCGTTCCCTTGTCACCAAATTGTCTATACTCTTAAGGTTTCCTTTCCTTCTCGCTTGAATGAATGTTTCTATCTCAAGACATAATTTATCCATAATTGACTCGTTTCCTGAAGCTCCATTCTGGGCTTCTTCTAGCTTCATCTGCATCCGTTCGTCTAGCCATGATTCAGATATATGAAGAATCAAACGATCATGGTCTGCACTTCCAACCCACTCCTTGTCAGTCTTCTGTCTTAAAGTATGCATCTCATGTTCATAATCTCTTATTCCCACAGCAAATTCATCAATCAGATCTTCCAACAATCTCCTAGATTTTCTTTCTTTTTCCATTTCCTCCAAAATATTTGAAAGAGAAGATTTTGCGTCTGAAAGTTCCCGAGCCAACTTCCGATGCAAGCTCTCTGAACGTTTTCTCAATTTCCTCTCATCTTCTAACTCATCTCTTGCAGACTGAACGGCAGCATGGATTCTATCCTGCTCCTTGCTCTTTCTTATCAATTTATCTTCTGCAAGTTGCTTCATCAATGCATCCATCTCATGGCGATCGGACTGCTGATCTCGTACCATTTCTTTGATTCGGATGCGTGCATGATCCAGCTCTGTTTTTAATGCTTTTATTAGCGATATATTGGAAGCGTGTTGTTCTTCCAAGCTCCAAATGCGGTTTAACACTTTCAGAAGTTCAGTAGATGTTTTAAGATTGTATTGTGACTCATGAACTCTCCCTCTGAAGTCCAAAGAACTTGAAGGAGTGACAGTGGGGTTGTAAGGAGTAACCTACAAAATAATGGTAGGATAAACCATTTGTAAGTATGCTGTTTTGGCTAAAAATAAAAAATAAAAAAACATTTGTAAGTATGCTATCAATGAAAAGTAAAAGCTCTGTTATAGCAAGATTAGCATGTCTAAGTCAATATCAACTAACATAAAAAGAACAAGAGTCAAATAATTATGTAAAAAACAATTGCAACAAAAGAAACTAGGCTTTATTCAGTCATTTCCTGGAAGAAACATAGCCACACCAGCACAAAAGAATATATATCTTCTTTGATTAGCAAATTACATTTTGGAAAGAATAGACTAATTAAGGATGTTGTTAAATCTAAGAGAATAAGACCCAAGAGCAATATTTAGAATTTACTTAATAAAGAAATACGCTGGCTCCAAGCAACTTTTTACACATATCATCAGAGAGAGAACTGCATTAAAAGAAAGAAAATATTTCCTTATAGACTATTAATAAGTGCCATGCACCGGCCAATATTTTCCTAATAATAATACTAGATATTTGAAATAAAAAGAAGGGAGATCAAAAAATACATGGAGAGAATTAATAATAAATAATGTGACTTTTTTATTTATCAATTACAATATGGTCCATAACAGAGTATAAAAAAGCAAAACAAGATTTTTTTTTTTAGCCAACCTGATGGAATGGGAATATGGTAAGAGTGTTATCTGTTGTTACAGTATTTGAGATAAAAAAAATCTTCCAAGATTACCATAAATGAGGATAGACACAACACAGATTTCAGTAATTATTCCACTCAATCCCTAGTTTAGTGTGCTCCTAGAGAGATCTTTTGATGGCTAGCCTTCAAAATTCCTTCCATATAATTTGATCTGAGTATATGATAAAATATAAAATTGAGATTGAACTATATGGAATTAATATTCTACTTTCCCATTTGAAAGATCCTAACTAAAATCCTAACTTTCCAAAAAGATCACAAGATAAGGGTTAGTGTAATTCTTCTACAAGGGCACAGTATGGTCAGCTTAGTTCGATCTATGATCAGCAAATTTTATCTGCAATATAATGAAGAAAACTGATTTTTGGTAAAAATGTATATGCCCATGTCCCCATCCTTTGACGATAATGCAAATACTAGTGTTTAAAGTTGCAGCATCGAAAAAATGAGATACAGAATAGATGAACTGTTCAAGATTTTACCGTGTATACCAGATATGATTTAACTCATGTTAAAATAATGATCCCAGCCTTTTAAGGATGATTTTGTGATAATAAACACTGGTATCATTACACAGCAGGAACCGTACATAGAGCATAAAGCTTGACAAAAAACCATACAAAATGGAGAAAAAAATTGTAGAATATTTGGCAAAGAATTGATAGACTCATTAGGATCACTGTACCATTTATCTGTAGCAGATGATGTACCAAATGGGAAATGTCAACAAGTTGCTTGAGGAACTGGTTAAAATATCAAATAAACAAAGTTTTCACTTTTTCATACTCTTACTTTGACATAAAATGCATAATTAATACTGGAGTGAAAATTTTATAAATTATAGTTTCATATCTCTAATATTTTGTAAAATTAATTTCCATTATTTGATTAGGTGTAATGTAGAAATTTAGCTACTACAAGATATGTTTATATGAAGTCAATATCTAACCAAACTTGAAGATAATCACTGAAAATCAGTTGAGAGACGTTCAGGGAAGATTAACTACAAGCAGATTATGGCCAACACATATCTAAACTCATCTAGAAGCCAAGATCAAGTTCAAGCCCATGAAATAGCAGCTACATCCCAGAAATATGCCACAGTTTGCTGTCATGTGTCATTGGCAAGATTTCAGCTCTTAAAAGATATCCTTTGAGATGATATCCTGGAAATTGAGGATATCATGGACATGCTGAATATAGAGATCAAGAATTGATCAGGATACAGCTCATGAAAGGCAATTAACTAGGGAATATCTTTGGAGTAAGTTGAATCAAGCGAATCTTGAAGATATACTGATGGGAGCTCTATAAATAGCGAATGAAACTCCCAAGACTAAAACACTCTCACATTTAAAACTTAGCTCTTCATTTAAGAGAGTATTTGTACCATAATCAGAAAAGCACCTACTGTGTTCTCCTCTTGTTAGAATAACATCTCATATGAGTATGCCATTGAGGTTTTGAATTTACTTTTCATTTTCAGTTGAGGTTATAGATAAATTTGGAAGATCTAAGATTGTGACAGGTGGTTCTTCTTCCATATTCATGTTCTTGTTCCTTCTTCTACATTTGGTGTATGGTTGTAGAAATAACAGGAAACATAGGAATAACGGTATACTCATAGCTAGGTGCACCAGGACCTGAATCCTTCCGAAGATATAGCTAAAAAGATAAAACAAAAAAATTATTTAGTTTCTTGGAGATTTCCAAATCAGGGGACATTTAAATTAAATGCAGATGCAATCTGTCTTCTAGAGGAGGTGATGTGGGGTTGTTCCATGATAAGAAAGGAAATCAGTTTCAGGATTTTGGTTTTTACTTGTCTAACTCCTCCTTGAGGTTATTAAACTTTCATTTTTTATTAAAGGGCCAGAGATCAATCTGTCTTATAGGGTATCTAATGTTTTTAATGAGATTGATTCTCTAGCCCTCACCAAATCACTTTACAGTAATGTGCTGAGATGGAACATTGGTACGACACTTCTTTTAAAGAGGTCCTCCAAAAATAGGTAATGACAACTTTCATGTAATATCCTGTCCGTAAGGATAGTAGTATGATGGCTGTTTTTCCTTGCTTTCTAGTTATTGTAAAGGGAGTAATATTCTCTTGTTTATTTTAATGTAAATTTGCATGTTCACGTACTCCTTAAAGAAGTAAGGTGCTATGTCCTACTCTTGCTTGCATTTCCAGCTTATTAATAGAGTTTTGGGGCAGCATCTCCACTCCAATTTACAAGCTTTTGAAACCCCAAACCATCCGCACACCCACCCCCACCCACAACACCCGAATCCCAATACACCAAAAAAAAAAACAAAAAAAAAAACTATCTTCTCTTTATATAAAGTTCACACCATATCTTTAAGCCTAAACTTTTAGATCATTGTTGTGATACTCGTAATAATATGGTATCAGAACAAGATGTCTTGAGTGCAATTCCCTGCATTGTTAAGTTGGTCCCCATATAATTAAGTCATCCACTTGATGGGTTTTAGTCAAAATTCCAGGCTACATGTAAGGAGTTGTGTTAATTCAATAAATATCAAGCTCACACCATATCTAAAAGCTCAAGCTTTTAGATCAATTGATTATGAAGCTAGTAATAACATATAGAAAGTTGGCTATGGTTTAAGTTCTCATCCTAATACTCTTTACTTATGCTGACAATACTATTACTTTAGATTACTTGATGAATCCAAGCCAATCTGCTCTAATTTCAAGTTAGCAATAATTTGTTACAAAAGGCTAAAGTGTTTTACAACAACTGGTGCTAGAAGATTTTTACAACGCGATCGTAAAAAAGATTTTTACGATAAAAAAAAAAATAAAAAATAAAAAGATTATTACGATGCGATCTCTCCCTCTTATCACCTTAATCAGTTTGCCCACCTTAAAATGCAACTCATATATGCAAGAAAATGAAATCTCGAAGGTACAAGCAGCACCAAAGTTACAAGCAACAAGTCTCCCAATGATGAAACTCTGAACAAAAACATCCCTTCAATAAACTCCTCTAGTCAGTCCCCCATCCCAAAAGGAGAGAAATTCTAGTAAAATGTTTCTTTGTACAAAGTGTATGCCAATCCTACATTAAAAATAATAAAACCTTGAGCTACCAGACATAGTTATGCAACCACTAGAGTTCAATAAAAGCAGAAGGCCCAAAGCAAGGAAAGGAGAAGCCAAAAAGCTGGATTAACTAAATGAAGCAGGAAATAGTTGTGGCCAATCTAGTAGGACTAAAAATGATCAAGGAGATTTAACATAAGAGTCACTTAGATACTTTTAACATCATTCTATAAATGCCAGTAATAGGCTATTTTCATAGTAATTGCCTTGCCAATATATTAACTTTTCTTCTCCCTTCCTAAGAATTAAAAGAAGTTGTTCTGCTTTGCCAAAGTATTAAAAAAAATCATGTAAAAAGTTAGTCCAGATCATTGTAAGTTTCTAAAGTAAGTTTAATCACCCATTATCAACATAAACACACCATAAAATATGCAAATAAAATGACGGTCTACTTTCAGACATTGACATAAGCTTTCATTATTTTGAGGACTTCCTGCAGTCACTTAGATGATACTGGCATTGGCCTATCAGGTGCAATAAGAACATCTTTGATTAATTCATCTTTAAAGAGGAACTCATGTGATCACGAAGGAGAGCTGAGTAAAACAAAAAAAAAAATATAAAGTACCTCCATTGAGCTGCCATAACTTGCAGGAGAAAGAGGTTGAATTGCATGATTGTTCCTGTTGATGGCTCGATGATGTTGCAAAAGTGATGCCACGACCTGTCTCTGTAAACTGCTAGCACTTGAGGGCTGCCAGAAATCTTAAGAGGATGAGTTGGAAAGCAAGAGCAAAATCATGCATATTGTAACTCCTTTGATTAGAGAACATTAACTTAGCATTCATCAAGTTCAAAAAGAAGCTGAGGGAATCACACAAAAAAATACAGAAGACATTGATGCTCCACTAAGTGAACTACTAGAGCTCTTTTGGATCGTAAAAAGCTCAGGCTTTGACAACAAAATAGTGCATGGTTGTCAACAAGCGACATGTGACAAGCAGATTCTTAACTTTCTTCTCCGTAGGCCACATATGTAATGCTCAATAGAGCAAAAAAAAGAAAAAGAAAATCGCAAATCTCATTGTCTTGTAAATAATATTTAGTATAATCAAAATGCACTTCTTTCTATTGACAAATGACATATAATTGGATAGCCAAACAATGTAAAACTGATTCAAGTTTTCCAACCACAACAAAGAGAACATCAATGAATTTCCATGAAGTGAAAACTATTCCTTGCCCAGCTACTGAGGCCAAATATCCGTTTATCCAATCAGAAAACCCATCAATCAAATTTCCTTGTCAAGTGTATAAGCTGGGCATCACTCAAGGGACAAAAACCTAAAATAACCCTCAAAAAGCATTCTACAAGAAATTTCCAAAACATACCCCACAAGGATTTTACTAGGATCCTGTTGCCAATAAAGAAAGGAAATTTCCAGTCTTTTATGATGTAGCTCCGCTCATTCGCATTACAATTGAACTCAATTTGCCAGTGCTGCAAATACTGTGCCCATGACCATTTTAATCATATAGTTAGATTACCATGTCAAAGAGCACAATCGATGTTTCAAATACACGAATTATGAATTGTATAACGAAAATTACGAGAGAACAGGATTTCACTTGACTAAACCATAAAAGATTCCTATGACATAAAGGAGCACAATGGCTAAATACCTGTGCAACTGGATACATTGATTACACTTGGTCAATACCACCCGTTCTCTAAGAGACCATATATATCCAAGTACTAGAATTATCAGCGTCCCTTTCTAACATCTCTTAATAAAACCATGCAGCAACAGCAGCACTCAAGCCTTCATCTCACTAAATGGAGTTGGGCTATATGATCCTATTTCACCGTTGTACTCTACAGTGAACTTATCAAAGCAATAAAAAGTACAAAATTTCTAAGATAGAAGCAACATAAACTAAAACATAGTCCAAAAACATATACACACTCACCTGATCAGGCGAACTAGGACCTGGATCAACCAAAAACTGAGAAAGATCAAACCTGCCACCACCACCACCACCACCGCCATCCTTATCCTTTTCCTTGTGTAGCCGACGCAACCTCGGGGGCCCACCATTCCCCACCACCCCACCACCACCACCACCACCACCAATAACAATACCCTTATGATTCCCATTCGTGTTATTATGTAAACTTCGGTGCATCCTAGCTAAAGTGGGGAAGTAGTGATGGTACTCCCAGAGGGCAGCAGCTAGCTTTCTGGCTGAAACAGTAGAAGTAGAGACTTTGTTGTCATGAAAGAGAAGAAGGGAAAGGGGGAGGCTGTCAGTGGTTTTATTAAAAATATGAGTGTTGGCATTGACATTAATGATGTTATCACGCGCAACGAAACCAAGTTTGACAGGAGTGGATGGTCCACATCTTTTGGTAAACAACACTCTCCTCTTCAACTTTAATCCCAAATTTTCCTCCTTTTCTGCAACCCCATCTCCACTTTTGTCTTCCCTTTTCATTTCTCTCTCTACTACGCTAGATTCCCATAATCTATTAATCCCTCTCTTTTCTCAAATGCTCGCGCATACACACTTAAGACTTACCCTTTTTTCTTTTTTGGATTATTATTATTATTCCCTTTTTCTTTTGGGCTTAGGGCTTGGGAAAGTGAACAGTAGTAGGTTGAGGTGCCGTGTCTATACTTTTTCTTTTGGGGAACACTGAAGACAGTTTGAGGTTTTCTTTTGGTTTTTTCCTCCCCCACAATGTAGCAGCTGTCACGCCAGTAAAAAATAAGGGATACTTGCTTGTTTCTAGGATTTGCATGGTGGGAAATAAGATTGATAATTCATCTTGGTTATTACATTCTATATCTTATTGGAATTTGAGTTAAAATTAAAAATATGTAAGTAATTACTTTATATTACACGACTATAATTATATTTATCTGCATCCTAATAGTATCATAATACTATAATTACATATATATATATGTGTGTGTGTGTGTATTTTTTTTTTTCCTGTTGAAGGGTCTATTTTATAATAGGAGAATGTCTATGTCAGTGATGATTAAATGCCTTTACAGTTAGGCCACCCGCCATTTTTGCGACTGTAAAGTTGGTAGTAGACTTAGAAGGGTCATTTGCTTTGAGTTTTGCCATGAAATGGGTTTGTTTTGTATACATTCTGTAAGGAAAAGGTTTTGTCTTGTAGCGAGAGAACAATAGAACCATCTGTCCTGGCAGTGGTGGGAATAATTCCTGTCGGCAAATGCATTAGTCTTAGTCTTTAAATTAACTTTTTGACCAAATTGTTTATCAACTAGGAGGCCCAAGTGTGGATCTATTTGCTGGTTACAACTTACAATAAGCAAGTGTCTTTACTACGCATATCAATAGGGATCGATTTTGAGTTTTCTATTTTCAGTGTGTGTGGTGTCATGTGTTTATTTAAACCTGTTACCTGTAACATCCTGCACAATATCAAGTTATGTTCTTAATTATGGTTTCAAACTCTTAAAACCTTCACCCATGAAACTTGATATGTGGTAAGATCTCTTATGCTACTGTAAAACTTGCTCCAAAATCTATAATGTATAGACTTCTCAGATTTTAGGATATTGTGTTATAATTTTAAGGATTAGTTAGATAAGTTAGTAGATAGTGACAATTAGTGAGATTAATATAAGAGAATTACTTGCTAAAAAAAATTATAAATAGCAATTTTTTAGAAGCCGAATTTGTTCATCTAATTTATAAATGAAATTTAAAAAGATTTTTTTTTTCAGAATCCTCTTCAAGAGTTTATTTTTCACTTTAACTAAAGACATTTTTTTTTCATTTATTCCTACAATTAAGTTATGCAAAATTCTAATAATGACACTTTCATTGGGAGGCTCTTGTTGATAAGCTTTCACTAATTTTTGATAACTTACAAGTTTCAATATTAATTATGACCGATATTTACTAAAATGTTGCAAGATTGCAAGAAGTTAATGCACATATAAGTAATTTTCTTGAAGTTGATAGTGAACTCAAACATATGAGTTTCATAATAAATGAATTAATTGAAAATATGAACGCAAGAATAGATTATTTGAATAATAATTTTCATATAGGAATGGATGAATTTTATGATAATATGAAATATATTTTTTAATATATTCTTGATAAAATGGAGAATTAGAATTATTGTCCATATCATATACATTAGAGTCAACCAATAAATTACGCATCATTTTCTCATAAGCAAACAATAGATTCATAGTCATCATATATCATAAATATTAAATTAAAACTTTCAACCATTTTCAACTTTTATAATGTATCGGAGTGTGAATGGTTGAAAATGGCGTATTTTACTATGAAAAAAAGCCTTAGGTTAGTATCAATATGTTTTCAAAAATAATATGTTGTCTACATGGCTAATTTTTCTGAAAGCCTTTGTTTTAGACTATCATTATAAAAATTATCTAAGCGAATTTACAACATTGATGGAACAAAAGGATGAAGAAGAGTAATTAATTGTTGAGTGTAACAATGATGATGCAATGGACAATCTCATAAGTCTCATATTTCTAATAAATTTTCACCTAGGATGATTTCTTCCTATCCTAATAAACCTTTCAAAGGGTGATTCACTTGTCATAACTTTTAAAAATATATACATACCCTTCAAGCCATCATTAAAATCCAAAAATTACTACTATTTATAATCCTTTACAGATGATTTTAGGATTTTCTACAACAATTTGAGGAATATTTACATATTTTGAAAAGCTAAGAGGAAACTGTGAGTTTAAAAGATCTATCTACACCTAAAGGATAGTTTAAAGATGTATTTGCAATTATCATTAAGTTTTATGAATTTATAGGTTCTGTGTAAGCATAGGATCCAATATTAACTTTTAGTTTACAAAGTTTATTTTAAGATGGTTTCTAAAAGATATAGGACTCAATTTCAAAATTTTGAATTATACACTTATAGGGTAAGATTAGGGTCTTACTCAACATATCTCAAAACCTATCACTTTTTCATACTTACCTTGTAAAAAATAGCTATTCTATCATTTTTGTTCCACATCTCAATATAAGATCTCATATATGTGGAAATATGGAATTAAAGCTCAGCACAGGATTGAACAACCTAAAACTAGACTAGAACCAATGGTTTACAATTCCCAATATCGTGGAAGAGGACTAGCCTGACCAAGGCCGATTATAGGCTAGTTTTTAAAACCAACAGTTTCTGATTCTTGGTCTTGGACCTATGAACCACTTGCAAGTAAAATTTTTCCCCTTAAAATTAACCTAAGTGTAATTTTTTTACCCAAAATTTTACTATACAACTTACATAATTATTTTTATATGGTAAATCAATAATTTGAAGCATGATATATACAACTAAAAGATTATTGGCAAAAACACATATATAGGGATGAAAGCCACTTAGTCTCTTAGCTTCTCTTAATCATTGTTTCTCATAATGTCTCATGCCATTTCAAGCTTTTCCTTTTTCCTTCTCTCTCTCTCTCTCTCTTTAGTTAATGACCTCACTGGTCTTGGTTGGGTATAAAACAAACCTTATTGGGTTGAACCCAGTCTTGACTTGAGCTAACTTCTACATGGAATAGCAACCTTTCAACAACACCCACTATGCAATAAGCAGCTCCTAAAAGAGCTTTACATGATTCAATCCTAATGAATTAGTTATTAAAACCAATTGCATAAAACATCTATAGCTTCTTTGATTGTTGATTTTTCATCTCATCTGATGGGAATCTACCCTATGATCTCGATTGTTAGGGAACTTGATTTGGATGATGATCCAAATCACTTGCATGTATACATTTTTTTTTTATCTAATAAAGTTTGAATGGTAATATAACAGGTATAGTGATCAGTCCTCACAGGATGTCACATGACCTACACTATTGATCAAATTGGGGACATCATCGGATTCACATCTAATGATTCGCTGTGATCACAATTGACTCGACAAACCGACTCTTTGAAGACCATTATTTTTGTACTTGTAATTTATCTTTGAACCAGTTATTTTGTAAGAATTTTTGACATTTTATTTAGTTGTAATTGTTGTATTTAGGATCGGCCACACTAAGTGGCATAGACATAATTGTTTTGTCATTTAAACCTTAAGTGGAGCAAGTATAAATACTTGCTAAAGTAGGGTTTGTAGGAAGCTTTTGAAGAGAATATTTTTTTCTACCCACTTTCATGTGAAATCTAGGGTTCTTGCTCTAATTTCATAAGGCTCTTATCAACTCCTTCAAGGGTTGTGGCGAGTGGAGGCTTAAGGATTTGTGAGTAATATCAAATCCCTTGATTCCAATTTCATACTAGTGTGTCATATCTAGTACAAATTGGTTTGTTATTGTTTGTTCTTATTATCATGCCATTTTTAGGGTTCCATTTCTATTATTGGATTCATGCCATTTTAGTGGAATTAGATCCTAAAGTGTGTTGTTATTTGTGATTAATCAATTGTTATTGGATTGTCATTTGTGTGGAAGCCTTTTGATACTTAAGGGATTTACACCATTTGTAGATTTTGGTGATTGAATTGCTTCCATTTGATCTTTGAATGTGCTTTAGCCAATTAAGCACATCATCATCTCATCTCTCTCTCTCTCTCCCCCCCCCCCCCCCCCCCCCCCCCCCCCCCCCCTTTTTGTTTTGTAATTTTTAAGCTCATTGATTGTTGTTCAAGAACCTATAAATTTGATTTATTCTAATGGTGCATATGTAAAGATGAAGGGATAATTTGGTCGAAGTTGAAGCTATAAGACTAAGACTAAATTGCAACTATACCTCTACACCTACGTCAAAGGCCTTGTGACATCATTGTTCAAAGCTTCATAGTTGTAATAGGTGGTGTTAGAGGAAGGTTAGGAGGTGAAAAGGGTAAAGATGGCTATTTTGGATTTTTTTTTATCTTATTATTATTTTGTAGGTCCGAAATGGCAAACAAGAGTGGGAGGGTAGGGGTGGGGGGTGAATTGTTTGTCCAAAATTTTTACCAAATTTCAATTAAATGAAAACTTTTTCAATTTTCTTTTTCAAATGAAGAATCCACATGATTGGCAAAAAGAAATTGATAGAAATTAATGTGTAATAAAATAAAGAAGATGGCAATATATAGAGGTTCCTTCTAGTAAGTCAGTCCTCTCTTCCAACTTCACTACTTGGGATCTAGTTTTCCACACCAGTTATTTTACTAATCTAATAGTAAAGAAAAGTTACAAACACCAATAGCTCTTGCTTTATCTTTTTAGCCTATCACTTTGCTAAACATAGACTGCAAAACTTTTGTAACCTCATTTTCTAAGCTAATATTTACATGAAAATTGAAGAAATTTTGTACACGAATGTGAAAATATAAATTCTCTAGTTTAAGCTTAAGGAAAACAAAGGATTATAAAAATGATTTTGTTCATTCTTATCGTACATTAAACTTGAAATCTAGAGTTTATATATTTTCTTCTTGTACTATCCTTCTCAATATATAGCTTCAAAGCATTCATCAAATCTTTTAATGGCTTCTTTATTGCACGGATAAGATTAATATCCATATATTTGTGTAATTTGAAAATCTTATCTAAAAATTCAAAATTTTAAACTCTTGGTTTTGCTTGTGATCTTTAGATATTATTGATATTTATCTTTATCTGAATTTTTAATAACCTTGTATAAATAAGCTTCAATTTGAAAATCAAAGATCCCTCTTTGTGCAGATAAGCTTCAGCTGATAAACCATATTTGTTGTCCTTATCTTGTTCTTCATTTATGCCAAAAAATATCTTAATTCGACACCTTTTCAATATCTTGATAAAACAAAAAATAGTACTTTGCTGCAACTATTAAAAACTTCCTCAAAAGCTCATTTAATAGACTTCAAAGAAAATTCTTACGGATTATTAATCCTCTTGTGTGGAATGAATTAAGTGTGTTATCTAAATACACTTAATTAGTTGAATTGGAGCTTCAAATAAATCAAACTTGTATTGAAGATAAAAAAGAACTTTATAAGTATACATTCTGCAAATTGAAGTATCAAATTGCCTATTCAAGTGTCTATTGAAACATCTAACAATTTTTCTTGTTAACTATTAGATGAAGTGTTTGTTAACCACTATCTACTTAAGTGTCTGTGAACTACTATTTGCTTAAGTGTTTATGAGAATGAATACTTTTATTTGACACACTAAAAACAAATTTATTAGATATCTTATGACCTTTTTGTTATCATTAAATTCATTTCAAAGAACTCAATATTTTCTCCCTTTTTGACAATGACAAAACCTTTCTCTAGTGATAACATTTGTGAAACAAGTTTATCACTAACTTTTCCTTCTCTCACTTTTTGTTATTAGACAAGTAGTACATATTACTCCCCTTCAATATATGATACAAATTGATAAGTTATTGAAGGAATAGAATTAACAAAAGCATAAACATCATTGAAAAAATAAACTATACAGATTAGTAATTGGAAACAATGATTAGCATGAGTCTTTTAAAACTAAAACAGTTAACAAAAATCAAAGCAAAAAGAATCATTTTTTCTTTTTCTTTATAGGCTTGACAACTTTTCTAGCAATTGTCTTGACCCTTTTCCCTAGTCATTTTGGAACTAGTTCTTCTTCAGATTGCTTTTTGACAAGGTCAAGATTGGTTTCAGTAAGAGCAGGAGCTGGCTGTGGTTCTTATGGTTTAGCAAAAGTAGGTGGTTGAATAGATTGTTCAATAAAGGGTTCAGATTGAGTGGTTTAGAGTAGTTCAAAAATGGGTTTAGGATCAGGTTCCTGAATAGCTTCAAGTGTAGAATCAATCTCAGGATTGATCGTAACATTTGTTTTCTCAACTTGATCTAAAGTTTTAGTCCCACCACTTTGAGGAACACCTTGCTGTGCATATGGACTATCCATGTTTTGTTCATGCACTAGAACGGTATCACTAGCCTTATTATTAAGATTTTGTTGATCTTTTTGAACAAGAGTCTTTAGAGAACTATGTCTAGTCCTAGTGGGAGATGGTGGAAGTTGTCCATTAGACTTTTCTTCACTAGGTTTGGCAGTAACTGACTCCATCATTAATTTCATCTCCATAAAACTTTTCTTTACAAAATTTTCCAAATTTGAAATCCTGCTTTTCAGATTTATAACCTCATTACTAGTCTTAACTTCAAAATCATTTTTCTTAGGAGTAGGGGATTTTGGAATATCTTCTACTAAACTGTCTGTAAAAGTGTTGATCCAACTATAAGTTCATTCGTTATCTCCAAATTTCCCTTGCCAACCTTCATCCTCATCCTTCTTTCTTTTCCAGTAACTTTCTCTTTTCCTTTCCTTTTCCTACTCTTTTTCAGAAGTTCCTCCTCATCATTTTTCTTTTTCTCTTTACAGGTTGCTCTTTTTTGCATAGTAAACATCCATTCAGGAATATCTCTTCTTGAATACCTTTGATTCATATATATTATACAATCTTTAGTGAACCAAATCTTTTTCCAAACATGTATATTCATATGATGAAGGATCCCTTCGGTAATTTTCTTTATAGGAATTGTAATATAATCCTCCTTAGGAAACCTTATCCTCTTCTCTTTTAAGAGAAATATAATTAGATTTCCATGTGGTCTTTTTCCTTTGATTTCAAACAAATTTTTTAAAATTTTAACTACTGCATCTACACTCTTTCCTTTAGTTATTCCTAATACAATTTTTGCTTCATCTACAAAAATATATGTTTTGCTTCCAATTCTTAGCAAAACACATGAACTAACTACTTTGTGTAACATCCTAACTAGCAAAGATAATTGAATAACAAGCATATCTCTTGGTGATTCAATCTTAAAATCATCATTCAGATATTGAAACAACTTTAACCTATTCATGTTTAGTTCATCCTTATCATCACCTTCATTCTTGAGTTCTAAACAATGAATTAAATCATTCTTAGTAATTTCAACATTTTGACTACATACATTTGAATTTGACCTATCTTTCCCTCTTGAATCTGAATTTTCATAAAAATCTACAATCACTTCTCCGAACACAATATACCTCAAGTTACATAGTTTTCGACAACCAATTTTATCTAACATTTCATCAACATAGAATTAGTTTTTAATAAAAAATTCAAAGTCCAAAGTCATGCAATCCATAATTTTCTCTTTCAAAGGTACAAACTTCCAAGAGAACTGATGTCTAGGGTTTACCTTTTTCTTTCTTTCTAGAGTGCCAAGCGAAACTTCTTGTTCACTCTCAAAATCACTATCTGTGGCAATTTCCTCCAAACTACTGTCATCATGTTTTCCTTATTCTTTGCTATGTACAGTTTTTTGAGATTTTTCTTGACTAGGGTGTAATAATATGGACGATTCCTCATCTTGAATCTTGATGGTGGTTTTATCTTTCTTTTTGGCTTTAGAGAGCATTGTGAAAGTTCTAATAGATTTTCATGGTGCCATGGTCGTAGATAGAAGTTAGGGTTCGCGAGAGAGAGAGAGAGTGTTTAGAGTAATAGAGAGAAAGGAGGGAGTTTTGAATGTTTAATTTTTGAAAGTGTTTTAAAGAAGGAGATGTTGCACATGTGGGTTAAAATAATGGCTAGGAAGATATGAAGCCTCATTCTTTTATTTTAGTTTATCCAAAACAACATAATTTTTTTTATTTTTTATTATTATAAAGGAAAGTACACATCTATTTCATTTCTAATAAATTCAAATCTATTTTTATCTAACAATTTTGTAAATATATCAGCTAATTAAAATTCAGTATTAACAAAATCAAGAATAATATCTCCATTATTAACATGATTTCTTATAAAGTAATGCCTTACTTCAATATGTTTAGATCTATAATTATGAACTGGATTTTTAGTTAGATTAATAGCACTTATATTATCAAATTTTATTGGAATATTTTTACACACAAAACCATAGTCACAATTGTTGTTTAATCCATAGAACTTGAGTACAAAAATTCCCAATTGAAACATATTCTGCTTCAGCTGTTGATAGGGCAACAAAATTTTGTTTCTTAGATGACCAAGATATAAGCTTGGCCCTTAAAAATTGGTAAGTATTTGAAGTACTTATTTTATCGATCTTGCAACCTATATAATCAATATCTGAATATCCTATTAAATCAATATTTGATTTTTAGGATACTAAATTCCTAATTTTGTAATATAAGATATATATTTGAAAATTCTTTTGACAGTTGTTAAATGTGTTTCAGTTGGATTTGTTTGAAATCTAGTACACACACACAAACAATAAACAATATTTCTGGTCTAGATGCAGTTAAATATAACAAAGATCAAATTAAACTTCTACAAAGTTTTTCATGTACCTTTTTACTGGAGATGTCAAGATCTAACCTTATTGAAGTTGACATCAAAGTAGCAGCTCCTTTAACATTTTCAAATTCAAATTTTTGGAGCATTTGCTTAGCATACTTTTCTTGGTGAATAAATATTCCTTGAGAAGTTTGCTTGATTTGCAATCCAAGAAAGAAGTTTAGCTCTCATTAAAGACATCTCAAATTTAGCCTACATTAACTTTGAAAATTCCTTGCAATACACTTCATTAATAGAACAAAAAATAATATTATCAACATAAATCTGTACTACCAAAATATCTTTGTCGAAATGTTTAATAAAAAGAGTTATGTCGACTTTTCCTTTTGAAAAATTGTTTTTGATTAGAAAATTACTTAACCTTTCATACCAAGCTCAAAGAGCTTGTTTTAAACCATGAAGAGTTTTTTGTAATTTAAAAACACAATCTTCTTTTAATGGATCTTCAAATCTTAGGGGTTGTTCTACAAATACTTCTTCTTTGATATATCCATTTAAAAAAAGTACTTTTTACGTTCATTTGAAATAATTTGAATTCTTTGTGACAAGCATAAGCTAATGATAGTCTAATAGCTTCTAATCTAGCAACAAGAGCATAAGTTTCATTGAAATCAATACTTTCTTCTTGTAAATATCCTTTTTGCTACAAGCCCTACTTTATTTCTAACTACCTTACCTTGTTTATCAAGTTTATTTTTGAAAACCCATTTTGCTCCAATAATGGATTTATCCATTAGTCTTGGAACTAGTGTCCACACTTGATTTCTTTGGAATTGTGCTAATTCCTCTTGCATGGCATTAATCCAGTTATTGTCTATCAAAGCTTCATTTACATTGTCAGGTTCAATTTTAGATAATAAAGCAAATTGGTTTTTAATATCTTGTAACTTTGATATAGTTTTGACTTGAGAATCTATTTTGCCAAGCACCTGTTCTTATGGATGATATGACTTAAATCTCCAAGGTTTAGAAGATTTGGTTACAACCTATTTAGGTTCAATAGTACCTTTGGGCAAACTGTCTAAGTGATTGTCTAACACACCTTCTGTAGAAGTGTTTGTTAGACCATCTACTCGACTATCTAACCAACCTTCTTCTAAGGCTCAATTGAACCTTTTGTTTTAGGTTCCATAGGTACTTAACCATATCTTGTAAACCTTATTGATGATTTAAATATTCACCCTTATTCTTTTTATTTATAACATTATCATTATCATCTGTGATTAGGTTATCAATAAACTTGACATTTATAGATTCTTCTGCTAATCTAGTTACTTGATTAAAAATATGGAAAGCCTTACTAGTCGTCGAATAACTAAGAAAGATATCCTTATCAACTCTTTCATCAAATTTACCAAGATTCTATCTAGATTTCTTGATGAAGCATTTAGTCTTGAATATGTAAAAATATAACACATTCGACTTCCTACCTTTGTACATTTCATAAGCAGTTTTCTACATCAAAGATCTTACATAAACACGATTAGAATATAACAAAAATGTAGATATTACTTCAGCCCATAAATATTTAGGTACATTACTCTCATTTAGCATGCTTCTTGCCATTTTTTATAAAACTCTATTTTTTTTCTACTACTCCATTTTGCTATGGAGTATATGGAGTAGAAAAATTATATTTTATTTCACTTTTCTCACAAAACTTGATAAAATTTTCATTTTCAAATTCTTTACCATCATTAGTTCTTAAACTTATGATTGAAAACTCTTTTCGTTTTGAACTTGTTTCTCAAAAGTATCAAATGTATCACTCTTGTTTCTAAGAAATAAAACCCATGTAAAATGTAAAAAGTCATTGACTATTACTAAATCATATTTATTACCTCATAAGCTCAAGGTTCTTATCGGACCAAAAAGATTAAGATGTAGAAGTTCTAAAGGTCTTTTTGTAAAAATATTTTTTTTAGACTTATGAGAAATTGAAACCATTTTTTTTTTCAAACAAGTATTACATTTAATAACAAGTTTGTTTTTGAAAGTTTTTCTAGTTATGAAAAATTAACATGACCAAGTTTTTTATGCCAAATAAAGCAATTATCATTTATTGTTAAGGAACATCTTTTAATATCTACTCTTAATGGTTCAATCATGTGAATATTTCTTTTTTTCGAAAACCTTCAAATAGTTTTTTTCCATTTTGATCAAAAGCTTCTACTTTGTCTTTTCACAAAATTTTTTTTGTAACATTTGTCATAGAGTTGACTAATACTTAAGAGATTGTGTTTCAAACCTCTTACCAGAGAGACATTTTCAATTGTACTAGAAGGAAAGTCTACTGTACCAGTTGCAATTATTTTTCCTTTACTGTCATCACCAAATTAGGCATAACCTTCACTTTTCCATTCTAGTTTTGTGAGCAATGAAACATTTCCTAACATGTGTCATGAGCACCCACTATCATGAAACATTTTCCTAGATTGCTTGGAGAACTTAGCTTTATTATATCATAATCCTTCTTTCAAGTTACTCATTCTTTGAGATGATATTAACTTTTGTGGTCTTTCATCACTTTCAAAAATCTTAGTAAACATAGAAATCAATTTTTTTGAAACTTCATCGATTCTTACATCAAGCTCTTCAATTTCTTTTCTTAAGGTATTATTTTCATTTGTCAACATATCTTGTGCTTCTCATAAGATTTTATTATCCATATATAAAACTTTCATGTCATTTTTAAAAATATCATTTTTATCCAGTAACAACATATTAGTCTAACATACGACTTCTTTTATATTTTGTAGAGATTCAATTTTTTCATTTTCCTTAGAGAGAGCCTTTAATAATTGTTTAACTTGTTTTCTAAAGCTACCAGGCATATCACTCTCAGATTTAGAAGATACCTTAGATAAAATCATGACGCAAAGATTTGTCTCTTCTTCATTATTTGATCCAACATCTAACTCAACGTCTAACTCATCATGATCACTCCATATTGCCATTAAGGCTTTTTGTTTCTTTTTGTATTTGTCCATCTTTTTTATCAGCACAAGACATTCATACTTGATATGTCCTGGCTTCTTGCATTCAAAGAAAACTATTTCTTTCTTTTTCTCTTCCTTTTCTTCTTTTTCTGTGAAAACCTTTTCTGTACTATACTTGGATTGATTAGTAGAAAAACGTTTAGACCGTTCAGAATGCTTACCATTTTTCTTGAATACTTTTGTAAATCTTCAAACTAGCATCGTCGAATCATCATTGTCTTCCTCATTGTTTGATTCTTTGTCTGGCTTAATTTCTTGAAAGTGTAATGGGAGGATAGTACTCACTAAGTTAGATGTAGCTTACACTTTAATAGTATTTCAATTTTGTAGGAATCAATATAGCTCGAGCCTAGCTGACAGATGTTAGAGGTTAGTTCAGGATATGATAGGATGAGAGCATGTGAGATAAGAGAGAGAAAGAGATCATTATTTAGAGACTTTGATTTGGTTATGTGATATTTCAATAGTTTAGCATATACCTATCTACTATTTATATGGACTAATCTTATTATGGCTAACTAATCATAAGATAGATGATATCATGAATATAGTCTCAAAAGTTATTAATTATGATAATGAATGATATTATTTAGTCTATCTTATTTGTTCTTTTATTTCTCTTATATTTTATGGAACTATTATACTATTAGAGTAACTAAATGTATAATGTGTGCTATGTGAAATCTATGAATAATAAGGGTGCTATTCCAAAATTTTTGTATAGTGTACTTAAACAGTTATATTTAGGATACTCCTTCGGCTATGATACTTTTCTCTTTAAACCTTACTTTTCTTTCTTATTCTTTATTTGTTATAAAATTTCCCTCTCAATTTTGTCTCACCAAGACACACACACACTCTCTCTCTCAATACTCTTTCTATCACGCTCTATCTTTTCAACATTCTCCCTCTCACTCACTGTACATTTAAACTCCCACACTAACACGTTCTCTCTCTTTCGCTTAAACACTCATCTGCTCTCCCTCCCTCTCTCTATCACACTCAGCCCACAAAACTTCACTATCTCACATAGCTTCATTCTCACATAGATTCTTGTATCGATTTTTTTCTCTCCCTAATTGTGTCTCTATGACTCTCTCTTTCTAAATATAAACCCCTTACACACATTTTCCTCTCTATCTCATCTCCTTCTTGTTTGTCTCTCTCTAGTTCACACCTTCACACTTGCATAAGCACTTTGCTCTCATGTTAGGCAGTCTCTCACATGCTTTCATTGAGCATAATCTCATATGATCTCTAGAAGCTTGTATACCTCTTGCTAACTTTGTCTCTTGGACTCGTTGATTTTGATCTTTGAATCAATGGAAAGACTTGAATTTAAGGCGAAGACCAAGTGGTCGTAACTTCACAACTATTTAGCAATGACACAAACGAAATGAATTTGAGGAGAAGCTAATTGAAAAAAAAAATGAAGAAAAAAGCCAAAGATGATGGATTATACAATGAAGCTTGGTTTTCTAGTGAAGCTTGGCCTTTTGTCGAGATCTTATCAATCCACAAACAATTTTTATATATTTTTTATTTCATTTCACTTTTTTTATCTCTCATAGTCTTATCGTTGTATGTTTGTTATTTTAATTTTGTTTGCAATATTTATTTTATGATTTCTTTAGAATTGATCTTCAACAAAGTAGTGGTGGCACCATTGAAGTTGATGAAGGAGAAGAGCTCATTTAGTAGCTTGTTAATGGCAATGCTCGAAAGGTTTGATTGATGTAAGCTTCCATTGTTGTCCATGGTTGTTGTTTGTGTTATTGAAGTCTTCTAGCAAAGCCAAGAACCTATAAATAAGAAGATGATTTTAATTTCGTTATTCTAAAATTATTGGTTATGATATTTAATATATTATTTTATACTTATAGTCATAATTTATTTGATGTGTTTGTTTAAAAGGTAATTATACTGTTTGTTAAATTCCAATTTAGCTTTATTGTATATGATATCATTTAATGTAAATTTAGGTTAATAAGTTATTTTATTATCTCAATACTAAAAAATAAATCTTTTTAATGTAGTTAAAACCACCCCAATAAGTGCTAAATGGGGTAGTCAGGTTGTTAGGGTGGTTAGAATATCCATCCTATAGATGAGGTGCTGCAATAGGTCTAAGGATGATAGTAGCCACCCTAAAAAATACTTCTTAATATATAGTTGTTACAGTGACTAAAATCGTTCTAAAAAGCCTCTATAATATCTTTTGCTTAACTCTATTAGGGTGGGCAAAACCCTCTAATAGTATTTAATGGTGACATAACCACCCTAAAAAGGATGCTGATTAATGCACGAAGGAACTTCTTATCTATAGGGGTGGTTTAAATTGCCATAATAACTTTCTATTGGGCACTTTCAACTATTCTAAAAGTTTAGCTCAAGTATATTTGAGCACTTTTGCTTGTCTTAAAAGATTTGACTTTATTTAATTTGTTAGAGTATGCAATTATAAACATATCTAAAATTAAATATATATAGACATAATTTGAAAACCAATATTAAATACTAGTACCATCACAATATTTCTTCTATGAATCACCTAACAAAATAAAACACATTAACCAAATATAAAAATAAAACAATGTCTCCAAAGTGTGAAACCAAATTTAAATCAATTTCCAGTATTGTCATCAAAGCAACAATGAATTGTCAATATAAAATATTTCGAAATTTGTAACCATAATCCAATGAGTATTAAACATGTCATTTTTGGAACACCAAAACAAATAATAATAATAATAATAATAAAATAAAAATAAAAATAAAGCACTAACTAACATCATCATTCTTTTTTCCTTTGCATAACTATTTTTTAAAAACCATCATCTCCCTCAACCTAAAAATAAAAGAAAAAATATTAGTAAAATAATATTATGTTGTGATTTTTACATTTGCAAAATAAATATACATACAAAAAGTAATGGGTATGACGAAAACATCTCTAATAGTTTTTATCAAACCATACAATCTAAAGAGACGTTCATCATTCTTTATAGGAACACGAACAAGAAATTCACACCAATTGGAACCTAATGTTTCTCCTTCTGCTCGCCATGATTAATCAATTTTATGAATGACCCCTTTTGCAATTTTTTCTCTAGAACTAATTATACTTTTCAAAACAACAAAAGAACGCTAATAGCAAGAAAACAACAAACATATCAAATCTTTTTCTAAACTTAAAACTAACATCCTGTACTTTTAATTTAGTAAAGTAACATATACATAAGAAACCAAAAAACCAACATACACACTTGTAGATATTCAATATATTCTACTTATACTAAATAGTCAAGATCATAGAACCATAGTTAATAAAAAAAATAATAATCCACTTATAATTCAATTCACATGCCTACAAGGGTTGATGTTTGGAATTTAGTGTAGGTGGTTTTATACTCAAAATTTGATTGTAATAGCCTATGCTCTAAGCTTGAAGTTGAAGGTCTATTATTAAAACTTGGCATTAATGGTTTATCATTTGAACTTGTTGTCAATGAGTGGTTGAAGGATTTTGTGAATGCTTAAATAAGTTGCTACCTTGGTGTATACATTACACTAAAAGTGAATTTATTTCACACATTTCATGTCACAATTCAATAATGTTTGATTTAGATCCCTTGCTATGCTATAGCTGGTAGCATGATTAGGTATCCTACCACAAAAATTAGTGGGAGAGACAGCTAAATCATACATATGAGCATGCCTTGACTTTTCTTTCCCCATTACTTTAGAGCTGAACAACCAATGAACTTATAATGACTTCTCTTGTTGCTGCATTCATTGTAGTTCCATCTACCTTTGTATAGCAAATTATAAACATATGCTTGTGAGTTGGTGGATGATCTAACTTTTCTACCTATAGATAGGGACTTTAATCATGTGAAATTATTTAGTTAGTATCGGAATAGCATACTAATTTGCAATAGTTAAAGATAGTTGAAACCAAAATACATGCAAACATAAGTCACTTAACCACAACCCGCATATAACTTTAATTTCTATGTATATATGTTAAATGGAACACACCTACTAATCATGTGATTATAATCTAGGTTTTGTTGGCTGATGGAAACATGTGCTATAAAGCTCACTGATCAATGATATAAAGGTAAGAAAAACCACTCAAGAACTTCACTACCATGGCAAAAAGTAAAAGACCAATCAAACCATATGCATCAAAGTATCTTGCTACAACAATTGAAATACTTTAGTTACAAGAACAATTATTTCTTAGGCACTAGAGAGGAGATAAAAAATCAGTACAAATTGTATCATCTAAAGAATATGTGCTCTAACATGCACTATGCTTTCCAATGATTTAGAAGTCTAACTCAACAATGATAACAAATTGCAACTTGACAAGGTGTTAGTGCCTCACTGTAAAGATAAATAGAAGCTAAAAGGCTCCAATAAAATAAAAGTTACTAGATAAATCAATGCTCCAAGCAGTAATAAAAAATATTTTGGTATAACCTTTTTATTCATTTGCAAAAATAAATAAATAAATAAATAATATAATATGATCAAGTATTATCATTCATAATAACCTCCACCAACTTCTACACTTAATATATGGAGGAATCCTAAATTCATTATTCCAAATAGCTAAAGATTGAATGTCTTTCATAGAAAGCTAGCAAAGAAGAATGAATATATTGAAGGAAGTTAATCTACTATGCAACTTAGATAGCACTTATGAGTTAAAGTTCTTTCAATGATATCGATAGGAAAAAAACAAGAAGAAGAATAGCAACAGAATAGAGACATAGTCAATATAGCCAGAACAAGGTTATGATAACATTGTAAATTTCCCTAGCATTCCATGATGCAAAAGATTATGTAACAATAATAAATAAGTACTCAAAATAGTTAGTTGAAGAAGAACAGTTTTAGGGTCAATCATAAACCACTTAAATCTTTACTAAGAGTAGATGACAAAAATCTTCAACCTTATCTTAATGATTGAGAATTATACTCATGTAGGACATCCAATTCCATTTCTGAGGCACTAGCAACTTTAGCAAGAATTATATACACCAACATCTACTAGTAACAAAGATAAGATGATTCATACATTATTTTAATGATTAAACACTTACTTTTATTTCCTTGATTATCATAATACTTGTTTACCCCTTTACAATGAATCATCTTTAGTTATGCTCTATTCTTCTTATTTCGATTACTCAACCCCTATAATTAAAAGGAAATATTTAGTTAGTTGACCCATATGAGAAACTATCAATAATTATGTAATTGAGCTTATGAGATTTAATCCCATTGTTACTTCTTTTAACTAATATTGAATAAGCTTTTTCCATTGTGCTTTAATCACTTAATCATCATTATGTGGTTTCTCTAGCCCATCAAGAGGCATGTTTCCATCAAAATATTTAGCCTCTAATAACTCCTTCAAGTCCTCCACTTTTTACTAATATAATTTGTTGGTCCCAATTAGATTAACCAAGAGGGGGGGTGAATTGATTAATTACTTAAAATTTCACTTTTTCGCGAATTAACTAAAACTCTTGACTAATAAAATCACGTGAATAACAATAATGAAGAACAATAATGTGCAGTCAATAAAAGTAGAGAAGAGTAGAATGCTCAGATATTTATAGAGGTTCCGCCTCGAGCGTCAGTCCTCTCTTCCAGCTCCACGCCGGGGTCCCGGTTGTCTATACTGGTTGTGTTTCACTATATCAACAAATCGAAGATATACAACACAAGCCTCTTTAAGGCAAAGTCTCATTGTTGAGTCTTTCTAGCTTCTTCACTAAGCTAATCACTCAACTACAGTGATGAAACAACAAACAATTCCCTTTCCACGAAAGGAATCTCAACAACAACAACAATGAGGAATAACAAATTTCCTCTAGATCACATATATATGTAAAGATATTTTCTTGAAGATGTATGAGTCTTTTCTTCTCGTATGTAATTTTTCTTTCAACAACGTCCTTTCTTCTGGTATTTCAACGTTCTCCCCTCTTTTTTTTCATTTGAATTAAACACTTTATATATGGAGGAAATATAACGGCTACTTTCCACGTGATAATCTTGAATTTATTTTAGAATTTTCAATTCAAAAATAAGTTGGATCTGTTGAGGAAGATCTGCATTCGTGATATTCTTGTTGAGGATAAGCTTGGATAATTAGTTTGACCGAGATCTTCTTTGGATATATCTCTTGGATCAAGTTTGTTGAAGATATCCCTCACAGTGTGGAACCATATCTTGATATAACAACCATATCTCTTATCCTTATCTTTGTAACTACTGGATCTCCCAAAATATAGTACAAATATTCAATTTTAAATCTGGATAAAACTTGTAAATCCTATATGATCTCACTTTATCATAAAATGAAATCTTTGAATAAAATCTTGTAAAACTTTATGTAAATTAAAAAACCTTTGATATAAAATCCAACTTTAGTAAAACACATCAAGTATGTTACCCAAAAATACTTGACACGTGGAGCTAGGCCTTGAAATTTATTAAAAATATCGATATAAAATTTAGAACGAAATCTGGAAAAATTCGTAACAAACATGAAAGGTTCTGAAAGTGCTTTTGAAGCAAACCTGTTAACTGTCCTGAAGGTTCTGAAAGTGCTTTTGAAGCAAACTTGTCAACTGTTCTCCTGTTATGAAGGTTCTGAAAGTGCTTCTGAAGGTTACCACGATAACTACGGATACACTACACAACTTCTGAAACACCTTCTGTCAGAACAAAAATAGTCTTTATAACACTTTTGAAGGTTCTGAATAAGCTTCTGTCTCCTTGTTCAACTTTAGAAAAAATTACGTGTTATCTTAAACATTCATTACACTTATTCCTCTTTTGTTAACATCAAAACTAAATTAGAGAACTTAACATTCTCCCCCTAACATCAACATTCTCCCCCTTTTTGATGATAACAAAACATCATTAGATAATCAAAATATACACAACTTTCATGTTTAAGCATATATTCCTATAACAGAATCTTAAGCATAATCGTGTTATTATAAACACATTGATCATAAGCACTCATAAGCAATATAGAATCATTATAAGCAGCATTGATAGATATAATAGAATAGATATAATAGAATCATTCTTCTCCTAACATCAACATTTACCATTCTCCCCCTTTTTGTTAACAGCAAAAGGGATATCTCCCCCTTAAACGATGCGTAAAAGATAACAAAAGTCTTTTACAACTTGATTCGAAAACAAAATTTAAAAGAACTAAGATTTTCTAGATCTTGTGACTCGAGAGGTAGAGGGAGTGGTGGAATGTTTGGTTGACGAAGGTTTCTCTGGTGAAGTATCTAAGTCGATGATGTGAGCGCCAGAGCGAACATAATCTGGAAATTTGTTGGATAAGAAGAGCTTGATTTCACCATGAAGACTTGTGACAGATTAGGATATTTTATCCGTCTTGGAGTCCAAAATCTTGAAGGAGTTAGTAACTGAATCTCCAATCTTCCTCACTTGAGAGACAAATTTATCAAACGCAATCACATTATTAGATAAATCTTGTTTGACTCTTGCACTAAATTCATCATAGAGAATTCTATAGTGATGGAGATCGGTAATCATTTTCTCAGAATTCTTCTTGATATCAGAAAGAATATCAGAAGTTTGTTTAACTTGTAACTCCATTGATTCAAGTCTCCTCAGATCAGATCGTTGTAGAACTTCATCTATCAAAGTTGTCTTAACCAAATCCGATAGTTCATGTTTCAAACTTTCTCGAACAACATTCTTTATTTGTTCTAGATCAACATTGGATATAACTTCTTTTGTTCCACTCTTCCCAGCCTCTTCACCATATGATTTCTTCCCATGATCTGTTTCAACCTCTGTTCTAGGTTCTGAACTAGGTTCAGAACCTCCTTCTTGAACAGATATTCCAAAAGGAACTATCCTTTTCATATGCTTTTGATGGACAAAATGTGCACCATCATTCGCATACCACAAACAATCCTTAACAAAAATGGACATATGATGAAAAACTTCTTTACCTATCCTCTTTAATTTAATAGGTTCAGATGAGCTGGTAGGCAAAACTATCCCTTTAAACACAAACAATCACATCAGTATATTCCCAAACACTAAACTTTCTTTATTCCTCCAAATTTGATCAATGACTCTAGAAGCCATGTCCACATTCCTTTTGTTAATCATTGCATAGATAATTTGAGCATGTTCTATGGACATTGAAGTAGAACTGCCCTTCCTTGGACATAGACACTCAACAATTATCTTATGAATGATAAGAGGAAACAACTCGAAATCAATGACTATTGCTTCTTTTCCATAATCCATTTGCAATCCTCCATTTATAGCAGCAAACAGATCATTCCTAGGCATGTTCGTAATCTCTACATCATCATTTACTTCATGTAGATGTAGACATTTAATTACATCTTCCCTAGAAATTGAAATGTCTTGATCACATACTCTGGAAACTAAAACATTCCCTTCCGCAAGACTTAAACTTCCATAAAATTCTTTGACACATTCTCCATAAACTAGAACTTAAGTAGAGCAAAGTTCCATGCATCCTATGGGTTCTAACAGTTCATTCTAGTAAAATCCATTACTAGTAAAGAAATTAAAATCCACAAAACTACAAGAACACACCTCATTTTTCTTCTTTCGAAGAGATTTTAAATTTGAGGGTTTCAGAGTTAGTACATTCTCTTGTTTCATTTGCTTCTTGGATGCTTTCTTGAGCGGAGAGGTTTCTTGAGTAGCTTTTCTTTTTTCCTTTTGAAGACGATGCAACTCATTTTCTTTTGAAAATCTTCTTGGAACCTATGATAGATTTGGAATCAGGGGAACTCGGATTCTCCTCTATTGAAGGTTCTTGATATTTTTCCGAAGAATTTGAAGATTCATCATGAATCACTAAAGGCTTGTTTGATGATTTTGTTTTGAATGATTTTTGTTTGAGGCGTTCTGAGGATTTAGGCGCCATTGGAGTTGCAATGAGAGAGAAGGAAAATAGAGAGAGAGAAAGAGAACAAATTTCGAAGGAAGAGAATTAGAGAAGAAAGAAAACGAATGAAAAGAAAAAATATTTTAAATGAATAAAGATTTTTCAATATTTTCGGGGGAAAAAATCAAAAGGGGTTACAAATTCCTAATTCATTTCTAATAAATTCAAAATTTACCTTTTCAAGAGGTTTAGTAAAAATATCTGCAAATTGATTATCGGTTGACACAAATTCAACATTTATATCTCCATTATGCACATGATCTCTAATAAAATGATGTCTAATTTCTATATGTTTTGACCTAGAATGATGTACTGGATTCTTTTTCAAATTTATTGCACTCGTGTTGTCACATTTAATTGGCACAGTTTTAAAATTTATTCCATAATCATTCAATTGTTGTTTTATCCATAAAACTTGTGCATAGCAATTTCCAATAGAAACATATTCAGCTTCAGCTGTGGATAGAGCAACAGAATTTTGTTTTTTAGAAGACCAAGAAATTAATTTATCACCTAGGAATTGGCAAGTACCAGATGTGCTTTTTCTATCAATTTTACATCCAGTATAATCTGCATCAGAATATCCTATTAGATCAAAATTCTGATTTTTAGGATACCATATGCCTAAATTAGAATTATTAACTAGGTATTTGAAAATTCTCTTTACGGCTGATAAATGAATTTCTGTTGGTGCAGCTTGAAATCTAGTACACAAACACACACTGAACAAAATATCCGGTCTAGATGCAGTCAAATACAATAAAGAACCTATAAGACTCCTATAAAATTTTTCACTTACCTTCTTTCCATTTACGTCAGAGTCTAACCTTGATGAAGTACTCATAGGTGTTGTAACCTTTTTGCATCCATCATATCCAAATTTCTTCAATATTTGTTTTGTGTATTTTTCTTGATGAACAAAAATTCCTTCCTTTGTTTGTTTTATTTGAAGTCCCAAAAAGAATGTCAACTCTCCCATCATTGACATTTCAAATTCTGCCTGCATGGTCTCAGCAAATTCTTGACACAACAATTCTTTAGTAGATCCAAAGATAATATCATCCACATATATTTGTACAACTAAGATATCATTATCAAAAGTTTTTAAGAATAAAGTAGTATCCACTTTTCCTCTATGAAAACCTTTAGAGATAAAAAACATACTCAATCTTTCATACCAAGCTCTTGGAGCTTGTTTCAAACCATATAGTGCTTTATTTAATTTAAAAACATAGTTTGATTTGAAGGGATCTTCAAAACCAGGTGGTTGTTCCACATAAACTTCTTCCTTTATAAAACTATTTTAAAATGCACTTTTTACATCCATTTGAAAAACTTTAAAATCCTTATAAGATGCATATGCAAGCATTAACCGTATTGCTTCTAGTCTAGCAACATGTGCATATGTTTCATCAAAATCTATTCCTTCTTCTTGTGAATAACCTTTAGCTACTGATCTTGCTTTATTTCTTATAATTTTACTGTCTTCATCTAATTTATTTTTAAACACCCATTTACTTCCAATTATAGACTTCCCTCTAGGTCTAGGAACTAAATTCCATACATTGTTTCTTTGAAATTGATTTAATTCTTCTTGCATAGACATAATCCAATTAGCATCATTCAGAGCTTCTTCAATCTTACTAGGTTCAATTTCAGATAACATCACAAAATGATTTTCAAGATTTTGTAATTTAGCTCTTGTTTTAACACCCGATTGTATATTACCTATTATTTGATCAGAAGGATGTGCGGACTTATACCTCCAAGCTTTAGAAGCCTCTTGTTCAAATCTTACAACTTCTGAAGTACCTTCTGTATTTGCCTCTGAAATAGGTTCTGGATGATCAGATCCTCGAATATTAACAGCAGGTGCTTCGAACTTAGGTTCTGAACTAACTTCTGCTTTAGAATTGGAGTCCTTTTCTTCATCAGAATCAACATCCTTTAAATCCTCAATAAACTTAACATTTATCGATTCTTCAATAATGTTTGATGACTTATTGAAAACATGATAAGCACGACTATTTAAAGAATATCCTAAGAAAATAGCTTCTTCAGATCTTTCATCAAACTTACCAAGGTTGAGTGGGTTCTTCTTCACAAAACATTTAGATCTAAAGATATGAAAATATGAAACGTTAGGTTTCTTACCTCGAAACATCTTATAAGCAGTCTTTGATGTCATAGGTCGAATGAAAACTCTATTGATGATATAGCAAGCTATAGAAACTGCTTCTGCCCAAAAATACTTAGCAATTCCACTCTCATTTAACATAGATCTAGTCATCTCTTGTAAAGTTCTATTCTTACGTTCCACTACTCCATTTTGTTGAGGAGTGTATGGAGCTGAGAAATTATGAGATATACCATGTTCTTCACAAAAATTAAAAAAACTTGCATTTTGAAATTCTGTTCCATGATCAGTTCGAAGACTAATTATGGAAACTCCTTTTTCATTTTGTATTTGTTTTGCAAACTTTTGAAAAGAACCAAAGGTATCTCTCTTGTGTCGCAAGAATATAACCCAAGTGTATCTTGAACATTAAAAGCATAGCACTTGTCTTGATCAAAAATCATTCTATAACCTTTATCACATAACTGACTAATACTAAGTAAATTATGTTTTAAACCTTGCACAAGATATACATTTTCAATAAGAAACGTAGGCATACCAATCGTTCCAGTGACAATTATTTTACCTCTACTATCATCTCCAAACTTTACATACCCTTTTTCTTCCCAAGTTATGCTATTGAACAATGAAGCATCTCCAGTCATATGTCTAGAACATCCACTATCCAAATACCAAGTTCCTCTTATTTTAGCTTCATGTCCCTATACAAATAAAAAGAATTAAGTCCTTTTAGGAACCCAAGCAAGTTTGGGCCCTTTAAAAGATAAGCTCATTTGATTTCTTCGATTTACTTGTTGACTATTGAGCTTATTTCTTTTATAATAGCAAAATTTCTCAATATGACCAAATTTATTACAGAAGAAGCATGCATAAGAATTAACATTCCTATACCTGTCATTTACCTGTTTCTGGAAATTCTGGTTTGTATAACTTCTGTTATACCTTCTGACATTGCTTCTGTAGTACCCATTGTGTGGATACTTCTTGTCAGAATAACTTCTGTAATAGCCTCTGGTATTTCCTCTTTTAACAATATTTGTATTCGAAATGTACTCTTTACTTTTGAATTTATCAGTTAAGACTTGCTTAGCTTTAACAAAAAATGTATTTTGATTCGATTTTGAACTCGAACCATGCTCATATCCTAACCCATGTTTTTCATTTGAAACCCTTTGTGAAGAAATTAACATGGTCAATTTCTTGTCACTTTCATCAAATTTCTTAAAGGTAGTTTTCAACGAACTTGACAGTTCATCAATCTTTACCTTCATGTTACTTGTTTCTGCTTCAAGTAGTTGATTTTCTATTCTTAGTTTCTCTATACTCACATGCATGGATTCATTTTCTTGTTTCAAGATATCATTTTCATCCGCAAGTAACGAATTTGTTTGCTTTACTACCTCCTTTTCATTCTTAAGAGCGTTTATTTCATTTTCATACTTAGCTAATTTTGTATCAGCCCTTTTTAGTGCCTTTAGTAGCTTACTCATTTCTATTAGCATGTCAGTTTCAGTTACATCTTCATCAGATTCAGAATGTACCTCAGAACTAGCCATTAAGCACAAATTTGCCTCATCCTCTTCTTCTTCTGAATCCTCTGAATTTGTCTCTGTATCCTCTAAATCACTCCATGTTGCTAGCATTGCTCGACTTTTCTTTTTATAATTTTCCATTTTCTTGATCAGTGTTGGACATTCGTATTTGATGTGTCCTGGCTTTTTGCATTAATAACATTGAATCTCCCTTTTTTCTTTCTTCTTTTCTTTCTCCTTGTACGTTTTTCCTGCTTCATTATGCTTATATTCAGTACTTTTCTTGAAAACATTAAACTTCTTACCTCTTTGCTTCTTGAGCAGCCTGTTGAGTCTACGTGCTAGAAGACTGATGTCCTCTTCTTTCTCATCGTCGCTATCATCTGTTTCAGTTTCATTTTGCTTTATTTCCTTGACTTTAAACACAATCCCTTTGGTACCGTCTTCTCCTCTTTGCGTGTGGCTCATATGCCATGAGCTTTTCTCTCAATTGACTGAGAGTTAGCTTGTTTAGGTCTTGAGCTTCCTCTATAGCAGTTTTCTTTGCATCCCAAGATGGTGGCAATATCCTCAACATTTTCCTCACAAGATCTGGATCTGGAAGTTTCTTTCCAAGTGATGCAAGCTCATTTGTGATAGCTGTAAACCTGTTAAAAGCATCTTTGACATCTTCATTAGACTTAAACTTAAATAATTCATACTGTTGAATTAAAGCATTTATCTTAGTTTCCTTGATGGTATCCATCCCTTCATATGTATCAGATAGGATATCCCAAATCTCCTTTGCACTAGCACACGATGATATTAAATAGAACTCTAATGGAGCAATAGTAGTCAGTAATAAATTTTTTGCTTTGTTGTTCTTCTCGATAATTTTCTTCTCCGAATCTGACAAGGTTGAATCTCCGTTCAAGGTGATCAAACTGTCTCCATGTGAAATGACCTGCCATGAATCATAATCATTAGCTTTAATGTAAGTTTCCATACGCATCTTCCAATATGAGAAGTTTGAGCCATCGAAGTAGGGAGCTCGATTAATTGCAACATTATTTTCAACCATTTTGGATCACTCAAAATAGATGAGTCCTGCTCTGATACCAATTGTTGGTCCCAATTAGATTAATCAAGAGGGGGGTGAATTGATTAATTACTTAAAATTTCACTTTTTCGCGAATCAACTAAAACTCTTGACTAATAAAATCACGTGAATAACAATAATGAAGAACAATAATGTGCAGTAAATAAAAGTAGAGAAGAGTAGAATGCTCAGATATTTATAAAGGTTCCGCCTCGAGTGTCAGTCCTCTCTTCCAACTCTACGCTGGGGTCCCGGTTGTCTATACCAGTTGTGTTTCACTATATTAACAAATCGAAGATATACAACACAAGCCTCTTTAAGGCAAAGTCTCACTGTTGAGTCTTTCTAGCTTCTTCACTAAGCTAATCACTCAACTACAGTGATGAAACAACAAACAATTCCCTTTCCACGAAAGGAATCTCAACAACAAAAACAATGAGGAATAACAAATTTCCTCTAGATCACATATATATGTAAAGATATTTGCTTGAAGATGTATGAGTCTTTTCTTCTCGTGTGTAATTTTTCTTTCAACAACATTCTTTCTTTTGGTATTTCAACGTTCTCCCCTCTTTTTTTTTCATTTGAATTAAACGCTTTATATATGGAGGAAATATAACGGCTACTTTCCACGTGATAATCTTGAATTTATTTTTGAATTTTCAATTCAAAAATAAGTTGGATCTGTTGAGGAAGATTTGCATTCGTGATATTCTTGTTGAGGATAAGCTTGGATAATTAGTTTGACTGAGATCTTCTTTGGATATATCTCTTGGATCAAGTTTGTTGAAGATATCCCTCACATTGTGGAACCATATCTTGATATAACAACCATATCTCTTATCCTTATCTTTATAACTGCTGGATCTCCCAAAATATAGTACAAATATCCAATTTTAAATCTGGATAAAACTTGTAAATCCTATATGATCTCACTTTATCATAAAATGAAATCTTTGAATAAAATCTTGTAAAGCTTTATTTAAATTAAAAAACCTTTGATATAAAATCCAACTTTAGTAAAACAGATCAAGTATGTTACCCAAAAATACTTGACACGTGGAGCTAGGCCTTGAAATTTATTAAAACTATCGATATAAAATTTAGAACGTAATCTGGAAAAATTCGTAACAGACATGAAAGGTTCTGAAAGTGCTTCTGAAGCAAACCTGTTAACTGTCTGAAGGTTCTGAAAGTGCTTCTGAACAAACCTGTCAAGTTCCTGTATAAGGTTCTGAAAGTGCTTCTGAAGGTTACCACGATAACTACGGATACACTACACAACTTCTGAAACACCTTCTGTTAGAACAAAAATAGTCTTTATAACACTTTTGAAGGTTCTGAATAAGTTTCTGTCTCCTTATTCAACTTTAGAAAAAATTACGTGCTATTTTAAACATTCATTACACTCATTCCTCTTTCGTTAACATCAAAACTAAATTAGAGAACTTAACATTCTACCCCTAACATCAACATAATTGAAAATAAATTTTGTCCCTTCATCTAAGATATCAAAATTTAGCAACAAGAAGAAAATAAAAGCAAGTCATTATTAAGATTTATTGCATAATAGTAATATTTTGAAAATTTTAGCATGAACATTAGATCTCTCACCTTCATTATCTCTAGCATTTTTCTTTTACAATCTTTAAGAAAATCCTTTAGTCAGCATGGGTAAATGTCTCCCATTCTTGGCCTCTTAAGAAATTGCTATATCATGAAGAAGAAAATTGTAGTGTCTCGGAATCTTAGGCGCCACTACTCGCCATGTGTCCTTATCAAACAATGACATGTTAAGGCTCTTAACCCTACTTTGATACCATTCAAGTCTGTAACTTGTAATATCTAATATTCATTAATTTAATAAATTATCTGACAACATGTCATGCCCCAAAGGGGGCTTGGAAGTTTCCGCTAAAAATCATCATGGCATGTGTGCACTCATTACATGATAATCATCTTACTAGCCAGAGATCGTAAGACTCCAAATAATTAATTACATTTATGACTAATCATAGTACATAAAGTTACATAATAAAATATAATTATGGATATTCCGTATCCCATGGTCAACCATGATCGTAGAGAATCGGTATCCCCTACCAACTAGTAAAATGGAATAAAGTTTAAATTTCACAAATTCAATTTTATTTACATAGGGGTTCTAACATTTCATCTAAATAATCTATCCTTCGCAATTCTTACTTTATCGGCCTTATCTTCTAAAAACTCTCGACACTTCACATCTTATCCCATCTTAAGCTTTCATAACCTGTAAAAGGGTTTGTGGTGGGGTGAGCACACTCTGGCTTAGTGAATGGGAGGGTAATACTTTCAAAGCTACATACGTACAAGCAATTTCAAACCAAGTTATCAAATCATATGCTATACATGAACAACCATATGAATGCAGCATCTTACATAGTCTTCTAGTAATTGACATGAAGTCTAGGGTTTATGCTCCTTTGACCTTGGGTTGGGGATTCCGAAGCCACCATTAGTGCCCGGGTCTTACACATAATTTAATTACTCTTATCAGTTTATTGTATTTGTGTCTTAGCTTTAATGATCTAAGCCCAGGTTCCTTAATACACCGAGCATTACACCCTCAAGAGACAGGTCGAACTCGGAATCGTTAAGGCACGACAATCCCCTAATCACTTAGTTCGCACTTGGTGGAACAACGATCCTCTAATCACTTTCGACGTATCCTATAACAGTGATGGCCTTCAATCTCATGCAATGTCTAGTGTAAATGCATGTCAAGTTTAATCGAGTCCACTTCTTAATTAATTGATTCAAGGTGACTAAACAATATACAATCGCAAGCAATTCCCATTCAAGGCAATAAGGTACACTACCAAGCATTTAAAGACTACCACTTCCAAGAACAATCAATAGGAACCTAGTGGAATCCCATAACCAAATCTGCTATGTCTCATATTTACATTTACACAACAAGAAGATATTATGCATTTCACATCATAGGTAAAGCAAGAAAACCAAACCAAGTGGATGGAAACAATCTAGCTATACACAAGATTTTAGTTAACTTGACACCTTTGTGCCATTGACTTAAACGTCAAATCAACCTTTTGGGTTTGAACTACAATTCTCATTTCTCGACACCTTTGTGCCCTCCCACTTAAACATTGAATCAATCGCTAGGGATTGATTTACAATTATCATTTAGTGACAACTCTATGTCATTTCACCCTTCGAGGGCTTAGTTTTATGCATTCCTAAATGTCACTTAGGGTAGCCACAAGTATATATGTCCCTTCTAAATCTTCAAGTATCATATATATATGATAACAATATATACATATTTATAGGTTTAAAGCTTGTGCTTAACCAAAGGATGATCTGCTAAATGCTTTTCCCCTATGTACTCAAGAGAAGCAAGAGGATATAACTATTTCATTGAAAATAAGGGTTTTCATTTATGATTTGTATAATTATATGTATAAATTCATTCTATAAATATAATAGGAAAGTAATGTTGTCTAAGCATATATACATATCTAGAAGTAGATTATGATATGTGTATATAATGATAAACACATAATCTATTCCAGCTATGCATACCTACTCGGTAGCTATAGAGGGAAAAGTTAGGTTTATATATTTGGTTTAGTTTAAAGACAACAATTTTAAATCATGGTATTAAGCCTGTAGTAATAGCACTGGCAAGATGGTGCAAAGTGTTATTGTTAAGATAGTGATATCTAACCCTCAGTCCGTTCTATCATCTACATCATTAAAACAATATTCCTCTATAACTTATATAACTACCAATTTCTTCGTAAGTTCTTTTCTAAACTCGTCTAACCTCATTATATAACTTAATAATAATAATAATCACATCTAATTTGCAACTACAACCAAGCAAGTGAATTCACATACATAGCATATCAACACATAACATAACATTATAGCATATCATTAAGTTTCCCACTTACCTATTTAGGGTTGTCAAAGTCCTAACTGAAGTCGAGCAATTCCTGCGGGTAACCCCTTTACTTTCCTCTTGAAATTAGTGTCCTTCTGCAATGCTTCCTCAACCAAACCATAGAAAGCAACATCTCCACTTGACTTTAGTAGTTTCCTAGCACCTGATATGTGTACTCTACTCGCTATGCGTTTGATGGCAAGGCGTGAAGTTTCTTCCTTGAGAAACTTTGGGCTAACAAGATTCGAAACGTTGAACACTTCTTCAACGTGATTCCAATACAGGGTTTTAAAAGGAACGACCTTCCTAGGAATCATTGCTTCCAACACCTCAAGTTGCTGTGATCGACTGTCTGCTTTCCTTGTCTAGAAGTCGAGCAATGGAACGTCTTCGACCTGCATATCTAGAATTCCTTCTTCCATTTAGGCAAGATACCTTTAAAAAGGACAACTAAAGGTTTTGCATCACCTTCTTTCTTCTCTCCTTTGTTGACATCTCCACTTACAGGGTTTCCCATCCTTCTTACTGGTTTTCATCCTCACTCACACTTCTGTCACCATACATACACCAGCTACTCTTTATACACATACATGCCCACCTCTATTGTAATAATGTCATATGCACATGTACACATAAGTTTTACCTACGCACATACTCAAGATCAATACCCTATTGCCTTAATTTTTTGGCTCTTCTTCTCTTTTCCTTACCCCTTTTCCATCTTCAATTCTCGCTTTCACCTTCTTCTAACTTTTTGTCTCCCTTTCTCCTTATTCTCTTCTTCCTCTTAGCTCTCTTAACCATAACTTCTCTCCTTGTTTCTTTACTAGACCTTCTTCACCCTTCTAACTTCTCCAATTTCCTACTTCTTCTTCTCATTCCTCTTCACTATTCTCTAGCCCACACTTATGCATGTGCATATTTCAAATCTTCCCTTCTAATTCTCTATGTTTTTCCTCCTTTCTAAACATCTTCCATTTTCCTTTCTTCTTCCTTTTCTACTTCATATCTCCTACTCACCGAACCCCACCTACACACTGTACACACACACCTCGCACATACACCAGCACATTCCCACCCATACACATACATGCACATTTCGCACACACCACCTACACACACCAACACTCTCCTACCCAAACACACACACAGTCCACACACACCATGCACACCAGCACACTCTACTCATACACATACACACGCACTCCACACACACCATAGACACACCAGCACACGCTACTCATACACATACACACACCACACACCACCATCACATACATACACACATGCTCCGCACACACCACACATGATGAGGATCAACTAGCATCTAAGAGGATGGAACCAAAATCCTAAGATCCATTGCAAGGTATTAGAGGCCCAATGACTCGAGCTAGAGTTAGGATGATGAACGATGCTTTACAAGGACTAGTCATGGACTTACAAGCTAAGGAATCAAATTACACGAAAGGAGAACCAACTCCTATCAATTTGATTCACGTTTCCATGGAGGGATGTAAGGATTTAGAAGTCTTATAATAGATACATTTTTTTTATTGAACTGACAAGGGAACAAGTGTTTTCGGTTTTGGTTATTTTTTATGTTTATTGTATTTGTTTGGTTTGTACTTTAGTATAATTAGTTAGAAGTTGCAATCAATAGGAAGATAAGGCCGAATGCTATGTTACGAAACTTAGGTTATTATTTTTTTGTTATGTAATATCTTTATATCACTAAAGAGAGGGACATCGAAAAAACAAATTATCATTATTCTAAATTGAAAATTACATCTTTTCTTCAAAAAGAAAAACCTCTCTTATTCTTTGAGAAAGAACTCATTGGATTTTCTTCAACCGAATTGCTTAGGGAAATTTCTCTTGATAACATAGGTTTTAGTCAACAGAAGTGATTGGGGTCTAGTTTTGTTCTACTTATTTGAGATGTTCCTTGGGGATTTGATTTCAATTGCGATCGCTAGGTTCTAAGTTTAACATACCTAAGGTTTGCGCATCATTTCATATCAGAGCTTTGGCTTCTTAAATCAAGTAACCTCTATCTTTGTTAAATTATTTGTTTGTTCAATTCCATATTCTTATTCATACCATAGAATTCGTATAAAAAAAATTTGATTTGGTCATAAGAAATCCATTGGTGACTGACAACAACCACTGTTATCTTAGTTCATTGAAAATTCAAGTTGTGATTCATTCTTGTTCTGTCTTTGAGAATTCGTATTAAAAAAAAAAGTTCATATTTAGCCGTGAAAAAGAAATATCTAATTTCCAAAAATCACAAGATAAATTCTTATTTTGGCAAGTCATAAATCAATTGTTACAATATTCTTTCCAATTCCTTCCGTAACACATATCTTTGTCTTTCCAATTGTGTATCTGAATTGCATTGATACTCATTGACATATTCGGTGCAAATTTTGATCCCTTCAATTTTCATGATAATGATTGTTTTGACTTGTGTTTCCAAATTGGTAGTGAGTACTTGTTCATATCAACTAGAATTGTAATTATTCTCCATTGTTGCTGTGACTTGGAATCGATAAGTAATCAATAGGTTTTTACCTTAGTGGTTGCATTGAGGAGTTTTCCAATCCGAGCTCATATCAAAGAATTGTAAGAGCGGGGTGTGAGGACATTCTTGTTGAGAGATAAACACAAGTGGATTGTGAGAGCATTAGTAGTTGAGAGCAATACACGAGTGAGTTGTGAGAAACATATTATAAATTGTGTTACTAATTATTTTCTTAATTGTAGAGATATGTCGGGACAAAAAACAACTGGAGGTGATAATGGAGGAGGAGAGAATAGGGTGATGTTAGAGGCATTGATGGGGGGGATGAAGAGAATTTTGATGAGCTTGAACAAATCCATGAGAAGATGGATAAAATGGAAAGGAGTAAGGAATTGTCTAGCAATACCACTATCAAGCGAGGTGTGAGTAAACTAATGAGAGGAGGGATTAAGATAGAAGAAGGTGGGGAAAATGATTCTAGTGAGTACCAATATGTGAGGGAGAGAGGGAACACCTAGAGGCAAGATAGTAACTTGGGAAGTATTAAGATGAAGATACCCTCGTTTTAGGGGAAGAATGATTTAGAGTTGTATTTGGAGTGGGAGAGGAAGATAGATCATGTCTTTAAATGCCATAACTATATTGAGGAGAAGAAAATCAAATTGGCTACAGTTGAGTTCATAGACTATGTTAGTGTGTGGTGGGATCAGTTAGTGCGTAATAGATGCATATATGGAGAGCGACCTATTAGTACTTGGGATGAGATGAAAACTATTATGCAAAAATGGTTTATCCCTAGTCATTACCATAGGGATTTACTTAGGAAGTTCCAGGGATTGGCACAAGGGTCCAAGAGTGTAAAGGACTATTATAAGGAAATGGAGATAGCCATGATTAGAGCTAAAATGGAGGAGGATGATGAGGCGACAATGGCTAGATTCATTAATGGGCTGAATCGGGAGATTGTTAATGTGGTAGACTTACATCATTATTTAGATATGGAAGAATTGTTGCATAGGGTAATCAAAGTGGAGCGACAATTGAAGTATAAGAGCAATCCAAGGTCTGGGGCGACTTCCAGCTATTCATGGAAGTCCAATTGGAAGAAGAATTCCACGGATTCGAAGCCTAAAGAGGACGTGAAGGCTAAGAGTCCAGTTGCTTGTTTAAAGGTAAAATTGACACTAAACCATCTTCCAGAACTAGAGATATTAAATGTTTCAGGTGTCAAGGATTTAGACATATTGCATCTCAGTGTCCAAATCAAAGGGTTATGATCATTTGTGACAATGGAGATGTAGAGAGCGTCAGTTATGAGGAGGATGATGTGTCACCATCAGAGGAATATGAAGATGTTGATTTGGAGGGACCCATGAGTGGAGAGTTATATGTCACTATGCAAGTACTTAGTGTACAACCGCAGGAAGATGGTGAGGGGATCTAACATGAACATATATTTCATATACGGTGTCATGTACAAAATAAAGTGCGTAGTTTTGATACGATTCCAAGAGCTAAGATATGAGCACCAAAGAAATCCAAGTCAATCCGAGCTTTAGGTGGCAGTACGGGATCCAAAAAAGGAGGACATAGGTGTCGGGAGGACCCAAGGCGAAGTTCGACCAGCCTTAAGCCGACCTTGAATAAAGGCCGGCCAAATTAGTTCTAAGGCCGCTGGCCTTGGTGCCGGTGTATATATAAGTAGGCCGCTGGCCTATGTATTTAGGCCACCGGCCTTTTGGCCGGCCTTGAATGGCCTCGCACAACTTTTTCTAGGCATGATATAAATAGTGTCTTTAGGTATTTCGAGGATAAAATGTTATTTTTGGTTGTAAGCAAACACTTTGAGCGTGTGTGTGAATCCTCTTTGGGATTCTTGAATATTGAGAATTGATTTTCACTTTATTCTTATTGTTCTTATCAAATTCTTGGTTCCTATAGAATTTGTGGCGAGCATTGTTATTGAATTCTTGGAATTCTTTAACCTTAGTGATTGATTTATAGAACGTGGTCTCTATCGTTCTATGATTTGATTGCAAATTAGTTTAATTTTATCAATCTTGGCATCTATAGATTAGTAATTTTATCTATATCCTTTGATTTTACTTTGTTAGTACCAAATATAGAAAACCCTAAAATTTGTAACATTTGATTGTTATTGACGATTTGATTTGTGTGGAAGGATTCGATTTCCAATTTCGTGTCATTTGGTATCAGAGTAAATCAAATCCATAACATTTGGTATAAGAGCTTAGCAAATCCGTAACATTTGGTATCAGAGCGAAGGATTCGATCAGAAGGCGGGTTAAATCGGTAAGGTTGTTGAATCTCAACTCAATTGTAGTTTTAATTCAATACTGCCATTGGTTGGAAAATTTGGGAATTTATTTTGATAAGTATTGCTGTGAATTCAATTGTTGGGTGTTGAATTGGTGTTTGGGTTATTGTTGAGAATTGGGGGTTTTGTGAATATCTTTGCTAAATTCAATTGTTGGGTGTTCAATTACTGTGAATTGGTGTTTGGGGCTGTTGTTGAGAATTGGGTTTTTGATAATATCTTTGCTGAAATTTTGATTGGTAGAGATGTCGTCGCATGGAAGTGTTCATAACAACAACAATAAGAATGATGCTGATAATGGGGGTGAGGTTTTGACTTGGGCTGAGTTCAATCAAATCCAAGAAAATATTAGATTGATTATGGAGAGATTGGAGGTTAGGGATAGAAGAAGCCATAATGGTGCAGGAATTAGGAGGAGACATTCTAGTGGTGAATCTGATGCTGGTAGTGAAAAGAGTAAGAGGGGAAACAATGATGACAGGCGTAAGGGGATTGAAAACATCAAGCTGAAAATTCCACCTTTGACTGGTAGTAGTAAACTAGAGGAATTCCTAGACTGGGTGCCACGGGTTGAGAAGGTATTTGATTGCTATGAGTGGGATGAGCGCATGAAGGTAAAAATGGCTTCTCTATCATTCTCTGAATATGCTAGTCTGTGGTGGGATAAATTACAAACTGAGAGACGTAGGGTAGATGAGGAGAAAGTGCATTCATGGGCTTTGATGAAAAGGTTGATGAGACATAGATTTGTGCCAGATTACTATAAACAAGAGATGCTGATGGAGTTGCAATCCTTGAGGCAGGGTAAGAGAAGCATAGAAGAGTATATGAAGGAGTTTGAGACACTAATGGCAAGGTGTGATATTAGGGAATCATTAGATGAATCCATAGCTCGTTTCATCAATGGGTTGAAGATGGACATTGCCAATGTAGTGGAACTCCAGCATTATCAGACTCTTGAGGATGTGATTAAATTAGCCAGTCGGGTTGAGCGGCATCAGTGCAGGCGGGATCAGAAATGGCAGGATTAGAAATCATATCACCACCATAAGTCAAATGATGGTGAGAGGGAGAAGGAAAGGAAGGAAAAAGGAAAGGCAGTCGCTAGTGAGGCTGTTGATCAAACACAACAGAAGAAGAGCAGGGATATAAAATGTTTTAAGTGTTTAGGACTTGGCCATATTGCTTCTCAATGTCCTAATAAAAGGGTTATGGTCATAAAGGGGGACAAAGTTGAGAGTGAGGAAGAAGGATAGAAGAGTACTGAGGCAGAAGAGGAAGATGAAGACATTATAGCGAATCCAGTATAGGGAGACTTGCTAATGGTTAAGCAGGATGAAGCTGTTCCTAATCAGAGAGCCAATTTATTTCATATCCAAGGCATGGTGCAGGGGAAGACTTGTTTGATTGTGGTTGACACAGGCAGTTGCACTAATGTTGCTTAGCAAGCTAGCTTACTAAGTTGGGTTTACAGGTGGAGCAGCATCCAAGACCTTATGCACTTCATTAGTTGAGTCCACAGGGAGTTGTTCATGTACATAAATAGGCTCGTGTTCCATTACTTATTGGTGATTATACTGACGAGATTGTTTGTGATGTAGTTCTCATGGAAGCTACACATTTGATCCTTGGAAGACCTTGGCAGTATGACCTCAGAGCCAAGTATGATGGATACACCAATGAGTATACCATTCAGCAGCAGGGCAAGGCATACAAGCTTCTTCCTACGAGTCCAATTGAGGTACAACAAACAAGGTTGATTTTCCTTAAGAAGCCTAAGGGAAAGAGGAGTCTGTTTATGTAGTCTAGCAGGATGGACGATACAGATTCGAGGTCCAATCTTTTTCAACATGGAGGGAATGATACGATTCCAAGAGCTAAGATACGAGCACCAAAGAAATCTAAGTCAATCCGAGCTTTAGGTGGCAGTACATGATCCAAAAAAGGAGGACATAGGCGTCGGGAGGACCCAAGGCGAAGTTCGGCCAGCCTTAAGCCGGCCTTGAATAAAGGCCAGCTAAATTAGTTCTAAGGCCGTCGGCTTTGGTGCCAGCGTATATATAAGTAGGCCGCTAGCTTTTGGCGCCGGCCTTGAATGGCCTCGCACAACTTTTTCTAGGCATGATATAAATAGTGTCTTTAGGTATCTCGGGGACAAAATGTTATTTTTGGTTGTAAGCAAACACTTTGAGCGTGTGTGTGAATCTTCTTTAGGATTCTTGAATATTGAGAATTGATTTTCACTTTATTCTTATTGTTCTTATCAAATTCTTGGTTCCTATAGAATTTGTGGCGAGCATTGTTATTGAATTCTTAGAATTCTTTAACCTTAGTGATTGATTTATAGAACGTGGTCTCTATCGTTCTATGATTTGATTGTGAATTAGTTTAATTTTATCAATCTTGGCATCTATAGATTAGTAATTTTATCCATATCCTTTGATTTTACTTCGTTAGTACCAAATACAGAAAACCCTAAAATTTGTAACATTTGATTGTTATTGACGATTTGATTTGTGTGGAAGGATTCGATTTCCAATTTCGTGTCATTTGGTATAAGAGCATATCAAATCCGTAACAAGTTTGATCATTGATAGTGGCAGCTGCACTAACGTTGCTAGCACTTTATGGGTTGATAAGATGCAGTTGAAAGTTATAAAACATCTAAGGCCATATCGATTATAGTGGTTAAATGAATGTGGGGAAGTGAAGGTGACCAGGCAGGTTCTTATAGCCTTCTCCATAAGGAGTTATAAAGATGAAGTGATGTATGATGTGGTTCCTATGTAGGCTAGTCACCTATTGCTGGGGCGACCATGGAAATTTGATAGGAAGGTGATGTATAATGGGTACAAGAACCAATAGTCTTTTGTTCTAAACAAAAGGAAGGTGGTTCTAACTCCTTAGAAACCATGGGAAGCTTGTGAGGATCAAGTGAGGATTGTAAAAGAATTCCGAGAGAAACACGTGAGAGAAGAGTGAGAAGAAAGGGAAAAGTGAGAAACAAACACTGGTGAGCAATGAGGGAAAACATTCTGAAACATAGAGGGGAGAGAACATGGCAAGAAAAAGTGAGGTCAAGAGTGCAATGTTAGCAAAGCAACAACTACTTGTACTTATGTATAAGGATTTATATTTTGCTATTACTAACCTTAACCCTTTATTGCTTAGTACGGTGGTGTCTTTATTTTAGGAATATGAAGACTTGTTTCTGGAAGAAGTACTGTAGGGTCTACCTCCACTACGAGGTATTGAGCACCAAATTGATTTCGTACCAAGCGTATCTATTCCTAATTGGCCAACATACCGAACTAATCCTGAGGAGGCCAAGGAAATTTAGAGGCAGGTTGATGGATTAATGGAGAAGGGATTTGTTAGAGAAAGCCTTAGCCCATGTTCAGTTCTTGTCATCCTAGTCCCAAAGAAGGATGAAATGTGGCGTATGTGTATTGATTGCCAGGCAATCAATAAAATAACAGTTAAGTATAGGCATCCTATCCCTAGGCTAGATGACATGCCTGACGAATTTCATGGTGCACGTTTATTTTCTAAAATTGATCTAAAGAATGGCTACTATCAAATTGTATGAAAGAAGGGGATTAATGGAAAACAACATTTAAAACTAAACATGGATTATATGAATGGATGGTAATGCCTTTCGGGTTAACAAACACACCTAACACTTTCATGAGATTAATGAATCATGTTCTACGTCATTTTATTGGAAAGTTTGTTGTCGTCTATTTTGATGATATTTTAATTTATAGCAGGACATTAGATGATCATGTGTAGCATCTGCAGTGTGTGTTTATCATTTTAAGGGAAAACCAATTATATGCCAATTTAAATAAGTGCACTTTTTGTATGGAAATTGTAGTTTTTCTTGGTTTTGTTATAGGTGTAGATGAGATAGTTGTGGACGAGGAAAAGATGAAGGTGATCCGGGAGTGGCCAACACCAAAGAATGTAAATGAAGTTAGGAGCTTCCATGGATTAGCAAGCTTTTATAGGAGGTTTGTGAAGGATTTCAGTTCCATTGCTGCTCTTCTAAATGATCTTGTTAAGAAGAATGCCGAATTCAGGTGGACTGAGGTGCATGAGCAGGCACTTCAAATTCTGAAAGGTAAGTTAACTAACGCACCTTTGTTAGTATTACTTAATTTTGAGAAAGTCTTTGAGATCGAATGTGATGCTTTTGGGAAAGGTATTGGTGGTGTGTTAATGCAGGATTCCAAACCAATAGCCTATTTTAGTGAGAAACTCAATGGTGCTACCTTAAATTACCCTATGTATGATAAGGAGTTGTATGCCTTAGTGAGGACCTTGCAAACATGGGAGCATTACTTATGGCCTAAGGAGTTCATCATTCATTTTGATCATGAGAGTCTGAAGTATCTGAAGACACAAGGGAAGTTGAATAAGAGGCAGGCCAAATGGTTGGAGTTCATCGAGACCTTTCCATATGTCATTAAATACAAGAAGGGTAAGGAAAATGTGGTGGCCGATGCCCTATCTAGATGGTACTCTCTTTTGACTTCTTTACATACTAAGCTACTCGGATTTGAATGCATGAAATACTTGTATGAACATGATGTTGATTTTGATCAAATTTGGGCTGCTTGTTCTGAATATGGATATATGGACTTTTATAGGCATGATGGGTATTTATTTAAGAAAAATAGGTTATGTGTGCCAAAAAGTTCCATACGTTAATTGTTGGTGAGGGAGATGCATGGGGGCGGTTTAATGGGACACTTTGGTGTTAGGAAAACTTTAGACATTTTGCATGAACATTTTTATTAGCCTAAGATGAAACATGATGTATAAATTGTGTGTAATAAGTGCATTGCATGTAGAAAGGCTAAGTCCAAAGTGATACCCCATGGGGAATATCTTCCATTGTCTATGCCTAATCAACCTTGGACTAACATCTCAATGGATTTCATATTAGGTTTACCATGATCTCAAAGTGGTAAAGATAGCATATTCGTTGTTGTTGATAGGTTTAGTAAGATGGCTCGTTTCATTGCCTGTTCTAAAACTAATGATGCACGACATATTGCTAACTTGTTCTTTAAGGAGATTATACAGTTACATGGTTTGCCTAAATCCATTGTGAGTGATAGAGATGTAAAATTTTTGAGCCACTTTTAGCGTACTCTTTGAAATAGGCTAGGCACCAAATTATTGTTTTCCACTATGGCACATCCTTAAACTGATGGCTAGATGGAAGTTGTCAATAGGAAACTTTCAACATTATTGTGTGCTATGCTTCATAAAAACTTGAAATAATGGGACACATGTTTACCACATGTAGAATTTGCATACAATAGGATAGTACGTTCCACTACATCATATTCTCCATTTGAGGTTGTGTATGGTTTTAATCCCTTGACCCCATTGGATATATTACCTTTACCTATTAACGAGTTTGTTCATCTTGATGGAATGAAAAAGGCAGAATTTGTTACGGAATTACATACTTAGATCTGGGCTAACATTGAGAAGAAAAACGAGCACCATGCTCGTCAGGCTAATAAGGGACGTGTCAAAATCGTGTTTCATCCAGGAGATTGGGTTTGGGTGCACCTGTGAAAGGAAAGATTTGTAGAGTAGAGGAAGTCCAAATTGCATCCAAGGGGAGATAGGCCTTTCCAAGTTGTGGAGTGCATCAATGACAACGCTTGCAAGATTGACTTGCCAAGTCACTATGGTAATGTAAGCGCAACTTTTAATGTTTCTGATCTTACTCTTTATAATGTAGGTGATTCGAGGACGAATCTTTTCGAGGAAGGAGGGAATGATGAGGATCAACTAGCATCTAAGAGGATGGAACCAAAATCCTAAGATCCATTGCAAGGTATTGGAGGCCCAATGACTTGAGCTAGAGCTAGGAGGATGAATGACGCTTTACAAGGACTAGTCATGGACTTACAAGCTAAGGAATCAAATTACACGAAAGGAGAACCAACTCCTATCAATTTGATTCACGTTTCCATGGAGGGATGTAAGGATTTGGAAGTCTTATAATAGATACATTTTTTTTATTGAACTGAAAAGGGAACAAGTGTTTCAGTTTTGGTTATTTGTTATGTTTATTGTATTTGTTTGGTTTGTACTTTAGTATAATTAGTTAGAAGTTGCAGTCAATAGGAAGATAAGGCCGAATGCTATGTTAGGAAACTTAGGTTATTATTTTTTTGTTATGTAATATCTTTATATCACTAAAGAGAGGGATGGCACAAAAACAAATTATCATTATTCTAAATTGAAAATTACATCTTTTCTTCGAGAAGAAAAACCCTCTCTTACTCTTTGAGAAAGAACTCCTTGGATTTTCTTCAACCAAATTACTTAGGGAAAATTCTCTTGATAACTTAGGTTTCAGTCAACGGGAGTTATTGGGGTCCAATTCCGTTATACTTGTTCGAGACATTCCTTGGGGATTTGATTTCAATTGCAATCGCCGAGTTCTAGGTTTAACATACCTAGGGTTTACGCATCAACACACCACTAGCACGTACATACACTCATACTCCATACACACCACACACCACACACCACCAGCGTATACATACACATGCTCACTCACACACTATACGCCACCTACTCATATACATATATCTTGCTCTTTCTCCCATTTCCCTTCTTCCTTTCACCTTCAAAACACTGCTGTTTTGGTTGCTGATGAATGCTATTGCTGTCCTCCTTCCTCGTTTTCTTTTGTTTGTGAGCTTTCTCGGCCTCAGTCGTTTCCCTCCTTTGTTGGCCATGCCTGCTCTCCTTGAATGCCTTGCACGTACGATGCTGCATACTTGCCAATAGCCATGAGGTCTTTGCTAGGTGTCTCTTGCCCTCGATCATTAAGGATGTGGAATCCAATCCCCCGAAGCCAGCTTTAGCTTTAATGCATTCTTAAACTGTGCTAGGAATAGGGGATCATTTTGCCTTTTATCACTCCCTTAACCTGATGGTTTCAACCATTTTAAGCTTTCACGCATCACATTCAACAAACATGACTCGCTTAAATTAAGTGAGGACTCGAGGTTTGCATTCTAGTTCGAATTTGATTCATTGTTCTTCGTTATCATGTTCCTTTGGATCAGAGAGAACTTCGTATGCATTAATGAGTTCTTGGAATATAGCAGTTGCTTCGAATTGAGACAAACTGGATTTAATGGGCTTGTCAAGGCAGAGTTGGAGCGGGAACTTCTTGTCAATTGGTTGGATTTTGTTAGGCAAGTGGTCTCAGCGGGGGCCTAAGACTTTGTGGTAGTGCCACTTCTCTATCACTGCCATGGATGGAGGAAGGGGGTTTTTGAGTTTCATGTGCCTTATTCATTGATATCTTGCTTCATGGATTCTCTTTGATCTCTATCTCTCTCACTCTCTCTCTCCATCGCCGTCTTGGCAATTGGCTCATTGATGATCCTTTCCATGTCAAGGCCAGCTATTCTACCAGCATCTATAGTCACCTGCCTTTACACATCGTTGAAGGAAGCGGGAACAGTGATTACCGCTTTTATGATGGTCTCTCTTGGATACGAATCTACAGTTCTTTCATCTTTTTATGAATGAAGGCACCAATTTGGTTAGGAGAGTACTTTTGCCCATTAGCTTCAACTTAAGCATCTCCATTTGGAGCTCGAACTATCTTGTATGGAATCATCTTCATTTCTTTCTGTGTTTGGGGATCATCAAAACGCCTACCAATTAAATGCTTAGTCCTATAAATTGTGTTTGTTGGATTGGCTACTACTTGGCGTTTTGTTGGAGTTGTAACAAGAAGTTCTCCTTTAGGATTAAAGGCAACAATGGATGGTGTGGTCTGAGAGCCTTCAAAATTTTCAATTACTTTTGGATCCTTTCCTTCCAAGACAGCAACAGATGAATTGGATATACCCAGTACAATACCAACAACATTATTCCCCGCATTGAAGATGAAGAAGAAGGTGAAGTAGAAGAAGGTTGTAACATATGTTCTTCAATGCATTTACTTGATTAAGCTCCAGTTGGAAAATTCGCCTGGAAAGCTGCTAGTACTCTTGCTTGGAATGTTGGGTTACCGCCTCGCTAAACTAGGGAAGTGAAAGAAAAGGAGATGGAAGAACATGAGAAGCAAAAGGTTGGGAATCCGACTGATGTAAGAGACGAGAAGAAGAAGGTTGGAAGGAAAAGGGTTGCATCAGTAAACGGGGAAGCAAGTGCAGCCAGAAGAAGAAGAAAAAGAAAAAGAAAAGGAAGAAAGGAGTAAGGGATGAGGGAGCAGTAGGGGATAGACAACGTAACTGGGTATGGGCGACGTGATGGAGGCAATCGATTCAAATCTACTGCTGCTGCTGCCGTCGTGGAAGAAAAGCTGAGCAGACATGCGATTTGAAAATTCTTTTTTATTGCAGTTATGGATATATTTTATATTATAATTATTTCGATTTTTAATGTTACACACGCATACACTGATATATTTAAATTTTATATTTTTAGCATTTTATTACGAAAGTTTACGTTTAAACTAATTTGATTATTTCAGTCATAAATATTTACTTAAAATTTTCATATAATTTTATTTTTTTGAAAATTTTGGGACTTCACACAACATATATGGTAACTCCGGTAAAGCCAATTACATCCATCAAACTTCTTAATACAACCTTAACAATTATTCTCAACTAGAACTAAGACCGTTGAACTTCTTAGAAATCTAATAGTCTATTATCTTTCTAAGAGCATCATGCTTGGAACATAAAAGAACTCTAATTCATCCTATATCTAATCACTATAATAATAAAATAAATCTTCATCCTCCCTCTCCTGTACATTTAATCCCAAGTCCTCTTTATGGGTAATGTTTTCCTCTATGCCTACATGTAAAAAACAATAATCTTCAAAGGGTGAGCTATGCCTAGTACATATAACTAACAAATACATATGCATGATCAAACATGAATTAGATCACATAGTTTATGTAGATATAAAAAATCAATCAACAAGTTCATGTTTTTACTAAGTCCATAAAACACCAATGGGATACTCATAATCCTATCAAACGCGTAAAAGAAATACTTAATGCGGTATTGGGAATTGCTACTACGAGGCCCAACACACATGAGTCCTTAAACCTTAACCAACCCAGATCATTTTCAAGCATAACTTTACTAGGAAAAATGTCACACATGGATCATTAGGGTACCCCCTAGAGATCTGCCACTATGGGCACCTAGGCCGAGCTAAGAACATACAACAAGCAACTTAAACCAATCCATTCAACTTAATCCAATTTGCAACTATGCTAATAATCATTAAAAAAAACAGAGGTTACACTTACCTAGAGAAGTGTTCTTAAGCTTGACTTGTTCTACACTATGTATTAAGCTATAATATGTAAAAAGGTAAAGAACTTACTCTTAATACTAATCTAGGTTTCTCAATTCTACTTACTTGATTGTTATTGGATTACTTATCTTACTTTACTAGAGTTTCTAGGGTTTAAATAAATGTCTAGGTTGTAGGGAAGTTCAAATAAATGTAAATTAAATTGATAAAAAAATATTTCTAAGTATACGGTCGTGCTTAAAGTCATGTACTTTAGCACGGTTGAATATACGACCATGTATCTTTTTGTGTGTTTTTGCATTTTTGGCATATCTAGGTACATGGTTATGTAGTTGGCCATGTACCTTTCTATGTAATTTGGTATTTTGGCATGCTCAGGTATACAATCATGTATACGGTCATGTACCTTTATGTGGATTCTCATATGTCGGCACACTTAAGTACATGGACATGTCATTCATCCGTATACCTTTTTGTATAAAATGCGTGTTTCTGCACAGGCAAGTACGTGGGCGTATAGTTCATTATGTATCACACTATTCTTCATGGGCCCTTTTTTGTCTTTTTCAATTCATTCCAAATTTTGAATTTTTGTGTTCCTAAGTCTAATTAGATCCAAATTTTGGTTAATTCTAATACAATTTGTGGTTTGATATACTTGTCTAATTTGTGATTTAAATCCCTTAGTTGCTTGATTTTGTGCTCATTCCACTTCATTCCTTGATCTGAATTCTAAAGGAATCATGTAATTAAAGTTCGTTAAATTCCTAAATTTTATAATTAGAATAATGACTCAACCGTTGAAATCCCTTACTTGATGGAATCGAGTTAGTCCTTTTTGTCGTTTGCTCGGTCGCCTTTATATTCCAGAGAGTATTTCTTTAGTTGGTTACTACGCAAACTAGAATTGAAGGTCTCTAGGTTAAACATGGGGTTTATATATCCTATCAGTAAAAAGACCCATTTACCCGTTTTCTTTGTAAAGTTTATGTATTTACCCTTGTCATTATATTTTAATAAATCTCATATAATTATTTATTTTTCAAGTATTTACCTTGGTCCCAACATTTATCTTTCTCCCTCTTCATCCTAATATAATGTTGATCTGTATCTTCTTCCATATAGAGCCTCATAAAGAGCATTTACATGGTTGCTTGATAGCTATTGTTATAGGCAAACTTAACCAAAGGTATGTACTTATTTCAGTTACCTCCAAAATCTAGCGCATAGGCTCTAAGCAAATCTTCTAAAATCTTAATGGTCCTTTTAGATTATCCATCAATCTAAGCGTGGAATGTAATGCTAAATTGTAGTTTTGTGCTCAAAGCTTTATGTAAACTGTTCCAAAATCTATTTACAAATTGCATATCTCTATGAGAAGTTATGGTTACTAGCAGTCCATGTAATCTTACCATTTCATAAATATATATCTAAGCTAGTTTCTTTAGTTTGTATCCTACTCTAAAACGTAGAAAGTGAGCAGACATAGTTAGTTGGTTTACTATTATCCAAATTGCATCTTGCTTCTCTTTAGTATTTAGGAAGGCCATAATAAAATCCATTATCATGTATTTCCATTTCCACTCTAATATTGGAAGAGGTTGTAATTCCTCAACTGGCCTCTAATGTTTAATTCTGATATATTGACAAGTAAGGCATCTGGCTACATATTCAGCTATCTCCCTTTTCATATTCTTCTACCAGTAGTGACTCTGCAAGTTCTTGTACATTTTCGTGCTCCTCGAGATAGATCGTTTAGGTAAAGTAGTAGGCTTCATTCATAATCCGCTTCTTCAATTCCACATCCCCTAGCACGCATAATCTTGTTTCATATCTTAAGATCCCCTCTATGTTTATATTGAATTCAAGAGCCTTGCCCTATCCCATCTTACTCTTGATCTCTTAGATATCCTTATCTTCTATCTAGGTAGTCTTGATTCTGTCCACTAAAGTTGATTATATGCATAAAGTGGTCATCTTTGCTCCCATTTCTTAAGTCAAGATATCCAATTCCAGCTTACACATGCCATCTAGCAACTCTTGCTATGAAGTGATGAAAGTAGTAGCATTACCTTATTTCTTTCCGCTAAAGGCATCTGCCACCACATTGGCTTTTCCTAGATAGTACTAGATTTCCAAGTCATAGTTCTTGATTAACTCCAACCATCTCCTCTGCCTCATGTTCAACTCATTTTGTGTAAAAATGTATTTTAGGCTCCTGTGATTAGTGAAAGTCCTACATCTCTCTCCATACAAACAGTGCCTCCATAGTTTTAGGGCTAGTACCGTTGCTGCTAACTCCAAGTCATGAGTCAGGTAATTCATCTAATATGGCTTCAGTTGGCAGGATGCATATGCTACGACTTACCTTCTTTACATTAATACACATCCTAACCCTTAAGCTGATGCATCACTATACACAACAAATTCTTCCCTACTCTTGGATAATGCCAAAACTAGTGTTAACACAAGCTTCTCTTTGAGCGTTTGGAAATTGGCTTCACATCTATCATCTCCCTCAAACTTCACATTCTTTTGTGTTAATATGGTGAGAACAGTTACTATCTTGGAGAATCCCTCAACAAACTATCTGCAATAGCCTATTAGACTTATGAAGCTTCTTATATCTGTTACTGTCTTCGGTCTATGCCAATCTACTACAACTCTCACCTTTTCTAGGTCTATAGATATTTTATCCTTATTAACTACATGACCTAAGAAAACCACTTGCTCTAGCCAGAATTTACATTTATTGAATTTAGCATTCAGTTTCTCTTCTTGTAACCTATTTAATATAAATCTTAAGCGCTCCTTATGTTCCTCATTGCTTTTAAAGTATATCAAGATATCATCTATGAAGATGATTACAAATGTGTCTAGGAAGTCCCTAAATACTCCGTTCATTAAGTTCATAAATGTTGCAGCTGCATTGGTCAACCTGAAAGCATTACCAAAAATTTAAAGTGCCTATCATCCTCGACTCTTCTAATTTAATTGGCGCCATCCTATATAATAGTTTTGATATTGGTATAATACCTATACCAAATCAATGTTGAACTCTATCTCCCTAATTAGGGATAAACTAAGAAGGTTTTCTAAAAATACATCTAAAAATTCTACTAGAATTCTTTCCAATTTCATTTCTTCATTAACTTTAGTAATCATAACTACCAACATATTCTTTCCTCGCAACTCATAAGTGGGTAATCCAATTGGTCTCTAAGCTTCCAACTTGTACTCAAAATAATATTTCCCAAGTATGTTGAAATATACCACCATGCTATGACAATCAAAGGTGACATGGTATTTTGACAACCAATTTACTCTCAAAATTATGTCAAACTCCACCATCTCTAAAATCAAGAGATCTGCTAACATCATCTTAGCATGTATCTCTATTCTTTTTCTTCTATAGATTCTATTTATCTTCCCTTTAACTCCCAAAGGAGTATTAATAGCCAAACTATCATCTATATTCTCAACATCTAGTGCACATTCATATACAAAGGTTTCAGACACACAAGAAATAGAGGCATTGATACAAATAATAAATAAGCATTTTAGGCATGTACTTGACACATACCTACAATGGTATCTATGTTTATAATATCCTAGTGCTGCTGTTGCTAAATTGTGAATACTCTAGTGGGAACCCGTTGTTTGAGGCCCCCTACCTATGGTCTACCAATCTATGCTCTCGTTGGAGGTCAGACTGCTTGTAGAGCTAAGGGTATTTGATTTCTTATTTGACCTTGAGGACAATCTATTGCTTTATGTCCCTTTTGTTTGCATATATGATAGAATACTCAAAGGAATGACCTTTCATTACAGTGCCTACTAATATGTCTTATCTTTCCACAAGAGAAACATGCACCATTTGGTCATTTGCATTCCTTTGGTTCATGAGGTTCATAGCACCTAGTGCATCTGATAGTAGGAGCTGCTACAAGAAGTGCCAAAGGCACTAGTCTAATTTATAGAAGAGGGGCTATAATACTTTGCAATCTACCTTGGAACATATAGGGTCTCTTGCCTCATCACACTCAAAGCGAGTCTTTTACCCAAAGCTATCCTTACTATGTAATTCCTTTGTTCTCCAATCCTTCTCTTTCTCTATTCCAATTACTTAGCTTTATCAACCACCTCAGCATATGTGGTGAGCTAAAAGGTCCCAACCTCATGTTAGAGATCTAGCTCCAATCCCCTTAAAAATCTTTTGGCTATAGATCTATCATCAGCATGGACATTCTCAAGTAGGAACTAAATTAGGCGGTTCAATTCCGCTTCATATTCTTCCACTATCCTATTCGCTTGTTCACAGTTATAATATTTATTTTCCATTATATCTTTGGAATTGCTAGGGAAATACCTCTAATAGAACAATTCCTTAAACACTATCTAGTTTATACACTCTCTTGCCAATGTGGGAACTAATGCCCACCATTTTGCTATAGCCCCATTTAACATAAACATAGCATAGTTTACCTTCCTATCTTTAAATATCTGGAAGGCAGCAATTGTTTTCTCAATCTCCTACACCCAATCCTCTACCTCAATTAAGTCATCTACCTTAGGGTTGAACTCTTTTTCCACCCTAATGAACCAAGCAAAACCGACTGATTCATTTGTAGTTATGTTTTGTAGGACATTGTGGGTTTGATGTTGCTATGTCAACAACCCCACTAAGTTGTTCACAGTCTGCAAAAGTTTAGTGGTCTATTATGCCATCTAACCCTATCCCCTTTGTGGCTCCTAACCTTGGATGTTCTCCTCATTTAGGTTGCCACGTCCAGCAACCTTTACTACTCTTGATTTGGTAATTCCTTTTGGGAGGCATTCTATTTGAGTAAGGATAACTAGGTAGACTTAGAAGTTAGTGTCAGTTCAATGTTAGTGTCATTATGTGTTGGTATATGTATATATACCTCCATACATAATTGTATACATGTATATGAAAGAATGGTAAATAAAATAATAATACAATAAAATAAATTATTGATCAAAATAATCGTACCTTGGCTTCACCCACTCTATTCATGTCTCATCGTCTTATAGATCAAATGCTTAATTCCTCTACATATCATATCTTACTTTCTACTATTTGAATCCTATACCTGTTGATCATCACCTAGTTTCTAAAGATCATCAAACCTATGCTTAGATACTATCTAAGTTGTAATGCCCCTGAGCTACTACGTGTCCTTATCAAACAAGAACACATTAAGGCTCTTAACCCTACTTTGATACCATTCAAACCTCTAACTTATAATACCTGACATTCATCAATTTAATAAATTATCTGAACAACATTCATGGTAACTCCGATAAAGCCCATTACATCCATCAAACTTCTTAATATAACCTTAGCAATTATTCTCAATCAAAACTAAAATAGTTGAACTTCTTAGAAATTTAATAGTCTATTATCTTCCTAAGAACATCATGCTTGGAACATAAAAGAACTTTAATTCATCCTATATCTAATTACCATAATAATAAAATAAATCTTCATCCTCCCTCTCCTCTACATTCAATCTCAATTCCTTGTCATGGGTAACATTTCCCTTTATGCTTGCATCTAATAAAAAATAATCCCTAAGAGGTGAACTACACCTAGTACATATAACCAGCAAACATATACACATTATCAAACATGAATTAGATCACATACATTTATGCAAATATTAAACATTAATCAACAATTTCATGTTTTTACTTAAGTTCACAAAACACTAATGGGGTACTCATTACCCTATCAAACACATATAAAAACATTTAACACTAAATATAATATGGGAAATTGCCACTATGAGCCTCAACACCTATGAGTCCTTAAACCGTAACTAACTTAGATCATTTTTAAGCATAACTCCACTAGGAACAACATTCCACAAGGATCATTGGAGTGCCTCCTAAGAATCTGCCACTATAGGCCCTTAAGCCAAGCCAAGCACATACAATAAGCAACTTAAACCAAACTTAAGCCAATCTATTTAACTTAATCTAATTTGCAATTATCCTAGCAATCACAAACAAAAACAATGGTTACACATATTTAGAGAAGTGTTCTTAATCTCAACTTTTTCTAGCTTTGTGTTAAGCTATATAAAAAGGTGAAGAATGTACTCTCAATACTAAACTAGGTTTCTCAATTCTACTCACTTGATCATTATTGGATTACTTATCTTACTCTACTAGAGTTTATAAGGTTTTACTAGATGTCTGGGTTGCATGGAAGTTTGAATAAACGCAAATTAAATCGATAAATGATGCGCTTGAAATTAACCGATTGTTTTAAGTTTTAAATTTATAACCAATAAAATCTAATATCGAGCTAGGCAATGTACCTATGGACTATAGTATAGATTTAATAGGTATCATCCTTCGGGATCTAGAAAACAAGTACTAGTATTACCTTTCTCTACTATCTAGTCAATTTATGATGTGTAAATTATGAATTAAATTAACAATTAACAAATCCTAACAACCTTAGAATTAAACGATATTGTCTAAAAAAAAATGTATTTAATCACAAAACATAACCTTCATCTTGTTCCACCCTAACCCTTAAATTCTTAAAATAAGATATCAATTAACGAATCAATTTACACTTTGCACTACAAGAATTCTTAAGTAAAATCAATTACTCCCTCGAGTTAATTAATTCTTAATCATGTACAAGATAATGGAGACCTTTCCTTCACTACCGTCATGCGAGATCTCACTGAGTTTATAAATTCCAATTAAAGCTTTAATCTTTATTACAGAAAATCAATGTTTTCCTACCTCTAGGCAAAACATGTAATATCTCTATTCATGAAGATCTAATTTACTAGATGAAACCTCTTTCAATCTAACAAAAATCAGACATGCAACCACTTTGTGTGCATAAATCAATCACAAGAACAATGGAAACACATGAATAGATGCAGAGATATAAACGATTCATTAATCAATCAATGTTTCAGCATATGAGTTAGGGTTTCACAAGATGAAAGATATAAAGAATTACTCCTCCATGGAGTTTTCAATAAAAATAGAGAATCTAGAGAAGTAAAAATAATTCATGATAGAAAGAGTAATTCCTTGTGTTGTTACATGATCTCCAATGATGTTCGGACAATTCTCCTCTTAAAGCTCATAATAACACTCTCCTAAGGTTTTCAAAACGGAGCCAGCAAAAAAAATTTCCTTTAAAATAAAACAAGGTGTCTATTTATAGTTTTGCGAAAACATGGCTTAGCACTAGCGTTAGTACGGCCATGCTCAAGGCCATGCTGACTTTGAAACACGTCATTTTCACTGCCCAGTTTAACATGGCCTCCAATACGGCTGTGCTTGGGGTAAGGCTAAAAAAAAACAAACTTGTATTCTTGTTACTAGTATCAGCATAGGTTGTGCTGAACCTGGGGCACACTTTGATATAGCTACTGGTCACTTTTTTGCATCCAACACTAGTGTTTGCATGGGTTATGTTGAACTAAAAGTCAATTTTCTTCATTTTTTTGCCAAATTCTCCTCATCTGTACTCATATCATCCTTAAACCTTTCTTTTGTCTCCATTGACGCCTAAAATTAAAATTTAATCATATAAGTATCCTTTTCTTCACAAATCACATGAAATCTATATAAAATTATAACTAATAAGCACTAGAATTAAGGGTCTTCCGACATTTATCAAATTTCCCCACACTTAACCGTTTGCTTGTCCTCAAGCAAACAAAATAAGACAAGCAAACAAAATAAGGATAAAATTTATCTCCTCTCATCAATTGTACTTATTGTTAAACTTTAAATATAAGTAACATCCTCTATTTAATTCAATCTTAGTGATTCATTAGTGCCTACCGCTTAAACCTACCATGATTGTACACGTACCTAACATATAAAAATTAGAGTTTATAGATTAATCCAAGTAAGTTAAACTATTACCTTCACCATTTAAGAAATGCTTTCCAAGTTACAAAGAAAGTCAAACAAAGCAAAAGTGGCTTGGTCACATCTCACCACTTACTAGAGAATATATAAACCATTCAACTACCTCTTCTAAGCACAACAACCTCAAGTGAAAGTATATGGCATTCATCTTTCCCCTGGATTTTCTTTCTCTTTTTGTTAAACCTCTTAAAAAATTTCCAAATTTTCCTCTCCTTATATATATATATATATATATATATTATATTCTGTTATTTAAGATCTTGTAACCCATGTAACAAATGTTCAGCCGATAATCTCAGGCTCGTCACCCAAGTTAATAGACGTTATCCCCTCAATTGAAGGCGTCCCTGTGGACTTAATTATTCGAGTTACAAGACCCACTGAACTTTGCCCTTTTTATATCCCATCTTGTTATTATAATATCATTGGTTGACCAATCCTAGGCCAAACGACCTTAGGTGATCGGGTTTTAAAGGAACCCCATCGAACCTCTAGTATCATAACTTTAGGGATTTATAAAGATACTCTTAACTTGGAGAACCTAAGTCATTAGAGTAGCGGCTTATTATTTCTTTAATTGATTAACTAGTCAGCAACGAAGTCAAACTTTGCTCTTTTGAGGGACCAAAGCCCGCCTATATTAACTAAGCTTTTCATGTTATTGCTCAATTAACACATTAATTAATTATTTTTCAAAGAGATTACATAAGAGGAATCACTAAGTGATAAACTTCAAATGCACCTTTCACGAAAAGATAGAAGAGCTCTCAAAGTTTTTGAAATGTAAATATATTAACCAATAAGCTTAAAAAATACAACCATTTAACTTTAAACTAAGGACTTCGATCTATTTCACAACTCCAGAATCAATAATTAAATAGCAAATAAGATTACCCCACTTAGATTTCATCTTGAAATTCCAACTAAGTATACTAAGTCCAATAATAGGCGAGTATTGTAAAGAGCACACTCTTCATCCTTCCATGGTTGGCTTTTATCTGAGGTTATACTCGTTGACTAAAAGTAATACTTGGGATTTTTAGTAATTGAAGAATGAATGGCTTGAGGGGGTGATAGCTCAATCTTATTGGGCACAATTGTGCAGTTATGTAGAGTGCGATGACCCTCCCCCCCACTACCACCTTTCCAAATCAAAGGCCTCCTGCATGATCAATGTAGATATGCAAGTACTTCACCCCATTTTAGCTCACACTATGTAATCCCGAAAAAGCAACCATAGAGTCATCAACACTTTTGAAATCTTTCAAATGTATAGCATGGCCAACAATACTAAAATTAATGTAGGGTTGGAAGTTGCTAAATATTTGCACAGGTTATAGATCCCAAGGCGAAAAGAATTTACTATGGAGGGTACATCACCAAGTTTTTGAAGGGCTATCACATTTTTCAGGATCCTGGTTTAATTGATCCAGGCATCTCCTCCACTATAATTACTAATGGGCCATTCTAATTGTGGGGGTTGGTAAAGCTGACTGATCAGCCTTCTTCCACTAGATATTCCACCCCACACAGAGGAGTTTCTTCTCCATGCATTGCATCCACTTCCCAACCTCCTACTTATGAAAGTGAAATCTAGCAATTGAAGCGGGAATTTTAAGAAGAAAGGAAGTTGCACCAGCAAGAACGAAAGAAGAATAAGCACTTTCGAGCGGCTGTTTGGTGCTTCTTGGAGAGGCTTGTTGGCTGTTTCTCTTCTCCACCAACCAATCTACCCACATATAAGTCTTCTCCCAAGCAAACTTCATCTGGAAACAATGCTCTTAAGCCATCAAGGAGATGTGAGAAGGCTCCCATGGCTGCTGAGTTCTCTAGTTCAGAAGAAGAGGAAAGTGATGAAGAAGAGACAAAAGAGTAAGAGGGTAAAAAGGAAACTGATAAGGTTGAAGATGATGAGGAAGAAAGTGATGAAGATGGAGAAGATGATGAAGACAACAACGAGGAGGAGGATTGAATTTTTTTTTTTACTTGATTAATTGATGTTATTGTCGTGTATTTTTTTTTACATGAGACTTTTACTACCATTTTCTTTTATTATGGTCTATACATGATATTAACATCCCTATTCGAGGAAGACTTTAGATCTGTTTAGTGACTTCACCGTTTATCTAGACAAGGATCTAACTTCTCTTTTTACCCTTAATTTCTTTATTTTTCTTTTTCTAGGATGATGCAGCACAAACTTTGAGTTCCCAGCTCTAATGATGACATGCTATTACTGTTTTGCTCTTATACTCGGTTTTGAACTCTACATGCAACCGTCTACATAAAAAAGTCGAAGAAGTTCTTAGTGTCCTTTTCTCTCTGTTATTTTTCATTTCGTTTTTTTTTTTTCCTTTTCTCCTTTTGTGTGATTGATTTGGGAAGACATTGGGGACAATGTCTTAAATAAGTGTAAGGAAGGGGTATATGGAACGAAGAAAATTAAGAAATTTGGGTCCTGCTTTACTTGTGTTATCTATGCACTATCTTATTAAATTTTCCCCATTTACATGTTTGCAATTGAGTTTGAATGTTGATCTTGAATCATTAAAAGGTGAGATCCTTGAAATTGTGCTCATGAAAGGCAATGATTCTATATTCCCTAAGCAATTTCTAGTTTAAATATTCGTTGTTCCCAAAGGTGAGGCCCTCAAGCCTTTTCCTTCTCTCCTTGCTCTAAGCTTCATCAGAGAGTTTCAGCCGAATATTGACGGGCTCTGGTGGAGGCTATTAAACCTAGGGCCTCTTTTTAGATTTTGAGGTTTGTGAAGTAGAGGCATATGGGGTGGTGTTCTTCATGCAAGCTCTCTTATACCTCATCTTTGCATAGAAGAGTTACAAAGACATAATAGTATGATAACTCAAGGGATAGACATGCATTTACAAATGAGAGATGCTTAACATGACTCCCACAAATGCTTTAGTCTCAAACAAACCAGGAAAAATATATTGAAGGAGAGAGTCATGCAGTTCAACACTACCTTTAGCATGGCCGTGCTAGAGGTGTGGCAGAAATATGAAAGTAGAAATTCAAATTAGCACAGGCGCGAGAAATTGGTCATGCACAAGGCCGTGCTAAAATCAAAAATAGATTTTTCACACAACAATCATTAAAAAATGCCAAAATTTCCTTCCATATCCAATGATTTTTCAAAAACCCCAATTTATCGACACTGAAGAACCCTAGACATGGCAATGTGGCATCATTAGCAATAAAAATTCAAATCATTCACATCCCATGACTTCAATAACCTTTAATGGCATAACGATCACAAAAGACCTAAAAATTTCAACAAGCATCGATCAAGACCCCTAGCAATGTGAAAAGAAATTTGGCATAATATAGCATTATTGTACGCAAAACACTTGCAAGAATATACTCACACACAAAGGGAGAGGAATATGTCATATAAAAACAAGTGCATCCACAATCATCGTATAAATGTTGGAAATGTAAGATGAAGCATACAAAATCAGCTGAGTGTGCGAGTTCATGAAAAATAATTTAAAAGAAAGAAGAAGAAAAGGGAAGAAAAACTTACTTAAATGTGGCCGTGAAATGAATGGAATGAAAGAATTATGTAGTGTGTGAATGTGAAGTGTCAGAAGAAGAAGAAAGTCAAGAGAGTAAGGGAAGAGAGAGAGAAACTGTATATATATATATATATATATGTGGGTTGTTAACACGGGCAGTTGCATGGCCATGCTCGGGGCTATGTAGACCTTCAAAAGGAGCACAAAAGTCAGTGTTTTATAGGGAAAGTCTGCTTTGGCTACAGCACAACCATGTTCGAGGCTGTGCTGACTTAAAAAATTTCACAAAATATGTAATAGGTGCAACCCTAGCTTCAGCACGACCATGCTCGTGGCTGTGCTGACTTAAAAAATTTCACAAAATGTTTTTAAGTTATGCATAGTCTTGAGCATTGATTGTGCTCAAGGTAGTACAGACCTTGAAAAACACGTAAAGGGTAAATAAGACTTGCTTAAGCCAATAGACAACAACAATGATCATCGTGCACCTCTAAAAGTGTAAATGAATGTAGAGAAAGACTTACTAAGTGCACTTAGTGATTAGAATATAAACTTCCTTACCTGTCATTAGTGCTTCCCCACACTTAGAAATTACTCCCACTCTCTTCAAATAAGCTCAGAAACTCCCCTTAAGATCTGCAAATTTCTAAAAATAATAGATTTAGAATAGTGATAATAAAAAGAAAATAAAAGGAATGCTACATACCTAAGTTAGACATGGGTTGCCTCCTAAGAAGCGCACTTGTTTAATGTCATTGAGTTGATGCTCTTCACGTTCTTCAACTAAGTATCTGGTAATTGGAGATCTAATTCCTCTCTATCTTCAAATGCTACTTCATCTCCGAGATATAGCTTCAATTTGTGACCGTTGCCTTGAAATCATCATGATCTGGGTGTTTAAGTTCTATTGCACCATGAAGAAAAACATTCTTGACTACAAATGGACCGGACCATTTGGATTTCAGTTTCCTTGGAAAAAGTCTCAACCGAGAATTAAACAATAGCACTCGGTCCCCTTTCTTAAACTCCCTTAGATGGTAGATATGATCGCCACGGTATTTCTTGGTTCGCTCCTTGTAGATCCTCATATTCTCGTACACTTGTCTTCTCCACTCATCCAACTCATTCAATTGAAATCTCCTTTTTAAACCAACAGCAACAAGGTCAAAATTGACCAATCTGATTGCCTAGTACACCTTGTGCTCGATTTCCACCAGAAGGTGGCATGATTTCCCATACACCAATCTATAAGGAGTGGTCACCAAAGGTGTTTTATAGGTAGTTTGGTGTGCCTACAAGGCATCATTAAGCTTTTTCGCCCAATCTCTTCTATGATGTTATACTGTCTTTTCTAGGATCTGTTTCAGCTCACGATTGGAGACTTCCACTAGTCTGAGGATGATAGGGTGTAGCTAAACGGTGAGTAACTCCATATCTCCATTCGAGTATTACAGAAGTGGGTTCCCCTATCACTTATGATTGCTTTTCGGGCTCCAAATCATGCAAACAACCTCTTAAGGAACTTTACAACAACTTTGGCATCATTAGAAGGTAGAGTTTGTGCCTCAACCCACTTAGACACGTAGTCTACCACCATTAATATGTACTTGTTCCCATAAGAAGCAGGGAATGGACCGATGAAATCAATACCCCATAAATAAAAAATTTCGCAAGCCGGAATGAAGTTTTAGGGCATCTCATCTCTCTTGGATATGTTCCCTATTCGCTGACATTGATCGAATGTGGTATAAAGATGATGAGAATCCTTAAAAATGGTAGGCTAATAGAAACCAGCATCAAAAACCTTATATGTTGTCCGATTGGTTGAGTAATGACCATTGGTGGGACCGGAATGATAGTCATTCAGAATTTTCCATCCTTCCTCATGTGAAACACATCTTCTTATGACTTGATCCCCATAAATCCAAAAAAGGAAGGGATCCTCCCAATAATAATGTTTAAGTTCTAAAAAGAACTTCCTTCTCGCATTATAATCAAGGCCTTCAGGGAGAACTTTTCCCACCAAATAATTAGCAAGATTTGCAAACCACGGAGTCTCGAGAGTCATGAGTTGGAAAACTGCATATAATTTCTCTTCAGGGAAGGAATCATTAACGACCTCCTTCTTGAGTTCCTCCAAACCTGGGTTCTCAAGTCGTGAGAGATGATTAGCCACCAGATTCCTTACCCCCCTTTATCACAGATCTCTAGATCAAACTCTTGTAAGAGAAAAATCCACCGAATGAGCCTAGGTTTTGCATCTGCTTTGTTCAACAAAAATCTAAAGGCAAAATGATTAGTGTAGACAACAACCTTGGATAGGATCAAGTAAGGATGAAACTTATTGAATGCAAATACCACAGCCAACATCTCCTTCTCTATAGTAGTATAATTTTCTTGAGCGTTGTTGAGTGTCTTGCTGGCGTAGTAAATAGGTTGAAAATGCTTGCTTACCTTTGTCTAAGTACTACCCCAACCGCATAGTCATTAGCATTGCACATAAGTTCGAAGGGCAGGCTTCAATTTGGAGCTATAATAATTGGGGCATTCATCAACCTCTCCTTGAGTGCATCGAATGCATGCTGGCATTTAGAAGTGAAATTAAATGAGACATCTTTTTCCAATAGCCTAGTTAAGGGACGGGCTATCTGATGTGCTAACGTCTAATTACAAGTACATAATTGAAATTGAGAATTCAATTACACAATAAACAATCAAAAGGGTATGAAATCAAAATTGAATTGTAACCTTCACGGTTTTCAAGTCTAAAAAATAAGATGTCCAAAATCCCTTTACAAAAACCAATAACTGGTCCTATGAGCCACTTGAGAACCGATTCTCCACATGAAAGAGAGTGAAGATGGCCAGTTTTGTCAAGTGAAATGCAAGTGAAATAAAGGTCAATTCCTCTTGTCTTTGTTGGTTCAAGTATATCTTACACACTTGAGATTAGTTTGTTGATTTGCCCTTCTGTAAAATCGACAAATGTACCTGCTGAAATGCAAAACAATTATACAATGAAAAAGAAGATACTAAATAAATATCTTCGAGGTCTAATTGTTCAAAAAAGACCCTCATCATCAAATTTTGTAATCCTTTGGCTCTTGCTTTGGTGATGGGTCCTATAGGTATATGATTCCTATCATCTCCTCAGGCTTGTGGAAGATTTGCCCTCAAATCTGATAGGTCTTCATAAACATCATCGGGTAAATAGGGTGACAGATCGGCAACATTAAATGTAGCAGAGATGTCATATCCTCCTGGTAATTTTATCTTGTATGCATTATTGTTAATACGTCTAACAACTCTGAAAGGTTCATCTGCTCTTGGTGATAGCTTTTGTGACCTTTTGTAAGGAAACATGGTTTTGCTGAGATTAATCCAAACTAGATCACCTGGATTATAAATTCAGGTTTTCCTGTTTTTGTTTCCTTGAAGTTTTTGTTGTTCCTATGTTTTCTGAAGATGTTCAACTATCCTCTAATGAAGTTTCTGAATCTCTTTAGCTCTTTTTACTCCACTTAATCTTTCTTCCTTTGTTGCCGGATTAGCTAAGAAATGCAATGGAAGAGTAGGATTATAGCCATACATGACTTCAAAGGGAAACTTACTAGTTGAACTATGAGTAGACTTATTATAAGCAAACTTAACAATAGGGAGACACAAGTCCTAATAAGTAAGATTCTTGTCAACCATTACTCTTAGTAAAGTACCAAGAGTACGATTAACCACTTTAGTCTAGCCGTTAGTCTGCAGGTGGCAAGAGGTACTATACATGAGTTTAGTACCAAGTCTTCTCTATAGTGTCTTCCAGAAAAAGCTAAGAAACTTAGTGTCTCTGTCAGATACTATGCTGTGTGGAACACCATGCAGTTTCACAATTTCTTACACAAAAAGGTTAGCTATGAAAAGTGCATCGTCCATTTTGTGGCAAGGCACAAAATGGGACATTTTGCTAAATCGATCAACAACAACCATAATAGAATCCTTTCCCCTTTGTGTCTTGGGTAGACCCAAAATAAAATCCATGCTGATATTAGTCAAAGGTTGAGTAAGTATAGGCAAAGGCATATATTCACCATAAACCCCTTTCTTTCCTTTTGCTTGTTTGTATACCCCACACCTTTCTAGCACCTTATGAACTCCTTCATCATGCCCCTCCAATAGAAATGTTCTTTTAACAAAGCCAAAGTTCTTTTTTCACCAAAGTGACCAGATAACCCTCCAACATGTACTTCCCTCACTAATAATTCTCTCATTGATCCATAAGATATACACAATTTTCTAACTTTATACAAAAACCCATCAATCATATAATATCCCTCAAATATTTTCCCCCTAGAACATTTCTCAACCACTACTTTCAAATATTCATCATGCATATATTGTTCCATCAGCAATTCAAATCCAAGCAGTTTCGATTGTAGAGAGGTGATAAGTACATACCTGCGTGACAAAGCGTCAGCTACCATATTCATGTTACCCTTCTTATACTTAATCACATATGAAAAACTCTCCAGAAGCTCCACCCATTTGGCTTGGAGTTTTGATAGATTTTGTTGACCTCTGAAATGTTTTAAGGATGGATGATCCATATAGATAATGAATTCTTTTGGAAGGAGGTAATGCTGCCATGTCTTCAATGCCCTCACTAAGGAATAGAATTTCTTATCATATATTAAGTAATTTAAAGTTGCACCACTCGATTTTTCACTAAAATATGCAATAGGCCTTTTATCCTGCATCAACATAGCACCAATCCCTATTCCTGAAGTAGCATACTCTAATTTAAAAACCTTGTCAAAATCAGGTAAAACCAATATTAGAGAACTAGTAAGTTTTACCTTTATCTCCTCAAAACTCTTTTGGGCCTTCTCACCCCAAATAAAAGGAACATTTTTCTTGGTCAGTTTAGTTAAAGGACTGACAATACTACTGAAGTTATGGGCAAAGCATCTATAAAATGAAGCTAGTCCATGGAAACTTCTTACCTCAGCAACTGATTTTGGTGTTAGCCACTCTTTAATAGCCCTCACTTTCTCCTCATCAACCCTGACACTAGAGCTAGATATAATAAATCTCAGAAATGTTACCTCAATTAGGTAGAAAGAACACTTTTGGAGATTGGCATACAATAGTTGTGCCCTCAATACTGAAAAAACCGCCTATAGATGTTCTAGGTTTTTGCTGTATATCAAAATGTCATCAAAATAAACAACAACAAATTTACCTAGAAACTCCTTCATTACATGATTCATTAACCTCATAAAAGTATTAGGAGTATTAGTCAAACTAAACGGCATGACCATCCATTCATATAATCCATGGCGTGTTTGAAAAGCGGTCTTCCACTCATCTCCTTCTCTCATCCGAATTTGGTGATATCCGCTTTTAAGGTCCACCTTAGAGAATACCTATGCACCATATAGCTCATCTAACATGTCATCAAGTCTAGGAATAAGATATCTGTATTTGATGGTAATTTTGTCAATGGCTTGACTATTAATGCACATCCTTCAAGTACCATCCTTCTTAGGGATAAGAAGGGCTAGAACAGCACAAGGACTAATACTCTCCCTGACAAAAACCTGTTCTACCAGCTCATCTACCTAACGTTTCAATTCCTTAGACTCCTCAAGATTCATGCAATATGTAGGTTGGTTTGGCAAAACTGATCCAAGCTGGAAGTCAATGGCATGCTCTATACCTCTCAATGGTTGTAAGCCGTCTAGGAATTCATTTGTAAAAAGATCACAGTAGTCATCCAGTACCTGAAATACCAAAGGGGTTAGATGCTCACGCCCATCCATCTCTAAGGCATACCTCATCTGCAATAAATATACCGGTCTCTCATCTACTATAGCCTTCTGTAACTCATACTGTCCCACCAATAAGGTCTTCTTCTTCCCAGTTTTACTTATCTGCCTCTGAGCCTCTTGGACCTTTGAAGGTGACATTAGGTTCAACACTATACGTTTACCCTCATCCTGGAACACATAAGTATTTCTAAAGCTATCATACAAAACCCTCCTGTCATACAACGAAGGCCTGCCAAGCAATATATGAGATGCACACATGGGAAGGATGTTACATACAATCTCATCATGATATTTATCCCCTATGCTGAATGGTACCTTAGCCCTCTAGGTAACATGCAGACTACCCTGCTCACTCAGCCTATGCAATTTATAGGGTTTTGGATGTAGGGTAGTGACTAGTTTCAATTTAGATACTAATGATGCAACTACTACATTAGTATAACTACCTCCATCAATAATAATAGCACATAGATTACCTTGTACTTTATAAGAGATGTGGAACAAATTTTCCCTCTACTCATCATCATTAGTAGGAAACGAAGTCAAAGTTCGGTGTAGTACATGAATAGAAAAATACTAATCACCACCCTTATCCTCATGTACTACAACATCTGTGTCACCATAATACTCATCTAATACCCCTAACAGATCTGTGGCATCAAGCATGTCTTCCTCATCTTCCTCACTCTCAACCTCCATGGCAGTCATAACCCTTATGTTTGGACACTAAGCAGCTATATGTCCAAAACCCAGGCATTTAAAGCATTTGATTTGACGACTCCATCCTCTTGACGTCCCAGCTACTGATGGTTTGTTTTCAATCCCTGTAACTATTTTTCCTTTCCCTACTATCTCCTTTTCCCCTCGACAATCCTGCACCATTGGACTCTTTTCTACATTTCTATTATATCCTCCTCTATCAGCCTGTTTTCCATCAAAATTATACAATTTTGTAGAAGTCCATACTTGTTACTAGCTGCTCTAAATGGATTGGATTGCCTCTATCTTTCCACTTTTAGAGCTAGCTGGATGGCTTCCTCAAGGGTCTCATACCTCTGGAGCTCTACAATGTAGGAAATTTTGTACTTCAACCCCGACACAAATCATGCTAGGGTTTGTTCAGGAGGTTCAACTAACCCACATCTAATCATCAAGGTCTCGAACTCCTGCACATACTCATCAACTGTTTTGCCTCCCTGCCTCAGTGTTTGGAGATGCATAAACAGCTCATGCCTATAGTGATCAGGTATAAACCTTCTTCTTATAACTTGTTTCATTTCCTACCATGTATGTATCTCTGCCTCACCATCCCTTAGCCTACTAGCCACTAGATTCTTCCATCATAATGCGGCATAGCCAGTAAACTCAACAACTACAAGGTGAACCCCCGTGTAGTTGTTAATCTCATAGCATTCAAATAGGCCCTCAACCTTATCCTCCCAATCTAAGTAGTCTTTTACAGAACCCCTTCCAGCAAATGAAGGCATCTAGAATTTCACATATTGTAATCCTCGAGGTAGCCTAAACCCCCAGTTTAGGTAAGGCTCATTCTCAAAATTGTCATCTCTTTCCTCTCTAGGAGCAAGATAATCTCCTTCCATTCTCCTACCCCTATTCCTACAACAACTTCTTCCCTGTGAGCATTCTGATGGGCTACTCGAGGTGGGGGTGCCTGAGGGTTAGCTACTGATGGTTGTGGCATCATCGTTTGATCTACCCATGTTGCTAATGTAGCAACAATAGTGGTAAGATCCTATAACTGTTCCTCTAATGTTCTTCCACCTGCAGCACGATGCCCTTGACCTACTCTAACTTAACTATTGGCCTCATTGCCAATCCCACCATTCACACTATCATTTGACATGATTTTGAAATTTTTTTCTTTTTCTTTTTTTATCACTCAATTCCAACTCATGACATACTCATAACACTACAACACACATCCACTTAACACAATAACACACTACGGTAACACAACCATGCCTCACACACAACTCCTACAGTCCACTTACACAACAACACACCACGGTAACATAACCCAAACTTTAATACACAACTACACCACACACAACTCCCTCCAAAGATCACGGCAACAAAAGACAAATGGAAGCAAATAGGGACACTAACTCCAAATGGCAAGCAAATGATTCCAACTTAGTCAAAGTGTATTTAAAGTGATCAATACACAATAACTCCACAAGTAATGATTGAGTTTGAATTCAAAATATTTCCTAATTCTCTACGGCAAGATGAGCAAATCTGAAAATTCACACTTCAACTTTCGAAATCACAAGGAAAACAACACGGTACAAATCCACAACTACTTCAAATTATGGAATTTCAATTATGGAATTCAAATTCAAATAACTTCCCCTTCTTCCGCACACAAGGAGCTCACGGCAAGATGATGATCACAATGGAGTAATTTTGAAATTCCACTTCCAATTTCGTAACAACAAAGTATGTCACAGCACAATCACACATAATTACTTCAATTCCACTTCAAATAACTTCAATTAAGAAATGGAAGAACAAGAATCCTAAACCCCTAAATCAAAATCACAAAATTCCCTTCTCAAAATCGTTGCTCTAATACCAAATTATGATGTGCTAACGTCTAATTACAAGTACACAATTGCAATTGAGAATTTAATTACACAATAAACACTCAAAAGGGTATGAAATCAAAATTGAATTGCAACCCTAAAAATTGCGTGAAAGAGATAGAAGAAAAGGATGAACTAATTCCTCACCAGATATTACTCATTAGTTGGAATTAAGATGGATTTGATGTTGTTGATATCACACATAACAAAGATTAAATCCCACTTGCCACACTTCTATGAAGAAATGATAAGATTTTATGTAAAAATGGAGGTGTTCCTCACGGTTTTCAATTCTAAAAAATAAGATGTCCAAAATCCCCTTACAAAACCTAATAAGCTAGTATTTATACCTTACTCTGAAAGAAGAAAAATTACAACATTGCCAAATAGTCAAAACCGATCCTATGAGCCACTTGAGAATCAATTCTCCACATGAAAGAGAGTGAAGATGGCCGGTTTTATCAAGTGAAATGCAAGTGAAATAAAGGCCGGTTCCTCTTGTATTTGTTGGTTCAAGTATAGCTTACACACTTAAGATTAGTGTGTTGGTTCGCTATCTTATAAAACCAACGAATGTACTTGCTGAAATGCAAAACAATTATACAATGGAAAAAAAAGATACTAAACAAATATCTTCAAGGTTTAATTATTCAAAGAGGACCCTCATCGCCAAATTTTGTAATCCTTTAGCTCATACCCTAGTGATGAGTCCTGTAGGTATATGATTCCTATCACTATCTTGGAGAAGTCCTTTATGAAACACCTATAGAATCCAGCATGACCTAGAAAACTTCTTATGCATTTAACCGAGTTTAGTGGAGGGAGTTTTTTTATCACATCAATTTTAGCTCGATCGATTTCAATCCCTTGATGAGACACTTTATGACCAAGTACTATGCCCTTCTAACACATGAAGTGGCACTTCTCCCAATTAAGCACAAGGCTTGTCTCCTCACACTAAATGAGTACCTTCTCGAGATTCTCTAGGCAATCTATAAAGTCTCTAAAAACGGAGAAATCATCCATAAAGACTTCTATGATTTTCTCTACCAAATCTTCAAATATGGCCAACATAAACTGCTAAAACGTAGTTGGTGCATTACATAACCCAAACGTCATCCTCCTGTAGGCATATGTGCTGTAAAGGCATGTGAAAGTGGTTTTCTCCTAGTCTTTTGAAGCAATAGGTATCTAAAAGTAGCCGGACATCCTATCCAAGTAGCAAAAATACATGTGTCCAGCTAACCTTTCCAACATTTGATCAATGAAAGGGAAAAGAAAGTGATCTTTTCAAGTGGCGTCATTTAATTTTCGATAGTCGATGCACACCCACCACTTAGTGATGATTTACATGGGAATGAGCTCACTCTTTTCATTAGGGACAATAGTAATCCCTCCCTTCTTTGGCACCATTTGCATTGGACTAACCCAGACGCTATCAGATATAGGGTAAATAAGTCCAGCGTCAAGAAGTTTAATCACCTCCTTCTTAACCACCTCCTTCATATTAGGATTTAGCCATCTCTTTTGTTGCACTATAGGCTTGAATCCTTCTTCTAATAAAATTTTGTGAGTACAAAAGGAGGGGTTGATACCTTTTATATCAGATATTTTCTAAGTGATGGCTCACTTATGTGCTCTTAAGACCATGAGTAATTGGTCTTTCTGCTCTTGAGATAAATCTGAGGCTATAATAACCAGTAGGCTGGAGTCTTCTACAAGGAAAGCATATTCTAGATACTCTGGTAATTGATTCAATTCCAACACTAGCAGCTCTTCTAAAGAAGCTTTAAGTCTCACCTCATTTTCTATTCTCAACTTTTGAAACCCATGCTGAGGTGTAACACCTTTTGAAGCATCAAGCTACTCAATGAGTAGCACAACCTCTAGGTTATCTGCATCCTTCTTCTCATCCAATGTCAAGCTTAGCTTTAACTCATCTTTGCTCAAAACTTCCTTCATGTGCTCATCTACTGACATATCAACAACATCAATAAAGTAACAAGAGTCATTAATGCACATAGTGTGTTTCATAGTAGCAGCCATTTGGATTACCAACTCTTCATCACTAATTCTCAAAGTAAGCTTGCCTCCTTCTACATTAACCATTGCCTTGGTAGTGGTTAGGAATGGTCTCCTAAGTATCAGAGGGATATCCCCATCCTCATCCATTTCTAGAACTACAAAGTCGATGGGGTACATGAAATTCCCTACCTTTACTAAGATATCCTTGATTATCCCCATGGGAATCTTCACAGAGTAGTCAGCAAGCTGCAAACTCATCCTAGTTGGTGTTAGGTCAGAAAGTCCTAACTTCTTGAAAAAGGAGTCTGGCATTGAATTAATGCTGCCCCCAAGATCAACCAGGGCCTTATCAACTGAAGTATCACCCACGACATACAGAATTGTGAAACTGCCTGGATCCCTTAGCTTTGGAGGAAGTTTATTCTGAATGATAGATGAGCAATTTGCATCAACTTCTATGGTAGACGTATACTCTAACTTTTGCTTGTTAGATAGAAGTTCCTTTGGGAACTTAGCATATTTTGGTATTTGCAAAAGTGCCTCTGCAAATGGAATGTTAATGTGCAGCTATTTACATAGATCGAGGAATTTACCAAACTGCTCCTTGTCTTTGCTCTGGTTTAGACGAGTTGTATAAGAGATTTTTGGCACATATTCTTTGACAGCCGGTGGTGATCTCCTCTCAGGATGTGTTTTCTCAAGTGTCATCTTCTCCTTTTCAATAGATTGATTATCCTCTTGCTTCTTTTCATGCCACTATTCAGATGGTAACTCTTTCCCGCTTCTCAATGTAATGGCTTTCACTTATTCCCTAGGATTGTTTTTTTGTGTTGTTGGGAAGAAAGCCAGGTTGTTTCTCATACATCATCTTAGCCAGTTGGCCAATTTGCTTCTCAAGATTATGAATCGAAGCTTCTTGATTATGATGTCTTACAAAAGAGCTCTGGATGGATTGACTTAGTATATCTTCCAAGTTACCCTTCTTTTCTTGTTGAGGTGGCTACGCTGAAGGAAGCGGTAAAGACTGATAAAGTGGTGGCTATTGCTTCGAATATCCTTGTGGTGGTAGATTAGCTCTCTGATAGTCCTAGTTTCCATAAGACAGATTTCGATGGTTTCTCATCCCCGGATGGTAGGTGTTACCATACTGATTATACTGTTGTCTGTTCGAATTCCTAAGATAATCTGCTTACTCATATTGCTAGAAAAGATCCACACCTTCACAAGATCTCCCATCTGATGTTGTTGTTATGGTCCTTGGGGATTCTTGAGGGTTTCAACTTGGTGGCTCAAAGCTTCCATCTTTGATATCAAAGTAGTCATGACATTTACTTCATACATTCCTATCACTTTCTGCTTACTCTTGCCACGACCCCACTGGTAATTGTTTCTTGCCATATCAGCAATTATCTTCAATAAGTCCTCCGGAGTCTTAGTATTTAATGTACCGCTAGCTGTAGCATCTACCAAGTGATGTGTAGCCAGATTTAACCCGTTAAAAAATGTTTGAACTTGCATCTATGTAGGTAACTGGTGATGTGGACATTTTCTCAACAATTCTGTCAATCTCTACTAAGCATCATATATCGTTTCATGATCTTGTTGAGTGAAAGAAGAGATTATGTTCTAAAGCTTGAGGTCTTACATGGTGGAAAATAATTGTCCAAAAACTCCTTTATCGTGTCATCCCATGTAGTCAAAGCCCTGGGACCTAATGATTGAAGCCAAGTCTTAGCTTTCCCTCTTAATGAAAAAGGGAACAATCTTGTATGCATTGCTTCATCCGTTACCCCATTATTCTTGAAAGTTTCACAAATCTCTAAGAATGTCTGAATGTGAGCATGGGGGTCTTCATCAAGTAATCCATCGAACTAATAGTATTGTTATAGAAGTTGAATCACCACACCCTTAATCTCGAAATTATTAGCCCCAATGGGAGGCTTAACAATGGTTAGACTTGTGTTGTCTAGTATGGGCCTTGCATACTCAATGTTTGTCTTTGGTGGATCTTTAGCCATTACTTCTTGTACCTTTGCCTAACTCTTTGTAGATGACTCTAACTCAGAACTATTAGAAAGTTACTCAATTAGCTCTTCTACTTTAACCTCCGTTGCCACTGCTATATCACGTTCTCCCTCCTCATTGACTACTTGCCCAGAAGATTCAGCAACTATGTTCCTTCGAAGTTAGTAAAGTGTTCTCTCAATCTCAAGATCTAGATCAAGAATGTCATAGGGAAGATTCCTTATCATATACTGCAAAAGGCAACCAAGTGTGAACTAGAACTTTTCAAAAGATGGAGAGAAGAGAAATAGATAAAACAAATAAGAAGAGTGACTAAAGTAGTAGATACTACAATTTTTTCCTAATATTGCCTTGCCAGATCCTTGGTAACAGGGCCAAAAACTTGATGTGCTCGAATTTAACCGATCATTTTAAGTTTTAAATTTATAACCAATAAAATCTACTACCAAGCTAGGCAATGTACCTATCAACTATGATATAGACTTAACAGGTGTCATCCTCTAGGATCTAAAAAACAAGTACTAGTATTACCTTTCTCTACTATCTAGTCTAATTTATGATGTAGAAATTATGAATTAAATTAACAATTAAAAAATCTTAACAACCCTAGAATTAAATAATATTGTCTAAAAAAATGTATTCAATCACAAAATATACCCCTTATTTTGTTCCACCCTAACCCTTAAATTCTTAAAATAAGATATCGATTAACGAATCAATTTACACTTTGCACTGTAGGAATTCTCAAGTAAAATCAATTACTCCATCGAGTTAATTAATTCTTAATCATGCACAAGATAATGTAGACCTCTCCCTCACTACCGTCATGCAAGATCTCATTAAGTTTATAAATTCCAATTAAAACTTTAATCTTTATTGTAGAAAATCAATATTTTCCTATCTCTAGGCAAAACATGTAATCTCTCTATTCATGAAGATCTAATTTACTAGACAAAATCTCTTTCAATCTAATAAAAATCAAACATGTAATGAATTTGCATGCATAAATTAATCACAAGAACAATGGAAACACATGAATAGATGCAAAGATATAAACAATTCATTAATCAATCAATGTTTCAGCATATAAGTTAAGGTTTCACAAGATGAAAGATATAAAGAATTACTCTTCCGTGGAGTTTTCAATAAAATTAGAGAATCCAGAGAAGTAAAAATAATTCATGATAGAAAGAGTAATCCCTTGTATTGTTGCGTGATCTCCAATGATGTTCGGACAATTCTCTTCTTGAAACTCGTAATAACACTTTCCTAAGGTTTTCATAACATAGCTAGAAAAAAAAATATTTTTCCTTTAAAATAAAACAAGGCGTCTATTTATAGTTCTACGAAAACAGGTTTCAGCATGGGCATCAGCATGGCCATGCTCAAGGTCATGCTGACTCTGAAACATGTCATTTTCACTACCTAGTTCAGCATGGCCTCTAGCATGGTCGTGCTCAAGGCAGGACTGAAACAAAACAAACTTGTATTCTCGTTACTGGCATCAACACAGGCTATGCTAAACCTGGGGCACACCTTGATATAGCTACTGGTCTTTTTTTTTTTTGCATCCAGCACTAGCATCTACATAGGTTGTGTTAAAATAAAAATCAATTTTCTTCATTTTTCACCAAATTTCACCTCGCCTGTGCTCATATCATCCTTAAACCTTTCTTTTGTCTCCATTGATGCCTAGAATTAAAATTTAATCATATAAGTACCCTTTTCTTCACAAATAACATGAAATCCATATAAAATTATAACTAATAAGTACTAGAATTAAGGGTCTTCTAATACTTATCAATAAATAAAATATTTCTAAGTACATAGTCATGTTTTAAGCCATGTACTTTGGCACTATTAAATACACGATCATGTATAGTAATCATGTATCTTTTTGTATGTTTTAGCATTTTTGGCATGCATAGGTATATGGTTATATAGTTGGTCATATACTTTTTTGTGGATTTTCATATTTCGACACGTCATTCGTCTATGCACCATTCTGTACAAAATCCATGCTTCTTCATGGGCAAGTGCACAGGTGTGTACTTGATCATGTATCATGCTATTCTTCATGAATCCTTTTTCAATTTGTTTCAACGTCTGAATTTTTATGTTTCTAAGTCTAATTGGATCCAAATTTTGGTTAATTCTAATAAAATGTGTGGTTTGATATACTTACTTATCTAATTCGTGATTTAGTTCCTTTAATCACTTGATTCTATGCTCATTCCACTCCATTCCTTAATTTGAATTTTGATGGAATCCTGTAATCAAAGTTTGTTAAATTCCTAAATTTTATAATTAGAATAACAACTTAACCATTGAAATTCCTTACTTGATGGATTCGAGTTGGTCCTTTTTGTTGTTTACTAGGTTGCCTTTGTATTCTAGAGAGTGTTTCTTTGGTTAGTTACTGTGCAAATGGAAAAGGGAGGTCTCTAGGTTAAACATGGGGTTTATATATCTCGTCAATAAAAAGACCCATTTACCCCTGTCTTTGTAAAATTTACCTATTTACCTTTGTCATTATAATTTAATAAATCTTATATAATTATTTATTTTTGGGTAATTACAATAACAAAATGTTACCCATAAGTATTTTTAGGTAATGATATATTATATCAACAAAAGAGGAAAGAAATCCAAAATTTAGTTATGTAGAATAATCCAAAGAACATCATGAAATTATGAAATGAAGAGGACAATGTGTATAGTGAGTTTTTAGGATAGTTGTAAACTAAAAATCTGAGTGTTAGCACAATTCAACTTAAACCTAGAGGAATGGATAGAGATATAACTAAAAAATTCTTTAGATGGCTATTTTTTTTTTCCATTTTTCTGCTAAATAGGGTAAAACATTTTGAAAAATAGAATCAAACAATACTGTTGTAGTGAGCTGTTCGAAATTATACTCATCTATGTAAGCTCTAACCCAAGAGTTCAATGACATGCAAATAGAAAATTTATAACTATCAAAAATCTATAATTCTTTAAAAAGCTGGCAAGATTTGCAATTCACACTCGAAGTTGACCTCATGCTCAAAAAGCATTCACTGTAATATAACAAATTAAGATCTTTGAAAACTAGAGGAAATGAGATGATTAAGAACGTAAAAACTAATCATAAAGCAAGTATTAAATACACTAAAGATGGACTATCGAACTTACAAATCAAGAGGAGGAAAAAAAATTACTAAGGATTCACCATAGAAGCATTCTATGAAAATTGTAGGCCACAGGCCATTTACCTTTCCAAGTTAAGAAATTAATTTACTGCAGTCTTTTCTCTAAACAATTCATCAAGAAAACTTTTTTGTGGATAGCTTTTGAAAAATAAACTAGTACCTCAAGGTTGGTGTCTTAAATTGGGTTTGTAGATAGGTTGTTTGCTTCATGTCTCTTTGATCTTATTTTCGTGTTGAGCTACATAAATCAGGGGAGTTAGCTAAATAGGAGACTTAATATGATTAAGTTATGTTGGTTAAATACAAAATTGTTAAATAGATATAACTAAATTACAAATATTGTTTGACTTATGTTGTTAGATACTGAATGTTGATGTTTTACTTTGTGTAAAGTTTTACATGCTAATGGTCAATCTCCCATGTTTTATCTTCATAGTGAAGAGCCACATATCAGTAAAAACGAAAGAAAGAAATAAAGGCCGAATAAATATAGTATTTAAGCATGGCTTATAAAGTGCTAGGCAAGACATAAAACATGATATTAATTAATATAGGAGTATAACATATAAAAAAATAAAATCATATGCTTTCTTTAATGGAAATCAATGTTTATTCATAGGATCTATGTGTGTTATGTAAGCACAAACTCCTAAAGTTGGATTTGCTTCTAATTTTGTTCCACACATATCCGTTCTTACCCAATTTAGTTCCTCTATCTCTTGGAATTGGTTAATAAAACTTATATTAAGATAACTTAATATAAGTTTTATTGAATATATGCTACACTTAATTCAATATAGTTATGATATTTTATATATGTATATATATTCATATAATGTTTGATAAATATACTTAACATAATCTTTCAATTAGTAAATATATAAGATTGAAACATGCATATGCTTTGTTAAGCTTAATTAGTAGTTTTAATAGTTGAAGTTGTGCTGCATTATGATGAAAGAATAACGATTTGAACTTGAATTTAATAATAATAATTGCTTAATTCTTATTTGCATTATGAGATGTTAATAAATAATAATACTATAGACATTGTTATATCGGACCATTAGTCAGGCTTAGTAATGATATGTTGTTATTGATATTAAATCCCTGTTTGCAAAGTAAGATATATTATTAGCAATATAATTCTAATCGCCATCCTTGTTATGAAAAACAATTACGGTGTGTACTGGTTAACATATTAAATTATTTAGTAATTAATTTTCTTGATTAAGTCAATTACGATTAAAATGATTTTGTTGATGTGATTTTTTGACTCTGCACTCGTTAATGTGACCATCTCGGATCATTGTTTATTTTGACAGTAAAGTTTTTCGTTAAAAGGACTAAAACATAAACATATTTCTGTTTACTCTAGCAAAAATAATGGTAGATCGTCGATCCGATTTGAGATCAGTTTGAATTGATCACAAGCGAATAGACTGGTTCAAACCCCGAACTACTCATGATTTTTTGATAGGGAAAGTATAATGTTAGATAATTGAATAAATAAAAATTGTTAATATTAAATAATTAATTAATGTTAAACCAATTTGAATTTTAAAATTGATTTTAACAACACTTAGTAATGGACCTAGGCTTATTAAAACATTAAGTTCTAAACTTGGTAATCTTCTTTAACTTGAAATGACCTAATATTGAGGAAATATTTTTTATTACATATTAGTTGAGTTATGAGTTGGAGTTGGAGTAATTGACTTACAATTCTTGATTAAAGCGATGTATAGAATGGGATAACCTTGCATGCTCTATGTGCTTTGAAACTAAACCAAGTTAATGTGTAAACTTGTCTAATAATGTGTGTTGCTTGCTGTTTAGTCATCTTGAGCTAGCAAGCAACAACCTTAAATTGGGTTTACGAGTTGTCGCAAATGTTGGGAAGATGCGGTAATTTAGTGCCTTGGTCATAGCTAGTGGTGCTAATCAATAAGAGAGAATTGCATGTATAAAACAATTAGGGAAGCAAAGATAAGTCATAATAGGAATCATCTAGGATTATGGAACACAATAGGCGATACGCTATGAATGGATTGTGACCTTAGTGGCTAAATAACGGTGGAGTTCTCTATATGGGATTACTTTTGTTTTTAGATGTTGGTTTTAGATGTGGAAGCTAGTTATTCTCATCAACCCTTGATGCCTATTGTCGCTTAGACCCCATGTTCCCCTCTGCCCCTACGCTTATATGTTCCAAAGTCATAAATACTCGTATATTATTTGTTTCCACTTAATTTATATCTCAATGAACCTTAATTGCTACATTAAATTTAGGTTACCATTTCATGTGTTGATATGTGTTGTTAACATGTAAGATAAGTTTGGATGTGACACCTATAAATGGGGTTTAGGACATTGCTAGCTAGTGCGTTTCCAATTGATATATGCTTTTGTCGTCACATGCATTATATAGTGAATTACTATAAAAAGGACTTCATGGATTTTATATTACTTTATACTACCAATAAAAGTTTTTCCCAAAATAAAATTAATGTATTTTTTTAAACTCAAATTGGACAAAACTATTTAATATATAGTTTCTTTTTTAATAGCTTTACGTGGTTGTTGCATTTTCTTTTAGATTTTGGAACATGACAATTGTGTTAGTAAATGAAATTATGATTAGATGAAATTGAAAGGATTTTCCTTGTTAGGCATATTTGAATCAAATAACAACTCCTTATTTGCTGAATAAGCAAGTGACATAAAAAAATATCTACCAATAAAGGTAAGCTATAAATTTTAGTGCAACAAATTACGTGTTCTACATGCTACCTTCTACATGTTTTGCATAGCTATATATGGAGTCAATTGATTAACACGTAATATCTCTATTAAAAATACAATTTTTATTTAGGAACTTTACCAATACAAGAAAGACGAAAAAATAAAGTGTAATAAATGAAAATTTTAATTATTTATTTACTTATGTAATATAAGTATTATCATAAAGAGCTAAGGATAAGGATGAAATTTTATAAAATTCGAGAGCCAATTTGGTCATTTCACATGGAGAATATAAATATTCCAAGTTAACCTAGAGAACCTCCTTTATCATTCTAAGCAGTGAAACAAAGCCCTAGAAGACAGACACTCCATACAAGAAACCTTAGGACGACGATAGGAAAAAGGAGCAAATCAATTCCAAGAACTCAAGGTAAGGATTCTATAAGAATTTCAAATTAGGATTAATGGAATTCAGAATTCATGCGTATCACCTATTTATATAAAACACAAAGTTTAAGCAAAGACGATAAGAGAACGAGAATCAACAACTCGAGATTTATGATTTGTGGAAATTGAAGTAAGTAATCTAATCCATGTAATTTATTTATAATTACATATTTTAGAGACTTAATTGAGCTTAGGAATATCTATGATTGAGTTTTGGAGAAATTGGTGTAGAAGAAATAGGGTTCATGGAGATTATCAAGTGTAACACGACCTCCCAACACGGTCGTATTTCAACCGTGTTGAGTCAAGGATGACACGACCTCCTAATACCAACATGTTCTAACCGTGTTGAAATTAAGTTTTGCACCGAAAGATACACAACCCCTAATATGGTCATGCTTCAGCTGTGTTGAGTAACAAGGTCCCCAACATGACCTTGTTGAATAAAGTATAACATAATTATATATTCATTTAACTTCAAATTAAACTAATTTATACGCAACCTAGATAGCTAGTAAGGCCCTAGAGAAATCAAGAAATAGGATTAAGAGAAATAAGAGAAGGATATTGATTTTAGATTAAGTACTAAGAAGAACTTGTTGATTGAACAAATTTCAACTTAGCTTACGTTCAAGATTAGGAAGTTCTTAAGGCTAGGATTCAAGGCATGTTTAACTTATGTGTTGTTCTGTGTTTGCTTAAGTTATTACATGTGTTGAAATTGATTAAGTTGAACGAATTGACTTAAATATTTAACTGGTATGTTGTATGTGCTTGGCTTAGCTTAGGGGCCTGTAGTGGCATATCTCTAGAGAGAATCCTAATGATCCTTGTGTGACATTGTCCCTAATAGAGTCATGCTTGGAAATGATCTGGGTTGAATACTGATTAAGTGGTTAAGTGTATATGGGTGTAGGGCCCATAGTGGTAGTTTCCATCACCAAGTTTGAGGTTTCAGTGGAAATGGATGTGGGGCCCATAGTGGCAGTTCCCATCACCAGGTTTAAGGTTTAAGTGTGCATGAGTGTGGGGCCTGTAGTGGCAGTTCCCATCATCAAGAGTACTCTATTGTTTGCTTGTTGACATAAATTATATTAAGGAATGGTTATTTGTGTTTAAGTTCTGCATAATGTGTAATATTTGTTCCTGTTTGTTCATGCGTATGTGTTTGTGTTATACGTACTAGGCATTAGCTCACCCTTTGGGGAATCATTTTTAGATGTAGGTGTTGAGGGAGATGAGAACCCTGAAGATAACTTAGGTTTAGGTGAACCACAAAGAGAGAAAGATAAAGATTACCATTACTATTATGGTGATTAGGTTTCGGGAGTATTGTATTATTGGACTTTGATAAACATTGCCTTTTGAAAATGTCATTTTTGGTGTTTAAAGACTTTTGCTGCTTTAGATAATTGATATGGTTTAAGTTATTATTAGTGAGGATGGATGAAATGTTTTTATATACGAGTTATAGGCTAAAATGTATCGGAGTTGTTTTAGAGCCTTAACGTGTTCTTGTGAGATAATGACACGTGGCGGGCAGTTGCACGGCCCGAGGTTTCGGGGCATTACAACTTAGGTGGTATTAGAGCTCTAGGTTTTATGATCTCTAGAGACTTAAGTTTGAAACTATAAAGAATAGGTTTGTGATCCTTAAGACCTAAGTTTTAATCTATAGAGCATAGGTTATTAATCTTGAAGAGTTTACGTAATGTTCTTTAGAACTAAGTGAAGATCAATAGCCATAAGTTTTAAACAATAGAGTCTAAGATATGTTCTTTAAAATGATTAAGCACTGGATCTATAAGATAGTTAGACATGAAGAGAGTGGGTAAAATATGGGACGTTTACCCAATTATGTAACTATTTTCTTGTATTATTATTTTACTTGTATTCTTCTAACTGCTAAGCTTTATATATGAATAGACCCCTTGTATAGTGGTATATGTATATATACTTACACACTATGAAACTGACCCTGACTAATAGTAACATAGGTAGATCTGATTGTCTCTTCTTAAGCAGAATGCCTCTAAGAAGAATTACCTGATCAAGAGCTGAAAGGGGTGCTAGAATTGATAACCTTAGTGAGGAGGATGCTCAATACCTACAGCAATAAAGGAAAAGAGGTCAAATGGCTGAAGAGACAGTTTGGCTACTGCATACTGTAAACCACCTAGTGGGACTATTGGCACAACAACACCAAGCATCTAATGTCCCACAGCACAATAATGCCAGTGAACCCATAAGCTTTGATAGGTTCATGAGAGTGCCTAAGGAATTTAACCCTAGAGTGGATGACCTAATTGAGGTTGAGAATTGGGTATAGGCGATTGAGAAACCTTTACTGCCTTCCATATACTAAAAGATAGGAAGGTGAATTATGCTGCATTCATCCTGAAGGGAACTACAACAAAATGGTAGGCTTTAGTCCATAGATTTGCAGGGGAATGCATGAACTAGGCGGTATTTAAGGAGTTGTTTTATCAAAGATATTTTCCCAATAGCTCCAAAGATAGAATAGAGAACGATTACTACAACTGTGAATAGGAGAACCAAACTGTTGAAGAGTATGAGGCAGAGCTAAATCGCCTCATTCAATTCCTTCCTAAAAATGTACGCAATGATGATAGGTCCCGAGCCAGAAGGTTCCTAAGAGGATTGGAATTAGACCTGCAACTTGTAGTAAGGGCCTTTCAGCTAAATACATATGCTGAAATGGTAGATAAAGGGAAGTGCCTTGAACATAATAAGAAGATCATAGAGGAACAGAAGAGCCGCAGAGCAACAATAGCTCTGGGAAAAAGACTTGCCTCTAATAGAATGGGGCAAGATAAGGGTAAAAGGCATCACTTGCTGCAAAGGAGAACACCCAGAGCTATAGCCCCTCCTCTCTAAATCAAGCAAGTGCCTTTGGCACTCACTACAGCAAACGTAAATGCTCAATGTCCTAGATGTTATAGACCTCATGAGTTAAGATAGTGTGGATGGCCAGATGGGGCATGTTTCTCTTGTGGGAAGATAGGGCACATTAGTAGACATTGCACTAAAAGGTCAATTCCCCTAATCTTCTATCATGTGTGCAACTAAAGGGGACACAAGAGCAAGAGCCAGAGGACTATAGAACTTAGCATTGAGAATTATTTTTGAGCAAACGAAACCCGAAGACATTCATATAGTGTCTTCATTTACTTTATATAATTATTTTGTATCTAATTAAGTATACTTGTCGGTATTACAGGAAGTCAATCAAACACACTAGCACTTAATTTTTGGATGATTTATGGTCTATAGTGAACCGAAATGAATCAAGGAAACCGGCCTTGTATTGTGTATTGTTGATCGAGATGGGCATCAAAGGGACCGGCCATGTGTTAATATTTTCCTTATGTTTTTTTCTATATTTAGGACTAGTATAAATACCTGTAAAAGAGAACAAAAAAGACACTTTTTGGAGATATATTTTGCTGCTTGTTTACATGGAAAGAGGGCTTTCTTTTATTCCATAAACACTCTTATCAATTCTAAAATTAGGGATTATGGTGAGTGAAACTTAAATTTTTGTGTGTTGCATTAACAATTGCAAATTGTTCCTAGTTCTCCTAATGCGTCATATCTAGTAAGAATTTGGAGTTTCATTTTATTTTTGTTACATGAAATTAGGGTTCATGTGCCAATTAGGGATCACGCCATTTTGTTGAACAATTGTTTAATTGTATCCTCAATCAGCATTATGTAATCGAAATTAGGTTTAGCCTATCATCTTTTGGTATCAAAGCCAGGTCAAGAAGGGGAATTACACATGGGAGTCTTGATTTTGAATTGGGGGATTTAGGGTTTATACCATACCATTGAGCAATTCATTATTGTGTGAATTGAAATTGAGAAATTGTTTGGATTTGTGTCGTGTCTACTTTGGTCATTATGAATTGAAGTGAAGAAAGTATTATTTAGGGTTCTTGCCATGGAAGGTTAGGAGATTACTACAAATTGATTCCATAATTGTGAAATTGTGTAGTAATTGTGCATTAAATTGCTTTGATTGCAATATTGACTTGAGTTTTGAGGAAATTATGCCATAGAGGGTGTGTTGTACAGTGAGTGTGTATGTGTTGTGCCGTGGGAGTGTGTGAGTTGTACCATAAAGTGTGTGTGTGTGTCATGAAGAGTGTGTTTGGTGTTGGAGAAATTGGTGTTGTGGAGGTGTGATTGTATATAAAAAAAAAATTGTTAAAGTTTAATTCAACAACCATGTCGAATGATAGTGTGAATGGTAGAATCGGTAATGAGGCCGATAGTCAGGTTGTAGGAAGAGATCAGGGACGTCATGCTATAGGTGGAAGAAGAACTTTAGAAAAACAATTGTAGGATCTTAATACTATTATTGCTACACTAGCAACACGGGTTGATCATATGACATTGCCATAACCACTAGTGGCAAATCCACAGGCACTCCTACCTCAAGTAGCACATAATGATATACGTAGGGAAGGAGTAGTAGGAAGAAATAGGGACAAGAGATTAGGAGGAGATTATCATGCTTATCAAGAGGAAAAGGATGACAACTTTGAGGATGAACCTTATCCTAACTGTGAGTTTAGGCTACCTAGGGGTCTGGAATATGTAAAATTGCAAATGTCTTCATTTGCTGGAAGGGGTTCTATAGAAGATTATTTTGATTGGGAAGATAAGGTAGAGAGCCTTTTTTAGTGTTATGAAATTAATGATCACACTCGAGTTCATCTAGTAGTAGCCAAGTTTACAGGATATGCCGCCTTATAGTGGAAGAACCTTGTAGCCAGTAGAAGGAGAGATGGTGATGTTGACATTCATACTTGGTAGGAAATGAAATGAGTTATGAGGAAGAGGTTTATACTAAAGCACTACAGATAGGAATTATTCATGTGTCTCTAGACATTGAGATAGAGAGGCAAAACTGTAGATGAGTATGTCCAGGAGTTTGAGACACTGATGATCCGATGTGGGGCAATTGAACCTCTTGAATAGACCATGGCACGATTTGTGTCCAGGTTGAAATATGAGATTGCATGTATTGTAGAGCTACAGAGGTATAACACCATTGATGAGGCCATTTAGTTAACTCTAAAAGTGGAGAGATAGAGGTGATCTAATCCATATCGAGTAGCGAGTAACAGGTATAGATCCTCTACAAAACTGCATGGGTCTGAGGGTAAGCAGGATGATAGAGGGGCATATGGCAAATGTATGGAATAGAGGGGCATATGGCAAACGTATGGAAAAGAACGTAGTAGTGCTAAACATTAGAGGGGAGAAAGAATCATTTGGGAAAGGAAAAGCAATTGCTGGGTATGAGAACAAACAGGCAGTAGCTGGGACATTAGGAGGAAAGAATCGCAAGGTTAAATGTTTTAAATGTATGGGATTTGGACATATGGTTGAACAATGTCCAAACAGAAGAGTTATGACTACTATAGAGGTTGAGAGTAAGGAAGAAGAAGAAGACATGCGCGATATCATAGATCTATCGACTGTATTAGATAAATATTATGGTGATGCTGATGCTAAGGTACATGAGGATAAGGGGAATGATCAATATTTATCCATCAATATAAGAGCGATGATTACCTTTCCTACTAATGAGGATGAGTAGAGGGAAAATTTATTCTACATCTCTTACAAGATCCAAGGTAATCTTTGTGCTCTTATTATTGATGGAGGTAGTTGTACTAATGTGGTGGCTGCTTCATTAGTGACTAAATTGAAATTAGTCACTACGCCTATCCTAAGCCCTTTAAACCACATTGGTTGAGTGAACAACATAATTTGCATGTCACTCAAAGAGCTAAGGTTCCATTCAGCATAGGAGATAAGTACAATAACGAGATTATTTGTGATATTTTTCCGATGTGTGCATCACATACATTACTTGGCAGGCCTTGATTGTATGATAGAAAGTATTACATGATGGATTTAGGAACACATGTGTTCCAGGAGGAGGGTAAGCGCATAGTGATAGGAATCAAATTCTCACAAAACCTATCACTAGGGCTCGAGCTAAAGGTCTACACAATTTCGTTTTGAGAATCCTTCATGAGAAACCCAATCCTAAGAAAGCTAACTTATTTCTTCATTCTTATCATATACTTGTTATACATTTCAACAGGTTCATTTGTCAGTCCTACAGGGTGCCAAATCACCTACACTTTTGAGTGAGTCGGGAACCTCATTAGGACTCATTTCGAAAGTACCTTGAAGACCGGCATTTTGAAGACTAATTTTTATATATATTTGTTATTTACTTGGACTATTTATGTTGTAATCTTTTTGGGACACTTTCACTTGCTTGTAATTGTCTTTTAGGACCGGCCACTCTAAAAGTGGCGTAGTTGTAATTTTGTGAACTTTTTAACCTAAAAGGAAGTAAGTGTAAATACTTACTTAAGTAGGGTTTTGAGGAGGTAGCCAAATTTTCAGAAAAAAGAACAAACACTTTACGTGTAAGGGTTAGGGTTTTCCTAATTCAAATTGCTCTTATTAATTTCAAATCTCAGTTTAAGGTTGTGGCGAGTGGCTTCAAGCTAATTTATGAGTAATATCAAATTTTCCTTATTGCAATTTCCTTTTCATCACTAGTGAGTTGTATCTAAGGTTGATTTGGATGTGTTATTGACTAAATTTGATTGCATTTGTAATTAATTTCTTGTTGCCACAATTGATTGGTTTTAGCCCTTAAGTTTTAACCTTCCATTTAGCCTCATTTGAACCGTGGATCACTTTTTGGGAAAGTGGATCTTTGAATTGGTTCTTGTTGTTTGTTATGTAATTCATGTGACATTATTTTTTTAGTGTTGATTGAAGGATTTTATCATTGTGGAATTATTAATTTGAAAGTTAGAGCATTCGGATTTCATTGCTCTCTATTAGGGATCACACAAATTCTAGTAATTTTGAATCGAGATTGAACAAGTGCCTTAAGGTTTATAATTTGTTCCAATTGCATGTGCTTAATCTTGGTTTTAGGCACATCATCTGTTTGGTACCAAAGCATCATTATACTTGAAATTAAGATTGATCATGCCATTGTTTAAGAATTGGTTCATACATATTGAGGAATTGTGCAATTATTGAACTAGTTTGATTGTCTTTCAAATTGGTTTTGCATGTGCTTAATCTTGGTTTTAGGCACATCATCTTTTTGGTATCAAAGCTTGAGGTTGTGAGAAGGGAATGGTTGCAAATTAAATTCGAAAGTTAGGGTTGGTTGTTGTAGCATTTTGAACCGTACAAGTTGTTGGCGTGAACTTGCGTCTTGTTGTTGTAATTGTTGAATTTTGTTGTCTTGTTGATTAGTGGATGATCACTTGGAGAATTGGACACTCTTGAAATCCTCACTCGTGGCTGTGAATGTGTAGTGCATGAATAGCAAACTGTGAAAGGGAAGAATAGTGTTTCAATTGTGAAGTGGAATTGTGTAGTGTATATTTTTGGAAAAGTTGGAGGAGTCACAATTGTAATTTTCAAATTTGAAATCAAAACTGAAAGTGTACATTAAGAAGTCAATTTGAAATTTCAAAACACACATTAAATCATAGTTAATCGTGTGTCATTTGAATTTGAAAAAGCCTCTTACCATTTATGGACTTATGCACTTATTGAACTCCTTTTAAATTTGAAAGTGAGCTGCCTTATCTTACTTAAAAGTTGCGGTTTTGGTTGTAGTTGTCGAAGTGAAATTGTGCCATAGCTTGGGGAGTATATTTGGAGTTATTCTTGTTAAATTAGTAGAGGTTGTGTACATTTGATATTGGTTATTGTTTGTGTTGTCAAGGACATTGTTAGTAGTGGCGTGAAGCATTTTGCACCGTGAGCATTAGGGGACTTTTATAGCGGTGGATTGTGTGTGGTGTGTGTATTTTCCTTGCTGCCCATTATGTATTTAAGTGGTGAGAAGTCAAGGCAAGAATAAGGAAAGTTGAGTAGTAGAATTTAAAATTTAAACAAGTCATTAAAGTGCGATAGTAATTAAACTAATTACTTAAACACTTGTAGTTGAATTTAATTCTATCTACTTGAAGGTAGTTGTGTGTGTGTACTTCATTTGTGGTTTAATTATGTACTTGAGCCATGGAGGTGTAAGGAATATTATTGTGTTTTTAGATTTAAGCATAACAATTTCTAATGACATGTTTCACTATGCTAATGTGTTGTGCCGAACATTGACTACATTTACTACTAAGGATGAAGAACAAAGGGAAAACTTGTTCCGTACCTCTTGTAGGGTATAAGGAAATTTATGTGTCCTTATAGTTGATGGTGGTAGATGTACCAATATAGTAACCGCATCATTAGTATCGTAACTAAAACTTACCACTACTCTACATCCTAAACCATATAAATTGCATTGGCTTACTGATCAGAAGAGTTTATATGTGACCCAAAGAGCTAGGGTACCATTCAGTATAGGGGATAAATACTGTGATGAAATTGAGTGTGATATTATGCCTATGTGTGTATCCCATATATTACTTAGTAGGGTTTAGTTATATGATAGGAGGGTCTTACATGATGGCTTCAGGAATACTTATGTATTCTAGAAGGAGGGCAAACGCATTATTCTAAATCCAATGTCACCTTCAAAGGTTCAAAGGGCTTAGCAATAGATCGGTAGGCCATCTGAGGTAAAAAGGGTTGCAGTGCAGTTTAATAATTCTGGGGAAAAGAAGGTATTGTTAATAGGATAGGGTGAGTTAGAGAGAATTGTTACAGAAGAGACTCCAGTATACTTGCTTCAGTTGAGATGTGCACTAGAGGTGTAAGAACCTTAGTCTCTACCCTCAATAGTATCTCAGGTATTAAATGAGTACACATATATTTTTCCTAATGATTTGCTAACAGGTTTACCACCTTTGGGAGGGATAGAGCATGACATCGATCTTATGCCAAGTTCAGTATTACCGAATCGACCAGCATACTGCATGAATCCTGAGGAGGCTAGAGAATTGAAATGCTAGGTAGATGAGTTGGTTGAGTAGGGATTTATCAAGGAGAGTCTCAATCCATGTGCTGTTCCTGCCCTTCTTGTTCCTAAGAAGGATGGTACTTACAGAATGTGTATCGATAGCAGAGCCATCAACAAAATTACCATCAAATACAGATATCTTATTCCTAAACTTGATGATATGTTGGATGAGTTGCATGGTTCATAGGTTTTCTCCAAAGTGGATCTTAAAAGCGGGTATCACCAAATTCGAATGAGAGAGGGAGATGAATGCAAAACCACTTTTAAAATACGTTATAGAGTATATGAGTGGTTGGTTATGCCCTTTGGTTTGAGTAACGCTCCTAGTACCTTTATGAGATTGATGAATCATGTATTGAAAGAGTTTTTAAGAAAATCTGTTGTTGTTTATTTTGGTGATATTCTAATATACAGCAAAGACCTAAAACATCATGTAGAGTATCTTTAGGCAGTATTCTCAGTGTTGAGGGTGCAACATCTGTTTGCAAATCTCCATAAATGTTCCTATTATCAAATTGAGGTAACTTTTTTGGGTTTTGTTATATTTGGATTAGGTGTTAAAGTGGATGAGGAGAAAGTGAGGGCAATCAGGGAATGGCCAACACCCACCTCAGTTACTGAGGTAAGAAGTTTCTACGAACTCGCATCCTTTTATAGGTGCTTTGTCCATAATTTCAGTAGCATTGTCAGTCCTCTCACAGATCTGACTAAGAAAAATGTTCCTTTCATCTAGAGTGAAGGGCCTAGGGGAGTTTTGAAGAGGTAAAAGAAAAACTCACTTGTGCTCCATTATTGGCTTTACCTGACTTTGACAAAATTTTTGAGCTAGAATTTGATGCTTCTATGATAGAGATTGGTGTTGTATTAATGCAGGAAAAGAGACCCATAGCATATTTTAGTGAAAGTTGAGTGGTGTAACTTTGAACTATTCTATTTATGATAAGGAATTTTATTCCTTAGTGAAGGCTCTAATGACATGGCAGCATTATCTTCTTCCGAGAGAATTTATTATTTATACAGACCATGAGTCACTAAAGGATTTCAGGGGTCAGTAGAATTTGTTTAAACAACAAGCCAAGTGGGTGGAGTTTTAGAGGGTTTTGCATATGTGATAAGGTATAAGAAGGGTAATCAGAATATTGTTGCTGACGCTTTGTCACGTAGGTATGTACTTATCACTTCTCTTCCGTCAAAACTACTGGGTTTTGAATTGTTAAAGGAACAGTATGTGCATGATGAGGAATTCGGAGTCATTATGGAATAGTATTCTAGGGGTAAGATGTATGAGGGTTATTGCATGATTGCTGGTTTCTATATAAATCTGGAAAGTTATGTAACCCTTTTGGATCTATGAGGGAGCTATTGGTGAGGAAAGCACATGCAGGAAGATTGTCTAGGCACTTTGGTGAGAAGAGAACCTTAGTCATATTGAGAGAGAATTTCTATTGGAAGGGTATGATAAAGGATGTTCGTAGGGTGTTAGAAAGGTGTGGCGTTTGCAAGAGAGCTAAAGGGAAGAAAAGCATGCAGGATGAGTACATGCCTTTACCTATACCTAACAAACCTTGGACTAATATCAATATGGATTTTGTGTTGGGGTTACCTAGAACATAAAGAGGAAAGGATTCTATCATGGTGGTTGTTAACAAGTTCAGCAAAATGTCTCATTTTGTGCCCTGTCACAAAACAAATGATGCCCTTTTTATTGCTAACATTTTTATGAAGGAAATTGTCAAATTTCATGAAGGTCCACATAGTATAGTGTTAGATAGAGACACTAATTTTCTTAGTTTCTTTTGGAAGACACTATGGAGAAGACTGGGTACTAAGCTTATGTATAGCACCTCTTGCCATCCACAAACAGATGGCCAGACAGAAGTTATCAACCGCACGCTAGGAAACTTACTCAGAGCAATGATTAGCAAGAATCTTACTGATTAAAACTTGTGTCTTCCTATTGTTGAGTTCGCTTACAATAGGTCTGCTCATAGTTCAACTAGTAAGTCTCCCTTTGAAGTTGTGTATGGCTATAATCCTTCTATTCCATTGGATTTTATAGCAGGACCAGTAACAAAGGAAGAGAGTCTTAGTGGAGTTGAGCGAGCCAAGCAGATTCAGCAAATTCATGACAAAACAATTGAACGCCTTTAGAAGACCTAGGAACAACAGAAAATTCAGGAAAACAGATACAGGAAAAATCACATTTATAATCTAGGTGACTTAGTCTGGATTAATCTTAGTAGGGATAGGTTTCCACATAAGAAGTCACAGAAGTTGTTTCCTAGATCAGACGGACCATTTAAAGTTTTAAAGCACATCAACAATAATGCCTACCGAATAGAGTTGCTAGGAAGTATGGTGTATCAGCAACCTTTAATGTTGCAAATCTATCACCATATTTGCCAGACAACATGCATGAAAATCAAATTTGAGGATAAATCTTCCAGAGGCCCGAGGAAATGATAGGAATCAGATTCCCACAGGACCTATCACTAGGGCCCGAGCTAAGGGTCTACACAACTTGGTTTTGAGAATTCTTCATGAGAAATCTAATCCCGAGGAAGCTATCTTAATTTCTTCATTCTTATTATATACTTGTTATGCATTCTAACAGGTTCATTTGTCAGTCCTGTAGGATGCCAAATCACCTACACTTTTAAGTGAGTTGGGAACCTCATTAGGACTCATTTCGAAAGTACCTTGAAGACCAGCATCTTGAAGACTAATTTATATAGATATTTGTTATTTACTTGGACTATTTATGTTGTAATCTTTTTTGGACACTTTCATTTGCTTGTAATTGTGTTTTAGGACCGGCCACCTAAAAGTGGCATAGTTGTAATTTTGTGAACTTTTTAACCCTAAAGGGAGCAAGTATAAATACTTGCTTAAGCAGGGTTTTGCAGGAGGTAGCCAAATTTTCAGAAAAAGAACAAACACTTTACGTATAAAGGTTAGGGTTTTCCTAATTCAAATTGCTCTTATCAATTTCAAATCCCAATTTGAGGTTGTGGCAAGTGGCTTCAAGGCTAATTTGTGAGTAATATAAAATTTTCCGTATTGCAATTTCCTTTTCATTACTAGTGAGTTGTATGTAGGGTTGATTTGGATGTGTTATTGACCAAATTTGATTGCATTTGTAATTAATTTCTTATTGCTACAGTTGATTGGTTTTAGCCCTTAAGTTTTAACCTTCCATTTAACCACATTTGAACCGTGGATCACTTTGTTAGGAAAGTGGATCTTCAAATTGGTTCTTGTTGTTTGTTATGTAATTCACGTGACATTATTTGTTTAGTGTTGATTGAAGGATTTTATCATTGAGCATTCGAATTTCATTGCTCTCCATTAGGGTTCACGCAAATTCTAGTAGTTTTGAACCAAGATTAAACAAGTGCCTTGAGGTTTATAATTTGTTCCAATTGCATGTGCTTAATCTTGATTTTAAGCACATCATATAGTGTTTAATCTCATGTCACCTACTGAAGTATCAGAGGCATAGAGACAAATTAATAAAGCTGGGAAAAAGAAGACATTATTAGTAAGGCAGTATGAATTGGAGGAGGCCATAAAGGATGAGAGGCCAGTGTTTGTGTTGAAAATGAGATATGCACTAGAGGTGTATGGTCATGAACAATTACCCCCTATGGTAAACTAGGTATTGGATAAGTACAAAGATTTGTTTCCAAATGAATTACCTAAGGGATTGCCATCTTTAAGAGGCATTGAACATGCCATTGATTTTCAACCTGGGTCAGTTTTACCAAATAGACCCGCTTATTACATGAATCTTGAAGAGGCTAAAGAATCGAAGTGACAAGTGGATGAACTAATAGAACGATGCTTTGTTAGGGAGAGTATCAGTCCTTATATTGTTCTTACACTTCTTGTTCCCAATAAGGATTCACATGGAGAATGTGCATTGATAGCAGAGCTATCAACAAAATTACCATCAAATATAGGTATCTCATTCCTAGACTTAATGATATGTTAGATGAGCTTCATGGTGCACAAGTATTCTCCAAGGTGGATCTTAAAACCAGATATCACCAAATTTGAATGAAGAGAGGAGATGAGTGGAAGACCGCTTTTAAAACATGCCATGGTTTATATGAGTGGATGGTCATGCCATTTAGATTGACCAATGCCCCTAGTACTTTTATGAGGCTAATGAATCATATAATGAAAGAATTTCTAGGAAAATTTGTTGTTGTTTATTTTGATGACATTTTGATTTACAATAGAAACCTAAAAAATCATGTTGAGCATTTACAGGCAATGTTTTTAGTATAGAGGGAACAACAGTTGTATGCAAATCTCAATAAGTGTTCTTTCTATCAAACTGAGGTAATATTTCTTGGATTTATCGTAACTGGTTCTGGTGTCGAAGTAGATGAAGAAAAAGCGAGGGTTGTTAGGGATTGGCTAATACCAAAATCAGCTACGGAGGTAAAAAGTTTTCATGGACTAGCTTCATTCTATAGATATTTTGTCAAGAATTTTAGTAGCATTGTCAATCCATTAACTAAATTGAAAAAAAAAAAGAATGTTCCTTTTGTTTGGGGAGAACGAGCTCAAAAGAGTTTTGAGGAGGTGAAAACAAAGCTAACTAGTGCTCTGGTGTTAGCTTAACTTGATTTTGGCAAAAAAATTTAATTAGAGTGTGATGCATTAGGGGTAGGGATTGGTGCTGTGTTGATGCAGGACAAGAAGCCCATTTCTTATTTTATTGAAAAATTGAGTGGTGCACCTCTAAACTATTCAGTATATGATAAGGAGTTCTATTCCTTAGTGAGGGCGTTGATGATGTGGTAACATTATATTCTTCCTAAGGAGTTCATTATTTATATAGATCATGAGTCACTGAAATACTTTAAAGGTCAACAACATCTATCAAAATGCCAACTAAATGGGTGGAGTTTTTAGAGAGTTTTGCCTATGTGATTAAGTATAAGATGGGAAACATGAAGGTTGTAGCTGATGCCTTGTCACACAGGTATGTACTTATCACGTCTCTACAATCAAAACTGCTTGGGTTTAAATTAATGAAGGAACAATATGCTCATGATGAATTCTTGAAATTCATTGTTGAGAGATGCTCCGAAGGAAATGTAGTAGATAGGTATTATATGATAGATGGCTTTATATGTAAGGCAGGAAAATTAAGTATACCTTATGGTTCTATTAGAGAGTTATTGGTGAGGGAAGCTCATGCTGGAGGTTTATTGGGTCATTTTGGTGAAAAGAGAACTTTGGAGTTATTGAAAGAGCATCTTTACTAGAGGGGTATGATGAAGGATGTCCACAAAGTATTAAAGAGGTGTGGTGTTTGTAAGAGGACAAAAGAGAAGAAGGGAGTTCAAGGTGAATATATGCATTTGCCTCTACTTACACAACCTTGGATTGATATTAGTATGGATTTCATTTTGGGTCTACTCAGGACACAAAGAGGAAAGGACTCCATTATGGTTATCGTTAATCATTTCAGCAAAATGTCACATTTTATGCCTTGGCATAAAACAAGTGACGCAGTTTTTGTAGTTAACCTTTTTGTGCAAGAAATTGTAAAACTACATGGTGTTCCCCACAGCATAGTGTCAGATAAAGACACTAAATTTCTTAGCTTTTTCTAGAAGATACTTTGGAAAAGACTTAGTATTAAGCTCATGTATAGTACCCCATGTCATCCCCAAATAAACGTCCAAACAGAGGTTGTCAATCGTACTCTTGGTGCCTTACTAAGAGCAATTGTTGGTAAGAATCTTACTGATTGGGACTTATGTCTTCCTATTGTTGAGTTCACTTACAATAAGTCAACTCATAGTTCAACTAGTAAGTCTCCCTTTGAAGTCGTGTATAACTATAATTGTCATGCTTCGAAAGGGGGCTTAGAAGTTTCCACTAAAACCATCATGACACGTGTGCACTCATTACATGATAATCGTCTTATGAGCCAGAGATCGTAAGACTCTAAGTATTTAATTACATTTACGACTAATCATAGTATATATAATTAGATAATAAACTATAACTATGGATCCCGTATCCCACAATCAACAATGATCACGGAGAATCGGTATCCCCTACCAACCAGTAAAATAGGATAAATCCTAGGTTTCTCAAATTCAAAGTTCTATTTACATAAGGGTCCTAACATTTCGTCTAAACAATCTATCGTTCACAATTCTTACTCTATCGTTCTGGTCTTCCAAAACTCTCGACACTTCACATTTTATCATATCCCAAGCTTTTGTAATCGCTACCTACAAAAAGAGTTTATAGTGGGGTGAGCACACTATGGCTTAGTGAATAGGATGGTAACACTTTAATGCTACATACACACAAGCACATTTCAAATCAAGTTATCAAAACATATGCTATGCATGAACAACCATATGAATGCAGCATTTCACATGGTCTTCCAGTAACCGACGTGAAGTCTAGGGTTTACGCCCCCCTTGACCTTGGGTTGGGGATTCCGAAGTCACCATCAGTGCTCGGGTTTTACTCACATCTTCATTATTCTTGTCACTTATTTAAGTTATGTCTTAGCTTTAATGTTTTAGGCTCAGGTGCCTCAATACACCGAGCATTACACCCTCCAGAGACAAGCCGGACTCGGAACCGTCAAGGCGCGACAATCCCCTAATCACTTAGTTCGCATTTAGCGGAACAACGATCCTCTGATCACTTTTAGCACATCCTATAGCAGTGATGACCTTCAATCTCATGCAATGTCTCGTGGAAATGCATGTCAAGTTTTAATTGAGTCCTCTTCCTTAATTAATTGATTCGAAGTGACCAATCAACATATATATTCACAACCAATTATCATTCAAAGCAATGAAGTAGCTACTAAGCATTTCAAGCCTACCATTTTAAGATCAATCAATAGGGGCCTAATGCAGTCCTATAAACAATCTACTACATTTCATTTCACACTCACCACAACAAGCAAAGATCATGCATTTCACAACATAAAACAGACATGGAACTCATATGTAGCGGATGTAGACTATCTAGCTATTCAACAAGATTAGGTAATTTGACACCTCTGTGCCATTTATCTCAAACGTCAAATCAACCACTTGGGATTGATTTATGATCATCATCCTGATACCTCTGTGTCATCGCACTTCTTAAGTGTTCTATTATTCACATATCCGAGAGCCAACTAGGTCATCTCGTATATTCCTTCTAATTCCTCAATACATCTATGTATAATATATATATATATATATCTACATATGTATATAGGTTTGTAACATAGCTTTAACTAGAGGACCATTTACTAAACACCTTCCCTCACTTGCTTAAGGGGTAAGAAAATAGGATTGTTAAGTTGTAAAAATCAAAGTTACACTCATGATTTGTATGATTATGTTCATGAGTGTATTATATAGATATAATAGGAAAATAAGTTTGCCTAAGTATACGTACACATTCAAAAGAAAACTCTGATATGTATATATAATGGCATCTACATACCCTATTCCAACTATGCACACCCACTCAATAGCCATAGAAGGAAAAGCTAGGTTTCTATATTTTGGTTTGGTTTAAAGAAAACAATTTTGAATCATGGGTTGGGCTTATGGTAATAGCACTAGCAAAATGGTGCTAAGTGCTATCATTAAGGTAATGACCACATTCAATTGCAAACATAACAAATAGAAATTTTACATACATAGCATATCAACATACAACATAATATGGTAGCATATCATTAAGTTTCCCACTCACCTATTTAGGGTCGTCATAGTCCTAGCCGGAGTTGAGTGATTCTAGCAGATAGCCCCTTTACTTTCCTCTTGAAATCAGTGTCCTTCTGCAATGCTTCCTCAACGAACCATAGAAGGTAGCATCTCCACTTGACTTTGGTAGTTTCCTAGCACCTGATATGTGCACTCCACTCATTATGCGTTTGCTGGTATGGCATGAAGCTTCCTCCTTAAGGAACTTTAAGCGAACAAGATTCGAAACGTTGAACACTTCTTCAACATGATTCTGATACAAGGTTCCAGAAGGAACGACCTTCATACAAATCATTGCCTCCAACACCCCAAGTTGCTATGATCAACTGTTTGCTTTCCTTGTGTAGAAGTCAAGCAATGAAACATCTTCGACTTGCCAAATTTAGAATTCTTTCTTTCGTGTATGCAAAATACCCTTAGAAAGGAAAACTAAAGGTCTTACATTAGGGTATTTGGCCGAGAATGATCTTCCTCGACATCCTTTGAACATTCCATTACGAAATCCATTTCATTCCAAATATCCCCCAAGCCATCATCTTAAACGTTGCTCAAATCATTCCCTTCACCATCTATACTAACATAAACAACTCTTCTTCCCATTTACTTTCACACACAGACACACTCACTTCCTTCACACAATTCCCTCTTCCTCCTTGATTTCACCTTTCCATTCTTTCTTCTCTCCTTTGTTGGCATCTCCATCTACAAGGTTTCCTATCCTTTCTACTGGTTTTCATCCTCACTCACGCTTCCATTACCATACATACACCAACCTTTCCTACACACCACATATACACCAACATACTCCTATCCATATATGTACACACTCCACACACCACGTACACACCTACACAAACATACACATAACCATACCATACACCTAATTACACACATGTACAACTGCACTTTGTTATCCTTCTTTCTCCTTAAGTCCACATACATATACATACACCACTAGTGCACACATACACACATACTCCATTCATGTCTCACACCACCAATATACATATACACTTATACTCCACTTACATCTCACATCACCAATATATACTTACCCACATACTCTGCACACGCTACATACTTCCTATACACATACACACATACCCACACCACTCACCATCTCATATACTTACACACATACTCCACATACACCACACTTAACTTCCATACACACACACACATGTCCATACACCACGCACCATTTCATACACATACATACATACCCACACACACTACACCTTCCCTATACATACACACATACCCACACACACCACTCCTTCCACATACATACACACATACCCATACCCACACATCTTCCATACATATACACACATACCCACATACACCACACATCTTCCATACATATACACACATACCACATACTCCACACATCCCACACCTTCCATACACATACACGCCACACAACATCCACACACACATACACAAACCGCACATACCACACACCATTCATACACATACTCCCATTTTGCACACACCACATATCATCCCTATACACATACACCACACACCATTAATATACATACACATACCGCACACCCTACATCACCTCATGCACATACACGTATACTCACATGCACTACACACTCGGTTCCTCCTTCCCTACACATATGCACACATCCTCACACACCACACACCATCACATACACTTACACACATCCTTGCACACACCATACACCATCACATACACATTCACACATCCTTTCACACACCACCCACCATCACATACACATACACACATCCTTACACACACCACACAACCCTCTCTCCTCTTCCTCACGCACACCTTCTCTTCTCTCACACACACAATCTCCTTGACTTCTTTTCTTCAATTGGACGTCTCCTTGCTAGACAACATTTCTTTCTCACATTCTCCTCCACTGCATCCTATCTTCCCCGCTGGTCCGTTAATACACGCACACCTGGAACCAGATCACTTGGGATGTTGTTGCTGCTCTCTCCCAATATCAGATGCTAGTCTTCCTACTTGTCCTTGCGTAGCCGAAACGTTGCCACCTGGAACCAAGACGCGTTACCACTGGACTCTTTTCTTCTCGCAAACACGACTGGTCGGAAATAAGGGAGAATGAGGAAGAAATGAATGGGAAGCAGGTGCGGGCTTAAGGAGGGACAAAGGCAGGTGGAGATGTTGCTGCTGTTGGGATCATGGTCACTGCTGCTGCCACAGTCGGGGTCGCCATTGCCGCTATCACCGTATCATTGCTATTATCGTTACAACGGTTGTAGTTGCTGTTGTTTGTTGCAGCTGTGGTCGTCGTCGTGGCTGTCATTGTGGTTGTTGCCATCGTGGTCGTCGTTGTCTTCTCCAAGTTGCTCGCTATTGCCTCCATCGTTGGCGAACGAGATGAGATAGACACGACGCCAAGCTATTGCCTCCGTCGTTGCTATTGTTGCTATCACCGTTGAGCCGGAGTAGGAGAGGGAAGAAAGAAGGAATAGGGGGCAAGGACGGCCGGGAAGGGAAAATACCATGCGGGAGGGAAAAAAAAAAAAAGAACGAAGGAGAAGAAGAAAAACGAAGGAAGCAGGGAAGAAGAAGAAGAAGAAAGAAAAGAAAAGAAAAGAAAAGTAAGAGGGAGAGAGATGGGATGCGGACAGCTGAAGATTGATGCCGCTATGCTATCGTGCCTGATGTCATGTCTGGTTTAAATCTGCTTCCATTTTTTTTTACAGCTGTAATATATATATTATATTATATTAAATATTGTAATGTCTCTATTTTAATATTTAGCTCGTATATAAGAATATCTTTAAATTTTATATTTTTAACAATTTATTATGAAAACTTCCGTCTAAGCTAATCTAATTATCCCGAATATAAATACTTGCTCTAAATTTTCATTTAAAATTCATAGATCTATAATTTAAATTAATTTCATTATTTAACCTAATATTGTTTAAAATTCCCGTTTTGAAGAATTTATTCTTTTAATTTAATTTACCCGAACTAAAGTTAGGATTTACAATTATTTTTATTTATCCGTCTATATATATCTATATACGAATATTTTCTAATTACTTTGCTTCCTAAATTTATTCGGTGATATATTTCACATAATTCAATTTGTTACGTTTGTTATCTTTTTTCCCTTGCAAAAGTCGTTCTTTCCAAATGTTTTATTTTTAAAAATTATTATTATAACAAATTATTAAGATAATATTTATGCGTTGCAATATTTGAATTTTTTTTGTTATATATTTCTCAAAGTTTTTAATATTGCAAAATTGTCCCTCTCGTTACCCCTACTTAGAAGTATTTATTATTTTACTTATTTTCTTTAATTTTCATATAGTTTTTCAAAATTTTTAGGACTTTACAATAATTCTACCCTTCCATTGGATTTAATAGATAATCTGGCAATAAAGGAAGAAAGCTTGAGTGGAGTATAATGAGCAAAGGAGATTCAAAAATTTCATCATAAGGCTTCTAAACACCTTTAGAAAATTCAAGAACAGCAGAAACTTCAGTGTAACAAAAACAAGAAAACCAAAATTTATAATCTAGATAATCTAGTTTGGATTAATCTCAACAAAGACAGGTTTCCTCATAAGAAGTCACAAAAGCTTTCACCCAAAGCAGATGGACCTTTTAAAGTTCTAAAGCGCATCAACAAAAATACATACAAGATAGAGTTACCAGGAGAATATGACGTCTCTACTACATTCATTGTTGTAGATCTATCACCTTATATACCAGATGATACACATGAAGACCCATTAGATTTGAAGGCAAATCTTCCACAAGCCCGAAGAGATGATGGGAATCAAGCCAATGCATCAATAGGACCCATAACAAAAGCGAGAGCTAGAGGACTACAAAACTTAGCATTAAGAATCATTTTTGAGCAAATGGAACCTGAAGACATTCATATAGTGTCTTTATTTACTTTATATAATTGTTTTGTGTTTAATTAGGTACACTTGTCAGTATTACAAGAAGACGATTAAACACACTAGCACTTAGTTTGTGGATGACTCACGGTCCATGGTGAACCAAAATGAATCAAGGAAGCCGACCTTGTGTTGTGTATTGTTGACCGAGATGGGCATTAAAGGGATCGGCCATATGCCACTATTTTCCTTATGTTGTTTTTCCATAGTTAGGACTAGTATAAATACTTGTAAAAGAGAATAAAAAATAAACTTTTTGGAGATATATTTTGCTGCTTGTTCATGTGGAAAGAGGGCTTTCTTCTATTCCATAAACAATCTTATCAATTCTAAAATTAGGGATTGTGATGAGTGAAACTTGAATTGTTGTGTGTTGCATCAACAATTGTAAGTTGTCCCTAATTTTACTAGTGTGTCATATCTAGTAAGAATTTGGAGTTTCATTTTGTTCTTGTTACATGAAATTAAGGTTCATGTGCCAATTAGGGATCATGCCATTTTGTTGAATAATTGTTCAATTGTATCCTCAATTAGCATCGTGTAATCGAAATTGGGTTTAGCATATCAAGAATTAAGTATGATAAAGTACCTAAGCATTAATGGTTATGAGAATCCCTAACCTTAGATTTGGGAACAACATTAAACCCTAGACTTCATACTAGTTATTGGAAGACTACATCCAACGTTTCATTGCATATGGTTATACATGCATAGCATATGGATGAAAACTAGCTGTTACTTGTGCATGTATAGTATTAAGAGTATTGCACTCCCATGTCGTTAAGCTGTGATTACTTAATACCGGTCTAGACTTTTTAATACAAGTCTAGACTATAGGATCTTTCCACATAGGATAATAACTACAGAAAGTACTATTAACACTTAGGTAGGAAAGAAAGGAAGCAAGGAGGAGTGAACTAGAATTCCTTGAAAACTTATGGATAAATAGATCATGTGTATTACTTCTTTTGGCCTTTCTTTTTGTATTAGGCTCATTGTATAAGTAAGACCTTAGCAAGGTCAACTTCTAATTCTTGTGTAGTAAAGAAATTGTAAGGAAGCCTATGTTGTGGTCAATGACCAATGGTTGTATAAGTGAATCAAATGTAATCAAGCCTTCTTTAAGGCCCTTTTAAGTGAATGTTTTGTGTTGTTTTGGATGGTTAGTTAAACACTTAGTGGTTGATTGACTAGGGTTAGGCAATCATGGTGACTTATCACGAATAGAATTCTCTATGAGGCATGATAAACATCTTCCTACATAGCCTTAAGTTCGTCTATACCATGCTTTATTATTATTATTCTTGTTCTCATCCTCCTCTTCCACCACCACCATTGCATGGACCACATCTAGCCCCCACATGTTCATTTGGTTTCAACCCTTATGCATTTGAGTGACCTAAGTCACATGATTTTTATTTTTGTGTTACTAGATGATTTCATATTACAATGATAATTTTGGGGGACACTCAATTGAACTTAAGTTGCCAATGTTATTATAACATCAATGAACTCTATTATACAGTCAATTGAAACTTTAGTTGCTAATATCATCACAATGATTAACTTTATTACCCTCATCATATTATGTGTAATTGTCATCCAATGAGAGCATGATACCTTATCATGAAATCAAATGAAAACTTTATAATAACATGTTACCACCTAATGCATATCTTACAAGGCATATCAACCAATAACAATGTTCCACATGTTAATAATGGATTAAAATAATATAGTAAAATTGTAAAACAATAATAATTTTATGAAAGTAAATAAATAGGGAAAGAAATGAAAAAGGAGACTAATTCTTTAATCTCTCTCCCTTCGAGGTTATTGACTCCATAGAGTATTACAAGAAGAAATTTAGGAGTGAGATCTCCATTATGTTGGGCATGAAATCTCCTACTACACTACACCAAATTTTTTATTCACATTTAAACCAATTTACAATATTCATTTTAACTGCTTTTACTAAAATTGCATGTGATGGAAGCCCCAACAATTTCCTTGATGTTATGTTTCTTTTTTTTGAGCTGCTTCTTCTTCTTTTACTATGTAATGCTAACCAGTCTTTCCAAACCCTAACTTCCTTCAACTTCATTACAAAGTGTGAAGTGAAGGCACACACAAATAAAGTAAGATCTCCATTAGTTCAACTTCATATGCTTCAGACCAATATACTTCCATTGTTCGAAATGTGTCAAACTAAGGAACTCAAAAAATCATGTCGCCGCTTAACTTAAGCAATTAACATTTTTTACCACAATTCCTTAAACCCCTACAAGCCCAACCAACCCCCCTTTTTGCGATTACAAAGGGAAATGAGGATTTAAATCTAATTTATCTTACCTAGGTAACTAGTGTTCATACTACTAGACTACAACAACCTAGGCTTCTCTCTCTTTTCTAAAAATCCTATTTTTTAACCTTTTCCTCCAATAACCAGATGAAAAAGTTCCAAACTTGATACACCCAAATCTCTCCTTCAATGACAAGACCTATAGAGAGAGTAATATTGTAGGAATATATGGTGACAATCAAGTCTCAAGGTTATGTTACTTAACACTTTATGCACTTCAACATCGTGGTGAAGTATTTGAAGGTATAGTTTCAATTGCCATGCTCAAGAACGAGTAAAGGTAGGTTTAGGAAAGTAAATTGTGATTGCCTCAATTTCGTCCTGTAAATTTATTCTCAATTAGGAAATGTTAGGTCTAAGATTTGTCTTGCACCTTTTTGTTTTTGTGCATAGAGAGCGTGTAAGTGACAATTTCTTCAAACAGTCAACTATTATCAAACGTTTTACAACTATTATTGCTAGGAGTACTTGAAAGTGCACAACTTAGATTGAGTTTGGCTAACAAACACAACTTAACTTCAAATATAACACTTATCGTTGTGTTATTGGTTAAAAGCACTGACTAAGATGATGGCATCTAACAAAATGACATGGGTAGTTTAATGTCTCAAAACCTCGGGCCGTGCTACTACTTACCATGTGTCCTTATCATACAAGAACACATTAAAGCTCTATTATACTCTAATACCTATTAATCTTACAATTCCTATACATTAACATTCAAATGTATCTAGTACTTCTAACTTTATATAAAAACATTACAACTTATCTTTTAAACCTTAAAACCAATCTTAACATAAATCCATAATCAACATCTGGTGCAACAAAAGTCTATAAACACTAATTAAATACTCTTCAAAAACTTCTATTCATTAAAATCAAATAATAAAATCCTCCTAAGTTCTACTCGCCATATTAGTAGTCATAATCATCATCTTCTTCTTGTTCTGGTTCATTCATGATGAGATCCATGATGGGAGCCAAGCCAGAAGATGGAATGTGGATCCTCTTGAAGTGCCACTTGGACCGATCACAAGAACTCGAGTAAAACGATTCAAGGAAGCACTTAACGGGTTGATAAAGGATGTCCACGAAGCCGGAAGGGATTGGAGCAATCATGAAGTTGGAAAGGATTAGAACAACCATGGGAATGCCCTTGCTCTTGTATAAGTCATAACGGATACGAGTTGAAGAGGGCGTGTCTTTACAAGGCACGGCCGTGTAGGGGTCTGGAGGTTACATAGAATCATACACGGTTCAAAGGCACGGCCGTATATGGTGTCAAGAATTTCCACAGAAAGATACACGACTAGAAGTACACAATCGTGTATATATCCAACATCGGCTCCAAGGCCGCCGACCTTCATTCCAACACCGCCGGCCTTCAAGTCCTTGTTTTGTTATTTTACGCAACTTATTGAAGTTATGTCATTTTGGGGCATCATTGTTACGAATTATAAACCCTAATATAAAGCTCCTAAGGTTTAGAACATAGAATATACGACATAGAAGTTTGAAAACACTTTTAAGAGAATTCCTCTCTTGGTTCTTTAAAGAACCACTCTAGAACTTATCAGATTTTCTTCTATGGCGTTCATCCCGACTTATCAATCGGTCTTTCATCCTGATTGTAGCATCTACATAATATACCAAGGTTCTTGTCTCACTTATAGGCAATGGGTCGCGGTTTCCACTCGATTGTTTGGCATCTTGGGTAACAATTCCGAACGTATTGGTATTGGGTTTCGTCACACGTTGGCGTGGTTTGTATCAGTTTGGTATCAGAGTCTAGGTTTGTTAAACCATTAGTTCGGTTTGAGGAAGGTAACATCAAAACCCTAACTCCAATCGTTCATATCAATCTCATAGTGTTAATTGTCTATTGAAAGTGTAGTGCCTTCTTTTCATTTTTGTTACAAAAAAAAAAAAGAGGGAAGAATCACGACAAAAAAAAGGAACGTGATCAAGAGCAACAAACAAAGGCAACAAAAAAAAAAAATCGGAAAGAAAAAGAGGAAAATTTCGAGCCCTAGAGTTGTTTTAAATTCTACGGAAGGGGATTGGTATAGTTTGGGTTAGTTATAAGAGAATTGAGAAGAGGAATTGGTGAATTATATCATTATTGCTTGTGTGAATACACAAGTGACTGTGCGATATCATCCTTGGAGCGAAACACGTAAGGAAGTGTATTGTGAGGCTTAATTATATATATTTGTGTTAGTACTAATTTTTTTTCTAGAGGAACTATGTCGAGGCATCATTCTCTTGAAGGTGAGAGGGGAAGGTTTGATGTTAGGTTAGTGATTGAGGCGTTGAGGGGTGAGATGAAGAGAATGTTTCAGGAGGGAATGGAACAAATTCATGAGACGGTAGAGCAAAGACTAGAGCAATGTAAAAACGTCTTCCAAGGGCGTAAGAGGGAGAGTTGTTCTAGGAGAGTACATAGGGGTGGAGATGAAATGTCGAATGATGAATTTGATGAACCTTCTGTCGAGAGTTATAGAGGTTATAGTGGTAGGAATAGAAGAACTAGGGATTGGGAAGATAGAGGAGATAGGAATAGAGAGGATAATCAACTGAGTAGTATAAAGATGAAGATTCCTCCTTTCCAAGGGAAGAATGATCCCGAGGCATACTTAGAGTGGGAGAAGAAGATAGAGATGGTGTTTGATTGTCACAACTATAGTGGGAGAAAGAAAGTGAAACTTGCTACCATTGAATTTTTGGATTATACCATAGTGTAGTGGGACCAACTAATGTTAAATCGAAGAAGGAATGGCGAACCACTTATTGAGTCGTGGGAAGAGATGAAGAGGGTGATGAAGAAACGGTTTGTGCCTACATATTACTATCATGAATTACACAACAAATTGCAAACTCTTAGGCAAGGAAGTCGAAGTGTGGATGAGTATTTCAAGGAGATGGAAGTTACTATGATTAGGGCGAATGTAGAGGAGGATAGAGAGGCTACCATGGCTAGGTTTCTTGCTGGATTGAATAGAGAAATTCAAAATGTCATGGAATTGTAGCATTATGTAGAATTGGAAGATATGGTTCATATGGCTATAAAGGTTGAGAACCAACACAGGAGGAAAGGTAGTAGTACTGCACGGTTTCAATAGGGTACTGGTTCATCTACCTGGAAGACTAACCAATGAAAGAAGGAAGAAAAGCCTTTACCCACCAAACCAAAAGGAGAGCAGAGGCAAGCGGGTTCTACTCCTGGTAACCAAGGTAAACCCAATTCTTCTACTCCTAGAAATCGTGACATTAGATGTTTTAAATGCCAAGGTAGAGGCCATATTGCTAGTCAATGTCCGAATAGGCTTATTATGATTCTGCGTGATGATGGTGAGTATGAGACTGAGGGGGATAGTGAAGAGGATGATATGCCTCCATTAGAGGACGCTAGTGATGATGAGGAGCCTGCAGTAGGGAGGTTAGTGGCAGTAGTGAAGAGAGCTTTGAATGTGCAGGTGAAGGAAGAAGAGGAGGTGCAATGAGATAATATCTTTCATACTAGATGTTATCTAGGTGATCATATTTGCAGTTTGATCATTGATGGAAGAAGTTGCACTAATGTGGTGAGTAATTTTATTGTCAAGAGGCTGGGACTCAAGACTACTAAACACCTTAGTCCATATAAATTGCAGTGGCTGAATGATAGTGGCGAGACTAAGGTGAGTAAGCAAGCCTTGATTGCTTTTCGCATTGGTAGGTATGAGGATGAGGTGTTATGCGATGTAGTGCCGATGCAAGCGTGTCATGTGTTGTTGGGGAGGCTATGGCAATTCGATAGGAAGGTTGTTCATGATGGCTTTTCTAACAAGTATACGCTTGTTCACCAAGGGAAAAGCTTTAATCTTAAACATTTAACACCTAAACAGGTGTATGAGGATCGGTTACAGCTACAACAGTCTTTTGCAAAATATAAGGTGAGTGAAAAATAGAGGAGAGTGAGAGAGCAAAAGACAACGAGAAAGAAAAGGAACACAAAAGTCGATATCAAAAGGAAAAAGAGAGGAAGGCTGGAAAGAGTGTGAGAGACCAAGTTGAAGGGGGATCAACTTTGGTGGTGAGTGAAAAGGAGAGTACAGCCTTGCAAAAAGAGAGTTGTGTGGCAAGAGCGAGTGTAGTGAGGAGAGCGTTAGTGATGAAGCAACCTACGTTGTTGCTGATTTTTAAGGAAACTTGTTTGAATAATAACGAACTATTTAACTCTTTACCTAGTGTGGTTGTATCTATTGTGCAGGACTTTGAAGATGTCTTCCCTGAGCAGGTTCCAAAGGGATTACCACCTATTCGTGGTATTGAGCACCAGATTGACCTTGTACCCGGAGTATCGATTCCAAACAAACCAGCTTATAGGAGCAATCTAGAGGAGACAAAGGAACTCCAGAGGCAGGTTAATGAATTAATGGAGAAGGGGTATGTGACAGAAAGCGTGAGCCCATGTGCAATGCCTGTGATTTTGGTGCCTAGAAGGATGGGTCATGGAGAATGTGTGTTGACTACCGCACCATCAACAACATCACGATAAAGTATCGTCATCCCATTCTTCGCTTAGATGACATATTAAATGAGTTAATGGGTCTAGTGTCATTCCTCATGAGCCTTGGATAGATATTTCCATGGATTTTGTGTTAGGATTACCTAGGTCTAGACATGGTCGAGATTCTATTTTTGTAGTCGTAGATAGATTCTCTAAAATGGCACATTTCATTCCTTGTCACAAAACAGATGATGCTTGCAATATTGCTAATTTGTTCTTTAGGGAAGTTGTGAGATTACATGGTATGCCTAGAACAATCGTATCGGATAGAGATGCTAAGTTCTTGAGTTACTTCTAGAAGGCATTGTGGGCTAAGTTAGGAATTAAGTTATTGTTTTCTACTACTTGTCATCCACAGACTGATGGTCAAACTGAGGTAGTAAATCGAACTTTATCTACTTTATTGAAGGCTGTCATTAAAAAGAACATTAAAAGTTGGGAGGATTGTTTGCCGCATGTTGAATTTGCCTATAATCGCACAATGCATTCTGCTACTAAGTTTACTCCTTTTGAAATTGTGTATGGTTTTAATCCACTAACTCCTTTGGATTTATCACCTTTGCCTATTTCTGAGTATGTTAATCTAGATGGCAAGAAGAAAGCAGAATTTGTTAAACAGATCCATGAGAAGGCAAGGCTAAACATTGAGCGAAGAATAGAGAAGTATGTGAAACAAGCCAATAAGGGTCGTCGACAAGCTGTCTTTGAACCTGGAGACTGGGTTTGGGTTCACATGCGCAAAGAGCGGTTTCCTGTGCAGCGTCGATCTAAACTACTTCCTAGAGGCGATGGACCATTTCAAATTCTTGAGCGCATCAATGATAATGCATACAAGATAGATTTACCAAGTGAGTATCAAGTAAGTGCTACATTTAATGTTACTAATTTGAGTCCTTTTGATGTAGGCGACAATTTTAGGACAAATCATTTTCAAGAGAAGGGGAATGATGAGATCCATGATGGGAGCTAAGCCAGAAGATGGAATGTGGATCCTCTTGAAGTGCCACCTAGACCGATCACAAGAACTCGAGCAAAACGATTCAAGGAAGCACTTAACCGGTTGATAAAGGATGTCCACGAAGCCGGAAAGGATTGGAGCAATCATGAAGTTGGAAAGGATTGGAATAATCATGGGAATGCCCTTGCTCTTGTACAAGTCATAACGGATATGGGTTGAAGAGGGCGTGTCTTTACAAGGAACGACCGTGTAGGAGTCTGGAGGTTACACAGAATCATACACGATCGTATACACGGTTCAAAGGCACGGCCGTATATGGTGTCAAGAATTTCCACAGAAAGATACACGACTAGAAGTACACGGTCGTGTATATATCCAACGCTGGCTCCAAGGTCGCTGACCTTCATTCCAACGCCGTCGGCCTTTAAGTCCTTGTTTTGTTATTTTACGCAACTTATTGAAGTTATGTCGTTTTAGGGCATCATTGTTACGAATTGTAAACCCTAATATAAAGCTCCTAGGGTTTAGAACATAGAATATACAACATAGAAGTTTGAAAATACTTTTGAGAGAATTCCTCTCTTGGTTCTTTAAAGAACTACTCTAGAACTTATCGGATTTTCTTCCGTGGCGTTCATCCCGACTTATCAATTGGTTTTTCATCCCGATTGTGGCGTCTACATAATATACTAAGGTTCTTGTCTCACTTATAGGCAACGGGTCGCGGTTTCCACTCGATTGTTTGGCATCTTGGGTAGTAATTCTGAACGTATTGGTATTGGGTTTCGTCACACGTCGGCATGGTTCGTATCAATTCACTTCCATATTTCGTTCTAGATTATCAACACCCACTGTACTTGCATCTAAACAAAAATATTCCTTGAAGGGTAAGTTAATGCTCAATACGCATAACACAAGCACACACACATGAATAAACATGAACAAGTATCATATGCTTTATGCAGCACTTAAATAGCAACAACCATTTCATGATATTATTTAAGTCCATAAGCAATAATAGGGTATTCATGACCCCCTTAACACACTTAATAATTGGAACGTGAATTGGTGATGGGAACTACCACCATAGGCCCTACACCCATGTACACGTAATCCACTTAAGCTTGGTGATGGGAACTACCACTATGGGCACCACACTCATGAACCTTTAATCCACTTAAACTTAGTGCTAGGAATCACCACTGCGTGCTCCACACCCATGTTCACTTAAACACTTAAACTTGGTGATGGGAACTACAACTATAGGCCCTACATCCATGATCACTTAAACCACTTAATCCAACATCTATCCCAAATCATTTCCAAGCACAACTCCACTATGGACAATGTCACGTAAGGATTGTTGGGGTGCTCTTAAGGATCTATCACTATAGGCCTTTAGATTGAGCCAAGCACAGACAACATATATTTAAATACTTAATCAATCTTGTACTTAATCCATTTCAACAATATATTTTAACTTAAGCAAACACAAGAAACACAAGTTATATATACCTTGAATCCTAGCCTTAAGTATGTCTAGTCTTGAACTTAAGTTGAATCTATACAACATCAATACATTCTTCTTAGTACTAATATAAGAATAGTATAATCCCATAATTTCTCTTAATCTATTAGATTATCTAAGGTCTTACTAACTATCTGAGTTGCATGGGAATTAATTTAATTAAAAGTTAAGTAGATATAGAATTAAGTTATGTTTCACTCAACATAGTTATGTTAGAGGCCGTATAGCTCAACACAGATAACACATGATTGTGTCTAAGGTCATGTTCCTTTCTGTAAGTTTTGGGTTTAGCACGAATGAGACACGATCGTGCTAGGAGGCTATGTATCTTTCTATAAGGTTTGGGTTCAACACTAGTGAGACATGATTGAGTCTCTTTCTATAAGGTTTAGGTTCAATATGGGCGAGACATAGCTATGTTGGGAGGTGGTGTATCTCTCTTTGAAATCTAGGTTTAACACAATCGAAACACGGTCGTGTTGAGAGGCCATGTATCTCTCGGTAAATCTTTGCAAACTCTAATTTCTCTCTTATTAATTCATCCTAATTCTAAATCTTTTGCTCTTAGATTTAAATTAACCCTAAAACATTGAATTTCTAATTAGATTACATGGATTAGTATACTTACTTCTAATTTTCTTTGAATCAAATCCTTAGTTTATTGATTTTTGTGCTCTTTATGTGATTTAGATTATGGATAAACAAGATAATGTAATGTGATTAAATTTCCCTTCTCCAAATATAATAACCATTGATTCGTTAAGCTTTTACTTGATTTACTCATATCCATTCTTATGGTTCGTTAGGTCGCCTTTAGGCTTTAGAGACTCTAGAGAGTTCTTTATTGGTCATTGTGTAAATTGACAAAAGAAAGGGATACTAGATTAAAATTGGAGCTTATATACTCCTACAAGGAAAAGTCTATTTTGGTCCCCCCCCCCCCCCATGCTTTATAGAAAACCCTCTCTTGACCTTAGCTTTACATTATATTATATATTCATTAATTACATTAATCCAGGTATTTATATTCTTCCCCCCTTATAAAAACTTTCGTCTTTGAAAGTACTTGATTCTAGAAGAATTTTGGATACTTCTTTTTCATTTCTTCTTCCCAACTCCTACATCGTTTCCCTTTCTATTTAATTGGTCCATTGTACTTTAACATAGGGGATTGTCCTAATTGGCATTTCCATAGAAAATAGCTTTAGCTACACATTCAGTGGTTCTAAAGCCACTATTTAATCTAGGTCGAGTACATACTTCCTTACATGGATATATGGAATATATCATGTACTCCAGCCAAACTGGGTGGAAGAGCTAACCTATAAACTACTATACCTATTATTTCCAAGATCTCAAATAGGCCTACATACCTTGGGTTTAGCTTTCCTCTTAACCTGAACCTCATTACTCCTTTTTTTGGAGAAATCCTCAATAAGACCTTACCTCCCACTTGAAATTCAAAAGGGTATCTCCTCTTGTTTACAAAGCTCTTTTGTTGAGACTAGGCTATCTATATTCTTTACCTGATCGGTTTTACCTTATCCACTATCTCTTGTACTAATTCCGACCCCATCATCTGTCTTTATCCCACTTCATCCCAATGTAGTGGGGATCTACACCTTCTTCCATAAAGAGCTTCATACGAAGCCATCTTGATGGTTACCTGGTAACTGTTATTATAGATAAATTCTACTAGAGGTATATGCTCATTCTAGTTGTCTCAAAAGCCTAGTACACATGCTCTAAGAAAATCTTCCATTATTTGTATAGTCCTCTCAGACTAACCATCCATTTAAAGGTGGAACGCCATGCTGAATTGTAGTTTAGTGTCCAATGCTTTATGTAAGCTACTCCGAAATCTACTTACAAACCTTGTATCTCTATCAGAAGTGATGGCCATTGACACTCCATGTAATATGACTATCTCCTATATGTATATCTGAGCCAATTTCTCTAACTTATATCCCACTTTAGTAAGTATAAATGAACAGACTTGGTCAATCTGCCTACTACTGCCCAAATTGCATCCTATTTCTCCTTGGTATTTAGGAGGGCTATAACAAAGTCTATTGTCACATGCTCCCATTTCCATTCTAGTATTAGAAGAGGCTGTAATTCTCCAGCCGTTTTAATGTTCTATTCCGATTTCTTGGCATGTGATGCATGTAGCTACATACTCAGCTATCTCTCTTTTCATGTTTCTCCACCAGTAATGACTCTTCAAGTCTTTGTACATTTTTGTGCTTCTAAGGTGTATTGTATAAGCTGATCAATGTACCCCTTTCATTATATCTCTCTTCAATTTTGTATCATTTGGCACACATAGTCTCATTTTATATTTCAAGATCCCCTCTACATCCAAGTTGAATTTTGGAGCTTTGCCCTATTCCATTATGCTCTTTATCTCTTAAATGTCTTTATCTTCCATCTAACCATCTTTAATTCTATCCATTACGGTTAGCTGTATTCTTAAGGTAGTCATTTTTTCTTTTACTTTTTGCATCAAGATCTCTAGTTCCAATTTTTTCATGTCTTATAATAGCTCTTTCTATGAAGTGATGAGAGTGGCTACATTACCCTATTTCTTTTTACCAAGGGCATCTACCACTACATTAGCATTTCCTAGTTAGTATTGTATCTTTAAATCATAATCTTTGATTAGTTCCAACCATCTGCTCTACCTAATGTTTAGCTCTTTTGTGTAAATATGTATTTCAAACTTTTATAGTCAGTGAAGATTTTGCACCTTTTTCCATACAGGTAATGCTTCCATAACTTCAAGGTTAATACCTTAGCTCTTAACTCCAAGTCATAAGTTAGGTAGTTCTTCTCATAAGGCTTCAATTAGCAAGATGCATAAGCTATTACCTAACTACCTTAAATCAACACACATCCTGACCCTTGAACTGAAGCATTGCTATACACTGTAAAATCTTCTCCACTCTTAGGCAATGTCAAAACTAGTGCTGGCACAAGTTTCTCTTTAAACGTCTAAAAGCTGGCTTTGCATCTATCATCCCACTTAAATCTTACATTCTTCTATGTCAGTCTAATGAGAGGAGTTTTTATTTTGAAAAACCCCTCGACAAATCTCTTGTAGTAGCTTACTAAACCCAGGAAGCTTCTGACCTCTATAACTATCTTCAATCTATGCTTATCCACTACTGCTCTCACCTTTTCTAGGTTTACGAATATCCTATCACTATTGACCACATGACCTAGGAACACTACTTGGTCCAACTAGAATTCACACTTACTAAACTTGGCATATAACTTTTCTTCTTATAACATACCCAATACTAGCCTCAAGTGTTCTTTATACTCCTCAGTGCTTTTAAAGTATATTAGGATATCTTCTATAAAGATAATTAAAAATATATTAAGAAAATCATTGAATACTTTGTTCATTAAGTCTATGAATGTAGTTGGTACATTCATTAGTCCAAGGGGCATCACCAAAAACTCGTAGTGCCTATATCTGGTCTGAAATGCAGACTTTTAGATGTCTTCTTCTTTAAACCTTAATTGATCGTAGCCTGATCTCAGATCTACTTTGGAAAAAACCTAAGCTTCCTATAAATAGTTAAACATGTCATTTATCCTAGGGAGAGGATATTTGTTCTTGATAGTGACTTTATTTAACTCTCTATAGTCTATACAAAGTTTCATCCTTCTATCTTTCTTCTTGACAAACAGGATTGGTGCATCCTAAAGAGAGACGTTAGGTCTTATGAAATCCTTATTTTGTAGCTCCTATAATTGTTTCCTTAGTTTTTCCAACTCTACTGCTACCACCCTATAAAGTAGTTTTAATATTGATATGGTGCCCTATACTAAATCAATATTAAATTCTATCTCTCTCTAGTTAGGGGTAAACCATGAAGGTCTTTTGGAAACACTTTAAGAAACTCCTTCACTATAAATACCCCTTCCATCTTGGCTTCTTCACTCGCTTCAGCAAATATAGTTGCCAACACCCTTTTTCCCCACATCTTATAAGTAGGCACTCTAGTGGGTCTTTGCACTTCTAGTTTATATTCAAAGTATTCTTCTCTGGGTATATTAAACTGCACCACCATATTGTGACAGTCAATGGTAGCATGATATCTTGACAACCAATTGACACCTAAAATAATGTCAAACTCTATCATCTCTAATATTAAGAGGTCTGTTGGTATCACCCTATCTTGTATTTATATTCCCATTCCTTTACATATTATACTTAGTCTTCCTCCTACTCCCAAGGAAGTACTAACAATTAGATAGTCATTCATGTTTTCAATATCCAATGCACATACAAAATTCTCAAACGCACAAGTTACAGATGCACCGATATCAAATAGTACATATACATTGTAGGATTGCACTAAAAGCATACCTACAATGTTGTCTACATTAAGGATGTCCTAGTATTACTACTTGTGGATAGCAAACACCCTGGTAGGAACTCTTTGTCTAAGACCCTCTACCTGTGGTCTACCATCCTATCCTCTCATTAAAGGTTTGGCTGCCTGTTGAATTGGGCCTACCTGATTTCTTACTTGTCCTTAAAGACAGTTTATTGCTTTATGTCCCCTTTGATTGCACACATGATAGAAAATTAGGGGGACTAACCTCTCTATGCAATGTCTACTAATATTAATTGTCTTTCCATAAGAGAAGCATGCCCCCTCTAGCCATCAGCACTCTCTCAGCTTATAAGGCCCATGGCATCTAGTATATTTAACAAGTGGGCTTACTATAGGAAGTGTCAAAAGCACTTGTCTAATTTGTAAAGGAGGATCTACAACACTCTGTGTTCTGCCCTACTATACATGGTATCTTTTGCCCTTATCTTGCCCCATTCCACTAAGGATAGGTCTTTTTCCCAAAGTTATTGCTACTCTATGACTCCTTTGTACTCTTTTTATTATACTCAAGGTATTTGGCCTTATTGACCATCTTATCATAGTTATTCAACTGAAATGCCCCCACTGCAAGTTGTAGGTTTAAATCTAAGCCTCTCACAAATCTCTTGGCTTGGAACCTATCATCGTTACACACATTCTTAAGAAGGAATTAGATGAGATAGTTCAGCTCTACCTCATATTCTTCAACTGTTTGGTCTCTCTGTTCATAATTGTAGTATTCATTTTCTATCATGTCTCTACAGCTATTAGGGAAGTACCACGAATAAAACAAGCTCCTTAAACACTATTTAGTTTGTGCATCCCTCTGTAAGTTTGGGAATTGAGACCCACCATTTTGCTACAGTCCCCTTTAACATAAATGTATCATACTTGACCTTCCTATCTTTTGGTTTCTAAAAGATAGCAAAGGTCTTCTCCAGTTCTTATACCCAATCTTCAACTTCAATTGGGTCATCTACTCTCGGGTTAAATTATTTAGCTATCTTGATGAACCTATCAAAGCTAATGGGTTCGTTGACAGTTCCACACTATGGGACATTAGGGGCTTGTTGTTGTTGTGCTAATAATCCCACCAGGTGATTCATACTATGAAGTAGTCGAATTGTCTCTTTAGCCATCTGATCCTTTTCCCCTTGTGGTTGCTGATTTTGGATTTCTTCCTCATTGGGGTTACCACGTCTAACACCCCTTCTAGCTCTTGATCTATTGATTCTTCTTAGAGGCATTCTATTTAAGAAGAGATAACCAAGTATACTTAATCAATATCGGTCCAAGTTAATGTCATGGTATGCAAGTATATACACATATACCACTACACATAATGTTTACTCATATATATAACTTAATAGTTAAAAGAAGACAAGTAAAATAATAATATAAGAAAGAATTAAATAATTAAATAACCATCCCATATTTTCCTATTCTCTTTATGTCTCACCATCTTATAGATCAAATACTTAATTTCTGTAAGGATCATATCTTATGCTCTATTGTTTGAAACATATATTTATTGATTATCACTTAGTTATAAGGATCATTATCTAAGTTCTTCAGGATCATCTATCTATGCTCTATAGATCAAAACTTAAGTCCTAAAGATCATCAACCTATTCTCTATAGATAAAAACTTAAGTTCCTAAAGATCATAAACCTAGGCTTTGATACCATCTTAACTATAACATCCCAAAATGTGGCTACTACTCACTACATGTTCTTATCATACAAGAACACGTTAAGGCTCTATTCTATTGTGATAGCTATTAATCTTGCAACTCCTATACATCAACATTTAAATGTATCTAGTACTTCTAACTTTATATAAAAACATTCTAACTCATCTTTTAAACCCTGAAACCAATCTTAACATAAATCCATAATCGATATCTGATATTGCAAAAGTCTAAAAACATTAATCAAATATTCTTCAGAAACTTCTATTCATTAAAATCAAATAATAAAATCCTCTCAAGTTCTACTCACCATAATAGTAGTGATAATCATCTTCTTCCTCCTGTTCTAGTTCATTCGCTCTTATATTTCCTTCTAGATTATCAACACTTACTATACTTCTAAAAAAAATATTCCCCAAAGGATGGGCTAATGCTTAGTATGTATAACATAAGCACACACACACATGAACAAGTATCACATGCATTATGCAGCACTTAAACAACAACAACCATTTCATGACATTATTTAAGTCCACAAGCAATAATAGGGTACTCATGACCTCCTTAACACACTTAACAATTAGAACATGAATTAATGATGGGAGCTGCCACTATAAGCCCTACACGCATGATCCCTTAACCCTTAAACTTGGTGATGGGAACTACCATTATCACCCTACAACCATGAATACTTAATCCACTTAAGCTTGGTGATGGGACTTGCCAATATGGACCCCACACCCATGAACCCTTAATCTACTCAAACTTAGTACTAGGAATTACCACTACGAGCACTACACCCATGTTCACTTAAACACTTAAACTTGGTGATAGGAACTACCACTACAGGCCCCACACCCATGATCACTTAAACCACTTGATCCAACATCCATCTTAGATCATTTCCAAGCATAACTCCACTAGGGACAACATCATACAAGGTTCATTAGGGTGCTCCTTAGGGATCTACCACTACAAGCCCGTAGGCCAAGCCAAGCATAAACATCATACACTTAAACACTTAATCAGTCTTATACTTAATCCATTTAAACAATATATGCTAATTTGAGCAAACACAAGAAACACACAAGTTACATGTATCTTAAATTCTAACCTTAAGCATGTTTGGTCTTGAACTTAAGCTGAATCTATATAACATCAATACATTCTTCTTAATACTAATTTAAGAATAGTATAATCCCTTAACTTCTCTTAATCTATTAGGTTATCTAAGGTATTACTAACTATCTAGGTTACGCGCAAATTAGTTTAATTAAAATTTAAATAGATATAGAACTAAGTTATGTTTCACTCAACACGGCCATGTTGGAGGCTGTGTAGCTGAACACAAGATAACACACGACTGTGTCTAATGTCGTGTACCTTTCTATAAGTTTTGGGTTTAACACGAGTGAAACACGACCGTTTTGGGAGGCCATGTATCTTTTTTTAAGGTTTGGGTTCAAAACAGGCAAAATACAGCCATGTTGGAAAGTTGTGTATCTTTCCATAAGGTTTGGGTTTAACAAAGGTGAAACATGGCCATGTTGGGAGGTTGTGTATCTCAGTGTGAAATCTAGGTTTAACACGGTCAAAACATGATTGTGTTAAGAGGTCGTATCTCTCTCGATATATCTTTGCAAACCCTAATTTCTCTCTTATTAATTCATCCTAATTCTAAATCTATTGCTCCTAGATTTAAATCAACCCCAAAACATGGAATTTCTAATTAGATTACATGGATCGGTATACTTACTTCTAATTTTCTACGAATCAAATCCTTGGTTTGATGATTTTCGTGCTCATTACATCTCGTTCCTTGATTCAGATTCTAGATGAACAAGACAATGTAATATGATTAAATTTCTATTCTCCAAATATAATAACCATTGATTCATTAAACTCTTACCTAATTTACTCGTATCCATTCCTATGGTTTGTTATGTCACCTTTCGGTTTCAAAGACTCTGAATAGTTCTTTGTTGGTTATTGTGTAAACTGACAAAAGAAAGGGTCGCTAGGTTAAATTGGGGCTTATATACTCCTGTAATGAAAAATATATTTTGCCTCCCATGCTTTATAGACCTTAGCTTTACGTTATATTATATATTCATTAATTTCATTAATCCGTGTATTTACAAGTAGTTTTTTTAAACTTTAGCAAGCAAACTTTTGATTTGTTCTATAATTCAATAACTTGAAAGTTCATACATAAGATTAGCAAAAGTAAGAAAGTTCAAGAAAGTTCAATATTGTGAATGTAACATTATCTCTAATGGTGATAATCGATGTCAGTAACATTGTAATACGGATGAACGGTGGATGAAAAGGTTACGTGGGATGGGATCACCAATTTCATTAAGTACAAACTTAAAATGTCAAATTCAAAAAGAAAAAAAAAATGAAAAAAATGAAGTTTAACTTGCTGCCATCTCAAATAATGTCTCCCACCACCACCACGTGTATACTGCCATCTTGCCCACTTCACTCAGTCCTCTTCATCGCTTGTCACCGTTTGACACCACCACAGCACCCTTTCCAACTTCCACCCACATATCGTCACATACCCTACCCAATATTTCCTTCTCCCCGTGATCCCCTTTACCATCTCTACCCACTCCACTTGCATTTCATACTAAAGTGTATGCCATGCTTACTCGCTCCATAACCGATAACACCAAACCTAGACAAAGCCTTAACACACTAAAGTGCACCATACCCAGCAAAACACTAAAGATATGACCTCCCGTATGGGCATCAAACTCACATCCTTATTCCTCACTCTCCTCAGTAAAATGTTGTTGGGAGTACCTTGAAATTTCGTAATATCTCCTCGAGAGCAAAATTGAGTGCTACAAAGAACTATTAATAGCAAAGATGTTCATATAGGGAGAGTGTATCAACTATTATGACTCATTTAGTCTAGTTGACTTAGTTTGGCATCAATGCATACGTATAATGACTAAAAGACTTATTACGGCTTATTTTGATGAGTAATGTTGCAATCCCGCGCTGATATGAAAAAAACTAACGGGTGTGTGATCATGTGTAGCAAAGGACAATAGTTGCAAATAAGTTTTAATTTCATAGTATAAGATATGGATAAAAAAACCTGATAATCTTGCATGAATTGTACTCTATTGTCATTTGAAATACATTCGAGCCAAATTATTGTGTTAAACACCCTTTTTTGTTATTCAAAATTAGATCAAACAACAAAATTTGAAGACTTTAAAGATTTTTTCGTTAGATCCATTCTTAATTACCTTGATTTTGTGCTTCCTCAACAAATATGCATTAGCGGACTTCTAAAGCAACTTATGAAGCCTCATAAACTAGGGATTTTATTTTAATGAAGAGAAATACGTGGCATTACTTTCTTAAATAGTCATGCGAGTTGCATAATTATCACAAGAAAGCTTCCAATAATTTGACATTATAAGGATGAGCTAATTTATTTAAAGTGTTCAGAGAAGCATATTTTGGCCAGTTTACTTTTATTCATGCCTTATTCCTTTCATGGTGCCTTCCTAAATTAACTATAAAAGGTTATAAGACGGAAGTACCTAATCGGTGAGAATTATAGCGATTTTACTCGCACAAACTATCTACAATGGAGTAAGCGAATCATTTGGCCGATTTAATATGTTGTTTCGAATGCAGTTCAAGTTCTTGTTCTCTTCTCATCAGTACACTACATATTACTTCATTCTTATGCTAAGAAATTCCTTTTATGATAGCCATTTTAAATAAAAGGCACTTTTGCGTAGCCAAAAAATAATATTAACACTAACCATGACCTCAAAGAGTGTTCAAATTCCAGTTCCTGCAAAGCCTAAAATAATATAACAAATTAGAAGATTTATAAATGATGATTATTCTGATAATTATATATTGATGCGAGTTAAATCAGACGTTGAAAGTAAATGATTGTACACATGATCTAATAAATGATATTTACATGGCACTCTTGTTATTCCTTGGAGCCATCTTGATGGTTGCCTGGTAACTGTTATTATAGGTAAATTCCACCAGAGGTATATGCTCATTCTAGTTGTCTCAAAAGCTTAGTACACATGCTCTAAGCAAATCTTCCATTATTTGTATAGTCCTCTCAGACTAACCATCCATTTAAAGGTGGAACACCATGCTGAATTGCAGTTTAGTGCTCAATGCTTTATGTAAGCTACTCCGGAATCTACTTACAAACCTTGTATCTCTATCAGAAGTGATGGTCATCAACACTCTATGTAATCTGACTATCTCCTATATGTATATTTGAGCCAATTTCTCCAACTTATATCCCACTTTAGTAGGTATAAATGAACAAACTTGGTCAATTTGTCTACTATTACCCAAATTGCATCCTGTTTCTCCTTGGCATTTAGGAGGGCTATAACAAAGTCTATTGTCATATGCTCCCATTTCCATTCTGGCATTAGAAGAGGCTGTAATTCTTCAGCTGGTCTCTAATGTTCTATTCTGATTTCTTGGCATGTGATGCATGTAGCTACATACTTAGCTATCTCTCTTTTCATGTTTCTCCACCGGTAATGACTCTTCAAGTCTTTGTACATTTTTGTGCTTCCAAGGTATATTGTATAGGCTGATTAATGTACCACTTTCATTATATCTCTCTTCAATTTTGTATCATTTGTCACACATAGTCTCATTTTATATTTCAAGATCCCTTCTACATCCAAGTTAAATTTTAGAGCCTTGCCCTATTTCATTATGCTCTTTATCTCTTAAATGTCTTTATCTTCCATCTAACCAGCTTTAATTCTATCCATTATGGTTGGTTGTATTCTTAAGGTAGTCATTTTTTCTTCTACTTTTTCCGTCAAGATCTTCAGTTCCAATTTTTTTCGTGTCTTATAATAGCTCTTTCTATGAAGTGATGAGAGTGGCTACATTACCCTATTTCTTTTTACCAAGGGCATCTACCACTACATTAACCTTTCCTAATTGGTATTGTATCTCTAAATCATAATCTTTGATTAGTTCCAACCATCTGCTCTACCTAATGTTTAGCTCTTTTGTGTAAATATGTATTTCAAACTTTTGTGGTCAGTGAAGATTTTGCACCTTTCTCCATACAAGTAATGCTTCCATAGCTTCAAGGTTAATACCACAACTCTTAACTCCAAGTCATAAGTTGGGTAGTTCTTCTCATAAGACTTCAATTAGCAAGATGTATAAGCTATTACCTAACCACCTTACATCAACTTACATCCTGACCCTTGAATTGAGGCATCACTATACACTGTAAAATCTTCTCCACTCTTAGGCAATGTCAAAACTAGTGCTGGCACAAGTTTCTCTTTGAGCGTTTGAAAGCTGGCTTCACATCTATCATCCCACTCAAATCTTACATTCTTCTATGTCAGTCTGGTGAGAGGAGTCAAATATCCATATAATGTCAAATTAATAAACAATTCTGATTCCTTTCCTTTATCAAAGAAATTACAATTCTTCATAGAATATAATTTATATTTCAAAAATATCTCTATCATGAAACAACATAATACCACAAGTTTATAAATTAATAGACGAAAGTTTGCAAAAATATTAAGGCTGTACACAATATAAGGGAAAAATAAAAAAAACATGTGATGTTTTTCCAATTACCTGACCCATGTTTCCTTTCTAAGTATAAATGTATGACCTTTTTTCTTCTCTGTTATACAACTCTCAAGTGCTCAATCAAAATCCCATATGGCATGGAAATGCATGATTCCAAGAAAATCTCCCAAATTGCATGTGGATTCTCACGAAACCCTTGATTAGAAATTCCAAATACCTCTATTCATTTCAAAACCTTAAGCGAAGAAGCTCAAAATCCAAAGAAAAAAAAGGGAATGGGGTTCATTGTTTTGGCTTTTCTGATTTATATAAGTGATTTGCCCTTTTTTTAGGACACTGAATATTGTGTGAGATTTTAGCACTTGGCAATCATATAACAAAGTAGAATATAGGTTATGCGTTTGTTAAAAGAAAAGCACATGTTCATTAATTATAAAAGTACTAAAAACACAACTCAACCGTAATTTTCCCTGAATATGATTTATATATAATTTTGTTTTTTTTTTTTTTGGCTCAAGAGCATCCTTTTCTAAGCAAAAGTCCATTGGCATATGACGAGAGGTTTTGCACATGACAAAGCCTTAAAACTTTTCAAAAATTATATGAATTTTTTTTTTAAAAAAGTAAAATAATAAATCTTTCTAGGTTGGAGTAGTAAGAAGGGCAATTTTATAATCTTAAAAACTTTGAAAAATATACGACAAAAATTTAAATATCGAGACACGTAAATTTTATTTTAATAATTTATGATAATAATAGATTTTAAAAATAAAACAATTAGAAAGAACAACCTTTATAAAAAGAGAAGATAACGAACGTAACAAATTGAATTATATAAAATATATTACTGAATAAATCTAAGAAGCGAAGTAATTAAAAAAATCCAAATATAAATATATAAACGGATAAATATATAAATCGCCTCGTTCACATCGCCTTTACCCGGTCGTGTCACCCGTCCTAGCTGCTCCCCCGTCCCTACTTCTTCTTCCTTTCCTTCTCTCCCTTCTTCTTCTTCCTCGTCTTCTGATATAACTCACCTCTTTAATCTCTTCTTCTTTATTCCCCCTCCTTTTAACCTTCTTCATCTCATTACTGTATTCTTTCGTCTCTTTTTTTTTTTTTCTCACTTCCCCTAGTGCGGCGAGGCAGTCACCCAAAGTTCCAAGCGAGTTCCAGCAGCATCTTGGCTCCGACGGACTGCAAAGGGGAGTGTTAGTGACGTCCGACGTCTAAGGAAAGAAAAAGGGAAGGCTTTGGTTGGGAAAAGAGGCCAAGATATGCCATGGCCACATCTTCCACTTCCGATGAAACTCAAATTCTAGTCTCTCTCGTCGAAGAAGATGAAGACACGGAGGACGGGCTTCAAAAGCAAGCATTCCTGGCTGGACTGCCCTTTGTTTTTGGGTCTGTGTCCAGTATCCGTGCATTTCCACTGTACTCTTCACTCCACTTCACTGCACTTCTCTACTTCTATACGTAGAAGCAATTCCCTCTCCCTCTTTATAAAGCACGATTGGTAACAGCAGACTACATTTTCTGCATGCCAAACAGCATTAATAATGCTTGTTACTACATAATGATGTCACCCAGGGAGTTTGGTCTATGCTTGAAAAGGATTTAGATGTATCCAGTCAAATATCAGAAGATAGAATGGAGGCAAAGCAAAGCCTAAAGAAAAGAATCACCAAAAGACTTATCTAAAGTAATTGTCGTGTTGATGAAGGGGGCATGCAGCAACTTGCGCTATCATTAGTTACCGAATCAACTGGTATAGATCAGATAGATCTCTTGGTTTTAGATTTTCATGTTGTATATTCGTCAAGTAAGGAAAAATCAGCATCACGCTTCTTCATAATGTAGTGCTTGCATGCTGCATCTCAAAGTGCTGTTTCATTGCCTATAAAAGATGTTTTTGTCAGCTCGCGGGGTTCACTTGTCAAAAGAACTCAGCAAGTTGGATGGCAAGCCCCATTGTTGAGTACTTTCATGTGCTTCCTTATGCTAAGATTATGTTAGATTGTTTTTCCAATGAAGCTTCTCCTGATAGTTCGCAAAATTTGGAGGATGCTATAAGGAATGTTAAAAGATTCAAAAAACAGGGTCCTAAGCTTCAAAACGGGAGACAAAAATAAATCAAATTTAGACTCTGATATGGTTTATTGTGTTGACAAGCAGGATAATGCCGTTGGTGATATACTAGCAACAGTGAATAAGAGTGAAAGATGTTCCACAAGAGTTGAATCTGACAATATTGGTTTTCTGCAAAACTCGGATGTAAATAATTGTTTCGTTCCTACTCAAGCGAAACACAGCATTGTTCAGAGAACTGCTTTGCTAGAGTACTTGCAAGAAAAGAAGACTTCTTTGTTGGAAAAGGATCTGAATGGCCTAAACAATGAGGGCCTTAATTGAGGGAGGAGGAAGACAACAACAATGACCTAATAGATGCAACAACAAACAGCAGCAATGGCGACCGTGATGACTGTAGCAGCAGCATAAGAAGGAGGAAAGGGGAAGGAGGTGCCGAATGTGTGGTGTGAGGGTATGTGTGTATGTATATGGATGGTGTGTGGTATGTGCAGGTATATGCGAATGTATATGGAAGTTATGTAGTGAGTGCGGGTATGTGTATGTGTATGTGATGGTGTGTGAGGGTGTGTTTGTATGCATATGAGGTGGTGTATAGTAAGTGCGGGCATGTGTGTATGTGTATGGATGATGTGTGGTGTGTGCAAGAATGGGTGTATGCATATGGAAGGTGTGTGGTGTATGTGGGTATGGAAGGTGAATGTGGTATATGTGGAGTATGTGGGTATGTACGTATTGGTGATGTGAGGTGTAAGTGGAGTATGTGCGTACGTGTATGCCGGTGGTGTGAGACGTATGTGGAGTATGTGTATATGTATGCACCAATGGTGTATGTGTGTGCATGTGGACTTGAGGAGAAAAGAGGATTGCAAAGTGCAATTATGTATGCGTGTAAATAGGTGTATGATAAGTGTTAGAAAACCCTTAATTTTAGTGCTTATTAGTTATAATTTTATATAGATTTCATGTAATTTATGAAGAAAAGGGTACTTATATGATTAAATTTTAATTTTAAGCATCAACGAAGACAAAAGAAAGGTTTAAGGATGATATGAGCAAAGACGAGGTGAAATTTGGCGAAAAATAAAGAAAATTGATTTTCAGTTCGGTACAACCTTCAGCACAACCCATGCAAATACTAGTGCTTGATGAAAAAAAATGACCAGTAGCTAATATTTTTTCAGCCTTACCCTGAGTATGATCATGCTGGAAGCCGTGTTGAACTTGGCAGTGAAAAATAACATGTTTCGAAGTCAACACGACCTCAAGCACGATCGTGCTAACGCCCATGCTAAACCCTGTTTTCACAAGAACTATAAATAGACGCTCTGTTTTATTTTAAAAGGACTTCTTTCCTTCTGCCTTCATTCTGGAAACCCTAAGGGAGCTTTATTACGAACTTCGAGAGGAGAATTGTCCGAGCATCATTGAAGATCACAAAACAAATAAGGGATTATTCTTTTCTTAGCATGAATCAAATCTATTTCTCTAGATTCTCTGTTTTTTATTAAAAACTCCATAGAATAGTAATTCTTTATATCTTTTATCTTGTGAAACCTTAACTCATGTGCTGAACCATTAATTGATTAATGAATTATTTATATCTTTGCATCTATTTAAGTGTTTCCATTGTTTTTGTAACTGATTTATGCATACAAATTGATTACATGTCTGATTTTTATTAGATTGAAACAGATTTCGTCTAGTAAATTAGATCTTCATGAATAGAAAAATTACATGTTTTACCTAGAGGTAGAAAAACATTGATTTTTTGTAATTTATTGGAATTGTGAACTTAATGAGATCATGCATAACGGCAGTGAGGGAGAAGTCTCCATTATCTTATGCATGATTATGAATTGATTAACTCAAGGGAGTAATTGATTTTACTTAAGAATTCTTGCAGTGTAAAGTGTAAATTGATTTGTTAATCAATATCTTATTTTGAGAATTTAAGGGTTTGGGTGAAATAAGATGAGGAGTATATTTTGTGATTAAATACATTTTTTAGACAATATCATTCAATTCTAGGGTTACTAAGAATTTTTAGTTATTAATTTAATTCATAATTCTCACATCATAAATTAGACTAGATAATAGAGAAAGGTAATACTAGTACTTGTTTTCTAGATCCCAGAGGACAATACCTATTAAATCTATACTATAATCGATAGGTACACTACCTAGCTGGATAGTAAATTTTATTGGTTATAAATTTAAAACTTAAACGATCGGTTAGATTCTAGCGACACTAAGTTTTTGGCACCGTTGCCGAGGATCTGGCAAGGCAATATTAGGAAAAACTATAGTATCTACTACTTTAGTAAGTTTTTATTTGTTTTATCAATTTTTTTTTCTCCATCTTTTGAAAAGTTCTAATTCACACTTAGTTGCCCTTTGTAGTATATGATAAGGAATCTTCCCTCTAGCATTCCTGATATAGATCCTGAGATTGAGAAAACACTCCGCCGACTTCTAAGGAATACAATCGTTGAATCTTCTGGACAGTCAGTTAGTGAAGAGGGAGAACATAATATAGTAGTGGCAATGGAGGTTAAAGAAGAAGAGCTAATAAGGGTACATGTACAAGAAGTAATGGCTGAGATCCACCAAAGACAGATATTGAGTATGCAAAGCCTACACTGGATGGCATAGGTCCAACTATTGTTAAACTTCTTATTGGAGCCAATAATTTTGAGATTAAAGGTATAGTGATTCAACTGCTACAACAATATTGTCAGTTCAATGGACTACTTGATGAAGATCCCCATGCTCACATTCAGACATTCTTGAAGATTTGTGAAACTTTCAAGAACAATGGAGTGACGGTTGAAGCAGTGTGTACAAGATTGTTTCCGTTTTCATTAAGAGGGAATGTTAAGACTTGGCTTCAATCAATAGGTCCTGGGGCTTTGACTATATGGGATGACACAGTAAATGAGTTTTTGGACAATTATTTCCCACCATGTAAGACTGCAAAGCTTCGGAATGACATCTCCTCTTTCACTCAACAAGATCAGAAAACAATCTATGATGCTTAGTAAAGATGGATAGAATTGTTGAGAAAGTATCCACATCACCAGTTGCCCACATGGATTCAAGTTTAGACATTTTTTAATGGGTTAAATCCGGTTACCCGTCACTTGGTAGATGCCATAGCTTGCGGTACATTGAATACTAAGACTCTGAAAGACTCATTAAAGCTATTTGTTGACAAGGCAAGAAATAATTATCAGTAGGGTCGTGGCAAGAGTAAGTAGAAAGTGACAAGAATGTAGGAGGTAGATGTAATGACACTTTGGTAACTAAGATGGAAGCTTTGAGCCACCAAGTTGCAAATCTCAAGAATCCCCAAGGATCACAACCATAACAACATTAGATGGGAGACTCTAAAGAGGGTGTGTAAACACCCCATTTTTGCCTTAGGAGTCAATAATTTTCAATAACAATCAATTTTCAATTTTTCCTAATTTTTCCCTAATTTAGCATAAAATAATAAAAATGTTCAAAAAATAAAAATAAATAGGAAAACACTTCAATTTTGAAAAATGATTTCGGAAATAGCAATAATGAATAATAAACAATTTTTACAAATTTTTGAAATTTCAAAAAAATACAAAAAAATAGAAAAATCGCATTGCATATATGCAATTTGCGAAATTAGAAAAATCAGGAAAGTGGGCTAGCTCAGCTGGTCCGGACCATGGCTAGGTGCGCGCGTAGGGGGGCTCGGCCAGACGTTCGAATCGCGGAGGAAGCAGTTTCCGCATTTTGCAATTTTTTGACTTATCCAGGACACGTGGCAGCATCTGATTGGCTAGAAGAAACGCACGCGCCGGGCGCGTGATCGTCTCCTACCTCGAGCCCAAGATCGCCGGCGAAAAAAAAATTCGTATTTTGGCCGTTTTGATTCGATTTTTTTTGCACAAATCCAATAGATCTCCAACAAAAATAAGATAAACATTATCTAATTAAAATCAAATCGCAACAAATCGTTGGATGGGCACGAATCGGAGTTGGTTTTTCAACTGAAAATCCGATCAGCTTCAATCGGAGGAAATCCGAGCTTATCCAGCTCGGTTTCAAGCACCTATAAATAGAGGAGGAGAGGAGGAAGCAAGAACACAGATCAAAATTGCGAGAGAGAGAGAAAAGAGTGTAGATCGGAGGAAACCCAAAGTTGCGACCGCAGATCGGAGTTGAGCTACCGCAAGGAGACGTTCTGGGAGTAAACCGCCACCACCATCGGATTCGGCACCCTTAAGAAGTTAGGATTCGACACTTCACCCGTCGCAAAGGACCGCCAGAACGCCGTGAACGAGCCAACCCCGCCGCCGTGTCCGACCGATCCGACCCGACCCGATTCGACTCGACCGACCCGACCCGCGCACCAACCCGGATCCAGGTAAGTCGGATTTTCCAAATTTTATTTATTTATTTTATTTATTTTGTTTGTTTATTTATTCTAAATTTATTATTTGTTATTATTGTTATTTTTTTTTTGGTTTTTGTTATTTGTTTAGTTATTAGTTATTTATTTACTTCTATTTTCAATAAATAGGAAAATGTAGAAATTAGGTTTTTTAGGATTTAATAATGTAAAATAAAAATAATAAAATAAAATAATAAAAAAATAATATAAAATAATAAAATGAAGAAAAACAATAAAAATATTAGGAAAATAATAGTAAAGTTTTAGATTTCAAAATAGGATAGATAATAAACTTAGGATAAAATTTTCAACAAAAATCAAAAATCACAAAAATAACAAAAAAATCATAAAAAATCATAAAAAGTTTTAGCACTTAGAAAAATCATTTTCGTCAAATAAATCAAAATTCATGTTTTCCCTACAAAAATCATTTTCAAAATGAAATCAAGCTTAGGCTTAGAGTTTTTAGGAAAAATTCCAAAAATGGTAAGAACATAAATCGAAAGAAATTTCAAAATTAAAATTCACCAATACACTAAAGATTTTCAGAAAAGCGAACTACGGCTTGTTTGATCCTGAGTAGCAGGTACGTAGGCACCCATTTGGGTCAACCCATAAAATGAATGAAAAATCATTTTCTTGAAATAATTCAAAAACATAATAAAAAGTAACAAAAACAAAATAGAAACACATTTCTAAAGAGAAACAATTTCAAGAGATTAGGTGATAACCGTAATGGTTTTAATAGGTTAGCCTCCGGACTTAGAAACTCTGGTTTTCCCTTTTCCTCTTTTCACAAAAATGAAAAGAGAAAATAACGACAACTAGTAGTCCAAATTAAGATTAATCCGCTCCTTTAGTCTTAATTCAATTTTCCCAACAACAGTTGGGTGGCGACTCCAAAAATCAAACGAAATTCCTAATTCAAGTCGAGGATCTACATTAGATGAGCATAGGGTCTAGTTTAGATCGGATTAGGAATGGGAATTCAGAAATTAGACTCGACAGGATGGCGACTCCGCTGGGGACCCATACCAGCAGGCTAGCCACCTGAATCTCTCCAAGCTGTTCTCTTTAAGAAAAATGTGTTTCAATCATTACTTTATTACTAACTTTGCAGGATTTAGTTAGATTTTAGTTTCTTTATTGTGGAGGTTTTGCATGCATACATATGTTTGTGTGAGTAGATGCGGTCGAACCCGGACCGTCCTAGAAACCTAAGACGGGGAGCCATTGTGTAGGTTTCGAGCGAAGTGAGTTGATTCACCGTTCGGGACCGATTAGGCTACCCCACCCTATGCTTCGATATGGCCTGAGATCCATTTCTTCGAGAATGCGGGAGGCTATAGAGCTCGGGAACCAGTTAGAACCAACCTACTTGCATACATAACATCGTACGAGGGGTTGACAATTGGATGACAATGTAATGGTTTGTTATTTTGTCCTTGGAGTTCAGGACTATTTCCCTGTAACATTTTTCTGTTTGTAACTAGGCTTTTTCCTATTGTAATAGATGGCTAGCAGTGCAGTCGACCGCCTCCTCCGCAAAGAGATTCGGGTGCACAAACCTTTGGACCCAAAATTGGTACTGGACCACTGGTTTACCTTGTACAACCTAGAGGAGCAGGCCTTCATCCAGCAGAAGATCGGCCCCATCCTCTCACTGACTAAGTCAGAGGCGAATTTACCTATGGTCCGGGCCATGCTCCAGTTATGGGAGATCGAGCCCGCAACTTTCTTCATCGGACCGCATGAGATCACCCCTACCCTGGAGGAGTACACCCAGTTGCTACAGGCTCCAGTACTGACTGATCAGATTTACACACCAGACCTCGAGGCCGGGCCAGCCGGCACCTTCAGTAGACTGCTAGGCATCCGCAAAACAGCGGTCAACAAAGCCCTGGCAGACTGTAATGGGTATTGCATACTAATGGATGACTTAGAAGCTTGGTTTATTGCCTGAGAAGACAATGGGGACAGAAAGGACATCCTGTGTGGAGACCCTAAGACTTACAGACAGAGAAGGGTGAACGCTTTCATCTTGACAGCCTTCGCCACCATACTGTTCCCTACCGGAACCTTCTATATTCACTATCGGGTTGTAGAGCTGGTAACCCAATTCCTGGAGGGAAGATCTTACATCCCGACTCTACTGGCTGAACAGATCCGGAATTTGAATTTCCTTAAGAAAAAGGGCCATGGGATCCTCCGCTCCAGCATCAACCTTCTGCTAATATAGTTCGTAAGCCACCTCAAGTGCTTCGGGCTGAACATGGTCAGGAAAACCCTAGCCCAACAGGTGGATCTGGTGGATTCCTGTATAGAAAAGGTGAAGTTACCCGACGACATTACCAGCCACAGTTGGGTAGATCTGCTTAGAAGCCTTAGCGCCGAAGATATTCTATGGACAGCCAGGTGGAGTTGCTGCGATAAAATCATCTTAACCTACAGTAATTTCCAAGCAGTGCCATTAATCGGGATCAATGGATGTATCGGATATCACCCTAACTCCGTAGTCCACCAATTCGGTATCGTCCAAGACATAGTTTATCGGCCTTCACTTGAAGCAGTCACCTTTGAGTACCAGGATCCGCACCTGTTGGTAGCCGAGAAATTTGCTAAGCTGGCAGAGGTCAAAGCACTTTGGGAAGCCAGAATCAAAAGCCCGAATGTGGACCTCGGCGAGCTAGATGGCGAAGTGGGAAAACACCGAGCCACCAGAGAGTTTGTAATCCGTCAGCTATACCAGACAAGGGAAAGAGCATACCGAGTTCCAGACGTCACCCAGCCAAGACCAGATAAGATCAATCTAGAGACAGAGATCTACCTGGAGCAGGTCAAGGCCCGGATGGAAGTATACTTCGAAGCTGCAGACTATAAGAAAGACATCTGGAAGGGACGCTTCAAGGAATCTAACCAAAGAAACAAGGCTCTGGAAACACAATTAGAGAAGTGCCAAGCTAGGGTCAAGGAACTAGAAGCCATCATCAGTGGGAAGCCTGAGCCTCCACTACAGAAGACCAAAAGAGCTAGGAAATAGAGCATTATTTGTAATCTTTCATTTTTATTGAACTCCAGAATTATCAATAAAAATAAAGTTTTAATAATACATTGTCAATCAGTTGTCAACCCTTTTATCTTTTAGCATCCGCGTGACACATGCATATCATTCTTGCATCCATCACACTAAAAAAAGAATGCGCGTCCAGGTATCAAAATAGCTTCCAAGTAACCGAACCCACCCAGAAGCCCAGTCCTTACGCGCTCAAAAGCAAAAATGGCCAACAGTAGTGACAACCGCCACAACACCAACACTGAAGCTACCTCAGACTCTAGGATCATATCCCTAGAGCAAACGGTCCAACAGCTAGCTGCTCAGGTTCACCTCTTGACTGAAAGCATCGGCCTCCTACGCAATACCCAGCCGGCTCAAGAAGAGTATTCAGGGGCCAGGAAGGGAAAAGCAGTGGAGGGACAGCCTCCGGAATACGAAGAAATCAATTCCCACCTTAACCCAGCCTTCAAGTATGAGCCGAAGGTCAGTCAGGGGCTGACCTCTGATGATCTGAAAAAGGAAATGGAACAGAGACAAAAGGAGATGGAGAAGCGACTCTTCCAGCAGCTCAATGACAAGATGAAAACTATTGAAGGCCCTGATGGTTTTGAACAGGCCGGAATCACTAACCTGCCAGCATACAGGGAAGAGGCATACCCTGACAAGTTCAAGACCCCAGATTTTGAAAAGTATGATGGGACCGGCTGCCCCAAGATGCATACCTGGCTATATGCCCGGAAAATGAGCAAGTATGCTCAATACGATCAACTCATGCTCCAGACCTTCCAGGACAACCTCACGGGCCCCGCATTGGTCTGGTATGCCCACCTCGACTTCAACATTGTCAACACCTGGGAAAAGCTAGCCGGGCCTTTTATGATCAATACAAGTTTAACATCGAAGTTGCCCTATCTGTAATCGATCTGGGGAGTCTCCGAAAAAGACTTACTGAGCTGTTCAAGGAATATGCTCAGTGCTGGAGGGCCCAAGCCGCCAGGGTAGCCACTCCGATATCTGAAAAGGAATTGACATCCATATTTGTCAACACCTTGGACAAAACGTACTTTTCACATTTGGTAGGCCAGACCTCTTCCAGTTTTGTAGAAGTAGTGGCTGCAGGTTGCAGGATCGAGAATGCCATCACCACTGGCAGGCTCCAATCAATGGAACCTCCTAGGGTCACACCAACCCAAAGGCCCTTAGGAGGAAACAGAGTTAAAGAGCCTACAGTTAGTACAGTGCATTCTAGTAAGGCAGAAAAACCTGGGACTCGGGTAACTTTCCAAACCACTAATACCCCAGCCCAGCAACCTACGACGGGTCATACACAGGCCACCAGGCCCCCAAGGCAGTTCACTCCAATCCCCATACCGCTCAGTCAGGTCTTCGCCCAGTTGAGGGCAGACAACTTGATTAGTTTCGAACTCCCCAACGACCGATACAGGCCCAACAACTTCGACTCCAACCTCAAGTGTGACTATCACATGGGTCAAGAGGGGCACTCCACAGATAGGTGCTGGAGGCTCCGGCACAAAATCCAAGACTTGATTGACGTAGGGATCATACAATTGGATTTTGTGAACACCCCAGCACCCAATGTCAACACCAACCCGTTGCCTAATCACAGGCCTACCATCAACATGATCACGTCAGAAGAGTTAGCTCCCAAAGTAGCCCTTAAACAGAATCCGGCTGAGCAACCCGCTTCGGGAGAGACTCCAAAGGCGCACATTAAAGGAAGATGGTTATCCGGGGACCCCACGGTTGGCACTTTGGGAGAATCACACGGGAAGTTTCAGTACCTGGTAAACTATTCTTAACACCCCGACTGAGCAAGGGCTGCCTAGTGGGTGGGGGCCGGAATTTGAGAAGCAAGACAATCTAGCAAAGGAAGAGGGAAAGACCATCAACATGATCAATTCTCATAAGCCCCGGTTATACGATGCTATGAGGGACAATCAGTCGAGGTGCAAATCCCGAGGAAAAGGTATGTATTCAATGTTCCCGTACCAGCAGAGAATTATAAGGCTGCACCATTCGACTATCGGGCCCTCGAACAAGAGCGACCTCCTATAGTGGGAGGTATCACCCGCTCTGGAGATTATACGATCCGAAGTATAAGAGCCCGACCGAAGAACCCAATACGGAGAAAACAGAGGAAGAGGAAAAGGGTCTTGCTACATTTACGAAGATGGTAAAGGCCAGCAAATACAAGATCATGGAACAATTGAATAAAGTTCCAGCGCAGATATTTCTCATGGGCCTTCTTACCACATCTGAGCCCCACAGGGAAGCACTCTTTAAAGTGCTAAAACAGATTCAAGTCCCGGAGGGTATTGCTACAGACAAGATGGGTCACGTGGCAAACTCTATCTTTACCATGGATCAAATATCTTTCTCTCCAGAAGAGCTAGGAGAAGAGGGAGACCAACATACCAAGCCGCTATTCATAGTGGTCCGATGCAATGACACCATCGTCTCCCGAGTACTTATCGACAACGGATCATCCCTCAACGTCTGCCCATTGGCAACACTCAACTTATTGGGGGTCGATCCAAGCAACATAAAACCTAGCTCCACAGTGGTCAGAGCCTTTGACGGGTCGAAGAGAGACATTGTGGGGGAAGTGAACCTACCAGTGGAAATCGGTCCACAAGTATTCCACATCTCCTTCCAGGTCCTCGACATCCCAAGGTCTTTTAACCTGCTCCTAGGACGACCCTGGATACATGCTGCTGGTGCCATTCCCTCTAGTCTCCACCAAAAGGTCAAATTCATCACAAATGGGCAGATAGTTACAGTACTGGGTGAGTAGGATTACGCCATATACAAAGAGACTACCATACCTTACATCGGGGATGAAGGTTCAGAAGACCTGGGGTTGCAGATTTTCAACGAAGTGAATATGATGACCAGCAAGGAGGGCCATCAGTTTAAAGAGGGGCAGCACGGGACCTTCGGACTAGGGTATGTTCCTACGGCCGCGGAAGAAGCACAAGTAAGAAGTGTTAAAGGCAGAATGAAGGGGAAGCCGATTGACACCCAGATGTGCATCCCACCTCTCCAACAATCTTTCCGAAGGGCAAATACCATTCAAGAGCTTCGAATAAACAAAGAGGACAACAACAAAGGGGAATCAATCTCCCGCATGTCCAACCAACATCCAGCTCTGAACAACTGGTTTTGTTGTCCTATCAATAGCGCTAGGTTAGCTCAAGAGTAAAAAAAAATCATTGAACAAATTTTATTGAGACTATTTATCGAATTCCATTACAGTTTGTTTCCTTTATTATTATATATGATTTCATTTTTTATGTCACTCAGATCTCCCACTATCGAACATCAGGGATATTTCGCGCAAGTAGAACGTAAAAACGCTGATATCGTTCCAACGCTGCTGGGTCAGTTGTTGAAGACGATATCTTAGACCACGAAATAATACAAGAAAATTGGCTAAAACATGAATAAAGCGGAATCTCGATCGACGAGCCTGTGGAGACAGTAAATCTAGGAAGCATGGAAAACCCTAAGAACCTCAAAATCGGGACCAGTTTGAGTGCCGAGCAAAAATGTGAGATAATCGAGCTATTAATCAAATATTCAGATGTGTTTGCCTGGTCATATGGTGACATGCCAGGGCTAGACCAGTCGATAGTAGTTCACAGGCTTCCCACAAGGAAAGATGTCAAACCTAAAAACAAAAACTAAGAAGATTTAGGCCCGACATCTTGCTAAAAATCAAAGAAGAAGTCAAGAAACTACTAGAAGTAGGGTTCATCGAAGTTTTGACTACCCAGAATGGGTGGCAAATGTAGTCCCCGTTATAAAAAAGAACGGAAAAGTGCGCGTATGCGTGGACTTTCGGGACTTAAACCAAGCTACGCCAAAGGATAACTTCCCCCTACCTCATATTGATGTTCTAGTGGATAACACCGCCGGAAACCATCTCTTCTCATTCATGGACGGTTTCTCAGGATACAATCAAATAAAAATGGCCGAGGAAAACAAGACCAAAACAACCTTCATCACGACATGGGGAACTTTCTATTACAAAGTCATGCCCTTCGGTCTGAAAAACGCCGGGGCAACGTATCAGAGAGCCATGGTCGCCATACTTCACGACATGATGCATCGTGAGGTTGAGGTATACGTCGACGACATGATAGCTAAATCCAAAGAAAGAGAAAGCCATGTATATATCCTAAGGAAGTTGTTTAAATGACTGAAGAAATTTCAGCTTAAGTTAAACCCTGAAAAATGTACTTTCGGGGTTACAACGGGGAAATTGTTAGGGTTCGTTATCAGCCAGGAGGGCATTAAAGATTGACCCTGACAAGGTAAAGTCCATATTAGAGTTACCTTCCCCACGCTCCGTTAAAGAAGTAAGAAGCTTGCTGGGGAGACTAAATTATATAGCTCGGTTTATCTCACAACTCACCGACAAATGCCAGCCGCTATTCCGTCTGTTGAAGAAGAACGCCGCAATAGAATGGGATGACGAATGTGAAGAAGCGTTCAGGACAATCAAAGACTATCTTATAAAACCCCCGGTCTTGATAGTCCCGAAACAAGGAAAGCCCTTATTCTTATACCTCACCTACTCCCCGAATCCATGGGATGTGTGTTGGGGCAGAAAGATGAAGAGGGAAGAGAACGTCCCATATAATATTTGAGCAAGAAGTTCACAGATGGGGAACAAAGGTACTCAGAGGTGGAGAAGACGTGTTGTGCATTAATTGGGTCATGCATCGACTAAGGTAATACCCCTTTACTATCATATTGAGCTGTTGACAAGACATGATCCCTTGAAATACTTGGCAGAGAAGCCAGCATTGATGGGTAGAATCTCTAAATGGCAGATGCTTCTATCCGATTTGACATCACGTATGTAAATCAAAACTCGATAAAGGGGCAAGCCTTAGCCGATCAGTTAGCCGAGCACCCTGTCGAGACAGATACCCAAGAAATACAAGTCCAATTTTCGGACGAGAACATATTAACAGTAGAAGATATGCCGGTAGAAAACTCTGGGAGAGAGCAGAATGGTGGGTGGAAACTGTTCTTCGACGGGCTGCCAATGTATTCGGTTGTGGGTTGGGGCAGTATTGATATCCCCAAACGGCACTCAATTCTTTGCAGCGACAAGATTTACATTTTCCTATAACAATAATATCGCGGAATATGAAGCATGTATTCTTAGCCTCAAGATGGCCTGCCAAATGGGAATCCGCAAATTAGAGGTGTACGGGGACTCGTCGCTCATCATACTACAAACAAGAGGGGAATACAAAACTAAAGACCCCAAACTGGTACCGTACCATCAACACTTGACAGAGCTGATTGAGGAGTTTAAGGCAATCACCTTCACGTACATCCCGAGAATTCAGAATCAGTTCGCAGATGCCCTAGCCACACTAGCGTCTGTGATTCAAAAACAGGAGGAGCCGAAGTTCAACCGATGAAAATAGACATCGAAAGTCGGCTCGCTTATTGTTTGACAATTGAAAAGATACAAGATATAAGCCCTGGTATCACACATCAAGACCTTCCTCCAAGAAGGAAAAAACCCTGAAATGGCAAGCAAGAATGACCAAAGAACGCTCAGAAGGTTGGCAAGTCATTTCTTATTAAGTGGGTCTATACTCTACAAGAGATCATAATGATACCACCCCTGTTGAGATGTGTGGACAAAAATGAAGCATGCGAACTCACGAAGGAAATACATGAAGGGGTATGTGGACCCCATATGAACGGCTACATGTTGGCCCGAAAAATCATGAGGTTAGGGTATTACTGGTTAACCATGGAGTCGGATTGCATAAAGTATGTTAAGCACTGCCATCTGTGCCAAGTATACGCAAACTGGATCAATGCTCCACCCAACGAGCTACATTTTTTATCGGCGCCGTGGCCTTTCTCCATGTGGGAATCGACATAATCGGCCCAATCACTCCAAAGGCATCCAATGGCCCCCAGATTTATACTGGTAGCGATTGATTACTTCACCAAATGGGTAGAAGCGTCATCATATACAATGTTACAAAAGGGGTAATAGTCGCCCTTTTTAAAAAAGGGACATAATAGCCCGATATGGAGTTCCTGAGTCGATCATCACCGACAACGGTACCAATCTCAACAATAAATCGATGACAGGTTTATGTCAACAATTCCACATAAACCACAGAAATTCAACCCCCTACCGACCTCAAATGAACGGGGCAGTAGAAGCAGCTAAAAAAAAATATCAAGAAGATCATCGAGAAAATGACAACAACTTACAAAGATTGGCACGAAATGTTACCATTTGCTCTCATGGCTTATAGGACTTCAATAAGAACATCTACGGGAGCTACCCCTTACTCATTGGTATTGGGGACAGAAGCAGTGCTACCAGTGGAAGTCGAGATACCATCATTCAGAATCTTGTCAGAAACTCAATTAAACAGAATCGGATTGGGTAAAGAAAAGGCTGATCAGCTGAATCTGATTGATGAAAGAAGACTTACCGCGCTATTGTCATGGTCAGTGTTACCAACAGAGGATAGCCCGAGCATTCAACAAGAAGATGAGACCTCGGTACTTCAAAGAGGCGATCTAGTACTAAGAAAAGTTCTCCCGAACGCCCAAGACTTTAGAGGAAAAAATTTACTCCAAATTATGAAGGCCCGTATGTGGTGAAAAAGGTTCTGTCAGGTGGTGCTCTAATATTAACTCAGATGGATGGTCCAGAATTGAGAGACCCCGTCAACACAGATGCTGTAAAGTTGTACTATCCTTAGGCAAGGGAATTGAATTTTGCCAATGTTTATGAAAGCCAATATTCGATACAAAGTTCGTTGAGTCGAGTTTTTACTTTTCTACAAGCAAAGCTAATATCCCTGAATAGTCAACAATCCCAATCAATTCTCATCACAATAAATACACCTAACAACATTACCCACCACTTTGTCAATGAAGATAAACACTAAAATGATAATGAATCTTAATGTAATTTGTGATATAATTTTGTCTACTCCTAAGCATTAAAACTGAGCGCATTATTAGGATAACATTACCGTCGAAAGAGCTTGGTGCATAAAAAAAAGAGGCACATCAAGATTTTCAATCCAGTGTCAAGATAAGAAGCAAAGAAGCAGAAGCAAACCAACACGAAGGTTCAGTTGTTTGGTTGCTATCCGAGATAAACTGGCAAGCATATTAAAATAGGTAACTATCATCACATCACGAATGGCACCACATCATCTAGCTTAGTAAGAAGCATGTTCAAGAGTACCAGATGAGTCAGCTCATAATGAAGCACGTGTCTAGACTTTTTCCTTTAATAGGGTTAGTCAGCCCAATATGGGCACTTTCCCGAAAAAAACCTGTTCTCAGGGTCAGCTCATAAGGGCACCTTTTGAGACAGTTCTATCCAAGGTTAGTCAGCCCAAGATGGGCACTTTCCTAAGAATTTTTATCAAAGGTTAGTCAGCCCAATATGGGCACTTTCTTAAAAATCCATTCTCAGGGTCAGCTCATAAGGGCACCTTTTGAGACAGTTCTATTTTAGGTTAGTCAGCTCATAAGGGCACCTTTTGAGACAGTTCTATTTTAGGTTAGTCAGCTCTTGGGGCACTTTCCTAAAAGTCAATCCAAGGGTTAGTCAGCCCAATATGGGCACTTTCCCGAAAAAAACCTGTTCTCAGGTCAGCTATAAGGGCACCTTTTGAGACAGTTCTATCCAAGGTTAGTCAGCCCAAGATGGGCACTTTCCTAAGAATTTTATCAAAGGTTAGTCAGCCCAATATGGGCACTTTCCTAAAAATCCATTATCAGGGTCAGCTCATAAGGGCACCTTTTGAGACACTTCTCTTTTAGGTTAGTCAAACTCTTGGGGAACATTCCTAAAAATCAATCCAAGGGTTAGTCAGCCCAATATGAGCACTTTCCCGAAAAAACCTGTTCTCAGGGTCAGCTCATAAGGGCACCTTTTGAGACAGTTCTATCTAAGGTTAGTCAGCCCAAGATGGGCACTTTCCTAAGAATTTTATCAAAGGTTAGTCAGCCCAATATGGGCACTTTCCTAAAAATCCGTTCTCAGGGTCAGCACATAAGGGCACCTTTTGAGACACTACCACAGGTTAGTCAGCCCAAGATGGGCACTTTCCTAAAATCTATTTTAAGGTTAGTCAGCCCAATATGGGCACTTTCTCTAGATTCTCCCGATTAGTCAGCTCTTGGGCACTTTTCGGAAACATCCTTCCCAAACAGTTGCTAGTCTAACAAGACGCTTCTATCGACAAGTAGCCGACTCATAAGGGCGCTTCCTAAGTAAATTTTCTTTCCAAGGTTGCAAGTCTGATAAACGCTTCCTATCATCATTTCTCATACATTCCTACTCGATGCTTGAGATGTGTCCTGTCGCCAATTAGTTAGCCCATAAAGCACTTTTTGGAGAGGAAACATTACCTTGAATTGTTAGGAACATCTTCAACCGTAAGATTATCAGCTCTTGGGGCATTTTCCTACTAAAACCTAATTCAAGAGGTCAAAAATGGCGTCTTTTGTTTGTCTTTGTAGTTAAGTTTTTCAAACTTTACCACAAAGAGGGCAGCTGTAAACACCCCATTTTTGCCCTAGGAGTCAATAATTTTCAATAATAATCAATTTTCAATTTTTCCTAATTTTTCCCAATTTTTCCCTAATTTAGCATAAAATAATAAAAATGTTCAAAAAATAAAAATAAATAGGAAAACACTTCAATTTTGAAAAATGATTTCGGAAATAGCAATAATGAATAATAAACAATTTTTACAAATTTTTGAAATTTCAAAAAAATACAAAAAAATAGAAAAATCGCATTGCATATATGTAATTTGCGAAATTAGAAAAATTAGGAAAGTAGGCTAGCTCAGCTAGTCCGGACCATGGCTAGGCGCGCGCGCAGGGGGGCTCGGTCAGACGTTCGAATCGCGGAGGAAGCAGTTTCTGCATTTTGCAATTTTTCGACTTATCCAGGACACGTGGCAGCATCTGATTGGCTGGAAGAAACGCACGCGCCGGGCGCGTGATCGTCTCCTACCTCAAGCCCAAGATCGCCGGCGAAGAAAAAAATTCGTATTTCGACCGTTTTGATTCGATTTTTTTTGCACAAATCCAACAGATCTCCAACAAAAATAAGATAAACATTATCTAATTAAAATCAAATCGCAACAAATCGTTTGATGGGCACGAATCAGAGTTGGTTTTTCAACTGAAAATCCGATCAGCTTCAATCGGAGGAAATCCGAGCTTATCCAGCTCGGTTTCATAGCCTATAAATAGAGGAGGAGATGAGGAAGCAAGAACACAGATCAAAATTGCGAGAGAGAGAGAAAAGAGTGTAGATCGGAGGAAACCCAAAGTTGCGACCGCAGATCGGAGTTGAGCTACCGCAAGGAGACGTTCTGGGAGTAAACCGCCACCACCATCGGATTCAGCACCCTCAAGAAGCTAGGATTCGACACTTCACCCGTCGCAAATGACCGCCGAACGCCGTGAACGAGCCAACCCCGCCGCCGTGTCCGACCGATCCGACCCGACCCGCGCATCGACCCGGATCCAGATAAGTCGGATTTTCCAGATTTTTTTTATTTATTTTATTTATTTTTTTTGTTTATTTATTCTAAATTTATTATTTGTTATTATTGTTATTTTCTTTTTTTGGTTTTTGTTATTTGTTTAGTTATTAGTTATTTATTTACTTCTATTTTCAATAAATAGGAAAATGTAGAAATTAGGTTTTTTTTAGGATTTAATAATGTAAAATAAAATAATAATAAAATAATAAAAATAATAAAATGAAGAAAAACAATAAAAATATTAGGAAAATAATAGTAAAGTTTTAGATTTCAAAATAGGATAGATAATAAACTTAGGATAAAATTTTCAACAAAAAAAAAAAATCACAAAAATAACAAAAAAATCATAAAAAATCATAAAAATTAATTAAATAAATAAATAAATAAGTTTTAGCACTTAGAAAAATCATTTTCGTCAAATAAATCAAAATTGATGTTTTCCCTACAAAAATCATTTTCAAAATGAAATCAAGCTTAGGCTTAGAGTTTTTAGGAAAAATCCCCAAAATGGTAAGAACATAAATCGAAAGAAATTTCAAAATTAAAATTCACCAATACACTAAAGATTTTCAGAAAAGCGAACTACGGCTTGTTTAATCCTGAGTAGCAGGTACGTAGGCGCCCATTCGGGTCAACCCATAAAATGAATGAAAAATCATTTTCTTGAAATAATTCAAAAACATAATAAAAAGTAACTGAAACAAAATAGAAACACATTTCTAAAGAGAAACAATTTCAAGAGATTAGGTGGTAACTGTAAAGGTTTTAATAGGTTAGCCTCCGGACTTAGAAACTCTGGTTTTCCCTTTTCCTCTTTTCACAAAAACGAAAAGAGGAAATAACGACGACTAGTAGTCCAAATTAAGACTAATCCGCTCCTTTAGTCTTAATTCAATTTTCCCAACAACAGTTGGGTGGCGACTCCAAAAATCAAACGAAATTCCTAATTCAAGTCGAGGATCTACATTAGATGAGCATAGGGTCTAGTCTAGATCGGATTAGGAATGGGAATTCAGAAATTAGACTCGACAGGGTGTAAATCTATTTAAGCAATATGAACAGGTAGATTATCTTGGGAATTCAACCAAACGACAATATGACCAGTATGGTAACACCTAACATCCAGAGATGAGAAACCATCCAAATTTGTCTTATGGAAATTAAGAATATAAAAGAGTTAATCTACCACCACCGAGGAATTCAAAGCAACAACAACCACTTTATCAGCCATTACTACTTCCTCCAACGTAACCACGTCAACAAGAAAACAAGAGTAACTTAGAGGATATTCTACGTTAATTTATCAAAAGCTCTAATGCAAGACATCGTAATCAGGAGGCCTCAATCCACAATCTTGATAAGCAAATTAGCCAACTGGTTAAGATGATGTCTAAGAGATAACCTGGTTCTCTTTCCAATAACATAGAAAACAATCCAAGGGAACAAGTGAAAGCCATCTCATTGAGAAGCGAGAAAGAGTTACCATCTAATTAGTGGCATGAAAAACAGCGAAAGGATAAACAACCTATTGAAAAGGAGAAGAGAACTCCTGAGGAAACATATCTTGAGAGGACACCACCACCAATTGTCAAAGAATATGTCCCAAAAATCCCTTATCCAGCTCGGTTAAACCAGAGCAAAGACAAGGAACAATTTAGTAAATTTCTTGATTTATTCAAACAGCTGCACATTAACATCCCATTTATAGAGGCACTTTCATAAATGCCGAAATATGTTAAGTTCCTAAAGGAGCTTTTTCTAACAAGCGGAAGTTAGAAGATGTTTCTACTATAGAAGTTGATGCAAATTGCTTATCCATCATTCAGAATAAACTTCCTCCAAAGCTAAAGGATCCAAGCAGCTTCACTTTCCTATGTGTAGTAGGTCATACCTCAGTTAATAAGGCCCTAACTGATCTAGGGGCCAGCATTAACTTAATGCCATATTCTTTTTTAAGAAGCTGGGACTGTCTGACCTAACCCTAACGAAGATGAGCTTGTAGCTTGCCGATCGCTCTGTAAAAATCCCTAAGGGGATAATCGATGATATCTTAGTAAAGGTAGGGAATTTCATTTACCCCGTCGACTTTGTAGTGCTAGAAATGGATGAAGATGGGGACACCCCTCTAATACTTGGGAGACCATTCTTAGCCACTACCAAGGCAATGGTAGATGTAGAGGGAGGAAAACTTACCTTGAGGATCAGTGATGAAGAGTTGGTAATCACAATGGCTACCACTATGAAACACACCCTAAGCATTGATGATTCTTGCTACTCTATTGATGTTGTCGTTATATTAGCAAATGATCATATGAAGGAAGTTCTAAGCAAGGATGAGTTAAAACTAAGCTTGACACTAAAAGAGAAAAAAGAAGCTGATAACCCAAAGGTTGCACTACTCATTGAGTAGCTCGATGCTTCAGAAAATGTTACACCTTGACATGGGTTTGAAAAGTTGAAAACAGAAAATGAGGCAAGACTTAAAACATCTATAGAAGAGCCGCCAATGTTGAAATTGAAACAACTACTAGATTACTTGGAATATGCCTTCCTTGTAGGAAACTCCAACCTACCTGTTATTATAGCCTTAGATCTATCTCAAGAGCAAAAGAGCCAATTACTCATGGTCCTAAGAGCACACAAGCGAGCCATAGCTTGGAAAATATCTGATATAAAAGGTATCAACCCCTCCTCTATACTCCTAAAATTTTATTAGAAAAAGGATTTAAGCCTATAGTGCAACCACAAAGACATTTAAATCCCAATATGAAAGAGGTAGTTAAGAAGGAGGTGATTAAATTTCTTGACGCTGGACTTATTTACCCCACCTCTGATAGCAGTTGGGTCAGTCCTACGCAAGTGGTGCTAAAGAAGGGAGGGATTATTGTTGTCCTTAATGAAAAGAGTGACCTCATTCGCATGCGGACCGTCACTGGCTGGCAGGTGTGCATCAATTATAGGACACTGAATGACACCACTCGAAAAGATCACTTTCCTCTCCCTTTCGTTGAGTAAATGTTGGAAAGGTTAACTGGACATATGTATTACTATTACTTGGATGGAATGTCCGGCTACTTCCAGATACCTATCACTCCGAAAGATCGGGAGAAAACCACTTTCACATGCCCTTACAGCACTTACGCCTACATGAGGATGCCTTTCGGGTTATGTAATGCACCAGCTACATTTCAACGGTGTATGCTATCCATATTCGAAGATCTGGTAGAGAAAATCATGGAAGTCTTTATGGATGATTTCTCCATTTTTGGAAATTCTTTTACCACTTATCTTGTGAATCTCGAAAAGTACTAATACTGTGTAAAGAAACAAATCTGGTGCTTAACTAGGAGAAGTGCCATTTTATGTGTAAGGAGGGCATAGTACTTAGGCACAAAGTCTCTCACTAAGGGAATGAGGTCGATTGAGCAAAAATTGATGTGATTGAAAAACTCCCTCCACCAAACTTGGTTGAGGGGACAAGAAGTTTTCTGGGTCATACCGGTGTCTATAGGTGTTTCATTAAGGACTTCTCTAAGATAGCCCATCCCCTAACTAGGTTATTGGAAAAAGACTCCTCGTTTAATTTCACTTCCGAATGCCAGCATGCAATCGATGCACTCAAGGAGAGGTTGACAAATGCCCCAATTATGATAGCTCTGAATTGGAGTTTACCTTTCAAACTCATATGTGATGCCAGCGACTATGCGGTTGGGGCAGTACTTGGACAAAGGTGAGATAAGCATTTTTAGCCTATCTACTATGCCGGTAAGACACTCAATAACGCTTAAGCGAATTATACTACTATAGAGAAGGAGATGTTGGCAGTGGTATTCGCATCCAATAAGTTTCATCCTTACCTAATCTTATCTAAGGTCATTGTTTACACTAATCACTTTGCCCTTAGGTATTTGTTGAATAAGGAAGATGCAAAACCCAGGCTCATTAGGTGGATTTTACTCTTACAAGAGCTTGACCTGGAGATCAATGATAAAAGGGGAGTAGAGAATTTGGCGGCTAACCATCTTTCTAGACTTGAGAACCCAGGTTTAGAGGAACTGAAGGAGGAGGACATTGCTAATTCCTCCCAAAAGAGAAATTATACGCAGTTTTCCAACTTCTGACTCTCGAGACCCCGTGGTTTGCAGATCTTGCCAATTACCTAGTAGGAAAAATTCTCCCTAAAGGTCTTAACCATAATGCTAGATGGAAGTTCTTTTTAGAGCTTAAACATTATTACTGGGAGGATCCCTTCCTTTTTTAGATTTATAGGGATCAATTCATCAGATGATGTGTTTCACATGAGGAAGGATGGAAAATCCTGAATGACTGTCATTCCGGCCCCACTAGTGGTCATTACTCAGCAAATCGGACAGCACATAAGGTTTTTGATGCGAGATTATATTGGCCTACCATTTTTAAGGATGCTCAACGTCTATGCACCACCTATGACCGATGTCAGCGAATAAGGAACATATCCAAGAGAGATGAGATGCCCCAAAACTTCATTTTGGCATGCAAAATCTTTGATCTATGGGGTATTGACTTTGTCGGCCCATTCCCTATTTCCTACAGGAACAAGTATATACTAGTGGTCGTAGATTATCTATCCAAGTGGGTTGAGGCACAAGCTCTGCCTACTAATGATGCTCGAGTTGTTGTAAAGTTCCTCAAGAGGTTGTTGGCACGATTTAGAGCCCCAAAAGCAATTATGAGTGATAGGGGAGCCCACTTCTATAATAACTAGATGTCGAGGACTTTGAGGAGATATGGTGTCACTCACCGTTCAGCTACACCATATCATCCTCGAACTAGTGGACAAGTGGAAGTCTCTAATCATGAGCTGAAACGGATCCTAGAAAAGACAATGCAGCATCACAGAAGAGATTGGGCAGAAAAGCTAGATGATGCCTTATGGGCACACTGAATTGCCTATAAAACACCCTTGAGGACCACCCCCTATAGGTTGGTGTATGGGAAAGCATGCCACCTTCCAGTGGAAATAGAGTACAAGGCATACATACTAGGCAATTAAATTGGTAAATTTTGACCTTGGTATTGCTGGATCAAGAAGGAAACTTTAGTTGAACGAGTTGGACAAGCGGAGAAGACAAGCATATGAGAACACAAGGATATACAAGGAGTGAACCAAGAAATATCATGATGAGCGTATCAGCCATCTAAAGGAATTTCAGAAGGGAGACCGAGTGCTATTGTTCAATTCCTAGTTAAGACTTTTTCTAGGAAAACTAAAATCCAGATGGTCCGGTCCATTTGTAGTTAAGAATATTCTTCCTCATGGTGCTATAGAACTTAAACACCCAGCTCATGACGATTTCAAAGTCAATGGTCACAAATTAAAGCTTTATCGAGGAGATGAAGCAGCATTTGAAGACAAAAAGGAATTAGATCTCCAACTGCTAGAGACTTAGTGGAAGAAAGTGAAGAGTGTCGAGCCAATGGCGTTAAACAAGTGCGCTTCTTGGGAGGCAACCCATGTCTAAACCTAGGTACGTAGCATTTCTTTTATTTTCTTTTTATTGTCACTATCCTAAGTCTATTATTTTTAGAAATTTGCAGATCATAAGGGGAGTTTCTAAACTTATTTAAAGAGAGCAAGAGTAATCTTTAAGTGTGAGGAAGTGCCAATAACAAGTAAGAAATTTTAAATTTTAATCACTAAGTGCATCCAGTAAGTCTCTCTCTATGTTCATTTACACTTTTAGAAGTGCACGACGATCACAGTTGTTTTCTATTGGCTTAGGCATGTCTTAATTTTTCTCCACACAATTAGTACTCAAAGCTATGCATAATTTAAAGAGATTATGTAGAGTTTTCTTAATCAACACAGCCACGAGCATGGCCATGCTGAAGCCAGGGCTGAATTTATCAAAGGTTCTATTTAATTTTTGAAGTCAGCACAGCCACAAGCATGGTCATGCTGAAGCTAAGGCTCCACATATAACACGTTCTTGGAACTTTTGATATCAGCATGACCTAGAACATGGTCGTACTGCAGCTAGGGCAAACCTGCCCTATAAAAACACCACCTTATTTGCCCCTTTTGAACGTCTGCATGGCCTCGAGCATAGCCATGCAATAACCTGTGCTAAAAAAAAAAACCACACATATATACAATTTCTCTCTCTCCTCCCTCATTCTCTAAACCGTCCTCTAAATCTGTTGGGTGACTTCATCGGTTATTTAGACTAAGAGAGTCTAACTTTTCTTTTTATCTTTAATCTCTTTATTATTTTTTTAGGATGATGCAGCACAAACCTTAGGTTCCCAGCTCCAATGATGACACGCCATTATTGATTTGCTTTATACCCGACCTTGAACTCTACATGCAACTGTCTACATATAAAATCAGGGAAGTTCTTAATGTCCTTTTTCTTTCATTTTTTCTTTTCCTTTCACTTTTTTTTTTTCCTTTTCCTTTTTGTGTGCTTAATTTGAGAAGACATTGGGGACAATGCCTTGAATAAGTATGGGGAAGGGGTATAGGGAAACGAAAAAAATAAATAAATAAAATTGAGAAATTTAGGTCATGCTTTACTTGTGTTATTTATACACTGTCTTATTAAATTTTTCCCATTTACAAGTTTGTAATTGATTTCGAATGTTGATTTTTAATCATTAAAAGGGCGAGATCCTTGAAATTGTGCTCATAAAAGTTAGTGATTCTGTGTCCCTTACTCACCTATTGTTGGACTTGGTATACTTAATTGGAATTTCAGGATGAAATATAAGTGGGGTAATCTTGCTTGCTATTTAATTATTGAGTCTTAAGTTGTGAAATATATAGAAGTCCTTAATTCAAAGTTAAATGGTTGTATTTTTAAGCTTATTGGTTAATATATTTACTTTTCAAAAACTTTGAGAGCTCTTCTAATTTTTTATGAAAGGTGTATATGAAATCTATCACTTGGTGATTCTTCTTAAGTAATCTCTTTGAAAATTAATTAATTAATGTGTTAATTGAGCAATAATGAGAAAAGCTTAGTCAGTATGGACGGGTTTTGGTCCCTCAGAAGAGCGAAGTCTGACTTCGCTGCTGGCTAGTCACTTAATTAAAAAAATAATAAGCCACTACTCCAATGACTTGGGTTCTCTAAGTTAAGAGTATCTTTATGAACCCCTAAGGTTAGGATAATGGAGGTTCGATGGGGTCCCTTTAAAACCCAGTCACCTACGGTTGTCTGGCTTGAGATCGGATGACCAATGATATTATAATAATAAGATGAGATGTAAAAAGGCAAAGTTCATTGGATCTTATAACTTGAATAATTAAGTCCATAGAGACGCCTTCAATTGAGGGGATAACATCTGTTAACTTGGTTGACGACCCCGAGATTATCAGTTGAACATTCGCTACATAGGTTACAAGATCTTAAATAAGTAAAATTAATATATTTATAAAAAAAATGAAAAGAAGAAGAAAGAAAAGAGGAAAACTTGGAAAATTTTTTAGAGGTTCACAAAAAGAGGAAGAAAATCCAGGGAAAGGATGGATGCCATATACTTTTACTTGAGGTTACTATGCTTAGAAGAGATAGTTAGATAGTATATATATTCTTTAGTAAGTGGTGAGATATGACCAAGCCACTTTTGCTTTATTTGACTTTCTTCGTAACTTGGGAAGCAATTCTTAAATGATGAGAGTAATAGTTTAACTTACTTAGATTAATCTGTAAACTTCAATTTTGTATGCTAGGTACACGTACAATCATGGTAGGTTTGAGTGGTAGGCATTAATGAATCACTAAGATCGAATTGAAAAGAGGATGCTACTTAAGAGGATGCTACTTGTGATTTAAAGTCTAACCATAAGTACAATTGATGAGAGGAAATGTATTTTGTCCTGATTTTGTTTGCTTGAGGACAAGCAAACAGTTAAGTGTGAAGAGATTTGATAAGTGTCAGAAGACCCTTAATTCTAGTACTTATTAGTTATAATTTTATATGGATTTCATGTAATTTATGAAGAAAAGGGTACTTGTATGATTAAATTTTAATTTCAAGCATCAATGGAGACAAAAGAAAGGTTTAAGGATGATATGAGTAAAGGCGAGGTGAAATTTGGCGAAAAAAGAAGAAAATTAATTTTCAATTCAGCACAACCCATGTAAACACTAGTGCTGGATGAAAAAAATGATTGGTAGCTAATTTGTTTTCAACTCTACCCTGAGCACAGCCATGCTGGAGGCCGTGCTGAACTAGGCAGTGAAAAATAACGTGTTCTGAACTCAGCACCGCCTCGAGCATGGCTATGTTGACATCTATGCTGAACCTTGTTTTCGCAAGAACTATAAATAGATGTTTATTTTATTTTAAAAGGACTTCTTTCCTTCTGCTTCATTCTAAAAACTCTAGGGGAGCTTTATTACAAACTTCAAGAGGAGAATTGTCCGAGCATCATTGAAGATCACAAAACGAACAAGGGATTATTCCTTTTTTAGCATGAATCAAATCTATTTCTCTTAATTCTCTATTTTTATTAAAAACTCCATGGAGGAGTAATTCTTTATATCTTTCATCTTGTGAAACCCTAACTCATGTGCTAAACCATTGATTGATTAATGAATTATTTATATCTTTGCATCTATTCATGTGTTTCTGTTGTTCTGGTAATTGATTTATGCACGTAAATTGATTGCATGTCTGATTTTTATTAGATTGAAAGAGGTTTCGTCTAGTAAATTAGATCTTCATTAATAAAGAGATTATATGTTTTACTTAGAGGTAGGAAAACATTGATTTTCTACAATTTATTGGAATTATGGACTTAATGAGATCTTGTATAACGGTAGTGAGGGAAAGGTCTCCATTATCTTATGCATCATTATGAATTGATTAACTCGAGGGAGTAATTGATTTTATTTGAGAATTCCTATAGTGCAAAGTGTAAATTGATTCATTAATCGATATCTTATTTTGAGAATTTAAGGGTTAGGGTGGAACAAGATCAGAGGTATATTTTGTGATTAAATACACTTTTTAGATAATATCATTCAATTCTAGGGTTACTAGGAATTGTTAGTTATTAATTTAAGACATAATTCTTGCATCATAAATTAGACTAGATAGTAGAGAAAGGTAATACTAGTACTTGTTTTCTAGATCCCAGAGGACAACACCTATTAAATCCATACTATAATCAATAGTAGATTTCATTGGTTATAAATTTAAAAATTAAACGACCGGTTAGATTCAAGTGACACCAATGTATAGTATGATGGTGTGTATGTATGTGTAGGTATGTGTGTGGTGTGTGCGAAGTGTGTATGTGTATTGATAGGAGTATGTTGGCGTGTGTACGCGATGTGTGGGAATGGTTGGTGTATGTATGGTAATAGAAGCATGAGTGAGGATGAAAACCAGTAGAAAAGATGGGAAACCTTATAGGTAAAGATGTCAACAAAGGAGAGAAGAAAGAAGGTGATACAAAACCCTTAGTGATGACTAATCCTACGGGTTGTCTTACAAGTAGTTCGTTGGAAGATATTAGAGACAAATTGATAAACGGAAGCTTTAAAGATGATTCATGTAAAGGAGAGGCGTTTGTGTTAGTGCAGATGGTGAAGGGAATAATTCGAGCAACATCCAAGATGATGGCCTAGGGGAAATTTGGAATAAAATGAATTTTGCAATGGAATGCTCAAAGGATGTTGAGGAAGATCATTATTGGCCAAATACCCTAATGTAAGACCTTTAATTGTCCTTTTTAGGGGTATCTTGCATATATGGAAGAAGGAATTTCAGATTTGGCAAGTCGAAGATGTTCCATTGCTCGACTTCTACATAAGGAAAACAACTTAGGGTGTTAGAAGCAATGATTCTTAGGAAGGTCATTCCTTCTAGAATCTTATATTGGAATCACGTTAAAGAAGTGTTCAATATTTCAAATCTCATTCTCCCAAAGTTTCTTAAGGAGGAGACTTTACGCTTTGCCATCAAACTCATAGCATGTGAAGTACACATATCAGGTGCTAGGAAACTACCAAAGTCAAGTGGAGATGCTGCCTTCTATGGTTTGGTTGAGGAAGCATTGCAGGACACTAATTTCAAGAGGAAAGTAAAGGGGTTACCCATTGGAATCGCTCAACTTCGACTAAGACTATGACAACCTTAAACAAGTGAGTGGGAAACTTAAAGATGTGCTACAATGTTGTGTTATGTGTTGATATGCTATGTATGTTAATTCAATTGCTTTGTTGTAGTTGCAAATGAATGTGATTTTTGTTAAGTTTGAGTTATATAGTGGGGTTAATTGAGTTTAAGAAAGAAGTTACAAAGAAACTAGTAATTAGGTAAATTACAGATAAATACGAGTGTATTGATATAGAAATTAGAATGGGCTAGGGTAGATAGCACTTTGCACCATCTTGCTAGTGCTATTACTACAAGTCTAATATCACGATTTGAAATTGTTTTCTTCAAACTAGACCAAAATACATAAACCTAACTTTTTCCTCTATAGCTACCGAGTAGCTATGCATAGCTGGAATAGGATATATAAATATCATTATGTATACAAATTAGAGTTTACTTCTGAATATGAAAATATGTTTAGGCAAATTATTTTCCTATTATATCTATAGAATACACTCATGCAAATAACTATATAAATCATGAGTGTAACTTTGATTTTTCAATTTAATAATTCTATTTTCTTGCCCTCTTAAGTAATTAAGGGAAGGTGTCTAGTAAATACTCCTCTAGTTAAAGTTATGTTACGAACCTATATATATATGTGTGTAGATATATATATATATATATATATTATACATAGAAGTATTGAGGAATTAGAAAGGATATACGAGACAACCTTGTTAGCTCTCGGAAGTGTGAATAATAGAGCACTTGAGAAGTGCAATGACATAGAGGTGTCACAAATGACAATCGTAAATCAATCCCGAGTGGTTGATTTGATGTTTAAGACAAATCGCACTTGAGAAGTGCGATGACATAGAGGTCTCACGAATGAAAATCGTAAATCAATCCCAAGTGGTTGATTTGACGTTTAAGACAAATGGCACAGAGTTGTCAAGTTAACTAAAACTTGATGTATAGCTGGATGGCTCCCATCCACTAGGTCAGGTTTCCTTGTTGTTTTGTGATGTGAAATGCATGATCTTTTTTTTTGTGGTAGACATGAAAATGAAATGTAGTGGATTGTTCATGGGACTCCATTAGGCTCCTATTGATTGTTCTTAGAGTGGTAGACTTAAATGATTGGTAGCTTCTTCATTTGCTTGAATGAGAATTGGTTGCGATTATATATGTTGTTTGGTCACTACAAATCAATTAATTAAAGAAGTGAACTCGATTAAAACTTGACATGCATTTCCATGAGACATCACATGAGATTGAAGGTCATCACTGCTACAGGACGCGCCAAAAGTGATCAAAGGATCGTTGTTCTACCAAGTGCGAACTAAGTGATTAGGGGATTGTCGCGCTTTGACAGTTCCGAGTCCGGCCTGTCTCTTGAGGGTGTAATGCTCGGTGTATTGAGGCACCTGAGCCTAAAACATTAAAGCTAAGACACAGTATAAATAAGTGATAAGAGTAATGAAGATGTGTATAAGACCTGGGCACTAATGGTAGCTTTCGAAACCCTAACCCAAGGTCAAGGGGGGGCGTAAACCCTATACTTCATGTCGGTTACCAGAAGACCGCATGAGATACTGCATTTATATAGTTGTTCATGGATAGCATATGTTTTGATAACTTGATTTGAAATTGCTTGTATGTGTGTGTGTAGCATTAAAAGTATTACCAGCCCATTCACTAAGCCGTAGTGTGCTCACCCCACCACAAACCCTTTTTGCAGGTAACAATTATGAAAGCTTGAGATGGGATAAGATGTGAAGTGTCGGGAGTTTTTGGAAGACCAGAATGACAAATTAAGAATTGTGAAGGATGGATTATTTAGATGAAATGTTAGGACCCCTATGTAAATAAAATTGAGTTTGTGAAACTTAAGCTTTATTCCATTTTACTGGTTGGTAGGGGATATCAATTCTCTGCGATCATGGTTGATCGTAAGATACGGGATCCATAGTTATATTTTATTATCTAATTATATATACTATGATTAGTCATAAATATAATTATTTACTTATATTCTTACGATTTCTGGCTCGTAAGATGATTATCATATAATGGGTGCACACGTACTATGATGATTTTAGTGAAAACTTCTAAACTCCCTTTTGGGACATGACAACTCCAATGCAATTCCATTCGGCCAGGAACTCGGTATATAAATTGAAATGCAACTTCTGCATTATGTAGCACAAAAGATATACTATATCAAGTACATATTATCGAGAAAACACAAGTGACCAAGATAAAATGACCATGCTTCTAGGGAAAATATTGGTACTTTTTCTCCTAGTTTCATCCCAATCAGCTGCTTTTGCCTCCAGAAAATACTACAAAGAGAGTGAACCATGCAAGCGCCTGGTGCTCTACTACCATGACATTCTCTTTAACGGCAATGATGTAGCCAATGGAACTTCCGCTGCAGCAACAAACTGGACCGGACTTAGCTGCATCAGTTAGGCAAGCTTGTCTTGTTCGATGACCCCGATCACCAAGGATCAAAACCTATCATCTACTCCAATAGCTGGAGCTCAAGGATTTTATTTTTATGATATGAAGGATGACTATACTACTTGGTTTGCCTATACATTAGTGTTCAACTCCACCAAGTATAAGGGTACCTTAAATATTATGGGAGCCGACCTGATGATGGAGAAGACTAGGGATCTTTCAGTCCTTAATGGAATTGGAGATTTCTTCATGGCTAGAGGAATTACTACTTTCAAAACAGATGCGGTTGAGGGGATAACGTATTTTCGCTTAAAGATGGATATTAAATTGTACGATTGTTACTGATATCGTTACACTATTTTATAGAGTTTGCATAATCAAGTTTCTTAATAGCTTGTTAGTAACCATTCACAATAGTAGTGAGTGATCCTTGTCTATTTAACTGTATTTTGTTTGGTTTGGTATATCATCTATTTGCACTATCTATTTTATATAATGTTGATCAACTACTATCTATTCTACATATTTTTGTTGGTTTTGTTAATCACCATTCACCTTAGTAATAATCATCCATTACGAGTTCTCATTTATTGTGAACAAGTTCAATTGAGTTTTTCCTTTTTTAGTGAAAATATGAGGCAACTAATTATTTATAGTTATTTTCCTAACTTATTCTAAATTTACCTTTTTTAAATACTACCACATGCAACCAATGGTTGAAATTGCAAGAAAAAAGATGATATCAAAATAATATTATAAGGTATTTCAAATATTTAGAAAATCTCATCCATTAATTTGTAGATTTAGGAAAATTCGTTACAATAAAAAACAATGATTTTTAAATTTTTTTAAAATTACTTCTTTAAGATCCTATCACATGTAATCAACAATTGAGATTTCAATAAATAAAAAACAAAATCATAATAATGTCGTAAAATATTTTAAAAATCTAGAAGGTCTCAACCAACGATTTATAAATTTAGGAAAATATAGAGAAAGTAACTTTAATCTTCTATATTTATTTGCTTATCTATATAAGGCTTCAATAATCTATTTTCTATTTAAATCCTTAATATTTTCAAACTTTTATCAAATGTTGGACTTTTGTTAACCCCATCATTTTCCATTCATTGTTGATATATGTTAACTTCTATTTGTCTTGGGATGTCCAATTAAGATGGCTAGGGTTTGAACAATTTTTTGCGACTCTTTTTTCTTCTCTCTATTTGATCTCTTTCTAATTTAGTTTTTTTTTTTATATGATATTATACATTTAGATATTGTTAATATTAATTATTTATTATATAATGTAATTAAATAAATTTAATGTTATTATTTTATTAAATTAATCAATTGTGAACTAACTAGAAACTGATACGTGCCAAAGATGGATGGATCGACAACTTAATTGATGGAAATCAGAATTAGAATGGAGATTATAGTGGTCCAATGACTCGATCCTGGATTAGGGGATTGAATAATTTGGTTCAAAGGTTGCTTGATGATTCCTTATTGCTAGAATAGCAAATGTTTGAAGATAATTTCATAGTTCATTACATGAACTTAGGAAGACGCTTATTAGTGTCAAAGCCTACGTTGATTTTTGAAGTGTGTATTCTTAATTTTGCTCAAGATCTTATGTTAGAAGTGGGTTGTTTAGAAGTTATTGATTGAATGTTAGAAAATATGTTTTAGTATGCATGGAGATATTGGAAGATTCAACTAAAGATATGAAACTTGATATTTTTGGGAACTATATATTTAGATAGTTACTTTCTTTCTTAATTTTCATGTATTGTTTCTTTATCATTGTTTGTCTCTTAGTTTGTTATCAATCTATATTTAGATTAGAGTTTACTTATAAATACTCTCATGTAGCCTTATGACGAGGAGTTATTGAGTTTGAATTAAGTTTCTTTTGATTAAGTTCATCTTTTTTAAACCCTTTGCTCTTGTTAGCTTCCTTGACTATAGCAAGCAAACATGTTTAGTCTATTTGTGACTCATATCAAATAGATTAGATATAGCTTAATCTTTCTTGGTGAGTCATGTCTAAGAGCAAGTCATCTATATCACTATTTTCTTTATATTCTTCTCTAAAAACCATAAAATGGTTCATTTGTTTGTATTAGTTTAGTGGCTGTTTCCCTTTACTTGTGTTTGGAATTGCTCTATCATTTGATCCAACCTAGTGATAGTTTTCCTTAGCACATCACTAATGAACTCAACAAAACTCTTACTTTATAAAAGTTCAAAATTGTTGATGGTTCAAATAGAAAAAAAATATTAAGAATTTAAATAAAAAAATAAATGTTGAGTCTTAAATAATATATTTTTCTTTTATAGTGCAAAAAAAAAAAAACAAGTTTTATGGAATACTTCATTTCAAAGTTGTTTAGCATGAGAGGAATTAAAAATGAAAATACATCAACAGCTTTTGAAGTCACATAAATTAAAAATGACATGACCTTTAGTAGCTATTTTAGTACCTTTATAGAAGACTTATGAAGTTTTATTTATTATTTGTTTTTTTCTCCCTTTTATTGAGAGTAGTAGATGTTTTACTAACTTTTATATAATTTTATGAACTTGTAAAAAAATGATGAAATATAATGCCTTGCCAACTTAAGCATATGCTTGACCTCGTGCAAAGTACCACTACCTTAGGTAGCTTGGATGCTCTAGGCCAATTCAAGTCATTCAAACCTTTTTGAAGGCATCATCATCCTTCAAAAGAGGGGAGAAGCTCAGAAGGCCACTATTGGGATGTTGGCCATAGATTTACAAAATCATTTTTTCACTCAACTTGTGGAGATAAAAGTCTTTATGATCAATGACTCCTTTTCCCCTTTTTTCTAGCATATAGTTTATCTTTTGCAAATGATCAAGGTTGCTTATGAGGTCCTCCATGTTTTTTTTCTAAAGTTGAATAGTAGCTACAAGATTGAAACATCAAATGCAACTCTTATTTTTAGTTATTCAATCACCAGTACCATAGTAATGATTTCTTGTATGTAGAGGTGGATTGTAATGGAGGTTGAGCTAAAAGGTGCTCAAGAGGAGCTTGCGGCTATGAGGGAAGATTGTCGCAAGAGGGTGGTTGAGGCCAAGAAAAGGGTTTAGAAAGATTCATCTACTCTAGAGAGAATGTGGTGAGAGCTGAAAGGGGCTATTAGCTACATCAATGGTCTTTCCAAGGAGGTCACCAATTATTATCAAATGGAGGCCTACCTCACTATCGAAATTCGTTGGAGGAAGGCTATCATGGTAGACTATAATTGAGACATAAACCTTATGTAGTAGTGCTTCGATAAGTCGAATGAGCAGGAGGAGGCATTGAAGGTGTAGATGGTGGAGCTTGAGAAGTATGCTGTTGACGTTGCATATATGTAGTAAGGGTTACATACCTAAATATATTAATTTTTGAAAAAAAAAATCGTAAATATTGTACCCGTAATAATTATTCATAAAATAGGTTTCAAAGACACAAACCACGTATGTGATTTTAGGCTAACGAAAAAAAATTTAACTGAAGGTGTACACCAAGTTCACGCCTTTAGCAAAATTTGCATTGAAGGCGTAGACCTCGTTTGTGCCTTCAATACATGTAATTTTTTTTATTGAAGATGCTAACCTTATTCGTGCCTTTAGTATAGGTCAAAAGTATTCTATACTTGAAAAAACGAATAGGTAAATATTTATTTTTAGCGACATCTTTTATTAACATTGTGACATAAAATAAAGCAATCCTATATGCAAATTACATCTTGTAGTGTGCAAAGTTTTCTTTCCTATGCATTATACTTCTATTGGAAAGTATAAAACTTGGATATATTCTATTTATTATATTAGATATATAAATATTAAAATATAAGTGTGTGAGCAATAAATTAATTTAATGGGGCAGATGTTAGTTAAAATTTAGTCTAAAAGGAAGGTTTACAGGCACTTATATATTGATGACTCTTATGAAGATGAAACAGTTCCAAATTTTCTTTTGATTGGTGCAATTTATTTATTTACTCATGTACCTTAATTTATTATTATTATTATTATTATTATTATTATTATTATTATTATTTATTATTATTATTATATATTTTATTTTCTAGTTCCGACTAAGTTGAATAGTATAACATGTGCTTGTATGCAGGTGTTGATGAGGTACGCACCTTCAAAAAAAAAAAAAATTATATTGAAGGCCTGGACGAGGTCCGCGCCTTCAATGAAAAAAACAATTACATGTACTAAAGGCGCAGATGAGATCTACAGCTTCAATGAAAAAACAAATTTACATGTATTAAATGCGTGCACAAGGTCTGCACTTTCAGTGCAAATTGTACTAAAGAGGTGAACCGAGTCTTTGCTTTTAGTTAAAAAAAATTTCGTTAGCCTAAAATTGCAAACACGGTCTGCATTTTCGAAACCTATTTTAGAAATAATTATTATTGATACAATATTTAAAGAATTTTTCTAAAAAATTACTATATTTAAGTATATAATCCTATGTAGTAACCCCATATTAATTGGAGGACAATTTAAGTGATTAAGTGGAAGTTGACTTAATCTTGGAGATATTAGGAGATTTAGAGTCTAATAAAAGGACTAAGTTGGTTAAAAGCATGAGGTAAAGATACAAGTTGAGAAATCTATTAAATTTCACGATGAACCAATTATTTTGAGGATTAGCTTAAGTATAAAATAGATGTAGGTTAATTTAAGGCTAATTCGAGCTAAATAATAATTCATTCTCAATGAAAAGTGAATTAAGTATACCTAAATAAAACAGCCACTCGGACCATCACCAAACTTGAATATCTATGCTGAGTATGAATAAGTAACTTAAGCAAGTGCTTAATAATTTAAATACTATACTAAAAAATTATTCGAAACAAGAAACCGATAAATTTCTAAAACTAAGCAAAATTACCATAACTTATTGGGAGTTAATACCAATCTACAGCTCCCATAAATCAAAACTGTTAATCCCAAATAAAAATACGCTTGCCTTAAATTAAATCCACAAAAATACTACATTAAACTAGAAGGAAAATGATGTCCACCTTAACTTTTTTAACAATCAATTTCGTAGATATGATATTTTAAAAATCTAATGAAAACCGCTGCCAGAGCAGAGCACCGTGCTCTTCCCATCCCCGTAGGGCTCAGTGGTGTGATGTTGTCAAAAAAAATCCAGAGCATGGCACTTCTTAGTAGGGATGCAACCGGGTAGGTCATAATAGGGTGCTTGACCTAAGTGACTCAATAAAAACCCTATAGGGTTAATCCTTATAGGGTTTAAGATCAAGTTTTGGGATATAAAATAAAACCTGATAAGATTTAGAGTTGGGTTATGGGATTTAGAAAAAACTTGATGGGAAAAACCCGACTCAATTTTTTTAATATATTAAAATTATAATTTATAATTAGTGAAAATGTCCAAAATGTATAATTGATTTTATTATTTTTTGCATTTTAACTTTTCGCACAATTTCTACAATCTGAATTCCCATTTAGCCTTTTGCAAATTGCAATTCCTACTAGTGGGCTTTTTTTATTATCAATTTCACAAACAAACAATAGATCACACTCCAGACTAGAGTCCATGTCTTGGGTCCACACTCCATAATCCATAGTCGGCACTCGGGCCCTCGGCAAGTCATACACTGATTCACACGGTCACATGCACATCAAAGTTCAAACATTTAATATACGGTGTAAATTAATTTTATTTTATATTTTTTTATTTAATCTCTTATGATTTCATAAAAATTAAAATTATTTAAATTAAAAAAATAACATATGAAAATAAATTGAAGAAAGGGGATAAAAAAAAAAATTACGTTATTTATATTAGGTTACAGGGTTAGGTTTAGGTTCTCCTTTGCATTTCCGAGTTAGGTTCGGGTTTGAGGATCAATATCACTATCGAGTTAGGATGGGTTTTAGGGGTTTCTCCTTTCCGCCGGGTCGGGTTCGGGTTCCATTGACCCATCCTAAACCTGGCCCAATTGCATCCTACTTCTTATGTCTAAAAGTCCCTTCACGTTCAGAGTAACGTTTTATTCTAGTTTTTGAAGTTTGATTCTCTTCGTGAAAGTCTCGATCTATTTTTATCTACGGTAATTTTTTTCCACGGGTCCCAGATTGCATCAGTTAAAAGCAATCACACCACCTTTTGAGAAGTTGCTAGTTGTTCCTTTGAGAAATGACCATACCTTGAAGATTTAGGTTCCTAGGCCCAAGTGTTCAATCCATTATCTATCTTAGGAGATCATTTGATTCCTACCATCCCCATGTCCTAGGTGCAGGTGTCATGCTGGTTTTGATTTTCAATTAATATATCTCCTCGTATTCATCCCAGCTTCGCTCAAATAGCTTTGCAACAGCACGCAGTCCTTGCTCCTTGGTGTTGTCATAGAACCTTGCCACGCACAAGCAAGGTGTCCCCCTTTCTAATCATGCTTAGTGTTATACCACTACCTTGGTTCCAGTTACTCACCAACGTGTAAAGATTCTATTCTGTCTATCTTTACCATTTACCTGTCATTAATATCGATAAATGCAATGTTTTATTAAGAAATATCACTCTCTAGGGATATTTATTTTGCCTATACTTGATAATTGTATGTTTACATATGTTAATTACTATATGTATATATTAAATTTACATATTCTTTAGATACACTTTCATTAATAATTGTATATGCTAAATAAATTATTTTTGATATCTCGTTATATTTTAAAATTCGAATTTTGAATGCTTGATAAATAATAAGTTATATTAATAAATTTATATTTATATTAAATTAAAGTTTTTGTTAACTTTATTTTAAAAAGTAAACTTTATGAGATCACTTTATCTAACTTTTATAACCCCATCATAAAATCCAAACTAAAATAGAGAATGTTTTTTCACAACTCTAGATTTAGTAGCTTAAGGATGCAGGTTACACATGAAAATAAGTATATATTTACAAATTTTATAGATTTATATGAAGTTTTTCACTAAATTATTCATAACAAGGTTAAGTAGTTCAAGTAAATTTATGAGTTTACAATTATTTCACAAACAATAAAATCTTTACAAATTTTCAATATGTTAGTGTACTTTGGAGTAAATTGCAAGTACTATTGCATAATGATGGACGTGTAAATGCATATAATATCTAGAGAGAAGTTACTGAAAAAGTAGTTTTACGAGAAGGAAAATAATTATAAATATGAGGAAAATTACAAACATCATAATAACCTTCTTTTATTGATTCTTATTGACCCTTTATGTTATGATTTTGTTAAGGACAAAAAACAATGACAAGAGTAAATAATAATCATAAGAAAAATAAAAGACACACAAGATTTACGTGAAAAACCCAAATCGAGTAAAAAACCATGAGTAGAGGAAAGGAGAAATCCACTAATTTGAAATTGGAGTATAATATTGTATCACACTGCATTTTAAAACCTTAAAACACCCCATATATATAGATACAAGTGTGAAACGAATAAAATAAGAAACTAAACAAATTAGATCTAGGCCCAAAAACACCCTATATATATATATATATATATACAAGTATGAAATGAATAAAATAGAAAACTAAACAAATTGGATCTATATATACAGGAAGTTGTTGTCCTTCTACAAATTCAGGGCATATTCATCAACAATCTCCACCTTGACATGAATTTGATCATTCTCGGTTATCTCCCAAACTTTAACATGCAATAGGAAACATTCTCCTCCTCTTCCACAAACCCCAAAGGGTAATAATCAGCAACCAACACCAACCAAGTTCTAGCAATGCTCAAACATGGCTATATGAAGTGTTTTTGTCAACATATCAACATGATTATCCTAGGTGTTGACTTTGATTACTACAATTTCACCATGAGCAATAATATCATGAACAAAGTGATATCTAACATCAATGTGTTTTGACCTCTCATGAAACATCTGATTCTTTATAAGGTAAATTGCACTCTAACTATCACAATTAACAATAATAGTCTTCACATCATCACTGAGCTCTCCAAATAATCCTTGTAACCAAATAGCTTCTTTAAAAGCTTCTATGATGGCCATATATTCAGCTTCAGTAGTAGATAAAACTACTATAGCTTGCAATGGGGCTTTCCAACTGATGACATGGCCTCCAAGTGTAAAGATATACCCTATGAGAGATCTCCTCTTATCTAAATCTCCAACAAAATCAGAGTCCACAAAACCGAAAAGACTATCTCTAGCTTTACTAAATTGTAAATACATATTAGTAGTACCTCTTAAGTATCTGAAAATCCACTGAATTGCTCTCCATTGTTCTTTACCAGGATTTTTCATATACTTGCTAACAACACTCACAGTATGTGATAGGTCTAGGCGAGTACATACCATTCCATACATAAGAGATCTTACAACCCTAGAATATGGAATCTTTGACATATAATATATTTCTTTATTTGATTTAGGAGATTAAGTAGACGAAAGCTTTAAGTGAGATGCTAAGGGAGTACTGACAAGCTTAGCATTCATCATATTAAACCTGCGAAGTACCTTTTCAAAGTACCCCTTCTGGCTGAGATGCAACATTCCTGATTTCTGTTTCTTAGAATTTCCATTCCAAGTATCTTTTTTGCTGCTCCCAAATCCTTCATATCAAACTCTCTACTCAACTAGGTTTTAACCCTTTTAATCTCTCTTCTATCTATCTTTAGCTATAATCAGTATATTATCAACATATAATAATAAATAAACAAAAGACCCATCGTCACATTTCTTGAAATAGACACAGACACAGCTATCATAACTACTTCTCCTGAACTGGTGAGAAGTCGTAAAAGAATTGAATATTTTATACTACTACCTTGGTGACTACTTCAGCCCATAAAGGGATTTCTCCAACATGCAAACATGGTCCTCTTTTCCTGAGGCCACAAAACCTTCTGGCTATTGCATATAAATATCTTCCTCAAGCTCTCCATGTAAGAAAGTAGTTTTCACATCTAGCTGTTCTAATTTAAGATCTTACAAGGCTACAATACCCAAAAGTGCTCTAATTGAACTGTGTTTTACAATAGGAGAAAACACATCAGTGAAGTCAATACCTAGTATCTGACTGTAGCCTTTTGCGACTAGTCTAGCCTTGTATTTGGGTTCTTCAATACCTAGTGCACATTCTTTCTTCGTATAAACCTATTTGCACTTAACTGTTTTCTTCCCTTTAGGAAGTTTCACCAAATCCTAAGTACTATTTTTCTAAAGGGATTCCATCTCTTCCTACATTACAATCATCCACTTATTAGAGTCTTCACAATTAAGAGCTTCCGTGTAAGTGGATGGCTCCTGATTAGAATCAACATCCTCTGCAACATTGAGAGCATAAGCTACAGGATATGCCTTTGCAAATCTCTAAGGTGGTCTAACTTCTCTCCTAAGCCTGTCTCTAGCAATAGAGTATTGTGGCTATTAAGGCATAGAGACACGACGATCCTTAGTTTGTGATAAAGGCTGAGAAGAAGTCTCTAATTTAGAACCTAAACCAATTTCAACCTCCACCTGCATGGATGATTTATACTTGACTTCATTAGATGAAGGGTTAGATGACAAATCAGGTAACATAGACACCTCATCAAAAATAAAAACTCTACTTACTATAACTTTCTTCAATTCAAGACACCACAATATATATCCTTTGACACCAAGTTTAAAACTAAGGAATATACACTTCAATGACCATGGTTTAAGCTTTCTATTATCAACATGTGAATATGCAAGACAACAAAAAAATTTCGGTTCAAAGTAATTACCAGGAGTGTCAGACCATACTTCAAATGGAGTCTTCTTTTCTATAGCCATTAATGGAGATCTATTTATCAAGTAACATGCTGTAGAAGCAGTTTCTGCCTAGAATGACTTTGGTAATCTTGCATTCAAAAGCATGCACTAGACTTTCTCCATAATAGTTCTATTCATGTTCTCTGCTACTCCATTTTGCTGAGGTGTGCCAGGGACTGTTAAGTGTCTCACAATTTCCTCTACTTTCTATAAATTATTAAAATCATTAAAACAGAACTCTAATCCATTATCAGTGCGTAAACACTTTACCTCTTTCCCGATTTGCTTCTCAATCATTGTTTTCCATTCTTTGAATGTAGGCAGAACATCATCCTTCTGCTTTAAGAAGAATACCCAAACACGTCTAGAAAAGTCATCTATAATAGTCATCATGTAAGCAGCACCTCTACTAGATGGAACTCTCGATGGCCCCCAAAGATCAGAGTGGACATAATCCAAAATTGTATTATGTGTACCTATGGTGAATCTGACTCTTTTCTGTTTTCCAAATACACAATGTTCACAAAATTTTAACTTACCAATGTTTTGCCCCTCAAGTAGACCTCTTCTACTTAACTCAATCATGCCAGCTTCACTCATATGACCTAAACGCATATGCTAGATTTTTGTAAAATCTTCATCTAACAAGGATGAAGAAGTAACGGCAGCATCACCTATAACAACTGAACCCTACAAGACATACACGTTAGCAGCATGTTTTTGCCTTTTCATCACCACCAACGATCCCCTACTAATCTTTAAAACTCCACCTTCACCGGTGTACTTATACTCTTTAGAATCAAGAGTATTAAGAGAAATCAAATTTCTCTTCAAGTTAGGAACATGTCTCACATCACCAAGCATCCTAATGACACCATCATACATTTTGATTTTAATCATTCCAATACCTACAATCCTACAAGAAGCGTTATTGCCCAACAAAACAACACCTTTGGAAACATTTTCATATGTTGAAAACCAGTCCTGCTTGGGACACATATGAAAAGTACAGCCAGAATCCAAGATCCATTCCTAACTAGTCTGTGAATCATTTGAAACAATAAAAAGCTCACTATAGCTAATTTCTTCAGCAACATCAACTTCACCAGATTTTTCTAGCTATTTCTCCTTTTGGTTATCATTATCTCTTTTGTTTTTGTTTTGTAATTTATAACATTATGTTTTTATATGTCCCTTCTTCTTGTAATAATTACCAGTTTTATTCCTATTTGCATACTTCGTTCTACCCCTTGAATTCCCACTAGAATTTCTATCTTAACTCCTACCTTGAGTAACAAGACTCTCAGCCTTAGGCTAAATTCCAATAACTAAAGTTTTCATCTTTTCATAAGAGGTTAAAGCATCTTAAACATCTTCCATAGTAATTGTATCATGACTATACAAGATTGTATCTCTAAAATTCGAATACGAAGGAGGTAACAAACATAACAAAATCAAAGCCAGATCTTCTTCATTATACTTTACCTCTATAGATTCTAGATCTGATACAATCTCCTTAAAGATAATCAAGTGATCATCTACAGACCCTCCTTCCTCTAAATAGTGTGAGTATAGTTTCTACTTTAGATGCAATTTACTAGTCAAACTCTCTGTCATGCACAACTACTCCAATTTCAACCACAGTGTAGCAGCGATCTGCTCCTTAAACACATCATGCAAAATTTGATTTGAAAGATGAAGATGAATTTGAGAAAGGGCTTTACAATCCTTACATTGTTTTTTTCAAGAGTCCATGACGCATGCATCTTATCAAACCCTAACAAAGCATCATCCAAATCTATCTATGTGAGAACCACACGCATCTTAACCTGCTATAGGGAAAATCTTGTGTTGTGATCTAGTAGTGGAATATCATACTTGACTGATGCCATTGTTTAGAACAAAATTGAAGAACTTTTGCTCTAATACCACTTCTTATGATTTTGTTAGAGACAAAAAACAATGACAAAAGTAAATAATAATCGCAAGAAAAATAAAAGACACACAAGATTTACGTGGAAAACCTAAATCGAGTAAAAAACCACGAGTAAAGGAGAGGAGAAATCCACTAATTTAAAGTTGGAGTACAAGATTGTATTACACTGTATTTTAAAACCCTAAAACACCTCATATATATAGATACAAGTGTGAAACGAATAAAATAAGAAACTAGACAAATTGAATTTAAGCCCTAAAATACCTCATATATATAGATACAAGTGTGAAACAAATAAAATAGGAAACTAGACAAATTGGATCTATATATACAGGAAGTTGTTGTCCTTCCACAAATTCAGGGCATATTGATCAACACTTTATGTTTTCATGCATGGAAAGTTAGTGAAATTTCTTCAATATGAAAAGTTTTAACACTGATGTTAGGAGTGTAAATAAGACGATCCTTCTGAATTACTTAGCTTCAACTCAATATTTATTAAATTTAATCTGACTTAAGTTTTCGTGTAGTTTATCGAGTTGAGTTTAAATTTTATATATTTAAGTTGACTAGCTCAAAGGCCCAATTGAACTTGAGTCAAAATTAAATATCAGTTGAGTGTGAGTTGAGTTTATAAATCTTTATTATTTAATTAAATTAATAATATTTTCTTTAGGATTATCAAGCTGAAATGAATTTACTTGAGTTGAGCTCAAACTTGTCAATTATATGGCTATAAATAAATCAAGTCAAGACGATGCAACTCCAAGCTTGACTTGAGCGCTATTGGATATGCAATGTTGAGCTTGAGCTTAAACACGACTCAAGCTTAATTTGATTAAACTCATTTAGATTTAATTTATATAAAATTTATTTTCATGAAATAAAAATAATGTTAACATTCAAACTTGACTCAAAACTTGAATAATATCCAAATTCAACTTGAACTCGATTACACTCACAAGCTAATCAAGCCAAATATCATAAAAGCCATATTCGATTTGATAAACTATTCTTGTAACTCAAAATTCAACTTGACTTAACTGATATCTAATTGAAGTCATGCTTTTATTGAGCCGAACTTGAATAACTTGCAATTAAGTTTGATTCATTTACACTTTTAGTTATGCACCATTTTGAATTGAGTTTAAACTTAAAATTATAAGCTCAATCAAGTTTAAAATTGAGTTTAAACTTTAAAATTTTAAGTCAAAGTTTAATATTGTATCATCACGATTGTATTCGTTCGTAAACTTAGCTGTTACTATGGATACCTGACAGTGCACATGGGGATTTAACGTGGACCAAGTTTGCCTCACAAACGCGAGTTAACTTCAAATATAACAGTGTCATCGTGTTATTGGCTAGACGACGCAATGATTGGGATGAGAGCATCAAACCAAAACCCTTTTTATTTATTTATTTATTTATTGATATATCTAGACAAATAACCTTATGCATGCATATTCATCCATAGGTCAAAATACCCCATAAATGTAGGTAGAACGAAGTTAGAGGTGAGATTTACCTTGACCAGAGCAAGAGTAACAACAATACAATTGAAATGATGTGGGCAGTCATACCAGCAAGCAAACTTTTCAATAGGAGTATAACTGATAACTTGGAAATTAAGGTGTAAAATTATAAAACAAAAAAAATAATGACAAAGTTTAGCGTCGTAAGTATATGACTTTGTAAATTAACTAAATAAGGTAATAAGATAGAAATTGCTAATTAGTAAGATTACCGATTCTACTTCACAAGCCATCCATGATGATGTGAGGGAACCATTTGCCATTTAATATGCTGTTTTCAATGACGCTCAAGTTCTTATTCTTTCCTCATAAATACATTATATTTCCTCATTCTTGTACCGACAAACTCCTTCGATTATAAATAACACTAACCGTAACCTCAAATTGTATTCATATTCCAATCCATGCGATCCATGATTGATATATCAAATTAGACGATTTATAAATGATGATTTTTTTTTTCCGATAATGATAGTTAAATCAGACATCAAAAGTAAATGATTGTACATGATCTCATAATTGATATTTGCTTCTAAACAATTCTATCTTATCGAGAGTTCTTTCTCTAAAATTCCTTATCAATTTTTTAAATCTTTTACAATTTAATATTATTATTACTTTTCAAAAATTTAATGATCTTATCAAACAAAATTAATAAAATCGAGGATAAGTCGGCATAAGATAATATATATATATATAATCTTTACTAGGTATTCGTGATACTCGTTGGAGAAATTATGAAGCAGATAATCTACCACATCGTCCGTAGATTAAACAAATGAAAAAAAAAAATGTCCGGTCTCATCGAAAATAATTGGGAAATTGTGACAAATCTTTTCTTCTCCATCATCCACCATCAATCCAAGACCTAAATCTCAACACGAGATAGTAAATTATATTTGTTTATTCTATGATCACGTACTAGACTGACTGAGTTTTGACATCAAAATTTAAGAAGATTGTTAGGCATGTAAATAGATTTATAAATAACATTTATTTCTATTTGTGATTATTTTCAAATAGAGATAGGTTTTACATATTTTTCTGCCAGCCTCATTACCCCTCTTATGTTCCTATGGCTTCCTAAGAATCCCAACTCACCTTGAAGTCCATTAACGTAGAACTCGGTAGTCCGAATTACACCTACTAGGCCAAGTCTATGGCCTCGATTCTCAAGGATATGGCACTTTGGAAAATTGTTACAAGAGCCTCACCTAATCCCTCAACGCAAGCTAATACATCTGATTCTGATATTGAACTATGGGTGCACAAAAATTACTTTGTCATCTCTCTCATTCACATGAACTATTTGAATGCAATTGCTATCACTACAAGAATTTTTGCATTTGGCAACATTTGTATATTTTACAAACATCGCCAATGCCAATGTATCTTAGTCACATTTGTCAAACATTGCACAAAATATATTATTAGCAACGTTTATAACTAAAGTTTAAGGTATAAACTCTAATTCACTAATAAATTATTTGTTGTAAGACTTCTTCTTTTTTTTGTAACTTTTTATTCATTAAATAAAAATATTAATACACATTTTTTTAATTTTGGTTTAATAATTTAATTTTTTAGATTTTTGGACTTCTTTAATGAAAAAAAAAACCAATATTGTTATTTTATGTGCGGCTTGAAAAAAACCAAATGCCTGGCCACTGTTCATATCAATGCTACCGATAACGACCAAAACACATTTTCTCTCGTCCCTTTGTCTTCTCCAATCGGATCAACAACTGGAGCCAGTTGAGGAACGACAAAATTTGCGTCGACACCGTTCATCAACACCTACGAGGAATCGTCATCTTCCATCCGTAGGCTTCAATAACTGTCAAGGTGAGAATTTTGTCCCAAATCATTCTATAAAATTAGGGTTTTAAGAATAATTTCAGGGTAAATCATCTTATTTATGCTAAAAACGGTTTGAATAAACGTAAGTAATCAATTTAGTTGTATTGCAAATGATCATTTTGTTCCGATTAAGGCATTCCGATTATCAAAATATTTGCTAGCTTAGTTTCGTAATTTTTTTTCTATTGAATTTTTTTGGACATATCTCCTCACATGATCAATGTTTCTTTTCGTAATTAGGGTATTCCATGAATCAAAATCATCTTCTTTTGTGTCAATGTTGAATTTTCATGGTAGTCAAAAGCTAGGTTTCTGGGAACGTTTGTTTAGTATCTATTCCTAATTTCATTAAGTTACCCCCTTCCCTAACTAAGATTTAAGTGGTCAATACACATAAGAAAGTTGAGTAGAGAATGGTTGCATGAGTTCATACCATGGACAATCATGTTTGCCGTGTAACTTTCATTGAGTTACCGTTGAATGAGTTCATAGCGTGGTTGAATGAGTTCATACTCTTTGAATAGAGAATGGTTGATGATTTTATTGAAAGATTTAAGGCTACATTAGTTGCTAAAGGATATACTTAAGTTGAGCACATTGATTATGTTCATACATTTTCTCCAATGGCCTTAAATACAATAATTCCAAGGTCAGTTGCAAGGAGAATTGTTTATTGCTCACAAATTAGCAAAATTATTTTCAAAATTAAATCCCCCAAGTTGTGCTTCATGTGAGGTTTTTAGGCATGATTGGGGTGCATGCACTTTGAAAATGTTGTGTCAACCTACTTCAAATAGTGAAAATAAGGCGGGGCATGGTGGGCCTCATGAATATGCTTCCAAGAATGCTATGGTTGAAGAAGAACTTAAGGTGATTGTAGATGATATCATTTAGGCATCTGTCTATCTCTCTTTTTGCCTCTATAGTAGCTATTTTGGAAAAATTAAAGAAGCTATGAATAAGTGAATAGGTGAAGTATTCAATATAGCAAAGTTACTAAGGTTGGACTTGCTCAGAGCAATAGGGAAAACATTAAAAAAAAAAAAGAAAAGAAAAGAAGAATAAGCTTCAGTGAAAAATCACTTTGCATTAACCTATTGTAAGCTCTTCGTGTCTACCCTTTTTCACTGTACTTACCATCAGCAATATTTAGTTAAATTTTGAAGGCTTAAATTATCATTTAAAAGCTAGGGAGATGTGCAAGCTGTGTAGAGAATTTGAAGTAACTTTTTTTGTTTTTTGGAATTGTGGAGACTAGAATGGGGCATCTAAAAGTATGGGATAGATTTTGCCTCATCAGGAGTTGTTTGTCCAACTCAAGGGATGCATTTAAGTGGGTCGGGATCCTTGGTGTGGAGAGTTGACTAGATAGTTCCATAGACCAATATGTCCACTTCATTTGTGAGCACTCAACATTGTCTATCTGCTCACAGTCTATATCTCCTTCAGTTATAGCTGCCAGCTATGATTTGGAGGACGTACCTTGATCATTCCCCCAAATTTTGATCCTCCACAATTTGTTAGAGAATATAATCATGCCAACTGATATTGTACGTGTACAAAGATAGGGAAATTATGGACTGTCTTTTTGGTATTGTGAAGTGGCTCATGATCTTTAGCAACTAAAGCCTTGTTCAACACTGTTTGAAAGTGTTAGGAAGGGGAGTTCTACAGCTTCCACATCACCCTTTTCTTGTTATGTTCAACACTTGAATTTTTTATCAACGTTTGCTGACTTTGCTATGTTGGCTTATGGTGTATTTCCTTATAACAATGCATATTCTAACATATTTTTTTGTTGTGAATGAAATATGTAACATTATTTAGATTAAAATAAATTTGAACTTACACTAGATGTTCTTTCAACTTAAAAACTTGAAAAGATATTAAAGCATGATGATACTCTGTTAGTGCAGTTATTTTCGGTCATAATGGCTGACTTGAATTCTAGAACTTCCAATTAAAATGAGAAGGTAATGTATGAAATTCCCTTGGATTAGTTGTGGACATTGATAATGGAAACTGTGTGAGTAAATCCAAGAAGCATAATTTCTTTCAGCCAACACTATCCATTTGTTTTTGGCATGAGGTAGATCTCATTTTCTCTTTTGTATTTGAGGATGAGTAAGGGTTATAGTAATCCTTCTACTATTGCAGATACTTTAATATCATTCTTCCTAGTGATTAAGATTTATAATGTCCTTTAAATATTGGATTTTAGAAATCTTCTCTCCTTTAGTGTTGTGCACTTGTATATTAGAACGTGTGTTTTTTTTTTTGTAAGTAAGTAACTATATTAATATGAAAGAGAAGAATGTACAATTTCACTAATTCCTTTAGTGTTGTGCACTTGTATTGGATTTTTTTCTTTTGTGAAATTAGCAATTTCACTAATTCTTTAGGGCCCTTTTATTTCCAAACTAAGTAAACTTATAAGTTCACATTTTAAATGCTTATATGTTTATAATTTCAGGTCTACTTTACTTTAAAATAAAATTCATTATATGTTTACCATTTAAGAACTAATGTTTTCATTATATGTGTGTAAAACATGATTGATTTCCTATGGGATTCTTTTATAGTTATGGATAAGAGTTGGATGAATTGTAATATTGGAAGTGAAGAGTACCGATAAGGTGTTGAGTTTTTCATTGCATACTAATGCATGAAGTATGGAATGGACAAGAGGTTAAGTTGTCCATGTAAGAAATGCTTAAACGTGTCCGTGCACACTATGAATGTAATAAGAGCACACTTGCTTGTTGATGGGATAGATATAACTTACCGTTGTTAGATATACCATGGTGAGGAGTCGACCATTGAATTGCCAAGGAGAACTCGAGGTAGGATTCGTCATGAAGAATATGATTTTAGAACATACTAAAGCAAGGGGTTCAATGAGGAAAGTGATGACGACATAGACGGATCTAGGAAGGGTATTCCTCTAAAGGTTTTGCGTTACTTTCTTGTGAAACCAAGGTTGCAACGCCTTTTCATGAAGGCTAAAGTCGCTCAAAAAATGCATTGGCATAAAGAGGAACATAAAAAACAAGAGAATTGTATGGGTCATCCTGCTCAAAAAATGCATTGGCGTAAAGAGGAACTACATTTAAACGTTGCTAATATGGCAAAATTATGATTTAACTACGTTTAAATGTCGCCTATCATAACTTTCAGTTACATTTAAACGTTACTAATGGTAGTCTTTTACTAGGTTTAAACGTCGCTTATCATAACTATCAGTTATGTTTAAACATTGTTAATGGTAGTCTTTTATTACGTTAAATGTCCCCAATATTGCTCATTTGCCACACTCTTTTTGTCCAATAATTATTTAACTGTGCTACTACCACGTTTAAACGTTGCAGATACTATTTCTATTAGCAACGTCTAAATGCTATTAATAGTAGTCTTTTACTGCATTTAAGCGTTGCCTGTATTATTGATTTACTGCACTTTTTTTTGCCTTTAAAATTTTAATTGTCATTTTACAACGTTTAAACGTCGTATATAACCAATTTTTAGCAATGTTTAAATGTCGCTCAATATAACACATTTAGCTACGTTTACACCTTTAGCGATGCTTATGAAATAAACGTAGTGGATATTTTTTGCAATCGACCTTTGGTAACAATTATTAGCAACAGTTAATAAACGTAGCTAAATCTTTTTTGCGATGTTTATTTAATATTTAGCAACATTTATTAAACGTCGTCTAATATTGAAATTCATGTAGTGTATGTCTCTTGCAAATTCAGATTCTGCCAAAGACATTTGGGATACACTCAAATTGATTTATTTGCAAAAAGATCTTGCTCGTCAATTTCAATTGGAATCAAAGATTCATCAAGTTCGTCAAGGTAACTCATAGACCATATCAGATTTTTTCGCACAAATGACTATTTCATTAGAACAGTATTATCTTACTTTACCTGAGACCTTAGTTTCAAATAAAGAATTTAAATGTTATTTGGAAGAAAACAAAACCTTTCAATTTCTTCATGCGCTCAATGGTGATTTTGAATGTCTTACAGGGTCTATCATCCATCGATCTCCACTGCCATCTGTTAAAGATATTCTACCTAAATTAATCTCTAAGCAAACTTGTCGAAACAAGGTTCTTGATGGTGCTACTGATTCTACTTTTGCTCTTACATTTAAACCTCATGGTAATCATCAGTCAGGAGAATGTAAAGGTTATTGCAATTATTGGTTAGGCAAGCTTGTCGTGTTTGATGACCCGATCACCAAGGATCAGCACCTATCATCTACCCCAATAGCTCGAGCTCAAGGATTTTATTTTTATGATATGAAAGATGACTATACTTCTTGGTTTGCTTATACATTAGTGTTCAACTCCACCAGGTGTAAGGGTACCTTAAATATTATGGGAGCTGACCTGATGATGGAGAAGACTAGGGATCTTTCAGTTGTTGGTGGAACTGGAGATTTCTTCATGGCTAGAGGAATCGCTACTCTCCAAACTGAGGCAACTGAAGGGATAAAGTATTTTCGCTTAAAGATGGATATTAAATTGTACGAGTGTTACTAATATGGATACACTATTTTATAAAGTTGCATGATCAAGTTTCTTAGTAACCATTCATAATGGTGAGAGATGTTGGTTTACTAACGTACATTATTCGATTTCATTCATTATTTATTTGTGTTTTTTATTTTATATATTGTTCAATCACCTACTATCAATATTAATTATTTCATTATTGGTTTTTTCAATCACCATTTACCTTAGTAATAATCGCCTATTAAATAGGGCTCTGATTTATTATGAACAAGCTCACTTGAGTTTTTCTTTTTTCTAGTGAAATAATATGGTCTTTTGGCATTAATTCGGCTAGTAAATAGGCAGAACCTTGTGGTAATTGAACTGATTTTCATGCTTGATAACTTAGTTATATTTTTTGTCACGTGTGTTTTAGATCTATAAAAAACAGGAAAATGTATATATTTGACATAATCATAAAAGTTAGATTAAATGATTTGTTAAAATAAACAGTATAAGTGTTTCAATTTAATAATAATTTTGGATTAATTGTCATAATTCTTTATTTATCAAAAACTTGAATTTTGAATTTCAAGATATGATGAGACATTATAAATAGTTGATATGACAATATTATCAATAAATTTGGTTGAAGACATCCCAAAAGAATATTTAATAGCAATAAGCATAGTCGATTTATGATATTATGTGCTTATAAGTATAGATTTATATATATATATATATATATATATATATATCATGGGATGTTGAGTCTTTAGCATGCTTGGTTTTGTTACTAGAACAGAAGAAGAAGAAGAAATTACAAAAATATGTTTTAATACATTTACAAACAATTAAATTGTGTTTTGATTTTTTAACAAATATATGAACTTGTATTTCTTCATTTTGTGCTAATGATAGATGAAGTACACATGATGATATTTTATTTTTTAAAATAATATTATTAAATAGATATGATTAAATAAATAAATAAATATTAAAAATACAAAAAAAATGAAAAAGAAAAAAAGAAAATCTCTTCTCCTCCTCCTCTTCTTCTTCCTCAATCTAATAAAAAATATTCTATTACCCTAAAAAGTAAAGATGTGTGTGTGTGCATTATCAAAATGCAATTTATGGTCTAAATAAAATCTTTTGATGTTCTAAGACATTCTTTCTACTAGTGAAGAGGTTAAAAGCAAGGCATTAAGTTAGTGTCGCAGTAAGGTCATCTGTATCATTCCTTTCAAGAATTCATTCACATTTATTTCGAACCGTGCAATAAGAAGATCTAATTCAACCAGTATTCTGATCTTTTAAGAGCCAAAATCTATTCTTTTTCACATAATGGTTGTATTGAAACAAAATCCCAAATGAGTTGACTTTCAAATTAATTTTCTAGCACTTTCTTCAACTGTGTGAGTATGCAAGATATGATGGTATATAATTTTTTTATCCTGTATTTTTAATAATTTTTTATTTGTATTATTTAACTATATTCATTTAGTAATATTATTAACCAATAAGAAATCACCATGTGTTATTTACCTATCATTAACACAAAATAAAAAAAATAAGATATGTATTTGTCAAAAATCAAAACGCTAGGTAACTTATTTGCAAAAAACTAGAACACAAGTCATCTTCTACGAATTTTCATAATAATAATAATAATAATACCTGATGATGTATCTATCTACAAAGTAAGAGCAGACAATACCAAGTAAAAAAGGAAAAAAAGAAAAAAGAAAACAAAAGGAAACCAAAAATCAGAATTGGGAAAAAGCTCTCTCTCTCTCTATTTTCAACGTAAGTTACAGGGGATAGATTGAGAAAAAATACATCTCGATCACCAAATTTCCATCCTTTTTGTGCTCACCGATAGCCCCTATGCTTGCTGATCCATGAAGAAAATTCAATTAGGTGGAAATTATGGATTCGAGGATCAAATTAAGGTGCTTTTTTAGAGGTTTATCATTTACAAGTAAAGCTAAGCACATGATCAATCAATTTCATGAAGTTCCATGTTTGATCTGAAATTTTTATGGGATTTGATGTTGGTATCAATTACATCAGTATGTTAGTAGGTTGATAACACATACTTGAAGGCTTAAAACATTCCTCAATCATGAACTTGCGTGCTATAGTGTTGAAAAGCTTGAGAATATGACTAATCGATGGATTGTGTGTGAATGCTTGGCTTGGTAGATGACTTTCACCATTAAAATCCAAGGAGATTGGATGTGCTCTCCTGTCATAGACTTTTGGATACAATTTGTTGAAAGAGCCACAATCGACCTAAAATTATGATAAGAGACGGAAATGACAATTTATTCAAACATTAATTTTAACATCAAAAGAGACGAAAACTAAAATTAACACTAGATTTGGAAAGATACAGATTAGAAATGGATGATGTTTTGCTAGATAGGAAATGATAACACATGTTTTCAAAGTATTTATTTCTATGAATCAAATTAAGGTTAATAATAAGGGAAATTTACAAAAGTATTACCTATATTTTGATTTATTTATTTTTTTTAACTTATGCCTTATGCTTTTTTCTTAATAAACATATGACATGGACTTTATCATTATTTGTTAAAGTTAGATAAGGAAAAACGTGTCAATTTTTAATTAGTTCATAATAATTAGTTCCATAAATAATGTTATTAAAGATACATGATTGAATAATATAATAAAAATGAAAAAAAAATCATAGATGGGAAAAGGTTGCAAAAAAAAAAAAAAAAAAAAAAAAAACCCTAGGATGCATGGCCGACCAGCCCAAAACCGAATCAAGTACTCATTCTCATAAATCATAAGCAATTAGTGTTAGTTTGATCCCTTACATTCAAGCATCCATGTAATGAATGTGGTCGAAATCATAAGCTTTGCACGTTATTGCTTTTCACTTATTAATTCCTGTAATCTTCCCTCTCTACAACCATGTCAACCGCCCCTACAGGTGAACCTCTGGCTCCAACAATGGAGACGCAACCCCTAGTTGAAGCGTCAATGACGGAGGAGTAGCCAAAACCGGTCGAAGAGAAGAGATCTCATTCTCCAAGAGAGAAGAAGCCTCGGCAATCCAAAATTGCTTCTCATCCTCCTTATTTCCAGATGATCATCAGGGAAGCAATCTCGGGATTGAATGAGAAAGGCAGATGAAGACCTTAGGCGATCGCGACATAAAAGGTAGGCGATTGCAAGCATAAGTCAGTTTTAAAAGGAAAAATTATATATCAAAATATAAATATTCAAGATCAAATTTAAATAGAGAATAATTTTTTTTATGATTTTAAATAAAAGATAAATGTTATATAAAGTGTATAGATATAAAATGATATTGAAGTTTAATTGTAATATCAATAAATTTTAATAATATAGCATGTTAAATAACACAAAATATTCACTTTACATATAATTTTTATTTTTTATTAGAATATAAAGTCATATCTATCTATAATATTTTACATAAATCATTTGTTTTTTTTAATCATTGAAATATTTAATTCTTTATTTCAACCTGACTTCAAATCTTCAATTGGATAACTCTACATCAAAAAGGAAGATCGATCAAAATCAAGGCTTTCATACAAGCTCTAAAACGACCAAAACTATTCCCTAGAATGAAATCCAAATTCCAAATCGATCAGCAAGGACTTTAATACAAACTCCATCGTCCTCGATGATGATAAAGGTGTGGCTTAAGTCAACCTAACTTTCAACTTCGAGCAACAAAGGAAGACAGATTCCATTAGGTGTATTATAGCCCCAATAATGTTAAATTTCATGAGAAATCAAGCTATGAACCCCAAAATTCAGTTGTAACGCATCTGGAGCTGTTTATGATGATGAAAAGTTGAAGGCATAGAATCATGAAAATTCCATTATGAAACTGATCTTGTGTCGAAGGAGATGAGATCGAGTTGGTGGCCAGCTAGCCTATAACCTCAGGGATGGCTAACATGCATTACAAGGTTTTGATTTTTCTTTTTTTTTTTCAGCTATTAATGAATTTACAAAAGCATCAAAACAAATATTATATTTTTATAATTTTTTTTAATGATAATGTGTAAAATATTTTGATTTTACCTTTTAATAAACGCTAGAAAACATTTCATGGACCCCATTAGGAAAAGTCTTTCCTTCTTAGTGAGCTAATCATTAAGCCTTTTGCCCATTGGTCCCAACTTTTGCCCTTTCCTTCATACGCTTATCACATTACCAAGAAACTTCCATGATTTCTAACCTATGACCAAACCACGAAAACTTCCTTGAAATGCGGGAATAGCAAGGGTAGGTGATTACGCATTTACGCTATTCTCCTATGCCACTGACCTGGTCATCCACCTATAAGATTCCCTAGCAACCAATATAACGAGAAAATATATATATATTAAAGTGTAACTTGTTCTTTGTTTCAAAATTAAATTATAAACCTTCTTCTTTTAAATCTTTTTAAGTATTTGAATATTTACAAAGTGTAACAGCATCCATCGATAGGATCAATAAAAATTATTGATGAAGTCTTGAAGCATGTTCTGTGAACAACAGCCCATGTAACCAACACATTGCTTTTAGTTTTATTAATCATATAAAGCAACAGAACGTGACTCAACACAAGTATCGCCAATTAAATTCGCTTCAGCTTTTAGAATGCCATTTAAGTCATTCATTCATTTTTGGTCGATGAAGTAACAGCTTGTCGGACAATTATTGTCAAGAAAATATAAAGGGGAATTCAATTCTAATAAAGTGTGTTATACATCTTTGCTTGTGGCTTTTTAAAAAGAGGCAAATAAACTTTATTTAGTTGATGAGTGGTACCGTTAAATAGATTGTTGATTGCCACTCTAATGTCATGAAAACAAATATAGTTTTATCTCTACCATTTAAGTGAAGTAGCTGAAAGATTTAGAGAAAAGAACATAATTTTATGGAGGAAAATGTAAATAACTTTTAAAGTTTGATTTAAGTGTGATAAATATTATAAATTATTCTCCTAAATTTTGATGTATCGATAAATAATCTCTAAAATTTGTAAATGATCTCCGAAACTTTGATTTTAGTATTAAATTACTCTTTAGCACTCCCGAAATTTCAAATTTAGTGTATTTTTTAACTCAAAAAACAAGTGTCCTTTATATTACTAATTTATTAAAGTTTAAAGGGATTATTAACAATATTTAAAAGTTTAAAAGATATACTCGCAATTAAATCAAAATTTATGAGGATTATTTACAATTTTCTCATTTATTAATAAGCTTAACCATTAAGTCAAATTTCGTTATTTTTGCTTACAACATTAATGGATTAAAATTTTTTTGTTCCATTTTGATAAAAGGTTTTTCAATGCGTAATATGCCTAATCGTAAATATATAATATTGGATTTAGAATAGTTTAACATTCCTAGCAGGTCTGTCATAAAATCCCACAAAGACATACTCATTTCTCATGAGACTTTCCAACACGTTGAGCACAAGAATTTCGCCTATCTTTTTTTACAAGAGAAAGAATAAAGCGATCATCAATATATGCATCTATAAATTTAATAAGAAGCCCAAGCAATATCGAACGCTAGAGACAGAATTAAAAGTATGAATAAATGAAAATCTACTGGAAATTTATTTCACTTCGATTTAATGTTTATTTAAAGGATTAAAATTGAGTTAGTACTTATATTTAAATTATTTAAATAGTTTATCGAATTAAAATTAAATTTTATGATATTTATTTTGAGGCACTTATAAACTTATATGAGTACCGACCAACTTGAATGTTAGTCAAATAGGAATCCAGTTTGGGCATCATTATCATTTCATTTAGAAGATTTAAAAACGTATAAATAAATAAATAAACAAACTTAAATAAAAATTTAATTCTAGCTGAGCTTAAGTTTAGGTTTAGAATTCTAACTTAATCTAACTTAACTCCAGCTTAAAATTGTAAATTTTTGTAATTGGGTATAAGTTTAAACTTAATTATCGTGTCATTACAATTAGATGCATTTACACTTTTAACAAGAAGTATGTGATGGGGTGGCTCAAAAGCAAAACATGAAATTGTTCGAAGGTCAAACCCAAATAAGGAGTTTCGCAATTTAGGCTATTACTATTGATAGAACATCTTTTGTGGGGCCAAGGCATATGCCTGCCTCTTCATGTTGTCCAGCTAGCAGAAGTATATTGTAAATAAAATATTGAGAGTTTTCCTATTGTCAGTTACCCATGTTAGATTTTGGCGGAAATATATTATGGGCTGGGGGAGAAAAAAAAAAAGAAAAATGTGAATATTTATTTTACTAAGATTTGCTGATCGCCATAGGAAATTTTTATGGAATAGAATAAAGGGTAGTAATTATTACTTTATTTAATTGTATTTAAAATAATATTAATAATAAAATATGAATGTATCTAAAAATATTGAAATACTCTATTCCAATCCATAACTTGACTATTAAGCTAAGATATCAAAAAAAAAAAAGTTTCAACGATACAACATATCATGTAGATAGTTGAGTGGTATATAAATCTCAATAAAATTTTAATACCAAAAATATGAATGATAGTTTAAAAAAAAAAATCTATTATCACTATCACGTATTTAAATACTATTGATACTTATACACTACTTATCTAAATACAAAGCATAATATAAAAATATATTAAAAAAAAACCTTGTTTTTTTTCTTAAATCATGTGAAGGAATTGCCTCCTTATTTTACTAGGCAATTCGATGGAACAGTTTTTGCTCCTTAATTGGCATAATAAATGTCATTTAATTGGCCACATTATTTTAAACTATAATTGATGAGCCCCTTGTAGTTTAAAACATCGACCAGTTCATCAGTATAAGGCCCTACCCCAATTTTAGTGCCTTTTTCTAGGACTACCTCAATCAAAGTTGAATAAAAAATTATGCTGTTTCTTTCGATAAGAATAATTGTATGCTGATCGGGGTACATTGCTGTTAGCTCATCAGAGTGTGAGACCCCATCACTATGCCCACATCCTGTGAATGGGGTACATGCAATCCCTCCACACGTTCAAAGCAATAGATACACGCGAATGAATTGGGATTTCGATTCCAGTACAAGTAACGTTGCTTATACAAACAGAGTAAGGTTCAACTTTAGCGATTACTAAGTAGTGTTAATTACTGCTTAACATATGCAGTAGCGGAAGCAAGAGTTTTTTTTACATACCTCTAGCTATTGCAAAGCAAATAGGTGTCCTGCTCGGTGGAGATTGGTTTTGCGTCTCGGTTTCGGTTGGTACTTCTAAGTCTTAATTCACTCAAAATTGATGGTGTATTTTTCTTGTAAAAGTGAGCAGGATTAGGGAGCCTCGTAGTACTCCTATTTAAACTCATTCCATCAATGAGTTGTTCCACAAAAATAGGAATCATTTGGAATAGTTAAAGAAGTTGTTGCATGTTCCTGATATCTTAGGATTTACTGTTCCTGATATAGTGGGATTTATTATTCCTAATATAGTGGGATTTATTATTCCTGATATTGTGGGATTCATGGATCATATCTTGCGGTTGTTTGTTACCAAGTAAATAGGAGAGGATAACCAACATTCTCCCACTTGGTCCATGTATTCCATAATTTATCTTAATGAGAAACGAAATAAATGAATCATAGTGATATGTCCTCAAATAACGAGTATTATCTCCCATGTATAACAATGCATTGTGCCTCTCAACCCCATAGAACTTAATGAATAAACCCGATGTTTATTCAAGGTCCAAACTTAATGATATTTCTCAAAATGAATAAATAAAAAAAATGTGTACACAAGGCCAAATGAGAAAACATCAACTGAATAAGAGTTTCATTAACATCAATTACATATACAATGAAAGATTACATTATGGAACCAGGTCCCATTCTCATTACATGATCTTTAAAATTCTTTGGTTGCATGCCTTTAGTTAAAGGATCAGCTATCATTAACTCAGTGTTAATATGCTCAATGACCACTTTCTTTTCCTTAACACATTCTTTTATGGCCAAGTACTTGACTTCGATATGCTTACTTCGACTACCACTCTTATTGTTCTTAGCCATAAATACAGCAGTTGAGTTATCACAATACAATCTTAATGGCCTAAAAATAGAGTCGACAATACTAAGCTCAGATATAAAACTCTTTAACCATACACCATGTGAGGTAGCCTCAAAGCAAGATATGAACTCGGCTTCCATCATGGAAGTAGCAGTCAATGTCTGCTTTGCACTTCTCCAAGATACGGCCCCACTGGCATGCATGAAAATGTAACTAGATGTTGATTTACGTGAATCAACACAGCCAGCAAAGTCCGCATCGGAGTATCCAATAACCTCTAGATTATCGGTCCGTCTATACATGAGCATATAACCCTTTGTCCCTTGAAGGTATCTCATTACCTTCTTTGCAGCTCTCCAGTGGTCAATACCTAGGTTACTTTGATATCTCCCTAGTATCCCAATAGCAAAATGTCAGGTCTGGTACAGACCTGAGCATACATTAGGCTTCCAACAGCTGAAGCATATGGGATGTTTCTCATTTGTTCCTACTCGAGCTCATTTTTGGGGCATTGGCTTAAGCTGAATTTATCACCCTTCACAATGAGTGCTACACTTAGTGAATAATCTTTCATCCGAAATCTCTCTAAAACTTTATTGATATAGGTTTCTTGAGACAAACCTAAAATGCCTCGAGATCTATCCCTATGGATCTTAATGCCAATGACATAAGATGCCTCACCCATATCCTTCATATCAAAGTTCTTTGAGAGAAATTGTTTCACCCCATACAGCGAACCCTTATCATTGGTTGCAAGTAAAATATCATCCACATATAGCATAAGAAAACAAATTTTACTCCCACTAACCTTTTGGTATATACATTGATCCATCATGTTTTCTTCAAAGCCAAATGAAGTGACTATATCATGGAATTTCAAATACCATTGACGGGAGGCTTGTTTTAATCCATATATGGATTTATTAAGCTTGCAAACCAAATGCTCACCTTCACTAGAAGAGAATCCTTCAGGTTGTTTCATGTAAACCTCTTCCTCTAGATCACCATTAAAGAAGGCTGTTTTTACATCCATTTGGTGCAACTCCAAATCAAAGTGTGCAACCAAAGCCATCATTACACGAAGGGAATCTTTCTTAAATACAGGAGAAAATGTCTATGTATAATCAATTCTTTCCCTTTGAGTGAATCCTTTAGTAACAAGTCTTTCTTTATGTCTCTCAATGTTGCCTTGTGAGTCTTTCTTAGTTTTGAAGACCCATTTGCATCCAATGGCTTTTACACCATCAGGCAACTTGACGAGATTCCAGACTCCATTAGATGCCATCGAATCCATCTCTTCTTTCATGGCATTATGCCACAAGTTCGAATCCTTAGAACTCATGGCCTGTGAAAACGACTCATGATCATTTTCGGCTCCAACATTGTAGTCACACTCTTGTAGATATACAACATAGTCACCAGGAATTGCTGATTTCCTTACTCTAGTAGATCTTCTCAATGCTGCATCAACATTCTCCTGAGCAGCAGGATCATATTGTTCAGTTGGTTGTTCAACAGCTTCGAGTATCTGTTGACCTTCAACATCTACTGAATCAGGATCAACAGCTTATGGTACCTCGGGGACTGGATCTTCAACACGCATTTGTGCTGGAGGCGTGTTGTTAACAACAACGATCAGTCCACTACTCAAAGTGTCATACTGGGCATCTAAATGATCTTTCTCAAAACCAATGCTTTGAGATCGATCGCTCCCACTGATTAAGTCATTCTCAAGAAATTTTGCTTTTCTTGATTCCACAAACCTAGTACTATGAGATGGACAATAAAATCTATATCCCTTAGACCTTTCGGCATATCCTATGAAATACCCACTAATAGTCCTTGGGTCCAACTTCTTCTCATGTGGATTGTAGACTCTTACTTTAGACAGACATCCCCAAACGTGTACATGTCGTAAACTCGGTTTCCACCCTTTGAATAATTCAAATGGCATCTTTTGGACAGCCTTAGTTAGAACCCGATTCAATATGTACACAACCGTTTTAAGAGCTTCATTCCACAAGAAGTCAGGAAGCTTGGAGCTTGCAAGCATACTCCTCACCATGTCCAATAATGTTCGGTTTCTCGTTTCAGCTACTCCATTCTGGTCTGGAGAGCCAGGTAAACTGTATTGGGCAACAATCCCATTCTCTTGAAGAAACCTCATAAATGGACCAGTCGCTTGTCCATTCTCTGTGTATCTACCATAGTATTCTCCACCTCTATCAGATCTCACGATTTTAATATGTTTTCCACATTGTTTTTCTACTTCAGCTTTGAACACCTTAAAAGCATCCAGTGCTTCATTCTTGTTATTAAGCAAGTAGAAATACATATATCATGAGTAATCATCTATGAAAGAGACAAAGTACTTGTTACGGTATGCATTCATGTCTGGACTACAAATGTCTGTATATATGATTTCCAATAATTCAGAGCTCCTTTTGGCACCCTTCTTCGACTTGTTAGTTTGTTTTGCCTTAATACAACTTATACAAGTCTCAAAGTCGATAAAATCTAAAGTACTAAGTATCCCATCATTTACCAACCTTTTAATTCTATCAATGGAGATATGACCTAATCTCCGATGCCATAACATAGAGGATTCCTCATTCACAACACATCGTTTAGTGCCAATCTTTTCATAAACGTGCATAATAGTATGGTTATCATTATTTTGTAAACTAAGAAGAAAAAGACCATCAAACAAAGTACCATATCCAATAATATCAAATTTATAAAACAAATTAAATCCTGGATCCGAAAAGTTAAAGGAATAACCATCTGATACAAGTCTGGAAACTGAAATTAAATTCCTAGAATACCCAGGAATATAAAATGTCCTTTTCAATTGCAAAATGTAACCACTACATAAAACTAAACTGCACGTCCCAACAGCTTCCACATGTGAGGACATCTTATTGCCTGAATAGATGCTACGCTCACTTCCCACTGGATTCCGCAGGTTTCTTAAATCTTGCAATGAATTGGTCACATGGATTGTAGAACCAGAATCAATCCACCATGTGTTATGATTAACATCAATCATATTGGTTTCATAACAAACAAGTGAAAGTTGAGTACCTTTCTTATCAAGCCACTGCATGAACTTGGTACACTGTTTCTTCATGTGCCCTTTCTTTTTACAGAAAAAGCACACAGCTTCCTTCTTAATGTCCTTTATGGGGGGGATTTTCCCTTTCCCTTTGTCCTTGGCCTAATCCCTTCTTTTGCTTTTCCTATGAGTAGTTAAGTTCACATTCTCCTTTTCCTTTTCCTCCATAAGCAGTCCACCCTCTTCCTGAATACACATGGTCAATAATTCATTGATTGACCATTTATCCTTATGTGTGTTATAGGATATCTTAAATGGGTCATACTGTTGAGGTAAAGTGCAAAGAATGTAGTGAACTAGGAAGGATCCTGATAACTCAACCTCCAATGTCTTTAATTGGGCCGCAATATCCCTCGTGCGCATGATATGATCACGCACACCCTTAACGCTGGTGAGTCTTAGAGTTGAAAGCTCTATAATTAGGGTCCTGGCCATTGCCTTATCTAAAGTAGCAAATTGCTCATCAATGGCCTTCAGCAAATCTTAGACCCTTTGATATTGCTCGACAGAGCCCCTGATACCAGCAGAAATTTTAGTCTTTATGAACATAACTGATAAGTGATTGGATCGCTCCCATTTTTCATAAAGACTTATCGCATCTGGAGTGCTGGTTTCAGTTACTGCAGGGGGCTCCTCTTTCCTTATAGCATAATCAATGTCCATCCATCTCAAATGAAGGAGGACTCTCTCCTTCCAAACCTTATAGTTATCCCCTTTGAGCTCGGGAACATCACATCGCATATCAGAAAAATTGACAGGTTGAATTGCTACAATAATTAAATAAACATGCTCATATTACAAAATTCAAGTCTAATCAATATATGACATGCTTTTACCAATGTAAAATCATGAAAGAATATGAATCTAATGACATAAAACTTGCTTGTGGGCTAAAGTTCTAATTCAATTAGATTTATCTTAAGACTTACAATAAAACTATCAAATTATGTTCCTTTTTTCTAATTCCTGTGGGTAAATTAGAAAATATAATTTGATATGTAAAATCATGAAGGAATATGAATCTAGTGACATAAAACTTGCATGTGGGCTAAAGTTCTAATTCAATTAGATCCATCTTAAGACTTACAATAAAACTATCAAATTATGTTCCTTTTTCTAATTCCTGTGGGTAAATTAGAAAATATAATTTGATATTTTATCCTAATTAATCACGCAATGTTTATTTTCAATATGTGATCCTAAACAATCCTTAATATATAATTTTAATCAATTAAAGATGTTGTGGCTACTCTCTAATCATTAAAATTATATGGATCACTTAATCATTAATTAAATCCTTAGGCTAAATCAATGCATAAAACTGATGCGGACATCGTAGGCCAAAAACATACACGGCCAGAAGGCACAGTCGTGTGATGATTCCCAGAAACATACACGGTTTCTTACACGACCAAAAGGCACGGCCGTGTGTTCTGTCAGGATCTCTACTAGAAACAGACATGGCTGCAGGCACGGCCAGGAGACACGGTCGTGTATTACATCAGAGATGTTTCCAGAAGCTTACACGGCCAAAATGCACGGCCATGTACATGCCAGATGATAGACGTGTATATTTATTTTTATTTCCACATGTACTTCAATAACCATAAGCAATATACTATGAATTTAATTCTAATATACTTATATTGTCTAATCAGCATTTCATGTATAATGATAAACCATAAATTATACACTTAAAATATAATATAAGCATGCAACATCACCAATTAAGTTCGTAGCACACTAAAGGAATTAATTCCCTTTAATAAATTTCCCTCAATGACAAATACAAACAATTTTAATGTAAAATTATTTAGCTAAATGTCATACGCGCACCTTGCAACAACAAGTACATGCAGATTAAAATTTTAATTGCTCACGGGACAATATTTCAAAACATATTTGAAAATGCTCATCCATGGAAAGGATATTCATTGTTTGAAAGGAACAGTAAAGGCTAGATGTGACGATAAAACCATCATCAAAAGGCCAAGAAAAATAGAAATCTCATCACTTAATGATTTCTCCATCAACACCAGAAAAATTAAAACACCGCTAAGAAGACAAATTAAAACCAAACTTCACAAAACTCAACAGAGCAAGGCAGAGGCATTAATAGAGCTTTGATACCAAATGTTAATTACTGCTTAACATATGCAGTAGCGGAAGCAAGAGTTCTTTTAACATATCTCCAGCCATTGCAAAGCAAATAGGTGTCCTGCTCGGTGGAGATTGGTTTTGCGTCTCAGTTTCGGTTGGTGCTTCTAAACCTTAACTCACTCAAAATTGATGGTATATTTTTCTTGTAGAAGTGAGCAAGATTGTGGACCCCCATAATACTCCTATTTAAACTCATTCCATCAATGAGTTGTTCCACAAAAATAGGAATCATTTGGAACAGTTGAAGAAGTTATTGCATGTTCCTAATATCTTGGGATTTACTGTCCCTGATATAGTGGGATTTATTGTTCCTGATATCGTGGGATTCATGGATCATATCTTGCGGTTGTTTGTTACTGAGTAAATAGGAGAGGATAACCAACAAGTAGTTTTAGGTCTACTGCTGTAGTTTTAGCCATATGAGTAAATTTTCATATCGCTTGTAAGAGGGTGTCAGCTATGGTTTTATAAGGTCAAATGATACTAACAAGTTAGTGTGTTTTTGTTTTCACCCAATTTAAAGAATAGACCCAAGGAGGGTATAAAGTGTCCTCATGGTGTGATTCTTAGTAGCCTTTTAAAATGCCTTATAAATAGAGGGTCCAAGGAATTAATTAAATTGCCATACTTTAAAAGAGGAGAGAGCTGGATTTGATTGTAAGATTTCACAATAAAAGTATTATGTATCTAAAAAAAGAGATTGGGATACCCATTGTAAGTAAATTTCTATATAGTTTGTGTGAAAGTATTAATAGTTGTTTATAGGACAAGATATTAGACATCATATCAACACTAATTAAGAACTTTTAAGTCTTACCTAAAAATCCATTAGTCATTTGTTAGCTTAGTTATTTACCACCTTTAAACTAGAACATGACAAATGCTATGCTATGGCAATTGATATTTACTAGTAGGTGTAATGCTATGCAAATATGGCAATCACTCAAAGTATTGACTGGATCATATTCAAATATAGGGTGTATTTATTACATTCAAAATGTTTTTGAAACTTTCTTTTATGTTTTTTATAATTATATCTTTAAAATTATCAAATATTATTGTAATACTATAAAAATGATGCGTATACTGGTTAACTTTTAACAGTAAGTGGTGGGGAAAGACAAACATGGTACATGATGATTGGTGTTGGATGTTAACCACAACTTACAATGCTAAAGGATAATGAGAAAAATAATTTCCTTTTTACTTAAAGAAAAGAAAATCATTTTCCTTACTTGCAAGTATCATTTCAAGTAATTTCCTTACTTGCTAGTATCATTTCTAGTAATAGTTAACTACTATTATTAATTATTAGCTACCATCTTCGTCTACCACCTTGTAACTAAAAGTTATTAGTGATCGCACAAACATTTGAGATTACTACACAAAATTTTACTACTCCAAGGAGTTGATTATTGCAAATGTAGAATAAAGTTCCTAATGGGTGGAGATAATAGCAAACAGATATATAGTTAAATGGAACAAAAACAAGTTAGTCATATTTTTTTTATTTCTAGAATTTATTTCGAAGGAAACGAGCTAAGTCGAAAAAGTCAGCACCTTTAGTATTGAGCTATGTTGTTTTTAAAGTAAGTTCCTTCATTTAAATCCTCAAGTGAGCAATTTTTTTATTTTTGGCAAGTTTTTTATTCCTTATAACTTTTTATAAATACCACTGTTTTAAATTTCATTTATAGTATTATATTTATCTTTTAATTTACTTCATGTCATTAAGTTTTAGGCATTTCTATTCTTAATATTTTTTAAGCGTTTTATTTTTGAAAGTTTTTTATGTTATATTTTTTTAGCTTTATATTTATTATTATTTATATAACCTAAGGTGATGAAACGAATTATTCATTGAGTATTATCAAATTTTGGAGCCGTCTTTGCTCTATTTTCTTCTCAAATTTCATATAATTGTCAAGTTTGAATGTCAAATATTGAAAAATTCATAGAATCAATTGATATTTGAAAATTACACTTTGGGTATTTGCAAAATCAACGGTTTATGATATAAATTTAATTTAATTTCACATTATATACTGCGTTAAATGCAAAAACGTTTTCCGTAGAATAAATGTACCCTTATTTCATCTTAAATCGGTGGTAGTATTATTAAAGCCAATAATCGATCTGATAATGCAATGATTAGTTTATCTTTTCTGTTGATTAGTATAACATTTGGTAATTGTCATGTCACCTGCATCTACTTTTTTGGGTTATGATATAAGAAACTGTGCTTCTAATTACATTGTGTTTGAATAATAACTGCTGCTATCAACTGAACGAACTCAAATCAGTTTGCAAAAAAACAAGGATAATGAGGTTCAGATGTCGGTATTGAACCAGAGAATACCGATAAAAGTGTAACGTATCCATTAAGAATTATTTTCAAAGATGAGTAGCTTATTTTGCAGCTTCAGAATATCAAAAATAGAATTTTTCCTTGATCCTCAATTACTTTCACAAAAGTTCAATGAAATCTCCAAACAAAGTTTGGATCTACTTTACTTCCTAAGCGTCTGAATAGATATGTCAAATAGGTTACTAATTAAAGATTTGAAATAGATTAAATTAAGTTTCTAATCTTTTTCTAATGTATAGGTTTATATGAATTTGAATGGGAAAGTATATTGTGGTTACGGAAAATATATTGTGCGGCAAATCTTGGATTAACTTAATTCAGATGAAGAATGTCCAAATGAATACCAGATAAATTATAATTTTAAAACTACTAAAATTATAGCAACACATAGAATCTTTCAAATATCATAATTGCCTTCAGAAATTCTAACATCAGAAATGTTTTCCTCCAATTAGATTATCCAATTAATATAAATATACTCTTGTACTTTTATTTTATTTTATTTTATTGGGTCAATTCATCATTGTATTATGGGGTTTTCTTAAGTTAATAAATACCTTATCAATCAATGAGTCAAATCAGGTAATAAACTGGATTCAGAAGTTAATTACATTCATTCATTAATACAAAAGATTAATTCAATACTACATTGAGCGATGAATTTTCCATTATGAGTCTTTTTTTTAAAAAAAAATAGAGGTGTAACTGCAGTACTTTAAAAATTTTAAGTGCCTATACTATGCACAAATTTGGGTTTAAAGTACATTTATACCAACATGAATAATATATCTATTTAAAGATTATCATAATTAAAATATTCATAATATATATATATATTAATTCTTTTGAATCTGATGCAAATACTGTAAATTAATTATATAAATATTAATTGTGTACTACAGTTTCACATAGGTTTGATATTTTATTTTTTTATGTTTATATGAAATGACACATCATTTTGAGCGGATACTTCAAATTATGAAGATATAACATCACGTACAAACAAGTCGTGTTGCTTTGTATTAAGTCGCAAATATTATGACCTCCTCTATAAGTACCTTCCTTTATAAATGAACACATCTCTTAGACACATATAGAAAAAATTGGTTATTTGTCAAAAAGTACTAGTTGAAAAGACATAAAAAACAAAATAAAAAGTTACAAATGATAATTGATATTAGTAATGAGAAAAGTTCATAACCAAGAGATATTAATAATCAAAAAGTTAAAAATGATAAAAGTTTTTGAAATTGTACGCGTAATACACTAGAAGCAATGAGCAACCTATCTTATTCTTTCGAAATATTCAACAATAATAAAGTTGAATTGAAGCAAAAGTTCTTATTTTCATTTTTTGATAAAACCATAATTTTATTAAGACATAACTAGTTTACACATCATAGGAGCATAAACATTAACCAGGACCCAAGTTAAATAAACCAATATAAAACTCATAAACTTTATTCTCAAGCAACCCCATGGGTGGGGCATTTGAAGCCACTTGTATTGCACCTACCTTTGCCAAAGCATCCATAATACAATTATTCTCTCGAAACATATGTTGGAGTAGTACCTCTTCAAATTACTACAACTCGACCCAGCACATAAGAACATCGTCATGCAAAAAACTATTAGTGACACTAGTTTCCTATATTAATACTCGAATGGCTTCAGAGTAGTCTGCAATAATGCAGAGCCTTTTAATATTAATATGATTTTGCTAATATCAAACCAGTTCCTATGCTCATAATTCAGCTTGTGTTCGTGAGGCCAATGCAGTTGGAACTGCATAACCAGTAACCAATTTTCCATAATCATCAACCAGAATGCCTCCAACCCTTGCAAGTTCTTTTGTGGCGTCAATAGAGGAATCACATAAAAGAGATACCCACCCCGGTATGTTGGGGAAAGAAAATTGTTAAGCCTCTTTAACAAAAGATGGTGGGTTTTTATACTTCCGAGTATAATGCCAAAAGTCCACCGCATCGATCAACGCCGAATCTACCCATGTTAGATTTGAGTTGCATGCAGATGGAAAAATGTTTTGAGTTCAATGACACTATATACTCTAAAGAAAGGAGGCAATTTTACATGCCTGGGGAAGATAAGGGTTACTCCAATCAGACTTGCGAAAGACACAATTGAGCTAAATCCAGGTATTGAACTGCTGTTGACAAGATGCGAGAAATTTAGCATCCATAAAATGAGCACGCCAGAACTATTGAATAATTAGACAATCACGAAATAAATGAGTCACAGCTTCTATATGTCATTGACATCAATGACAATGGTTTGAGACAACAACTCCACGTCTATTTAACTTTTCTGCTGTTGGTAGCTCATCATGCAATAATCACCAAATGAAGACTTGGGTTTTGGAAAGGGTAGGGTTCTTCTATAACCAAGTCCATGACTCCGCATGTGAACTCATCTAGTCAAGTTGGTGCAATTTTTTGGTACGTTGATTTAGTTGTGAAAATTCCTGTTGGATCCTACTTCTAGACTACCCCATCCATAGACTCATTCATCGAACTTAGCCAAACATTTCCTAGCAGGTTACGTATAGTTTGATCCATGGGAAATGAAATCTGGTCTTCTTTCCAATCACCATTTATGTTGTCACAAACTTCGGCAACTGTTAAAGAGTCACCATTACATGGTAGAGGTCCAATGAAACACTTTTGTCGAATCTCATATTCTGCCCAATTGTGATGCCACAACAGTGTATTCAACCCATTCTGTATTTTCCTTCTTCCACCCAATCAATTTCCTCTCTGATTCATTTTGCAAGGGTGCTAGAACTTCTCTTTAGACAAGCATCCTGAAAAAATTTATATTTCTGGTTAAGGAATGTGGTCCATAAATTATTCGTATTCTTAGCCTTCCATGCCATATTTGTCAATATGATCTTGTTCTTTTTCCTTAGGTCATCCAGTCTTGGGCAACCCTGCTTCCTATCATATTTGACCTTTTTTGACGCAGCGAGGAAAGCGTAACGAAATGAATCCGAATATGGATTGGTTTCACAACAACAAAGAATGGCTCTTTGATGTAAACTCTGGTTGCGCACAACCGATAAACGGAGATAATTCTCCCTCAAAGTGTATTTCTAAATATGAATAAAACTTAACCCTAACATGTCTAACAAAAGGGTATATATACTCCCCCATAAAATATCTAAAAGGGAAGAATAGAAACGTAGACGTGAAAATAAATAATAATACGCACGTCTATTCCCTATCGTATACACGGCCGTGTCTCCAGGCCGTGTATGTTTCTGGGCATGTGACGAGCACAGTACACGGCCGTGTCCCTAGTCGTGCCCGAACCCGTGTATGATTTTGTGAGGATCCTGATAGAACACACGGCTGTGTTCCTGGACGTGCTTGTACCCGTGTAAGCTTCTGTGGAGATCTGACGCGATACACGACCGTGTATCTACCCGTGTGTCAACCCGTGTCCGCTACGATGTCTGCATCATTCTCTCCCACCAATGAAGAACTCGACCCCGAGTTCTCTTCTGGATAAAGGAGCTCGTCATCTTTGTAGAATGGGGACAAATCGGCCACATTGAAGGTCTTGGAGATTCTCATGCTTTCCGGAAGTCCAACCGCATAGGCGTTGTCATTGATCTTGGCCACGATATTGTAGGGCCCATACTTCTTCAGCTGCCACTTGCTATATGTACCCACGGGGAAGCGTTCTTTCCTTAAGAACACCATCACTGGATCTCCCACCTCGAACAACTTCTTCTTTCTATGTTTGTCAGCGGCTTTCTTATACCGCTCATTTACTTTCTCAATTTGTTCTTTGACTTCCGACGCCACTGTGTGGTATTGTTCCACCAGGTGCTTTGCCGCCACATTGGTCTCCACACCTTTGGGTAAGGAAACTAGGTCCAAAGCGTGAGAAGGTGCCTTGGTATAAACCACTGAAAAAGGTGATCTTCCGGTGGTTCTATGGATTGAGTTGTTGTAGGCGAACTCTGCTTGAGACAATGCCAGGTCCCATTGTTTTGGCTTCTCTCCACAGATGCTTCTTATCAGATTTCCAAGTGTCATGTTCGTCACTTCGGTTTGCCCATCGGTTTGTGGGTAGGCTGTGCTACTGAAGTTAAGGGACGAATTGAACATGTACCAAAGCGTCCTCCAGAAATAGCTAAGGAATCGGGTGTCCCTATCAGAAGTGGTGGACTTGGGAACTCCATGTAATCTGACCACCTCCTTAAATAATAGTTTGGCCACGTTCTGGGCATCCACCGTCTTCCTACATGGGATGAAGTGAGCCATCTTGGAAAACCTGTCCACAACTACGAAAACAGTGTCAACACCTCGTTGGGTACGAGGCAAACCTAATACAAAATCCATGGATAGGTCTTCCCAGATATTCTCAGGTACGGGTAACGGAGTGTACAGTCCCGTATTCTGAGAGTGGCCCTTTGATGTCTGGCAGATATAGCATCATTGCACTATCCGAATTACATCCCTTCGCAATTGAGGCCAATAGTATCTTGTAGCCACTACTGCCAGTGTTTTGTCCCACCCCAAGTGGCCGGCTAATCCCCCTCCATGGAGATCTCTGATCACCTTCTCTCTCAATGAGGATGTAGGGATGCATAGTTGGTTTCCCCACATCAAATAACCCTCCAGAATGTAATAATTGTCATTAGGTTCCTTATTGGTGCATTTTCTCCAGGTAACCCTGAAATCTTCAGCCGTCTCATACAGCTCCTTCAACTGTTCAAACCCAACCACCTCGACTCTCATAGTCAGTAGCAGATCCGCTCTTCGGCTTAGGGCATCGGCCACTTTGTTCTGAACCCCAGATTTATGCATCAGGCGGAACGGGAACTTTTGTAAGAACTGTATCCATCTAGCATGCATGTCTTTGCATATATAGGTTTGATTGTTCAAGTGTTTCAAGGCAACACAATCTGAATATAATACAAACTCTTTGCCAACCAAGTAATGCTCCCACACTCTCAAGGCTCTAACCACGGAATAAAACTCTTTGTCGTACGTGGACCATTTTCTCCTAGCCTCGCAAAGTTTCTCACTATAGAAAGTGACAGGTCTCTTCTCTTGAGAGAGTACCGCACCGATACCTACACCACTGGCATCACAATCAACTTTGAATAGTTTGTCGAAGTCCGGTAAGGCCAGCACGGGCGCACTACATAGTCTCTCTTTGAGTACTGCGAATCCCGACTCAGCTTCCCCGTCTCAGTGAAATTTTCCTTTCTTTAAGCACTCAGTTAAGGGGGCCGCCACCGTGCTAAAGTGCCGTATAAAACGCCTGTAGAATCCCGCTAACCCTAAGAAACTCCTTAGCTCGGTGATGGTCTTGGGTGTAGGCCAATCCCTAATGGCTCGCACCTTATCCTCATCCACTGTGATCCCTTCTCCACTCACTATGAATCCTAAGAACAACAACCTCGGTGACAGGAACACACACTTCTTGAGATTAGCATAAAGTTTGTTCTCTTTCAGTACCATCAAAACATTCTTCAAATGCACTAGATGTTCCTCCCGAGTCTTGCTATATACTAGGATGTCATCAAAATATACAACAACGAACCGACTTATAAATGATTTAAGTACCTGATTCATCACGCGCATGAAGGTACTCAGTGCATTGCTTAGTCCGAATGGCATAACCATCCATCCGTACAATCCCTCTTTCGTCTTGAAGGTAGTCTTCCACTCATCCCCAGGTCTGACCTGAATTTGATGGTACCCGCTTCTAAGATCTATCTTGGAGAATACTACTGCCCCACTCAGCCGATCCAACATGTCCTCAATGCGAGGTATTGGGAATTTATACCCAATTGTGATTTTGTTGATCGCTCGGCTGTCCACGCACATCCTCCAACTCCCATCCTTCTTAGGCGTTAGTAGTGCTGGTACGGCACATGGACTCAAGTTATCTCGAATGAATCCTTTGTCGAGTAAGTCCTGGACCTTCTCCTGTAAGACCTCCGTTTCTTTGGGACTCATCCGGTAGTGAGGGAGGTTAGGAAGACTAGCTCCAGGCACCAAGTCGATGTGATGCTGGATGTCTCGCAATGGAGGTAGTCCATCTGGTAAGTCTTCCGGAGCTATTTCTCTGAATTCCTCTAGTAATCCCTTCACATCCTCCGGAATCTCGGCGTTACTCATGTCCTCTCCCGCATTCTTCACTACTAGAGCATGCATCAAGCGGGACCCCTTAATATCCTCAGTCATCTCCCTTCCCGATTGAGTGATTGTAAGAAAAGACTTCCCTTCCACCTTCTGAAATTTGGGTCGCTTATCCAATAATGGCAATAGTGTATACTTCACCCCCTCCTTCTCCAACCTATATTTGTTCTCCTTCCTAGCATGTTGGGCATCTACATCAAATTGCCAAGGGCGTCCGAACAACAAATGACAAGCATCCATCTCGACAATGTCGCAGTATACCTCATCTCGATATTTGCTAATCGAGAAAGGAACTCAACACCTCTCTTTCACCTCTATTCGCTCTGCCGCTTTGATCCATCCGATGGTGTACGGACTCAGATGTTTCTCTGTAGGTAATTGGAGCTTCTTCACGACCTCCTTCCCGATGATGTTCTCACAGCTCCCACTATCAACAATTACGTCAAACACTCTCCCACCAATCGTGCACCTGGTGCGAAACAGCTGGTGTCGCTATGAACTATCCTCTTGCTTCGGTGCTAACATCATCCTTCTAATTACGTAATTAGGCTCCACCACATTATCGACCTCTTCGTAGTACTCCTCATCACCGTCGGGCTCACAACACACTTCTTCCTCCTCTTCCCTTTCGACAATGTTTACAGTTCGTCTATTTGGGCACTTATTTGATCGATGTCCCGGCTGACTACACCTATAGCATTTCCCCAATATTGGCTTGGCATATGGATTGTTTTTCCTTGGGGCTTCTTTACTCTCCACCGGTCTCTTTCCTTCCACCTTGTCTTCTTTCCTGTCCATACTTCTCGTTAGTTTTTCAACCACTCCTCTAGGTCTTTCACCAATCACCCTACTACTGTAACCAGGATTATCATAAGTGTAAGTTCTTTTACTTCCTCCAAATCTTACGCTCTACTCTTGTATCATTATTTCTGCCCGGAGGGCCAAGTTCTTGGCTTCATTCACGGTTCTGAATACCGTCACTCCTATCTTATCTCTAATCTGAGGCTTCAACCCGTTTACAAACCATGCCACCTGTTGACCTTCAGTCTCCCTCAAATCATTCCTCTCCGCTAACCTCATGAATTCAGCGGTGTACTCATGCACCGTCCTCTACCCTTGTCGGCACCGTTGATACTGTTGGAAAAGAATTTGTTCGTAGTCGAGTGGCAAGAAATCTCTCTACAACAGATTCCTCATGGGGTACCATGACCTAATAGGTTTCCGCCCTTCCCTTTGTCTACGGTGCTGCAACTAATCCCACCATGCAGACGCCCCGCCTTTCAATCTACAAGCAACCATTCTTACCCTTCTATCCTCAAGAACTTCCATATAATCAAAGAACCTATTGACTTCCGCCAGCCAATCTAGAAATTCCTCTATATTGAAATTGCCATTAAACGAAGGGATATCTACCTTAAGACGGAAGTCTCCACCTTCAGCATGGTCGATCCCCTGGTGGTTGCGTCGATACCCACCACCATACGCTTGCTCATTCCGGTCATTCACTCCACGATACCTGCCACCACCAACAACACCACCCCTTCTCGGTGGTTGTTCCCTCCTCTGCATAAATCCCTCCTCTTCCTCAGAAGAGCTTTCATCAATTCTCCAGTTCCATTGATTTCCGGCAACAAATTCATTGATAGGGCCGCCGCGAGCAACTGCTACCCCCGGTTGATTCCTAACAACGCCGCTGTGACCGTTGTGGTCCATCACCATGGCGTCGAATCGCGCCACCAGATCCTCCAGGCGTTGTTCTACACGCCCAAGCCTCTGCTCCATGGTTTCAACCACTGCCCTCGGAGCCCATTGATTGACTCCTTGGACTTTCGCATCCCGATCAAGGTCGAGAACGCGACCGCCATCGACACCATCGTTAGCCGACATCTCCGCAGGAAATTGCCTTGTTCTGATACCAACTGACGCAGCGAGGAAAGCGTAACGAAACGAATCCGAATATGGATTGGTTTCACAACAACAAAGAATGGCTCTTTGATGTAAACTCTGGTTGTGCACAACCGATAAACGGAGATAATTCTCCCTCAAAGTGTATTTCTAAATATGAATAAAACGTAACCCTAACATATCTGACAAAAGGGTATATATACTCCCCCATAAAATATCTAAAAGGGAAGAATAGAAACGTACATGTGGAAATAAATAATAATACGCACGTCTATTCCCTATCATATACACGGCCGTGTCTCCAGGCCGTGTATGTTTCTGGGCATGTGACGAGCGTAGTACACGGCCGTGTCCCTAGCCGTGCCCGAACCCGTGTATGATTCTGTGAGGATCCTGATAGAACACACGGCCGTGTCCCTAGACGTGCCTGTACCCGTGTAAGCTCCTGTGGAGATCTGACGCGATACACGACCGTGTATCTACCCGTGTGTCAACCCGTGTCCGCCACGATGTCCGCATCATTTTTCCAACCAATCCAATGGATTTCACTATTAATTATCGTTAAATCTTTACTATTAATATATAAATTAATAATGAAATTAAAGGTTGAACAAATGATGCTAAAAATAAGGACAAAACCATAAAAAATTCCAATATCATTAGGCTTAGCTATCATGTGAATTACTGTATACGGTTTAATCCTAAATTTTTTTATGTAAGGAGTGAGCTTGTAATTTCTTGTTCTACATCGCTACGGTAATACAAGTTCCATTGGTTCAACCTCTAGAGATACTGCTTGGATTTTCATTTCTTGAAATCTGCGGTCACATATTCGCATCGGTGGGAATACATAATAGTCTCAAACATGCAATCCGATCCCCTTGAACAAGCCGGTTCTGATGGAAACCTGGCTTGCATTCTAATCCAGATGAACTGGCCGATTCTAATGGAATTCCGGCAACCGACCGGCCAAGTTGAGCCATCGATTGGACCAAACTTAGGGCCGGTTTGCTCAGCCAAGTTTTAACTGCATTGCTTAAAGGCGGTTCTCATTGAAGTATGGCATTCCATAGGTACGTTTGACTTATCCCATAGTTTTACCACTTTTACTTGGGTATGTATCCATTCCACCAACCTCACAATCATATACCTAAGTTCGTCCATCGCGATCAATGAACTGCACTCGACATTATTCCCGTATAAAGTAGCCCCTCTACGTTGTATTTCTCGTAGGTTTATTCAAATTTATTCGAAAATCTTGAAATAAAATAAAGTACTCCCCCAAGTGGAAACTAAGCTTTTTTGGACCACAAAATGCCTTGTGCATCCAATGATCACCTTTGTCTTAGAGACAAAGATATCGATGGATAAAGCTAAACGTCATATACTGCATCGACTTCTCCTCGGAGTAGCCTATTAAATTGACTTTTAAGCTAAGCAGATCCGGTACCTTCAAGGCATTCTATTTAAACAGAGTAAACAATGCCAACTCCACGTCAACAAAATTTCCAATCTTCTCTAGCAAATGGAACGAAAAGCCCTAGTTCCAGCATTCCTCTTCCTCTTTCTCCTGATCTCGAGCTCCACCGCGTCGCACCGGCGCAAAGTTAGGGCATCGCGCCGCCCATGCAAGCGAATGGTATTCTATTTTCACGACATAATTTACAATGGCAAGAATGCTAGAAACGCAACTGCAGCCATGGTGGGTGTACCAGCCTGGGGCAACACCACACTATTGTCAGGGCAGAATCATTTCGGAGACCTGGTTGTGTTTGATGACCCCATAACCTTAGACAACAACTTGCATTCCACACCCGTAGGACGTGCACAAGGGTTCTATATCTATGACAAGAAAGAGATCTTCACTGCTTGGCTTGCCTTTTCATTTGTTTTCAATTCAACCGAGCATAAAGGAAGCATTAACTTTGCCGGAGCCGATCCATTGATGAATAAAACTCGGGACATATCCGTCATCGGCGGAACCGGAGATTTCTTCATGACAAGGGGTGTGGCAACGCTGATGACCGATGCGTTTGAGGGTGAAGTTTATTTCCGTCTACGTGTTGACATTAAATTTTACGAATGCTGGTGATAATGGGTAGATTTGAGTTCTATTTTCCTTCATTTTCGATTGCTTGCTGGCTTTATTTTAAACGAAAATGTCACTTTTCTGTTTTCCTAAGTGCTTTTCAGCCGACAGTAACATGAATTGGTTCTTCTTTGGCTCCCTTTTATGAATCATCAAATTTCAAAATGCATGTTGAAGAAAGTATTTGTTGACTCGCATGTATTTAAATCTTACGTGGCTTGAAAATCAGAGGAGTTTCCATCTCGAGATGGAATGAAATCGACTCGACATGTAATATCATAAGAACTAAAAAACTCTAAATTACAGATACATTTTGATAAAGAGTAAATTTCAAATTGCAGCATTATGTTTGCTTTATATATGTTTAATATCACTATTTTTTAAATTGTGTGCTCAAATTCGAAACCTTAGAGAAAAATACATTTAGATTTCATTTTACTGCTTTATCATTTGACAGTATATATATATAAAGAAAAAACTGAAATTAAAATCAAAATTAAGGAACCAAGGGCACGTAAAAAATATATAGTGGGACATATTTACAATTTACTCTTTTCTTAAAGTGATGTTGTCCCATTCTTTGGTGAAGATAACAATGATTAATATTATATCCAATATTATTTAGGTGGAAGGTCATCAATCGTGCTTTATGGAAAATAATGTTTTCGCCATTATTGCTCCTAATGCAGTCGCTTCCGCATCACCCTATAATTATGCACATTAAACCCTGCCAGTAGACTGGATGATAATCTGCTCATGAAGATTACAGCATCAAAACTAAAAGTGGCCTCAGACTGAACTTTTCAAATGGATCTGCTCTTGATGTTGCCTTAACAAACTTACTACTACGCCGATGAAGACTTGCTAAAAGATAGCTTATGAATGCAAATAATAACATATTTGAAATCTATTGATGATTTAAAAGCTTGGATAGAATTATTTTTGAAATTTCAATTATATTTATTTTGTATTGTAAAATAGATTTTATTTTTTTTATATACAAATTTTCAAGCTTTAATCTAGTACCTCAATGGCCTCTTTGTCCTCTAACTTAGGCCAATATAGAAATGAAACAATAAACTAAAGAATATGTTCAATACTGTAACATGAAAATATGGTAATCAAACGATACTTATATCTTTAAAATTGAGGATTTAAATCACAAATCTTTATAAAATTTGTTTTCGAACCTTATTTTACTATTTTACCATTACATTAAACATTTAAAAGTATTAAAACTAAAAAATTACATAAAATAAAAAGAGAACTCCTTTTTTTTTTTTTGGTAGTTTTTGAATATTTTGTAATAGTTATAATTTTCATTTGGTCATTTTTTTTTTTTCACAACGAGAGTCGTATGGGGGTCTAAGAGATTTTTTCGGAAATTCGGGGATCCAAATGCTTGGTTCAAATATGAAGTTTTACATCTTTTGAATTGGAGGAACTAATACATGGGTTATTTTATGTCTCATGGTAGGATCATCCAATCTATTATCTAATTGCTAAAATCTCGATTACATTAATTCATACAACTAACTCTCAAGTGTCAAACAATGGAGTGAATAGTCCTCACAATGGGATCGTAAAATTCCCCTAAATACCAGGTTAATTGGCTTCACAAGTAACCACTAGGAAGAGGGGAAAAGAAAAAAAAAAAGTTAATTAGTAAATTCTTTTAGTAGCAATAAGAAGTTTAGGAAATTTACAAAAGTATGACTTATGTTTTAACATTTTTGTGATCAACTAATTTGTGTATTTCTTTGATAAACTCATAATCTATATTTTATCACTATCTATTATTGTTAGTTAGGAAGCATATACTAGCTTGTAATTGATCTAGAGTAATTAAGTTAATGAAATGATATTATTCAATATATTTAAATAAATGGTATTATATATATATGAGTTTTACGAAATCTCTCTTCTTTTTCTCTCTTTTCTCAATGGGCATTAGGAGTAGTGGCAATGCCGACGGGATCTCAATGGTTACGAGATGTCTCGGACCTAGTTCTAACACTCAAACGAGCATATGTCGAACTTCTTGTTCAGGTTAATGGCATTATCTTTCTTCTTCTTCTTAAATGGAAAGAAGGCATGATGAAGAATTCATTATCTAAAAATGAGTCATTTGAATTGATATTATTTAATCATTCATCATCTCCATGCACTTTCTCATAAAATATGAAAAAAATAGTCATCATGCTTGCAAGGCATGACATTAACCCAAACGACGTTTTTATAAGAACAAGTACATTTTGTTTTCTCTTGGTCTGCTGGAGCAATAGAAATTCAATTGTAGCTTAAATGCCCATTGGAGAAACAGTAACGGCTATAGCTAAGACAGATCTCTCGAGCATTTAGTGAAGAAATAGTAATGGCGAATGATCCTTACAGGTATGGTTATTAAGCTTTCTATATAGACAATGCGAAGACACTAAACAATTTTCGTCGTAGTAGGGATTAACTCAATGTTTTCATTTTTCACTACCATCATCCCACCCTTGATAGGTACAATTTGCGCAAATGCTATCCAAAAAATGGGGTATTAAGCAATTTTAAGATCTATTTCTTACTTCCTTCATATTTGGATTTTGCCTTCTTCATCCTTTTAAGACTGGCTTATAGTTCTCTTCTATTATAGTTTGAGGGCAAAACTCTTAAATATATCACTTAAAAAAAATATGTAAATATTATACTCAAGATAATTATTCCTCAAATAGATTTTGAAGGCGTGAACATAGCTTGCAACTTCAATGTAAAAAAATATTTGAAGGCACAAATAAGGTCTATGCCTTCAATACAATTGTACTGTAGACGTGAACCCAATCTGTACCTTCAGTTTTATCACCTCAAATAATCCTACAGTCTATTTTTTTTTTATTTTAACATCTATCGTCAATGTAAAAAGTAATTCATAGAACAACAGTATAAAAATTTAAAATATAAATACAAAAACAAAAGACATTTACTTTAATTTTTCATCTATAAACTCAATATGTTTTTTTTTTCTCTTGCTCATAAGAAGAAGAAGAAGTGTTTGTGCAGAGCAAAAAGAGGAATTTGAACTAATACACTAAGATCTAAGCATTTCCTCAACAATTAATCAATTGTGGTATAATTTTTTAAAAAAATTTAAAGTTTTTTTTACTGTGTTTAATATTATTATTTAAGGAAAATATTGTTATAATGTTATATTTTGTAGAAAATGTTACTATTTATTGTTATTTTGTAGTGTGTTAGATATGATTTATGGAAATCCTGTAATACGTAACATGTTATATTAATTTTTACGTTAATATGAGAATATTTTGTCATGACGAAAATTTTAATATTATTTTTAAATATTAAATTGAAAATATTATCTATGTTGTTATAAAAAATATTATGATGAAAATTTGTAATATATGGTATCCGAAATAATTTTTACAGTGTTATTAATTAAATTTGCAAATTTTGGTTAGGAAATAATGGGAAATTTTAAAATTAAAAATGAGATAGAATTTTTTTATTTTTTTGGGCTAATTTTTACAATATTGTTATTGAAAATTGTCATTTAAAAAAAAAACTCATAATTTATATATATTGTGGATAAGGAAACAATGGCTAACTACATGAAATTAATGATCTTTGCATTTGGAAATACTATGGGCTAAAATATGATAGGAATCCAGTGAAGAAGTTAAAATTGAAGAAAAATGTTAACTACAATGAATTCTTACATAGAATATACCAGAGCATCAAAGTCAATCCAACTGAAGTGGGCATTGAGACAATTCACAAGCATCCTATGTTCTATGGGGGTAGCACATGTTATGTGTTGATGGCAATTAAAGATAACAAAGACATTAAAAATTTCATTGAAACGGCTAAATCATATGGAGATCGCGACATATAACAATTGTATATCAGAATTTCTAACGATTTAGGGGGGGGGGGGGGGGGGGGGGGGGGGGGGGGTGGGGCTCCATAAAGTAGACATTTGATACAAGCAATTAGCCACATTTGTCACATGACATCGCAAAAATGCAACCCGAGCCATCGACATTTGAGCCCTTAATTCCACCCCCAATGAAAGTCAATATGAAGATGAAATAGATAAAGTAGTTACTCTAGTATTATAACGACCAAACACATATGATACTTACATGGTTCGCTTTAGAGCAAAGACTGTAACTGATATCGATGTAAGAATGGATGTTGAGAAGGAGAGTACCAAGGTTGTCAAAATCACGATTTTACGTAGAATCGCTAAAGGGTCTGTGGAATCGGAACGTAAAAACGTAAGTTTTTACAACCTATGTAAAATAACTTCCAAATAATGTAAATTTACTTACAATAGTCATTAAAAAAATATAATAGATAATAAAAATAAGGAAATTCAACATTTATTTTGGTCATAAATTGCAAATTTGCAATAAAAATCATAATATAGATAATCAAGCATAAGTTGTATAATATAGATATTTTATTTCTAAAATGATAAATCATGTATAAAGCGAGTTTCACCTAGTTATATATAAAAAAGCTAAAAGATAATAGATAAAATTTAAAAATCAATTGTGACTTTAAGAAATTACTAATAAATAAAAGTTGATAATGAAGATATACCATTAGAAAGAAGTAATATCAAAAAAAGAAAAAGAAAAATAACTACTAACCAAAAGTAAATAATAAAAAGGTACTATAACAAGAAAAGCCTTCAAAATTATATATTACTAAGTAAATTTTTACACTATTCTTGATTATTAATTCAAAATATATTTACTTAATAATATATATTGAAAAGTATTATAACTATGAGATATTGAAAAGATAGAAATATAAATACATTTATACATTTCCTATAAAATTAAAAATCTAAAAAATTCTTATAAAGTTAAAGTTATCTACTATTTATTTTATTTACTATTACAAAAATATTAATTAAAATAAGGAAAGTTGCAACAATCAAACATGAGTGCTTAACACAAACATGATCACAAATATGAATAAGAAGACCGATGACCAACAAACACGAACATGAAGACTTCAACGCAATGCAACACACTAATGAGCGACGAGCGATGATCGACAAACATACAATGGTGACAGCAACAACTCTTAAAGGTTTTCATTTCCCCCACATAAGATCGCCACTCAAGATTCAAGATTAGAAAAAAAAATATTATTTGAAGTTTCAAGTTTCTACTAAATAAAAGGAATCGATGGGAAAAAGTAAACAAAAAGTTAGAAACAGTATACATACATATCGTGATGCTTGACGTAGTTGAAGAATGAAAGCTATAGCCTACAAATTTACTTGAATTTTGGGCTAGGCTAGGCTTCTCTAGGCTATACGTCTTCAACTAGACCGGGCTACTTCCTCTTCACTCCTTTTACTAATGGAAAATAAGACCTTGTAGTAGAAACGATTTTACTGATTCCATGTGTGGAATCACGATTCTTCAAAAATGTTTTTACACGATTTTACTGATTCCAATGTTTTTACATTGGGAGAAGTCTTATAATAAACTACCTAAACTTTTGAATGTGATAGAAAATACAAATCCTAAAACAAGAATTGATTAAGGGTGGAGTAGATCAACTACTCTTGGTGTATCTACTTTAAAGTAGGTATTCTAAACATTTGGGCCATGAATTGCACTATGGAGATCCCTTAGACCAATTGTTACCATTGATGTAACTTTTTGTATGGAAAGTACACTTACAAGTTGCTAGCTACTTGTGGAACTAATGGCAACAATCACATACTTCTGCTGGCTTTCGCTTTAATTGATTAGGAAATGGTTGAAACATGGGGTTGATTTTTGAGGAAATTGAAAAAATATGTTGTCAACGACTATGCAGGTCGTGAAACCATTTGCCTCATATCGGATAAACACGTAGGCATCAAGTCAATAGTTGAAAAAGAAGCTATGGATGACACTTTCCATTTGTGCTGTGGCGCTTCTGTCTACAACACCTTACAAGCAACTTCAACTCGGCACATAAAAACATGCAATGCAAGAAGTTGGTCACATACGCTGAGTTGCAAGCACAATCTCTCAAGTTGAATTATGTGATGGAGTAGGTGAGGATTATTAAGCTTCATGCACTAGACTACTTTGATTACGTGTCATTAGATATGTAGACGTTAGCTCATGCTAGTTGCTATCGGTTGGGGTATATAACCTACAACAATATTGAAAGTTACCATTCCATGTTGAAGGGGGCTCAGGGGTTACCTGTGATTGCTTTGATGAAAAAGAAGTTCTACAACTATGTGGGGTACTTCATTAAGAAGCATACAAAGGCATTGAAGAATATGTGAATGGTAGAATTTTCACCAAATATGCAATCGAAAAAATCAACAGATGGAGTTCACAACCTAACAACCACAAGTTCATCAACTATAGCAGGCAGGACAGACTTTTCAAAGTCCTTACCGATAGTCATCGCGTCGTGAGTAGGTTAAGGGGAGGGGGCCGAACACACATTGTTGGCTTTACCCGCAACACATGCAGTTAACAAAAATGGTAAATATATAGAATTTCATGCTCCCATACCTATGCAATAGTTACCTCACTTAGGCTTAATATAATGCATTGTATATCTGATTGTTACAAATAGATGCATTAGGAGCACATATATTGAACACACCTCATGCCTATAGGCAATGAGTTAGAATGAGAGCCAGTACACTTCTCATCACTCTACCAAGGGGACACCTCGCACGGAAGAACGTAAAGCCAAGACGAAAAAGATAGTACATGGAGATAGACATTAATGGGTGTCTAGATCAAATCACTTGTAGACTTTGTCAAGTGGGGGAGCATAATAGAAGAACGTGCCCACGTTGACATAATAATGGTAAATGATGGATACCAATACACATTTCATCACGTTCTATGTTGTATTTGTGATGCTAACATTACCTTTTCCTTTGTGCAACTTAGGTAAAGCCTTGACCACTTTATCGACTTTATTTTGACATAGTAGAAGGGGGATCCTTCATGAAGGTTGATGATTCTTTTGCATTTATATTTATAGTTTTATAATTTATTGAAAAGTTATATTAAATGTTAATTTCTTTAGATCTTTGTTAATTTGTTTTCCCATATTTGAAGTTGTAATATTGTTTATGTATATATCGTCTATGTAATAGGCAAATGCTAAGATTATCTATCAGACAGAATGCGTAGAAATTTATTATGTTAAAATACATCAACTTGATCATTTAAATGGAACATATACATATGAAATGAATAACAAATTATTGATTCCTATCGCATCCTATCTCCTTCCCCTGGTGAATTGTCTAGTTAGCTAGGTAAAGGCATTGGTTGGTTCCCAAGATGACCTTAGATGTGGAGTAGAAGGGGCTTTAGACTCTTATGTTGGATGTTGTTGGAGAGTATCACTGAACGCTCATCGAAGCACAAGACTCCACTTTGTAGGCTGAGTTAATGATTCACCCTGGTACATAAGTTATTTTCTAGAGCGTTTCTTCTATAGAGTTGGTTGTGTTAGGACATGATCACTTACAAAATACCAATGTGGTTTCTTGTATATACTGAAAATCGACCTCAAGCTAGCATGCATCGGAATCAATTGGGAACTATTGGTCTTATATTAGATTATGTTGTATCTCACCTTGGTTTTAGGGTCATCGTCATCCCATTGTCCTTTACCATGCAGGAGTCGATTATGCCTCCACCTCCACCTCCACCTCCACCTCCTAGGTATTCTACTATTGCACCTACGGGTATAACATTATCCTTCCCCTCCCCCCCCCCCCCCCCCCCCCCCCCCCCCCCCCAAGCAATGCATGAAATGAAGACCCTAAGCAACTATTCTCACTATCGTGTCTAGATTAGATGATAAATAGATTTATCTTAACGTTTCACCCTATAAGTAAAAATAAAACATAAATTAAATAAGAAACATTCATGCAATTATCCACTTAGGGAGTGTTGATGTTGTACTTACCAGAAATCTAAGAATAGTCCCAATACATCCAATATATCGTCAACCGATCAATCTATACAACTGCATGTAATCGCCATGCACACCACTAGGGCTCTTCATATTAACCACTTGATCGACCCGCTATTCCCACATGTGTATATACATTGGATGTTGGATTGGCCAATCAACATCAATCCTCCCTTGCAGTTCGATTTAATGGAGCTTTGGCCGCATGCTCACTAGCTATGAGATATGTTAGAACCACCAAACTACCTAGCCACTCGGTTAAAGAAATGCCACTCAACAATGTGGAAGCATATTAGTGGCACTCGACCCATCTAAATGTGAATGTCGCCTTTACAAAAATCGGGTAAGAGATTAATTACATTCCCATCGTACGACTCCCATTCCACCTAAAGGATAGGAAATTATATTCAGTGTAATCGATCAATATGATGAATTGGAAGGGAAAAAAAATAGGTTTCCTATGACATGTTCTACCTATCGAACGTACCCTGATATGTGCCAACAATGTGGTTGGGCAATACTGAGTGTCCCTCCTTGTGTTCCAACATGCCGCTAATAGACTACCAAATTCTATATATAGTTCATGTTGGTTAAAGCATGTCGAGTCTATTTTTTGAATTCTCATTCCTAATCCGATCTAGACTAGACCCTATGCTCATCTAATGTAGATCCTCGACTTGAGTTAGGAATTTCGTTTGATTTTTGGAGTCGCTACCCAACTGTTGTTGGGAAATATTGAATTAAGACTAAAGGAACGGATTAGTCTTAATTTGGACCACCAGTCGTCGTTATTTCCTCTTCTCGTTTTGAAAAAGAGGAAAAGGGAAAACCAGAGTTTCTAAGTCCGGAGGCTAACCTATTAAAACCTTTACGGTTACCACCTAATCTCCTAAAATTGTTCCTATTTACAAATGTGCTTCATTGTGTTTCTGTTACTTTTTATTATATTATTTCAAGAAAATGATTTTTTTTATTTTTATGGGTTGACCCGAATGGGTACCTACGTACCTACTACTCAGGATCAAACAAGTCGTAGTTCGCTTTTTCTGAAAATTTTTAAGTGGGTTTGTGAATTTTAATTTTGAAATCTCATTTGCTTTATGTTCTTAACATTTTTGGGATTTTTTCTAAAAATTTTAAGCCTAAGCTTTAATCTGATTTTTGAAAATGATTTTTAGGAAAAAAACATCAATTTTGGATTTATTTGAAGAAAATGATTTTTCTAAGTGCCAAAACTCATTTTGATTTTGTGATTTTTATTATTCTTTTTTTATTATTATTTTTATGATTTTTTTTATATAATTTTTATGATTTTCATCATTTTTGTGAATTTTTTTTTTAATTTTATCCTAAGTTAATTTCTATCCTACTTTGAAATCTAAAGTTTTATTATTATTTTCCTAATATATTTTTATTTTTCTACATTTTATTATTTTATTATTTTTTTCTTTTTTTTTCTTATTTATTATTTTTCTACATTATTAAATTCTAGAAAAATCTAATTTCTACATTTTCCTATTTATTAAAACAAAACATAAACCAATAAATAAATAACTAACAAAATAACAAATAATAAATTAATTAATTAATTAATTCGGAATAAATAAATAAAAAAATAATTAATTAAATAAAATAAATCTGAAAAATCCAACTTACCTGGATCGGGGTCGATGCGCGGGTCGGGTCGGTTGGGTCGAATTGATTGGACACGGCGACGGAGGAGGCTCTTTTGACGCGGGTGAGGTGTCAAATCTTAGCTTCTCGAGGGTGCTAAATCCAATGGTGGTGGTGGTTCACTCCCAGATCGCCTCCTGGTAGTGGTTCAACTCCGGTCGGTGCTCGCGGTTTTGGGCTCTTCTCCGATGCTCTCCGATTCACTCCTTTCTCTCGATTGTGATCTCTGCTTTGGCTTCCTCACCTCCTCCTCTATTTATAGGCACTTGAAACCGAGCTGGATAAGCTCGGATTTCCTCCGATTGAAGCTAATCGGATTTTCGGTTAAAAAGCCAACTCCGATTTGTGTCTATCCATCGATTTGTTGCGATTTGATTCCAATTAGATAATGTTTATCTTATTTCTGTTGAAGATCTGTTGGATTTGTGCAAAAAATCGAATCGAAACGGCCAAAATACGAATTTTTCCTTCCGCCGGCGATCTTAGGCTCAAGGTAGGAGACGATCACGTGCCCGGCGCGTGCACTTCCTCCAGCCAATCAAATGCTGCCACGTGTCCTGGGTAAATGAAAAATTCGCAAAACGCGGAAACTGCTTCCCCTGCGTTTCGAACCTGTGACCGAGCCCCCCTGCGCATGCCTTAGCCATGGTCCGGACCAGCTGAGCTAGCCCATTTTCCTGATTTTCTTTTATTCGCAAATTACATATATGCAATGCGATTTTTTTATTTTTTTGTATTTTTTGAAATTTCAAAAATTTGTAAAAATTATTTATTATTTATTATTGCCCTTTTTGAAATCATTTTTCAAAATTGATGTTTTTTCCTATTTATTTTTATTTTTTGAATATTTTTAATTATTTATGCTAAATTAGGGAAAAATTGGAAAAATTTGAGAAAAAATTGGAAATTGATTATTATTTATTATTACTCCTTCCTAGGGCAAAAATGGGGGTGTTTACAGCTGCCCCTCTTTGTAGTAAAGTTTGAAAAACGTGACTACAAAGACAAAAAAAAAACGCCATTTTTGGCCTCTTGAATAGGTTTTTGGTAGGAAAATGTTCCATGAGCTAATAATCCCACGATTTAAGATGGTCCTAACAATTTAGAATATTGTTCCTTCCCAAAAAGTGCTTTATAGGCTGACTAATTGGCGATAGGACACATCTCAAGTGTAGGAATGTATGAGGAATGATAATAGGAAGCGTCTTTATCAGACTTGCAACCTTTGGAAAGAAAATTTACTCAGGAAGCGCCCTTATGAGCTGGCTACTTGTCAACAGAAACGTCTTGCTAGACTAGCAACTGTTTGGAAAAATATTTCCGAAAAGTGCCCCAAGAGCTGACTAATCGGGAGAATTTAGGAAAGTGCCCCTCATGGGCTGACTAACCTTGAATTGAATACCTCAAAACGTGCCTCCTATGGGCTAACCTTGAGGTAGATTTTTAGGAAAGTGCCCCCTATGGGCTGACTAACCTTTGATGGGATTGTCTCAAAAAGTGCCTCCTATGGGCTAACCATGAGAACAGATTTTTAGGAAAGTGCCCCCTATGGGCTGACTAACCTGGAATTGAATTTGCCTCAAAAAGTACCCCTTATAGGCTGACCATGAGGACAAAGTTTTAGGAAAGTGCCCCCTATGGGCTGACTAACCTGGAATTGAATTTGCCTCAAAAAGTGTCCCCTATGGGCTAACCATGAGGACAATGTTTTAGGAAAGTGCCCCCTATAGGCTGACTAACCTGGAATTGAATTTGCCTCAAAAAGTGCCCCATATAGGTTAACCATGAGGACAAAGTTTTAGGAAAGTGCCCCCTATGAGCTGACTAACCTAGAATTGAATTTGTCTCAAAAAGTTCCCCCTATGGGCTAACCATGAGGATAAAGTTTTAGGAAAGTGCCCCTTATGGGCTGACTAACCTGAAATTGAATTTGTCTCAAAAAGTGCCCCGTTTGGGCTAACCATGAGAACAAAGTTTTAGGAAAGTGCCCCCTATGGGCTGACTAACCTGGAATTGAATTTGTCTCAAAAAGTGCCCCCTATGAGCTAACCATGAGAACAAAGTTTTAGGAAAGTGCCCCTTATGGGCTGACTAACTTGGAATTGAATTGTCTCAAAAAGTGCCCCCTATGGGCTGACCATGAGAACAAGGTTTTAGGAAAGTGCCCCCTATGGGCTGACTAACCTAAGATAAAAACGATATCTCAAAAAGGTGCCTTTATAGGCTAACCTTAGAAAAGACATAGGGAAGTGCCCTTTTTTGGGTTGACTACCTTATTAAGATGAATGTTTAGACAAGTGCCCAACTATGGGCTGACTCATTTTGTGCTTTTGAATATGCTTTCTACAGCCTGAACTAAATGATGTGATAGTTATGCTTGCCAGTTTATCGTGGATAGCAACCAAACAACCGAACCTTCGTGCTAGTTTGCTTCTGCTTCATTTCTTCTTATCTTGACATGGGGTTGAAAATTTTGATGTGCTCCCTTTCTTTATGCGCAAGGCTCTTTTGATGGTAATGTTATCCTAATAATGCGCTAAGTTCTAATGCTCAAAAGTAGATAGAATTATATTACCAAATACATTGAGATTCATTATCATTTCAGCATTTATCTTTCATTGGTGATATGGTGGGTAATGTGTTTAGGAATATTTGTTGTGATGAGAATTGATTGTTGATCATTCAGGGATATTAACTTTGCTTGTGAAAAGTAAAAATTTAACTCGACGAAATTTATATCGAACATTGGCTTTCATAAACATTGGCAAAATTTCAATTTCCTTGCCTAAGGATAGTACATCTTTACAGCATCTGTGTTAATGGGGTCTCTCAATTCTGGACCATCCATTTGAGTTAATATCAGAGCACCTCCTGATAAAACCTTTTTTACCACATAAGGGCCTTCATAGTTTGGGGTAAATTTCCCTCTGGAGTCTTGGGCGTTCGGAAGAACCTTCCTTAGTACCAGATCCCCCTCTTTAAAGTACCGAGGTCTCATCTTCTTGTTAAATGCTCGGGCCATTCTTTGTTGATAACACTGGCCATGACAAAAGTACGGTAAATCTTCTTTCATCAATCAGATTCAGCTAATCAAGCCTCTTCTTTACCCAATCTGATTCGGCTAACCGAGTTTCTGACAAGATTCTGAATGATGGTATCTCAACTTCAACTGGTAGCACTGCCTCTGTACCATATACCAATGAGTAAGGGCTAGCTCCTGTAGATGTTCTTATTGAAGTCCTGTAAGCCATGAGAGCAAACGGTAACATTTCATGCCAATCTTTGTAAGTTGTTGTCATTTTCTCGATGATCTTCTTAATATTCTTGTTAGCTGCTTCTACTGCCCCGTTCATTTGAGGTCGGTAGGGAGTTGAATTTCTGTGGTTTATGTGGAATTGTTGACATAAACCTGTCATCGATTTGTTGTTAAGATTGGTACCGTTGTCGGTGATGATGAACTCAGGAACTCCATATCGGGCTATTATGTCCCTTTTTAAGAAGCGGACTATTACCTCTTTTGTGACATTGGCATATGATGAAGCTTCTACCCACTTGGTGAAGTAATCAATCGCTACCAGTATAAATCTATGGTCGTTGGATGCTGTCGGAGTGATAGGGCCAATTATGTCGATTCCCCACATGGAGAATGGCCATGGTGCTGATAATAAGTGTAGCTCGTTGGGCGAAGCATTTATCCAGTTTGCGTAGACTTGACACAGATGACAGTGCTTGACATATTTTATGTAATCTGATTCCATGGTCAACCAATAATATCCCAACCTCATGATTTTTCGGGCTAACATGTAGCCATTCATATGAGGTCCACATACTCCTTCATGTACTTCTTTCATCAGTTCGCGTGCTTCATCTTTGTCCACACATCTCAACAAGGTGGTATCAGCTGATCTTTTGTAGAGAATAGACCCACTTAATAGGAAACTTGCCAACCTTCTGAGTGTTCTTTGGTCATTCTTGCCAGCCATTTTGGGGTATTCACCTTCTTGGAGAAAGGTCTTGATGTCGTGATACCAGGGTTTGTCATCTTGTATCTTTTCAATTGTTAAACAGTAGGCGGGCCCGACTTTCGATGTCTATTTTCATCGGTTGAACTTCGGCTCCTCCTGTTATCTGGATCATAGATGCTAGTGTGGCTAGGACATCTGCGAACTGATTCTGAGTTCTCGGGATGTATGTGAAAGTGATTGCCTTGAATTCTTCAATCAGCTCTGTCAAGTGTTGATGATATGGTACCAGTTTGGGGTCTTTAGTCTTATATTCCCCTCTTGTCTGTAGTATAATGAGTGACGAATCCCCGTATAACTCTAATTCGCGGATTCCCATTTGGCAGGCCATTTTGAGGCCAAGGATACATGCTTCATATTTTGCGATATTATTGGTATAGGGAAATGTAAGTCTCGTCGCTGCAGGGAATTGAGTGCCATCTGGGGATATCAATACTGCCCCAATGCCACAACCGAATACATTGGCAGCTCCATCAAAAAACAGTTTCCATTTCAGGTTTTGCTCTATCCCAACGTCTTCTACCGGCCCATCTTCCACTGTCAATATATTCTCATCCGGAAATTAGGCCTGTAGTTCTTGGGAATCTGTCTCGATAGGGTGTTCCGCCAATTGGTCAGCTAAGGCTTGCCCTTTCATTGAGTTATGATTTATGTATGTGATGTCAAACTCGGATAGGAGCATTTGCCACTTAGAGATTCTCCCTATCAAGGCTGGTTTCTCCGCCAAGTATTTCAAGGGATCATATCTTGTCAGCAACTCAACATGGTAGTAAAAGGTGTATTGCCTTAGTCGATGCATGACCCAAATTAGAGCACAACATGTCTTTTCCACCTCTGAGTACCTCTGTTCCCCATCTATGAACTTCTTGCTCAGATAATATATGGAACGCTCTCTTCCCTCATCATCTTTCTGCCCCAGCACACATCCCATGGATTCAGGGAGTATAGTGAGGTATAAGAATAAGGGTTTTCCTTGTTTCGGGACTATTAAGACTGGAAGTTTTATAAGATAGTCTTTGATTTCCCTGAATGCCTCTTCGCATTCGTCGTCCCATTCTATTGTGGCGTTCTTCTTCAACAGACGGAATAACGGCCAGCATTTGTCGGTGAGCTGTGAGATAAATCGAGCTATGTAATTTAATCTTCCCAATAAGCTTCTTACTTCTTTAACGGAGCGTAGGGAAGGTAATTCTAATATGGACTTTACCTTGTCAGGGTCGATTTTAATGCCCTCCTGGCTTATGACAAACCCTAACAATTTCCCCGTTGTGACCCCAAAAGTACATTTTTCTGGGTTTAACTTGAGCTGAAATTTTCTCAGTCGTTTAAACAATTTTCTCAGGATATCTATATGGCTTTCTCCTTCTTTGGATTTAGCTATCATGTCGTCGACATATACTTCAACCTCTCGATGCATCATGTCGTGAAGTATAGCGACCATAGCTCTCTGATACGTTGCTCCGGCGTTTTTTAAACCGAAGGGCATGACCTTGTAACAGAAAGTTCCCCACGTTGTGATGAAGGTCGTTTTGGTTTTATCTTCCTTAGCCATTTTTATTTGGTTATATCCTGAGAAACCGTCCATGAATGAGAAAAGATGGTTTCCCGCAGTATTGTCTATTAGAACATCAATATGAGGTAGGGGGAAGTTATCCTTTGGCGTGGCTTGGTTTAAGTCCCGAAAGTCTACGTATACGCGTACTTTTCCATTCTTTTTCATGACGGGGACTATATTTGCTACCCACTTTGGGTAGTCGGATACTTCAATGAACCCTATTTCTAGCAGTTTCTTGACTTCTTCTTTGATTTTCAGTAAGATGTCAAGCCTAAATCTTCTCATTTTTTGTTTTTTAGGTTTGACATCTTCCCTTGTGGGAAGCCTGTGAACTACTATTGACTGGTCTAGCCCTAGCATGTCACCATACGACCAGGCAAACACATCTGCATATTCCGTTAATAGCTTGGTTATCTTACATTTTTGCTCGGCACACAAACTGGTCCCGATTTTGAGGTTCTTAGGGTTTTCCATGCTTCCTAGATTTACTACCTCCACAGGCTCGTCGATAGAGATTCCACTTTGTTCATATTTTAGCCAATTTTCTTGTACTATTTCGTGGTCTAAGGTATCGCCTTCAACAACTGACCCAGCAGCGTTGGAAACGATATCAGCGTTTTTACTTTCTACCTGCGCGAAATATCCCTGATGTTCGATGGTAGGAGATCTGAGTAAAATGAAAGCATATATATAAGAAGAAAACAAATTGCACTTGAATTTGATAAAGAGTCTCAATAAAATTTGTTCAATAATCATTCTCTATTTTTTAGTTAACCTAGAGCTATTGATAGGATAACAAAACCAATTGTTTAGAGCCGAATGCTGACTGGACATGCAGGGGGTTGGGTTCCCATTGCTGTCGTCACCCCCCGCTTATCCGAGGCTCTTGAACGATGTTTGCCTTTTGGAAAGATTGTTAGAGAGGTGGGATGCACATCTGGGTGTCAATCAGCTTCCCCCTTATTCTGCCTTTGACAACTTTTGTTTGTGCTTCTTCTGCGGCTGTAGGAACGTACTCAATGCTAGTGTTGTTGACAATTGATTGACAATGTAATATTGAAACTTTACTTTTATTAATATTGAATAATTTTTTGGAGTTCGATAATCAAAATAAAAGATTACAAATAATGATCTACTTCCTAGTTCTTTTAGTCTTCTGTTGTGGAGGCTCAGGCTTCCCATTGATGACGGCTTCCAGTGCTTTAGTCTTTCTCCAATTGTGCTTCTAAGGCCTTGTTCCTTTGGGTTGTACAAGGTAAACCAATGGTCCAATACCAATTTTGGGTCCAAAGGTTTGTACACTCGAATTTCTTTGCGGAGGAGACGGTCAATTGTGGTGTTAGCCATCTATTTTACAATAAGAAATCGCCTAATTACAAACAAGACTATGAAAACATTACAGGGAAATAGATTCGAACTCCATGAACAAAATAACAAACCATTACATTGTCATCAATTGTCAACCCCCTTATGATGTCATGTATGCAAGTAGGTTGGTTCTAACTAGTTCCTGAGCTCTATGGCCTCCCGCATTCTCGAAGAAATGGATCTCAGGCCATATCGAAGCATAGGGTGGGGTAGCCTAATCGGTCCCGAACGGTGAATCAACTCACTTTGCCCGAAACCTACACAATAGCTCCTCGTCTTAGGTTTCTAGGACGGCCTGGGTTCGACCGCATCTACACAAACATATGTATGCATGCTGAACCCTATAGCAAAGAAACTAGAATCTAACTAATTCCTGAAAAGTTAGTAACAGAGTAATAATTTAAACACATTTCTTAAAGAGAACAATTTGAAGATTCAAGTGGCTTAGCCTACTGGCATGGGTCCTTAGTGGAGTCGCCATCCTATCGAGTCTAATTTTTGAATTCCCATTCCTAATCCGATCTAGACTAGACCCTATGCTCATCTAATGTAGATCCTCGACTTGAGTTAGGAATTTCGTTTGATTTTTGGAGTCGCCACCCAACTGTTGTTGGGAAATATTGAATTAAGACTAAAGGAGCGTATTAGTCTTAATTTGGACCACTAGTCGTCGTTATTTCCTCTACTCGTTTTGAAAAAGAGGAAAAGGGAAAACCAGAGTTTCTAAGTCCGAAGGCTAACCTATTAAAACCTTTTCGGTTACCACCTAATCTCCTAAAATTGTTCCTATTTAGAAATGTGTTTCATTGTGTTTCTGTTACTTTTTATTATATTATTTCAAGAAAATGATTTTTTTTATTTTTATGGGTTGACCCGAATGAGTGCCTACGTACCTGCTACTCAGGATCAAACAAGCCGTAGTTCGCTTTTTCTGAAAAATTTTACGTGGGTTTGTGAATTTTAATTTTGAAATCTCTTTTGCTTTATGTTCTTAACATTTTTTGGATTTTTTCTAAAAATTTTAAGCTTAAGCTTTAATCTGATTTTTGAAAATGATTTTTAGGAAAAAAACATCAATTTTGGATTTATTTGAAGAAAATGATTTTTCTAAGTGCCAAAACTCATTTTGATTTTGTGATTTTTATTATTCTTTTTTTATTATTTTTATGATTTTTTTTATATAATTTTTATGATTTTCAACATTTTTGTGAATTTGTTTTTTAAATTTTATCCTAAGTTAATATCTATCCTATTTTGAAATGTAAAGTTTTATTATTATTTTCCTAATATTTTTTATTTTTCTACATTTTATTTTTTCTTTTTTTTTTCTTTTTTATTTTTTATTTTTTTTTCTTTTTTATTATTTTTCTACATTATTAAATTCTAGAAAAATCTAATTTCTACATTTTCCTATTTATTAAAACAAAACATAAACCAATAAATAAATAACTAACAAAATAACAAATAATAAATTAATTAATTAATTAATTCGGAATAAATAAATAAAAAAATAAATTAATTAAATAAAATAAATCCGGAAAATCCAACTTACCTGGATCCGGGTCGGTGCGCGGGTCGGGTCGGTCGGGTCGAATCAGTCGGACACGGCGGCGGAGGAGGCTCGTTCACGGCGTTCCGACGGTCTTTTGACGCAGGTGAGGTGTCGAATCTTAGCTTCTCGAGGGTGCTAAATCCAATGGTGGTGGTGGTTTACTCCAGATCGCCTCCCAGTGTGTCAACTCATCGGTGCTCGCGGTTTTGGGCTCTTCTCTAATGCTCTCCGATTCACTCCTTTCTCTCACCTTCTCTCGATTATGATCTCTGCTTTAGCTTCCTCACCTCCTCCTCTATTTATAGGCACTTGAAACCGAGCTGGATAAGCTCGGATTTCCTTCGATTGAAGCTAATCGGATTTTCGGTTAAAAATCCAACTCCGATTTGTGTCTATCCATCGATTTGTTGCGATTTGATTCCAATTAGATAATGTTTATCTTATTTCTATTGAAGATCTGTTGGATTTGTGCAAAAAATCGAATCAAAACGGCTGAAATACGAATTTTTCCTTCCGCCGGCGATCTCGGGCTCGAGGTAGGAGACGATCACGCGCCCGGCGCATGCACTTCCTCCAGCCAATCAGATGCTGCCACGTGTCCTGGGTAAATGAAAAATTCGCAAAACGCGGAAACTGCTTCCCACGCGTTTCGAATCTGTGATCGAGCCCCCCTACGCGCGCCTTAGCCATGGTCCGGACCAACTGAGCTAGCCCATTTTCCTGATTTTCTTTTATTCGCAAATTGCATATATGCAATGCGATTTTTTTATTTTTTTGTATTTTTTGAAATTTCTAAAATTTGTAAAAATTATTTATTATTTATTATTGTCCTTTTTGAAATCATTTTTCAAAATTGATGTTTTTTCCTATTTATTTTTATTTTTTTGAATATTTTTAATTATTTATGCTAAATTAGGCAAAAATTGGAAATTGATTATTATTGATTATTACTCCTTCGTAGGGCAAAAATGGGGTGTTTACAAAGGGTGCTATGTAGGGAAATCTATCTTAGGTCTACACTTACAAGAGAACGGCAGTCCCTCTAATTTTATGTGTTGACAATGATGATGCAATACAAAGTTAATAATATAACCATGCTAGACATGTAGACCCTTGGCTATACATCCTAGCAAAGTCAAAATGCTCTAACAAAGGTAACCACATTGTGTAGATGAGGGCACTAGATTTTTCGGCAAGGATAAATTCCCCCAACAACTGCATTATGTATGCTCAACTATATCGATGGATTTTCTTAGCATCTGCATTAGGTGGGAGCAATCAGAACATATCACACAACCACGTCATGCTAATGCAACCCCCCTACTGCTAGGCCTCGACCTTACCCCCAACAATTCTTCACAGATTAAACCCTAATCTAGGCAACTACTCCCTGTAACTACTTGACCATTAACTGGGAATCCTAATTGAATCTCCACATCCTATAGGATGATAGTAAACTCCCCTATTAGCATGAGGAATGTGTGTGTCTCTAGCCTTCATTGCTCCACTAATGTTGTAATCATGTGCTAATTCAATGAAATGAACAATAGGTGGCTCGCATCTTTGAATCCCACCAAATGCAGGTATGGCTCCATTCAAGGATCGAGGGGGATGGTCCACTTGTCATGACGAAGTGACAACTCGCAACATCAACCATTGAGGGTTGATTGATCCTATAATGATAATAAGTGAAATGTTATAATATTCATAATACGACATAAACTAATCAATCATTGAAAGGTCATTTACCTCTTCATCCCAGATGGCCTGTGATCGATGTCTCTCCTGTTGCGTCAAAGATTTAAAATATGTTAAGCACATCGTATATGGAAAAAAGTCCCACCTAGCATAAGTTGACATAAAGCTTGAAGTTTGTCAATGGATACTGTGTTAGTAGATGCATTGTCAAAACCGATTGAAAATATATTTTTTGTCAAACCGTATTCACCTAAAATAATACTTATAATACAAAAAATATTTTGCAACATATAGTGCTCGTTGAAAACTCTTAACACTATTAGTTTTTTTTTTTTTTGTACCTATCATGCATTTTCTATCCAGTGGCATGTAACTCTCATGTATGAATCTTCCTACCATAAATCGGTCCATATATCTATGCAAATAGAAAGATGTGTTACAAGAGAATTAAAGAGTGGCTAATATCCCATTTTGATACAGCTTCACGATACTGTTTTCGGGTCATAACTATGTGAGCTTAGTTTCAATACTTCCCACTCATACTCCAACCGATGCTTCGAAGATGTGTGACTCCATGATGAGTTACATTTTGCTAAGAATTTGGTGAGTAAAACCTATTGCCTCTCAACAAAATATGAAAATAGACCTCCTCTTATGATCTATCTGACTGGGAAATTTGTTGTTGTGACTTATCTATCTCGAACTCTGTAGGGTGCTTTGATCATATGTACTTGTTGAGAGTGTCATACCCCTCCCCCTTCTTCTATGTGCAACTTGATCGATAGTAGTTGTAATACGCATGGGTACTCCCATCTTTCCCTTTAATTTTACGAAAATATTTAGTAAAAATATCAAATTTAAGTAGTGTAGGTGGTTTACTCGTAAAGCTGGATGGGTTACATAATATCGTGGCAATAGTTAACTTTGTCCACCGGAGTCATGTGCTCAAAACCTGGGGGTTACATAATCAAATCCTCTAGCCACTCGTTGGTGAAGTCATGGATATCATAATCCTCAACTTCAAAAAATTGCTTAGGTGTAAATTGCACAGATTTTCCTTTATCGCCTTTTCCAAAACTACTCTTCTTAGAAGAAGATGAAGCACAAAAAAAAACTTTCCAATTTTTGAAATTAGTATAAAAAGAAAATATTGATATGAGCAAATTAGAGGATAGAAAATATTAAGGAGTTCAGAAGCTATATAACAAAAGCTATTGAAGAACATAGAAAATATTGATGAGAGAATAGAAAATATTGATGAGTTCACAAGCTATGTAATAAAAGATATTGAAGAGCACAAAAACTGTTAGTGGGAGCATAGAAAATATTGAATGCACAAGAGTAAGTGTACTTTTTTTTTTCTTATAAATACTAAGGCATGAATTTATATAACTTCCTTATACCATTTAAATTTTTCTACTCCCTCACAATATTTAAATTCAAAAATTTGAATGCGTCCACCTATGCTTGCAAGCCTACAACTCTAGTTAAATTCTTTCAAACTACCATTGCTCCTTTATAAACATTTGTCTGTATGAATTGTCATCTTTTTTTTTTCTCCACTGCTTGTAAGCTTACAAATCTATGTGTGCATTATTTTCAAATCGTGGTGTAAATGTTGCAAACAATTGTCTACTTTCAATGTTTTCATGCCCGATAAATATTCATTTAAAAAATTTACACTATTTTTATAGACATTTCATCCACTTCTTCAAATCGTTGCAGCTCTTGAAAATAACCGCTACAATCCTAACCGAACCTCGTCCAATTTTCCTTTGTTCTATAACAACTTTTGTAGCCTTTGACTTGTTTGTTTTTTCTTTTCTTGAGAAGAACCGTGGGCCAAACTGACAATTTGTCATCTAGTTCACAACCCACTAGTTCAATCGAGTTGCTCAAAGCAACCTAGACTAAACCCATCAGCCTGATGGGTTAGACCCGTCATTAAATCTACCTGGCTGGTTCAAAGGCCTAAATCGACCCTTTGTCCATAACTACTCCAACCTATTATCCTCTCCCCAGTTCTTAAGACATATAAGACATCACTATTCTCTTGGCATGACAACTTGCATGGGGCTTGCCGTATGCTATTTGAATATAGGGTATCAAGAAATTTTAAGATGCCTTTCTTATCAACTTCCTTAATATTTAGATTTAGCCTTCTTTAATGCTGTAAGATTGGTTTGTAGTTCTCTTCCATCATAATTCAATGTATATAAAGAGTTGGGCGGGTCCCTTTAATGTCTAATATTCTCTCACGTACTATCCTCTTCTTAGTTCTCAACACATACAATACAACCAATCATTATGTTCTTTGCCTGAAACTTAACACTCAATGTAATAGGCAAGGTACTCTTATCTCTCAAGAAGGCCTACTTTAAGTGAGAAGGCAAAGATTTCAAGTCAAACATAGGAGGGCACTCAATAGAAAGAGGAGAAACCAATGGTCTTTTCTCTAGAATCTTAAACTCATACCTAGGCAATCTTTAAGTAAATGGTGATGCCTCTAGGCATTGAGCTATTATTAACACCATTGAATCTTCATCACTAATAATCCCTCCATTCTCCAAACAAAGCTCTAACACCATTGAATCTTCATCACTAATAATCCCTCCATTCTCCAAACAAAGCTCTAAGGGTTCTTTAACATCTAGGACCCTAAAATGCTCTATAGCCAAGCTATCTATCACATCAACTTTGTGACAATCATTAAATGAGGATGAATGTATTCTAAGTGAGTCAAGAACGTTAAATTCTATAAGCCCAATGTAAATAACTAAGAGGTAGGGGGGGGGGGGGGGGGGGGGGGGGTGGTTAATTCATCTTTGTGAAAAGTCCTTTTCTATGAAAGCACATGAGATTTATCAGAGTTATAGTGCAAAATCTTTAATTGCTTGGATATTCACATAATGTGCGAATAATAACAAGTAAGAACATATTGAGTAAGGTAAAGTAAAAGAGTAAGTATGAGAAAAGATGGGTATAGATGTATAAAGGTTTTTCTTTATGCATTAGTCTTTACTACCAGCTCAACCATTGAGAATCCACTAAGACCAATTTAAGATTGGCAAATTTATAAACATAACTATAGATTCTTAGAACCACCTTTCGATTTGCATGATCTAGCCTTGCTAACCTCCCCAATCGCATGGCATCTTCAATCTTCCAACCACAACTACATCTACAAAGCCGGTGGCTATTTATCCCAACAAGTGGTTGAAGTGAGATCCATTTAGGGTATCAATGAACATAGAAGCAAGATCTCTTCTTGGTAGAGGCATGATGACTCAAGCAGTCATGTCCCTCTATGTATAGGTATACTCTTTGAATGTTACATTAATTTTCTTGTTTATTCTATAAAAATTCAAGAACAAAGGGCCTACCTCCTCATTGAATTGGTACTATTTTTAAATGGCTTGTGCTAACTTACCTTAAATGCTAATTTTATTTAAATCCAATTGAGCATACCATATGAGAGTCGGTCTCATAAGGCTATCTTATAAAGTTTAGGCCATAAGTTAGTCTTATTTAATGAAGTAGCCCTTTTTTTTTTTTCCCTTTCTGGTTTCGTTTCAAGCTCCTTCATTAGGCTTTCGTCATTTTCTCTAGATTTTCCTCTAGCGACTTTAGAGGTAGAATTGGCTACACATTTTCAAGTAAGGCATTGGATTGCTAGATCCAAGAGTTCTATTAGCGAACTTCATATTAGTAGCTTGAGTAAGTTCCCATAGTTGTCCATTGGGTCTAAATTTTGTTCTAAGGCCTAAATTTTTTGTTCCAAGCTATGGCTTGATTTAGGCATTTCAAATCTAAAGCGAGTGAAATTGAGTTTTAGATTAGATCAAACTGTTTCAAAGCACTTTCATAGCCTACAAGAACTCTATCCCATTAGCATTATTTTTTCTTTGTTTTTTCAATTTTTTGAGAGGTCTTTTTGAAAACCTTATTTAAAAGCTTTTTCTTTTTCAAAGAAAAATAAAATGATGCAAACCCAATGTGATCCCTGTGATACTTATACGAATCAACAACTGAAAAATTAATCAAGTTAAAATTGTTTGAAGACTGGTAATTGTTATTTTTTTAATACCAACAATCATGTTTTTGAAAAATTCCTTCTCTTTGTAGATTTTGAATTATTTCGAAAGCTGGCTTTGGAATTTGAAATATTATATATATATTAAAACAAATTGCTAGTGGCATTGCAATAATCGATTAATTATTATAGTTGTTGATCTAATATAGCATGCAATCTAGTAGGTTAAAGATCTCCTAGCTTTGTAACCTTGCAGATTAAATAAACAGGTCTTGGGAGATAGCCTAATCATTTGGATAATGGTAAACATCACTACAGCTTGGGGGGGCATACAATGGTTTTGCATCTTTGTTTTCTAGATTGCTCAAATATGGCTATATCTTAAATAAAAAAAAATAAAATTCAAGGCCTAAAACCCATTCCCATATAATTCTTTACATTTTTTTTCCTACACACTGAACAAACCATTTTATTGAAAAAAGCACTACTTTGTTTGTCTAGTAAAAAAAGTCCCTAACAAAGCTACTAAGTTATCACACCTAAAGTTTTGTTTTTTCCTTAATTATGGGTTTATACTTTCCTTAAAAAAAGAAATACTTCAAAAAAAAATTAGAGTTGCAATTGATTAAAGTTAGAAAAATAAAATGGTTGTTGATTGGGCAGAATAATTTTAACCAAAACACTAGTCTTTTGAAAAATAAAAATTTAGGGTTCAGAGACATTGGGGTTTAAAGCACTAAAAGCTACTAAGTAGACATTTTAAAATAAAGGGTTTATTTTCTATTTTCATAAATTTGAATAATAGAAATAAAACTTATTTATATGGAGAAGAAAAGTAAAAAATATAAAAAAAAATCATTCTTTTTTAGTGCAAAGAAGTTTTTTCTATTTATGATTTTGGGGAAAAGTTTTTTTCTTTAATTTTTAGGGCCGCTCCATAGTTATGTGTGGTTGTTTATTTATTGTTCAAATTCTTTTTCATTTTTTATTTTTACTCTTTGCTTTTAGAAAATGATTTTTATTTTGAAAGAAAATTTATAATTGCAAAAATGATTTTTGTATCATGGTGGTCACTAGAGATGAGAATCACATTGAGCCCATATTTTGAAAGTTAGAGAACGTATTAGTGGTGGTGGTTTGTCAAGAAGCAATGGGAAGTGGTGCTTTATGAAAACCTAGAAATGCTCGATTTAGGTTTGAAATTCAAATGCATTTTAATGGAATTTTGATCAGAGTTTATATTTTTCTTGGTTATATGGTGGTCTAGAATCAATTAAGAGAATGATTAAACAAACAAAAAATTCAAGTTGGCTTGGATTTAGATGAAACTACAGAAAAAGAGAGAGGGTTTATGGGTTTGGTTTCTAGAGTGAGAAATGGAATTGCTGAACAATTCAACAATTCTAGGCATATTTTATCATGATTCTTGTGTTCTTTGAGCTCAGCGAGGAATCTATGTGTGGTGGATGCATCAAATCATGATAAAATTTCAAAATGGCTATAGATGAATTTGACGAACTTTAAATCCTTAATATCTTGTTTTTTTTTTTTCAATTCATGTTTAAGCTTGATTCAACGAACTTTGATTCAATCTTTTTCATCTAATGATCTCTTACCGTTAAGTATAGTTTATCAAGATCGAAAATCAACGAAAATGAGGGACAAAATCACACCTTTGGATTGAAACTAGGATAAGGCTTGTGAAGGCTTTGGTTTAGGGTTGATGTGCATTCATTGTGCACATGTTTGAGCGTTACATACACTAAGCATAAAAAAGAAACTCTACATAAGCAAGTATAAATGTTACCTTTGCTAACCAACCTATGTCTTTCTACTTATTTCTATCTATAACCATTCCTTAAAAAAATTGCTAAAAATAACATCATTATATTAATTTTACTTGAACTCGTTAAACCCTCAAAGTTAAAATTAAGAATGAGTAAGATGTGGGTAATTAATCCTTGACAATCAACACCCATGCACAGTTCCCATGACCAACTAGGATACCAATATTGACGATTGTACTTATGTCATTTTTCCACCTTAATTATTATTATTATTATTATTATCTTTTGGTTTTCTTAACTTTTCTTTTTCTTTTGTAATTTTCTATTTTGTGACTTTTTATGCCTTTTTCTTCTTTTTTTTTACCTAAATATTAGAATAGACTTAAAAATGAAAGGGTAAAAGGGGGTGCCAACAATCACATGACTATTGACAAGTGTCAGAAGACCCTTAATTCTAGTATTTATTAGTTATAATTTTATATGGATTTCATGTAATTTGCGAAGAAAAAGGTACTTATATGATTAAAATTTAATTTTAGGCATCAATTGAGACAAAAGAAAGGTTTAAGGATGATATGAGCAAAGGCGAGATGAAATTTGGCGAAAAATAAAGAAAATTGATTTTCAGTTCAGCACAACATTTAGCACAACCCATGTAGACACTAGTGCTGGATGAAAAAAAATGACTAGTAACTAGTTCTTTTCAGCTCTGCCCTGAGCACGTCCATGCTAGAGGCCGTGCTGAACTAGGCAGTGAAAAATAACATGTTTCGAAGTCAGTACGGCCTCGAGCACAGCCATGTTGTTGCCCATGCTGAACCCTATTTTCGTAGAACTATAAATAGACGCCTTGTTTTATTTTTAAAAAAAGAATTTTTCCTTTTGGCTTCATTCTGAAAACCCTAGAGGAGCTTTTGTAGCGACCCACTAATAGAGCCATTTTATACTCAATCTTTATAGTATAAATTGTGTTAAATTATTATTGATTTTATAGAAATCATAAGGAAATGGTACTTTAATTCTATCATCGTGATAAATTAGGTTAAATGGAGTCAAGGATGCTAATTCAAGTATTTTAGAGAAGTCATCTACAACTTGGATCAAGACAAGAAATTACACCACCGGAGGAAGCACGGTTTAAGGCACGGCCAAGGTTCAAACCGTGTTACACACTGGACAAGAAGGCGAAAATGAGGTCTTTGAACAGAGAGAGACACGTCTTAAGGCACGGCCGTGGTGGAACCCGTGGGATAAACCGTGCTTGAAGCCGTGGTGGAAGCCAGGACCAAGGAGAAGAAAGTGTGGAACATCAACCAGATGAAGGCACGGCTTGAAATCTAGCCGTGGTTGTAACCGTGCTACACACTGGACATGGATGAAGACTTCAAGATTATGCACAGACGAAGGCACGGCTTGAAATCTGGCCGTGCGTGTAACCGTGGTTCACACTGGGCGCGGTTGAAGACTTGAAGAATATGCACAGAGGATGGCACGGCTTAACCCACGGCCATGTGGTGGGGCGTGCCAGGCAGACGTATCTTCACTTCTCGAAATCTACTTGAAAAAGGAAAGATATTTTCGTATCTTGCTAGCAAAAGATCACATGCTATCCATCTAATAGTATAAATAGAGCCAACCCTAGAGGGTTAGGACAACTTTTGATCTTGGAATCTTGGATCTTGAAGAAGGAAACGCGGAGGCAGAGCAAGCAACCGGGTTCATTATGTTTCTATCTTTTATTTTCGTTTTATTGATGAACATGTGTAGCTAAGCTACTTTTCTAGCCAAAGGGTCATAGATGTTTAATTCTCCACGAATTGTGAGGTCTAATTGACTTGTATTTATTCTATTCTTTGCTTTCGTGTATTCATATATCTTCTGATCGTTTTGTCATTATTATCTTTGTTGATTGGTATGAATAGAGCTCTTCTACTCAATTAGCAAGTTAATATATTATCAACTAGCACGTCAAATCCGTAATTGTTTGATTGTTCTAGTCTTAGTGATGCAATAACATGTTTGGTTATAAAAGAGATGATCGAATTCATGTTATGGAGGTGTGTGATCATGTTTAAATTGGTTATCTTATAATCTACTGGCATGAATTGGTAGTCTCTCTAGATCTTAATGCTATTGATAGATTAAATCCTAAGCGTTTGTCTAAGGGTTGTTTAATCAATAAGAGAAATAATTCAAAGCGCTTGTCCGAGGTTATCGAGGAAGTAAGGAGAGATAGGTTGTTAGAGCTTGTTAATAACCATAACCAATTTATCTAGAACAAGAATAGAGAACATTTGCATCGATGATCAATTCCTAGAATTAAACCATCTTAATTCCTTTGGCTAGGCTTTTACCAATATCTGATTTTCTTACCTTGTTTTACTTTATTTGATTCACAAACAAAACCCCCCATTTTCCTTTTTCTTATTGTTCTCTTTGAATAGAAATATCTTTACCAATCCCTGTGGATTCGACCCTACTCACCACTATATGCAAATCATATAATTGTCTAGGAGTAGGTTTTATTTTTGTTGGATTCGACACCCATCAAATTTTGGCGCCATTGCCGGGGATTGGTGTCAAATTTATTTCTATTCTTGTATGACTCGTTCTTCTCAGATAGGTGAACTAACTTATAATCCGGAGATTGAGAAGACTCTAAAGAGGCTACGACAAGAAGCTAGATCATCCCCCGGACCGAACTTAGTATCGGACTTGTCTGATTCATCCCTTGATTCTAAAAAAGAGGACGACATGGCAAATCTCGAGAGAACCTTAAGGGAGTTGGCTGCACCGGATGTGAATCAACAACCACTTTGTATTCACTATCCCGAACTAGCCATGGAATTCGAATTGAAATCTGGGTTGATACATCTGCTACCTACATTTCATGGTCTTGAGAATGAAGATCCTCACAAGCATTTGAAAGAGTTTCATATAGTGTGTTCTAGTATGAGGCCGCAAGGAATAACCGACGATCAAATCAAGCTACGTGCTTTTCCATTTTCTTTAAGTACTAAAGCTAAAGATTGGTTGTTTTATTTGCCTCCAGGTTCTATCACCACTTGGACAGATATGGTGAGACTCTTCTTGGACAAATTCTTCCCCGCATCCAGAGCCGCTGGTATAAGAAGAGAAATTTGTGGTATAAAACAAAGGGACACCAAGACTCTTCATGAGTATTGGGAAAGGTTCAAGCAACTGTGTGCAAGCTGCCCACAACATGGGATATCCGAACAACTCCTCATCCAATATCTCTACGAAGGCCTACTTCCGATGGAGAGGAAGATGATGGATGCTGCAAGTGGAGGCGTCATAGTAAACAAAACCCCTGGTTAAGCTAGGGAATTGATCTCCATTATGGCTGCCAACTCGCAACAATTTGGGTATAGGCATGATACGTCTTCAAGGAAGGTAAATGAGGTAAATGTGTCTAACCTTGAACATCAAATTTCTAATCTTACCTCCCTTGTGCAGCAGCTAGCTCTTGGAAAAACGCAGCAGGTGAAGGCTTGTGGAATTTGCGCTGCTCCTAATCATCCGACCGACATGTGCCCCACATTGCAAGATGACAATCATGAACACGCCAATGCTGTAGGCGGATTTCCAAGACAACCGCAAAGGAAGTATGACCCCTACTCGAATGCTTACAATCATGGATGGAGGGATCATCCTAACTTCTGATATGGCAATAACCCACAAAGTTTCCAACAATTCCAGCCTAAGCCATCACACCACGTACCCCAAGCTCCTTCTACTTTAGGTATGCCCCTTGAGGATATTGTTAAGTCTCTAGCTGTTAATACCAAACAATTTCAGGAGGAAACAAAGCAAAGCATTCAAAACTTGGAGAATCAGGTAAGCCAACTTGCTTCAGTCGTAAACAGGTTAGAAACTCAAGGTAAGTTACCTTCTCAAACTATTACAAACCCGAAGTAAAGCGTTAATGCAATTACCTTGAGAAGTGGAACAGAATTGCAGGGATCAAATAAGAAAGGAAATCCGTCTAATCTTGAGGAAGAGACCAAGAAAGAGACTTCGACTCCGAGCCAGCAGGGCGACCAGATTAGCAAGTCTCTAGATAAGCCATCGAAGGTCACATTGATACCACCTCCTTTCCCCTCCAGATTAGCGAAATCCAAGAAGGAAGCGGAAGAAAAAGAGATTCTAGAAACGTTTCGTAAAGTCGAGGTAAATATTCCTTTACTTGATGCAATTAAGAAATACCGCGCTATGCTAGATTCCTCAAGGACTTGTGCACTAACAAAAGGAAGCTGAAAGGCAATGAAAAGATTAGTGTGAGTGAAAATGTTTCAGCTATTATTCAGAAGAAGCTTCCTCCTAAATGTAAGGACCCAAGTATGTTCGCCATTCCTTGCAAAATAGGTAGTCTTGGAATCACTAAAGCCATGTGTGATCTAGGAGCTTCTATCAATGTCATGCCTTTGTCTGTTTATCAACGTTTAAATGTTGGTCCTTTAAAGGAAACGAGTATTATTGTTCAACTTGCTGATAGGTCCAATGTTTATCCTGAGGGAGTTCTAGAGGATGTTTTAGTTCAAGTCAATGGGTTGGTTTTTCCTACTGATTTTTATGTGCTTGACATGGACGATAGTGATTCTCATACTTCATCATTGATATTATTAGGGCGACCATTCCTTAAGACTTCTAAAACGAAAATCGATGTAAATGATGGCACCCTCACTATGGAATTTGATGGTGAAGTGATTAAATTTAACATTTATGATGCCATGAAACATCCTAACGATATCTCTCCTATTTTTGTTACGGATGCTATTAACCCATCTCCTGTTTTTGTTGCGGATATTAACCCATTACCACAGGCACCAAGGCTGGAATCCAAATCCTTATCCGAATATTTAGCCAGGAACGTCTAGCCAAAGACGTTAAAGAAAGGCGCTTCATGGGAGGCAACCCATGTAAAAAAAAAAAGAAAAAATTGTTTTGCATTAGTTTTGGTTTGTTTTAGTTTAGTTTGATTTGATTTTAGTGTAGTTTTGAACTCTTTGGATCGGCTGCAGCAAGGATACATATCATTAGATGACACTTTCCAGAGCTTAAAGGGAGCACTCCAATACCAGGGAAGTACCAATATTTCCTTTCTCTTATTCTCTAATGTCCTTTGTGTTGTTAATTCCTCTTCAATTGTGCTGAACTAGGAACAGTGAGGACACTGTTCAAGCTAAGTGTGGGGGAGAGGATAATAAAATATAGAGAATAGAGAACTAACTTATACTCTGAATGTTTCTCCTTAAGCAATTTTATGCCAAAGTTTTTCAAAATTATCATGAAATCTAGAGATTGTACTAAATGTTGTAATAAACATCTACAAAATGTGAAATTGACTTGTTCAAATGTTTTACTCACCCACTGCTATGATTAGAATACATGGTTAAAATTAAGTAGTGAAATCTTTAAGAAACAAATTTACCTTGTATTTAGCTTTAGAATTGGAAGTCTAAGAGTAGGTCGAGTCCTTAAGTGAAAAATAAACAAGTTTACTTCTAGGTTATATTAGCTACTATATACTCTTTGAAAAAAAAAAAGAATCAAGCATAGCCATTACTCCAATGATTCAACTAATTGAGTTAAGAGTATTCAAACTTGAATGTTAGAGTGAGGAAGAGTCCGTAGGGGTATCTCAAAACCCGGTCACTTGAGTGATGAGCTCGGGATGTTGCCGACTCAATGAAATCACTATAACGATAAGGGCGAAAAAGGCAAAAGTTCATGAAAAGAAGCGGGCAAAAACCCGTCAAAATAGATGCTTGAATAAATCAAAAGAACATGAATGTGAACATTCATTGAATAAAACAAAGATGTATAAAAGGGAGAATATCTAGCAAAGAGCTTATACTATATGCTTTTACTTTATACTGCAAGGATTATATGTTTGCTAATATCCAATGAAGTTTAATTGGGTGTTTTTCCTTAGTGGATTAAGTATTTACTTTTGGAATAAAAATTCTTTTGCTAAACATGAGGATTAAAGTTTGTTTTGTTTAGATTAGCTATTGAATTTTGTCCATAGTAATTTGATCACAGGAAACCAATTGGGCTGAAGTAGTAGACATTAAACTACAAGTCATGAATTACAAATGAATAGATGCTTGGAATGATGAAAAGAAAGTTTGTATAATCTATGATAGATTTCTCAATTGATTTGATGCAATTGCTTGAGGACAAGCAAGAGTTTAAGTGTGGGGGAATTTGATAGAGCCATTTTATACTCAATCTTTATAGTATAAATTGTGTTAAATTATTATTGATTTTATAGAAATCATAAGGAAATGGTACTTTAATTCTATCATCGTGATAAATTAGGTTAAATGGAGTCAAGGATGCTAATTCAAGTATTTTAGAGAAGTCATCTACAACTTGGATCAAGACAAGAAATTACACCACCGGAGGAAGCACGGTTTAAGGCACGGCCAAGGTTCAAACCGTGTTACACACTGGACAAGAAGGCGAAAATGAGGTCTTTGAACAGAGAGAGACACGTCTTAAGGCACGGCCGTGGTGGAACCCGTGGGATAAACCGTGCTTGAAGCCGTGGTGGAAGCCAGGACCAAGGAGAAGAAAGTGTGGAACATCAACCAGATGAAGGCACGGCTTGAAATCTAGCCGTGGTTGTAACCGTGCTACACACTGGACATGGATGAAGACTTGAAGATTATGCACAGACGAAGGCACGGATTGAAATCTGGCCGTGCGTGTAACCGTGGTTCACACTGGGCGCGGTTGAAGACTTGAAGAATATGCATAGAGGATGGCACGGCTTAACCCACGGCCGTGTGGTGGGGCGTGCCAGGCAAACGTATCTTCACTTCTCGAAATCTACTTGAAAAAGGAAAGATATTTTCGTATCTTGCTAGCAAAAGATCACATGCTATCCATCTAATAGTATAAATAGAGCCAACCCTAGAGGGTTAGGACAACTTTTGATCTTGGAATCTTGGATCTTGAAGAAGCAAACGCGGAGGCAGATCAAGCAACCGGGTTCATTATGTTTCTATCTTTTATTTTCGTTTTATTGATGAACATGTGTAGCTAAGCTACTTTTCTAGCCAAAGGGTCATAGATGTTTAATTCTCCACGAATTGTGAGGTCTAATTGACTTGTATTTATTCTATTCTTTGCTTTCGGGTATTCATATATCTTCTGATCGTTTTGTCATTATTATCTTTGTTGATTGGTATGAATAGAGCTCTTCTACTCAATTAGCAAGTTAATATATTGTCAACTAGCACGTCAAATCCGTAATTGTTTGATTGTTCTAGTCTTAGTGATGCAATAACATGTTTGGTTATAAAAGAGATGATCGAATTCATGTTATGGAGGTGTGTGATCATGTTTAAATTGGTTATCTTATAATCTACTGGCTTGAATTGGTAGTCTCTCTAGATCTTAATGCTATTGATAGATTAAATCCTAAGCGTTTGTCTAAGGGTTGTTTAATCAATAAGAGAAATAATTCAAAGCGCTTGTCCGAGGTTATCGAGGAAGTAAGGAGAGATAGGTTGTTAGAGCTTGTTAATAACCATAACCAATTTATCTAGAACAAGAATAGAGAACATTTGCATCGATGATCAATTCCTAGAATTAAACCATCTTAATTCCTTTGGCTAGGCTTTTACCAATATCTGATTTTCTTACCTTGTTTTACTTTATTTGATTCACAAACAAAACCCCCCATTTTCCTTTTTCTTATTGTTCTCTTTGAATAGAAATATCTTTACCAATCCCTGTGGATTCGACCCTACTCACCACTATATGCAAATCATATAATTGTCTAGGAGTAGGTTTTATTTTTGTTGGATTCGACACCCATCAAATTTTGGCGCCGTTGCCGAGGATTGGTGTCAAATTTATTTCTATTCTTGTATGACTCGTTCTTCTCAGATAGGTGAACTAACTTATAATCCGGAGATTGAGAAGACTCTAAAGAGGCTGCGACAAGAAGCTAGATCATCCCCCGGACCGAACTTAGTATCGGACTTGTCTGATTCATCCCTTGATTCTAAAAAAGAGGACGACATGGCAAATCTCGAGAGAACCTTAAGGGAGTTGGCTGCACCGGATGTGAATCAACAACCACTTTGTATTCACTATCCCGAACTAGCCATGGAATTCGAATTGAAATCTGGGTTGATACATCTGCTACCTACATTTCATGGTCTTGAGAATGAAGATCCTCACAAGCATTTGAAAGAGTTTCATATAGTGTGTTCTAGTATGAGGCCGCAAGGAATAACCGACGATCAAATCAAGCTACGTGCTTTTCCATTTTCTTTAAGTACTAAAGCTAAAGATTGGTTGTTTTATTTGCCTCCAGGTTCTATCACCACTTGGACAGATATGGTGAGACTCTTCTTGGACAAATTCTTCCCCGCATCCAGAGCCGCTGGTATAAGAAGAGAAATTTGTGGTATAAAACAAAGGGATACCAAGACTCTTCATGAGTATTGGGAAAGGTTCAAGCAACTGTGTGCAAGCTGCCCACAACATGGGATATCCAAACAACTCCTCATCCAATATCTCTACGAAGGCCTACTTCCGATGGAGAGGAAGATGATGGATGCTGCAAGTGGAGGCGCCATAGTAAACAAAACCCCTGGTCAAGCTAGGGAATTGATCTCCATTATGGCTGCCAACTCGCAACAATTTGGGTATAGGCATGATACGTCTTCAAGGAAGGTAAATGAGGTAAATGTGTCTAACCTTGAACATCAAATTTCTAATCTTACCTCCCTTGTGCAGCAGCTAGCTCTTGGAAAAACGCAGCAGGTGAAGGCTTGTGGAATTTGCGCTGCTCCTAATCATCCGACCGACATGTGCCCCACATTGCAAGATGACAATCATGAACACGCCAATGCTGTAGGCGGATTTCCAGGACAACCGCAAAGGAAGTATGACCCCTACTCGAATACTTACAATCATGGATGGAGGGATCATCCTAACTTCTGATATGGCAATAACCCACAAAGTTTCCAACAATTCCAGCCTAAGCCATCACACCACGTACCCCAAGCTCCTTCTACTTTAGGTATGCCCCTTGAGGATATTGTTAAGTCTCTAGCTGTTAATACCAAACAATTTCAGGAGGAAACAAAGCAAAGCATTCAAAACTTGGAGAATCAGGTAAGCCAACTTGCTTCAGTCGTAAACAGGTTAGAAACTCAAGGTAAGTTACCTTCTCAAACTATTACAAACCCGAAGTAAAGCGTTAATGCAATTACCTTGAGAAGTGGAACAGAATTGCAGGGATCAAATAAGAAAGGAAATCCGTCTAATCTTGAGGAAGAGACCAAGAAAGAGACTTCGACTCCGAGCCAGCAGGGCGACCAGATTAGCAAGTCTCTAGATAAGCCATCGAAGGTCACATTGATACCACCTCCTTTCCCCTCCAGATTAGCGAAATCCAAGAAGGAAGCGGAAGAAAAAGAGATTCTAGAAACGTTTCGTAAAGTCGAGGTAAATATTCCTTTACTTGATGCAATTAAGAAAATACCGCGCTATGCTAGATTCCTCAAGGACTTGTGCACTAACAAAAGGAAGCTGAAAGGCAATGAAAAGATTAGTGTGAGTGAAAATGTTTCAGCTATTATTCAGAAGAAGCTTCCTCCTAAATGTAAGGACCCAAGTATGTTCGCCATTCCTTGCAAAATAGGTAGTCTTGGAATCACTAAAGCCATGTGTGATCTAGGAGCTTCTATCAATGTCATGCCTTTGTCTGTTTATCAACGTTTAAATGTTGGTCCTTTAAAGGAAACGGGTATTATTGTTCAACTTGCTGATAGGTCCAATGTTTATCCTGGGGGAGTTCTAGAGGATGTTTTAGTTCAAGTCAATGGGTTGGTTTTTCCTACTGATTTTTATGTGCTTGACATGGACGATAGTGATTCTCATACTTCATCATTGATATTATTAGGGTGACCATTCCTTAAGACTTCTAAAACGAAAATCGATGTAAATGATGGCACCCTCACTATGGAATTTGATGGTGAAGTGATTAAATTTAACATTTATGATGCCATGAAACATCCTAACGATATCTCTCCTATTTTTGTTACGGATGCTATTAACCCATCTCCTGTTTTTGTTGCGGATATTAACCCATTACCACAGGCACCAAGGCTGGAATCCAAATCCTTATCCGAATATTTAGCCAGGAACGTCTAGCCAAAGACGTTAAAGAAAGGCGCTTCATGGGAGGCAACCCATGTAAAAAAAAAAAGAAAAAATTGTTTTGCATTAGTTTTAGTTTGTTTTAGTTTAGTTTGATTTGATTTTAGTGTAGTTTTGAACTCTTTGGATCGGCTGCAGCAAGGATACATATCATTAGATGACACTTTCCAGAGCTTAAAGGGAGCACTCCAATACCAGGGAAGTACCAATATTTCCTTTCTCTTATTCTCTAATGTCCTTTGTGTTGTTAATTCCTCTTCAATTGTGCTGAACTAGGAACAGTGAGGACACTGTTCAAGCTAAGTGTGGGGGAGAGGATAATAAAATATAGAGAATAGAGAACTAACTTATACTCGAATGTTTCTCCTTAAGCAATTTTATGCCAAAGTTTTTCAAAATTATCATGAAATCTAGAGATTGTACTAAATGTTGTAATAAACATCTACAAAATGTGAAATTGACTTGTTCAAATGTTTTACTCACCCACTGCTATGATTAGAATACATGGTTAAAATTAAGTAGTGAAATCTTTAAGAAACAAATTTACCTTGTATTTAGCTTTAGAATTGGAAGTCTAAGAGTAGGTCGAGTCCTTAAGTGAAAAATAAACAAGTTTACTTCTAGGTTATATTAGCTACTATATACTCTTTGAAAAAAAAAAGAATCAAGCATAGCCATTACTCCAATGATTCAACTAATTGAGTTAAGAGTATTCAAACTTGAATGTTAGAGTGAGGAAGAGTCCGTAGGGGTATCTCAAAACCCGGTCACTTGAGTGATGAGCTCGGGATGTTGCCGACTCAATGAAATCACTATAACGATAAGGGCGAAAAAGGCAAAAGTTCATGAAAAGAAGCGGGCAAAAACCCGTCAAAATAGATGCTTGAATAAATCAAAAGAACATGAATGTGAACATTCATTGAATAAAACAAAGATGTATAAAAGGGAGAATATCTAGCAAAGAGCTTATACTATATGCTTTTACTTTATACTGCAAGGATTATATGTTTGCTAATATCCAATGAAGTTTAATTGGGTGTTTTTCCTTAGTGGATTAAGTATTTACTTTTGGAATAAAAATTCTTTTGCTAAACATGAGGATTAAAGTTTGTTTTGTTTAGATTAGCTATTGAATTTTGTCCATAGTAATTTGATCACAGGAAACCAATTGGGCTGAAGTAGTAGACATTAAACTACAAGTCATGAATTACAAATGAATAGATGCTTGGAATGATGAAAAGAAAGTTTGTATAATCTATGATAGATTTCTCAATTGATTTGATGCAATTGCTTGAGGACAAGCAAGAGTTTAAGTGTGGGGGAATTTGATAGAGCCATTTTATACTCAATCTTTATAGTATAAATTGTGTTAAATTATTATTGATTTTATAGAAATCATAAGGAAATGGTACTTTAATTCTATCATCGTGATAAATTAGGTTAAATGGAGTCAAGGATGCTAATTTAAGTATTTTAGAGAAGTCATCTACAACTTGGATCAAGACAAGAAATTACACCACCGGAGGAAGCACGGTTTAAGGCACGGCCAAGGTTCAAACCGTGTTACACACTGGACAAGAAGGCGAAAATGAGGTCTTTGAACAGAGAGAGACACGTCTTAAGGCACGGCCGTGGTGGAACCCGTGGGATAAACCGTGCTTGAAGCCGTGGTGGAAGCCAGGACCAAGGAGAAGAAAGTGTGGAACATCAACCAGATGAAGGCACGGCTTGAAATCTAGCCGTGGTTGTAACCGTGCTACACACTGGACATGGATGAAGACTTCAAGATTATGCACAGACGAAGGCACGGATTGAAATCTGGCCGTGCGTGTAACCGTGGTTCACACTGGGCGCGGTTGAAGACTTGAAGAATATGCATAGAGGATGGCACGGCTTAACCCACGGCCGTGTGGTGGGGCGTGCCAGGCAACGTATCTTCACTTCTCGAAATCTACTTGAAAAAGGAAAGATATTTTCGTATCTTGCTAGCAAAAGATCACATGCTATCCATCTAATAGTATAAATAGAGCCAACCCTAGAGGGTTAGGACAACTTTTGATCTTGGAATCTTGGATCTTGAAGAAGGAAACGCGGAGGCAGATCAAAGCAACCGGGTTCATTATGTTTCTATCTTTTATTTTCGTTTTATTGATGAACATGTGTAGCTAAGCTACTTTTCTAGCCAAAGGGTCATAGATGTTTAATTCTCCACGAATTGTGAGGTCTAATTGACTTGTATTTATTCTATTCTTTGCTTTCGGGTATTCATATATCTTCTGATCGTTTTGTCATTATTATCTTTGTTGATTGGTATGAATAGAGCTCTTCTACTCAATTAGCAAGTTAATATATTGTCAACTAGCACGTCAAATCCGTAATTGTTTGATTGTTCTAGTCTTAGTGATGCAATAACATGTTTGGTTATAAAAGAGATGATCGAATTCATGTTATGGAGGTGTGTGATCATGTTTAAATTGGTTATCTTATAATCTACTGGCATGAATTGGTAGTCTCTCTAGATCTTAATGCTATTGATAGATTAAATCCTAAGCGTTTGTCTAAGGGTTGTTTAATCAATAAGAGAAATAATTCAAAGCGCTTGTCCGAGGTTATCGAGGAAGTAAGGAGAGATAGGTTGTTAGAGCTTGTTAATAACCATAACCAATTTATCTAGAACAAGAATAGAGAACATTTGCATCGATGATCAATTCCTAGAATTAAACCATCTTAATTCCTTTGGCTAGGCTTTTACCAATATCTGATTTTCTTACCTTGTTTTACTTTATTTGATTCACAAACAAAACCCCCCATTTTCCTTTTTCTTATTGTTCTCTTTGAATAGAAATATCTTTACCAATCCCTGTGGATTCGACCCTACTCACCACTATATGCAAATCATATAATTGTCTAGGAGTAGGTTTTATTTTTGTTGGATTCGACACCCATCAAATTTTGGCGCCGTTGCCGAGGATTGGTGTCAAATTTATTTCTATTCTTGTATGACTCGTTCTTCTCAGATAGGTGAACTAACTTATAATCCGGAGATTGAGAAGACTCTAAAGAGGCTGCGACAAGAAGCTAGATCATCCCCCGGACCGAACTTAGTATCGGACTTGTCTGATTCATCCCTTGATTCTAAAAAAGAGGACGACATGGCAAATCTCGAGAGAACCTTAAGGGAGTTGGCTGCACCGGATGTGAATCAACAACCACTTTGTATTCACTATCCCGAACTAGCCATGGAATTCGAATTGAAATCTGGGTTGATACATCTGCTACCTACATTTCATGGTCTTGAGAATGAAGATCCTCACAAGCATTTGAAAGAGTTTCATATAGTGTGTTCTAGTATGAGGCCGCAAGGAATAACCGACGATCAAATCAAGCTACGTGCTTTTCCATTTTCTTTAAGTACTAAAGCTAAAGATTGGTTGTTTTATTTGCCTCCAGGTTCTATCACCACTTGGACAGATATGGTGAGACTCTTCTTGGACAAATTCTTCCCCGCATCCAGAGCCGCTGGTATAAGAAGAGAAATTTGTGGTATAAAACAAAGGGATACCAAGACTCTTCATGAGTATTGGGAAAGGTTCAAGCAACTGTGTGCAAGCTGCCCACAACATGGGATATCCAAACAACTCCTCATCCAATATCTCTACGAAGGCCTACTTCCGATGGAGAGGAAGATGATGGATGCTGCAAGTGGAGGCGCCATAGTAAACAAAACCCCTGGTCAAGCTAGGGAATTGATCTCCATTATGGCTGCCAACTCGCAACAATTTGGGTATAGGCATGATACGTCTTCAAGGAAGGTAAATGAGGTAAATGTGTCTAACCTTGAACATCAAATTTCTAATCTTACCTCCCTTGTGCAGCAGCTAGCTCTTGGAAAAACGCAGCAGGTGAAGGCTTGTGGAATTTGCGCTGCTCCTAATCATCCGACCGACATGTGCCCCACATTGCAAGATGACAATCATGAACACGCCAATGCTGTAGGCGGATTTCCAGGACAACCGCAAAGGAAGTATGACCCCTACTCGAATACTTACAATCATGGATGGAGGGATCATCCTAACTTCTGATATGGCAATAACCCACAAAGTTTCCAACAATTCCAGCCTAAGCCATCACACCACGTACCCCAAGCTCCTTCTACTTTAGGTATGCCCCTTGAGGATATTGTTAAGTCTCTAGCTGTTAATACCAAACAATTTCAGGAGGAAACAAAGCAAAGCATTCAAAACTTGGAGAATCAGGTAAGCCAACTTGCTTCAGTCGTAAACAGGTTAGAAACTCAAGGTAAGTTACCTTCTCAAACTATTACAAACCCGAAGTAAAGCGTTAATGCAATTACCTTGAGAAGTGGAACAGAATTGCAGGGATCAAATAAGAAAGGAAATCCGTCTAATCTTGAGGAAGAGACCAAGAAAGAGACTTCGACTCCGAGCCAGCAGGGCGACCAGATTAGCAAGTCTCTAGATAAGCCATCGAAGGTCACATTGATACCACCTCCTTTCCCCTCCAGATTAGCGAAATCCAAGAAGGAAGCGGAAGAAAAAGAGATTCTAGAAACGTTTCGTAAAGTCGAGGTAAATATTCCTTTACTTGATGCAATTAAGAAAATACCGCGCTATGCTAGATTCCTCAAGGACTTGTGCACTAACAAAAGGAAGCTGAAAGGCAATGAAAAGATTAGTGTGAGTGAAAATGTTTCAGCTATTATTCAGAAGAAGCTTCCTCCTAAATGTAAGGACCCAAGTATGTTCGCCATTCCTTGCAAAATAGGTAGTCTTGGAATCACTAAAGCCATGTGTGATCTAGGAGCTTCTATCAATGTCATGCCTTTGTCTGTTTATCAACGTTTAAATGTTGGTCCTTTAAAGGAAACGGGTATTATTGTTCAACTTGCTGATAGGTCCAATGTTTATCCTGGGGGAGTTCTAGAGGATGTTTTAGTTCAAGTCAATGGGTTGGTTTTTCCTACTGATTTTTATGTGCTTGACATGGACGATAGTGATTCTCATACTTCATCATTGATATTATTAGGGTGACCATTCCTTAAGACTTCTAAAACGAAAATCGATGTAAATGATGGCACCCTCACTATGGAATTTGATGGTGAAGTGATTAAATTTAACATTTATGATGCCATGAAACATCCTAACGATATCTCTCCTATTTTTGTTACGGATGCTATTAACCCATCTCCTGTTTTTGTTGCGGATATTAACCCATTACCACAGGCACCAAGGCTGGAATCCAAATCCTTATCCGAATATTTAGCCAGGAACGTCTAGCCAAAGACGTTAAAGAAAGGCGCTTCATGGGAGGCAACCCATGTAAAAAAAAAAAGAAAAAATTGTTTTGCATTAGTTTTAGTTTGTTTTAGTTTAGTTTGATTTGATTTTAGTGTAGTTTTGAACTCTTTGGATCGGCTGCAGCAAGGATACATATCATTAGATGACACTTTCCAGAGCTTAAAGGGAGCACTCCAATACCAGGGAAGTACCAATATTTCCTTTCTCTTATTCTCTAATGTCCTTTGTGTTGTTAATTCCTCTTCAATTGTGCTGAACTAGGAACAGTGAGGACACTGTTCAAGCTAAGTGTGGGGGAGAGGATAATAAAATATAGAGAATAGAGAACTAACTTATACTCCGAATGTTTCTCCTTAAGCAATTTTATGCCAAAGTTTTCAAAATTATCATGAAATCTAGAGATTGTACTAAATGTTGTAATAAACATCTACAAAATGTGAAATTGACTTGTTCAAATGTTTTACTCACCCACTGCTATGATTAGAATACATGGTTAAAATTAAGTAGTGAAATCTTTAAGAAACAAATTTACCTTGTATTTAGCTTTAGAATTGGAAGTCTAAGAGTAGGTCGAGTCCTTAAGTGAAAAATAAACAAGTTTACTTCTAGGTTATATTAGCTACTATATACTCTTTGAAAAAAAAAAAGAATCAAGCATAGCCATTACTCCAATGATTCAACTAATTGAGTTAAGAGTATTCAAACTTGAATGTTAGAGTGAGGAAGAGTCCGTAGGGGTATCTCAAAACCCGGTCACTTGAGTGATGAGCTCGGGATGTTGCCGACTCAATGAAATCACTATAACGATAAGGGCGAAAAAGGCAAAAGTTCATGAAAAGAAGCGGGCAAAAACCCGTCAAAATAGATGCTTGAATAAATCAAAAGAACATGAATGTGAACATTCATTGAATAAAACAAAGATGTATAAAAGGGAGAATATCTAGCAAAGAGCTTATACTATATGCTTTTACTTTATACTGCAAGGATTATATGTTTGCTAATATCCAATGAAGTTTAATTGGGTGTTTTTCCTTAGTGGATTAAGTATTTACTTTTGGAATAAAAATTCTTTTGCTAAACATGAGGATTAAAGTTTGTTTTGTTTAGATTAGCTATTGAATTTTGTCCATAGTAATTTGATCACAGGAAACCAATTGGGCTGAAGTAGTAGACATTAAACTACAAGTCATGAATTACAAATGAATAGATGCTTGGAATGATGAAAAGAAAGTTTGTATAATCTATGATAGATTTCTCAATTGATTTGATGCAATTGCTTGAGGACAAGCAAGAGTTTAAGTGTGGGGGAATTTGATAGAGCCATTTTATACTCAATCTTTATAGTATAAATTGTGTTAAATTATTATTGATTTTATAGAAATCATAAGGAAATGGTACTTTAATTCTATCATCGTGATAAATTAGGTTAAATGGAGTCAAGGATGCTAATTTAAGTATTTTAGAGAAGTCATCTACAACTTGGATCAAGACAAGAAATTACACCACCGGAGGAAGCACGGTTTAAGGCACGGCCAAGGTTCAAACCGTGTTACACACTGGACAAGAAGGCGAAAATGAGGTCTTTGAACAGAGAGAGACACGTCTTAAGGCACGGCCGTGGTGGAACCCGTGGGATAAACCGTGCTTGAAGCCGTGGTGGAAGCCAGGACCAAGGAGAAGAAAGTGTGGAACATCAACCAGATGAAGGCACGGCTTGAAATCTAGCCGTGGTTGTAACCGTGCTACACACTGGACATGGATGAAGACTTCAAGATTATGCACAGACGAAGGCACGGCTTGAAATCTGGCCGTGCGTGTAACCGTGGTTCACACTGGGCGCGGTTGAAGACTTGAAGAATATGCATAGAGGATGGCACGGCTTAACCCACGGCCGTGTGGTGGGGCGTGCCAGGCAGACGTATCTTCACTTCTCGAAATCTACTTGAAAAAGGAAAGATATTTTCGTATCTTGCTAGCAAAAGATCACATGCTATCCATCTAATAGTATAAATAGAGCCAACCCTAGAGGGTTAGGACAACTTTTGATCTTGGAATCTTGGATCTTGAAGAAGGAAACGCGGAGGCAGATCATGCAACCGGGTTCATTATGTTTCTATCTTTTATTTTCGTTTTATTGATGAACATGTGTAGCTAAGCTACTTTTCTAGCCAAAGGGTCATAGATGTTTAATTCTCCACGAATTGTGAGGTCTAATTGACTTGTATTTATTCTATTCTTTGCTTTCGGGTATTCATATATCTTCTGATCGTTTTGTCATTATTATCTTTGTTGATTGGTATGAATAGAGCTCTTCTACTCAATTAGCAAGTTAATATATTGTCAACTAGCACGTCAAATCCGTAATTGTTTGATTGTTCTAGTCTTAGTGATGCAATAACATGTTTGGTTATAAAAGAGATGATCGAATTCATGTTATGGAGGTGTGTGATCATGTTTAAATTGGTTATCTTATAATCTACTGGCATGAATTGGTAGTCTCTCTAGATCTTAATGCTATTGATAGATTAAATCCTAAGCGTTTGTCTAAGGGTTGTTTAATCAATAAGAGAAATAATTCAAAGCGCTTGTCCGAGGTTATCGAGGAAGTAAGGAGAGATAGGTTGTTAGAGCTTGTTAATAACCATAACCAATTTATCTAGAACAAGAATAGAGAACATTTGCATCGATGATCAATTCCTAGAATTAAACCATCTTAATTCCTTTGGCTAGGCTTTTACCAATATCTGATTTTCTTACCTTGTTTTACTTTATTTGATTCACAAACAAAACCCCCCATTTTCCTTTTTCTTATTGTTCTCTTTGAATAGAAATATCTTTACCAATCCCTGTGGATTCGACCCTACTCACCACTATATGCAAATCATATAATTGTCTAGGAGTAGGTTTTATTTTTGTTGGATTCGACACCCATCAAATTTTGGCGCCGTTGCCGAGGATTGGTGTCAAATTTATTTCTATTCTTGTATGACTCGTTCTTCTCAGATAGGTGAACTAACTTATAATCCGGAGATTGAGAAGACTCTAAAGAGGCTGCGACAAGAAGCTAGATCATCCCCCGAACCGAACTTAGTATCGGACTTGTCTGATTCATCCCTTGATTCTGAAAAAGAGGACGACATGGCAAATCTCGAGAGAACCTTAAGGGAGTTGGCTGCACCGGATGTGAATCAACAACCACTTTGTATTCACTATCCCGTACTAGCCGTGGAATTTGAATTGAAATCTGGGTTGATACATCTGCTACCTACATTTCATGGTCTTGAGAATGAAGATCCCCATATGTCATGTTCTTCTAAAGTCCTTTTGGTAGATGATCTAAGACAATTGTAGGATCGCTAACACATTTCTTCAATGAAGGCACATGGAATACATTATGGATATTGGCTAACTCAGTAGGTAACTCAAGTTCATATGCCACAGCCCCAATCCTCCTCTAAATCTGGTATGGACCAATATAACGAGGACTCAACTTCCCTTTTACTCCAAATCTCCTGACCCCCTTCATAGGTGATACTTTCAAGAACACAAAGTCTCCAACTTGAAACTCTAATGGTTTCCTACGTTTATCAACATAACTTTTCTGTCTACTTTGTGCTATTTGCATTCTAACCTTTATCACCTGAACTTTATCCTTCAGCTGCTGGAGCATTTCTGGTCCCACTACTTGTTTCTCTCCAATCTCATCCCAATATAATGGGGATCTACATTTTCTTCCATATAGGGCTTCGTATGGGGCCATCTGTATAGTACTATGATAGCTGTTATTATATGCAAACTCGATTAGTGGCAAATGTTCATCCCAATTACCACCAAACTCCAAAACACATGCTCTTAACACATCCTCAAGTGTTTATATGGTTCTCTCTGTTTGACCATCTGTTTGAGGATGATAAGCTATACTGAACTTCAATTTGGTGCCCATAGCTTCCTATAGGGTTTGCCAAAATCTAGAAATAAACCTGGGATCTCTGTCAGAAACAATAGAATTTGGTACTCCATGTAATCGCACTATTTCCTTAATATATAAAGTTGCCAAGCGAGATAGTGGCATGCTCTGTCGAATTGGAAGGAAATGGGCTGATTTAGTCAGCCTATCAATGATTACCCAAATAGCATTATGCTGTTTCCTGGTCCCGGGTAATCCTATAACAAAATCTATGGAAATCTGCTCCCACTTCCATTCAGGAATGGAGAGGGGTTATAATAACCCTCCACGTTTTTTATGCTCTGCTTTAACTTGTTGGCAAGTGCTACACTTTGCCACATATTCTGCAATGTCTTTCTTCATCCCAGGCTACCAATACACTGATTTCACATCCCTGTATATCTTATTGCTTCTTGGGTGGTTTGTATAAATGGTATGATGAGCCTCATCTAGAATTGCTTTTTTTATCTTCTCTATTGCTGGAATGCATAATCTACCTTTGAATCTTAATACTCCTGTCTCATCACATATAAAGTCGGGATATCTAATCATATTATTCCTGACTTTTTGCAGTTCCTCATCAGTTAGCTGTGCTTCTCAAATCTGATCTTTCAATGTAGGCTGAATACTCAAACTATTTAATCTAGATTCCACTCCTGGTCATATAATTTCTAACTGTAACTGCTCTAAATCCCTCCACATTTCCACTCTATCAGTGATTAAAGTTGCCAGATTGCTACACTGTTTCCTACTTAATGCATCAGCAACTACATTAGCTTTACCAGGATGATAGTGAATGGCTAGATCATAGTCTTTCATCAATTCCAACCACCGCCTTTGTCGCATGTTCAACTCTTTTTTAGTAAGGATGTATTTCAAACTCTTATGATCAGTATATACATCGCATTTATCACCATACAAATAATGTCTCCAAATTTTTAAAGCAAATATTATAGCAACCAACTCTAAATCATGAGTAGGATAATTCCGCTCATATGGTTTCAACTGACGGGAAGCATATGCTATAACTTTGTCATCCTGCATCAATACACATCCTGGTACTGGATCACTGGTTCACCCTATACAACCCAGAGGAGCAGGCCTTCATCCAGCAAAAAATAGGGCCCATCCTCTCACTAATGAAGATGGAGATGAACTTGCCCTTGGTACGAGCCATGCTCCACCTATGGGAAATAGAGCCCTCAGGCCACATGAGATTACTCCTACTTTGGAAGAGTACACCTAGCTGCTACAGGCTTCAGCACTAACCAACCAAGTCTATGTACCAGATCTTGAGGCCGGGCCAACCGATATTTTTCAGCAGACTCCTAGGTATCCACAAAATAGCAATCAACAAGGCCTTAGCAGACTGTAACGGATACTGCATACGGATGGACGAGTTGGAAGCTTAGTTCATTGCCCGAGAAGACAATGGGGATAGGAAAGACATATTGTATGGGGACCCCAAGACCTATAGACAAAGAAGGGTGAATGCTTTCATCCTAACAGCTTTTGCCACCATACTATTCCCCACCGAAACTTTCTATGTCCACTACCGAGTTGCAGAATTGGTGACCCAATTCCTGGAAGGGAGATCTTACATCCCGGCTCTATTGGCTGAACAGATCCGGAACTTAAACTTTGTCAAGAAAAAAGGCCACGGGATCCTCCACTCGAATATCAACCTTATACTAATATGGTTTGTAAGCCACCTCAAGTGTTTTGGGCTAAACATGGTCTAGAAAACTTTGGCTCAACAAGTGGATCTCGTGGACTCTTGCATAGAGAAGATAAAGCTACCCGACGACCTTACCAGCCACAGTTGGGTAGAAGTGCTTAGAAGTTTCAGTGCTGATGACATTCTATGGACAGCCAGATGGAGTTGCTATGATAAAACTATTTTAACCTGTAGTAACTTTCAAGCCGTGCCTCTGATCGGAATCAGCGGATGTATAGGTTATCACCCCAACTCGGTGGTCCACCAGTTCGGTACTATTCAAGACATAGTTTATCGGCCCTCGCTGGAGGTAGTCACATTCGAGTACCAAGATCCGAACTTACTAGTGGCTGAAAATTTTGCTAAGCTGGCAGAGGTCAAAGCACTTTAGGAAGCCAGAATCGAGAGCCCGAATGTAGACCTCGAAGAGTTAGATGGCGAAGTAAGAAAACATCGAGCTACCAGGGAGTCCGTAATCCACCAGTTGTATCGGACGGGGGAAAGAGCATACCGGGTCCCAAATGTCACCCAATCGAAGCCAGACAAGGTAAATCTGGAGTTGGAAATCTACCTAAAGCAGGTCAAGGCCCGGATGGAAGTATATTTTGAAGTTGCAGATTATAAAAAGGATATCTGGAAAGGTCGATTTAAGAAATCCGACCAAAGAAATAAAGCCTTAGAAGCTCAGCTGGAGAAGACCCAAGCCAGAGTCAAGGAATTAGAAGCCGTCATCAATGGGAAACCCGAGTCTCCACAACAGAAGACCAAGAAAGCTAGGAAATAGATTATCATTGTACTCTTTTGTTTTTTTTAAGTATCAAACTCCAAAATTTCCAATATTAATAAAAATTTTCAATATTACATCATCGATCAATTGTCGGCCCCTTTATTTTAGCATCCATGTGACACATGCATCACATTTGCATACATTATACTAAAAAAAAAACGCGCGCCAGGTATCAAAATAGCTCCCAAACAACCGAACCCTCCCAGAAGCCCAATTTGCACACACTTAAGAACAAAAATGGCAAACAGTGGCGACAACCGCAACAACGCAAGTGTTGATGCTGCTTTAGACACTAGGATCGTATCCTTGGAACAAACGGTCTAACAACTAGCTGCACAAGTCCACCTCCTGACTGAAAGCATTGGCCTCCTTCGCACCACCCAACCGACTCAAGAAGAACATTCAGGGGCTAGGAAAGGGAAGGCAGTAGAGGGGCAGCCTCCAGAATATGAGGAAATCAACTCCCACCTCAACCCAGCCTTTGAATATGAGCCGAGAATCAACTAGGGTCCAACCTCTAATGACTTGAAAAAAGAGATGGAGGAGAGACAGAAAGAGATGGAAAAAAAGGCTCTTCCAACAGCCGGTTGATAAGATGAAAACAATAGAGGGTCCTGACGGTTTCGAGCAAGCCGAAATCACCAGTCTGCTGGCATATGGGGAAGAGGTGTACCCCGATAAATTCAAGACCCCTGAATTTGAGAAGTATGACGGTACTGGATGCCCCAAAATGCACACAAGGCTATACGCCCGCAAGATGAGCAAGTATGCTCAATATGACCAACTGATGATCCAGACCTTCCAAGATAGCCTTACGGGCCCTGCATTAGTTTGGTATGCCCACCTGGATTTCAATTAGGTCAACACCTGGGAAAGGTTTGCCCGGGCGTTTTATGACTAATACAAGTTTAATATTGAAGTTGCCCCCTCAGTGATTGATCTAGGGAGTCTTCGAAAGAGACACGCTGAGCCTTTCAAAGAGTATGCTCAGCGCTGGAGAGCTCAAGCTGCCAGGGTAACAACCCCAATTTCTGATAAAGAGTTGACATCCATATTTGTCAACACTCTAGACAAGACCTACTTCTTACATCTAATTTCGCAGAAGTGGTAGCTGCAGGGTGCCGGATTGAAAGCGCCATCACTACAGGCAGACTCCAAGCGATGGATCCTCTTAGGGTCACACCAACACAAAGGCCCTTGGGAGGTAATAGAGCCAAGGAGTCTACCATCAACACAGTCCACTCCGGTAAAGCAGACAAAGCCGGAACTCGTGTGACATTCCAAACCACGAGTACCCCAGCCCAGCACTCCACGGAAAATCATGCCCAGGCTACCAGGGTCCCAAGACAGTTCACTCCAATTCCGATCCCGCTCAGCCAGGTCTTTGCTCGGCTGCGGGCGAATAATTTGATCAGCTTTGAAATCCCAAACAATCGATACAAGCCCAGAAACTTCGACTCAAACCTCAAATGTGACTATCATATGGGTCAAGAGGGGCATTCTACAGACAAATGCTGGAGGCTCCAACACAAAATCCAGGATTTGATCGACGCCGGAATTGTGCAGTTGGATTTTGTTAACACCCCAGCACCCAATGTCAATACCAACCCGTTGCCCAATTATAAGTCCATCATCAATATGATCACATCTGAAGAGTCAGCTCCCAAAGAAGCCTCTAAGAAAAAGGCGACGGACCAACAGAAAAGGCAGTCTCGTCGAGCTCCAGAGAAAACCCCCAAGTCACATATCAAAAGGAGATGGTTAGCCGGAGACCCAACAGTCGGTACCTTGGGAGAATCACATGGGAGATTTGAGTACCTGGTGAACTATTCTTATACTCCGACGGTATATGGGCCGCCTAGTGGATGGGGGCCCGAGTTTGAAAAAGAGGACAACCCGCCAAAGGAAGAGGAGAAGTCTGTAAACATGATCAATTTAAATCAGAAGCCAAGAGTCATAAAATGCTATGAAGGATAGTCAACTGAGATACAAATCCCGAAGAAAAGATATGTGTTCAATGTCCCAATACTGGCAGAGTGGTATAAGGCCTCACCGTTTAACTATCAGACCCTCGAGCAAGAGCGACCTCCTATGGTGGGAGGAATCACCCGCTCTGGGAGAGTATATGACCCAAAGTATAAAATCCCGACTGAAGAGCCCGACATGGAGAAAGGAGAGGAAGAAGAAGAGGGGCTCGCTGCATTTAAAAAAATGGTCAAAGTGAGTGAATACAAGATCATGGAACAACTAAACAAAGTTCCAGCACAAATATCACTCATGGGCCTTCTTACAGCCTTTGAGCCCCATAGGGAAGCACTCTTCAAAGTGCTCAAACAGATTCAAGTCCCAGAAGGCATCGCTACAGACAAAATAAGTCACGTGGCAGATTCTATTTTCACCATGGACTAGATATCTTTCTCCCCTAAAGAGTTAGGAGAGGATGGAGACCAACATACAAAACCACTATTCGTAGTGGTGAAGTGCAACGACACGATTGTCTCCCGAGTACTCATCGACAACGGGTCGTCCCTCAATGTTTGCCCGTTGGCTACCCTCAACTTATTGGGGGTCAATCCAAGCAATATTAAACCTAGCTCAACGGTGGTCAGGGCTTTTAACGGGTCGAAAAGAGACATAGTAGGGGAGATAAACCTACCGGTGGAGATTGACCCGCAGGTGTTCTACATATCTTTTCAAGTCCTCGACATCCCAAGATCTTTCAACCTACTCTTGGGAAGGCCTTGGATACATACTGCTAGAGCCACACCCTCCAATCTCCATTAAAGGGTCAAATTTATTGCAAATGGGCAAATAGTCACTGTGCTGGGCGAGCAAGATTATGCCATCTACAAAGAAACCGCCATACCATACATTAGGGAGGATGGTTCAAAAGACCTCGGTCTCCAGATATTCAACGAGGTGAATATGGTGACCAACAAGGAGGGCCATCAGTTTAAGGAGGGGCAGCAAGGGATGTTTGGACTAGGGTACGTTCCTATAGCCCGGGAAAAAGCACAAGCTAGAGGTGTCAAAGGCAGGATGAAAGAGAAGCCAAGCAACACCCCGATGCGCATTCCACCCCTCTAGCAATATTTCAGAAAAGCAACTATCATTCAAGAGCCAAGGATATGCGAAGATGACGTCAGCAATGGGAGCCCAACCCCTCGCACGACTGAACAGCATCCAGCTCTTAATAATTGGTTCTGTTATCCTATTAATAGCTCTAGGTCAGCTCAAGGATAGAGAACGATTGTTAAACAATTTTTATTGAGACTTCTTTATAATTCAAGAAAATTACAGTTTGTCTTACTTATATATATCTTCTTTCATTTTACTTCACCCAAATCTCCTACCATCGAACATCAGGAACATTTCGCGTAGGTAGAAAATAAAAATGCTGATATCGTTTCCAACGCTGCTGGGTCAGTTGTTAGAGGCGATGTCTTTGACCATAAAATAATACAAGAAAATTGGGAAAAATATGAACAAAGTGGAATTTCAATCGACGAGCCGGTGGAGACAGTAAATCTAGGAAGCATTGAGAAACCTAAAAACCTTAAGATCAGGACCAGTTTAAGTGTCGAGCAAAAATGTGAGATAACCGAGCTATTAACGGAATATGAGGATGTGTTCGCCTGGTCATATGGTGACATGCCAGGACTAGACCAATCAATAGTGGTTCATAGGCTTCCCACAAGGGAAGATGTCAAACCTAAAAAACAGAAATTGAGAAGATTTAGGTCTGACATCTTACTAAAGATCAAAGAAGAAGTCAAGAAACTGCTAGAAGTAGGGTTCATCGAAGTGTCCGATTACCCAGAATGGGTAGCGAATATAGTCCCCGTTATGAAAAAGAATGGAAAAGTACGCGTATGCATAGACTTCCAGGACTTAAACCAAGCTACGCCAAAGGATAACTTCCCCCTACCTCACATTGATGTTCTAGTAAACAATACTGTAGGAAACCATCTTTTGTTGTTCATGGACGGTTTCTCAAGATATAATCAGATAAAAATGGTTTCAGAAGATAAAACCAAAACGACTTTCATCACAACATAGGGAACTTTCTGTTACAAAGTCATGCCCTTTAGTTTGAAAAACGCTAGGGCAACGTATCAGAGAGCCATGGTCATGATACTTCATGACATGATGCATCGAGAAGTCGAAGTATACGTCGACGATATGATAGCTAAGTCTAAAGAAGAAGAGAGCCATACAAATATCCTGAGAAAATTGTTTAAAGGATTGAGAAAGTTCCAGCTCAAGTTAAATCCGGAGAAGTGCACTTTCGGGATCACAACGGGCAAATTGTTAGAATTTATCATAAGCCGGGAAGGCATTAAAATCGACCCTGACAAAGTAAAATCTATACTAGAGCTACCTTCCCCACGCACTGTCAAAGAAGTAAGAGGCTTACTGGGAAAGTTAAATTACATAGCTCGTTTTATCTCACAGCTCACAAATAAGTGCAGTCCACTATTCCGTCTGTTGAAAAAGAATGCTGCAGTAGAATGGGACGACGAATGCGAAGAAGCATTTAGGACGAATGAGAAGTGCATTAAGGACGATAAAAAAGAATGCCGCAGTAGAATCGGCCCGCGTACTATTTAGCAATTGAAAAAGCACAAGACGACAAGCCCTGGTATCATAACATCAAAACTTTTCTCGAAGAAAGTAGATACCCCGAAATGGCTAGCAAGAGTGACCAGAGAACACTCAGAAGGTTAGCAAGTCATTTCTTATTAAGTAGGTCTATACTTTACAAAAGATCGTCTGATACCACCTTGCTAAGATGTGTGGATAAAAATGAAGCATGCGAATTGATGAAAGAAGTACATGAAGGGGTATGTGGACCTCATATGAACGGCTACATGTTGGCTCGAAAAATCATGAGGCTGGGATACTATTGGCTAACCATGGAATCAAATTGCATAAAATATGTCAAGCACTATCATTTGTGTCAAGTGTACGCAAATCAGATAAATGCTTCACCCAACGAGTTACACTTATTGTCAGCACCATGGCCTTTCTCCATGTGGGGAATCGACATAATAGGCCCAATCACTCCGACAGCATCCAATGGCCACAGGTTTATATTGGTAGCAATTGATTACTTCACCAAATGGGTAGAAGCTTCATCATATGCCAATGTCACCAAAGGGGTAATAGTCCGTTTCTTGAAAAGGGACATAATAGCTCGATATGGAGTTCCTGAGTCCATCATCACCGACAACGACACCAATCTTAATAACAAGTCGATGGCAAATTAATGTCAACAATTCCACATAAACCATAGAAATTCAACTCCCTACCGACCTCAGATGAACAGGGCAGTAGAAGTAGCTAATAAGAATATCAAAAAGATCATCGAAAAAATGACAACTACTTACAAAGATTGGCACGAGATATTGTCGTTTACTTTCATGGCTTATAGGACTTCAATTAGAACATCCACTGGAGCTACCCCATATTCATTGGTATATGGTACTGAGGCAGTGCTACCAGTCGAGGTCGAAATACCATCATTCAGAATTCTGTCAGAAACTCAGTTAACTGAATCAGACTGGGTAAAGAAGAGGCTTGATCAGCTGAATCTGATTGATGAAAAAAAACTTACTGCACTATGTCATGGCCAATGTTACCAACAAAGGATGGCCCGAGCATTTAACAAGAAAATGAAGCCTCGATGCTTTAAAGAAGGGGATTTTGTGCTAAAGAAAGTTCTCCCAAATACCCAAGACTCTAGAGGAAAATTTACCCCAAATTATGAGGGTCTATATGTGGTGAAAAAGGTATTGTCCGGAGGTGCTTTGATATTGACTCAAATGGATGGTCCAGAATTGAGAGACCCTTTAATGCAGATGCTGTTAAGATGTACTATCCTTAGGCAAGGGAATTGAAATTTTGTCGATGTTTATGAAAGCCAATATTCAATACAAATTTCGTTGAGTCTAGTTTTCATTTTTTACAAGCAAAGTTAATGTTTCTGAATGGTCAATAATTCCAACCAACCAATTACAGCAAACATTCCTAAACACATTACCCATCACTTCACCAATGAATGATAAACATTGAAATGATAATGAATCTCAATAAATTTTGTGATATAATTCTACCTACTCTTGAGCATTAAAACCTGGTGCATTAGTAGGATAACACTACCGTCAAAAAAGCCATGCACACAAGAAAGGAAGTACATCAAGATCTTCAACCCCGTGTCAAAGCAAAAGTAAGCGAAGCAAGAGCAAACTAGCACGAAGGTTTGGTTGTTTGGTTGCTATCCACGATAAATTGGCAAACATATAAATAACTATCATCCACATATCATGAAAACATCAAATCGTTTAACCCAGTCAGTAGAAGCATGTTCAAAAGCATAAGATTAGTCAGCCCACAATAGGGCACTTGTCTAAACATCCCTTCAAAAATGTCAACCCACAATGGGGTACTTCCCTAAATATCTCTTCCTAAGGTTAGTCTGTAGAGGCACCTTTAGAGAAATTTCTTCCCCAGGGTCGTGAGTCTAAGAAGACACTTCCCGCTGTAAGTTAGTCAGCCCACAATGGGGCACTTTCCCAAACATCCCTTCAAAAATGTCAGCCCATAGGGGCACCTTTTTTAGGCATATCCTCTCGCTATATGTTAGTTAGCCCACGAAGGGGCACTTTCTTAGACACCCTTGCTTAAAGTTAGCTCATAGAAGCACTTTTTAAGTCCATCGATTAGTTAGCTCAGAGGAGCACTTTTCGAATCCATCGATTAGTTAGCTTAGAGGAGCACTTTTCGAATCTATCGATTAGTTAGCTCAGGTGAGCACTTTTCGAATCTATCGATCAGTTAGCTCAGAGGAGCACTTTTCGAATCCATCGATTAGTTAGCTCAGAGGAGCACTTTTCGACTCTATCAATTAGTCAGCTCATAGGAGCACTTTTTCAAATCGTCGATAACCGATTAGTCAGCTCATAAGAGCACTCGTCGAAGGTATTTTTCCAAACAGTCGCTAGTCTAGTCAAACGCTTCTGTTAACAGGTGGCCAGCTCATAAGAGTGTTTCCTAAGACAATCTTCTCTTCAAGGTTGCTAGTCTGATAAGACGCTTCCTATCATCAGCTATTCCACATACAATTCTACACTCCTAAACAATTCTTGAGATATTTTCTATCGCCAATTAGTCAGCCCATAGAGCACTTTTTGGGAGGATACATTACTCTAGATTGTTGGGACCATTTCCTAAGTAGTACCAACCATCACAAAATACTAGTGGGATTATTAGCTCATGGAGCATTTTCCTACTAGAGATTAAATTCCAGATAACCAGCCAAACCAAGGTATTATTCATCTAATCAAGAGGCCAAAAATGACATATTTCTTGTCTTTGTAGTTAAGTTTTTCAAACTTTACTACAAAGAGGGGCAGTTGTAAACACCCCATTTTTACCCTAATAATCAATAATAATCAACAATAATTAATTTCCAATTTTTTCTAATTTTTTCCATTTTTTCTATAATTTAGCAAAAATAGGAAAAATATTCAAAAAATAAAACAAATAGGAAAAATACATCAATTTTGGAAAATAATTGTAGAAATGGCAATAAAAAGGATTAAATAATTTTTACAAATTTTTGAAATTCCAAAAAATACAAAAAAAATAAAAAAAATCGCATTGCATATATGTAAATTGCGAAAATAATAAAATCGCGAAAGTGGGCTAGCTCAGCTGGTCCGGACCAGGGTCAGGCGCGCGCGGGAGTAGGCTCAGTCAGGGGTTCGAAACGCGGGGGAAGCAGAATCTGCGTTTTACAAAGTTTTTCTCTGTTTGGGACACGTGTCAGCATCCGATTAGCCGGGGCGAATGTACGCATCGGGCATGTAATCATCTTCAACCTTTGTCCGAGATCGCCGGCAAGGAAAAAAATTCGAATTTCGGCCGTTTTGATTCGAGTTTTTGCACTAATCCAACAAATTTTCAACAGAAATCAGATAAACATCATCCAATTGGAATCAAATCGCAACAAATCGTTGGATTTACACAAATCGGAGATGGGTTTTTAACCGTAAATCCGATTTGCTTCAATCGGTGGAAATTCGAGCTTATCCAGCTCGATTTCTCATGCCTATAAATAGAGGATGAAGTGGAAAGGCAGAAGCACGGATCAAAAGTGAGAAAAAGAGAGAAAAGAGAGAGAATCGAAGCCTCGCCGGAGTTCTTCAACCCGCGACCACCGATCAAGCGTCGAGCAACCACCAGAAGGCGTTTCTGAAGCAAACCACCACCACAGTTGAGTTCATCACCCCCGAAAACCTCGGAATCGACACCTCAACTGCTTCAGAAGGCCACCAGAACGCCGTCAACGAGCATCCCCAGCCGCCGCGTCCGATCGACCTGACCCGACCCGTGCACTGACCCGAATCCAGGTGTCGAGTCTAATTTCTGAATTCCCATTCCTAATCCGATCTAGACTAGACCCTATGCTCATCTAATGTAGATCCTCGACTTGAGTTAGGAATTTCGTTTAATTTTGGAGTCGCCACCCAACTGTTGTTGGGAAATATTGAATTAAGACTAAAGGAGCGGATTAGTCTTAATTTGGACTACTAGTCGTCGTTATTTCCTCTTCTCGTTTTTGTGAGAAGAGAAAAAGGGAAAACCAGAGTTTCTAAGTCCGGAGGCTAACCTATTAAAACCTTTATGGTTACCACCTAATCTCCTGAAATTGTTTATCTTTAGAAATGTGTTTTATTGTGTTTCTGTTACTTTTATTATGTTCTTGAATTATTTCAAAAAAAATGATTTTTTATTCATTTTTATGGGTTGACCCAAATGGGTGCCTACGTACCTGCTACTCAGGATCAAACAAGCCATAGTTCGCTTTTCTGAAAACTTTAAGTTGGTTTGTGAATTTTAATTTATGAAACCTCTTTTAGTTTTATGTTTTTATCATTTTTGGGATTTTTTTCTAAAAAATTCTAAGCCTAAGCTTTAATCTGATTTTGAAAATGATTTTTAGGGAAAAACATCAATTTTGGATTTATTTGAAGAAAAGGATTTTTCTAAGTGCTAAAACTCATTTTTTATGATTCTTTTATAATTTTTTAATTTTTTTTTGTTATTTTTGTGATTTCTGAGAATTTTGTGGATTTTTGTGATTTTTAGGAATTTTTGTTAATTTTCGTGATTTTTGGGAATTTTGGGAATTTTTGGTTTATTATCTATCCTATTTTGACATCTAAAATTTTATTATCATTTTCCTAATGTTTTTTTTATTATTTTTCTATATTTTATTATTTTTTATTTATCTATTTATTATTTTTATTATTATTTTTCTACATTATTAAATTCCAGAAAAATTTAATTTCTACATTTTCCTATTTATTAAAAATAAAACATAAACAAACAAACAAATAAATAAATAACTAAATAACAAATAATTAATTAATTAATTAATTCAGAATAAATAAACAAAATTAATTAAATAAAAAATCTGGAAAATCCGACTTACCTGGATCCGGGTTGGTGTGCAGGTCGGGTCGATGGGGTCGAATCGGGTCGAGTCAGGTCGATCGGACACAGCGGCGGGGAAGGCTCGTTTACGGCGTTCCGGTGGCCTTTTGCAGCGGGTGAGGTGTCGAATCCTAGCTTCTCGAGGTTGTTGAATCCAATGGTGGCGGTGGTTTGCTCCCAAAACGTCTCCTTGCGGTGGCTCTAGCTCCGATCGATGGTTTCGGCTTCAAGCTTCTCCAATGTACTCCGATTCGCTCCTTTCTCTCTCTTTCTCTCACTTGTGATTCGTGTTTTGGCTTCCTCACCTCCTCCTCTATTTATAGGCGTCCGGAAACCCTCTTGGATAAGCTCGAATCGGCCGATTAGGATAAATCCGAATTTCTTCCGTTTTTAGATTTGATTCTATCCAACCTATTTGATGCCGATTTGTTGTAATCTTGTGATTTATCTGGATAATTCGGTTTTAGATTTATTGAAATCCAAAAAGATTCGAAGAAATCCAGCAATTTCAACCTTATCGGACTTCTGCCGGATTTTTTCTCCGGCTGGGCTCGAGGAAGAAGACGACCACTTGCGAGGCACGTGTTTCCTCTCGGCCAATCACATGCTGCCACGTGGCAGCTCCAGGGAAAAGAAGGAAAAAATTTTGCCTAGCGCACGCAGGGGGATTCGAACTCGCGACCTTCAGCCTTCACACGGTCCCAACATGCACGCACGAGCCAACTAAGCTGGCCCAATTTCCCGATTTTCTTTGTATCGCAAATTGTATATATGCAATGCGATTTTTTTATTTTTTTGTATTTTTTGAAATTTCAAAAATTTGTAAAAATAGTTTATTATTTATTATTGCTATTTCTGAAATCATTTTTCAAAATTGATGTGTTTTCCTATTTATTTTTATTTTTTGAATATTTTTACTATTTATGCTAAATTAGAGGAAAATTGGGAAAAATTGGGAAAAATTAAAAATTGATTATTTTTTAGAATTATCGATTCCTAGGGCAAAAATGGGGTGTTTACACCAGGTAAGTCGGATTTTCCAATTTTTTGTATTTATTTTATTTATTTTGAATTTATTTATTTACTTATTTGTTATTTATAATTTGAAAAAATAGAAAAAATGTTAGAAATTAGATTTTTTTTTAGGATTTAATTTAAGATGAATGATTAAAATAAAAATAATAATTATAATAATAAATAATAAAAATGTAGAAAATTTATAAAGAAAATAATAAAAATATTAGAAAAAAATGATAATAAAAATTTAGATTTTAGAATAGGATAGATGAAAAATCTAAGAGAAAATTTTCAATGAAAATTTAATAAAAATTATAAAAGTTAATAAAAATTGTGAAAATCACAAAAATTAATAAAAATTAATAAAAATTATAAAAATTAATAAAAAATCAATAAAAATTTATAATAGTAGAAATGAGTCGAAAAAATTTTTTTATCACTTAGAAAAATCATTTTCTCAAATAAATCTAAAATTGGTGTTTTTCCTTAAAATTATTATTTTCGAAAAGTCAAATTATTAAGCTTAGGCTTAGATTTTTTTTTTTTTAGAAAAATCCTAAAATGGTAAAAACATAAATCAAAAGAAATTTCATAATTAAAAATCATCAACACGTTCGAATTTTTCAAGAAAAGCAATCTACGACACGTTTGATCCTGAATAGCAGGTACGTAGGCACCCATTTGGGGCAACCCTAAAAAGGAATAAAAATCATTTTCCTAGAATAATTCACTCAAAAATACAATAAAAGATAACAAGAAGTAAATAAAAGACATTTCTAGATAAGGTTAAGATTTTAGGAGATTAGGGTGGTAACCTTATGGTTTTAATAGGTTAGCCTCCGAACTTAGAAACTCTGGTTTTTCTCTTTCCTCTTTTCACAAAAAAAACGAGAAGAGGAAATCACGACGACTAATGGTCCAAATTAAGACTAATCTGCTCAATTAGTCCTAATTCAATCTTTCCCAACAACGGTTGGGTGGCGACTCAAAAAATAAAACGAAATTCCTAACTCAAGTCGAGGATCTACATTAGATGAGCATAAGGTCTAGTATAGATCGGATTAGGAATGGGAAATAAAAAATTAGACTCGACAATGCTTCTACCCTTTTGCTTTAATTCATAAAACTTTTCCCTCATTTTATCTTGTACACATGAGGGAAAATGTTGACTCAGGAAAACATCCTTAAATGCTGGCCAAGTAATTGGAGCTTCCATCAGCTCCTTCTGTGATACCCACCAATCATGTGCAGTATCTTCTAATAGTACTGCAGCATAGTCCACCTTTTTATCCTCGAGAACATCATGTACCTGGAAAGCTCTTTCTATGGAGTTTATCCAATTCACAGCTGTAGTGGGGTCTAGACTCTTACCATCAAAGGGCTTTACAATCCTCTGTACCCTGGCTAGTTTATCCCCTCCTGACCCCACGGCCATAACTTCAGCCCAAGCTTGCATTACAGCAACCATATGCTCCATTGGATTCTGTGGAGCTGGTGGTGGAGGTGGTGGGGGTGGTGGAGGTGGTGGAGGTAAATCCTCTTGCTGATCATGAGGGACCATATTCCTGGTCCTCCTTCCTCTACCTCTGCCTCGACCTCTTCCACATTCCATTTACTACAATCAAACATACATAAATAAGTACACTTGAATCAGAAATCAAACACTTAAACTTCTTAAATAAGCATATGTATCCCACAATACACAAATACATCACAATTTGGTAAGTCAAATCAATTAACACAACTTAAAGTCTTCATTCATCCTAACCACCCCACATAAGGTCACACGAGTTTAATCATAATACCTAAACCTAAGCTCTGATACCACCCTATAGCGACCCACCTACTAGGTCTGATTCTTGAACCTGTTCCAAAATTCCTGTAACTATCATTGGTACTTGTAGATGGGTTGCTATGCCGTCTCTGAATTAGAGATAAGGCAAATTCTGCTAATATTGAACTTGTAACTCCAACCTGTATGAAATTTTATAAACGTCCTGTAAAATGGCGCTAACAGCGCTATCATTTCATATCCACATCATATCTAAACACATGTACTTAAAATCTCCTGTCACATCATACATTGTATATATATACCATCGGGATCTGCATTCCCGGTAAGTAAGCATAGCCCATGATTAATCCTGTAGCCTTAAGTAGCTTAAAAGATTACGAATCCAACCTTATACACACAAATATTTACATTACAATCTGAACATTAACACCTATAGATCTTATTACAAATAACAGAGGTTCCAAAATGAAACTAAGGGCTTCTTTGCCTCTATTGACGCTCTCCAAAAACCCGAGTCTCCAATAACTTATTCTTCAGTACCTGTACCTAAGGTTAGCAAAAAAACTAACCCCCCAGCTTCTTAAGAAGCAAAGTGAGTATAAAATCAAGCAACCCAGTAAAAACAAACAATAAAATCACATAATATTAATCAACAATATTATCAAATACCTCGAAGTGATTACTCAAGCAAGCAAGTTTTCAACTCAAGTTATACTCGCAAGAAACCCAATTCAATTTATTACATTTTAACATCACCATGATCTTACTTAGTGATATTTTCCCTGTAATTCCATTTTACTAAACTCATAACCTTTTCATTGGAGACCATTTCAATCACTCCTGTTTACTCACAGGTCACAAATATTTTTTAGTTAATCCAGGCAAAGCCTGTCAACTGGTAGATAAACTACCCTCATGTACTTTTCAAAACTTAATGTTTTCTCAACCAATTAAGACATCCTTATATACTCTTTGTTCACCTACTTCGAACAAAAGGGGTGACCAGATCCCCATAGGTCACTAAACTAGGCTGGTCCGTCGACCGTGCCTCAAACCCATCCGGGTTGACTCAAAGGTCGTACCACAAACTTACTAGGCAGGGAACAGGACTTTTCTTACATTAAGTGTTTTAGGTTAGTAGGTACTTATAGCCTAAACCCCGTTTTATTATCCATTTAAATATTTCATCCTTACCAAGACAACAATAGTATGAACTTAACCAATCATATAAACTCCATCTAATAAGCTAAAAATAACTTAGCATTACATCACAATCATGAAGCATTCAATAATTTAAGTTCATTACATCACATACAATCAGGAATAGTATAATCAAATCCTACACCCAACTCTCATTCTAGGATTTTCTATAATGTTCCCCCTTTTTTTTTCTCATAATCCAATCATATCAGACACACAACCAGCCATCAGCAAACCAATGTAATTCAACAATCATCCTGCATAGATCACAGTAAGTGATCGTACAGGGTAATTTCAGCCAACAACAAGTAGTCTACATTATCAACCACTTGTACCCAAGAGAGGAGTTAAGGGGGTACTCACCTGAAACAATGTATGCCAATCCAAACACTCGCACCGGCCAAATTCCTTTGTCCTCCTTACTCAACAGAAACACCTGAATCATCAGTATACCAATCAATGTTACCTCATTCACTCTATTGAACCCTACATTGCTAATTCAGTATTCCAAACCCCTAAATTCCATCCTAACCTCGTATAATCCATCATTTTCCTACAATTTCTAATTCATATACATACGAGTATACTATGCTCTATTATATATTAATGTAATTAAATTTTGACCTGATTCTATATGGTATCGTATGGTTCTAAATTATCACGATCTTGCACCGAACACTCCCGTTTTTGTTTCGTAACTAACCCAAGATTCTTAAAATCATATTATGCTTCAATGAACCTCAACTGAACATCAAATTCAACTAATCAAATCAAATTATCTAATTTTGCTAAGGATTTAATTCGGCCAAAACAGGGCAATTAGCTTGAAAAATTCACTAAAAATAGAAAAAAACTCCAATATGAAAAATTATTGATTTGGTGATCTAATAAATCATATAAGGATCTTATATACTAAAAATTACATCAAAAATACATCATTTGACCTATTTATTTTCCAATTTAATTTACGACCAAAACAGAGCATTTATTAAGGACCACATATTTGTGAATCAAATTTCAGAAAAATAAAATTATCACATTAATATCCATACATAATTATGCCATAATAACAAAAATCATAATTTTTCATTTACATGTGATATTTTTAATAAAAATAGGAAGTTTCGGGCGTTACCGGGGGCTGCTCCGTTCACCGGCCTCTGGCCACCAAAGCCGACAACCACTATGTCGACCGGAATCCTCTCCCACCCAAAACCTCAACCCTAGCTTGGCCTAGCAGCAGATTTACCCTACCCCCTTCGAACGAACAGACAAAATCTTCCCTACTTAATTTGATTTTTTTTTTCTTCAATTTCTTCAAATTCTTGTTGCATCCTACTTCAATCTTATTCTTCTTCCTATCCTAATGATTGCATGTTGGAAATTTCAATTTCAATTTTCCCAAAAAATTTGGATGAAATGGAGAGAGTTTTGGTTTCTTTTTTATCTAATTTTTTATGATTTGTTTTTTTTCTCTCTCTCTCTCTCTCTATTCTAATGTCTATATATATATAATATTACTTAATTTCGCTGACATTAAAAGAGGGTGTTGTTTTGTATTTTTTTTCCTTCCTCTTTTATTTATTTTCTTTTTAGCTATAATATAATATAATATGTACATTTTTTTTACATATATATATATATATATGCCCATATAATTCATATTATTATTATTATTATTATTATTTTATTTTTTATTTTATTTTTAGCATATAGCATATATATATATATACATTGATTTTATCTTACACACATACACACACACACATACTCACACACACACACACACACACACACACACACACATATATATATATTATTTTAATTTTAACATTATTGCTTAAGTTTAGGTCCTCACAGCTTTATTACGAACTTCAAGAGGAAAATTTTCCAAGCATCTTTGCAGATCACAAAACAAATAAGGGATTATTGTTTTTAGCATGAATCAATTCTATTTCTCTAGATTCTCTGTTTTTATTGAAAACTCCATGGAGAAGTAATTCTCTATATCTTTCATCTTGTGAAACCCTAACTCATGTGCTGAACCATTGATTAATTAATGAATTATTTATATCTTTGCATCTATTCATGTGTTTCCATTGTTCTTGTGATTGATTTATACGCGCAAATTGATTGCATGTTTGATTTTTATTAGATTGAAAGAGGTTTTCTCTAGTAAATTAAATCTTCATGAATAAAGAGATTACATGTTTTACCTAGAGGTAGGAAAACATTGATTTTCTATAATTTATTGGAATCTGTTAACTTAATAAGATCTTACATAACGATAGTGAGCGAGAAGTCTCCATTATCTCATGTATGGAGTAATTGATTTTACTTGAGAATTCCCGTAGTGCAAAGTGTAAATCAATTCGTTAATCGATATCTTATTTTGAGAATTTAAGGGTTAGGGTGGAACAAGATGAGGGATATATTTTGTGATTGAATACATTTTTAAGACAATATCATTTAATTCTAGGGTTACTAGGATTTGTTAGTTGTTAATTTAATTCATAATTTCTATATCATAAATTAGACTAGATAGTAAAGAAAGGTAATATTAGTACTTGTTTTATAGATTCCAGAGGACGACACCTATTAAATCTATATTATAATCGATAGGTACACTGCCTAGCTCAGTAGTAGATTTATTAGTTATAAATTTAAAACTTTAATGATAGGTTAGATTAGAACGCATCAAGTTTTTGGCACCGTTGATGGGGATCTGGCAAGGCAATATTAGGAAAAGCCATAGTATCTACTACTTTAGTCATTCTTTTTATTTGTTTTAGCTATTTTTCTTCTCACCATCTTTTGAAAAGTTCTAATTCACACTTAGTTGCCTTTTGCAGTGTATGACAAGGAATCTTCCTTCTAACACTCTTGATCTAGATCTTGAGATTAAGAGAACACTCCATCGACTTCGAAGGAACACAACTATTGAATCTTCTGGGCAGTCAGCCAATGAGGAGGGAGAGCGTGATATAGCAGTGGCAACGGAGGTTAAAGATGAAGAGTTAATAAAGTCATCTACAAAGAGTGAGGTAAAGGTACAAGAAGTAATGGCTGAGGATCCACTAAATACAAATATTGAGTATGCAAGGCCTACACTAGACGACACAGGTCCAACCATTGTTAAGCCTCCCATTGGGGCTAATAATTTTGAGATCAAGGGTGTAGTGATTCAACTTCTACAACAATGCTGTCAATTTGATGGACTACCTGATGAAGATTCCCATGCTCACATTCAAATATTCTTGGAGATTTGTGAAACTTTCAAGAACAATGAGGTAACGGATGAAGCAATGCGTACAAGATTGTTCCCATTTTCATTAAGAGGGAAAGCGAAGACCTGGCTTCAATCATTGGGTCCTAGGGCTTTGGCTACATGGGATGACCCGGTAAAGGAGTTTTTGGATAATTATTTTCCACCATGTAAGACCGCTAAGCTCTGGAACGACATCTCTTCTTTCACTCAACAAGATCATGAAACAATATATGATGCTATGCAGAGATGGACAAAATTGTTAGAAAGTGTCTACATCACCAGTTGCCTGCATGGATGCAAGTTTAGACATATTTGAATGGGTTAAATCCGATTACACGTCACTTAGTAGATGCCATAGCTGGTGGTACTTTGAATACTAAGACTTTGAAGGACTCATTGAAGCTATTCGCTGATATGATAAGAAATAATTAACAATAGGGTCAGGGCAAGAGTAAGCAGAAAGTGATAGGAATGTATGAAGTAGATGTCATAACTACTTTGGTAGCAAAGATAGAAGCTTTGAGCCACCAAGTTGCAACTCTCAAGAATCCCCAAGGATCACAACCACAACAACAACATCGGATGGGAGATCCTAAAGAGGGTATGAATCTTTTTTAGCAATATGAGGTGGTAAATTATCTTGAGAATTCAAACAGATAGTAGTATAACCAGTATGGTAACACCTACCATCTGGGGATGAGAAACCGTCTGAATTTGTCTTATGGAAATCAGAACTATCGAAGAGCTAATCTACCGCCACCAGGGTATTCAAAGAAACAACCACCACTTTATCAGCTGCTACCACTTCCTTCAACGTAACCACCTCAACAAGAAAAAAAGAGTAACTTAAAGGACAATCTGAGTCAACTCATCCAAAGCTCTAATGTAAGACATCTTAATCAAGAGGCCTCAATTCACAATCTTGATAAGCAAATTAGCCAATTAGCTAAGATGATGTCTAAGAGATAACCTAGCTCTCTTCCCAGCAACACGGAAAACAATCCAAAGGAATAGGTAAAAGCCATCACATTGAGAAGTAAGAAAGAGTTACCATATAAACAGCGGCATGAAAAGAAGCAAGAGGATAATTAACCTATTGAAAAGGAGAAAATGACACCTAAGAAAACACATCCTGAGAGGAGATCACCACCGACCGTCAAAGGATATGTGCCAAAAATCCCTTATCCAGCTCGCCTCAACTAGAGCAAAGAGAAGGAGCAGTTTGGTAAATTCCTTGATCTATTTAAACAGTTGCACATTAACATTTCATTTATAGAGGCACTTTTGCAAATGCTGAAATATGCTAAGTTCCTAAAGGAGCTTTTATCTAACAAGTGGAAGTTGGAGGATGTGTCTATCATAAAAGTTGATGCAAATTGCTCATCTATCATTCAAAATAAACTTCCTCTAAAGCTAAAGGATCCAGGCAGTTTCACAATTCTGTTTGTCGTAGGTGATACCTTAGTTGATAAGGCCCTAGCTGATCTTAGGGCCAACATTAATTTAATGCTATATTCCTTTTTTCAAGAAGTTGGGACTTTCTGAGCTAACACCAACTAGGATGAGTTTACAGCTTACCGATCGCTCTATGAAAATTCCCAAGGGGATAATCGAGGATATCTTGGTAAAGGTAGGGAATTTCATCTACCTTATCGACTTTGTAATTCTAGAAATGGATGAGGATGGGGATACCTCTGATACTTGGGAGACCATTCCTAGCCACTGCTAAGGAAATGGTTGATGTAGAAGGAGGCAAGCTTACTTTGAGAATTGATGATGAAGAGATGGTAATCCAAATGGCTGCTGCTATGAAACACACTATGTGCATTGATGACTCTTGTTGCTCTATTGATGTTTTCGATATGTTAGTAGATGAGCATATAAAGGAAGTTCTAAGCAAAGATGAGTTAGAGTTGAGCTTAACATTGGAAGAGAAGAATGATGCAGATAACCTAAAGGTTGCACTACTCATTGAGTAGCTTGATGCTTTAAAAAATGTTATACCTCAGCATGGGTTTGAAAAGTTGAGAACAAAAAATGAGGCAAGACTTAAAACTTTTATAGAAGAGTCGCCGGGGTTGGAATTGAAACAATTACCAGAGTATCTGGAATATGCTTTCCTTGTAGAAGACTCCAACCTATCGGTTATTATAGCCTTAGATGTATCTCAAGAGCAAAAAGACCAATTACTCAGGGTTTAAAAGCCCACAAGCGAGCTATCGCTTGGAAAATATCTAATATAAAAGGTATCAACCCCTCCTTCTATACTCATAAAATTTTATTAGAAGAATGATTCAAGCCTATAGTGTAACTATAGAGGCGACTAAATCCTAATATGAAGGAGGTGGTTAAGAAGGAGGTGATTAAACTTCTTGAGGCTAGACTTATTTACACCATATTTGATAGCGGCTAGGTTAGTCCAACACAAGTAATGCCAAAGATAGGGAGGAATTGGATCTCCAACTACTAAAGACTTAGTTGAAGAAAGTGAAGAGCGTCGAGCCAACGACGTTAAACAAGTGTGCTTCTTGGGAGGCAACCCATGTTTAACTTAGGTACATAGCGTTTCTTTTATTTTCTTTTTGTTGTCACTATCCTAAGTCTATTATTTTTAGAAATTTGCAGATCTTAAGGGGAGTTTATAAACTTATTTGAAGGGAGCGAGAGTAATCTCTAAGTATAGGGAAGTGCTAATGACAAGTAAGGAAGTTTAAATTTTAATCACTAAGCGTACCTGGATAATGTAGCATAAAGCTTGGGTTCCCAGCTCCAATGATGACACGCCATTACTGTTTTGCTCTTATACCTAGTTTTGGACTCTACGTGTAACCGTTTACATATAAAAACCAGGGAAGTTCTTAGTGTCTTTTTTCTTTCAGTTATTTTTCCTTTCGTGTACTTGATTTGGAAAGACATTGGAGACAATGTCTTGAATAAGTGTGGGGAAGGGGTATAGGGAAACAAAAAAATAATAAAAAAATAAAATAAAATTGAGAAAGTTGGGTCTTGCTTTACTTGTGTTATTTATGCACTATCTTATTAAATTTTCCCCATTTGCAATTTTGCAATTGATTTTAAATGTTGATCTTGAATCATTAAAAGGTGAGATCCTTGAAATTGTGCTCATAAAAGTTAGTGATTATATGTTCCTTACTCGCTTATTCTTGGACTTGGTGTACTTAGTTTGAATTTCATGATGAAATCTAAGTGGGGTAATCTTACTTGCTATTTAATCATTGATTCTTGAGTTGTGAAATAGATAAAAAGCCTTAGTTTAAAGTTAAATCGTTGTATCTTTAAGCCTATTGGTTAATATATTTACTTTTCAAAAACTTTAAGAGCTCTTCTAACTTTTTGTAAGAGGTGCATATGAAATCTATCACTTAGTGATTCCTCTTAAGTAATCTCTTTGAAAATTAATTAATTATGTGGTAATTGATGCGATAATGAGAAAAACTTAGTTAATATGGGCAGGCTTTAGTCCCTTAAAAGAGCAAAGTCTGACTCCGCTGTTGACTAGTCACACAATTATAGAAGTAATAAGCCACTACTCCAATGACTTGGGTTCTCCAAGTTAAGAGTATTTTTATGATTCCCTAAGGTTAGGATAATAGAGGTTCAATGAGGTCCCTTTAAAACCTGATCACGTAAGGTCGTCTGGCCTAAGATCGGCCGACCAATGATATTATAATAACAAGATGGAATACAAAAAGGGCAAAGTTTAATAGATCTTGTAACTTGAATAATTAAGTCCATAGGGACGCCTTCAATTGAGGGGATAACGTCTATTAACTTGGGTGACGAGCCCGAGATTATCGATTGAACATTCGTTACATAGGTTACAAGATCTTAAATAACTAAAATTAATATATATATAACTTGGAAATTTTGGAGAGGTTTAACAAAAAGAGGAAGAAAATCTAGGGAAATGATGGATGTCATATACTTTCACTTGAGGTTGTTGTGCTTAAAAGAGATAGTTAAAAAGTTTATATATTCTCTAGTAAGTGTTAAGATATGACTAAGCCACTTTTTCTTTGTTTAACTTTCTTTGTAACTTGAGAAGCATTTCTTAAATGGTAAAGGTAATAGTTTAACTTACTTGGATTAATCTGTAAACTCTAATTTTTGTATGCTAGGTACACGTACAATCATGATAAGTTTGAGTGGTAGGCACTAATGAATTACTAAGATTGAATCAAATAGAGGATGCTACTTGTGATTGAAAGTCCAACCATAAGTACGATTGATGAGAGGAATTGTATTTTATCCTTACTTTGTTTGCTTGAAGACAAGTAAACAGGTAAGTGTGGGGAGATTTGATAAATGTCAAAAAACCATTAATTCTAATGCTTATTAGTTATAATTTTATATGATTTCGTGTAATTTGTGAAGAAAATGGTACTTATATGATTAAATTTTAATTTCAAGCATCAATAGAGACAAAATAATGGTTTAAGGATGATATGAGCAAAGGCGAGGTGAAATTTGGTGAAAAATGAAGAAAATTGATTTTCAGTTTAGTATAACCCATGCAGACACCAGTGCTGGATGAAAAAAATGACCAGTAGCTAATTCTTTTTAGCCCTTCCCTAAGCACGGCCATGTTAGAGGCTGTGCTGAACTAGGCAGTGAAAAATAACGTGTTTCGAAGTCAGCATGGCCTCTAGTACGACCGTGCTGACACCTATGCTGAACCCTATTTTCACATAACTATAAATAGACGTCTTGTTTTATGTTTAAAAGGAATTTTTCCTTCTGGCTTCGTTCTGAAAACCTTAGGGGAGTTTTATAATGAACTTCAAGAGGAAAATTGTCTGAGCATCATTAGATATCACAAAACAAATAAGGGATTATTCTTTTTAGCATGAATCAATTATATTTCTTTAGATTCTCTGTTTTTATTGAAAACTCCAAGGAAGAATAATTCTTTATATCTTTCATCTTGTGAAACCTTAACTCATGTGTTGAACCATTGATTGATTAATGAATTATTTATATCTTTTCATGTGTTTCCATTGTTCTTGTGATTAATTTATGCACACAAATTGATTGCATGTCTGATTTTCATTAGATTGAAAGAGGTTTCATCTAGTAAATTAGATCTTTATAAATAGAGAGATTACATGTTTTACCTAAAGGTAGAAAAACATTAATTTTCTGCAATTTATTGGAATTTTTTTAATGAGATTTTGCATAATGGTAGTGAGGGAGAGATCTCCATTATCTTATGTATGATTAAGAATTGATTAACTTGAGGGAGTAATTGATTTTACTTGAGAATTCCTACAGTGTAAAGTGTAAATTGATTCGTTAATCAATATCTTATTTTAAGAATTTAAGAGTTAGGGTAGAACAAGATGAGGGGTATATTTTATGATTAAATACATTTTTAAGACAATATTATTCAATTCTAGGGTCACTAGGATTTGTTAGTTATTAATTTAATTCATAATTTCCACATCATAAATTAGACTAGATAGTAGAGAAGAGTAATACTAGTACTTGTTTTCTAGATCCCAATGGATGACACTTATTAAATCTATACTATAATCAATAGGTACACTACCTAACTTGATAGTAGATTTTATTGGTTATAAATTTAAAACTTTGACAATCGGTTAGATTTAAGCACATTAACTATAAACATCTATGGTAGTTATCATGCTATTTTTGAAAGATGCCTAGAGCTTATTGATGGTAGCTCTTTCAAGAAGATTTTTTAACTAGTGCATTAAAACAATCCAAGAAGGAGGTCATGCAAGAGTAGCAACTGCACTAAGTAGTGAGGAGGTTTTCATTACCTATGCTTTAGTAATGATCCAAATTATGGAGATTGAGATCTAACATCTACAAGGAAATAAGCTATAGCACTATTACATTGACCTATAGAGGAGGACTGATATGGATTGCGTAGCACATCAAGCTTTATATATAGCCTTATGGAATAAGCATTGTACTTCTTTAAGAAAGCTAAAGCTTAGTGTAGTCTACCCAAAGTATGTTTCATGGTACTAACACATCAATATGTGCTAAATGGGGTGCATCGATACTATGCTTGGACACTTGGTAGTTAAAACACCTATACTAGCATAGTAAGTGAACTATAAAGCACATATTAATAAAGAATTTTTTTTTCTCATATGGTAGATGAACTCCATCATATTTACATAGCACCTCACATGCAAGTTGTATGTAAACTAGCTGTGACGGGTTGAGTATGTTAAGGATCATAGTGAGGAGACAATATACCTTGCAACTCATTAAGAGTCAATATGCCTCAAGCCAGTACACCCCAAGTTAGTAACACCACCTCCTACCAAAAGTTAGAGGTTAATCACAAGGAAATGAACAAGGTTAGTACATGGATGAGGTAAAGGGTAAGAGGTTATGTTAAAATAGATCCTTGTTTTCCTAGGTTCTCCACATAGTTCTCCACATCTAAGCACATCAGCAATAGAGGTTCCATATTAGCAACCTAGTCCCCCTAATAGTCAACCAATACTAGCCACATGACCATATGATAGGAAATCTAAGAGCGAAGTTAAGCTCTTTAGTTACCCCATGCTTGATCCTCCCATTACCCTTGTGGTGATTCCAATTACTTCCCTAAAAAAGATGGTCAGTCAAACATAAATATGAAGTAAGGCATCCTTTTTCACATAGTGGAGTAGGGAGGCTCATTGAGACTTACTTAAGCTATTACTACACCATGATGCATCACATCATTTACATTTTGAGTCTAATCATGCAAAATGTCCTTATAACATTGCCATGATGAAGGAGTTAAAGAGCAAGCTTCAACAAATCCTAACTTTGATATGCACTACCAAAAGGAGTAGGATAAGGAGATAATTATAATACATAAATGGATTTAGTTAGATATGTATTTGATACTTTTTTAAGCAAATGAACTTTCTTGTATCAATAAATAGCTTTATTATATACAATATGTTTGAAATGTTTTGAATACTTTATGATAATAGGAATGTATATATTATTGAGAATGAATTTCAATATGAGGTTGAGTTTGGAGTTTGAGCTCAAAGATAATAATAGGTATGATTTCCTTGGCATATTGGTGGTTTATTGAGTTGAAAGCATTGGTGTAACGAATTCTAAAATCTTATATCTATAAAACATGCATATAAAAATCACGCTATTGGTTTCCATTGAAAATGCATATATAAAGTGCATTTTCTTCTTTAAGGAAACCATCATTGAACCTTATTAAAAACGTACTTAATAAGTGTGTCTACAAGAAATGCAAAGGTGCATGGTTTATATAAGCCTTTCATGGTCTAAAATGTTTGAAACTTTTTCTTGTAGGTACATTAATGTGTGCATTTTTTTTAAAAAAAAAGGGTTTAAAGTGAAAATATACACACCCTAGAGGGATGGGCTAAAAAACTAACCAAACCGAACCAATATGTAAACCGAATCGAAAATATGTTTTTTTTTTTTTTTTTGCAATTTGGTTTGGATATTTTTCAATTTGAACCAAACTGAAAATTTATTGTTAGATTGGAAAGTTAATTTAAACCAAACCAGTTTTGAAAAAATATAATGACAATTTACTTATAACTAAAAAAATTCATTTATTGTAATATAATAATTAAAAGAGTTTTTAGCTTACCTTTATTGAAAAATATATGTATTTAAATTTTATAACCATAATTTAATAAATATGTATATAGGTTAATTTAAATTTTATTTTATATACTAGTTTAAGAAATAAATTAGTTATATTAAATATTTAATTTTTTTAATTACTTGAATATTAACTTTTTCAATCTCTTATATGATATTGATACATGTTATTATTAAATGAATTTAATTCGACTCATATAAAATTATATATTAAACAAATAAACTTTCTTAAAAAACAAAATATGATTTAATCCGTAAACCAAACTAAACTAAACTGAAATTTTATGACTTAAAAAAAATACAAAATAGAACCGTATAGTTCGATTTGAAGCGATGAAAAACTAAATCATATTTTCATCATTTGATTTGGTTTGAAAGAAAATTGAGTCAATCCGATTCATGCCCACTCTTAATACCTTATGTGTTATCCTTACCATATTTTCTGTAATATTTATTAAAGGATGCTTTTAATATATTATTATTATTTTCTCATATTTTGGCTCACACCTTGTATTTTAAAAAAATTATTAATACCAATATATCATTTATTTCACTTATTTAAATATAATGGCACGCATAGCACTTACTCATCTATGAAGGCAGGGTGTGTTGGTGGCAAACTTTTCTCCGCACGGTTTACGAGTAACCTCAACCGGCAGACCAACGTGCAGCGCAGCCCGATCGCAGTTGACGTGGATGATAACTAACCGAGAGAACCTAGCAATTGGAACTGATAAGACAACCTATCACTCTCTCTCATCCACAATTTCACATAACCAAACCAACTCTTTCCAAAAGCACTGAAACAGAACAAACACACAAACCTCAGACTCAAAGCCTACCTACGACACCTACAGCACAAGTGAATCTCCAGTATGCGAGTCTTATCGCTCACACAGAGCGTTCTAAGCCCAGATTCACTGCCTCTATTACCTCCAATCAATACCCATTTCTCTCTTTCCTCTTCCTTGCACAAGCAGAGTCCGCAGCTTTCATTTCGCAGACCAAATTCCATCCCCCTCAGGTGATTTATTACGTCTTTTAGCATGTTGGAAATTATTTAAAAAAAAAAGAAAGAGGCAAAAATCAAGCTTGATGGATGCAAGTAACTGTATAGCTATGAGATAGTTATTTGTATGCACCTTTTGTTTTACAAAGAATGTAGAAAGGAAGAGCGCTTTTTTTCTGGGAAGGAAGTGCTTAGTTCTCGAAACACTAGTTACACATTTTACGAGAAATGTAGCTATATTGGAATGTATGCTGTTTTGTTATAGTATCTAGTGGATGCAGTAGACTTGTACCTTATGTTCTGTTTAGAGACATTCATGTCAATCGGTTTGTTAGTTTGTAGTGAAAAAGAATTTTGATTCTGCACGAGAATACTATTTTAGTAGACAAATTTCATGTGATTAGACCGGAGATTATTGAGCATGGCCCATTTATTTTATCGTACAAAACATAGATTTTAATTCCTAACAATAGTGAAAGGATTATGGGGCATTTGTCAAAGGCATGGTGAAAATAGCATGCTTGGCGTTCACATTACAGCTCGATGCAGCGTGTATTATTGTAACACTTGCTTATTTAGACCTAAGCCGCTCGTGTTATTTAAGGATTTCACAAATTGTGTAATTTGATTTTCTGTCGTCTTCATCATGGACTTATGGAATGCTCTGGAAGGTGCTATACAGCTCCTGGACAACTGTTCTCCAATACATTCTTAGTGGTTCTGTTCTTAGGATTCTTGCATGTCAATATGGAATCCTTTGAATGAGATTCTTTTGCAAATCAGGCGAGAATATAACTTGTGAAAGTCATTGAGAATGTTTGAGTGGTATGTTGAAATCCTTCCTGAATAGGATGTTGAACCAAGCTTTTGACTAGAAATTGCACTATTTGATTTTTCAGTAATTGCAATTACTGAAGAATCCTAGTTTTAGTATCGTTCTGATTGTTAGCAAACACTTTAGTACAAGAAATGCTATTCCAATTCAAAGCTGAACCACAAGAAGCTGTAATTGAAAAGAAGTTGAATGTGGAATTTGTCTTGGATTTTTCCCATTGGTGAGACTATAGGATTCAGAGGTTCGGTATTGAAAGAGTTTATTTTCACAAAAATGGAATTATTTTATTGTCATTGCAGCCGCCAAAGAGCAAGATGTGTGATGCATGAAGCGTTGTTTGACCAATCTTTGCAAAAAGTTTCCAATAAGAGTGATGACACTGTAAGATATCATGGCTTAGTGTTAGTTTGCTTGCAATCAAATCCATTTCTGCTTCATGGATGTAGACATTGCAAATGTTTAACAGGCACTATGTTACTTGGACTTCAAGGCAACCAAGACAGCAGCAGAAACCACTCAGCATTGTTCATATGCATTGTTGGAGAAGAATGTTTTAGAAAGAAATTGTCACCTTGCCACTGATATCCTGACTAATATACCAGTCCATAATATAGCGAAGTTCATGATGCTCTTGGGCTTGCTTGCAATTCTAGATACTGGGCCGGCTCTTGCTGCTCCAGATATTGCCAGTGGTTTGCAATCACTTCCTTTCTTTGGGGACCTCGGTGATATTAGCTCAGGTTTTGCCTCAGTTAGGAAAATCTCCCTGGAACTTGAAAGCTTCTTCTTTCTATTTCCCTCTCTGCATATTCTTTAATTTTCAGTCAGTTGTGGTCATATACAATTATTATCAACTACATTGTTGCGCTCCTGTTAGGAAATCAAAATTGTGTCTTAAACAAATGTGAATGATTAACTAATACAAGCTTTTGACTCTCGGTATTTTCAATTTCTGGAGAGAATCCAGTCTACCCTCTTTTTGAGTTTGGGGCAATTAATTGAAGTTAATATTTCAATCTCAAGAAAGATACATATAACAAGTAGTTATCACTTCACATGGAAAGTGCTGATGACCTCTCTCAAGATGATCTATATTTTATGTGTGCATCTGGCATTTTATATAAACTATAGATGTTTATTAATCTAATATTTAATATTACCTGTACATCACTGTTAATTACCATGTTGGTTAGTGGCTCCATCATTAGACTTGCTGAGTAGTCTTTTGCAGAAGAAAATTGGAAACCAGAATTACATAGGTGAATTGATCTTAATAGTGAGCTTGAGTAATGGATCTTTTCTTTTGTATTTTGTGCAGGCTTTTTTGCTGATCTTTTTCTCAGAGCTGGGGGATAAAACCTTTTTCATTGCTGTAAGTTAACAAGTATCAGTATTTTTTGAGTGAAAGGCATAATGATTTTTCATAAGATTTGCAAGCTTCATATCAACTGTTGCCTTTTATCGTGTTTCGCATTTTCTCCTTTTGTTAGTTGAATTCATTGTTCATGAATGATTGTAATATACTAAAAAAACAAGCTTCTAGGCTTCTTGTACATCATCCTGATTGACATCCTACAAATGCTATGCTTGGGATATACTCTCTCTTCTTAATAAGAGAAAGCAACACTAATGTTGAATTTAACTACCTGTCAGCTAATATGAATTCAAGCTGATTAGATCTGGCGTGCTTTTATATTTATTGTTTAATGCTCCCTTCACTTGTTGGCTAAGGCATTTCATCAAAACCCATCAAATGGACCACTTAATTGAATAAGGGGTAATGAATGTCCCTATGATATAGACTTTCCAATTAGGAAAGCACAAGCTCAGGAGCTAGTTTTGCTGACCTGTTACCTTCTTGTGGAGTTAGATGAACTCCTGGTTCGACTTAGGACCTACTTCTCTAATACCTTAATATTTCAACATACAGTTGTTGGATTTTAGAGTTTTTACAATTTTAGACCTCTGCTTAAATTGAAGTTTTCTAGCTTCACTTCTTCCAAATATAGTTGCATTTTCATCCATAGTTATACACACTGAAGTAGCTATCTCAGTGAAGGGAAAAAATGGCTCTTCTATAAGTTACCAGGTCTGCACATGGGACCAGTCCAACTCTTTGAACTGGCATATTTATTCTCCCTCTTTTCAGTGCATCCCCTGCTAACAGACTTTACATTCAGCTGGTGAACAGTAACCTTGATCAAAAGCATATGCACTTAGAAAACCTCCAGCATGTCAAAGCTCAGCCAAATTAATATCCAGTTATGAATTATTTTATGGGTTATTGCAGGCTCTTTTAGCAGCAAGGAACTCTTCTGGTGTTGTCTTTACCGGAACTTTTGGTGCTCTTGCGTATGTTATTCTACTTCTACATGGTGATTTAGATGTCCACTTCTTTTCAGTTTTGAATTTCGTAAACCTATTTAGCCTGTTGTATACCTCTAAATTTATGTTATCTAATATCTATATTGCTGCTAATAAAACTTTGAAAAGGAAATGAAAATTATTAGAAAATTCTTGAGCTTCAATTAGTTGGAGTGGTTTATAACTATTTGGCAACTATTTTATCAGAAAAGAGATTATACAATTGACTTGGCTCAAGGGGACTCTTTAATTTGAAATTAAAAAAATGGAGGATTATTGTTTCTTGTACCCTCAAAAAGTTGGATGGATAACATTTTTTTTTCTTGTCCAAACAAAAAAAAAAAAAGACTAAACACTAGTAAAAGAGCCTTTAAATTTTAAGAATATATCTTATGTTGAGATTTTAAAAATGTTGTTGTATACACTGTTGGACAGGGTGATGACCATCATATCAGTTGTTCTTGGCAGAACATTTCACTATGTTGATGCAGCTCTTCCATTCAGGTATTTCTAAGCTTCTGAGTTAATTATGGTTGGAAAAGTAATCATACTAACAGTAACCACTATTAGAATAAGCCAGATGTGAGTTTGGGTGTCTTATGGATAATCATTCTACATTGTCAAGTAATAAATATGAAGCTCAAACCTAGTTTACAAGCTTAATCTTTTAGATCAGTTGGTTGTGGTGTTATATAATATTGAAGTAGGAGATACTAAGTTCAAATCCTTACAATCATTTCACCTATATAAGTATGTTGTCCATTTTATAAAATAATAAATATAATAGCTCATATCATATTTATAAACTTATGTTTTTAAATCAATAAGTGTTCGTTCTAGTTATGATATGGTACTAAAGCAGGAGGCTCTAGATTGAAATCCCTACATCGTCAGTCAATCCCCAGCTAATTAAATTGTTCACTTGTTGGGCCTCAATGGAAATCCAACTCACAAGTGAGGGCAGTGTTAAATAATAAATATAATAGCCTATATCATACATATAAGCTTAAACTTTCAAATCAAATAGTTGTAATGTTAGTTATAACACATTTAATGGTCTTTAATCAAAGTACTAGCTCACAAAGTAAAGAAGAGTGTCAAGTAATAAATATGAAACCCAAATCAAATTTACTAGTTTAAGATTTTAGATTAAATGGTTGTGGTGTTAACTTTGACATATATAAACATAACTATTATTACTACCTTGAATTTTGTTGCTAAGTCTTCATTTATCCAAAATATACCCTCATTGACTGGACATGTGATGGCCATAGGATGAAATCTATAGCCAATACTTCAAAAAATATATTGTATTCTTATCTTCCTTCAAATGCAATTAGGTTCAACAATGTTGACATATGAAATATAAAAATCAAGCAGATCTACAAGTTTCAAAGTTGCAATTAGTTGACTGTAGATCTAAATATGATATTAGGGTAGGTAGTCTTCAATTCGAATTCCCTAAGCCATCACCCCACCCCCAGTAAAAAGTTGTTTTTTTTCCCCTATCCCAACATGAACAACTTTTTGACAGCTATTATTTCTATAACGTAAATTGATATACAGTATACTTTGTTATCGTGCCACAGTCCACTCCTATTTGTAATTGTACTACTATAAAATTGCCATGAGTTCTTCTAAATTATTTAATAAGAAAATGGCAATATAGTTCTTAGTTCTTTTGTATGATATGCATATTTAGTACTTATATGATGTTTAGAATCTTCATACACATTTTTTTGCATGATCTTGTGATGGAACACTAGAATCACTGGCTGGCTTGTTTGCTGATGAAATTAACTATTTGCATTTGTTGGTTGACTTAATTATAGCTTGGCATTATCATTCCCCTCCACATAGGGTGTCCATCACATTTTGAATTGCCAGCATGCACAGATTTAGCATAATTAGTTGCAAATGCTGTCATAAAAGTGCTGAGTTTATGCTTTTCCTGCTTTACTGGTCCTTTGTCCACATCATATGAAGTTAAGTTTTCAGGTGCAGGTAAGTGTTTATCTAACAAGGCTTTTTTCTCCTTCACAGATTTGGAGAGACTGATTTGCCCATTGATGATCTTGCTGCAGTTTGCCTCTTGGTAGCTTTGTTTCTGATGCAAATTTATATTGTTCAAGTCTTTCATGCACATATTACACACTTTCCTTAGGAACTCTGTTCTATTTCAATTAAATGTGAAGCCACTGTGCATTAATTTCAGTATTTTAGGTCTACTTTGGAGTTTCCACCCTTCTTGATACTGCCTCAAGCGATGGCCTGAAGGCAGAAGATGAACAAAAGGAGGTGAATTTTTCATAATTTTGATTCAAGGATTATTCATGGTTCTTATTTTTCATTTTCCTACACTCTCCAAAAATCTAATGTCAAGCTTTGGCTCTCAAACAGGCTGAGCTTGCAGTTTCAAAATTTTCAGGAAATGGAGCTGGCATTTTAGCTGCTGCAAATACTGTAATCAGCACTTTCGTATTAGTTTTTGTTGCTGAATGGGGTGACAAATCATTTTTTTCAACAATAGGTAAATATAAAACATAATGTAAACTTTTGTATCAAATGAATCATCACATGCATGATATATATGAGATCTTCACCGATAGTGAGATCTTTGAGTTATCTTCGTCACCATTAGGGACATATTTCTCAAGATGATTTTCAACTATAAAATATTTAGACATCATTCTATTATATTAACTATAAAAATACACATATTATAGAACTTTTCCAGTGAACATTGTTATGGATTCTTAATTAAGGCCATATTTCATGTTGAAATGATCAAACAATCTCAAGGTGACAACAAAGGTGGATAAGAGGCCAATGGTAGTACTAATAACAATAAGGTAGAAAAAAATGTTCTCAATTTATGCATATCACTTATAGCTAACTTGCCATGAAAGACTTGCAGTTAAGAATATATGTCACCATATTTCCCCCCTTGCTAAGGGAAAGGAGTCCTTTAAAACTAGTTTTCTAGAGTTTATGCAACTGAGGCACTACATATTAGCTTTACGATATCCTAGACTAGCTGCATATGTTATCTGATAGTCTCAGGGAAAGCCAGCATACCGTCAGTTTTATTGTAACCTAATGCTTTGTTTCATTGGATAGCTCTTGCTGCGGCATCTTCACCACTTGGAGTCATTGGAGGAGCATTGGCTGGTCATGCTATTGCAACTTTGGTATATCTCTTAAAAAGCATCTGTTTTCTTTTTGAATTAGTAGAATATGACCATGGAGTAACATAGTCATGACCTTTGTTTTCATTATGTTACATGACTTTTCATCATGAGTTATGTTTTCAATATGAATGGTCTAAAGGAGGTTCTCTCCAATCTGTGTGAACATGTCTAGCTGTCCATTGCATCTTAATAACTGCACTGTTTATTGCATCCTATGACTACAACATAATTTTATAAGTAATTTTTGCATGAACCTGTCCATCTACTTTCTAACTTATTGCATAAATATCCACCTAGATTGCTGTGTTGGGAGGTTCTCTGCTGGGGACATTCTTATCAGAAAAGGTACAAGCACCATCCTTAATTTGCCGAAAGTCCTGTTTGTCTTACTGTTTCAACTTTGTTTTAACTGGTATGAAGTATTTGTTCTTCATTGAATGGACATAATTCTTTTTCTTTTGGGTCATCTTCTTGGTAAAAGGTTAACTAAGCATGTTTTTATTGTATATTTTATGTTTTTTGAGCATTTTTAGTATTTGCAATACTCTTATGTGATTGTCAAATATAGTAGTAATCTCAAAGGTAGTAACTAGCTGTTTTTATACTCCTACATGATTGTCAAATATAGTAGTAATCTCAAAGGTAGTAACTAGTTGTTTTTATGGGCAAATCTTAATGATATCAATAGCCAACTGCTAGGGCTAGTTAACTATGTAATTATTAAAGAAAAATATGAAAATTCTTTCCATTCTTAAATCAAAATCATTTTCTTTATTCAACATTGACACTTCTGCTTTAGTTAATCCACCATTGCTCACTAACTGTGACTGTTGCCTGCAATCATCACTTAACCACTAAAAGCTAATGATAAGCTAGACTACTTTTGATTATTAAAACAAGGATGGAGTACTTAAATGCTACTTTGTAACAAATACTGAATAATGCTCTACAAACATTTTTTATGAAACAGCCACATTTTAATTTCTAACTGGGGGGAGAAATTCATTGTGATTTTCAAATTCTACAAAATCAAGAGGAAAGTAGACTTTTTGGTCCTGATATGACAAACTATGAGTTGCTAGGAGAGTCACAAAGTGGGAATGTTATAAAAAAAAAAACACACATTTTCATGAGCTACATAAACTATTTATTCCATATAAACTTCGTCTTATATAATGCTCTTATACATTATGTATGCAAAGATCTGAACTAAGAATCCAAAGACTCTCAAGTGGTATCTAGCAAGGGAGAAATATACTATCTAAAGCTTCTTAAGGCAGAAGCCTTTGATCTCTTCACGAAAGATCCCAATTTGGAAGGAAAAAAATGAGTAGTAATTTAGTTAATGCTTATACAAATGTGCTAAATTTCTTTTGTTTAGGTATGACAGTATGCTTCTACAGAGCGAATGCTCACACTATGAAACACTACATTTGCTGAATGTGATGTATCTTTGTGCAGCCAGTTATCCAATTGCATTCTCCTCACCTAAAATTAATTTCTTATGGCCCTTTGCATTTATGGACTCATAAACCATATTTCAGCTTGGTAGTTATCCTCACTAGGAGGACAACTGATATGCTAGGATGAGACATGCTATGTTTGAGCTCAAGCTCAACTCTGCAATCAAAATTTAAGCCTTAATTTTGAGCTTGAGCTCCATCCAAAAAGCTCATCTTGAAGTTGTACTCAATGGATTTGAACTTAGCTGATTTATTTAAAAAGAAAATTACATTCTCTTTAATTAATTTTATATTGAATTTAGAAGTCAGTGGAACTCACCTTGAGCTTGATCATGCTTGCTAGTTGTTGAACCAAATATTCACAAGTTTTAGCTTAACCTGACAAACAACTCAAATAGTCCTAAATCGAATATGTATTGAACAATTAAATAATCCACTCCTTTGCTTGACTTCTACTCCCTAATCCTAATTTCCTTATACGTTTCTCATTCAATTTATGAGCTTTTAACCGAGCAACTCTGAGGCAGTAAATGCCGTTTTAGTTGTGGATGGCAAATGTCTTCTTCACTTTCTTTTGCAGGTCATTGCGTATGTGGGAGGTTCTCTTTTCCTAGTCTTTGCTGCTGTAACACTTTTTGAGATACTCACCTAGACTGACTTCATTCCTCATGTGATCTCCTTAAACTCGTACAATAATTATCTTTCGATCAATTTTGTTCTTTTTTACTGCTGAGAGGGAGGATTGAGAATGATTAGATCTATTGGATTGATAGTCGTTAGAAGGACGAAAACTGCAGTTCGATTTTTAGATGGATTATTTCTTGTCTACGTTTAAGAAGTTTTGGAATATCATTTTTAGATATATGCCATTATGTGTCCATGTATAAACAGAGATTTTACAGGTTAAGCAAGAGCATTGGTGTCCTGATCATTCTGTAAATGTAACATGCTGCTTCAACCATGTATGTGTCTTGCATGAAGTGCTCTTGTTCCAACATGCTTATCAATCACATGCAACCATATATGATGGAACATGATTGTAGAAATACAAAAGAGACAATGAAAGGAACTTAGGAACTTTATCGATTGATCTTACTTTCTTGACTTTCTCAGTATCAACTTTGCACGATCAATCTCTGTCAAAGATACTGGGGCGTTCAGCGTTCTGTCTTTCTAATTAGCAATGTCCCCACTGGAGAAAAGATGCTGAGAGAGCGTTTGGATAGCAACATCACCGTGGGTGTCGGTGTGAAATTTCTTTTGTTATTTACATTACTTCACCGGACTCTTTTCTAAAATTGAATAGGCTTGGATTGCCATAACTTGTCTCTACTCTTGTGGTGTTTTTGTTTAAATGAATATATACACAGTAGCATAATAATGTGAGAATTGCTTGATTCTTTGTTTGCTCGATTTGCTTGAATAAGCATGACGATGGGGGACGAAACGACATAACCTGCAGGAAATCAAGGAGTCCCACATGGTATGCGCACAAACCACTATTGAAGATCAGATACTCGATGATAGAGAGATGGATGGGAGACTTAAGACGGGGGCAACGTGGTTTGATGCTGTCCATCAACCGGCACTTTTTCCAGGAACCGTAGTCCTGTTGTGTTGTTTTGAGTCCGTGTACTGTGTCTTTACAGGTAAGAAAGCAGACAAATAACTAATAAAAAGGAAACAACCAATTGCACATTTGGAGAATAATCCTCATTTCCTTTTGGGGATTCGAATTCATTCTTTGTACTAATATCTCCATCTCACGTTCTCACTTCAAGGTTATGAGTCATCACTCATCAACCCACCAACCAGCAAGACGTTCCATAGCCTCTTAAAGGGAGAAAAGCTTTAGTGTAAACAAAAGAGCGGTTCTCAACAAAGATTTCAAGTATTGCGTGAAACCATGAAAAGAAAGTCTTTCTTGACATCTGGATTATCGGTACCTCTTTAAAGGAATCCAAAATATCAGCTTCTTCTTCTTAACCTTTGGTCACTAAATCCTCTAGAAGATCACTTGGTCTTAAATCAACATTGGTTCCTAAAGTGGATAGAGTTTTACTTTGCATCTTTTGGTCCGCCATAAGAACTTAGATAAATCATCAAGATTGCCAATAAGGAAGTTTGCTTGGTTTATGAACGGATCTTAGTGGACTTAGTTTCTTCAAGAGCCATCATAGATAAGACAGATTCTCGTTTTGAGACATCTGGCTTGTGTGCATGAGGACACAAGGCCAGAGGCAGTAAAAAGTTTTTTATTTCATCTTTAAAGAACACATTAACATTTTCTTTATATTAATAAGAATAAAAATCTAAGAAAACATAGAAGTTTACTTATGTCATGCCCCAAAACCTAAGGTAGTCCGTCACATTATATGTTATTATTACCTTATACATTTCCAATAAATAGTAAAGGTAATTACCAATTTCACACTCCTAGCAAAATAATCCCCTTTTATTTCTTTGATTTCTAAGAATAAATCTTATGAGGCCACCCTTGCTAATATATATGATCACATCGTAAAGATTTAGTTAAGACTAAAGGCATTGTTGAGGCCTTAATTCCTAATTCAAAACCTAAGGTTGTCATAACCTTTTTCCATTTTTAGTATTTTGATACTGTTCATTAGATTTTTTAAACATTTGAAAGTTTGTGCATAGATTGATCCTTAACCAATTTTAATACATGGAAAACAATCGTTTAATGAATTTTGCATAAAACAATTTTACTGAAAATTTGTAAATGTCATATCATGAAAGAATGTAATCAAGGTCTAGCGTCCATATGACCTAAAGTAAGAGTTCGAAAGAGTTTAAATCCCAAAAGTCCAATACTATTCAGAAAACAATAACACACAACAGTAAATGATGGGTGTCGAATCTAACAAAAATAAAAACCTACTCCTAGACAATTATATGATTTGTGTATAGTAGTGAGTAGGGTCGTATCCATAAGGATTGGTTAAATATATTTCTATTAAAAGAGAATAGAGAGGAAAAGAAAAATGGGGAGGTTTGTTTGTGAATCAAAATAATGCTGAAATCAGATAATAAAATCGAATATTGATAAAAGCCTAGCCAAAGGAATCAAGATAGTTTAATTCTAGGAATTGATCATCTATGCAAATATTTTCTATCCTTTATCCAAGATAAACTGGTTATGGTTATTAACAAGCTCTAATAACCTATCCCTCCTTACTTTCTTGATAATCAAAACAAGCTCTTTGATTATTTCTCTTATCGATTAGACAACCCTAAACAAGCTCTTAGGATTTAATCTATCAATAGCATTAAAAACAAGAGAGACTACCAATTCATGCCAATAGATTATAAGATAACCTATTTAAACAAGATCATATATCTCCATAACATGAATTCGACTATCTATTTTATAATCAAACATGTTATTGTGTCACCGAGACTAGAACTATCAAACAATTACGGATTTGACGTACTAGTTGACAATATATTAACTTGCTAATTGAGTAGAAGAACTTTAATTCATACCAATCAACAAAGATAATATTGACAAAACGTCCAGAAGATATATAAATATCTAAAAACAAAAAATAGATTAAAGACAACTCAGTTAGATCTCACAATTCGTGAAGAATTAAACTTCAATGATCCTTTGGCTAGAAAATCTACTTAGCTACACATGTTCATCCTCAAAACGAAAATTAAAATTGAAAACATGATAAATCTCTGTTTCCAGTTGCCCTTGCTCTGCCTCCTTCCTTCTTGTCTCCCCAAAACTCTTCAAGATGAAAAACTCTCCTTTCTCCTCTAGGGTTAGTTCTATTTATATTGTTAAAGGAATGGCAGATGATCTTTTGCTAGCAAGATACGAAAATATCTTTCCTTTTTGATGTAAATCTCGAGAAGTGAATAATCGTCCGCTTGGCACGCCCAACAACACGACCATATTTAAAGCCGTGTCTTCCTCTGTGGATAATTTATAATTCTTCATCCGTGTCCAGTGTTTACCACGGCTAGATCCCAAGCCGTACCCGCCTCTGGTCGATGTTCCACAATTTCTCATCCTTGTTTAATATATGGCATGGCTTCCATCACAGCTTCCACCATGGCAAGATCACAAGCTGTGTCTCTCTCTGTTGATAGTCTACATTTCCACCTTCTTGTGCAGTGTATAGCACGGCTTGAACCACGGTCGGATCACAAATCGTGCCTCCTTCTATTGATCCTTCTAGACAGATACACAGCCGTGTACTTCAACCGTGTATTTTCCTGTTGATTCAAAACCAAGTACACGGCCGTGTACTTCAACTACTCGCCCATGTACTTTCCTCCGGCGGTGTAAATCCTTGTCTTTGATCCAAATTGTAGATGACTTCTCTAATTTACTTGAATTAGCACTCTTGATTCCATTTAACCTGATTTATCACCATAATAAAATTAAGTACCATTTCCTTATGATTTCTATAAAATCAATAATAAATTAACACAATTCATACTATAAAGATTGAGTATAAAATGGTTCTATCAAATTCTCCCACACTTAAACTCTTGCTTGTCCTCAAGCAATTGAATCAAATCAATTGAGAAATCCGTCATAGATTATACAAAATTTCTTTTCATCATTTCAAGCATCTATTCTTTTATAATTCATGACTTGTAATTTTAATGTCTACTGCTCCAACCTAACTGGTTTCCTGTGATTAAATTACCATAAACAAAATTTAATAGCTAATCTAAACAAAACAAATTTTAATCCCCATGTTTAGCAAAAGAACTTTTATTCCAAAAGTAAATACTTAATTCAATAAGGAAAAACACCCAATTAAACTTCATTGAATATTAGCAAGTATATAATCTTTGCAACACAAAGTAAAGGCATATGGTATCTACTTTTTCCCTAGATTTTCTCCCTTTTTATTATAAGTCTTATTTCATTCAATGAATTTTTACATTCATGTTCTTTTGATTTAATCAAGCATCAATTTTGATGGGTTTTTGCCCGCTTCTTTTCATGAACTTTCGCCTTTTTTGCCCTTATCGTTATAGTTAGTTCATTGAGTCGGCAACATCCCGAGCTCGTCACTCAAGTGACCGGGTTTTAAGATACCCCTACGAACTCTTCCTCACTCTAACATTCAAATTCGAATACTCTTAACTCAATTATTTGAATCATTGGAGTAATGGCTATGCTTGATTCTTTTTTTTTTTTTTTGACAATTATTGCTAGAGTAATAATAGTTATCCGGTTTAAAGGGTTACTAAGGAAAAAGTTTCTTCAACATCTTTCACTAAGTGTTATCATTGTTTCAAAAACAACTTCAAAGAGTATACAGTAACTAATATAACCTAGAAGTAAACTTGTTTATTTTTCACTTAAGAATTAGACTTACTCTTAAATTTCTAATTCTAAGGCTAAATACAAGGTAAATTTGTTTCTTAAAGATTTCACTACTTAATTTTAACTAAGTATTCTAATCACAATAGTAGGTAAGTAAAACACTTGAATAAGTCAATTTCACATTTTGTAGATGCTTATTACAACATTTAGTACAATATCCAGATTTCATGAAATTTTTTGAAAAATTTGGCTTAAAATTGCTTAAGGACAAACATTCAAGTATGAGTCAATTCTTGAAAAATTTGGCTTAAGGACAAACATTCAAAGTATGAGTCAATCCTCTATCCTCTATATTTATTATCCTCTCCTCCACACTTAGTTTGAACAGTGTCCGCACTGTTCCTAATTCAACACAATTAAAGAAGAATTAACAGCATAAGGAACATTAGAGAATAAGAGAAAAGGAATACTGGTACTTCCCTAGTATAAAGTGTAAAGTAATTGGAGTTCTCCCTTTAAGCACTAGAGAGTGTCATCTGATGATATATACCATTGCTGCAGCTAATAAATAAAAAATAAAATAAAAAACTAAAACAAAATAAATTGATATAGGTTGCCTCCCATGAAGCACCTTTCTTTAACGTCTTTGGCTAGATGTTCCTATAATTAATCACTATACTCGGGGTAAGTTAAACTAGTTTCTTCAACATTACATACTGGAAATCCTTCATAAAAAGGTTTCAAGTGATGACCATTGACTTTGAAGTTCTTACCAGTTTCAAGACTTGCGATCTCAACTGCACCATGTGAAAATATGTTAGTAATAACAAAAGGACCAATCCATCGTGATCGTAGTTTTCCAGAAAACAACTTCAATCGAGAATGATAAAGTAATACTTTTTGACCTACAGAAAAATTCTTTCGGGAAATCATTTGATCATGAAAATCCTTTGTTTTTTCCTTGTAGATTTTAGTACTCTCATAAGCTTCTCTTCGAATTTCCTCAAGTTCTTGTAATTGAAGTTTTCTGTGCTCACCAGCTTCGTCCATTTGCATGTTACATTGTTTTACAGCCCAATACGCCCTATGTTCCAACTCTACAGGGAGATGACACGGTTTGCCAAATATCAAACGGTAAGGAGACATACCTATAGGGGTCTTGTAAGCTGTCCGGTAGGCCCATAATGCATCTTCAAGTCTTGTGCTCCAATCCTTCCTGCTTGGATTGACGGTTTTTTCCAGAATAGACTTGATTTCTCGATTTGAAACTTCTGCCAATCCATTGGTTTGAGGGTGGTATGCGATGGAAGTGCGATGAGTGACCCTGTATTTTTTTAGTAGAGTTTCCACTACTCTATTACAAAAGTGTGTACCACGATCACTGATAAGAGCCTTTGGTGTTCCGAACCTAGCAAAAATATGAGATTTAACAAAATCCACAACAACTTTGGCATCATTAGTTCGGGTCGCTTTGGCTTCCACCCATTTTGAAACATAATCCACAGCAAGAAGGATGTAAACATTACCAAAAGAAGGAGGAAAAGGACTCATAAAGTCAATACCCCATATATCAAATATTTCACAAGCAAGAATAGGGGTTAGTGGCATTTAGTCTCTATGTCCTAAGTTGCCAATTTTTTGACATCGTTCACAAGACTTACAAAACATAAAAGAATCACGAAACAATGTAGCCAAAACAAACCACACCTTAATACCTTTTGAGCTGTCCTCTTAGGGCCAAAATGTCCACCACATGCATATGAGTGACAAAATTGCAAGACAGAAGGAATATCATCTTGAGAAATACACCTTCTAATGATTTGATCAGCACAATGTTTCCACAAATACGGATAATCCCATACATAGTACTTAGCATCACTTTTAATTTTATCTTTTTGAGCCCTAGACAGATCACTTGGTAGCGTTTTAGTAACCAAATAGTTGACAATATCAGCATACCACGGAATTGTCTTTTGAATAGAAAAGAGATACTCATCTGGAAAATCATCTTGTATTGGTGTTGACCCTTCACTGATAGGTATTCTACTGAGGTGGTCGGCAACTAAGTTTTCAGAGCCTTTCCTAACGCGTATTTCCAGATCAAACTCTTGTAATAAGAGTATCCATCGAATAAGTCTTGGTTTCGCCTCCTTCTTCGCGAGTAGGTATTTGAGAGCTGCATGATCAAAGTAAACAATTACCTTAGTACCAAGTAAATATGATCTGAATTTTTCTAATGCAAAAACGACAGCCAAGAGTTCTTTTTCTGTTGTGGAATAGTTGCATTGAGCACTATCCAATGTTCTGGAAGCATAATAAATGACATGGGAAGCTCTTCCAACTCTTTGGCCAAGAACGGCTCCAACTGCATAATTGCTCGCATCACACATAATTTCAAAGGGAAGGTTCCAGTCAGGTGGTTGGATGATTAGAGCAGAAGTTAACTTATCCCTCAATGTGTCAAAAGCGTGCTTGCAGGCCTCATCGAACTCAAATGTCGCTTCTTTTTGCAGTAATCTGCATAGAGGTTGAGTAATCTTGGAAAAATCCTTGATGAAGCATCGATAGAATCCTGCACTCTCAAGAAAAGAGCGAATTTCCCGTACACTTACAGGGTAGGGTAAAGATTTAATCAATTCTACCTTAGCTTTATCGACTTCAAGCCCCTTAGAAGATACAATATGACCTAAAATGAGACTCTGTTCAACCATAAAGTGACATTTTTCATAATTCAACACTAGATTCTTATCTATACATCTTTGAAGCACTTTTGTAAGATTAGTCAAACATGAATCAAAAGAGTTACCATAAACAGTGAAGTCATCCATGAAAACCTTTATGATATTTTCCACATAATCTGAAAATATACTAACCATACACCTTTGGAATGTGGCTGGGGCATTGCAAAGCCCAAAAGGCATCCTTCGATACGCAAAAGTACCGAATGGACATGTGAAGGTAGTCTTCTCTTGATCTTCCGGCGCCATTGGAATTTGATGAAAACCTGAATAACCATCAAGACAACAATAGTGAGAATGGTCAGCCAAACGTTCAAGCATCTGATCAAGAAAAGGAAGAGGGAAGTGATCTTTTCTAGTTGACGCATTTAACTTCCTGTAATCAACACAAACCCTCCATCCATTCTGAACCCGAGTGGGAATTAACTCACCATCAGAGTTTTCAATCACAGTTAAGCCTGTTTTCTTTGGAACAACTTGAATTGGACTTACCCATTTGCTGTCGGAAATTGGATAGATCATACCTGCATCAAGAAGTTTTAAGATCTCTTTCTTAACTACTTCCATCATAGGCGGATTCAAACGAAGCTGAGCTTCCCTTGAAGGTTTGCAATTATCTTTCATTAAAATCTTGTGCATGCATGTGGAGGGGCTTAGTCCTTTGATATCGGCTATGGACCATCCAATGGCTTCTTTATACTCTCTTAACACTCGAATCAACTTTTCTTCTTCTAAAGTACTTAGTTTGTTGGAGACTATCACAGCAAGAGTCTCATTTTCTCCTAAGAAAATGTACTTTAGATGTTCGGGTAGGGGTTTTAATTCCAGCTTTGGTGCCTGCACAATAGAGGGAAGAAGTATTGTGTTAGAAGGGGGTAAATTAATGTAGGACACATCATACCTTTTAGGTTTTAATGATTCCAACTCCCAAATCATGTCCTGCAAATCAGAGGATATTACAAGCTTCTCCTTAAGAGTTTTCAATGCATTAATAGTAAGACTCCTATTAAGTACAATTTTCAACTCATCATCGTCTATCAAATCAAATGTAGCCTGTGTTAATTGGTCAATAACATCCACAACAAAAATAGGGGAGATATCACTAGGATATTTCATGGCATCATAAATGTTAAATTTAATCATTTCACCATCAAATTCCATAGTGAGGTTACCGTCATGTACATCAATTTTCGTTCTGGATGTCTTAAGAAATGGTCTCCCTAATAATATCATTGAGGAATTACGAGAATCATCATTCTCCATGTCAAGCACATAAAAATCTATAGGGAAAACCAACCCATTAACTTGTACTAAAACATCTTCTAGAACTCCCTCAGGATAAACATTGGACCTATCAGCAAGTTGAACAATAACACCTGTTTCCTTAAAGGGACCAACATTCAAACATTGATAAACAGACAAAGGCATAATATTGATTAAAGCTCCTAAATCACACATAGCTTTAGCGATTCCAAGATTACCTATTTTGTAAGGAATGGTAAACATACTTGGATCCTTACATTTAGGAGGAAGCTTCTTCTGAAGAATAGCTGAAACATTCTCACCCACATTAATCTTTTCATTACCTTTCAGCTTTCTTTTGTTAGTGCACAATTCTTTGAGAAATTTAGCATAACGAGGTACTTGCTTAATTGCATCCAACAAAGGAATATTTACCTCAACTTTGCGAAAATTTTCAAGAATCTCTTTTTCTTCAGCTTCATTCTTGGTTTTCACTAATCTAGAAGGGAAAGGAGGTGTTGTTATCATGACCTTTGGTGGTTCAACGAGGGATCCTTTGGTCTGGTTGTTCTGCTGGTTCGGAGTTGTAGTCTCTTTCTCAGTCTCTTCCTCAAGATTAGTTTGGTGTCCTTTCTCATTTGATCCCTGCAATTTCATTCCACTTCTCAAGTTAATTGCATTAGCGCTTTTCTTTGGATTTGTGATAGTCTGAGAGGGTAACTTACCTTGAGTTTCTAACCTGTTTATAGAAGAAGCAAGTTGGCTTACCTGATTTTCCAAGTTGTGAATGCTCTGCTTTGTCTCATCCTGAAATTTTTTTGTATTAACGGCAAGTGATTTAACAATTTCCTCAAGAGACATACATGAAGTGGAAGGAGCTTGTGGTACTTGGTTTAATGGCTTAGGTTGGAATTGTTGGAAGTTTTGTGGTTTATTGCCATATCTGAAGTTAGGATGATCCCTTCATCTAGGATTATAAGTATTCGAGTATGGATCATATTTCCTTTGTGGCTGTCCTGGGAATCCTCCTACAGCATTGGCATGCTCGTGATTGCCATCTTGCAATGAAGGACACATGTCGGTAGGATGATTAGGAGCAACACAAATTCCACAAGCCTTCACCTGCTGTGTATTTCCAAGAGCTATTTGCTGCACAAGGGAGGTTAGGTTAGAAATTTGATGTTCAAGGTTAGAACCACTTACCTCATTTACCTTCCTTGAAGATGTATCATGCCTATACCTAAATTGTTGCGAATTAGCAGCCATAATGGAAATCAATTCCTTAGCTTGACCAGGGGTTTTATTCACTATGGCGCCTCCACTAGCAGCATCCATCATCTTCCTCTCCATCGGAAGCAGGCCTTCATAGAAGTATTGAATGAGAAGTTGTTCAGATATCCCATATTGTGGACAGCTTGCACAAAGTTGCTTGAACCTCTCCCAATACTCATGAAGAGTCTCGGTATCCCTTTGTTTGATGCCACAAATCTCTCTTCTTATACCAGCGGCTCTAGACGCAGGGAAAAATTTGTCCAAGAAGAGCCTCACCATATCTGTCCAAGTGGTTATAGAACCTGGAGGTAAATAAAACAACCAATCTTTAGCTTTAGTACTTAAAGAAAATGGAAAAGCACATAACTTGATTTGATCGTCAGATATTCCTTGCGGCCTCATGCTAGAACACACTATATGAAACTCTTTCAAATGTTTGTGAGGATCTTCATTCTCAAGACCATGAAAGGTGGGTAACAGATGTATCAAACCGGATTTCAATTCAAACTCAACAGCCAATTCAGGATATTGAATACAAAGCGGTTGTTGATTCACATCCGGTGCGGCCAATTCTCTTAATGTTCTTTCAGGATTTGCCATATCGTCTTCTTTTTCAGAATCAATGGATGAATCAGACAAATCCGATGTCAAGTTTAGTCCAGGGGATGAAGATGATATGGTTTCTTTTTGACGCAGCCTAGCTTCTCTTCGCTGTCTCTTAAAAGTCTTCTCAATCTCTGGATTATAAGTGAGTTCACCTGTATGAGAAGAACGAGTCATACAAGAATATAAATAAATTTGACACCAATCCCCGGCAACGGCGCCAAAATTTGATGAGTGTCGAATCCAACAAAAATAAAAACCTACTCCTAGACAATTATATGATTTGTGTATAGTAGTGAGTAGGGTCGTATCCACAGGGATTTGTTAAATATATTTCTATTAAAAGAGAATAGAGAGGAAAATAAAAATGGGGGGGTTTGTTTGTGAATCAAAATAATGCTGAAATCAGATAATAAAATCGAATATTGATAAAAGCCTAGCCAAATGAATCAAGATAGTTTAATTCTAGGAATTGATCATCGATGCAAATATTTTCTATCTTTTATCCAAGATAAACTGGTTATGGTTATTAACAAGCTCTAATAACCTATCCCTCCTTACTTTCTTGATAATCAAAACAAGCTCTTTGATTATTTCTCTTATCGATTAGACAACCCTAAACAAGCTCTTAGGATTTAATCTATCAATAGCATTAAAAACAAGAGAGACTACCGATTCATGCCAATAAATTATAAAATAACCTATTTAAACAAGATCATATATCTCCATAACATGAATTCGACTATCTATTTTATAATCAAACATGTTATTGTGTCACCAAGACTAGAACTATCAAACAATTACGGATTTGACGTACTAGTTGACAATATATTAACTTGCTAATTGAGTAGAAGAGCTTTAATTCATACCAATCAACAAAGATAATGTTGACAAAACGTCTAGAAGATATATAAATATCTAAAAACAAAGAATAGATTAAAGATAACTCAGTTAGATCTCACAATTCGTGAAGAATTAAACTTCAATGATCCTTTGGCTAGAAAATCTGCTTAGCTACACATGTTCATCCTCAAAACGAAAATTAAAATTGAAAACATGATAAATCTCTGTTTCTAGTTGCCCTTGCTCTGCCTCCTTCCTTCTTGTCTCCCAAAAACTCTTCAAGATGAAAAACTCTCCTTTCTCCTCTAGGGTTAGTTCTATTTATATTGTTAAAGGAATGGCAGATGATCTTTTGCTAGCAAGATACGAAAATATCTTTCCTTTTTGATGTAAATCTCGAGAAGTGAATAATCGTCCGCCTGGCACGCCCAACAACAAGGCCATATTTAAAGCCGTGTCTTCCTCTATGGATAATCTACAATTCTTCATCTGTGTCCAGTGTTTACCACGGCTTCCACCACGGCTAGATCCCAAGCCGTGCCTGCCTTTGGTCGATGTTCCACAATTTCTCATCCTTGTTTATTATATGGCATGGCTTCCATCACAGCTTCCACCATGGCAAGATCACAAGCCGTGTCTCTCTCTGTTGATAGTCTACATTTCCACCTTCTTGTACAGTGTATAGCACGGCTTGAACTACGACTGGATCACAAACCGTGCCTCCTTCTGTTGATCCTTCTAGACAGATACACGGCCGTGTACTTCAACCGTGTATTTTCTTGTTGATTCAAAACCAAGTACACGGCCGTGTACTTCAACTACATGCCCATGTACTTTCCTCCAGCGGTGTAAATCCTTGTCTTTGATCCAAATTGTAGATGACTTCTCTAATTTACTTGAATTGACACTCTTAACTCCATTTAACCTGATTTATCACCATAGTAAAATTAAGTACCATTTCCTTATGATTTCTATAAAATCAATAATAAATTAACACAATTCATACTATAAAGATTGAGTATAAAATGGATCTATCAGTAAACAAACTCTAAAGTCCAACTCATAAATCAAGTCTGTCTACAAAGAAAACACAGCTGACAAGTCTAGACATTGTAGGCACTCTAATACCCATCAAGCCCATCCTTGGTATATAAGTTATAGCCTAGATCATCATAAGCATCATTAATATAAAGATCATCATACAAAAGTTTATATGATACCCTATGTGGTGTGAATGAAGTCTCACATGAATTACAAAAAATGTTGAGTAATACTACATAAAATTAAGTAGTAAATAACATATCAACACTAGATATAATCTTCTTGGTCAAGTAGTTAAAGAAAAAAAAAATTGCTAGCTTGATTATTAGTTACTTTTAGTTTACGGCATTAGAAATGGTATTAAAGCTAACCCCCTACCAATAGGTATACGATTCAAGATGACCAAAAAGAGAGAAGGTCAAAGCTCAATTGTAAGGTCTTGTGATAAGGATATCACATGTTTAAGGGAAGATTGTGATACACCATGTGCATGAAGACTAACATGGATTGTGGAAAAATGTTGAGTAATAGTATATAAGGTCAAATAGTAAGTAACATATCAATATTAGATAGAAACTTTTGGGTCAAGTGATTAGAAAAAAGTCTGTTATTATTTGTTAACTTGATTAATGACTACTTTTGGCCTAAGGAATTACAATTTAAAGCTCAAAGGAGTGAGTTGCAAAACTCAATACAATAGTAGCCATACAAACATATACTATGCCATTTGCATGTGTGCCTACTTCTAATGTCGCATTCAAGTTGCATTAAAATAATAATTGAAACATAAGTAAGTAGCACAATTCTATACATCCTAGAAATTGGAGTAACTCATGACTTCGATCACATGAATTGAGAATGAAGGGGTTCAAACTCCACTACAACAGAACATTCGAGGGCAAATTGGGGCAACTGAATCACCATGTCCAAAAGTTGAAACATTAAGAATCTCATACAAAGCTCTCTATTGAGTCTAGCATTGATAAGCATAGCCTAATTGTAGTGTATTATCCAAGAACCTATAATCTTGGATAACACCCATTACAACTTCATTTTTGCTCAAGCCACCCATACCAACCATGGCTCCTTCCTATCAATTACTTGCTAAGACACACCATAAGCAAAGTGCTTAACTATCATATTATCCTTAGAGAATAACCACAACCATAGACCCAATTCAAAGGTGTTGCTCACTTACTGTAGATGGCCACACACAAGCAAGTCATACATGTTTAATTAGCTGAATTTACATATTACTATAGTTCCTATTAAACAAGCACATATGACACTCAATGACTACCACGTATTTATATGTCATCACAATCACAAACCAAAAGTTGATTACCTAACTCCAACTCCTTAACCAATTTATATGTAATAAAAGACAATCATTAATATAAAATTACTTAGATTTATAGAATAATACTTAGTCATGTTTTAAGCGAATCACTTAGTATTTTCTTAAGTCCAATCCATTATTACATGTTGGTCTAAGCTAAGGGACACTTGAGACTATATTGTTACAATGATTAAATTTAAAGATAATATATTGATGATTGTTGCATTAGTTTAGGATTGATGTGCATGATATGCATATGTATGCTCTTGCATATGTGCTTATATGATAGTCTACCGGGCTTTTAGCTCACGCATTCTAGGGACCATGCTTTTCTAGAATAAAAGAAGTTACATGTAATGATAATGACTTCAAAGTTTAGAATTGGGTGTGTCTCTAATGTATAGAAAGAAAGGTTTTTGCTTAGGCTGTAATAGTTTAGTTATTTAATTTTTTTAATTCTTCTTTTGTTTTAAGTTTTAGAGTTATCTAATATTAAGGATTTAGAATTATTAGGGTGAGAATTTTGTAAATGTTAAAGATTTGTAGGTGTTGGTTGTTTTAAGCCTTGGTGGATTGCCTCTGTCCCTTTATTTTGAGGTATAACAATTATGTAACTTGTATTAGATAAATCAATATTAACATGTTACTATAAGTACATTATTTTAAACATTTTATTTAAAAGTACAAGTGTAAATGATTTTGTAATATACATTATTATAATCTTTTTAGTTGATTTTTATAATTGTTTAATAAATCTATAATTTTTCCCATTAAATTCGTTTTATGTTTACAATTTAATTTATCAATCAATTATAACGAAAGTAAAATAAATATCATTTTCTTAGAGTTAGAACACTTATGAGGATTTTTTTTTATTACTACAAGAAAAACTTTATTATCAATAAAGGCTACAAAGCATAGATTGGTGGTCTCAAACCACAATCTAACATCACAAGTTTCACTAAACAAGGACGAAGGATAGAATCCCTATAAAAAAAAAAAAAAAGCACACTCCCTTAAGACTTTGGGTTGCAACCCAATCAGTACACTTGTTATTAGAACGTCTGGTAAAAAGAAAAACACAAGACTCGAAAAAAAGATTGCAAAAATAAGATGTCTTTAATAATGTGCTTGTACCTCCAAGATGCTAGCTTTAAGTTCTTTAAACTACGGAAAACTAAGATATTATCTATCTCCACTTTGATTTTTCTAAAATTCATCTCTTTAGCCAACTCAATGCCTTCCTGGACTACCATCACCTTTGTTGTTTCCACAACAAGACAAGTCACCCTTTTAGACCATGTTGCTACAAAAAGTCCATCGGGATCTTTAATAATAGTTCCAAAACTTGCAAACTTTGAAATTCTATCAAAAGTAGCATCACAATTTACTTTCACATAATTAGTTGCAAGTAGTTGCCACTCATTGTTTTTGTTAATTAGTGTGGCTTGCTATCTTTGCAAATTAATTAATAGTGGTGTTTCTGAGATAGTTGCTTAGACTCTTTCAACAACTACTAGAGGATTGAGTCTTTTATTCTAAAAATACATTCATTTTGTGCTTCCACGTGAACCAATAGACTAGAAAAACTTGCTATAGAATTTTCTTCTAGTCACGTCTAACGACATTAACTTCTAAACGACCATCATGAACTAAGCTTCAATTATATTTGAATGCAATTGATCACATCTGATTCCCACACACTCAAACCATATATATTGAGTCCAAAAACATTTAACTAGAAGGTACTCTATCATTTCTTCCTCACTGCAAAAGTGACATCTAGGCATAGATTTACAAGTCCTTTTAAATAAATTAGCATTTGTGGCTTAAGAATTGGTGCAAATTCTCCAAATGTAATGCTTAATTTTTAGTCTTAGTTCTAAAGACCAAATTAGTTTCCATAAAACCTATCTTAACTAAAAAGAGCTTGAAGCTCTATTATTGTCATGCACAAGATTAAGCCTTCTTAGCAAGATATACCCAGAGTTTACCAAGTATTCACCAAACCAGCCATGTAGCCTAATGGGTGTATCCTCTTATTGGCTATTAAGCAGCTAGTTTACCAAGTATTACTTATATTTCTTGTTTAGATACAAGATTTCTCAATGAGGCCAAATTCCACCTATAACTTGCTTAGATAAGTGAGTCTACTAGGGCATTAGAATCCACTCGTACATGTCCTTAAGGTTGTAATTTAAACCCTTCTATCAAAGGTATTCATCAATCTTCCTAAGTTCTAACACTTTTCTCATGCCAAAAGCAACCTTATTTCACAACATTCTTACCACATAAAATACTTTTCTAACACCAAGAGGGTCTAACACCTCTAGAAGCACAAAAAAAAAAAAAAAAGAATACGAGAAATAAATACTCTTTAGGACTCATGTCCATAAAGTATCTGGATTTTTTAGCAGTCTCTAAGCCATCTTCATTAAATGATTCTATATCCTTAAAGTTCAAACCACCTCTATTTTTAGATAGAGACATGTCTTCCCATCTCTTCCAATGTATCTTCCTTTCAATTACATTTTCAGCCCACCAAAACCTTGCTAATAAGGCTATCACATCCTTGCACCAACTCTTAGGAAACTTAAACACAATCATTGTAAAATTTGGAATTGTATAACAACAAACTTAATTAACACTTCCTTCCTAACTAGAGACAAGAGCAAATGTTTCCACCCTTCTAACTTACTCTTATTTAGTAAGAAGACCAAAGTATTTCTCTGGTTTAGCAATGCCCTTTATATCTAATGGCCTACAACATCTAAGCTCAATTTCCTCTAATGTATTACAACTAAAAGACAGAGAAGATTTTTTAAAGTTTATTTTCTAACCTGAGATCAAGCAATATCTATCTAAGATTTGTTTTGCTTCTTTGATATTCTCTTCCTTAGCTGCCAAGAACAAGATTAAGTTGTCTATAAAGAATAAATGTGTTAGTTCAGGACTTACCCTTATAATTTGAATGCCCTTGATATTTCCCCTTTTTGTCTCTTTATGGATCATCATAGATAGTGAGTAAAAAACAATGATGAAAAGGTAAGGAGATAATAGGTCTCCTTGCCTAACTCCTCTAGTTAGATTAATTTTCTTAACTCGCTTCCCATTTACCATAAGGTTAAAAGATACTAACTTGACACATCTCATCGTCCATCCAATCCACTTTTGACAAAAGGCTATTCTTTTCATTAGTAATTCTAAGAAAGTCCAGTCAACACTATCATAAGCTTTTGCCATATCTAACTTGATTGAACAATCAAAATTCTTTCCTCTTTTATTCAGCTTTAAAGAATGATACATTTTCTGTGCTATGACCACATTATCTTAAATTAATCTCCTCGGTACAAATGCACTTTGGCTTGCTGCAATGATAGTGTTAAGAAAGGGTTGGAGTCTATTGGCCATGATTTTAGATATAATTTTGTAAGAGAAATTGCAAAGACTAATAAGTCTAAATTATGCGACAACTTTAGGGCAATTAACCTTAGGAATAAGAATTAAATCAATTTCATTTATGGATTCAATAAGGATACCTATGTGAAAAAAGTATTGAATAGATTTTGTCACAAAGTCTCCAAGCACACTTCGATTTGCTTGATAGAAAAGACCATTAAAGCCATCTGGACCCGGCGCTTTTAATGAACCCATTTGGAATACTACTTGCTTCACTTCCTCACTATCCACTAGTTTAATCAATGCTCCATTCATCTCTTCAATTACTACCCTCTCCATAAAATCTAAATTTAGATTTGCTCTATTTATTGAGTCTATAAAAAAAAAAAATTCCTCATAGAACCTTAAGAATACTTCCACTATCTCCTTTTCCTCCTCAACCAATTCTTATATTCATCTTAAATTATGAGAATCTTGTTCCTTGCTCTTCTATGTATAGTACTTTAGTGAAAGAACTTCATGTTTTCGTCACCATAATTAATCCAATTCAATTAAGCATGTTAGTGCAGGTAAAGTTCTTCCATTTCCATTGCATGGTTTAGATCTGTCTTAAATCTTCTTTCCTCTTCCAAGTTTGAAGATATAATTGGATTATTTTGGAAAATTTGGAGTTGCTATTGTAGTTGTGCAATAATGTGGCCATAATTTCTTCCATTTTGACAATTCCATAAACTAAAAGCTTTCCTACATTCATACGACATATCCATCAAACCCGTAATATTTGCTTACTTAGAGGAAGCATTCCATGCACTTTCAATCACCTCTTTGCATCCTACCATAGTTAGCCATCTTTGCTTAAAACAAAACAATCTGAGCCCCCTATTGTTATGTTTATTGGTTTGACCCACAATAGGAGTGTGATCTGATCCATTTGCCACTAAGTTTTGAACTTGTGTGCATGGGAATGATTAAGTCTACATGTAACTAGCAATTGCTCTATCAAAATGTTCTTTAATTAAATTTCCTTCCCTACCATTTGACCATGTGAATAGTTGCCCTTGGAAACGTAGATCCATCAGTTGGCAGTCATAAAGCATATCATGGAAAGCTATCAATTGTCTTGCCAATTTTTCCCTTCCTCCTGATTTCTTATCATTTAAAAGAATTTCATTTAGATCCTCATCAACCATCTAAGGATCATTTATATTCAATGCAATTTCTCTAAGCTTATCTAAGAATTTTAGATGACTATAAAAATCTAGATTTGCATATGCCCACAAAATTATCATGCTTATGTTTTTTTATTTGCTCCAAAACTAGAAATCAATGATATTTGCACTTGCCTCAAGAATTTGAACCTCTACCTCATTCTACCACTAAAGGGCTAAGCTTCCTGATAGACTGACTTGATCCACATAGAAGGAGTTAGGAAAGCACATTCTTCTCGGAATCCTTTCAATTCTATATGCTTTATTCTTAGTTTCCACGAGGAACACTAGGTTGGGTCTATATTTCTTGATAAGGCATTGAAGCTCATTTCCTGTCGAGGGTTGACCTTGACCCTAATAGTTCCAACATATAGAAATCATGGCAACTAAGTGGCTTTCGGCTAGCCACTACGGCTATAGTCAGTAAGATTAAAGACTTCCTTCACCTTCACTTCCACTAATGTGCTTTCATACTCAAGTTTCCCTTTAATGCATCTCTTGCCTTTTATGTGGGAACTCTTTCTTTGTGTCTTTCTCATATTCTTCAAAGGTTTTGGAAGAGTTTGTGGTGATAGTATAGATTCTTTCCCCCTTTTTTCATGCTATCAAAATGCTCTCATCAAGATCAAGTGACACTCTACCACTTTTAAGAGATAAATTAATTGAAGCCTTGGTTAAAGGGAACAATATAGAAAGCTTCAGGTTACCTTTGTGGGGGTGATGGGCAGTTTGAATTTGGGGGATCAAAGCTAAGAACAAACTTTCTTCTTTCCTTAGAGTTGACACAAGTGATTCACTTTTGGAATGAGCAACTTGGTTAAAATGAGTTAGGCTAGGTGGCTCTTCAACAAAATATGTGTTAATGGTTGGTTTAGGGTTAAGTGTGGTAGAAGTGTGATCTAATAGCTTGATCTTGGAAAAGCTTTGTTCTAACATTAATGATCTTAGGTGGGGGTACTAGTGGGGGTTGGTAGAAAGTGATGGTGGTTGAATAGTTAGCTAACCAAGATTAGAAGTCTTAGAAGATGAGACAATACTAGAAGTGTATGGTTAACTAGGTAGTAAAGGTTAGTTTTGTGGGGACTCATGTGTTCTTAAGTGATTAGATTTTTTATTCAACTCAGATTCAACACGATTTGAGTTGATTGGGTTATTGTTTTGGAATAGGTAAGCCGCATGTTTACTCAAGTTATGTTTTAACTAGTGACCACATGTTGTCAAAATTTTACCACCTTAATGGATGTTGGACATCACCCAATTGCTGCAATGATGCACCTCTGTAACCCTCATCCATTGTGTCAATCATCTTTTCGTTCCCTTTCACATTTATTAATCTCCATTTGTTGATCTATTTGCTCTTTTTCAATATGCAAAGAGTTGTTGTAACATATTGATCTAGTATTTGCAATCATAACCAAATTTGACAAGACTTCCTTATTCCCACTCGTGTCTCCATTACCTTCCTTTGATTATTTTGAGGTAGGGGAATCACCTTTCATAACTGGTGATTTTTAAGTTTTATCATTGTTGTAACTTCCTCCAATTGATGCTTTTAGATTTGATCCAACTCAATCAATGCAGATGATAATTGAAATTGTACCTTAACTCACATACACTCCTTTCTAATTGTCACCATTGATTTAGCTTTTATCACTTTCCCTAATCTATTAATAATAATTTCTACATTCTTTTAGGTTAACATAGTTAGAGGCAATCCACGAATTTGGATCTAGAAGTTACTATTTGAAAAATCTAATTCTTTGATTTTTTTTTATTTGGATCCCATTTGTAGATGATAATTGAGGAACCCATCACTATCCGCAACTCTAGTTCAATAGCATTTTCGATGAAGTTTTTTTTCTTTCGTGTCAATTAAAAAGATACTACCTTTATGGCTTGAAATTTCAAATTGGCCAAAATTTCCCCAAGCCTTTCAAAGAATATTGATGACACCATTTTTGTTAATAATCCTTTCCATGATAACTTTGCCCACTAAATGTGTTTTATCCTCTATAATGATATTCTCAAGATCCAAAAATCAAGATCATCTCTATCAGCATTTTGTAGTTTACTCAATTCCATTGTGGACCAAACCTATTAAACAGGATAGATCATACTAAAAGTAATGAGAAAAATGAAATTTTGATAAAAGATGATTTGAGAAGGGGACCAAAATAGGATAAAAGAAAGGTTAACAAAGAGATAGTATAGGAAATAAAGAGAATATTATGGTTGAAAAAATGGACAAAATAAAAATAAAATTGCATCACAAATCATGAAAGATTAGAAAAAAGGACAAAAAAAATCTTAGAAGCAGATCATGACATCCTATTGGTATAGTCATAGCCTACAAGAGGTAGAGAGTCTCTCTCTAGAAATTAGAGAGAGAAGTGATATTGTATCATTGTTGTTACTAATAGATAGTTTAAACTATGTTTTTGTTTGTTTATTTTCCTCCTTATGAGGATTGAATTGGGAAATGACATTTTGTTTTAAAAAGAGTAAGTTGTTTTCTTAGAAAACAATAAGATTTTCCCTTTACACTTTGTTTTATAAGATGGAATAAATTAGAAAAGAAAAAATATGAAAGGAAAAAATTATGGAGTATTTGATTTCTTTCAACGTATTTAGATAATAGAGAAAAGGAAATCGAATGAAGTAAAATCTTAAATTACTAATATATCATTAAAAAAAATAAGAAAGTTAAAAAAATATAATAAAGAAAGGATAAAATGGGAAACTAGATTCCTTTTTGCATTGGCAAGAAAATCTAGTAGGGCTTATGGAATTTTTTTTTTCCGAATTCATTTCTCTTATTTTTCTTTCTTTTCTAAATAAGGAAAAGTGTCTTGAAAATCTTAATTGCTTTCAACCTTTTTTACCTCCCTAATTCCTTCATTCAATTGAAACATAGGCTTGGTGGAAACATATTTTTTTCCTACAAGTAAAAACGTTTCCTACTTAAAATGCTTTTTTTTTTCAATATAATAAATAAGATAAAATAGAAAAAAGAAAAAGAAAGTTTTCCGAAGAACATATATACCAAATCAAAGGGGCCTAAGTTGAATTGTTCCCATTCCACCAATGCTACATGGCATGTGTAAATAGTACGTATAGGGTTTGGGGACCGAATATTATGGGCATATTCCTTTCCTAAAAGTACGACGAAAAGCGAATGGGAACTGTGGTTCTGTCATCTCTCTCTCTATATATTTCTATTTAAATTACTAATTTTTATACTTAAATATTAAAACTCTCGTTTGAGAATTTTCATCAAGTTCATTAAACATATTGATTTTTGATAGACCTATAATAATTAATTTAAAAATAATATTATTAAATATATTACATTAAATAACATAATTAAACATACAAAAATTCTTTAAAGGAAAAATCCAGAAAAATAAAATAAATCTATTGAGTACAAAAAGTTATCTTATCTTTTTTTTTTGGTAATTTTTATTATATTATTCAACATTATTTTTTTAAATTAATTACTATGGACTTATTAGAAGTTGATATGTGTTAAGAGTGGCGAATTTTTTTGACAGACTTAATGAAATTCCTCTTTTGGAAAATTCAAAAATAGTTAATAAAAAAGAAAAATATTAAGATTTAAATTGAATATAGTTAAATGTTGATTATACTTTAAAAAATGCAATGATATTGATCTATAAATACTTAGCAACCTACCATGAAGACTGAATAATTCTTGGTAGAAAATAAAAAAAAAAAGATTGATATTTAATTTTGTCTAATTAGATGCATTTTGTTGTATTCAAATAATATTTGATTGGAACATCAGTATTACAAGATTGATAAAATAATATGATTGAACTGCAGATGTCATCTTTCATGAAAGAATGGCCATGTATCGATTTCCATATAAAGTGGACTATTCAATAACATGACTCAACCTTCTGTTTGATATGCACTAAAAGTAAAGTATATTAAAATATAGATCGAATGATGATTATTTTGACTTTACTTGGATTATAAAACTAAAGTATTTTTTACCATAATATTGCATTATATCCTATCTTATTTTATACAAAGCATATTTCATATTTATTGCATTTTAATTTTTAAACTTTTTTTATGCATAAATGCTAATATGGCTTAAGAGTTAATATATATATATAGACACACATACCGAATAGACAAGTATCGGTAATGCATATGTTTGATTAACTATGCATGTTAAAATAAAAACTATTATTTTGATTTTTATGCTCTAGTTTGCTTTATTGGTATTTAGATTTTTTACCTAAAGTGAAGAATGTTATATATGAAAAAGTAAAAACCACCAAAGTAAAGAATATTTATAAATTTATTGAAATTAAACTTCAAATGAATACTTTCAATCTGAAGGATATTTAAAGGAATTTAATTCTAAAAATTTAATACTTCAGAAGTATGACAGCAAAAAAAATCTCTTATAATTTAACATCATATCTGTGGGAATGTGTATGTTCATATATTAAATATTTAACCTACAAATATTCCGATACTAAGCACCTATTCGTAGAGAAATTTAGACGGAAGAAAGTATATGGTTCTAAGAAAGGGACCATCAATATATGAGTGGGGGAATAATGAGCAGGCGGCCCGTAATCTTTGTGGGGTAGTTGATATTTGACCAAATGGTGTCACCATCCAATGGTGATCAGATGATAAAAAGGAACCGATTCTTCTGAGCTGTTCCATTCTAAGAATTTTGAAATCTATGGATTTTTGACCTTTCACCTATCTTAAAAAGGTTTCCAAGGTGCCTTTGAACTCATTTCTGCACCACCCATTTCAAGGTGGTTTGTGTCCATCTTTTATTTCCTGTTTTGGGTTAAAGGCGCCAGAGGGATGTTTGGGTTGTTGGGTTTGAGAAAATATGCTGAGGATCTTATCTTCCTGCTTCTGGATACACGCCCATATGGACGATAAATATTGCTTCAGAAAATGGATTGGAGGGAAGGATGTGAGTTGTGCTTGACCATGACCTGGCATAGCATTTTATATTGCATGAAAGTTGAGGCTAAACCTTAAAGAAGAAATCGAAATTGAAGGTCTGGGACTCTAGATTATCAAAATCAGCAATCCCCACCACGAGTGTTTGTGTGAATGTTTTTTATTTGGACTTTGTCTTGATTGTAGTTAAATAATGGAGGTCTAACTAATTTTGTTGATTTCAGGTTCAAGTATTTATGGATTATATTATTCAACTCCTATAAATAGTGCCCAGTTTTGAATTTATAGCGAATTGCAAATACATCTCATAAGCTATTGGTTAGAGTTGATATAAACTCTTCAAAATCCTTATAGTGTGGTTTCGTATTCGATAAACTTTAAATAGATAGACATATATCTTAAACCATTACTAAAATATCGGAATTGTCATCATTTATAACCCTTTAGAAATAGTTTTAGTGTTAGTTCTTCACACATTTTTTAAATTGTAATTTTCTTACAAGACCAAAGCCATAGTTATTCTTTTAATCTTTTCCAACATAATTTTATATCTACCAACCGTAGTCTAATAGTCAAGTTATGAATGTTAATATGTTTAGATATATTCCTAATATGTAACTAATGTCATTTTAAGTGCAACCAAATTAAAATAGTAATTATTACTTCCTTGTTATTTGTAGCTACGTTTTCACTTTATTTTATTCCGTAAACCAAACATATCATGAAAGTATTCATATCGAATTCCTTAATTAAATTCACCCACTAATCTCTTCACTAATCAATCGTTATAATCATACTCACCCACAATACCTCCAAGAAACTTGATCGGGGCATCACTTTCCCTTTTTTTGCCCCTCCTTTGCTAGCCATTGATATCACTCTATAACTAAATCTCCCAATCAATTGGGCCTACTAGAGCTTCAAGTAATCAAACCTTGATCATGTGAGCAAGATTAAGATCCGATGGTGCACAATGACAAAGGAAAATATGCAAGAAAATAAGCAATATGGAAGTAATTGATGCTAATATGACTCACAAGTAGGAAAAAAAAATTAAAAAAAGGAATTGGTTTGTAGTTGAATCAACAATTGATATAACTCACCACTACTATAATGATTGTGAGGTGTTAATTAGAATCCGATATTACTAATTGAATATAATTAATTGGTTCACTATAATCACTAATAACTGATAAGAACTCAAAACATTTAAAGATGATAGACAATCAATAACCAAAAAGAAATATCAAAGCTAAGGTCTTTTACATTATAAAATTTCAAAACTCGTGAAAAGACTATAAAATAAAACCTTAAATAAGTCTAAAGAGGCCTTAGTGGCAATTTGGTAAAAGATAAAACAAAACATTGCAAAACTCATGTTCAAGTGCACTTGAAATAAAATTGTTGTTCAAACAACTACTCTTAACTAGTGTGGGCTTTTTTTAAGGTATTTAGACGATGTGTGGTTGCCAATCGAATAGCAAGGAAGCCCTTCTATGGTTGGACCACTCCTTTAACTAGCGTTGAAATAGGCCTACCATCTTTCTTCCTCGTTTAACTTCGAATTGTCTACTTATTGACAAGAGATTGGCTCTAATACTGTTTGTAATACTCTAATATAAAAGTAATTAATAACTAACCTAAAACCAATGAGTGACTAATGGAGGTTTTCAACCATAGGGCTTTAGAAGTTTTTTTATGAGTGTTGGTTTGGTATTTACTTCGTTGGTCTTACAAATTACTACTCATATTCTGATATTTAAATGAGATATCAAATCCATCTTTTTTAAGAAGAGTTTCTAATATTTATTACAATCTTTCAAGATATTAGTGATTATTTGATATAACATGTTATTATCTATTAAGACCATCATAAAGAAGAATAGTATGAATTCCTAACTAGTTAATAAACATGAAACTAGATTTGCTTTCGGGGTGTCCAAACTAGGATCCTAAAATATATCCAACTCACAAATGCCAACAATCTAATTAAGCCATTTTCTCCTTTCGATTATTAGCGCGGAGCTTAGCACGTTTCCAATATTTTAGTTGAAATAGTAAAGCATGAGCAATATTGGGGCAGCAACATGGTGGGGGATTCCATTGCATGTTAAGAGTAAGAAAACTGCTAGTAGAGAAATGAAAAATGGGAAACGCGGGGAGTGCTTCCCACTTTTAGGAGAAGAAGACGCACCATGAACGGTGACAAGGCGCAGCCGACTTCAAACCCAATAAAAAATAAATATACTGAAAAAGGAGCCTTATCTTATATTTTTAAAATAATAATAATAACAACAAGAGTAATCTTTGCATTGACGTGTCCGTGGGGGGCGCGGGGGACGTACTCGTTGTCGCTTCGCCACGCTAACCTAACCTAACTTGACCTTCCGAATCCAAGCCAGCCCACCCACCCACCCAATCGGGCATCTTTTAATTATGTGTGCATAAAGCATCTGTCAGCCTCAGTCATCACCACTCACACGAGCCAATCATCGTACATGCTAAACTCACGTCACTCCTCATGTTCCACACACAATTTTTTATTCTTTAGTTTAATTTTCTTTACATTATTTTGTTTCAATTTGCATTAGTTAATCTCCTCTTGACTTATTTTATTGAATTTGTACATCGGCATGGTGTCCATTACCCATTTAAAAACTCTACAATAGCTCGTGATCTATATATTATTTTTTATTTATGTCCCTTCATGAGCCGATAAAGATGATAAGATCATCTTTAAATGAATTAAATTTAATATTTAATAAATAATATAAATATATAAATAAATTAAGGATTGATGATTCAACTACTTCATATGAAACACAAACATAGACTTCTGGTATCGCCATATGTTGTCATCTATGAATATTAAATCAATTTAAAATGGTGGGTTGCCATGACTTAAAAAAAAAATGAATTTGTTGTTGGATTATAGCCGGATCATGTGACCAATCATGACTCAAAAGTTTCGTCATTATATTTTTTTTTTGTTTCTGAATTTTAAAGGATATTCTGTGGATTATACCACCACCAACAAAATTAGATTATGACCTATTTTTAGTAATAGTTCATAATTTGATTATGCAGTTAACATTTGGCCACCATTTTAAAACAAAGGGGTAAGGTTATCTTGTTAAGTGGCTTAGGGTTTAATAAATAATTTTATCAAAATTTTTTCTTTTTAACATTTTCAATTCTTCTTTATTATGCTCTTCTATATTTAACAATATTATTTTATCAAAACATTTACTATAGATTAATGGATGGAACATTTAATAGACTTAGTGAAATTCTTCTTTATAAATATGAGGACTCAAATAAAGAATAACTTTATTAAAGATTCAAATAAAAAAGTAAAAAAACATAAAAAAGCTTCTTTTTTTTTTTAATTTTTTTTAGTGTGTGTATAATTTTCCCTTCTAAAATAGTTTTGTGTACGATAATTATCTAAACAAACATTTAATTACCAATTGTGCTATGTTAATCAAAATTGAATCATTTAATTTTATTTTGTGGGCTTACATAACGCACTATAAGAACATGGGCAATGGGTTGGATTGTGTAGCCTAACGGAACTATTGTTAAATGTATTAATGATGTGGTTTCTTCAAACTTAAAACCGTGATTCAACAGTTTGATTGTTCCCACACTAAATCTCACATGATAGATTCAATAAAGTTGAAAAGACTTAAAGCATGCAAAGAGGACCTTTGCAATTTGTATTCGCGAAAGACAAACTTAGGAGGAGGTAAAGTTGATCAAATCTTGGAAGCCGACATGAACACTTGTATGAAAATAAAAATAAAAAATCTAAAATCTAATGGTTTTGCTCGTGCCACAATAGCTATGTACTCATCATCATCCTAGGATTGTACTAGGGTAACTAAGAAACATAAACTAGATCAAATCGAAATAAGCAACGCAAATACGACAAAGCAAACACCAAATACAAGTTTCTACACGCAAATAAAATATCCAAGTTTTATATTGAGAATATTTCTACCTTAAGTTTCTTTTATCAACTTATTTTCCTACACCAATACATTGGACATCATATTGGCACGGTGCCATGCACATTTTATATAAAAGAGAATATGCTATTGGAACCAAGAATCAAAGAAAGGAACGATGACTAAGACTAACACCAAATCCTATATTTTATAGACAAATAAATTAAAGTGCACGTTCAACTTACACTATATACATGCACACATATCCATACTTAGACAAATTCCTAAAGCTAACTATGGCCTTTTGCTCTCATATTAGTAATAAAATAAGAAAAAAATTTTAAAATTAAGTACAAAAAAATGTTTAAAAAATAAACAATCATAAATGGAGCTTCTCTTTTTTCTGATTTAATTATATATTTTGATTATTTTTATGAAAGATAAAATCATCATATAGAATGAATTGAATGAGTAAATGTTTAATTATAAAAATAAAAAAAGTAACACATAATAAGCAAATATAAGGAATATGTTTATAATTCATTCCAAAAATTATAAATAGGCTCCAAAACATTTGTTATTGCTGAAAAAAATAAAATAAAATTCATACTTTCTACTAATACCTGCATACCCATGTGGAGCACTTGGAAAAAACTTATTATCTGTAACTTAAAAGCGTAAATCCATTTTGATGCCTTACCCAATCTATACAATACATTACTCAAATTAATTAAAAATAAAAAAAATTATTTGGATGAGAAACTTGTTGTAGCATGATCATGTGGTGACATGGTGCACCATTCTTCAATTATTGCTTTACATAAGAAATTGCATTCTCTCTTTTTTATACAATCCTTTTCTCATTATTTATTAAAATATTAAAAGGGGATAAAATATAAATATATCCTTCTATATTTAGTTTTTTATTTTTAAAATTAAATGTTTATGCCAAAAATCTTGAATTAAAAAGGTACATTTAGATTGTTACACACTTATTTTGCTCTTGATTTTATAATATATTTTTTTAATTTTAATATAATTTATTATTTTTCTAAAATAAAATAATAAAATAGCATCCAAAAATAACTTCTCTAACGAATTGAAGGTCTCTCAATTAAAAAAAAAAAGAAAAGAAAAGAAAAAACAGACATGAAGCTTCATTGAGGGTTTATTTCCAATTTGTTCTAAACAAATACATTAAAAAAGGAAAAGAAAAGTCGTTGAAAATACCCGGAAAACAAAGCAAAAACCCAAAATCCCGTCCTTTAAATTTATACATCCCACAGGTTTCGTGTTTCCACTTCTCAGATATCATTAATCACACTACACGCACACAAACACAGACAGCATTATCTCTCTCTCTCTCTTTCTATCCTCTCTCTCTCGGCGCCGGCGGTAATTGAAAACCCTCTCTCTCTCACTAGAGACTCAAAGAGACAACTTTTGCTGTTCCTACAAATTGTCTGGTATGATAAATGAGCTGGGTTGAAGGCAAAATTCGTCAAGGTAATTCTTTTTTTTTTTTTCTAAAGAACTTGTTTTAGGTTGAATTGATCTTGGTTATGCATCTATAATCATATGCTTGATTTGGTGTTTTTTCAATTATTGTCGTATCAATAAAAAACGATGTGTTTGATGATGGAAAGTAAATTCTGAAGTCATACTGGAATTGGGTAGCTCTTTGATTCATTTTTTAAGCAGTTTTTACATATTTCCAATTGATCAGTGGGAGTGAAAGCAGTGAGAATTGTTGTGAAGTCTTAAATGTTAATTTTAGATCCATTTTTCCCCATTAGATTTGCTGACTTTCTGCAGTAAAACAGCGGTTTACCTTTTTGCTTCCTCGCTCTGACAACCTTAATTTTTAGAGTCTCTTTATTTTTCGGAAAAGAATTTCCAAAAATTTTATGATAATTGCTGTCAATTCAATTTCAATTGATAAATATTATTTCGGACATCTCAAAGTTTTGTGATAACGAGTGGATTTAGTAGTATATGGCGGGATGATGGTGGCGGTGCGGCAGGCGGTGGTCGCTAGCCAGGACAAATAATGGATAATGCTTTTACTTTGATATAGAAAATAAAAATAGTTCCAACCTCTAATAACTGGCTGCCGTTGTTACTGCTGCGTCAAAGCACCCTGGACCACATTGTAGAAGCTTACCATAATAAGCATTAGAAGATGTTTGGAAAAATATTTGCCATGAAACTGAGGCACCCAATATGCACACAGATGATGCTCACTGAAAGTTTTAAATCATTGTTTGATTTCCACACGGTATTAGATATATTTAGGCATTTGTGGACTTGGGGATCTTTAAATTTGTTGGTGTATTTTATTTTATTTTCTTGGTTATTTCTTGAAACTTCAAGATATGCAATGGCTTTTTATCAATAAGAATTTTTGTATTTGGTCGGTCTCATTATTTAGTTATTGCTAATAGGACGAATCGTGGTATGGTCTTCTTGGGACAAAATCAAGTAATCTTTGAAGCATCTTAGAGTGTTTCCCAGCTGATCAATCTAACATCAACCTTTTCTCATTTGAGGCAATGGATCGCAGTGATACATCTGGTTTTGTAAGTGGGGGAGCAACTTACTCTTCCAAGGACATGTAAATTTAGCTTTAGCTTTTTGCTTTCTTTTTCCGTTTTGAACCCAGAAGTTAGGCAGGCTGTTATTATTACCGCTCAGACACCTCTAAATTATAGGTGCTTTGTGAATTGTGAGAAAATATGGAACCAGGGTTAGCTAGTTTCACTTTCTCTTATAATCCGTCTTCTAATGCATTCAAGAAGTTGAGCAATATGGGTTGTGCTGTGGAAATTGGGAATGATTGTTACATGGACACTACCCTTCGACTTGATTCTCCTGCTAGTTCGTTTCTGCATGTCCAAACAGGAGACAAACGCAAGTATAGTTGGATCACTGGTTCCACTGGCCAAAAAGTTGGCCATTCATCACCCCTTATATTAGGAGGAGTGGTGAGTCCTTCAGACAGCAAGCTTAGTTCAGGTACTGCTTGTACTGCAGTGACTTCAGCCAGGGAAATGGATGAACACTCTTCTCTCGAATTGGACTTCAGTCTTCAAATTGCTACTGAGAAGAAACTTGGGCCCAAGAAAGTTTCCAGCACTAGCACAATGCAAATTGACTTGCACCCTAAAGTTGACCTGGGGTTGAGCCTATCCATGGGGCCTGCTGAATCAGAAGTCACCAGTCTTTACTCAATCTCACCTCCGTTATACACTGGTATTCACCTTGCATCTGCTATTGGCAGTTCATCGAATGCAGATGAAGGATCAATCTCAAGCCGCTGGAAAACTGGGACTTCTATGCTCGAATTGCACAATCCACCGAGTATAGACAGGGCATTATATCCTAACAAAGTTTCTGGACTGACAGAATCAACTATTGGCTGTCCTGGTCTTTCATCTAGTACTACGATGATGATGAAAAGTGCAGTCACCTGCACCTCTGGGCACAAACTGCAGCGTAGTGGTACAAAAACATGTCAGGTTGAGGGATGTCAAAAGGGGGCTAGAGGAGCCTCTGGTCGTTGTATTTGTCATGGAGGTGGCAGAAGGTGCCAGAAACCTGGTTGCCACAAGGGTGCTGAGGGCCGCACTGTGTTCTGCAAAGCCCATGGAGGTGGTCGACGCTGTGAATTTCTGGGGTGCACTAAAAGTGCAGAAGGGCGCACCGATTTCTGTATTGCACATGGTGGTGGACGGAGATGTAGTCATGAGGGCTGCACTCGAGCTGCCAGAGGTAAATCAGGGAAGTGCATCCGTCATGGTGGTGGGAAAAGATGCCAAATGGTGAACTGCACAAAGAGTGCAGAAGGCCTCTCAGGTCTTTGTATCTCTCATGGAGGTGGGCGTCGTTGCCAGTATGTAGGTTGCACGAAAGGGGCCCAAGGTAGCACTATGTTTTGTAAAGCACATGGCGGTGGCAAGAGATGCACGTTTATTGGATGCACAAAGGGTGCTGAAGGGAGCACACCATTCTGCAAGGGTCATGGCGGGGGAAAAAGGTGTACTTTCCAAGATGCTGGTGTTGTTTGTACCAAGAGTGTACATGGAGGGACTAGTTTCTGTGTGGCCCATGGTGGTGGCAAAAGGTGCGCAATAGCAGGATGCACGAAAAGTGCAAGGGGAAGGACTCCATTCTGTGTTCGACATGGTGGGGGCAAGAGATGCAAAACTATTGGGTGTGGCAAAAGTGCCCAAGGAAGCACGGATTTTTGCAAGGCACATGGTGGTGGCAAGAGATGCTCTTGGGGGCACCCTGGATCTTCCTATGGTTCTGAAGCTGATGGTCCTTGTAACTCTTTTGCTAGAGGGAAGAGAGGTCTTTGTGTGCAACACGGTGCACGGACTGAAGATGATGGGGTACATGAGGTTATGCAAGATAAGAGAGTCCATGGAGTTTTGCCAGAAAAGAGAGTCCGTGGGGGTGCCATTATGGGTTCTGTGCTCCAGGCACACAAAGTTAGCCTTGAGGAAACAAATATTGGTGTCACAAAGAATTTTAACATGGTATCACTCTCATCTGAGAGAAATGACCTGGGCTTCAATGAATGCGGCCTCTTTGGTGGTATTACTGCTAAGCAGAGTCTTTTCTCTGTACCTCCTTTTATTCCTGAAGGTAGAGTTCATGGAGGAAGTCTGATGGCAATGCTGATGGCTAGCTCTGCTTCTGACTTAAAGGAATAAGCTTAATCAAGGATTGCTAAGGGATTGTGAAAGCCCTTTATGATCTCGCAGGATGAATAAGAGGCATTCTTTTCCATTTCTTTTCTAATCATTCAGTCCTCGTGATTGCCAGATTTCATATCTGGTCTGTGTCTGTTTTCATTCATTGAACCATTTGGAAAGAACATAAAGCTGGTCGAGTAGGATTGTTAGGACGGGTCTTATTCAAACAGGATCAGAAAAACAAAACATTGCAAAAAAGAAAAGTCTATATAGGTCATTGCATAGGAGGCATAGCATTTTGGCTTGAGTGTTCGTGTTATATTCTGTAAATAGTTACAATTGTTCTGTTTGTCTATCGTTTGCGATTGTGAACCATTACCTGTAAGGTCTGTTTGTGTCGAGAAGAGAAGACGCTCTAGTTGCAATAAAGCCGTTGTCAAGTAGTCATATTCTCTGGTTCAGTGATTGTTGTTGTTGTTGAGTCAAAAAAATTGTAGCTAAAGCAAAATTTGCAATGGCACTGCATGATTTTGATATTACTATGTCGACTCCCCTATCAAAATGCTGTTATGATGAATTTGCAGCTATGATCACCAAAACTTGAATGCAGCTTGAAATGGAACACAGTGATTAACTAAAGGTCGAATTTATTGAGACCATCATTTCCTTTTTGTGAACAATGATGGTCACTGTTTTTCCCTGAGCATTCATATAAAAAAGTCCCGATAAGATGGGAGAGATCATGGGCTTTAATTTTGATTTCCGATTCAAGATAGAAAAATATTCTTTTATTTGTCGAAGTTTATAATATTTTCAGCTACGGACACAGGTTATTGATTTGTTACCGTTAGAGAATCTTGTGATAATAAACTGAAGATGGTGCTAAGTCTGCTAATTAAACTTCGTATATTTCTAAGTTCTAACAACGAACACAAGTTCCTTTTTATTTTTATTTTTTTTGTTACGCTGTTAGAGAAATCTGTAATAACGGGATTCTGTACTATTGAGTACAAAGTTAACGCGTCAACGTTATTCATCGTTATGCTACGTATTACCCTGCTGCTTTTGCTACTGTTTATTTTATCATCCCACGAGAACCCTCTCATGCGTAAAGTGGCAATTCAACTCAATTTGTTGGTTTTCTCATGCAACAACATGGGACTCTCAGTTAAATGCGAAGCAGATTAGTTGTCACAAGCATAGACTATGTCATCTCATGAAGTGAAAATAGAAAATCTCCTAAAATTTCTGTCCCCCACTAATTACGATGTTGCAAGCAATTGGGAGTAAGTAAAATTCTTATATCATTCAACCTCACGTTTATTGCAATCCACAAGAGGATGCGTACTTAGGAGATGAAGTTCACACTGTTAAAACAGCGAATATAGGATAGTTTGGAGGAGGGGTGCGTATTTATAGATAAAGGATCCAAGTTTCAATTATTCTTTAGGACAGAACCATACTCGTCACGAAATCTCTTCCTGGCAACTTCAACCCACTTTAACTTAATGCTTGAACTTGGCCATCCTTCCAAGCTCCTCGACTGCTTCAACCAAACCGCCTAATCGAGCAACAAACTCGATAAGCGATGAAGCAAATGCAGCAAGCGACAGAACTGCAGTGCTCTCGAGGCATCCCTCTTCTTCAAAAGTATTAGCCTCTGTCAATGGCCACAAATGCGACCTTCTATAAGGTTTCCTCGTCATCTTAGGTTGGTTTACACAGTTTGGAAGACGGGCCACGGCATTTTGAAGCCGCTTAGCAGAGCCGTGAACTTTCTTCAGGACGCTTGGTCTCCTTTCCATGTCGCTGATATCTTTACCCAAGCTCCTCACCACCTCAGCAGCTTGGGTTGCTGCATCTTCGATTTCTGTTCGAAAAGCCATTCGGAGGTCAAATGGTGCCTGCATCAATTCAAAAGTATGGTATTTTGCTGTATGAAACAATTCATAGAATGACAAACTTTCCTAGCGTACAATAGGCAGATTCTACTATATTTATTATCAAGGAAATTCCTATACCTAAAAAGTAACAGATTAGCCGATTTGTGATTTTTTCACGCAAGACATGTCCTGACATGGCTGCGACCTGGGAGGTCTAAAACTTAGCTTAAGTTGTCACCCTACTTCTCAGTAAGCATGTGTTCTTGAGAATGTCACAGGAATGTGGTGATCAGGTACAATAGACAAGGGACTATGGATGACATTATGTATCTAGCCTCAGCAGGTCAGTAGCAGTAAAGTATAGGTTTCAGCAATAGGTGATTCGTTTCTATGGAGTACATTATGAGATTGATAAACAGAGGCTCAGCAAAGGATCAAGAGAAAGCTTTGCTATATCAGTCAGAAGAGGTTTCTCATCATCCTTAATTTTAGAATCCAGATTAAATAAGTTCACTTGTCAACCAATATATGTTAGAAACTAGAAGATAGATGGAGAAACAGAAAAGTTTTGCAACTGCTTCTTTTTTCTTTCCCCGGATATTCAGAGACAAAGACATAGTGACGTGAATCGGAAAGTTTCTAAACGTACCTGAACCTCAGCGTGCAGGTGTCGATGGAGTGCCATGATATCGTCGGCACAACAGCGTAAGACCTCTCCAACATTGACATACTGCGACCACGGATAGGGGAAGTGGCGGAACCTCCCATGAGGCGGTTCCCACTTGGTTGATTGAGCCTAAAAAAGAAGAAATATATGATAAGTTATGTCACTACAGATTCTATAAACAAATGAAGGGTGGTAAAGAAAGCAACGGCCATGCTATAATAGTACCAATGAATCTATATTTCCGGAGGATGAGTATGAACTGTCTCAGCATTTTTGGTAGGCTGGTTCGTTGGGATACTCATCCAGGACAGTTTTGGTGGACATGGAATGCTCTAAATCTCCATCGTCGAAGAATTTCTTCACACACTCTGAAAATAAATACATAATATTACGACTGCTGAGTGGAAGTTCAAACAAATTCCCGTAACACATTAAAGCAACTGCAAAACCATATAAAAGATACATGAATGCTACATACCCTCGAGATTCAGCGACATGTTCAAACCTTTCCTTTTCTAAATGTTCACTGGCCCACTTTGGATAAACCATCGCGCTCACCATGACTTCTACAACAACTCCAATCGTGATCGAGTAAAATCGATCCAATGCTGTTCTGATGGGGCCTCCCATCCTATATTCCGAAGCAATAATTAAACAGAAGGTAAATAGGAGTATCCTATGTCACACTCGGTAGGGAAGACTAATTGTGACAACCTGCTATGGCAACCTGGTCTCAAATAGGTAATTACAAAGCATCTCAATCACCACATTAAACTGACTTATCAAATTTCAAATAACAAAATTAAGTGCCTTGGCATTCCTCTATTTTAATCAAACCATTCGATAACCAATACCAAATATAAAGAATGTTTTTTAAAAGCAGACCTTATTTAGGTCCAATAACACAATATGTTGAAATTTTGCTAATTCGAATTAAAATATTTATAATAATTCAGTCTTCTAACATATTTAACATGAGAAATATATTCTATTTTTTGATTCTCCACTCTCCACTCCAGTAGTTTCGTGTTGAGATTTAATTACTTGGATAATATGTTTATTGGGGGGGTGCGGTGGGTGAGAGCTATTGACATGGGAGTGCAGTTTCTTAATACTGCACATGTACAAGCAAATTAAGCAATTTTTCAATTATATGCTATACATGATCATCCATATGTAATGCAATATCACATGTGGCATTTTGGTAGCTAGTGTAAATTTTAGGGTTTAACACTCCCCCTAACCTTGTGTTGGGATTCTCACTACCATTAGTGCCTAGGTACCTTAGTTTGCTTATTTTCCATCTTATTTCCTTATTATTGACTATCTTAAAAAATTTAAGTCTTAAGCTCTAGGTGTCAATCAGTACACAAAGCACATTCCCTCAAAGACATGCAAGACTCTTATGCTCAATCAGTCAAAGACATGACAACTCTCTTAGTCACATAGTTCGTTGATAGAGAAATAGTAATCCCTATGCAATTACTTCTTATGTGTTTTGTAGCAGTGATGACCTTCAATCATAGTGTAATGTATCATGTAATATGTGTTGAATTTTATTTAAGCCATAATAATTAGTTTATTATTTTAAGGTGATCAAACAAAGTATAATTGTATACCAAACAACAAAATACACAATACTGTAGATATTTAAAGTCACAGAAATGCACACTTAGAGTCTTAGTGTAAAAATTTAAATTTAATTAATATAGATAATTTGTGCGATAATATTAATAATAAATAAATGATTTATTATAATATATTTTTTATTTTTTATTTTTGCATCATATATATATACATTCCATCTTCCTTCCACTCTTCCCCAATGTGAGCCACATAACACACAACACCACACAACATGCTTGGCACAGCATCGGCACAATTCCACACGCCTAGCACACATGTAGGGTTAGGAATGCAGGGTGGGCCAAATTTTTTTGGCCTGCAACATGTGTAGGTTGTTTTGGCCCTCCTCGCATGGCTTGTAGGTCGGGGAGGGCCACGTCGACCTAGGCACGGGTTGTCCTGCTTGGATTGCACAGTTTTTTTTTTTTTTTAAAGAAAAATGAGAATAATAATAATAATAAATAGAGTTAAGTATATGTAAATCTATTTATGCTGTCCCCATAATGTACATTGATTTAGTTCCATTTTTTTTTTTGTCAATCAAGACATTAGATAGTTAAAACTAAACTTGTGTATCACAAAAGTTAAATCATTTGATCACATGGTTAATTTTAAATAGCTCAAAATGCAATTGAGATATATATATATTTTTTTATTTAAACGATAATGTAAATAAATGTAAAAAAATTTTAAGCATTTTATGCAATCGAGATATATAATTTTTTTATTTAAACGATAATGTAAATAAATGTAGAAAAATTTCAGGAGTTCCACACAATTGAGATGTATAAGTTTTTTATTTAAACGATAATGTAAATAAATGGGGTCACATTATCATAACTACTTATCAAAAAGGTTTATATAAATTATTTCAACTTATCAAAAAGGTTTGAAAAAAGTATAACCTTTTTGATAGTCAAAAAGAAAAAAAGTTGAAATAATTTAAGATAAATATCAATATTTTAAGTACATATTCATTCACCTATTAAATTTTTGTATTCAATTTGGGGTATAAATTTGTCAAAATGGCAATATTTCAATTTTTCACTCAAACTAAAATTAAATAGGTTCCTTTAGATTTTTTTTTTATAAAATATGTATTGTCTTATTTTTAAAGTGTTATTGAACTTCAAATTTGATTTAAACTTATTATTATAAACATTTCATATTGAATATCAAAAGATGCAAGTTGAAGTATTAAACCATCACATTAATTTTTTAATTTTGTAAAAAAAAGAAAAAAGAAAAAAAATCTATGTGCGAGCTATCACGGGTTGGCCCGCAGGTTGGTGTTGGTTGGGGCGGGCTAGCTTGTTCGGCCCACTTTCCCAGCCCATACACATGGAAACACTCAACACACATTGCATAGGCACAACATACGACATCGCATGATGCACCTCACACACAAGCACCACACGCATACAGACACACCACTCAACACACTACATTTGGACACACACAAATGCACACAATACATGATACACACACGACATCACCACACACACATGCATAATACACACATGATCACATGCACACAAATACACCATTTGACACACCACACACGACACCTATAGACACACCATACATAACACACACAAACACACATAAACGTACATAAAACACTCCACACATAGACCATACAACACATGACACACAAGCACAACACCACATGCAACACATACGAGCACACACAAATGCACATGGAACACACCACACATGACACACACAAGCACACATAGACCACACAGCACACAGCACACACAAATGCATACAAAACACACCACACACGATATACACACTTGGATACATGCACACAGAGCATTATAACACATGACAGACACTACGCGATAGATCACACCATGGCGTATGCATATGGATGCTAAACCAATAGATCATGTACCACAATAGAGCATGCACTAAATAGGGCACCCTTGATAGAAAACACCATGGAACACTCACAGTTAGACACTAAACCAGTAAATCACGCACCACAAGGAACATGTACAAAATAGGTCGCACTCACATAACACACTTCGGACACGACACACATCCAATAGGACACATCATAGATGCACAGACACAATTACCACACCATGGAATATATGCACGAATAGAGCACCATAATAGGACATACACGCAGTAGAGCACACATAATAGAACACCCTTGCACACGTACATGGACTTTATCCCACAGAACGGTCTCTTGTGACAAAACATGTATAGAACATGGACATCACACACACCTCGCATGCACTACCATCACCCCAACATGCCCTACGTCAAACACCACCAATTTCACACATGCACGGAGCTCAACCACATCATTTTCAAGAACAAATTACAATAAAGAACACACACACACACAGAGTTATATTGCACACAATGTTACAAACAAAGCAATAAATCATGGAGTTTCCACTCACTTAGGTTTCATTTTCTTTATAAAGTGAAGTAGTCAACAAGTAGTTGCAACGGGTCAAATTCTTCTCCTAAAATTTAAGAAAATAGCACTATTACTTACTATTCACACTAATATCATCATTTGTTTTTTTATATTTCTAGTAATTTTCACTATTTTTGAAATTTTAAAACTCGGTTTTTACACTTTTTAAAATTGTATTTAAATTTTGAAATCGAAAATTTTCCATATAAGTGTGGTCTAGTTTTGTAGAACTCACCTCAAAGATTGAGTTGGTGGTTTTAGATTGTAATGCGGATGTTGTATATGAAATCTACAGTAAAATTTTCTTTTTTCTTTTACATTTTATTTTCTTTCCTCACCTCACTTGTCGTTTTTTTATGCTTGAGGGTTGGGTAGATGAAAAAAATTAGATTTAGGAGATAGATTTGACAAGTTTGATTATGGAATTGGATATTTATATGAAAGGCAATTTCTAGATTTTTTGAGCTCATTCGTTGCATACATAATTTAGTTAGGGTAGTAACTGATATTTTTACATGAAATTTTACTACTAGGTTAAATAAATTATTTCGAGTATAAATATTTACTCAGAAATTTTATTTAACTATCATAAACTTATGGTTTTAATTTATTTTATCATTTATTTCGAACGCAGTTAGCTTTTTAAACTATTATTATTTTTTAATTTTAAAGTTATAGGGGTTAATAATAAGGTTTTTTAAATAATTTATAGGCTAATTCAATATTAAATTGCAATTAAATTTCAAGATTTTACATCCTCACCACCCCCCCACCCCCCACCTCTCCTTTAGAGTGTACTTGGTTTTTTGAATAGATAGGGACACTTCTCTTTCCCAAGTAACTTCTCGTTTTGATTGCCTACACCATTGCACTTTAACATATTTGATGCTTTTGTTATGTAACTCATGAGTTTGGGCATGAAGGACTTTGATCAGATGTTCTTGATACACTAAGTTGGATTGAATCTTCAAGATAGCCATCTCAATGGCTCGATTTGGATCTGGGATACGTTTCTAGAGTAATAATACATGAAACATATTATAGATTCCTGACAGTTGAGGAGGTAAGGCTAATTTATATGCTAGTTCTCAAACCCTTTCCAAATATGGCTTTACATATTTAGGGTTTAATTTTCCTTTTGTCCAAAATCTCCTTATTTGTTTAATTAGAGTGACTTATAAGTAAACAACTCTTCTATCGATCTTGGGTTTCCTTCATTTTTTGCCTAATGGTGGCCACTTTATCTATCGTCTATTGTAGCATGTCAGGTCTAACTACGCTCATTTTGATTTCATCCCAATATAATGGAGATTTACATCTTCTTCCGTATAGGGCCTCATAAGGTGCCTTCTTGATTGATGAATGATAATTGGTATCGTAGGAGAATTCGATTAGTGACAAATGTCCGTCCCAACTATCTTTGAAATCCAAAGCGTAAGCTCTTAGCACATCTTCTAAAGTTTTGATAGTATGTTCTAATTGTGCATTAGTCTGAGGATGATATGTTGTGCTAAATTGCAACTTAGTTTCAAGAGCTTGGTGTAAGCTTTTCCAAAACTTTAACACAAAGTGTGGATCTATATCGAACACTATATTGATAGGTACCCTATATAGTCTTACAATTTTCTTAGTGTAAATTCTAGCCAACTTATCCAAGGTGTAGTCATGTTGATGGGTAAGAAGTGAGTAAACATAATCAAGCAATCTACAATTACCCATATTACTTCATATCCAACTCTAGACTTTGGTAGAGTTGTGATAAAGTGATGAAGTGGAGATAATAATAAAACGAGTATATAGCTAAATGGGACAAAAATGAGTTAGTCGCAATTTCTTAATTTTTAGACCCTATTTCAATCAGTACCTTTGGTGCTAAGCTACGCTGTTTTTTAGGGCAAATTCCTTTGTTTAGTCCCTTAAGCAGGCAATTTTGCTATTTTTGATAATTTTTAGATTCCTTATAACTTTTTATAGACATCTCTATTTTAAATTTCATTTATGACATTGTATTTGTCTTTTAAGGTACTTAGTGTCTTTATGTTTTAAGAATTTCTATTTTTGACAGTTTTTAGACTTTCCATTTTGGTCAATTTTTATGTTTTATTTTTGGCAGTTTGTGCCTACTATTATTTGTATGCCTTAAGGTAAGGAGACAGATTATTGATTGAGTATTATCAAAATTTTAGAGTCGTCTTTTCTCTATTTTCTTCCCAAATTCCCGAATTTCATATAATTATCGAATTTGGATGCCAAATGCCCAAGAATTCATGAATCAATTGGTATTTGAAGATCGTACTTTGGGTATTCACAAAATCAACGGTTTGTGATAAAAGCTTAATTTAATTTCATGTTATATGCTATGTCACAATGTCTATACTAATTAATTCCCACTTCCATTCTAGAATTGTTAAGGGTTGTAACAGTCCCTCGAGTTTCTGGTGTTTAACTTTAACTTGCTAATAGATGAAACATTGAGAAATGAACTATGCCACATCTCTTTTCATGTCTTTCCACTAGTAACCTTTCCTAAGCTTTTGATATATTTTAGTCCCTCTTGAGTGCACCGTATATCCATAATTGTGAGCTTCATCTATGATTTCATCTCTTAGCTTCTTACTTTCTAGTACACACAAACAACCTCTTATCTTCATAACTTCATTTTGATCCAACTCAAAATTTGTACTAACTCCTTATTTCACCTTATTTCGAATATCCACTAGTTTCAGGTTACTACCCTACATTTCTTGTATTTTATCCAAATGTGTAAGCCATACTTCCAAGGTTGCTCTTTGTGCTTTTTCCTCATGGTATACAAACTCAATCTTTAATTTTTCAAATTCCTATATTAACTCTTGTTGTTCTGTCAATAAGGCCGCTACTTGACCATAGTTCTTTCTATTAAAGCATTAGCTATTGCATTAGCCCTTTTCAAATGGTAATTGATATTGAGATCATAGTCCTTAATTGGTTTATGCCATCTTCTTTGCCGCATGTTCAATTATTTTTGAGTGAATAAATATTTTAAACTCTTATTATTTGTGTAGATCTCACACCTTCACTCGTACAAATAATGTCTCCATATCTTCAAAGCAAATGCAATCGCTGTTAACTTTAAATCATGCGTGGGATAATTCTTTTGATGCGGTTTTAACTATCTAGAAGCATAAGCCGTAACCTTTTTTTTTTTTTTATTTTGCATCAAAACACACCTTAACTTGATTTGCAAAGCATTACTATATAGGCAAAAGGGTTCTTTCGAGTTAGGCAATGTTAGAATGAGGGCTAAAATTAACCTTCATTTCAACTCTTGAAAGCTTGTCTCACACCTTTCATCCTAATCGAACCTTACGTCCTTTCGGGTCAACCTTGTCAATGGTTTTGAGGTATGTGAAAAGTCCTTTATGAATCTCCTGTAATACGCTGCCAATCTAAGGAAACTTCTTACTTTTGTAATCATAATGGGTTATTTCTATTAAACTATTACCTTAATTTTTGCTAGATCCACTACTACTCCTTCTCTAGATATAATATGCCTTAAGAAAGCCACTTGATTTATTCAAATTTTGCATTTCGACAATTTTGCGTATAACTAGTGCTTCTATACTCCTAAGGCAATTCTTAGATGTTCCTCATGCTCTTGCTTGGTCTTAGAGTAAATCAAATATCATCAATGTAGACTACCACAAATTTATCTAAAAATAGCTTGAAGATTTGGTTTATAAGGTCCTTGAACAAAGCTAAAGCATTCATTAATCCAAATGGCATCACTAAAAACTTAGTGTCCATATCTAGTTTGAAAGACTATTTTGGGTATATCTTCTAGCCTACTTTTAGTTTCTAATAAACAAATCATAGATCGATTCAGTAAAACACACTGGCTCCTTGCAATTGACTAAATAAATCATCAATTCTTGGCAAGGGGTATTTATTTTTAATGGTTGCCTCATTTAACTCTTGATAATTGATGGATAATCTCATGGATCCATTTTTTTTTCTTCATGAATAATCTTGGAGCTCCCCAAGGTGATACACTTAGACTAATGAATCATTTCTCTATTAACTCTTGCAATTAAACTTTAAGTTCTTTCAACTCAATTGGGGCCATTCGATAAGGTGCCTTGGAGATTGGTTCAGTACTAGGCTTTGCTTCAATAGTGAAGTCCATCTCTCTTGAAGGAGGTAGTTTTGGAAATTTTCTCAAGAAATACTTCACGAAACACATTTACTATGGATATTTCCTCTAACTTAAGTGGCTCTACATCCGTTTCTACCACACTTATAAAAAACATGTCCTAACCTCTAGGGTTTTCCCCTTTTATTTGTAAGACATTAGTAGAAATCTCTAAATTTTCTTCTCGGTTGTCCTTGATATACTATAGTCTCCATTCCTGGCTTCATGAATAGTACTTCTTTCTTTTTACAATCCACGTTTGTGAAATAGTTAGATAGCCAATCTATCTGCTAAATTGCTCCGTATCTTCTCATAGACAAGACGATTAAGTCTACATGCATATTTTCCCCATGAATTTCAATTAGGCAGTCTTTTATTATTGCTTTGATAATCGCTTTCTCTTCGGTAGGGGTATTAATCCTTAGAGTAATTGGGGATGGTTGAGCTTTCAACTTCCTTTGTCAAGTTATGGCCAAGCTTATAAAAGAATGCATAGCTCCCATATTGAAAAAGGATAATTGTTGGTTGAGTGGTGACTAAAATGGATCATAAGAATTATGTATTATTAGAGTTAAGCTCTAACTTTTATCTTCTTGAATCTTGTAGTAGTGAGTCTTTTACAATTCTTGACTTTTTAATTAACTTCCCTAATCAAGTTTCATATATATAAAATACTATACAAAGATAAGTTTGATTCTACGTATCTATTACTACACCTTATTCGTCATCATATCTCATGGCTACAAAGACAATATCTTGACAATGCTCAACTTCTTCATCATCAATACCATCAATGGCAAACACCCTAACATTCATGGCCTATTGGTTAGCCCCTTGATTTCCCTATTCGAATGGTTAGCCAACAGGTCATTTGATTATGGTTCGAGGCGTTATGGTCTTTGCGCTAGCCCCTTATTGCCTTTAAGGGTAGGCGTTTACATAATTCCCTTTTTGTCCAAAAGAAAAACAAGTTGTAGCACTTTTCTTCGGACAATCTTGAACTTTGTGCTTGTTAACCCCACACTAGTAACACTTACCCTTCAATTGTGAGCTTTCAAGGGTAGTGTCATTCTTTACACTTCTAGTAAATTAAATTCATGGGCCTAGCCTATGGTGAAATGGTTAGGGGTCTATTGTTTGGCGGCCTCACATTCAATATTGGCCTTTTCCCTTTCTCGTTCATACTTAGGTTGAACAACAGTCTTTTCACTAGAGCCCTCATCCTTGTACTTAATTGAACTTGGGTCCTTATCTCTTCACCTCTTTGCTTTGCCTATTCTAGAGCCTTAGCCTTGCTCACCATTTTTGCATATGTTTGTACTTTGAATTCCATAATTCTTTCCCGTGTGTTCACATCTAACCCATTCATGAATAACTACCTTTTTAGTATGTCTAGATCTCTATATGCGTTTAAGGCAAACTGCAATAGTCTGTTAAATTCATTCTTGTATTGATCCATTATTTTAGTTCCCTTTTTTAGCTAAAATAACTACCTACTTAACTTTATTTTCATACTCTTTGAAAAGTATTCTCTAAAGAATTTTTCACGAAAGGTCTCCTATCATACATGTTAGGGTAAAGCCTTCTGTTTCATGTCCCACTAAACTCAAACCCTCATTTTTAGCATATACATCGCATATGCCACTTTTTGGTGGTTTGCTACTTCATAGGCCACAAAGGATCTTTCTACTTAGGCTATCCAATCTTTTGCCTCCTCAAGCTTTCTAAATGCCCCATTAAAGTACCTATTGGATCATATGAAGTTGGGAAATATGCTCCTTTGAATTCTTTGACCAATCAGCCCTTGACTATACCCATGTTGTCCTTCTATATGCATTATAGGGGTGGCTAGGTTTGGAGGAGGTGGAGGTAGCATTTGAGGTTGTTGCGGAGCTGGTACAAGTGTTACCTATTGTGGTTGGAGTGGTGGTGGAGGTGGTTATAATGGAGGTTTTTCTCCCGATATTAAATATTGCATCATCAACATTTGTTGTTGTGCCATCTATTACGTTGCTGCTTCTGATCTCGCAATGTAATCCTCTCTATCTTGCTCTCCACTAGAGGAACTATTACCTCTTTGGCCTTATTTAAGCGCTTTACTTGGCATCCTAGGTTGTATTTTTAGAATTTCTTGCTAAGCTGGGGGAAGGGTCTCGGCTTAAGGAGGTACATCTCCAGTGTCTCTATATTGAGCCGACGTTGTTGTCCTTCTTCCCCTGCTCATACTTCCATTGTAGTTCATTAATGCAATACACACAATATGTTAAGACATTTTCAATGATACATATCAATCATGATACTAATATCAATAAAAGTTATATAACACATCTCTATATTTGTATATAAGGTTGATGGCACACAATAGTCACAATGCATCATATATTTTACAAAATTTACATTTCTTGTATTTACAACTTATATGATCATCAACTTGGAGGGATATATATTACACTACAAAATTTCCCTTCAGAGTCTCCCTAAAATGTATGCTTTCCTTTGATATATATATTATTTTCCTCAAAAAGTTGTACCGGATTTATCTTTATATTCTTAAGTAACACCTCTTTAACCATCATCCATGGCTTCATCACTTTCACTTACTTCCTCTTCCTTTTCTTCTTTCTCTTATGTGGAATTTGAAATCATACTTTCAATTTTTAAAGCACCCTTAAGATCAGAATTTTCCTTAGGTGGTGGATCTTCTTTTGGTTCTTCCTCTTCTTCTTTAAGATGTATCATATGCATTTTTCCTTGATCTACAATCTTGAATTCTCTATTTTTGATCTAATCCAAAGTGCCCTAAGAATCCTTGGAGTACAATAAGTCACTATCAAATCTCAATCGTCAATCATAGATTTATTTAACATACATTTGTGTATTCCTTCTTGACTTAACGAGAGGTGTTCGAACTTCTTAGGGATATCCCATTCCTAGGTTAAGTCAGGTCACAAACAATATTTCCAACAATTCATCATCCAAGCCCATCATCTTGGCATACCAGACTTCTATGGTTGGTATAGTAATATATCTATTATACTTGTCTCCTAGGTCTTCACTTAACCTATCCAATTGATATTGCCATTTTTTCATTAGTTCCATTCTCTAGCTCTCGATTATATCATCAACTATTTTGTTCAAATAGAAAAACTCATATCAGGCATGAATCCCTTACATCCTTAGCCTATACTCCACTAGATCATAATTGTTCACCATGTAGCACACATTCCAGCTTTGATCTAAGTAGCTGAGTATTGGTTGCACCATCACCAAAAACAAAATTTCATAAGTTATTAGTAATTTATTTTTCCTATTTTTAAGTTCTACCCACTCTCTCCTATTAAGGTAGGTCTTTCCTAACTATTGGGTTGCCAAGTTAATCTCTTAAGACATTGACCCTGAACCTAGCTTTTAACCAATTTATGATTTATCTTAAATTTAAACGTAGGCTTTGATACCACTAAAAGCAATCACGCTCCATAAAGGACTCTAATTATGACAACTTACTATGGCTACTTAGCCTTAAATAGGTATTCGCAAAGCATACCAATCACCACATTAAACTAACCTGTTAAATTTCAAATAACAAAATCAAATACCTCTGACATTCTTATATTGTAATCATACCATCTGATAACCAAAAACACATATAGAGCATGTTTTTTTAAAAATAGACCTTATTTAGGTTTAATTACACAATAGGATGAAATTTTTCTAATTTGGATAGAATATTTATAGTAAATAACCATTTAGTCTTCTAACAAAATTTAAATGAGAAATCTATGTTATTTCTCAATTCCTTGCTCCCCACTCCAATAGTTTCGCGATGCGATTTACTTACTTGGGTAATACATTTACTTGGTAGGCTCTCGTAGTTGTGACCTATATAATAAAATATACAGGGGGGGTAAGCCATTATTGCTCAGTGAGATAGTAATGCAATACTCTCAATACTGTATATGCACAAGAAAATCAAGCAAGTTTCAATCATATGCTATGCATGATCATCTATATGCAATGTAAGATCACACGTGGCCTTATAGTAGCCAGCGTGAAGTCTAAGGTTTGATGCCCCCCAGGACCTTGGGTTAGAGATTCTCATTACCGTCCGTGCTCAAGAATCTTAGTCCGTTTATTTTCCATCTTATCTCTTTACTATTGATTATCTTAAAAATTGAAAAGTCTTAAGCTCTAAGTGTTAATCAGCACACTGAGCACATACCCTCAAAGACATGCAAAACTCTCCTACTTAGTTATGTCAAAGATACGACAACCCTCTTAGTCATCATGTAGTTCAATAATGGCATAACAGTAATCCTTAGGTGATTACTTCTTGTGTGTTATGTAGTAGTAATAACCTTCAATCATAGTATAATGTATCATGCAATGCATGTTGAATTTTATTTAAGCCATAATAATTAGTTTGTTATTTCGGGGTGATTAAATAAAGTATAATCGCATATCAAAAAATAAAATACACAAGACTGCAGATATTTAAAGTCATAGAAATGCACACATAGAATCAAAATGCAAAAATTCAAATTTAATTAATACAGATAATTTGTGCAATAATATTAATAATAAATATATAAATAATTTTATTATTATTATTTTATTTTATTTTTTTCTTTATCATATATATATATATGTACATTATAACTTCCTTCTACCCTTCCCTAATGCAAACTGCGTAACTTATGGCATGACACCACCATAACACCACATGCCAAGCACACATGGTAGCACTCAGTGCACACTACATAGCACATATGACTCCACACCACGCACTACATAGCATAACACACATTGTAGCTATATAGCTCAACACACTGCACCATGTAATGTACATGGGACAACACATAGCACCTCACATAGAGGCACCACACGCACATGATCACAAGCACATTGAAACACCACTAAACACACCACACCTGACACACACAAACACACATAGATGCACACAACATAGGACACACATAAATACATAGACATACATAGAACATCGCCACACATAGAGGCACAATATGCACATGATCACATGCACACAAGCACAATATGCACATGATTGCACGCATAGAGGCACGTAGCACATGGCACACCATTCGACACACCACACATGACCACATAGACTACACAGTGCATGGTACCCATAGATACACCACACACAACACACACAAACACGTATAGACACATATAGAACACACCACACACAATGCACATAGACCACATAGACGTAGTGTAGACACACGAGCACACATAGAAACACATAAAACACACCACACTTAACATATATAGACACATAAAGACCACGACACATAGCACACAGATGCGTATGAAACACACCATATACATAGACATACACGAAGTACACAAACACACTTAGACACGAACATAGAGTAGGCCACACAATATGCACACACTCAGACACGCACATAGAGTAGGCCACAAAAGGCACACACACTTGGACACATGCACATGGAGCATCAAAACACATGATAGACACTATGTAATAGATCACACCATGGCACACACACATGAAAACTAAACCAACAGATCATGCACCACAATAGAGCATATATCAAATAGGGCACCTTCGATAGAACACACCATAAAACACGTGTAGTCGAACACCAAACTAGTAAATCACGCAACATAAGGAACATGTACAGAACATGTTACACTTATAGACCACACCCTAGATAGAACATACATCCAATGGAACATATCATGGATGTGCACACATGATTACCACACTACAAAACACATGCGAATAGAGCATCACGATAGGACATACATGACTGACCATATATGCAGCAGAGCATACACAATAGAACACCTTTGCATACATACACGAACTTCATCCCACAGAACAGTCTCCTATGACAAAACATGTATAGAACATATACATCACACACACTCTGCATGCACCACCATCACCTTAACATGCCCCATGCTGAGCACCACTGATTTCACACATGCACGAAGCTTAGCCACAACATTTTCGAGAACAAATTACAATAAAGAATATATTTTTATATATACACACACACACAGTTATATTATGCACAACGTTATAAACAAAGTAATATATCATGGAGTTCTTACTTACTTTGGGTTTTATTTTCTTTATGTAGCGAAATAGTCCTCGGGTAATTGTGATAAGTCAAAATTTTCTCCTAAAATCCAAGAAAATAGCATTATTACTTACTATTCGTACTAATATCATCATATCTTTTATATTTTTTGTGATTTTTATTAGTTTCTAAACTTAAAAACTCGGTTTTTACACTTTTTAAAATTGTATTTAAATTTTAAAATTGAAAATTTTCTAGAGAAGTGTAGTCTAGTTTTGTAGAACCCATCTCAAGGATTACGATTTGTAATTTGGATGTTGTATATGAAATCTATAGTAAATTTGTCTTTTTCTTTTCCCTTTTTTTTTTTCTTTCCTCACCTTGCTTGTCGTTTTTTTATGCTTGAAGCTTCAGGGGATGAAAGAAATTAGATTTAGGAGATGAATATGACGAGTTTGGTTACAGAATTGGATATTTATATGAAAAGTAATTTTTGGATTTTTCGAGTTTATTTGTCACGTGCGGTAATTTAGTTAGGGTAGTAACTTTAGTACTTTTGCATGTGTTGTTACGACTAGGCTAAATAAATTATTCTAAATGTAAATATTTACTCAAAATTTTTAATTAATTATTATAAACCCATGGTTTTAATTTATTTTATCATTTATTCTGAAACTTTTTACGGTTAGCTTTTTAAATTATTATTTCTTTTAATTTTAAAGTTATAAGGGTTAAGAATAAGGTTTTTAAAATAATTTACAGACTAATTCGGTAATTAAATTTCAGGATTTTGCACCTTGAAGCCATAGTCATATGGCACTAGGGTGGGCCATGTCCTCATTGAGGAGGTGATAGTTCCTGCACAGGAAATGGACATCCTTCCAATCATTATGTTTTCTTCAACTTTATTTACATTTAGGGAAAAAAGAGAGTATTACCAGTGAAAAAAATGCTGAATCCAATTATAAAATGGTTCAGCAACTCGGCCAGAATGACGAGCAATCTCGACTACAACAATAGTTAAAGCTGCGGCTAGTAAGCTTCGGAGTGATCGGTTCAATCCTCGGTCCAAAGTTGCACCTGGTGAATTTAAAATGAAAATTTTTAGACAGGTTGACATGAAATGACAGAAAGATATGCTCATCTCATCATGCATCACTTATATTATTGAAATACTTCAGATATTATAAAGATACACACTTATTTACTAGGAAAATTGTGGCTGAGTTGGGTCAGACATGAGTTTTTCGCCATAAAAATGTCTGCGATTCTACATAGGATCTTATGTTAGGTAGCAAAAAGGGCATGAATCAGTTTGCAGTGTTTACATATTTGCTTGGTAGTGCAAGAACCATGTCCTTTTGTTCTTGTCAACAGGGCCTTTTCGTGGTCTCCTTTGCCAGTAAAATATGCAGCCACCTCGGCATCAATAGATGTAACCGAAGTTATTTGTCATTGTTTCTCCACTTGTTGCACTACATAAAAGGCTATATCGATAGAAGGTAATGGTTTCATAGATAAGATCTGATTTCTAATGGATTCAAAACCCTCATTAAGTCCCATTAGGAATCGTATTAACCTACCTTGCAACTCTAGCTCTAGAACCCCGTCTTTCAACCCATATTTACAGTACTTCATACGGCCAATAGTTACAAGAAGGTGATAGATTCCTGTAAATGGTAAGGAACCCTCGTCTTTATTATTGAAAGTTAATGTACAAGAATTTCTGGTTAAAAGGAAACAGCACCTCCAGCCTAGGGCTCACTGCTAATTTTGACAAAAGACGCTTAACAACTTCCCTACTCTCTATTTATACTCACTCCTTGACTAACAATATCAGTTATCCTAACCACCTAGTTGTTAAGTGGTTAGCAGTTAGTAATTTCCTTCTAACTACTTTTACAACTAACAACTACTTTTACAATTGACAACTAACTACTAATCTGCCTTATTTGTCTTTCTCGTATTGCGCCTAGAGTAGACTCGCATGATGTCGGGTCTATCATTACTCCCCCTCATCAGATTCACCTTGTCCTCAAGGTGAAATTCCGGAAATCTGTGAACCATATCCTCAAAACTCTCCCAAGTTGCCTCAACAGTAGAAAGTCCCATCCATTGTATTAATACTTCCAATTTTGAATCAAGGGAAAGATTGCGAACTACAAGTAATGCCATAGGTTTCACCTGCATGTTATCCGGAATCAACAAGTGATTGGACACAATTGTAACCACATCATTTGGCCCTAACACTTTTCTCAACTGCGAAACATGAAAGACCGAATGTATCTGAGCTATGGATGGTAGGCGTAATTGATATGCCACTGTCCCAATACGCTTGATAACTTCAAATGGACCAAAGTAGCGAGGTGCCAACTTTTCATTGCATCGTTTACCCATTGACTGCTGCTGATAGGGGGCCAACTTGATAAAAACTTTATCACCAATCATAAACTCCACCTCCCACCGTTTTCCATCAGCCACTAACTTCATCCTCTATTGTGCAAGCAATAGATGGTGACGGAATTCAAATAAGTACTGGTCACGTTCTTGTAATAGAGTATCCACGGAATCATAGGCAGTCGAATGAACTTTATAAGTAGTCAGCATAGGAGGATCTCGACCATATAAAACCCTGAAGGGTGTTGTTCCTAACGTGGAATGGAAATAAGTATTATAACAATACTTAGCCCAGCTTAACCAATGACTCCAACACTGAGGTTGTTGACTAGTAAAGCACCTTAAATATGCTTCTAAACATCTGTTCACTACCTCTGTCTGGCCATCTGTTTGAGGGTGGTAAGCTGAGCTACGCTTCAACCTAGTCCCTTGTAATCTAAACAATTCCTGCCAAAACTTACTAAGAAAAATCTTATCTCTATTCGAAACTATTGACTGTGGATATCTATGCAACCGAACCACTTCTTTACTAAAAAGAAAAGCCACGGATTGAGCTGTATAAGGATGCTTTAATGGAATGAAATGTGCATACTTACTAAGTCTGTCCACCACAACTAGAATAGCTAAAAATCCTTGTGACTTAGGAAGACCCTCAATGAAATCCATTGCAATGTCCTCCCATACTCTTACTGGAACGGGTAGGGGTTGCATCAGCCTAGCTGGAGAAAGGGAAAGATACTTGTTCCGCTGACACATAAGACACTCCGCTACAAACTTATACACATCCCTCTTCATTCCTTCCCAATATAGCTCCCCTGCAAGTAGTCTCTTGTACGTGTTAAGAGCTCCTCCATGACTTGCTGTATGACATTGATGACTTTCTTCAAGCAATGCAGGAATGAAAGAAGAAGACTTCGGAATCACTAACCGATCCTTATAGAAGAGGCGTCCCTGAACCACTGTATATGGAACATGTGCTCCACTATCTATAACAATGTCTTGTTTTAACTTGGAGAGTCTTGGGTCAGCATCAATTTCTTCCACAATCTTATCCATATCCAGGAGTCTGACCACCGTTACAGACATCAGCTCCCCACCTTCGGAAATTCTGGATAGTGCATCCGCTACCATATTCTCTCTTCCAGCCTTGTACTCTATACTAAAGTCATATCCCAACAATTTTGACACCCATCTTTGATAATCTGGATGGATCTCTCTCTGTTCCAACAAAAACTTTAATGGTTTTTGATCTGTTTTGATAATAAACCGATGTCCCAACAAATAAGATCGCCACTGTTTTACTGCCAACACTATAGCCAACAATTCACGTTCATAAGCTGACTTTTGACTTCTTGTCCCTGATAACACTTGACTATAATAAGCAATTGACTGATTATCTTACATCAAAACAGCTCCTATGGCGTGGGAAGAAGCATCAGTCTCTATTACAAACGGTTTGGAAAAATTTGGTAATGCAAGGACTGGTGCCAAGGTCATAGATTGCTTGAGATGTTGAAATGCCTCTTCACTGTCCGTATTCCACTTAAAACTTCCTTTCTTTAACATCTGTGTTAAAGGCCATGCAATTGCTCCATAACCTTTTACAAATTTCCTATAGTAACCAGTTAAACCCAAAAAACTTCTCAATTCCTTCACATTTCTTGGTCTCGGCCAATTTACCATTACATGAATTTTCTTCAAGTCTGCTACTACTCCTTCACGGGAAATAATATGGCCTAAGTACTCAAGTGTTGCTTGGCCAAAAATGCATTTCTTTGGGTTTGCATACAGCTATTGAGAACTCTGAATAGTCAATGCCATTCTTAAGTGCTTCACGTGACCATCCATACTCCCACTGTAGATTAAGATATCATCAAAAAATACTAATACAAACTTCCGTAAATACGGTTTGAAAATTTGATTCATAAGTGATTGAAAGGTTGCTGGAGCATTAGTCAACCCGAAGGGCATTACAAGAAACTCATAATGTCCTTCATGAGTTCGAAACGCTGTCTTCGCCACATCCTCTCTCCTCATTCGTATTTGATGATATCTAGATTTCAAATCAACCTTTGAAAAAATTGTAGCCCCATGTAATTCATCAAGTAACTCATCTATAAAGGAAATTGGAAATTTATCCACAACTGTCACTTTATTTAAGGCCCTATAGTCCACACAAAAACGCCAATCTCCATCCTTCTTCTTTACCAATAATACTGGACTTGCAAAAGGACTTACACTTGGATGAATGATTCCTGAATCCATCATTTCCTTCACTAATTTTTCTATTTCATTTTTCTAGAACTGTGAATATTTGTATGGCCTTACCGATACTGCATTAACCCCTTCCTTCAACACAATAGAATGATCCTTGAATCGCTCCGGTGGTAATTGATGAGGCATATGGAATATGGCCTCGAATTCCTCCAGCACCAATTGAATTTCTTCCGGAATTAAATCTTGATTCTTCAGCTCATCCATACCCGAGTCTCCTAATTGCAGTAGGTACACTGTATCATCTTCCTTCACTGACTTCATCAAAGTCTTCATGCTCACCGGGGTCTTTGATAGTGTAGAATCTCCTTTAATTATGAAATTCCGTTTCCCTTGAGAAAATTCCATAGTCATTTTACTTCAATCATTTACCACCTTTCCTAAGGTCTGCAGCCACTTAATTCCCAGGATAATATCACAACTTCCTAACTTCGTAGGCAAATATTCCTCATCTATCGTTACTTCTTGTATCGACGATTTTATCCTCGTACAAACCCATTCTCCTTTAACCTTCAACCCATTTCCCATGGCAACCACATACTTCTCAGTTTTATCCATCTTACAATCCAACAGCTTCAACAATTCGCAAGCAATGAAGTTATGTGTGGCTCCACTATCGATCAACATAATGACTTCTCTACCATCTACCCTTCCTCTTACCTTCATGGTTCTAGGAAAAGTAAATCCCATCACTGAACCGACTGCCAACTCTATAGTTTGAACAGCTTCCTCCATCATTTCCTCCATATTTGCTTCACCAAACTCTTCTTCATCATCCATTGTTGCCAACACTTGTAATTCCATTCTTTTACATCTATGTCCAAGACTAAACTTTTCATCACATCTAAAGTAAAGGCCTTTCGCTTTCTTGTCTTGCAGTTCCCCTAATGTTAATCTTTTATAGCCTCCCATATTTTGACTCTTATTCTCCTCAACTAACCGATTACTGGATGAAGTTCTAAATCGATTTTCACGAATTCCCAATTCCTCCCTCCTCCTGCCAATTTCCCCCGATTCCATCTTTAGTCCTGTATTTCCTACTCTACTTCCAATCCCATTCCTACTCCATTTACTTATCCCCATCCTCCTTAACTTCTCTTCTACTTGCTGGGCTATCTCCATCATTTCTCCTAAACTCCTAGGCTTTAAAATCTGTATTTCCAACCTTATCTCATCTACCAATCCATTCATAAATGTGCTTTCGAGCACGGAATCAGGCAACTCAAGAAGTGGAGCTGCTAACTCCAGAAACCTATTAATGAATTCCACCACCGTGCCATTTTGCTTGACTGCTAACAACCTTTGACATTGTGTCCCTTCATGAGCTGGACGAAATTTCTGTATCAACAATTTCTTGCACTCTTGCTAATCTACAATCAGCCTTCGACCTTCCATCCAACGGAACCAAGTCAATGCTTCCCTCTCTAAACTCATTCCAACCAATTCCATCTTTTGCATCTCCGAAAATCTTCCTATTGAAAAAAAATCGTTCTACTCGATAAATCCATCCATCAGGATCTTCTCCCCCGAACATAGGCATCTCAATCCTTCTTGTCTTGCAATCTTTCCTGGATTCCCCGTACCGCCCCATCCCTATAGATGGATCAATGCGACATCTTGAATTGTTCCACCTGTAACTACTACCATGTTGCTCATCTGAGTCAATCGGGTCTTTCCTAACTCTTTCCTACGATGAGATTTCGGAGGGTTTTCTTCCGCTTTATTCATTCCCAAACCTTTTCCACTATCATTCTCTTTCCATGACTGTAATACGGTAAACAGCATGCTCTGCATTTCTGACTTCATCCGTTTACACATTTCTTGATTCGAACGTTCCAATTGCTTCTGAAAGTCGAGATGAATTTGACTAATTGCTCTTTGAATCTCTTCCTTGTCATTCTCCCTTTCCTCTCGAAAAACTTCCAATTCTCTCTCTAATCCTTCTATTCGATTGTCAGCCTTCTTAGTAGCCATCTTTCCCAGATTCGATGGCTCTGATACCAATGATAGATTCCTGTAAATGGTAAGGAACCCTCGTCTTTATTATTGAAAGTCAATGTACAAGAATTTCTAGTTAAAAGGAACCAGCACCTCCAGCCTAGGGCTCACTGCTAATTTTGACAAAAGACGCTTAACAACTTCCCTACTCTCTATTTATACTCACTCCTTGACTAACAATATCAGTTATCCTAACCACCCAGTTGTTAAGTGGTTAGCGGTTAGTAATTTCCTTCTAACTACTTTTACAATTGACAACTAACTACTCATCTGCCTTATCTGTCTTTCTCGTATTGTGCCTAGAATAGACTCGCATGATGTCGGGTCTATCAGAAGGACAACTACTCAGTACCTAGTAGTTCATCCCAACAACGTTTGAGTCTATCGTAACATGCTCCAACAAATTGATTCATTATTTTCAAATCACTAAGTTCATGCTATAGTTGATTTGTTTCCTTGTCTATGTCGCTCACTAACTTCATTCCACTACTCCAAAGCTGATTGAGCACAAAGGAAATTTTTTGAAAATTCACCCAACATTGAATTCAAAATCAAAATATGACCATGTAATCATCTAATCCACCGAATTAAATCTAGTGAATTATCGTTAGGTTTTGGAATATTTTCCATCTATGTTCCCTAATTTTGATTTCACCCCTTAGCATCGTTTTGATTGATCTACTCCATGCAAGAAAATTCATTCCATTGAAAATTGTGTTTTCTATAACCATGCTAAGATTATCATAACCAGAAATGTTGAAAGGATCTAAATTATTCTGTTCTCCTACAATTTTTAGAAGTGATTTATTCAACTCAAGAAGAAATCGCAGCTTGCAAGAAAGGTGTTCATTGCCTTGACGCTCTAATACAACGTGAAAATTTGAAACGATTGATCATGGACCAAATCTAGCCAGTGAGTCAAAAACGAAAAGAAGCATAGCAGATAGTGTTTCTTTAATCAATGAAGTAGTGCGTAATCATCAAGGACAGAGTAACAAAACTAACCAAACTAACTCTTCAACAACTGATAAGAACTATGTACGCATAACAATAACAAAATTAAATGTGTAAATGAATGAACTAAGAAGAATAAATCAATCTTCACAGTAAGTCACGCTTAAAATTAATAGTAGATATAGACTTGGCTATCCATGTCAATACGTAAACATACCAACTGTTTCTTTGAACGTGATAGTAACGGTCAGGATGGACCATATGATACTTCTCTCGAAAACTTCATAGGGAGCTCGAAGGAGCACAAGTAAAGACGCCAGCAGCACGGCAAGGCCCGCTTTTAGAGGAAATATGAACCTTTGTTGATCCTCCATGTAAAATTTCCAAATATTTTGGATCTTCTGCTTCTATGACAATCCAGCATCCACGGAATTCTTTCCGGCTTCTTGAGTTTCATTTTGCAGGTAGCTGCTGATGGGAAATCCACCGTGAAACTACATTCCATGCCATCCATTTTCCAACACAAAAGAATGAATAGCAATGCGAGTATGGAATATGAAAAACATGTAGGACCTGGAGGAGGAGGAGAGTGAGGGGGAGAATAGTATAAATTAGTGGTGGCAGTAGTACTTTTAGTGTAAAACTAATGGTAGAAGCAGCAGCAACCGCAACAGTAGTAGTACTTTTAATGCAAACTAGTGGTAGTAGTAGTGGTGCAAGAATGTAAACTAGTGTTAGTAGTAGTAGTAGTGCAGGACCTGGACGAGGAGGAGGCGGACAGTGAGGAGGAGAAAATAACAATATGGAGAAATAACAATGAGGAGGAGAGTGTGGAGGAGAAAATAACAATGTGGAGAATAATAATAATTTCCTACCGTTATCCATCCTTTTTAGATTGTCCCCTTATGTAATAATAATAATAATAATTTCCTCTTGTATATAAAAATGAACCCAATCAAGTCAAAAACCATTCTTTTTAAATTTGGGGGGCAATTTCAAAAAGAATACCCTTGCATTCAGTTGACAAGTGGAAATTAAGTGACTTGTAAAGTTTTATAAAATTAATATTTATTTAGATAATCTTTTAGAAATATGTTGGCTGTTGTTTTCGAAAATAAGTCTCTAAAAGCAAGAGATTATATCAATTATTTCAATTTTATGGAAAAGCTGTTTAATTATTATTTGCCAATTTTGACTTAATATAATTGTAGTGAGAATTGAAAATGATGAAAAGAAATTTGAATAAAACAAATTGTTTGAATATAGATAGTCACACCTAGACATAAGAGATGGGTTCGAGTTGAATCGGCAACCCGACCTGAATCGGTTTGCTGGTTCATGATGACACAGCGAGAAAGCGTAAGTTAAACAAGAAATCAATTCATCGGTTGGTTTCTAACACATAAGTTGCAAGATGCAAACTTTAATGGAGAGAACCTCTCATTATTTGGTGTAAAAATAATAGTAATAAGACTTAATCCCTATAAGAAACCCTAGGAAGGTATATATAGTATCACAAAATTACATGGAAAGATAAATAAAAAAGGAAAACCAAGAAACTAAAGGTTGGCGATGAAGGCCGGCCTAAGGCCGACGACTTATGTATGAAAGCCGACCAAAGGCTGGTTGTTGAAACGTGTCCGGCCAATCCTTAAAGCCGACTTAAGGCTGGCGGCGTTGGATGGAAGGCCGACCCCCTTCTTTTCAAAGCCAGCGGCCTTTAGCCGGCTTTGAAGTCTACCGTAGCTTCTTAGCTCGTTTCTCCTTCTCCCGCTTCTCCAAGTAATCTTTAGTTATCCGGTCCGCATCATTCCCCCCCACCAGAGAAGAACTCGACCCCGAGTTCTCTTCAAGATACAATGGTGTGTCATTTGGATGGAAGAGAGATAAATCCGCTACATTGAAAGTGTATGAGATGTTCATATCATCTGGGAGCTTTACGACATACGCGTTGTCATTGATCTTGCGCACCACTTCATAAGGACCATACTTCTTTAGCTATAATTTCCCATACCTACCCATAGGAAAACGTTCTTTCCGAAGATATACCATTACTTGATCGCCCACTTCAAACAACTTCTTCTTCCTATGTTTATCAGCAACTCATTTATACCTGGCATTAGCTTCTTCAATCTTCCTTCTGACCTCTACTATGATGGCTCGGCACTGCTCAGCCATATTCTTAGCAGCGATGTTACCCTCCACTTCCTTGGGTAACTTGATCAAATCTAGCGCATGTTGTTGCGTTTTGGTATACACTACCGAAACCTGTGACCTTCCAATAGTTTTATGGACAGAAATATTGTAAGCAAATTCAGCTTAAGCCAACGCTTGATCCCACTGCCCTGGCTTCTCACGAAAAATGCTTCTAATTAGATTCCCGAGGGTCTAGTTGGTCACCTCTGTCTGACCGTTAGTTTGAGGGTGAGTTGTACTGTTGAAATTAAGGGACAAGTCAAACATGTACCATAGGGTCCTCCAAAAGTAACTGAGAAACTTGTTATTTCTGTCGGAGGTGATGGACTTTGGAACACCATGTAGACGCACCACTTCTTTAAAGAATAGTCGTGCAACGACCCGTGCGTCAGCGGTTTTCCTACAAGGGATAAAGTGTGCTATCTTGGAAAACCTGTCAACTACAACAAACACAGAGTCAGCACCTCGTTGGGTACGAGGCAAACCAAGTACAAAATCCATCGACAGATTCTCCCAAATGTTCTTAGGCATTGGTAGAGGAGTATATAAGCCAGTGTTCTGAGACTGTATGGTGCATTGCAGCATCACAAAAGGTTGAAGGACCTAAATATTAGAGATTTGCTGGTTAAGGGATTAGGAGAACAAGATGACCCCGACAAGGACATTAATTTGCCGACTGTAGTGAGCACAAGCAATGCTGATTTCCTTGATGAACTCTTGAAGGAAAATTTTTGGACCTTGACATTGGTGATTCAAAAGGAAAACCCCCTTACATATAGCAGCATTACATGGACATGAAGGTTGCCTCCAGGTACCTCTTAGGCATGACTGCAACACAAATGTGCGAGACATATTTGGGAACACTGCATTGTGGTATGCCGTATAATCAAGGAAACACTCTGTGTTCCAAATTCTCAACAGCCATGCCTCTGCTTCTGATCCATATATTGCTGGAGAGCTACTGTGCAATGCCGTTCGAAGAAAAAAAAAAAAATCTCCCTGGAGGACTCGCAAGAACTCCTTCCACAAGTTGAAATTACCAGAATGCTTGTATGAGCATCTTCTGTCGCCACTAAATTAGGATTGTTTGCAAGAGCTGTCTTCAATAGACCCACCTAAAGTTATTCCAAGAATCCTTCGTAAGACACCTTACACGGAATATTTCTGAGCCACTCTCGGAAGCTTCTGGATCTACCCAGACTAGATCCAAAACAGCTTCCTCTCTTCCTATTATTATGTCTCCCAGCCAAAGCCATTTGATCTCGAAAAGGGATAGAATTCTGCGTCAGGAACGGCAAGAGAGGGTATTAAAGCACGGAAGAGGGACTGAGCGTGACGAAGAGAAAAGTGCATCAATGATCAGCCGCGACTGCAACGACGAGGAGTGCCAAAAATCAATATTGTGGATTCTGGTTGCGTTCTTCCTTTTTTAGATGGACCCCGAAGATGAATCCAAGGGAAAAAAAAAAGAGAGCAAAATCTTTATTTGGATGTATTTGAGAGACTTGCCGTGAAAGATACAAGAGAAACTGAAGGTTTTTGAAGAGCACTGTTCCTGTATGGATTATATCATGCTAACATTGCCGTCTTCATGTCCCTTACGCATATAATATATATATATTTTTATTTTTATAATCTCCTTCACCTCCCTTTTTTTTTTTTTTTTTAAAAAAAAAATCAAGTTCCATTTCGACATTAGTAATACTACGCATCGATGGGGAAAGGCACACAAATAATCAAGCAAAAAGACTTGTTAGTATACTCAGATAGGCATCGACTGCCAATCTTAGTGTACAACCCCAAGAGGATGGTGAGGGGACCCAACATGAGCACATATTTCATGCACGGTGTCATGTTCAAAATAAAGTGTGTGTAGTCTGATAATTGATAGCGGCAGCTACACTAATGTTGTTAGTACTTTGCTAGTAGATAAGATGCAGTTGAAAGTTGTGAAACATCCAAAATCATATCGATTACAGTAGTTGAACGAATATAGAGAAGTAAAAGTGACCAGGCAGGTTCTTGTAGCCTTTTCCATAGGGAGTTATATAGATGAAGTCATGTGTGATGTGGTACCCATGTAGGCTAGTCACCTATTGTTAGGACGACCCTAGCAATTTGATAGGAAAATTATATATGATGGGTACAAGAACCAATTTTCCTTTGTGCTAAACAAAAATAAAGTGGTTCTTACACCACAAAAACCATGGGAAGCTTGTGAGGATCAAGTAAAGATTGCAAAAGAATTTAGAGTGAAACACTTGAGTGCACGAGAAAAAGAAGAAGAGTGAAAAGCAAACACTGGTAAGTAAAGAAGGAAAAGACACTCAAACATAGAGACAAAGAGTATGGCGAGAAAGAGTGAGGTCAAGAGTACAATGCTAACCAAGCAACAATTACTTGTACTTATGTATAAGGATTTATATTTTACTAATGCTGACCTTAATTTTGTTTTGCCTAGTGTTGTTGTGTCTTTATTACAGGAATACGAAGACTTATTCCCTAAAGAAGTGTTGTAAGGCCTATCCCCACTGTGAGGGATAGAGCACCAAATTGACTTCATGATGGGCATTTCCATTCCCAACCGGCTAGCCTATAGAACTAATCTTAAGGAGTCCAAGAAAATTCAAAGGCAAGTTGATGAGCTAATGGAGAAAGGGTTTGTATGAGAAAGTCTCAACTCCTGCTCAGTTCCTATCATCCTAATCCCTAAGAAGGATGGGACGTAGTGCATGTGTGTTGATTGTAGGGCGATCAACAAAATCACAATTAAGTACAGACACCCTATCCCTAGATTAGATGACATGCTTGATGAATTACATGGTGTACATTTATTTTCTAAAATTGACCTAAAGAATGGCAACTACCAAATTTGTATGAAAGAAGTTGATGAGTGGAAAACTGCATTTAAAACTAAACATAGGTTATATAAATGGATGATAATGCCTTTTAGGTTAACAAAAGCACCTAGTACTTTCATGAGATTGATGAACTATGTTCTGCGTCATTTCCTAAGAAAATTTGTTGTCATCTATTTTGATGATATTTTGATTTATAATAGAACATTAGATGATCATGTAAAACATCTACAGAGTGTGTTTACTTTTTAAAGGAAAACCAATTATATGCTAACTTAAAGAAGTGCATGTTTTGTATGGAGTCTGTGGTTTTTCTTGGTTTTATTGTAGGTGCAGATAGAATAGCTGTGGATGAGAAGAAGGTGAAGGTGATTCGGGAGTGGCCAACACCAAAGAACGCTAATGAATTCAGGAGCTTCCACAGACTAGCTAGTTTTTACAAATGATTTGTAAGGGACTTCAGCTCCATTGCTACTCCATTGAATGATCTTGTGAAGAAGAACGCCGAATTCAAATGGATGGAAATACATGAGCAGGCATTCTAGACTCTGAAAGGTAAGTTAACTAACGCTCCTTTGTTAGTATTACCTAACTTTGATAAAGTTTTTGAGATCGAATGTGATGCTTTCGGGAAGGGTATTGGTGGTGTGTTAACGCAGGATTCCAAACCAATAGCCTACTTTAGTGAGAAACTCAATGGTGCTGCTTTGAATTATCCTATGTATGATAAGGAGTTATATGCCCTTGTGAGGACATTTTAAACGTGGCAGCATTATCTATGGCTTAAGGAGTTCATCATCCATTCCGATCATGAGAGCTTGAAATACCTGAAGACGTAGGGGAAGTTGAATAAGAGGCATGACAAATGGTTGGAGTTCATTGAAACCTTTCCATACGTCATCAAATACAAGTAAGGTAAGGAAAATGTAATGGCTGATGCACTATCTAGAAGGTATTCTCTGTTAACCTTTTTACATACTAAACTGCTTGGTTTTGAATGCATGAAAGATTTATATGAACATGATGCTGACTTGGGCTACTTGTTCTAAAAGTGGGTATGCAGACTTTTATAGGCATGAGGGATATTTATTTAAGAAGGATAGATTATGTGTGCCTAAGAGTTCTATACGAGAGTTGTTAGTGAGGGAGACGCATGTGGCCGGTCTCATGGGACACTTCGGTGTTAAGAAAACTTATGATATTTTGCATGAATATTTTTATTAGCTTAAGATGAAACATGATGTGCAAACTATATGTGATAAATGCATTGCATGTAGAAAGGCTAAATCTAAAGTCATACCCCATGGGGAGTATCTCCCATTACTTGTGCCTAATCAACCTTGGACTGACATATCCATAGATTTTATATTAGGTTTACCTAGGTCTCAGAATGGCAAATATAACATATTTGTTGTTGTCGATAAGTTTAGTAAAATGGCTCATTTTATTACCTGTTTTAAAACTAATAATACACGACATATAGCTGATTTATTTTTTTAGGGAGATTGTGCGATTACATGGTTTACCTAACTCTATTGTGAGTGATAGAGATGTGAAAATTTTGAGCCACTTTTGGCGTAGTCTCTAGAATAGGTTAGGCATAAAATTATTGTTTTCCACTGCGGTACATCCTTAAAAGGACGGACAAACAGAGTTGGTTAATAGGACACTTTCCACATTATTGCGTGCTGTGCTTGATAAAAATTTGAAACAATGGGAAACATGTTTACCTCATGTAGAGTTTGCATATAACAGAACAATACATTGTACTACATCCTACTCTCTATTTGAGGTTTTGTGTGGTTTTAATCCCTTAAGTCCATTGGATATATTTCCTTTACCTACTAATGAGTTTATTGATCTTGATGAAATGAAAAAGGTAGAATTTGTTAGGGATTTACATACTTAGGTCCTAACTAACATTGAGAAGAAGAATAGACATTATGCTCATCAGGCCAACAAGGGACGCATCAAAGCCGTGTTCCATCGATGAGATTAGGTTTGGGTGCACTTGAGGAAGGAATGATTTGCTGAACATCAGAAGTCTAAATTACATCCAAAGGGTGATGGACCTTTCCAAGTAGTAGAGCGCATAAATGACAATGCGTACAAGATAGATTTGCTAAGCCACTATGGTAATGTAAGTGCTACATTTAATGTTTTTTATCTTACTTCTTATGATGTAGGTGATTCGAGGAAGGAGGGAATGATGAGGATCATCTAGCACCTAAGAAGACAGAATTGAAATCTCAAGATCCATTACAAGAAATTGGAGGCCCAATGACCCGAGTTAGAGCAAAGTGGATGAATGATGCCCTATAAGGACTAGTCATGGACTTATAAGCTAAGGAATCAAAATACATGAAAGGAGAACCAACACATATTAATTTGAAGTCCTAGCATAAGAAATGTTGTATGTTGAATTGAAAAGGAAAGAGAATTTTTTGTTTGTTATGTTTTTAGTATTTTTTTTTTTTGGTTTGTAATTTAGAATAAATAATTACTTGTTCCAGTTCACAAGAGGATAAGGAGTCAAGTTAGATTTAGAAACTTAGGTTTTATATTTTAATGTTGCATGTACTCTATATAAAGCTGTATAAGGGGCCGACACAAAGGAGGATTGAATAGAAAATTACATACTCTTTTTCATGAAAAACAAAACCCTCTTTTGTTCTTTGTAAAAGAACTCTCTTTTAGGAATTCTTCAACCGAATTACTATAGGAAAACCCTTAATTGATAACTTAGGTTTCAATCAACAGGTGTGATTGGGGTCTAATTCCGTGCTACTTATTTGAGACGATCCTTAGGGAATTGATTCAAATAGCATACGTCGGGTTTTAGGTTTAATATATCTAAGGTCCACACATCAAATTGATAAAGCTATAGTGCTCTCCAATGCTTTCATTCATGGCACAAAGTTCATGTCCATGCCTCTCTTCTTCAAAAGCATCAACCTCATGTGATGGCCATGAATGGAGTCTTCTTAAATGTTTCCTCATTGTTTCATGGTATCATTTAGTTAGTACCCCCATGGCAACCCCTAAAGGCATTTTTATTTCATAGAACTCACACTCTTCTCATGAATAAAGCTTCTAGACTTGATGATTGCATTAGAGAGGTCAATACAAGCATTAGATAAAGTGTAAATGAGCTTAGGAAGTTGATTTGAAGAGTTATCTACAAGTTCTGAAGAAGATGTTAGAAGATAGAATTGGATATCTATAGCATTTTGAAGTCTCTTAGTAGAGTTATGAACTCACTTTAGGAGGTAACCTTTTTGGCTTTTGCTCATGTTACTAATGTATTTGCTTAAGCTCCTAACCAGCCTCAGAGCTTAGGTTGCTATGTCATCAATTTTTTTATCAAAAAATGATTCAAAGGTTGAATGGTGCTACATTCATTCAAGAGTTCAATGTCGTTTGCTATGTCAAACAAAACATGAAAAGATTTGATAGGAATATTCTAATTTTTTTTAGTCAAATTCACATAATAAACTTCTTCAAGACCTTAGTCAACTTAAGTGGTAAATTACTCTATATGCCAAACTAATAATAGATTATCCTACCCACCGCAATATTTTCTTATTGTCACAATGATTCCAAGCATGGGTTTTCTAGGGAGGTCTAAACTTAACGTTAAATTGCCACCCTACATTTCATAAAACTTATATTCTTTGATAATGTCTTGGGAATATTTTTACCATGTACAAAAACAAAAAATTAATGGAGGAAACTTATAATGAAGTTTAGAAGCACATGTTCTTTATTTATCCTACCACTTGTGAACTTGATGTTCTCATATTTAGTCCCTAAATGGATATTAGCATCATGAATGAAAGACCAATAATGCTATGTGGCACCATGGAATTTTTCTATCAAATACTATTCCACTAGATTTTGTTTTGGTGTTTTGATGACTTTGTATGCACAACATCAACATAGGCTACACATTTTGTTAAATCCTTAGTTGTTAGTGACTAAATGTACAAATGGAGATATTTTCTGACTCTCTACTAGAAAGCTTGTATTCTACTTGATCACTATGAAAAGAAAACAATGTAAGGAAATTTTACACGGACTAAACACAATTAGAACCTTGAAAGTTTCTAAGCATACCTTAATCACAAAGTGCAGAACACAATGAAGTGCCACGCATTCATAGATACAATATTTTAATATTACTACAACTTTGACATATTAGGTCCACGAATAAGTGAAGTGGCAAAACTTTCTACAAGTCGGCTCCCACTTTGCTGATTGAGCCTAAAAAGAAGCTAAGATGAGAAATTAAATTACTATAGATATTATTAACAAATGAAAGAGTTTTAAGAAGAGTTACGTGCATGTCATGACATTTGTACCAAAGAATCTAGTTTTGCATAGGAGTTTAAAGTGGCTTGACTTTTTTTTATAAGTAATCTCATTATGAAATTCATTTGTGACAACTTTAGAGAATTGGATGCTTGAGACCTTCATCTTAAAAAAATTTCCTCACACTCTGACAAATAAACATATAATATTTTGAATTACAAACAAGTGAGAATGCTCAAAAAGATAAATAAATGATACCTTGAAGTGAATTAGTAAAGGATTCAAGGCTTTTAACAAGTTCCTTGTGCAATTATGAAGTAGAAGGTTAATGCTATCACCTTGAAGCCATGCTCATTCGGTAGCAAGGTTGGGCATAACATAGTTCTTGTAAATAGATAATAGCTTCCAAATTGGGCATAACATCATCGAGGAGTTAATAATTCTTGTAAATAGATAATAGCTTCCAGATATTACATTTCTTTTCAATTTTATTTTCATTTAAGGAAAACAGGGATATACCATTGAGAAATAGATAATAGCTTCAAGCATGCATGTTTCATATATGTTTGTATGGATGTCGCATGCACATTTCGTGTACATCATTTGTGTGCATGCGTGCATGTTCTGTGCAAGTTCCATATATGTTCTATGCAAGTTCCATGTATGTTTTGCATCCTAATGTACATGTTCTATGTATGTGGTTTATGCTTTCAAGCCCTTAGATTTCACATGTAGTACTAATGCCGTCCTTTTATTCAAATGATGTGCCTTGGTGGTTGATGTTCCTTGAATGATCTTAATTATACTAACAAGTTACTTGTTTTGGAAATTGGGGAAATTTTTTTAAATTTTATATTACCCAATGCAATCTTTATGAATTTTAAAGTGCAGAACACTATGAAGTGCTATGACTTCATATGTGCAACACCATAAAACTACTCCAACTCTGACATATTTAGTCCATGGATAAAAGAAGTGGTGGAACCTTTCATGAGGCGGCTCCCACTTCGCTAGTTGAGCATAAAAAGACATGTAAATAAATAAATGGGCTTTAAGAAGAGTTGCAGGTATGTCTTGATATTAGTACCGAAGGATCTATTTTTGTAGAGGAGTTTAAAGTAAAACCACCTTCTGGATAAGTAGGCTCATTAGGATATTCATCCATGATAGTTTTGGGGAACTTTGGATGCTCTAAACCTCCATCTTTTAAATATTTCTCCACACACTTTGACGAATTAACATATAATATTTCAAATGTCACATATGCTGTATAAAAGTTTAAACATAATTCCTATTAACAAATGTAAACAAGTGAGAATCCTCATAAAGATATATAAATGATACCTTCAAGTGAATTATCAACAAATTCAAAGCTTTTAACAAGTTCCTTATACAACCGCTCACTAGCCTAATTTAGAAAAACCAATGCTTTCACTAGGATTGCTACAAAAGCTCCTAGTATAATCGAATATAATCTATCCATGGCTATTCTAATGGGACTTTCCACTTGATATCCAAAAGCAGTTATCAAGCAGAAGTTGAATAGTGTCACCCTGAAACCAAATGATATTTAAATTTGATGGCAATGGTGAGGATGAACCAAATGATATTGGCACCAAAAATTTCATAAGGTGATTGAAATAGTATAAGCAATGACACGACCAGCACGGCAAGTCCAACTTTAAGAGAAAATATGAACCTATTGCTATCCTCTATATAAAACTTCCAACCATTTTAAATCCTAGCTTTCCAGGACAATCCACCATTTGGGCATCCTTTTTGGTTTGTTGACTCTTGACTTTGCTGGTGCCTACTAAGGGAATTTCAATTGCGATACTACCTTTCTTGCCATTCATTCTCCAATGTGCTAATTAAATGTCCTTAGTTACCACAAAAGTTCAATGTTATTTTATTTTATTTTTCTTATATCAAACAATTCATAGAGCAAATACTAAATAATTTTAGAATAATCTAATTTTTTATTCAAATTCACATAACAACTTCTCTAAGCACATTCTGTATTGTTGATGAAATACATATTCTAAAAAAGTAGAGATTAGTTGATTTTTTTTTTTTTTTGGCCATTGTGCATGTCATGTGTGTGTTTGCATTCCGTATGTGCATATTTTGTGTATGTTCTACATATGCATGTTGTGTACACATTCCGTGCATATCCAATACATGCGATGTGCAAGTTTTGTATGTGTTTGATGAATGTTCGCATCCCAACCATATGTTTCAAGAAAGTGCTTTAGCCTACCCCCCAAAGCCGGCATGCTTTGATGTAGGCATTTATCTATTTAGATCTATTTATTTCACATATAGTGCCCATGTAGTCCATTTATTCTCATCTTGTGCTTGAGTGGCTCGTATGCCTTAAATGGTCCTGGCTGCTTTTATAAGTTATATTATTAATTGTTTTTTGACATTTTTATTATGAATTTGATAAAGTTTTATAAATTAAATAGTGGGGTAATAATATATTACCGAATATCAATTTTTTATTCCGTCTAAGGGAAAATTCGAAATTACAAGTTTAAGAAAGTTACAATGAAAAAATCTTGAAAAACAAGGCTTTAATTGTGGAAGGTGGAGACAAAGACAAAGGTGGATCTTGTGGTGGTGGAGGATATGGTGGATGACCTCAAAACCAATCATATATTTCCCTTCCTATTGATATAATTAATTTTTATGTGTAAACTTTATTGTAGATAGCCGTTTCTCTTGGCTAGAACCTTTCCATATCTCTTGCAAAGAAATACCATTCCAATTTTGTTGACATTGTTATGGGACCTAGTTTTGACATCTTCTGTGTTGAATGGATTTTATTTGCTTCCGTGGATCAACTATGTAAACGAGGTCAATTCCATGTTTAATCAATGTCAATGTCATGAGCCAGTTGTAGCTTAGTTCAAAATACTCATGTTTGATTGACTACAATACCCTATTGATAACCATTTGTTCAACACTAACTAGTGCTCTGGTCAATATTACATTGGGAAAAACTAGTCTCATGAGAAAAATTATTGTATCACTACTTTTATAACATAATAAATTGATTTATTCTCTCATGGTTTTCTCCTATTCTTTTGGAGTTTTCAATGTAAATTTTGCATATCACTCTTTTTTTCTTTAAGTGTTATATCTCTTATATGTGACTATTTTGTGATCTGTAACAAAAAATAAATAAATCTAATTTTATCCTAACAATAATGCATAAAGATGATTATTGTATACTATGAGTCCTTGTTTTAGAAACTTAAGAATAGTTTGACTAAGCTTCATAACTTTAGTCATTGTTTTGAGGATAAGTTTTCCAATTTCATTGAATAATGTGAATAAATTTGTTGCATATTAGTTGGCATTTTCAAACCAAATGAAGCAACAAGTTTCCTTGAATTTCAATGAGTTTTCAATTGTGAAATTAATGTCCATACAAGAAGAAAAGTAAGGTTGCATATTATTACTACAATAGTTAATTGCTTCTTGCTAACAAGAACATGTTTCTTACATTTCTCTACCAAATGCTAATGCTAATAAAGCCTTTTTTTTACTTGGTTTGTGCCTAAATTTTAGAGTACTTCATGCTTGAATTTCGCCATCCTTGAAAGGTCTTCAACTGCTTCAACCAAATGGTCTAATCGAGCCACAAATTCTATAAGTAATGATGTAAATGTAGCAATTGATAAAGTTGTAGTGCTCTGCAATGCTTTCATTCTTGGCATAAAGTTCATGTCCACGCCTTTCTCTTCTTTAAAAGCACCAGCATCTCGTGATGGCCATGAATGGAGTCTTCTTGAATGTTTCCTCATCCTTTCATGGTATGATTCAGTTGGTGCCCCCATGGCAGCCCCTAAAGGTCTGTTTTGTTCCATAGAACTCATGCTCTTCTCAAGACCAGAACTTTCAGAATTGGGGATTTCATTAGAGAGGTCAATATGAGCATTGGATAAAATATGAGTGAGCTTAGGAAGTAGCATAGAAGAGTTATCTAGAGGGTCTAAACAAGATGTTAGAAGATAAGAATGAATGTCTATAGCATTTTGAAGCCTCTCAACTGAGTTATGAACTCTCTTTAGGAGGCAACCTGTTAGGCTCTTGTTCATGTTGCTAATGTCTTTGCCTAAGCTCCTAACCAACTCTGCAGCTTGGGTCGCCGTATCTTCAATTTCTGACCGAAAAGCAATTCGAAGGTTGAATGGTGCCTACACCCATTCAAGAGTTCAATGTCATTTGCTATGTCAAACAAAACATGAAAAGATTTGATAACAATATTTCAAATTTTTTTTTCACTCAAATTCACATAAGAAACTTCTTTATGGTCATAGTAAATTTGATTGGTAGATTACTCTATATGCACTACTAGTAATAGATCATTCCTTTTCTTTTTCATGTAATATATATTTTGTTATCATCACAACGATTATGTGCGTGAGTTTTCTTGGAAGGTACAAACATAACCTTAAGTTGCCACCCTACTTTTCAAGATGTTCTTTGAGAATGTTGTGGTAATATTTTTGCCATGTACAACAACAAACATTCGATAAAAGAGACCAAGAATGAAGTTTAGAAGCACATGTTCTCTATTTATCCTACCACTTTTGAACCTGGTGCTCCTATATTTAGTCCCTAAATGGATACAAGCATCATGAAGAAAGACAAATTATGTTATGTGACACCATGGAATTTTTCTGTTAAATAATATTCCACTAGATATTCTTTTGAAGTTTTAATTTTTTCTTAAACACAAAATCAACTAAGGCTATACATTTTTTTTAAAAAAAGATTTGGATTTTAGCCACTAAATGTAAAATTTGAGAAAGTTTCCAATTCTTTCTAGTAAAAAGCTTCTATTCTACTTGTTCAAATATAAAAAGAAAACAAAGTACAGAAATTTAACACAGGATAAGCACAGTTAGAATAATGGAAAGTTTCTCAGCATACTTGAATCTCAGAATGCAGAACACCATGAAGTGCCATGACTTCATAAGCACAATATCGTAAAACTGCTCCAACTTTAACATATTCTGTCCAAGGATAAAAGAAGTGGCGAAACCTTCCATGAGGTGGCTCCCACATTGCCGATTGAGCCTAAAAAGAAGCCAACATAAAAAATTATGTTATTATAGGTTTTATGAACCAATGAAATGGTTTAAAGAAAAGTAATGTGCATGTCATGATATTAGTACCAAAGAATCTAGTTTCGTAGACGAGTTCAAAGTGGCTCGACATTTTCGATAAGCAGGCTCATCAGGAAATTCATCTATGACAGTTTTGGAGAATTCTGGATGTTCCAAACCTTCATCTTTTAAATATTTCTTCACACACTCTAGCAAATAAACATATAATATTTTAAATATTACAAATGCTGAATAAAAGTTTAAACGTAACACACACTAGCAGGTAAGAATCCTCATAAAGATATATAAATTATACCTTCAAGTGAATCGGCAACGGATTCAAAGCTTTTAACAAGTTCCTTGTGCAATTGCTCACCAGCCCAATTTGGAAAAACCAACACATTTACTAGGATTGCTACAAAAGCTCCAATTGCAATAGAATATAATCTATCAATAGCTGTTCTAATGGGGCTTCCCATTCGATATCCTGAAACAATTATCAAGCAAAAGGTGAATAGTATCACTCTAAAACCATATTCATATGGCACTAGGGTTGGCCATAACTTCATCGAGGAGGTAATAGTTCCTGCAAAAGAAATAGATAATAGCTTTTAGTTATTATATTTTCTTCAATTTTATTTTCATTTGAGAAAAAGGAGAATATACCAATGAGAAAAAGGCTAATTCCAATTACAAAAGGTTCAGCAACCCGGCCGGAACAAATAGCAATCTGAGCAACTGAAATAGCCAAAAGTCCCGCTACTATGCTTCCAAGTGCTCTGTTGAATCCACGGTTGAAAGTTGCACCTGAGGAATATAGAGAGAAACTTTGTTTGATTGACATGAAATTTAAAAAAGAAAAATGCTCATCATGCATCACTCATCCTAATGAAAAACTTCGTATATTATACCGATACATAACTTGTTTTTGTATCAAATAATATGAATAGTTTTTTTAAAACTTGTACTTCAATATTCATGAAAGTACTTATGACCAACACATGACAGGATAATCACCAAATATGTTCATGTCCACGCCATATGTCGGACAATTTGTGTCTAAGTACGGGCCAAACGTGAATTTTTTCCTATAACATGGTTAGGCATCGAAGGGGCATGAATGGGTAGGCTTAAAGTTAATAAAAGATACATACTTAGCTATTCTAGTACATCAGTAAACGTACCAACTGTGTATTCAAACATGATGGCAACAGTGAGGATGGACCAGATGATATTGGAGCCAAAAATTTCGTAAGGTGCTCGCAACAGTATAAGCAAAGATACAAGCATCACAGCAAGTCCAACTTTCAGGGAAAATATGATCTTATTGCTATCCTCAATATAAAACTTCCAAACATTTTGAATTTTGGCACTCCAGGACAGTCTGCCATCTGTAGCATCCTTTCTAGTTTCCTGATCCTTTGTTTTGCAGGTGGCTACTGAGGGAAGTTCGATCACGATACTACCTTTTTTGGCATTCATTCTCCAATGTGTTAATCAAATATCCTTAGTTACCACAAAAGATATAGAGCGGTTTTTCCAAAGGTCCTGTTCTACTACAATGCAGTAATTCAAGCGTGGAATTTTAATAATTTATAGGACTTGAAGTCTATGGCGCCTAAGGTTATGTATTAATGAGTTAAAAACAAGTGGCCGAACTTTGCCTAAAAATGGAGACCTAGGAGTCAATACTCTAGTTTTTGGAGTATGCGGACTTGCAAGTAGCAACATGAGCATCAATTGCTGAACGGAAGTACACGAAGGGGGTAAAGATGATTTAAAGAGGGTGTAGCTAAGTTGTTTGGCAAGTAGGGATAAGAAAGCATGTCTAGTAGGGATAAAACGTATAGAAGAAGAATAATCTAGAAGAGAAAATGGAGCCAAAAAAACTTCAGGATATGAAGATGCCTAATCTCAATAATGTGTTTCGAATTGAAGAATTAGAATCTATCATATATCATTCGGTCGCCACATTTCTCTTCCTTCTCCAATAATATATCTACCATGCTTCTATCAATCGAAAAAATATGTTAATTTTCATGTTCATGTGCTATAGAATAAGGTAGTGGAAATTAAAGGAGTTGATGAAAATCAGAAGTCAATTTGTAATTTTGTGTTTTGGTTCAAGTTTTTTTTGCTTTTTGTGAGGATTCTTAGAATGAATTGAAAAAGTAAAACAATGAATTGAACCAAAAAAAAAAAAAGGACTAGGACAAGAGGCATAGACTATGTCATGAAGAGAAAGGAGAAAGTCACTTGAAACCTTTTTCTTGTGGGAATATTACAAAATAATGAGACATCCGAGTGAGGCTTTATTTGTATGTGGATGAGCAAGTCGAGATTGAATCGCGTCGAAGAATCTATTACTTCATCATTCAGCATTCCACCATTCCGTAGCTGTTGATTTTATATTCCTCCTGATTCTTTTAAGCATATTATTCTTGTCATTGTTCTTATTCCCAGGTTGTCTGCTCCGTTTTTTGCTCTCATTTTCATTTTTAATTTTTTCGCATATCTCACATTCCTTAACTACTTACTCTAGAATTTATTCCTATACTATTCGGCAAATTCAGTTCTCTTCTACTATTTAATCATAATTTTTCAAGCATTACGGTTATATTGCGTTATTAATATTTTACACCCGAAGTGCGATACTTACGAGGGATTATCAAGGCGGTCAACACCAGATCGGGTATAGCTTGGAATCGGACTCGAACTTGAATAGGGTAAGGGGCCAAACTGAGTTACTAAGTTTCTTAGTAAACTATAAAATATATGATCATATAAAATATACATTTTGTTTCAGTCTTTATTATTAATAAAGTTGGGGGCTAACTTTAGAAAATGTGCTGTTCGTATCAATTTTATGCACCTAAATATCAGTTTTTGCTTTTACAAATCATGTACATGGAAAGTTTGATGGATCACTCTGTATAGACTTTCCTAATTAGCTTGTTCAACGTGTGAGTTGTCTCTTATGGTGAAGTTGAACACAAAAGGATAGCTTGTCCCACGTCGGTAAGAAGTAAAAACACGTAGGGTGCCTCTGAGTTGTCATGTGTACTCCAAAGGTCTGCCCTACACGGAAGAGGACAAAGTTTCTCAATCATTCCTTTGTTATGCATATTGTCATTCACCGATTCTTGAGGATGATAGTAAGAATGTCTAATCAGCCCGTTCTTACTAGAGCGCCCCCTCAAGTACACCATGTTTTCCTACGTATTACCTCAATTTTCTTTGCCACAGGTCGAACAACATCGTGCGACGTCACTAATAACAAAAAGACAGCATGCACGGTTCTTTCTCCACCACTTGAGAGCACCACCTTGCACACCCGCCGGCGCGACGGGCCACTAGTTTCAACGCTACAAACACGTCATGGTTAATCACCCTAGTGAAGGGCTCTTCTAGAACTGCCGTAAACCCAGTCACCACTACACCCTACTCCACAAAAAGAAGCAATTAATCTTGGAAACTAATCGTTTCTTTTTCACATGAATGCAGTTTAATTCTGGTATTTAGCCATACCAAACCAAACTGCTAGACACTGGCACGGGTCGGTCCAAACTGGTCTCGACCCGAGAAACAGACCAGTGGGTTTGGTTCTGAAATTGGACTCGTATAGCTGATTCTAGAACTGCTAAGGTATCCAACAGTTCAACTTTCTTAGCGGCTCAACCACAGACTCGTTAAAAAAAAAGAGAAAATTAAAAAAAAAAATACAAAATAAAACTAAAATAACATTAAAAATTTAAACTATTTTCATGTCAAATATGAAAAATTAATTTCCATTTACAATATTTAATGTGTTATAATTCACAATACAAGACATAAAGGCACAAAAAAAATATATGTAATCGAATATTTATAAAATTCATTAAGAGGATATTTTCATTTATTAGTAACATAGGATTAAAACCAACTTTCATCTCTCGATTTTTTTTCTTGACAAGATGACAATTCTCTACTTAGGTGTTATTCTATGTAAATAAATACAAGTTCTTTTTAATTTATGTATAAAATGGGTTAAAAATTATTAAGACTTTTGAATTTGTTGTGTTTTTTTTAATTAAATTAATTTTTTTTCATATATTTTTAAATTATTTTTGTGTCTTAAAAAATTAAGAACTTAAAAAACAAAATTAAGTTCGAATCATGGATCTGGAATCGGCTTGTGAATCGGTGAGTCCAAGGACCCTACTCAAAATACACATTGTGTCCTTGCTCAAGAGAAGGAAAAGCATTCAATAAAGATAACGAAAAAAAAAAAAGTTTCAAAATAAGACTTCATGCTCATAGAAGAATATTATCGGGATTTAAAATTATAAACCAAGTTATAGATTAAGAGAAGACAAGCTAATCTATTAGTTCAAATATGCCTCTAAACCATCTAAAATGCTCAAATCAGTCCTAAAGGTTGGCGGCAATCCACTTTACGATACTAATGCCTCTCAATTTATCCACAAAGATTGGTTTTCAAAAATCCTATGTGCAACATTATCTTCCGCCGTTTCAATAATCCCACCAGTTAAACTAATGCGTACGAACACTAGCTTCACGGTTTGACCAGGTCCATGTTAGCCATGAAACTAAAACAAGATTCCATATAAATTGCCAAAAAGGAAGGCAACTAGTGTTAATTTTAATATACTTTACCTAAAATCAGTACTTGATCTCATAATTTTAATTTACAAGAAAATCGTAAATTAAGATTGTAATTTTATATTTTGAAGAAATCATATCATGTATTGAAAAGATGATTTCATCAAGTTGATAATAATGCTAGGACGATTTTTTCCTCATTTGATTTCAAAGTCTATCTCTTTGTGGTCTATAAATCCTAATTCTCTCTCTACAATCTAACTCCTAAATTGCGTTGTAGTAGTATTGATCAATTAGACTAGCCAATTAAAGTTAAATATATAAATTGCCTTTAATTAGGTAGCAATGCTAGATAAAATTAGAGTCAATTGTTTTGCTAATTGTAATGAGATAACAAATAAGGGTATGACAAGATTCAATGTCTGTTGTGGATTAAATGAAGGAAATTGGTATGTTCATGATTTGATCATATGAAAAAGATAATTGTTGGTATAATATGTTAATTTAGCCAATGGAAATATTTTTGTTAAGAAAAATTGATGAATTGGATAAATTCATGTAATGGCTCAAATCTTGTTGATTAAATGGGTATTTGAGAACTTTAAAATGTTATTTTGATAATTTTAGATGACTTGTAATGGATAGAAATTGATTTGAAGTAATGATTTAAAGATTGAAATTGGAACGGTGTTGAATTAAACAAGTTTGGGTGTAAACACCCTATTTTTGCCTCCATCTAATAAAAAAAAATAAAATAAACAAAAACAAAGTCAGGTTTGCAAAATAATAAAAAAATGAAGAAAAATAATAAAAATGAAATTAAAAATTTCTTTATAAAAATAAAAAAAATGTTTAGGTTTCTAAATTAAATTCGAGAACCTTAAAATAGCAAAAATTAACTAAGATAGTAGGTTAATATGTAATTTAATTGCAATAATAAATTGAGAAATGAATTGGCTTAATTGGTCCGCATGTTGTCTTGAGCATGTGTGGGAGGTTTGGGGTTATGAGTTCGAATCTACGGGGAGGCACTTTATGCCATTTTTCTTTTTTTTTTTTCCTCTAAGCTGTCATATAGTAGCATGCGATTGACCAAAGCAAGCACGAACAAGGCATGTGCTCATTTTCTTCTTGTGGCTGACGACAAGAAGACAAAAGAGAGAGAAATCTAGCATCCTTGGAGGGGAAAAACGAATGGATATTGATGAGTCTACCACCACCGTGCTAGTCAACCCCAAACTGCATCGACCTGTGTCCAGGTTAGTGGGTCTCAAATTATTATTATTTGTTTTAGTTGACCATAATATTAATAAATAAAAATATAAAAATAAATAAATAAATAATAATAATAATGACAAAAGACATATTTTTAGAAATTTGTTTTCTTTTGTTAGGTTTAGAATTTCTCTTTCGTTTTTCTTTAAATTTATTTTTTTTAGTTTAAGGTATGATTTTTCTAATATATATATATATATATATATATAGTTTTTTCCCGATCTTACATTTGTCAGTTGTGTGGCCAAACGTAACATGGACATTGGTAGATGATTTTTTAACCATCATCTAGAAAAAGGATTTTGATTAAATGAAAAATAATTGGCATTTTTCAAAATTAGAGGTTTTAGTTTTTTTTTTCCTTCAAAATTAAGAAATAAAGCTTAGGCTTAGAAATTTCTTTAAATAAATTTAAATGGTAATAAACATAAACTTAGCATGTTTTCATAATTAAGACTAAATAATCCACTAAAGTTTTATGTAAGCAAACTATGACCTATTTAATCCTGAATAGCGGATACGTAGGCACCTTTATAGGGTAATTCTAAAAAAATAAAGAAAAATATTTTTAAACCATTATTAGTAAAATCATTATTTCATTTTATATTAGTATTTTTTTTCTCTAAAAAAGATATCATAACATAAAAATTTTAGAAGGTTAAAGTGGTAACTTTAAGGTTTTAATAGGATAGCCTCCGAGTCAAGAATCTTTTGCTTTTCTATTTATTTATTTTTTAAATGGTTTTGTTGACTAATGTTAAAGTTATAATTAATCCACTCAATTAATTTTAACTTAAAATTTTTTTCTTAACTCTAGTTAGGTGGCAACTCTAAATAAATGATGAAAATTATTTTTTTTTTCTAGTTCAAGTTGAGGATTTGTATTAGGTAGGCACATGATCTAATATGAATCGAATTGGGAAAATAATAAAAGCTTTTAAATTAGAATCGATAGGATAACGACTCCACTGGGGACTTGTATAGTGGGCTAGCCACCTAAGCCTTCTGAAATTATAATTTATTTTAGATATCTTTAGTTAGCATTCTTTCTGTAAAATATTGTTTGTGCTAATGTTTATATTTTCTCTTGATCTAGGGATTTAATAAATTTAGTTTTTATTGAGTTTTCATGCATATGATTCTGTGATTAGATACGGTTAGACCTAGGCTGTTTAGAACCCTAGGACGGGAAGTCATTGTGTAAGTTCCGGGCGAAGTAAAGTAATCACCTCTTGGGGCGGATTAGGCTATCCTACCCAATGTTTCGATATGGCCCGAAATCCATTTCTTCGAAAATGTGGGAGGCCATAGAGCTTGGAAACCTTTAGAACCTACCTCTTTGCATACATGAGATCATGAATCAATAAATAATTAACGATGTAGTATCTTGTAAATTTTTTTCTTTTGCACTTTGGAGTTTGGATGCAATTTCCTTTTTGTAAACATTCCTTGTAAAAGAATTGTTATCATGATAATTATGTATTTGTTTGTAATTAGAAATTTTCATTTTGTAACTCTACTAGATGTCTAGCCCTGTAATTGACCGTCTTCTTCGCAAAGAGATTCGTGTTTGCAAGCCTCTAGATCCCAAGCTGGTACTGGACCATTGGCTCACTCTATACAATCCTGAAGAGTAGACCTTTATCTAAGACAAAATAGGGCCCATCCTTTCACTAATGAAAATGGATGTCAACTTACCTTTGATTCAAGCTATATTACACTTCTGGGAGCTTAAGCCCATAGCTTTCTTTATTGGGCACATGAGATCACCTAACCATGGAAGAGTATACTCAACTTCTCTAGGCCCATTCACTTTCCAATGGGATATATGTGCTAGATTCAGTGGCTGGGCCAACCAGCGTATTGAGCAAACTTCTGGGGTTCATAAAGCGGTAATTAACCAAGAATTGGAAAATAGAAATGGGTACTGTCTTCGAATGGATCAATTAGAATCTTGGTTTGTAACACGATGCGATGATGGAAGTAAGAAGGATATCTTATGTGGAGACCCTAAAAATTACAGATAAAGATGGGTTTATGCTTTCATCTTAACAGTATTTGCAACTATCCTTTTTCCTACTGGGATCTTCCACATTTATTATAGAGTTGCAGAATTGGTATTTCAATTCTTGGAAGGAAAGTCTTACATCTCGGCCTTTTTAGCTGAGCAGATTCGAAATCTAAATTTTGTAAAGAAAAAGGCTCATGGAATCCTCCGCTCAAATATTAACCTTATTTTGATCTGGTTTGTAAGCTAACTCAAACATTTTGGGCTAAACATGGTTAGAAAATCACTAACCCAACAGTTGGACCTCATAGATTCATGTGCAGAAAGGATGAAGTTGCCAGACGACTTTCCTAGCCATAGCTGGGTTAAAGTGCTCAAGGGTTTCAATGCTGAAGATATTCTATGGACTACTAGATGGAGCTACTATAGTAAGATTATTCTAATGTGTAGATGTAGCGACCCACCTACTAGGTTTGATTCTTGAACCTGTTCCAAAATTCCTGTAACTATCTTTGGTACCTGTAGATAGGTTGCTATGCCGTCTCTGAATTAGAGATAAGGCAAATTCTGCTAATATTGAACCTGTAACTCCAACCTGTATGAAATTTTATAAACGTCCTGTAAAATGGCACTAACAGCGCTATCATTTCATATCTACATCATATCTAAACACATGTACTTAAAATCTCCTGTCACATCATACATCATATATATATATCATCGGGATCTGCATTCCCGGTAAGTAGGCATAGCCTAGATTGATCCTGTAGCCTTAAGTGGCTCAAAAGATTACAAATCCAACCTTATACACACAAATATTTACATTACAATATGAAGATTAACACCTATAGATCTTATTACAAATAACAGAGGTTCCAAAATGAAACTAAGGGCTTCTTTGCCTCTATTGGCGCTCTCCAAAAACCCGAGTCTCCAACAACTTATTCTTCAGTACCTATACCTGAGGATAGCAAAAACACTAACCCCTCAGCTTCTTAAGAAGCAAAGTGAGTATAAAATCAAGCAACCCAATAAAAACAAACAACAAAATCACATAATAGTAATCAACAATATTATCAAATTCCTCGAAGTGATTACTCAAGCAAGCAAGTTTTCAACTCAAGTTATACTCACAACCTTTTCATTGGAGACCATTTCAATCACTCCTGTTTACTCACAGGTCACAAATATTTTTCAATTAATCCAGGCAAAGCCTGTCAACTGGTAGATAAACTACCCTCATGTACTTTTCAAAACTTAATGTTTTCTCAACCAATTAAGACATCCTTATATACACTTTTTAGTTAGAAATATTCAGCTCGCCTTTCACCTGCCTCAAACAAAAGGGGTGACCAGATCCCCATAGGTCACTAAACCGGGCCGGTCCGTCGACCATGCCTCAAACCCATCCGGGTCGACTCAAAGGTCGTACCACAAACTTACTAGGCAGGGAACAGGACTTTTCTTACATTAAGTGTTTTAGGTTAGTAGGTACTTATAGCCTAACTCCCATTTTATTATCCATTTAGATATTTCATCGTTACCAAGACAACAATAGTATGAACTCAACCAGTTATATAAACCCCATTTAATAAGCTAAAAATAACCCAGCATTACATCACAATCATTAAGCATTCGATAGTTTAAGTTCATTACATCACATACAATCAGGAATAGTATAATCAAATCCCGCACCCAACTCTCATTCTAGGATTTTCTAGAATGTTCCTTTTTTCTCATAATCCAATCATATCATGACATACAACCAGCCATCAGTAAACCAATATAATTCAACAATCTTCCTGCATAGATCACAGTAAGTGATCGTACAAGGTAATTTCAGCCAACAACAAGTAGTCTACATTATCAACCACTTGTACCCAAGAGAAAAGTTAAGGGAGTACTCACCTGAAACAATATATGCCAATCCAAACAGTCACACCAGCCAAGTTCCTTTGTCCTCCTTACTCAATATAAATACCTGAATCATCAGTATATCAATCAATGTTACCTCATTCGCTCTATTGAACCCTAAATTGCTAATTTAGTATTCGAAACCCTTAAATTCCATCCTAACCTCGTATAATCCACAATTTTCCAACAATTTCTAATTCATATACATATGGGTATATTACGCTCTATTATATATTAATGTAATTAAATTTCGACATGATTCTATATTGAATCGTATGGTTCTAAATTATCATAATCTTGCACCGAACACTCCCGTTTTTGTTTCGTAACTAACCCAAGCTTCTCAAAATCATATTATGCTTCAATGAACCTCAACTGAACATTGAATTCAACTAATCAAATCAAATTCTCTAATTTTGCTAAGGATTTAATTCGGCCAGAACAGGGTAATTAGCTTGAAAAATTCACTAAAAATAGAAAAAGACTCCAATCTGAACAATTATTGATTTGGTGATCTAATCAATCATATAAGGATCTTTCATACTAAAAATTAAATCCAAACTACATCATTTGACCTATTTAGTTTCCAATTTAATTTACGACCAGAACAGAGCATTTCTTAAGGATCACATATTTTCGAATCAAATTTCAAAAAAATAAAATTACCACATTAATATTCATACAACATTATGCCAGAATACCAAAAATCATAATTTTTCATCAACATTTGATATTTTAAAAAAAAAAGGAAGTTTCGGGCGTTACCGGGGGCTGCTCCGTTCACCGGCCTCCGGCCACCAACTCCGACAACCACTATGTCGGCTGGAATGCTCTCCCACCCAAAACCTTAACCCTAGCTTGGCCTAGCAGCATATTTACCCTACCCCCTTCGAACGAACAAACAAAATTCTCCCTACTTAATTTGATTTTTTGTTCTTCAAATTCTTGTTGTATCCTACTTCAATCTTGTTCTTCTTCCTATCCTGATGATTGCATGTTGGAAATTCCAACTTCAAATTGCCCAGAAAATTCGGATGAAATGGAGAGGGTTTTGGTTTCTTTTTTTTTTCTATTTTTTTGATGATTTGATTTTTCTCTCTCCCTATTCTAATTTCTATATATATATATATAATCTTACTTGCTTTTTCTGACATTGAGGGTATTGTTCTGCATTTGTTTTTTTTTTCCTTCCTCTTTTATTTATTTTCTTTTTAGTTATAATATAATATAATATATTATAATATAATATAATATATTATGTACATTTTTTTTACATATATATATATATGTCCATATAATTTATATTATTATTATTATTATTATTATTTTTATATATATATATTTTATTTTATTTTATTTTTAGCATATAACATATATATACATATATATATATATATATATTATTTCAATTTTCACATTATTGTTTAAGTTTTGGTCCTCACAGTAGAAACTTTGGAGCCACTCTAATGATTGGGCTTAATTGGTGCATAGGTTATCATCCAAATTCAGTGGTCCATCAGTTTGGTACCATCTTCTCTTAATTGTGCGTTAATTTGGGTCATGCATCGACTAAGGCAATACACCCTTTACTATCAGATTGAGCTGTTGACAAGACATGATCCTTTGAAATACTTGGCGGAGAAGCCAGCATTGATGGGTAGAATCTCTAAATGGCAGATGCTTCTATCCGAGTTTGACATCATGTATGTGAATCAGAATTCGATAAAGGGGCAAGCCTTAGCCGATCAGTTGGCCGAACACCCTGTCGAGACAAATACCCAAGAAATACAAGTCCAATTTCCGGATGAGAACATATCAACAATAGAAGATATGCCGGTAGAAAACTCTGAGAGAGAGCAAAGTGGTGCGTGGAAACTGTTCTTCGACGGGGCTGCCAATGTATTTGGTTGTGGGGTTGGGGCAGTATTGGTATCCCCAAACGGCACTCAATTCCCTGCAGCGACAAGACTTACATTTCCTTATACCAATAATATCGCGGAATATGAAGCATGTATTATTGGCCTCAAGATGGCCTGCCAAATGGGAATCCACGAATTAGAGGTGTACGGGGACTCGTCGCTCATCATACTACAAACAAGAGGGGAATACAAAACTAAGGACCCCAAACTGGTACCGTACCATCAACACTTGACAGAGCTGATTGAGGAGTTTAAGGCAATCACCTTCACGTATATCCCGAGGATTCAGAATCAGTTCGCAGATGCCCTAGCCACACTAGCGTCCATGATTCAAATAATAGGAGGAGCCGAGGTTCAACCGATGAAAATAGACATCGAAAGTTGGCCCGCTTATTGTTTGACAATTGAAAAGATACAAGATGATAAGCCCTGGTATCACGATATCAAGACCTTCCTCCAAGAGGGTAAATACCCTGAAATGACTAGCAAGAATGACCAAAGAACGCTTAGAAGGTTGGCAAGCCATTTCTTATTAAGTGAGTCTATACTTTACAAGAGGTCATTTGATACCACCCTGTTGAGATGTGTGGACAAAAATGAAGCATGCAAACTCATGAAGGAAATACATGAAGGGGTATGTGGACCCCATATGAACGGCTACATGTTGGCCCGAAAAATCATGAGGTTAGGGTATTATTGGTTAACCATGGAGTCGGATTGCATAAAGTATGTTAAGCACTACCATCTGTGCCAAGTATATGCAAACCGGATCAATGCTCCACCCAACGAGCTACATTTGTTATCAGCACCGTGGCCTTTCTCCATGTGGGGAACCGACATAATCGGCCCAATCACTCCAACGGCATCCAATGGCCATAGATTTATACTGGTAGCGATTGATTACTTCATCAAATGGTTAGAAGCGTCATCATATACTAATGTCACAAAAGGGGTAATAGTCCACTTCTTAAGAAAAAAGACATAATAGCCCAATATGGAGTCCCTGAGTCAATCATCACCGACAATGGTACCAATCTCAACAATAAATCGATGATAGGTTTATGTCAACAATTCCACATAAACCACAGAAATTCAACACCCTACCGACCTCAAATGAACGGGGCAGTAGAAGCAGCAAACAAAAATATCAAGAAGATCATCGAGAAAATGACAACAACTTACAGAGATTGGCATGAAATGTTACCATTCGCTCTCATGGCTTATAGGACTTCAATAAGAACATCTACGAGAACCACCCCTTACTCATTGGTATATGGTACAGAAGTGGTGCTACCAGTGGAAGTCGAGATACCATCATTCAGAATCTTGTCAGAAACTCAATTAACAGAATCGGATTGGGTAAAGAAAAGGCTTGATCAGCTGAACCTGATTGACGAAAGAAGACTTACCGCGCTATGTCATGGTCAGTGTTACCAACAGAGGATAGCCCGAGCATTTAACAAGAAGATGAGACCTCGGTACTTCAAAGAGGGCGATCTAGTACTAAGAAAAGTTCTCCTGAATGCCCAAGACTCCAGAGGGAAATTCACTCCAAATTATGAAGGCCCGTATGTGGTGAAAAAGGTTCTTTCAGGTGGTGCTCTAATATTAACTCAGATGGATGGTCCAGAATTGAGAGACCCCGTCAACACAGATGCTTTAAAGATGTACTATCTTTAGGCAAGGGAATCGAAATTTTGCTAATGTTTATGAAAGTCAATATTCGATACAAAGTTCGTTGAGTTGAGTTTTTACTTTTCTACGAGCAAAGCTAATATCCCTGAATGGTCAACAATCCCAATCAATTCTCATCACAATAAATACGCCTAAACACATTACCCACCACTTTGTCAATGAAAGATAAACACTAAAATGATAATGAATCTTAATGTAACTTGTGATATAATTTTGTCTACTCCTAAGCATTAAAACTGAGCGCATTATTAGGATAACATTACCATCGAAAGAGCTTTGTCCATAAAGAAAGGAAGCACATCAAGATTTTCAATCCAGTGTCAAGATAAGGAGAAAAGAAGCAGGAGCAAACCGATACGAAGGTTCGGTTATTTGGTTGCTATCCAAGATAAACTGGCAAGCATATTAAAATAAGTAACTATCATCATATCATAAAAAGCATCACATCATTTAGCTTAGTTAGAAGCATGCTCAAGAGCACCAGATAATGTCAGCTCATAATGAAGCACATGTCTAGACGTTTCCTTTAATAGGGTTAGTCAGCCCAATATGGGCACTTTCCCGAAAAAAAAAACCTGTTCTCAAGGTCAGCCCATAGGGGGCACTTTTTGAGACAAGTCCAATCCAGGTTAGTCAGCCCATAGGGGGCACTTTCCTAAAAATTTTGTCCTCATGGTCAGCCCATAGGGGGCACTTTTTGAGGCAAAATTCAATTCCAGGTTAGTTAGCCCATGGGGGGGACTTTCCTAAAACCTTGTTCTCATGGTCAGCCCATAGGGGGCACTTTTTGAGACAAGTCCAATCCAGGTTAGTCAGCCCATAGGGGGCACTTTCCTAAAAACTTTGTCCTCATGGTCAGCCCATAGGGGGCACTTTTTGAGGCAAAATTCAATTCCAGGTTAGTTAGCCCATGGGGGGCACTTTCCTAAAACCTTGTTCTCATGGTCAGCCCATAGGGGGCACTTTTTTAGACAAGTCCAATCCAGGTTAGTCAGCCCATAGGGGGCACTTTCCTAAAAACTTTTTCCTCATGGTCAGCCCATAGGGGGCACTTTTTGAGGCAAAATTCAATTCCAGGTTAGTTAGCCCATAGGGGGCACTTTCCTAAAATCTTGTTCTCATGGTTAGCCCATAGGGGGCACTTTTTGAGACAAGTCCAATCCAGGTTAGTCAGCCCATAGGGGGGCACTTTCCTAAAAACTTTGTCCTCATGGTCGGCCCATAGGGGGCACTTTTTGAGGAAAAATTCAATTCTAGGTTAGTTAGCCCATGGGGGGCACTTTCCTAAAACCTTGTTCTCATGGTCAGCCCATAGGGGGCACTTTTTGAGACAGGTCCAATCCAGGTTAGTCAGCCCATAGGGGGCACTTTCCTAAAAATCTTTGTCCTCATGGTCAGCCCATAGGGGGCACTTTTTGAGGCAAATTCAAATCTAGGTTAGTTAGCCTATAGGGGGCACTTTCCTAAAAATCTGTTCCCATGGTCAGCCCATAGGGGGCACCTTTTGAGACAAATCCCATCAAAGGTTAGTCAGCCCATGAGGGGCACTTTCCAAGATTCTCCAGATTAGTAAGCTCTTGGGGCACTTTTCGGAAACATCCTTCCCAAACAGTTGCTAGTCTAACAAGACGCTTCTGTCGATAGGTAGCCAGCTCATAAGGGCGCTTCCTAAGTAAATTTTCTTTCCAAGGTTGCAAGTCTGATAAGACGCTTCCTATCATCATTTCTCATACATTCCTACTCAATGCTTGAAATGTGTCCTGTCACCAATTAGTTAGCCCATAAAGCACTTTTTGGAAAGGGAACATTACCTTGAATTGTTAGGAACATCTTCAACCGTAGGATTATCAACTCTTGGGGCATTTTCCTACTAAAACCTAATGCAAGAGGTCAAAAATGGCGTCTTTTGTTTGTCTTTGTAGTTAAGTTTTTCAAACTTTACCACAAAGAGGGGCAGCTGTAAACACCCCATTTTTGCCCTCGGAATCAATAATTCTCAATAAAAATCAATTTTTCAATTTTTCCCAATTTTTCCTAATTTAGCATAAAATAATAAAAATGTTCAAAAAAATAAAAATAAATAGGAAAACACTTCAATTTTGAAAAATGATTTCAGAAATAGCAATAATAAATAATAAACAATTGTTACAAATTTTTGGAAATTTCAAAAAATACAAAAAATAGAAAAATCGCATTGCATATATGCAATTTGCGAAAATAAAAAAATCAGGAAAGTGGGCTAGCTCAGGTGGTCCGGACCATGGGCTAAGGCGCGCGCACGGGGGGCGAGGACGCGGGTTCGAATCGCGGAGGACGCAGTTTCCGCGTTTTGTAATTTTTCGACTTATTTAGTGACATGTGGCAGTATCTGATTGGTTGGAAGAAACGCACGCGCCGGGCGCGTGATCATCCCCTACCTCGAGCCCGAAATCGCCGGCCAGAAGAAAAATTCGTATTTCGGCCGTTTTGATCCGATTTTTTGCATGAATCCAACAGATCTTCAATAGAAATAAGATAAACACTATCTAATTGGAATCAAATCGTAACAAATCTTTGGATAGGCACAGATCGGAGTTGGTTTTTCAACCGAAAATCCGATCAGCTTCAATCGGAGGAAATCCGAGCTTATCCAGCTCGATTTCAAGCGCCTATAAATAGAGGAGGAGGTGAAGAAGCCAAAACACAGATCAAAATTGCGAGAGAGAGAGAAAAGAGTGCAAATCGGAGGAAGTCCAAGCCGTGACCGCCGACCGGAGTTCAAACCGCCGCAAGGAGACGTTCTGGGAGTAAACCGCCACCACCATCGGATTCAGAAACCTCAAGAAGCTAAGATTCGACACTTCACCCGCCGCAAACGACCGCCGGAACGCCGTGAACGAGCCAACCCCGCCGCCGCGTCCGACCCGATTCGACCTGACCCACGCACTGATCCGGATCCAAGTAAGTCGGATTTTCCAGATTTTTTATTATTATTTTATTTATTTATTTATTTTATTTGTTTATGTTGAATTTATTTATTATTATTGATTATATTGTTAGCCATTTATTTATTTATATTTTCAATAAATAGGAAAATGTAGAAATTGTATTTTTCTAGGATTTAATAATGTAGAAAATAGAAAATAGAAAATAGAAAATAGAAAATAGGAAATAAGAAAAAATAAAATAAAAATAATAAAAATGAATAAAAATAATAGAAATATTAGAAAAAAAATAATAAAATTTTAAATTTCAAAATAGGATAGGAAATAAACTTAAGATAAAATTTTCAACAAAAAAATATAAAAATCACAAAAATCATGAAAAACTTACAAAACTCACAAAAATCACAAAAATCATAAAAAATTCAAAAGAATTATAAAAGAATCGTGAAAATAAATTTTAACACTTAGAAAAGTCCTTTTCTTCAAATAAACTCAAAATTGTTGTTTTCCCTCAAAATCATTTTCAAAAATCAAATTCAAAGTTTAGGCTTAGAATTTTTAGAAAAATCCCAAAGATGTTAAGAACATAAGTCAAAAGAGTTTTTCCAAAATTAAAATTCATCAACAAATCTAAAGGTTTTCAAAAAAGCGAACTACGGCTTGTTTGATCCTGAGTAGCAGGTACGCAGGCACCCATTTGGGTCAACCCATAAAATAAGTGAAAAATCCTTTTTCCTTGAAATAAATAATAAAAAGTAACAGAAACACAATAAAACACATTTCTAAAGATGAACAATTTTAGGAGATTAGGTGGTAACTGCATAGGTTTTAATAGGTTAGCCTCCGGACTTAGAAACTCTGGTTTTCCCTTTTTCTCTTCTCACAAAAACGAGAAGAGGAAACAACGACGACTAGTAGTCTAAATTAAGACTAATCCGCTCCTTTAGTCTTAATTCATTTTTCCCAACAACAGTTGGGTGGCGACTCCAAAAATCAAACGAAATTCCTAACTCAAGTCGAGGATCTAGATTAGATGAGCATAGGGTTTAGTTTAGATCGGATTAGGAATGGGAATAAAAAAATTAGACTCGACACACATGAGGGAAAATGTTGACTCAGGAAAACATCCTTAAATGCTGGCCAAGTAATTGGAGCTTCCATCAGCTCCTTTTGTGATACCCACCAATCATGTGCAGTATCTTCTAATAGCACTGCAGCATAGTCTACCTTTTTATCCTCGGGAACATCATGTACCTAGAAAGCTCTTTCTATGGAGTTTATCCAATTCACAGCTATAGTGGGGTCTAGACTCTTACCATCAAAGGGCTTTACAATTCTTTGTACCCTAGCTAGTTTATCCCCACCTGATCCCGTGGCTATAACTTCAACCCAAGCTTGCATTACAGCAACCATCTGCTCCATTGGATTCTGTAGAGCTGGCGGTGGAGGTGGTGGAGGTAAATCCTCTTGCTGATCATGAGGGACCATATTCCTGGTCCTCCTACCTCTACTTCTGCCTCGACCTCTTCCACATTCCATTTATTGCAATCAAATCTACATAAATAAGTACACTTGAATCAGAAATCAAACACTTAAATTTCTTAAACAAGCATATGTATTCCACAATACACAAATACATCACAATTTGGTAAGTTAAATCAATTAACACAACTTAAAGTCTTCATTCATCCTAACTACCCCACACAAGCTCACACAGGTTTAATCATAATGCTTAAACCTAAGCTCTGATACCACCCTGTAGCGACCCACCTACTAGGTCTGATTCTTGAACCTGTTCCAAAATTCCTGTAACTATCCTTGGTACCTGTAGATAGGTTGCTATGCCGTCTCTAAATTAGAGATAAGGCAAATTCTGCTAATATTGAACCTGTAACTCCAACCTGTATGAAATTTTATAAACGTCCTGTAAAATGGCGCTAACAGCGCTATCATTTCATATCTACATCATATCTAAACACATGTACTTAAAATCTCCTGTCACATCATACATCATATATATATATCATCGAGATCTGCATTCCCGGTAAGTAGGCATAGCCTAGATTGATCCTGTAGCATTAAGTGGCTCAAAAGATTACAAATCCAACCTTATAAATACAAATATTTACATTACAATCTGAAGATTAACACCTATAGATCTTATTACAAATAACAGAGGTTCCAAAATGAAACTAAGGGCTTCTTTGCCTCTATTGACGCTCTCCAAAAACCCGAGTCTCCAACAACTTATTGTTCAGTACCTGTACCTGAGGTTAGCAAAAACACTAACCCCTCAGCTTCTTAAGAAGCAAAGTGAGTATAAAATCAAGCAACCCAATAAAAACAAATAACAAAATCACATGATAGTAATCAACAATATTATCAAATTCCTCGAAGTGATTACTCAAGCAAGCAAGTTTTCAACTCAAGTTATACTCACAACCTTTTCATTGGAGACCATTTCAATCACTCCTGTTTACTCACAGGTCACAAATATTTTTCAATTAATCCAGGCAAAGCCTGTCAACTGGTAGATAAACTACCCTCATGTACTTTTCAAAACTTAATGTTTTCTCAACCAATTAAGACATCCTTATATACTCTTTTTAGTTAGAATATTCAGCTCGCCTTTCACCTGCCTCAAACAAAAGGGGTGACCAGATCCCCATAGGTCACTAAATCGGGTCGGTCCGTCGACCATGCCTCAAACCCATCCGGGTCGACTCAAAGGTCGTACCACAAACTTACTAGGCAGGGAACATGACTTTTCTTACATTAAGTGTTTTAGGTTAGTAGGTACTTATAGCCTAACTCCCATTTTATTATCCATTTAGATATTTCATTGTTACCAAGACAACAATAGTATGAACTCAACCAGTCATATAAACCCCATTTAATAAGCTAAAAATAACCCTGCATTACATCACAATCATTAAGCATTCGATAGTTTAAGTTCATTACATCACATACAATCAGGAATAGTATAATCAAATCCCGCACCCAACTCTCATTCTAGGATTTTCTAGAATGTTCCCTTTTTTTCTCAGAATCCAATCATATCATGACATACAACCAGCCATCAGTAAACCAATATAATTCAACAATCCTCCTGCATTGATCACAGTAAGTGATCGTACAGGGTAATTTCAGCCAACAACAAGTAGTCTACATTATCAACCACTTGTACCCAAGAGAAAAGTTAAGGGAGTACTCACCTGAAACAATATATGCCAATCCAAACAGTCACACCAGCCAAGTTCCTTTGTCCTCCTTACTCAATAGAAATACCTGAATCATCAGTATACCAATCAATGTTACCTCATTCGCTCTATTGAACCCTAAATTGCTAATTCAGTATTCGAAACCCTTAAATTCCATCCTAACCTCGTATAATCCACCATTTTCCAACAATTTCTAATTCATATACATATGGGTATATTACGCTCTATTATATATTAATGTAATTAAATTTCGACATGATTCTATATTGAATCGTATGGTTTTAAATTATCATAATCTTGCACCGAACACTCCCGTTTTTGTTTCGTAACTAACCCAAGCTTCTCAAAATCATATTATGCTTCAATGAACCTCAACTGAACATTGAATTCAACTAATCAAATCAAATTCTCTAATTTTGCTAAGGATTTAATTCGGCCAGAACAGGGTAATTAGCTTGAAAAATTCACTAAAAATAGAAAACGAGTCCAATATGAAAAATTATTGATTTGGTGATCTAATAAATCATATAAGGATCTTTCATACTAAAAATTATATCCAAACTACATCATTTGACCTATTTAGTTTCCAATTTAATTTACGACCAGAACAGAGCATTTCTTAAGGATCACATATTTTCGAATCAAATTTCAGAAAAATAAAATTACCACATTAGTATTCATACAACATTATGCTAGAATACCAAAAATCATATCTTTTCATCAACATTTGATATTTTTAACAAAAATAGGAAGTTTCGGGCGTTACCGGGGTTCTGCTCCATTCACCGGCCTCCGGCCACCAACTCCGGGAACCACTATGTCGGCCGGAATGCTCTCCCACCCAAAACCTTAACCCTAGCTTGGCCTATCAGAAAATTTACCCTACCCCCTTCGAACGAACGAACAAAATTCTCCCTACTTAATTTGATTTTTTGTTTTTCAATTTCTTCAAATTCTTGTTGTATCCTACTTCAATCTTGTTCTTCTTCCTATCTTGATGATTGCATGTTGGATATTCCAACTTCAAATTGCCCAGAAAATTCGGATGAAATGGAGAGGGTTTTGGTTTCTTTTTTTTTTTTCTATTTTTTTGATGATTTGATTTTTCTCTCTCCCTATTCTAATTTCTATATATATATATATATATATATAATATTACTTACTTTTTCTGACATTGAGGGTATTGTTCTGCATTTGTTTTTTTTTTTTTCCTCCCTCTTTTATTTATTTTCTTTTTAGTTATAATATAATATAATATAATATATTATGTACATTTGTTTTTTTACATATATATATATATATATGTCCATATAATTTATATTATTATTATTATTATTATTTTTATATATATTTACTTTATTTTATTTTATTTTTAGCATATAACATATATATACATATATATATATTATTTCAATTTTAACATTATTGTTTAAGTTTTGGTCCTCACAGTAGAAACTTTGGAGCCACTCTAATGATTGGGCTTAATTGGTGCATAGGTTATCATCCAAATTCAGTGGTCCATCAGTTTGGTACCATCTAAGACATAGTTCACAGGCCATCATTAGAAAGGGCTACGGTTGAATTTGAGGGCCCAAACATGTTAATAGTTGATAAGATTGCCAAGTTAGCAGAGGTAAGGGCCCTATAGGTGGCTCGAATTGAGAGCCCTAATATTGACTTTGGGGAATTAGATAGTGAAGTGGGAAAACATTGAGCTACTAGCGATTTTGTCATCAACTAATTATACAAGATAGGGGAAAGGATGTACCGTGCTCTTGATACCACTCAACCTACACCATGCAACCCAAGCTTAGAAATGAAAACTTACATGAAACATATGAGGGCTTAGATGGAAGTCCATTTTGAAACCACAGAAAGCAAGAAAGACGTATGGAAGAATACATTCAAGGAATTTAATTAGAGGAATAAGGCACTTGAAGCCTAGCTGAGGAAAACCCAAGCAAGAGTTAAAACACTGGAAGCTACAATGGATTTTGAGAAGAAAAAGAAAGATTCAATGCCCACCTATCCAAAGAAGAGGAAGCTTAGAAGTTTGGAGAAATTAGATCATAGTATTACTTTCTTTTGTTTTCAATAAAGCATTGAACTCCAAAGTTTACAATATTAATAAAATTCCAGTATTATTACATTGTTAATTAAGTGCTAGTTCTTTTGCATTTGTATATGATACATGCATCATACCCATTCGTTTTTTCTTATATAAATAAACAAAATAATAAATAAATGCTTGCTAATAGAAATCGAGTATGACTTTCTAGTTATCAAAGATAGCTCCTAAACAACCAAACCCTCTGAGAAGTCTAATCAACACTCGCTCTAGGACTAAAATGTGATGTTCCTAAAACCAAGATTAAACACATGCAAATGAATCAAAGAAACAACTTCAATTCACAAGATCAAATCCAGTTCAACAAGCTAGGAAATTGCGTGAATCCATGGTGAAAAAGCAATAAGTTCTTAATGCTCAATTGTTGTAATTACAATTCCACAAAGATAATTTCTTCAATATACAATAATCACAAATGAATTCCACGTGAAAATACACCAAGATGAACAAGAACCAATTCCGAAACCTCCCTTCCCACAATATCCAATTCACGGTTGAAAATGTCAAACAATTGTTGATGGTGAATCACAAGTATGATAATTACTCAAAATAAGCACAATATTTCAAATTGATACTAATTGAAATCTAACCAAGAAATGTTCTAATCCAACCTTAGATATTACACACTAGAGAAGAAAAAGAAAACACAATAATTAGAAATTGATATGACTCACAATTTCAATTGTTGCACTCGCTACAATCTCAACTCTTGGGATTGAAATTGATAAGAGGAGATTGGACTAGGGAAACCCTAAGCTCTCTCACGAAAATATGATGTTCTAATATGAAAATGGCCCCCTCAAACCCTACTATAAGCAAGTATTTATACATGCTCCCTTTAGGGTTAGAAAATGCACAAAATTACAACTATGCCACTTTTAAGGTGGCCGGTCCTAAATGGAAATTACAATCAAAATGAAAGTGTCCCAAAAGAAAATACAAAATAAAATAGTCCATAGAACAATCACAAAGTACAAAAATACCATAAATCTTTATGAGCCGATGCTTCGAAATGGAAACAATCGCAGTGGATCTTTGATTGTAAATCTGAAGATGTCCCATGGCCATCAACTAGCGTAGGATATATTGGCATCCCATGGAGAATTATTATTATACCTACAAGATTATTTCTCAAATATTTATTAGATAAAAAGATATAAAGTAAAAATATAAGCGATTTAGATCATCAGCCAAATCTAGTTCTGAAGGTATAGGCGGTGCCGAAATTTTTTTCATCAAAATGGCTAGCAATGGCAACAACAACAACAACGATCATGTCAATAGTGGCAATAGCAACAACATTAACACCTCCCTTGATCCAAGGATCATATCATTGGAACAAGCAGTGCAAAAATTGACGATGCAAGTCCGTTTCTTGATAAAGAGCATTGGTCCCCTTCGCACCACCCAACCTACTCAAGAGGAACATTCAGGGGCTCAAAAGGGAAAGGCGGTGGAAATCCAGCCACCAGAATACAAGGAAATCAACTCTTGACTTAACTTTGCATTTGAGTATGAACCAAAAACGACGATCAATATGGGGCTAACTTTGAATAACATAAAGAGGGAAATGAAAGATAGCAAAAAAGAAATAGAGAAGAAACTCTTCCAGCAACTGGCTAACAAGATAAAGACTTTGGAGGGTCTTGACAGTTTTGACTAAATTGGTATCACAAACTTATTGGTATATAGGGTAGATGCTTATCTAGAAAAATTCAAGGTACCAGACTTTGAAAATTATAACGGCACCGGTTATCCTAAGATGCACGTAAGGTTATATGTGCGAAAAATGAGTAAATACACATAATATAACCAGTTCATGGTCCAAACCTTTCAGGACAACCTCACAGCCCCTACTTTAATATGGTATGCACAGTTAGATCTCAACCAAGTCAACACATGGGATAAATTGGCCCATGCATTTTATGAGCAATATAAATTCAACATTGAAGTTGCCCCTTCGGTGTTGGATTTAGGGAGCCTTCGAAAGAAGCACAATGAATCCTTCAAAGAATATGCTCAGCGTTGGAGGGCTCAAGCCGCTAGGGTTTCCACTCCAGTCTTGGAGAAGGAGTTAATTTTCATCTTCACCAATACATTGGAGAAACTTTATTTCACACATCTGGTGGGACAGACCTCATCCAGTTTCACAAAAGTAGTGGCAGCAGGATGTATGATAGAGAATGCCATCACATCTAGAAACCTCTAAACTAATGACTCTCTCAGAATCGCATCATCCCCAAAACTCATAGGGAATAATAAAGGTAAAGAAGCCATGGTCAGTATGGTTAACTTAAGTAGGAATAACAAACTAGGGTCTCACATGACTTTCTAGACAACGAATACCCCAATCCAACAATCACTGGTGAATCAAACCCAAGTTACCAAAGCTCCAAGACAATTTACTCCAATCCCTATCCTGCTCAGCCAGGTTTTCGCTCAGTTACGAGTAGATGATTTGATCAGCTTTGAGATCCCCAACGACCAATACAGGCTAAGGAATTTCGACCCGAGCCTTAAATGTGAGTATTATATGGGGTAAGAAGGACACTCCACCGACAAGTGTTGGAGATTTTGGAACAAAATCCAAGATTTGATCGATACAATAATAGTACAATTAGATTTCATCAATGCACTAACCTCGAATGTCAACAACAATCCTCTACCCAATTATAGTCTTACAATCAACATGATCACAACTGAAGGGCCAGAACCTAGACTAAAAGAACTCTTTGACCCAGTAAAACAAACAGTGCAACAAATAGGCCATTTACAGTGCATGAACCCAAAGAATAAAACCCAGGTTGAACTTGTTCTCTACCAGCCATCTAAAGAAGTAAAGAACAAGAATAAAGCTCCCAAGCCATACAAGAGTCACACACAAAGGGAGTTAAGAAAGAGGTGGTTGGCTAGAGATCCAACATTTGACACTTTGGGTGAATCATTTGGAAAGTTTGAATATCTAGTGGATTACTCATTCACACCAATGGTCTATAGGCCATCTACTGGTTGGGGGCTTGAATTTGAAGAGGAAGACAACTGACTAAATTAGAAAGATAAGTCTGTAAATATGATTGGATCTAGCCTAAAACTAGCAGTTATAAAATGCTACGAGGAACCAAAAACAGAGGTAAAGGTCCTAAAGAAGAAGTATGTGTTCCATGTCCCAATCTCCCTAGAGAAATATAAGGCGGCACCACTTGACTATCAAGCTGCCAATTAAGAGAAAGCTTCAATAATAGGAGGGACCACTCGCTTAGGAAGAATCTATGATCTTAAAAACAGGGTCTCCTTTAAGGAGCCCACCACTGAGGTAGAAAATGAAGAGGAAGAGGGACTTCCTACATTCACAAAGATGATTAAATCAAGTGAATATAAGATCATGAAACAACTCACCAAAGTTCTAGCCCAAATATTGTTCATGGGCCTTCTTATGTCATATGAATCCCATCGAGAGGCACTCTTCAAAGTGCTCAGACAAGTCAAGGTGATAGAGGGAATTGCAACAGAAAAATTAAGCCATGTCACAGACTCAATCTTCACCATGGATTAGATATCCTTCTCACTTGAGGAGTTAAGAGAAGATGGCGACTAGCACACCAAGCTACTTTTTATAGTGGTAAAATGCAACAATACCATTTAGGCCTTGACCTGCTCCAGGTAGACTTCGGTCTCTGGATTTATCTTGTCTGGCCTTGGTTGGGTGACGTCTGGAACCCGATATGCTCTTTCCCCTGTCTGGTATAGCTGGCGGATTACAAATTCTCTGGTGGCTAGGTGTTTTCCCACTTCGCCATCTAGCTCCCCGAGGTCTACGTTTGGGCTTTCGATTCTGGCTTCCCAAAGTGCTTTGACCTCTGCCAGCTTGGCAAACTTCTCGGTTACCAACATGTTCGGATCTTGATACTCAAAGGTGATTGTTTCGAGTGAGGGCCGATAAACTATGTCTTGGACGATACCGAATTGGCGGACTACGGAGTTGGGGTGATATCCGATGCATCCGTTGATCTCGATTAATGGCACTGCTTGGAAATTACTGCAGGTTAAGATGATTTTATCGCAGCAACTCCACCTGGCTGTCCATAGAATATCTTCAGCGCTAAGGCTTCAAAGCAGATCTACCCAATTGTGGCTGGTGATGTCGTCGGGTAACTTTACCTTTTTTATACAAGAATCCACAAGATCCACCTGCCGGGCTAGGGTTTTCCTGACCATGTTCAGCTCGAAGCATTTGAGGTGGCTTACAAACCATATTAGCAGAAGGTTGATGCTGGAGCGAAGGATCCCATGGCCTTTCTTCTTAAGGAAGTTCAAGTTTCGGATCTGTTCTGCCAGTAGAGCCGGGATGTACGATCTCCCTTCCAGGAATTGGGTTACCAGCTCTGCAACCCGATAGTGGATATAGAAAGTTCCGGTGGGGAACAGTATGGTGGCGAAGGCCGTCAAGATGAAAGCCTTCACCCTTCTTTGTCTGTAAGTCTGAGGGTCCCCACACAGGATGTCCTTTCTATCCCCATGGTCTTCTCGGGCAATAAACCAAGCTTTTAGATCATCCATGTGTATGCAATACCCGTTACAGTCTGCCAAGGCTTTGTTGACTGCTGTTTTGCGGATGCCCAGTAGTCTGTTGAACGTACCGGCTGGCCCGGCCTCAAGGTCTGGCGCGTAAATCTGATCAGTCAGTGCTGGAGCCTGTAGCAACTGGGTATACTCCTCCAGGGTAGGGGTGATCTCATGCGGCCCGATGAAGAAAGCTGCGGGCTCGATCTCCCATAACTGGAGTATGGCCCGGACCATAGGTAAATTCGCCTCTGTATTGGTTAATGAAAGGATGGGGCCGATCTTTTATTGGATAAAGGCTTGCTCCTCTGGGTTATACAAGGTAAACCAGTGGTCCAGTACCAATTTTGGGTCCAAAGGTTTGTACACCCGAATTTCTTTGCGGAGGAGGCGGTTGACTGCACTGCTAGCTATCTATTACAATAGGAAACAACCTAGTTACAACAAGAACTATGAAAACGTTACAGGGAAATAGTCCTGAACTCCAAGGACAAAATAACAAACCATTACATTATCATCCAATTGTCAACCCTTCTTACGATGTCATGTATGCAAGTAGGTGGGTTCTAACTGGTTCCCGAGCTCTATGGCCTCTCGCATTCTCGAAGAAATGGATCTCAGGCCATATCGAAGCATAGGGTGGGGTAGCCTAATCGGTCCCGAACGGTGAATCAACTCACTTCGCCCGAAACCTACACAATGGCTCCCCGACTTAGGTTGCTAGGACGGTCCGGGTTCGACCGCATCTACTCACACAAGCATATGTATGTATGCAAGAAACCCCTACAAGAAAGAAAATACAAAATCTAACTAAACCCTGAAAAGTTAGCAACAGAGTAATAATTAAAAAAACACAGTTCTTTAAGATAAAGATTTGAAGAGATTCAGGTGGCTAGCCTGCTGGTATGGAGTCCCCAGTGGAGTCGCCATCCTGTCGAGTCTAATTTTTGAATTCCCATTCCTAATCCGATCTAAACTAGACCCTATGCTCATCTAATCTAGATCCTCGACTTGAGTTAGGAATTTCGTTTAATTTTTGGAGTCGCCACCCAACTGTTTGTTGGGAAAATTGAATTAAGACTAAAGCAGCGGATTAGTCTTAATTTGGACTACTAGTCGTCGTTATTTTCTCTTCTCATTTTTGTGAGAAGAGAAAAAGGGAAAACCAGAGTTTCTAAGTTCGGGGGCTAACCTATTAAAACCTTTACGGTTACCACCTAATCTCCCAAAATTGTTTATCTTTAGAAATGTGTTTCATTTGTGTTTCTGTTACTTTTTATTATGTTTGAGAATTATTTTGAGAAAATGATTTTTCTTTATTTTAGGGGTTGACCCGAATGGGTGCCTACGTACCTGCTACTCAGGATCAAACAAGCCGTAGTTCGCTTTTCTGAAAACCTTTAGATTTGTTGGTGAATTTTAATTTTGAAATTTCTTATGATTTATGTCTTTAACATTTTTTGGAATTTTTCTAAAAATTTCTAAGCCTAAGCTTTGATTTTATTTTGAAAATGATTTTTTTTTTTGGGAAAACATCAATTTTGGATTTATTTGAAGAAAAAGATTTTTCTAGGTGCTAAAACTTAATTTTTCTTCTATTTTCATAATTTTTAAATTTTTATTAATTTTCATGATTTTTATGATTTTTGTGATTTTTTATAAGTTTTTGTGATTTTTATTAATTTTTGTAATTTTTATGCTAGAACATTTTATCCTAAGTTATTATCTATCCTATTTTGAAATCTAAAGTTTTATTTTTATTTTTCCTAATCTTTTTATTGTTTTATTCTATTTTTTTATTTTTTTATTCTTTTATTATTTTTTTTACATTTTATTTATTTTATTATTTTTTTACATTTTTCTTAATTCTAGAAAAATCTAATTTCTACATTTTTCCTATTTATTGAAAATAAAAAAAAACAAATAAATAAATGACTAAACAAATAATAAATAATAAATAACAAATTCGGAATAAATAAATAAACCAAATAAATTAATTAAATAAAATAAAAAAATCCGAAAAGATCCGACTTACCTGGATCCGGGTCGGTGCGCGGGTCGAATCGGGTCGGGTCGGGTCGGATCGGTCACGGCGGCGGGGTTGGCTCGTTCACGGCGTTCCGGCGGTCGTTTGCGGCGGGTGAAGTGTTGAATCCTAGCTTCTTGGGGGTGCTGAATCCGATGGTGGTGGCGATTTACTCCCAGAACGTCTCCTTACGGTGGTTTGAACTTCGATCGGCGGTCTCGACTTCAAGTTCCTCCGGCGTACTCCGATTCGCTCCTTTCTCTCTCTCTTTCTCTCACTTTTTCTTCGTGTTTCTTCGTGCTCTGGCTTCCTCCTGCCCTTATCTATTTATAGGCACCTCGAATTCCTCTTGGATAAGCTCGAATCGGCCGATTTAGATAAACCCATATTTTTCCGTTTCTTAGATTCGATTTTATCCCGGCGATTTGATGTTAATCTCTTGTGTTCCTTTGGTTTATCTGATGGATTTGGCCTTATCTCGACTTTAATCTAGAAGATTAAAAAGAAAACGGCCGATTTCACCTTCGTCGGACTTCTATCGGATTTTTTCCTCCGGCTGGGCTCGCGAAGAAGACGATCACGCGCGACGCGCGTGACTTCCCTCGGCCAATCACATGCTGCCACGTGGCAGCTCCAGGGAAAAGAACGAAAAATTTTTGCCGAGCGCCTGCGGGGGGATTCGAACTCGCGACCTTCAGCCTTCACACGGTTCCCATGCGCACACACGAGCCAGCTGAGCTGGCCCAATTTCCCGATTTTATTTACATCGCAAATTGTACATATGCGATGCAATTTTTTTATTTTTTTTGTATTTTTTGAAATTTCAAAAATTTGTAAAAATTATTTATTATTCATTATTGCTATTTCTAAAATCATTTTTCAAAATTGAAGTGTTTTCTTATTTATTTTCATTTTTTGAATATTTTTATTATTTATGCTAAATTAAGGAAAAATTGGGAAAAATTAGGAAAAATTGAAAATTGATTATTATTGAAAATTATTGATTCCTAGGGCAAAAATGGGGTGTTTACAGGTAGCTAACATAGTTTTTGTTTTAAAGAAAAATGGAAAGGAACCGGTATGCATGAATTTCCGATATTTGAACCAAGCTATACCTAAAGACAACTTCCCTCTACTTCACATAGATGTCGTGGTAAACAATACCGTAGGAAGTCATCTCTTCTCATTTATGGATAGCTTCTTGGGATATAATTAGATAAAAATGGCAGAAGAAGATAAAACCAAGACGACCTTTATCACAACTTGGGGTACCTCTTATTATAAAGTCATGCCTTTCGGTTTAAAGAATGCTAGAGCAACATATTAAAGAGCAATGGTCGCAACACTTCATGACATGATGCATTAAGAAGTCGAAGTATATGTTGATGACATGATAGCTAAATCCAAAGAAGGAGAAAGCCATGAGTTTGTCTTACGGAAACTATTCGAATGGTTAAGAAAGTTTCAGTTGAATTTAAATCTAGAGAAATGCACCTTTAGGGTCACATTTGGTAAGCTGTTGGGTTTCACTATAAGTCGAGAAGGCATTAAATTTGCCTTAATAAAGTAAAAGCCATATTAGAAATTCCTTCTCTACGTACCATCAAAGAGGTAAGAGATTTATTAAGAAGGTTAAATTATATAGCTCAGTTCATCTCACAACTCACGGATAAATGCCGCCCATTATTTTAGCTAATAAAAAAGAACACTACAATGGAATGGGATGACGAATGTGAGGAGACATTTAAGAAGATCAAGGAGTATCTTATGAACCCTTCGGTTCTAGTAGTCCCAAAATTGGGAAGACCTTTATTCTTATACCTCATGATACTTCCCGAGTCGATGAGGTGTATATTGGGATAAAAAGATGAAAAAGGAAGGGAACATTCTATATGCCATTTTAGTAAGAAATTCACGGAAGGGAAACAAAAGTATTTCGAAATAGAAAGAACTTGCTGTGCATTGGTTTGGGTCATGGATCAACTGAGACAATATACTGATATGCTCAAAACCAAGTTCAAGCACAATCAAATAACTCAAGGAAAACAAATTACAACTCAATTACAAACTGGTCCACTTAGGTGACAATTCACGTGAACACCTTTGGAGATTTGATGGAAAACCAAAGATCAATTGATGTAATTGCAATCCCTAGTTGTAATCTTAAACATATGACAACAAAATTAATTGAGATCCACGTGAATTCAAATCAAAATGGAAGAATCAAAACCGTATTATTAACTCCCCTTTCAATTCCAATGCACGCCAACAATAAAATGATATTGATTTCAAGTACTAAAAGAACAATCAATCTTAACATGACAATTGTTCATGAATTACATTCACAGATATGTCTAAGAAACTCCAAATCTACCCTAGATATGACTCACTAGAGAAGAAATGAAAAACAACAAAGAAAGAAATCGATATGACTCACAATTTCCCTTTGTTGCACTCGCTACAATTCCAATTCTTGGTTTGAAATTGATAAGAGGATTAGAACTAGGATGAACCCTAATTCCCACACGTGAAGTGCTAGTGTATAATCTGCAAAAATGGCCTCCTCAAACCCTACTTTAAGCAAGTATTTATACTTGCTACTCCTAGGGTTAGAAAATGGTCAAAATTACAAGATGAAAATTACAATGAAATGAAAGTGTCCCAAAAGAAAATACAACCTAAAATAGTTCATAAAACAATTACAAAGTACAAAATATCATAAGTCTTCATGAACCAATGCTTGGAATGGAAACAATCGCAGTGGGTCTTTGATTGTCAATCTGAAAATGTCTTGTGTCCATCAACCATTGTAGGACATATTAGCATCCTATGGAGAATTATTGTTGTACCTATAAGATTATTTCTCAAATATTTATTAGAATAAAAGACATAAAGTAAAATATGAGTGATTTGGATCATCATCTAAATCGAGTTTTGAAAATGTCGACGGTGTAAAAAATTTTCCCATCATCTCCTTAGGCTTCTGAAAGATTTGCCCTCAAATCTAGAGGATCAGTTTTTGAACTGAACCCTAATGTCTCTGTTGTCTTGCTCTTCTAGCTATCAAATTTAGTAGATTGAGTTCTGATCTTTTCCTGAAACCCATGGACCTCAGATGGAGTCATTGGCAATAGAACTAAGCAAGATTCGCCTATGCTGAACATGTAGGTATTTTTAAACCCATCATGTAACACCCATCGATCAAACAACTAAGGTCGACCCAATGGTAAATGGAATGCATGCATAGGGACTACATCACACAGGATCTCATCATGATATTTCTGCCCGACATTCATAGGAACCTTTGCCCTAAGTGTAACATGCATACTACCTTGATTATCCAACCAATGCAAGTTATAAGGGCTAGGATGTGGAATAGTAGATAGATGTAATTTGTTTACCAGTGTAGCAGATAAAACATTCATGAAACTACCACTATCGATGATGAGTACATAAAGGTTACCTCTGATTCTGCAAAAGGTGTGAAATATGTTCTCCCTCTGAATGTCACTAGTATCAGGCGATATAGTTAGAACCCCGCGTAACACGTTAATGGGTAGATATTGTTCTCCTGTACGCTCCTCATGTGCGTTTGCAGTCTGGTCATCATAATATTCCTACAGTGCCGCTGGTAAATCTGTAGGTTCAATCTATTCGTGGTCATCCTCAATATCCTCCCCAGTGCCCTCCACAACAGTTATCACCCTTTTGTTTGGACACTGTGTTACCATATGCCCAAATCCCATGCATTTAAAGCACTTGATCTGGTGCGCCTTCCTACTAGTAGATCAGGGAACAGTCTACCTCACATCTGGAGTCATTACCTCTTTACCCTTCCCAGTAGGTAAATTTTCTCTAATAATATTTGGGGTAGTTTTTTCCACTGCCTTCACTGCCTTACCTACCGCTTTTGTTCCCCCTGATTGATCGTTAACTGATATGGGTCTAGTAATAGCACTGGGCCTACTACTCGAAGCCCTAAACAAGTTGGACCTCTTTCGTCTCTTTAGTTTCAAGGCCAAGTGAATAGCCTCATCAAGTGTACTATAGCGCTGCAGCTTTACAACACACACTATTTCATATTTCAAACCTGAGACGAAGCGTGCTACGGTTTGTTCTGGAGGTTCAACAAATCCACACCTAATCATGAGGGTTTCAAACTCTTGCACATAATCATCCACTGTTTTGCCTCCTTACCTCAAGGTCTGTAGTCACATAAACAGTTCCTGTTTGTAGTGCTCAGGAATGAACCTTTTTCTCAATACCCTTTTCATATCCCTCTAGGTTTGAATCTTAGCCTCTCCATCCGTATGCCTGCTGATAATTAGATTCTTCCACCATAATGCAGCGGACCCCATAAACTCGACAGCAGCCTAACCCTGGTACTATCATTGATCTCATAACATTCAAAGAGACCTTTAACCTTATCCTCCCAATCTAAATAATCATTAGCTGATCCCTTGCCATCATAAGAAGGCATCTGTAGTTTCACATATTCCAAGCCTCGAGGTGGCTTGAAATCCCTATTCTGATATGGGTTTGCCCTAAAATTGTCATCCATTTCTTCCCTGTATGGAAGATGCTCCTCACCCATCCTTCTATTCAGATTTCCATCTCCCACTACTCTATCTCGATGAGGATTCTGTGGAGCTACCCGTGGTGGTGCTTGTTGGTTTACCACTGGTGGTTGTGATAATGTCATTCTATCAATTCTAGTTGCCAGAGTAGTAACTTTAGTAGTAAGATCCTGGAGCTGTTCTTCCAAAGTTCTCCTACCTGCAACATTACGACCCTGACCTCCACCAACCTAACTATTGGCTTCATCGCCAATTCCCCCATTCACGCTATCATTTGACATAGTTGTAGACCTAGTATATTGATCCTCAAAGATAATTTGAAGCAAGGAAACACACCTCACAACTACACTTCCTTTAACGCCACACAATAGCAACTACAAAAGAAAAACAAACAAATCCACTTAACTTCACAACTATGCTATTACAACCCATGTGTAGCACTCTTCTCCACAACACATTAACACATCACGGTGCAACACTTATATAATTCACCTCCACATGCAACACTTGCAATCCCCTTTTTAATCAGCACACACACAACACCGTACACACACTATTTGCTTAACACACCAATGCAATGCCACACACACACCTTTTCTATACACAATGCTTAACAAATTCAATCACCACAACAATAATATTTCCCACCCCTTTCAAGTCACGGTGCAACAATTTTTTTTTTTTTTAAATTCCACAAATCACTCCTTCGCAAACAACTCCCACAGCAACAACACAAAATTGCACTCCACTTCCACCACAATAATAACAAACGACAACAAAAACAAATTCACTTCCACTTCCACGGCAATGATAAAAAGATATACTCCACTTTCCACAGGTTTTAATCCGCAACATAACAAATATGCAGCAATTCAAATTTGAATTTCAACCACTTCATTAATTACAATCCTTCCTCAATTGGTAAGAAATGAATTTCAAATTCAAATAACACTTATTAACTCCCACAACTTAATTGATGTGTTTGGATTCAAATAGATTCCTTACTATTCAACACAATGCAAATCTATAAAATATACTTCCCCAATTTTGAATTTGCACAAAGGATTCACAACACAAACTCCATAAGCTCCATCAAACAACAAGCTAATCATGGTATGAATAGGCAAGTTTTTAAGTTTGAAAATGTTTAATTAACAACACACTTCTACTCTCCTTCCCTTCCACGAAAATGATCAACCACAAGAAGCTACAACAATCCCTTCAATCCAACTTCAACAAGCAACAAATTAGATTTTCAATCAAGACAATTTCACAACTCAAATCCACAACACACAATTTCGGTTCAAACATGAAGAACCCTAATTGAAAGTGAAGATCACAAAATCAACCAACACTTAATCCCTTCTCTTAACTTGTGCTCTGATATCAAAAGATGATGTGCTCAAAACCAAGTTCAAGCACATCAAATAACTCAAGGAAAACAAATTACAACTCAATTACAAATTGGTCCACTTAGGTGACAATTCACGTGAACACCTTTGGAGATTTGATGGAAAACCAAAGATCAATTGATGTAATTACGATCCCTAGTTGTAATCTTCATCATATGATAACAAAATTAATTGAGATCTACATGAATTCAAATCAAAATGGAAGAATCAAAACCGTGATATCAACTCCCCTTTCAATTCCAATGCACGCCAATAATAAAATGATATTGATTTCAAGTACTAAAAGAACAATCAATCTTAACAAGACAATTGTTCAAGAAAAATGTCCAAGAAACTCCAAATCCACCCTAGATATGACTCACTAGAGAAGAAATGAAAAACAACAAAGAAAGAAATCAATATGACTCACAATTTTCCTTTGTTGCACTCGCCACAATTCCAATTCTTAGGTTGAAATTGATAAGAGGATTAGAACTAGGATGAACCCTAATTCCCACACGTGAAGTGCTAGTGTATAATATGCAAAAATGGCCTCCTCAAACCCTACTTTAAGCAAGTGTTTATACTTGCTACTCCTAGGGTTAGAAAATGGTAAAAATTACAAGTTTGCCACTTTTAAGGTAGCTAGTCCTAAATGAAAATTACAATGAAATGATAGTGTCCCAAAAGAAAATAAAACCTAAAATAATTCATAAAACAATTACAAAGTACAAAATATCATAAGTCTTCATGAACCAATGCCTTGGAATGGAAACAATCGCAGCGAGTCTTTGATTGTCAATCTGAAAATGTCCTGTGTCTATCAACTGTTGTAGGACATATTGGCATCCTATGGAGAATTATTATTGTACCTGTAAGATTATTTCTCAAATATTTATTAGAATAAAAGACATAAAGTAAAATATGAGTGATTTGGATCATCATCCAAATCGAATTTTGAAAATGTCGACGGTGCTAGAAATTTTCCCAACATATACTCTCTATTATCCCATCGAACTTTTAACAAAACATGATCTTTTGAAATATTTAGCGGAGAAACCTATTTTCTTGGGACGAATTTCCAAATGACAGATGCTCCTATTAGAATTTGACGTCACATATGTAACTCAAAATTCGATGAAGGGGTAGACATTAGTAGATTAGTTGGCAGAGTACCTAATTGAAGGAGATTTTCCGGAATCACAAGCCCAGTTCCCAGATGAAAATATACTAATGGTAGAAGATGAGTTAGAAAAAGAATCCAAGATAGAAAAGGATCCCAAATGGAAGATATATTTTGACAAAGCTTCCAATCTGTTTGGATGTGGAATTGGGGCAGTGTTGATATCGCTAGAAGAAATGCAATTCCCCACAGCAATGAGACTCACATTCCATATACTAATAATATTGTAGAGTATGAAGCATGCATCCCCGGTCTCAAAATGGCCTGCTATATAGAAATTCATGAGTTGGATGTATGCGAAGATTCCTCGCTTATCATATTACAAACACAAGGAGAATATAAAACTAAAGACCCTAAATTAGTGTCATACCACCAACACTTGATAGAATTGATAGAAGAATTCGGGATAGTCACCTTCATATACATCCCAAGGACTCAAAATTAGTTCGCAGATACCCTCACCACACTAGCATCTATGATTTAAGTAACAAGAGGGACCAAAGTTCAACCATTGAAGATCGAAATTGAAGATAGGCCTGCTCATTGCTTTGCAATAGAAAAAACATAAGATGACAAGCCTTTGTACCATGATATCAAGACATTCCTCTAAGAGGGTAGATACCTTGAAATGGCCAACAAAAATGACAAAAAACACTTAGAAGATTAGCAAGTCATTTCTTACTAAGCGGGTCTATACTTTACCAAAGGTCATTCGACACCATGTTGTTGAGATGTGTGGACAAGAAAGAGGTAGGTAAACTAATGAAAGAAATAGATGAAGGGGTATATGGCCCCCATATGAATGGACACATGCTTACTTGAAAAATCATGAAGATGGGTTACTATTGGTTGACAATGGAGTTAGACTGCATTAAATATGTCAAGCAATGCCACTTGTGCCAAGTTTATGCTAACAAAATAAATGCTCCACCTAAAGAGCTCCATTCACTTTTCGCACCATGGCCTTTCTCTATGTGGAGAATCAACATTATCGGGCAAATCACCTTAAAGGCATCCAAGTCATAGGTTTATATTGGTAGCTATTGATTATTTCACCAAGTGGGTTGAAGCCTCATCATATGCTAGTGTCACTAAAGGAGTCGTAGTTCGGTTCATGAAGAGAGACATAGTAGCTCAATATGGAGTTCCTAAATTGATCATCACTGATAATGGCACCAATCTCAACAACAAATTGATGATGGAGTTATGTCAATAATTTAAGATAAATCATAGAAACTCAACTCCATACCGACCTCAAATGAATAGGGCAGTAGAAGCAGCTAACAAAAATATTAAGAGAATTATTGAGAAAATGATTGTCACCTACAAAGATTGGCACGGGATGTTACCCTTCGCACTTATGGCCTATAGAACCTCTATTCAAACGTCTATTGGAGTCACTCCCTATTCCCTAGTATATGGTGTTGAGGCAGAGTTACCAGTCGAGGTCGAAATCCCGTCCTTTAGGTTTTATCAGAGACATAACTAGATGAATTTGATTGGGTAAAGAAAATGATTGATCAATTAAACTTGATCAACGAAAGAAGACTCATAACATTATGTTATGGCCAATGCTACCAACAAAGGATGGCTCAAGCGTTTAACAAAAAAAAAAATGTGGCCACGACATTTTAAGGAAGGTAACTTAGTACTAAGGAAGGTTCTCCCGAACGCATAAAATTCAAGAGGTAAATTCACTCTAAATTATGAAGGTTCGTATGTTGTAAAAAGAGCATTATCAGAAGGGGCATTGATATTAGCTTATATTAGCTCAAATGGATGGTCTAGATTTGAAGGACCCCATAAATGTAGATGCGGTTAAGATGTACTATCCCTAGACATGAATAATAAAGTTTTACCAAAAATTCGTGAATGCTAACAATCGTTACAACTTCGTGGTTTGATTTTCATCTCTCTACAAGCAAAGTTAATATCCTTGGGCAGTCACTGAATGTCAAAATCACCTTGACCAGTTACTATCAAACAAATTCTTGCATCATTTTCCCATATTAGTCCTCACTCCATCGCATATACAAGAGAATAATAAATAATGAACAATGATGGAATTGTAAAACTCATTAATTTTTTTTTTTTTTATGATCTTACCCTTCTTAAATAGTAGGTTTGGTGATTCAGGATAATACCAAAATCATAAGAGCTAAACTCGCAAGAAAAACGAATCAAGATCTTCTACTCTAGTCAAGATAAAGATAAGTGAAGGAAGATTAGACTATCATGAGGGTTTGGTTGTTTAGTTGTTATCCATGATGACCAGGTAAGCATCTAAACTCAAAAGAATAAAAATTGAATAGTCATTCCTCATTCAGTCAGGCTCCCAATGATGAGCCACATTTCCATTTAAATTCACTAGTCTAAAAAAATGTTTCCTATTATCGATTGGTTAGCTTATAGGAGCACTTTTACAATCCCTTCTTAAGGTTGCTAGTTTACTGAGACGCCTCCTAATATGTTTGTCGATCCAAAAGGATGCTTTCTATTGTCAGTTAGTCAGCTTATAGTGGCCCTTTCCTAGACCTTCTCTCTTAGGGTTACAAGTCTAAAAGACATGTCCCACTATCAATTAGTTATCTCACCATGGGGCACTTTCCTAGATATCTTCATTTTATGGTTGCTAGTCTTGTAAGACACTTCCTGTTATCAATTAGTTAGTTCATAAGAGCACTTTCCTCAACAATCCCTTCTTTAGAGTTGCTAGTCTAGTAAAACGCTTCCTATCATCGATTAGTCAGCTCATGAGAGCACTTTTCTAGATAAGCTCTTCCTAAAGGTTGCTTCTTGATCGAGACCACTCGCTAAGGAATATTGATCTATATAAAGCAACTATCTTCTTTTGCAACATAGGAGTACTAGGCCGTAGTGCATCTTCCTTACTCAACCTGTTAGTTAGATAACTCCCAAGCGGATCTAGATTCAGATAGCCAATTGAATATAGCTTTATCCATTCTTTCTCCTAGGCAAAAATGGTGTCTTTGTTATCTTTATAGCCAAGTTTTCCCAAAACTTTACTACAAAGAGGGGCAACTGTAAACACCCCATTTTTACCCCCATTTAATAAAAAAAAAAAAAAACAAAAGCATAGCTTAGTTTACAAAATAATAAAATATGAAATAATTTTTTTTATAAAAATAACAAATAAAAAAAATATATTTGTGTTTCTAAATTAAATTCAAGAACCTCAAAATTGCAAAAATTAACTAAAATAGTAGGTTAATATGTAATTTAATTGCAATAATAAACTGAGAAACGGGCTGGCTTAGCTAGTTCGCGTATTGTCTTGAGCATGTGTAGGAGGTCTAAGGTTATGAGTTCAAACTTGTGGGGAACCACTCTATGCCATTTTTCTTTTTCTTTTTTCTCCCTCCAAGCCGCCACATGGCAACATGTGATTGGTTAAAGTGAGCATACACAAGGCATGTGCTCATCTTCTTCCTTCGGCCGACGACGAGAAGACAAAAGAGAGAGAAATCCAGCATCTTTAGAGGGGAAAAAGGGATGGATAACAATGAATCTAGCTCACCCAAAACAATTTTTCCACACAAATCCACCTATACTTAACCTAAGATTGGATTAATATAAATCTTAACAAAAAAAAGCAAATTTGAACAGAACTTGATTTGGTGTAATCTAAGTTTCCCCTAAGCTTGATTATAGCATCCATAAGTAAGACTGAACCTCGCAAGCATAACTAAACTTAAAGAAACGGAAAAACACACATAAACCTGCTTGTCGTGACCATTCTATCTCTCTAAGAACACTACACCCACAATTTGCCTTTTCTCTAAATTTTCTAGTTTTGTGCACGACATCGAAGCAAGATATTGATATTTTTGAAAGCTTGGATGTCCATGGATTCATAAAAGCTAAGTGTTGAGATTCAATTTGTTTAAGAGAAGCCTAGATCAAAGTAGGACCCTACTGTTGATCGTTGTCTGAACTGCCACCAAGAGTAGTTTTTAGTGCAAATTGACACCATCAATTCACTCCACACCTTTGAGAACCTCAAATTTAACTCCTCAACCACTTTCAAACACGGTTGAAATTCCTTGAACGACAAAGCTATGACCACCGTGCTCGCCAACTTATGACCTGAATCGAACCACATCGACTTGCGTCCAAGTTAGTGGGTCTTATATTATTATTATTATTAGTTTTAGTTGACAATAATATTAGTAAATAAAAAGATAAAAATAAAAAATAAAAAATAATAATAATAATGCTAAAAGACATATTTTTAGAAATTTGTTTTCTTTTGTTATTGATAAAATAATAAGAAACTTAATAAAGGAGAATTAGGTTTAGGATTTCTCTTTCGTTTTTCTTTTAATTTTTTTTATTAGTTTAAGGTATGATTTTTCTAAAAATATATATATATAAGAAATGTTTTATCATCTAGAAAAAGCATTTTGGTGAAATAAAAAATAATTGGTGTTTTTCAAAATTAGAGGTTTTAGTTTTTTTTTTTTTTCCTTCAAGATTAAGAAATAAAGCTTAGGCTTAGAAATTTCTTTAAATAAATTTAAATGGTAATAAACGTAAACTTGACATGTTTTCATAATTAAGACTAAATAATCCACTAAAGTTTTATGCAAGTGAATTACGACTTGTTTGATTTCAAATAGCGGGTACGTAGGCACCCTTATGAGGTAACTCTAAAAAAATAAAGAAAAATATTTTTAAACCATTATTAGTATAATCATTATTCCATTTTTATATTAGTATTTTCTTTTATGCTAAGAAGGGTATCATAAAATAAAAATTTCAAAAGGTTAAGGTAGTAACTTTAAGGTTTTAATAGGATAGCCCCCGAGTTAAGAATCTTTGGCTTTTTTGTTTCTTTTTTAAAAGAAAAAAATAGTTTCGTTGACTAATGTTAAAATTAGAATTATTCCGCTTAATTAATTGTAACTTAAATTTTTTTTCCCAACTCCTGTTGGGTGGTGACTCCAAATGAATGATGAAAATCATTTTTTTTTTCTAGTTCAAGTTGAGGATTCATATAAAATGAAATAATTCATATTCGAGTTAGGAAAATAATAAAAATTTTTAAATTAGACTCGACATTGGGTATACTTTAGGTTAAGATAAATTATAATTCGTTTTGAGGTTGTTCTTAATGATTTTGGGTGTTAATTTGATTCAATCATGAAGTTTATATTTTAATTTGATGTTAGAAAGAAGCCTAGACTAATTTGGTTTTGGTTTGAGTTGATTTGGAGTTAGAATGACCAAGTTATAGTGAATTGTTATGAAGTTCGTTTCTGAGCCATTCCTGCAATTTGGAGATACTTAAATTATTCAAATTATGAGTCTCAATAATGAATTATATAAAGGAAGTTGGCTTTCATTTGACTTAATTAAGTTAGCATACTTTAGGAAGTATTCATTTTGATAAATTAACATGTTTTTGATGATTTAATGGAAGTTGCATGATGATTAATAATGATATTTAATGCTTGAATTTTTAATGAAAAGTATTCTTGATTTAGCATAGTTTAATTCATTATGATACATGTTATGTTAATGGAAGTTAGTGCAAGTTAATTCTTTGATTTAAACTTTAAATGTTCTTGGTGATATTAAAATGTTATTCATGGAGATTCAACTCACTCTTCATAAAGTGCAAGTTTGATCTAAACTATTAATAAAAGATCATCAAGAAATTATTTTGATATGAGATTTAAGTAAATGATATTTCCTTATACAATTTAACTTCAAGAATTGATTTCTAGAAACCATTTTATCAAAATCAAAATACTTTTCTTCTAAAATGGAATCGAAGATTTAAATCAAATTTCCCAAGAAAAATGAGTTTAATCTTTATGAGATTGGTTATAAGTGTGAAAAAAGTGTTTGTGGTAACTAATGACTTAAGAAGTGACTTACGGGTGTAATTGGTAATATTTACCAATAAGTGGTAATTAGATTTAAGGATCAATATAACATTAAAATCTAAATGGGCCATAAAATAAGATAAAATAAGGGATAAATGGAATTAGGCTAGGCATCCCTACAGAGGACCGAATCGGTTTTTAGTTTGCATGAATTGAATCGATTCTCCTCTAAGCTGATCCACTTTGATTGGATTTCAACTTAAATTAGTTCAATTAATTAACTAAACTCTAAATTGAAATGTTTTAGGATCAAACCCCCAAACTAAATCCAAAATTAATCCTCAATTGATTCAATCTTCTTATCCTTAATTTGTTCACTACCTTTGAACTGGTTCAACTAATTAAGCCATTAAATTAATTAAGTAATAATATTAATTGGGTTTAATTAAAGAAACTTGAATTAATAATTAAATTAATAATTGAGCTAAAATAATGGATTGTTTTAAAAATACTGAATAGACCCACAAGCTTAACGGACTTACATTTAGAACAATTCTACATCATGCCCATTAGGCTTAAATGGTTAATAATACTTAACATATAAATGAATATATTAATTAATCATACACTAATACTAATTAATGGTAATTATGTTCTTAATTACTTATGGTTTTTTAATCAGGTTAGAGGACTTTTAATTAACTTCAACTTATGGTCTTTAGTTTCTAGGAACAAGATAGTTAGTGTCTTGTGTGGTTGCTTTAGGAAACATAAAATAAATTAATACATAAACTTGGCCTAAAGTTTCTAAGTGTTGCTTGTGCGTGGTTACTTGATCTAAAGGGTAGCAAAAGTGGTGGTAAGCACCTAGGTCACACAGGTGGTGCAGCGTATAGTCGATAGAGCTAGTACCTACACAAAGTAACCATGGAAGTAGAGAGATGTCAACCGAACATTATAAAGGATGTGGTTCTTTCATAGGATGATAAGAATGACTACAACCATGGTAGCAGCTTAGCGTTTGAAGAAAACACCTGACAAGACTTATATTGAAAAAGGCTATGGCACCAGCCATTGAATTGGTTAAGGTTTTGGTCATGGTAGCTAGATATGCCATGATAGTCCCCTAACCGCTATCAAGTAAGATCAAACCCCTTTCATTCCTCACAGTGTCTAGAGTTATGAGTACTCTTGTGCTATTTGTCTCACCTTAGATTAAAGAATTAATTGAATATTCATATTACATTAAAATTACGAACACTTGACATGTAAGACTCTACTTGTGACGATTCTATACCAAATACTTGTTGTTAATTCCCTTTCTTACTATTTTTCAAGTGATGACAATGACTTACATTCTAATAATCTTTGCTATGCTTATTTGGGTTATAGCTTTGATGTTGAGTTTTCTAGACTATGGGAGCGGCATTTAGTATTTTGCTAGTTGAGGACATATGTTTATGTGTTCTTTACAGTTTCTTTTATGAGAGTAGTGAGGATGCTTGACTTTTTAGACTTTGAGACTTTCACAAACTATTGAAACCGTTTTATGTCTTTGATCAATGCTTGAACTTTGGTTTGTTGGCCTTAGAGCCTTATGGTTTTTATGGTTTACAGTTGAGTATGTTTTCAATAATCTGTATCTTTTCCCAATAATCACTCAATCTCTATGCAAATCTTAAATATTTTCCAAGTTAACTATAAGGATATCATAAACTAAAATCTATTTAGTAATCCACTAAAGTAGTTGTGGTAAGCCTTAGCACATCTTACTTAAGTGGGATACATAATGAACTAAGCATGTCCATGCCTCAGGTTTATAGGCATGACACAATTATTTTATTCCTTTCTAGTACTAGCTTTTCATGATAGCTATTTGTATTTATGAATAAGAACTCATCTAACTTTACTCGTTGTAGAATGATGTTAATGAATGAATATTAATCCTATCACTCTTATGAGTATTCCATATAAGACCTTTCATCATGTTAAGTTATTTGATAATAGTTTTAATAATAATAAAAAACTAAGAGATTACTAACTAAGTTATTAAGTGTGTAGATGAATAATACACATGTAATTCAATTTAATCTCTTAGAAGAGAAGTTTTCCTCTCAAGTTCTTAGAAGGCAACTCAGAAATTGACTTAGAGAGTAGACTTGTTATATGACTTTTAAGCTTTTAGTTAGAAGGTAACTTAGAGAGTGACTTAAAGAATAGACTTGCAACACTAACATTGTCACACCCTAAAGAGGGGCATGGAAGTTCCTACTAATGCTACCATGACATGTGTGCACCTGTTACATGATAACCATCTTACGAGTAAGAGATCGTAAGACTCCAAATAGTTAATTACATTTATAATTAGTCATATTACATATAATTATATAATAAAATATAACTATGGATTCCATAGCCCATGGTCAAGCATGATCGCAGAGAGTCGATATCCCTTACCAATCAGTAAAATGGAACAAAACATTACGTTAGGACCCTAAGAAAACATTTTATTTAGAAAGCCTATCTATCAATTTCTTACTTTATCATTCTGGGCTTCCAAAAACACTCGACAATTCTCTCCTCATTCCATCCCAAGCTTTTATGAATTTTACCTGCAAAACAATCTGTGGAGGGGTGAGCACACTATAACTCAATAAATGGGAGTGCAATACTCTCAATGCTACACAAGCACAAGCAATTTCAATCAAGTTACCAACTGTATGCTATGCATGAGCAGTCACTTGAATGCAACATTTCACGTGGTCTTCTGGTAACCGACGTGAAGTCTAAGGTTTACGCCCCCTTGACTTTGGGTTAGGGATTCCGAAGCCACCATCAGTGCTCAAGTCTCACAACTCGGTTTAATTTCTCATCACTTTAGTAATTATAATATATTCATTTTAACATCGAACGCTCCCGTGCATTTGCATCAGTCGAAGTAACACCCTCAAAGATACTCCGGACTAGGAACCGACAAGGCGCAGACAATCCCCTAATCTAGTAGTTCGCTCAGGACGGTTCAGTAATATTACAATTACTTCTAGATGCCCGTGACAGTGATGGCCTTCAAATTTATGCAATGTCTCGTGTAATGCATGTCTCATTTTATTTAAATCTCATCCTTTAATTATTCGATTCAGGGTGATCAATCAATATATAATAACAACCAATCCACATAAGGGAAATAAAGCAATTCCATTGACCATTCTACAACAAACATAAAAAAATATCAATCTAAATCTCACAATCAAACCCATTACGTTTCTACTGCACTTAAATCTTTTCCCATTTGCATACACATGCATCTCATATATGAATCCAATACCCACATCTTTCACATCTTCTAACACATACTCCTTTCCATCAATATATATATATATCGATACACATACATACGTATGCAAAAACGCATACATACATATACAACATATACCCACATACGCAAACACACATATAAACATATACATACATATACATTTACACGTATATACACATATACATATCCACACCTTTAATATACAAATACACATACACAGACATATCAATCTCTATACATATGATAAGTGTCAGAAGACCCTTAATTCTAGTGTCTATTAGTTATGATTTTATATGGATTTTATGTGATTTGTTGAAGAAGAGGGTACTTATATAATTAAATTCTAATTCTAGGTTTCAGTGGTGATAAAAGAAAGGTTTAAGGATGATATAAACAAAAGACGAGGTGAAATTTGGTGAAAAATCAATAAGGTTAAAATTTCAGTTCAACATAACCTTCAGCACATCCTGTGTTAAAGCTAGTCCTGGGTAAAAATTGAAGAAGAGGGTACTTATATAATTAAATTCTAATTTCAGGTTTCATTGGAGACAAAAGAAAGGCTTAAGGATGATATGAGCAAAAGACGAAGTGAAATTTTAGTTCAGCATAGCCTGTGTTGAGTAAAAAAAAAATGGTCAGAAGTAAGAAAAATTTCAGCCCTGCCTCGAGCACGGCCGTGTTGGAGCTCATGCTAAATTGGGCATTGAGAATAACATGTTTCGAAGTTAACATAGCCTCGGGCATGGCCATGCTGACACCGTGCTGACCCTGTTTTCAAAGAACTATAAATAGATGCTTACTACCACGTACTTTTATACATACTTGTACCTCATATGTGTACATACATATACACATGTATGTACAAATAGATAAACACATATACAACACGTACTTTTACACCAAAAAAGTATGCATTTTCACGGATATATATGTACATCCACATATACACATCCATACCTTTAATATACAAATACACTTATACAAACATATCCATATCGAACACAATATATCAAGCACAATATTGTAGCACATCATGGAGTTTCCCACTCACTTATTTATGGTCGTCTTAGTCTTAGCTGTCGTCGAGTGGTTCTGACATGTAATCCTTTTACTTAATGATAAGATAAAATAAAATAAGGTAAATATCTAAAATCTAAGTCGTGCCTTAATTTAGCTAAAGGTGTTAAGTAAGGTTCGTTTATATTTTACTTATACCTAATTAAATATTTTAATATAATTTCCTCGTTTTGCATTAGTATTTCATAATCTTATAATTATATATCTTCTCTAAATTCGCTCATATACATAATCATTTCATCGACGACATGTGACGTAGCGAAGAAAGCATAAAACACTAGACCAATTCTAGGATTGGACCTCACGAATAAACAAAGAACAATATGAGTTTATTCCTTGAAATTCTCAATTGCGCACAATCGAGGAAATAGAGAAAATTCCTTCTCCAAGTGTCTGTAATTAGATATATGATAAAAGCTAACCCTAAAAATGACTTATGAAACTATATATAATCCTTAGGGGAACAGTTAAAAGGAAATATATATGTACACGTGGGAATATATATATATATATGCATGTTTGTCATGTGGCTTATACACGACCATGTATAAAACCGTGCATGTTTCTGTGGATCTTCCAGACTTAACACACGGCCGTGCCTTTGTGCCGTGTATGTTTCTGTGGATCTTCCAGACTCAACATACGGCCGTGCCTTTGAGCCATGTATAAGGCCGTGTATGTTTCTAGGAGCTTCTAGATACATTACACAGTCGTGCCTTATAAAAGATACGCCCAATCAACTCGTGTCAGCTACGATGTCTACATCATTCTCTCCCACCAATGAAGAACTCGACCCTGAGTTCTCTTCTGGATATAGAGGTTCGTCATCGGAGTAGAATGGGGATAAATCAGCTACATTAAAGGTTTTCGAAATCTTCATGCTTTCAGGAAGTCTGACCACATACGCATTATCATTTATCTTTGCAACAATCTTATAAGGGGCATACTTCTTTGGTTGCCATTTACTATAAGTGCCTACGGAAAAACGTTCTTTCCTTAAAAACACCATCACCTGATCTCCCACTTCAAAGAGCTTTTCCCTCCTATGCTTGTCTGCAGCTTTCTTATACTTCTCATTAGCTTTCTTAATCTTCTCTTTCACTTCAAATGCCACAGCTTGATGTTGTTTAGCCATATGTTTTACAGCTTCATTGAACTCTACACCTTTGGGCAAGAGAGCTAAATCCAATGCATGAGATGGCGCTTTTATATAGACCACTGAAAAAGGAGATTTCCTAGTAGTTCTATAGATGGAACTGTTGTAAGAAAATTCAGCTTAAGTAAGTGCCAAATCCCATTGTCTTGGTTTCTCTCCACAAATGCTTCGTATTAAGTTGCCAAGGGTCCTATTCGTCACCCCCGTTTGCCCATCGGTCTGAGGGTGGGCTATACTACTAAAATTGAGTGAGGAATTGAACATGTACTATAGTGTCCTCCAAAAGTGACTAAGAAAACTAGTATCCTTATATGATGTAATAGACTTGGGAACCCCATGCAACCTGATTACCTCCTTAAAGAATAACTTAGCAACACCCTATGCATTAACTAACTTCTTACAAGGGATGAAGTGAGCCATCTTGGAAAACTTGTCTACAACCACAAAAACAGTGTTAGCACCTTGTTGGGTACGAGGCAAACCTAAAACGAAATCCATAGACAGATCCTCCCAAATATTCTCAGGTACTGGTAGTGGAGTGTACAACACAGTATTATGAGAATGTCCTTTAGATTTCTGACAGATGTAACACCTTTGCACAATTCTCCTTACATCTCTTCTCAGTTGAGGCCAATGATATCTTGTTGCCACTGCCACCAAAGTTTTATCTCGCCCTAGATGTCCTACTAATTTTCCTCCATGTAGGTCCCTAATAAACTTTTCCCTCAAAGATGATTCAAGAATACAGAGTTGATTTCCTTTCATTATGTAACCCTCCAGGACATAGTAACTGTTACTGGGCTCTTGATCGATACACTTTTTCCATATTGTCCCGAAATCCACATCCTCCTCATATAGTTCCTTCATCTGCTCAAAACCTATCACCTTAGCCCTCATGGTGATCAATAAATCAGCTCTCCTACTCAATGCATCCGCCACCTTATTTTGAACTCTGGATTTTTCCATCAAGTGGAATGGAAACTTTTGTAGAAATTGGATCCATCTGGCATGCATGTCTTTACAGATGCATGTCTCACTACTCAGATGTTTTAGAGCTACACAATCTGAATACAAGATAAATTCTTTCCTTACAAAATAATGCTCCCACATCCTCAAAGCTCTAACCATGGAATAGAACTCTTTATCATAAGTGGACCAACTCCTCTTAGCTTCACAAAGCTTCTCACTATGAAAGGCCATAGGTCTCTTCTCCTAAGATAACACTGCTCCAATACCTACCCCACTGGCATCACAGTTTATCTCAAATAATTTTCTAAAGTCTGGTAACACCAACACCGGCACACTATACAATCTCTCCTTTAACATAGCAAACCTAGACTTAGCTTCTTCACCCCATTGAAACTTCCCCTTTTTCAAGAATTCAGTTAATGTGGTAGCGACAGTACTAAAATGCCGTATAAAGCGCCTATAAAATCCTGCCAACCCTAAAAAGCTCCTCAACTTAGTTATCGTCTTGGGAGTAGGCCAATCTCTAATAGCCCTTACCTTTTCTTCATCCACCGTTATTCCCCCACCACTCACTACAAAACCCAAGAATAGCAACTTCTTTGACATAAATATGCACTTCTTGAGATTGGCATAAAGCTTATTCTCTTTCAGCACAGTTAATACACTTCTCAAATGCACTAAGTGCTCATCCTCAGTCTTACTATATATTAAAATATCATCGAAATAAACCACTACAAATCTACCAACAAAAGGCTTAAGTACCCGATTCATTACACGCATGAAGGTACTGGGTGCATTATTGAGGCCGAATGGCATAACCAACCATTCATATAGCCCTTCCTTCATCTTAAAAGTGGTTTTCCATTCATCCCCAAGTCTGACTCGGATCTGATGGTATCCACTCCTAAGATCCACCATCAATATGGTGTTGGATGTTATGCAATGGAGGCAACCCCTTTGGTAGATCTTCTAGCACTACCTCTTTGAACTCTTCTAACACCCCCTTTACACCTTCTGGAACCTCCTCACTACTCACATCTTCTCCAGCATTCTTCACGACAAGTTCATGCATCACCCGGGATTCTTTTAGGTCCTCAACCATCTCCTTCTCTGACTAAGTGATTGTCAAAAAGGATTTTCCTCCAGCCCTTTGTGTTTTGGGTCATTTATCCGTCAAAGGCAGCAATGTGTATTTCATGACCCTTTCTCCAACTTATACTTATTTTCTTTTCCAGCATGTTGGGCATCCACATTAAACTACCATGGTCGCCTAAATAAGAAATGGCAGGCATCCATATCAATGATGTCACAATAAACTTCATCCTAATATTTGCCTATAGAGAAGGGAACCTGGCACCTCTCCTTCACCTCAATCCGCTCTGCTACCTTAATCCACCCTATGGTATAAGGGTTCAAATGTTTCTCTACTGGCAACTGGAGTTGCTTCACCACCTCTCTTCCGATTATATTCTCACAACTCCCACTTTCAACAATCAGGTCGAACACTCTCCCACCAATTGTGCACCTGGTGCAGAACAACTGGTGTCGCTGCGAACTACCCTCCTGCTTTGGTGCCAACATCATCCTTTTAACCACATAGCTTGGCTCCACCCCATCATCAACCTCATCATAATACTCATCCTCATCATCCGGTTCACAGCACACTTCCTCCTCTTCCTCCCTTTCGACAATATTTATAGTCCGTCGATTCGGACATTCGTTGGATCGGTGCCCCGGTTAATTACACCTATAACACTTCCCCAGAATTGGCTTAGCATATGGATTACTTTGCCTTGGGGTCTCTTTGATTTCAAGAAGTTTCTTTCCTTCAGCCTTATCTTCCTTCTTCTTTATCCCTCCAGCAGGCTTCTCAACTATTCCTCTATTCCTTTCACCAGCCACCCGATTGCCACTGCCAACACTATCATACCCATAATTCCTCTTGCCCCCACCAAGCCTAGTATTTTGTTCTTGAATCATCATCTAGGCTCTAAGGGCTAAATTCTTTGCCTCATTCACAGTTCTAAATACCGTCACCCCAATTTTATCCCTAATCTGGGGCTTCAACTAGTCGACAAATCGCGCTACTTACTGACCCTCGGTCTCCCTCAGATCATTCTTCTCTGCCAATCTCATGAACTTGGCGGTATATTCATGCACTGTCCTCTGTCCTTGACGACAGCGTTGGTACTACTGGAAGAGAATTTGCTCGTAGTCGGGTGGTAAAAAATCCCTCTACAGCAGGTTTTTCATGTGGTACCATGTTTTTATTGGCTGCTTTCCCTCTCTCTACTTCCTGTTCTACAAACAATCCCACTATGTAGATGCCCCTCCTTTAAACCTACATGCAACCAACCTCACCCTCCTATCCTCGAGTATCTCCAGATAGTCGAAGAATTTATCGACTTCTGCAAGCCAATCTAGGAAATCTTCTATATTAAGATTACCATTAAACGATGGAATATCTACCTTGAGACGGAAATCACTGCCACCTGCCTGATCGTATCCCTAGTAGTTTCTTCGATATCCACCACCATACTCCTGGTCAATTCTGTTGTCAATCCTGTGGTATCTTCCACCATCAACACCAACTCTCCTCTGTTGTTGCCCTCTCCTTCATAGGAAGTCACCCTTTTCCTTAGAAGAACTCTCATCTAGCCGTTGATTCCATTGATTTGCGGCTGCAGGTTGATTAACAGGACCGCTATGAGCGACTGCTACCTTTGGTCGATCTCCACCAACATCCCTGTTTCCATTGTGGCCCACCACCATGGCGTCGAAACGCGTCATCAGATCCTCCAAGCGCTGTTCTACACGCCTGAGCCTCTATTCCATGGCTTCGACCACTGCCCTTAGAGCCCATTGATTGACTCCTTGGACTTTCGCATCCCGATCTAGGTCGAGAACTCTACCGTCGTCAACACCGTTGTTAGCCAACATCTCCGTAGGAAATTGCCTTGCTCTAATACCAACTAATGTAACGTAGAAAGAGTAAAACACGAGACCAATTCTAGGATTGGACCTCGCGAATAAACGAAGAAAAATATGAGTTTATTCCTTAAAATTCTCAATTGCGTACAATCGAGGAAACGGAGAAAATTCCTTCTCCAAGTGTCTGTAATTCGATATATGATAAAAGCTAACCCTAAAAATGACCTATGAAACTATATATAGTCCTTAGGGGAATAGTTAAAAAGGAAATATATATGTACACATGGGAATATATATATATATATATGCACATTCGTCATGCGGCTTATACACGGCCATGTATAAAACCGTACATGTTTCTATAGATCTTCCAGACTCAACACACGACCGTGCCTTTATGCCGTGTATAAAGCCGTGTATGTTTTTGTGGATCTTCTAGACTCAACACACGGCCGTGCCTTTGTGCCGTGTATGTTTTTGGGAGCTTCCAGATACATTACACGGCCGTGCCTTGTAAAAGACACGCCCAATCAACCCGTGTCAGCTACGATGTCCACATTAACATGCATACATTTCTAAGACTCCCTTTTATAACTTGATCGTTTGGTCAAGCTACTTGAGCCGCTGTTTCTATACTGATAATATCTCTTCTCTTTTGGCCAATTCTACATACATACACACTTGCGTCCTTCATTTCTTGGACTTATCCACCCTAGCTTCTCTTCTTTCACTTCTTCCCTTCTGTTCCTTCTTTCCCCTTTTTCCTAATTCTTTTATCTTTTATTCTTTGCTACATACTTGCACTTCCAACATCATACACAAACACCGTACATCTACTCCACACATATACTCTCATGCACCTTCATGTTTCCCATACATCTGCACACACACATTTACCCACACATACACACATCTCCACATTCATACACTTACGCGCACACACCGACACATGCACTCTATACATTCATGCACACACATCGACACACACATACCTACACACCACACATACACGCGCACACACAACGCACATACATAACGCACACTCATATGTACATACACCATGGATACGTATCAACACACACACACATACACACACGTGTTCGCACATACACACACACACACACATACACATGGTTCAGCATACACACAATACACTAGCACTTCCTCCACACGATACACTTGCACATCCATACACACTTCACACATCGGATCACCTCCCTATCCCCACACACATCGCCAAGCTTTGATTTCCTTGGTTTTACTAAAACTTTTTGGGTATATTTTTAAATAATTTTTCCTTACCTAAAACTCAAGTAGAAATACATTATTACATACTATTCGAATTTAGGATACTCATATTTATAGTATTTCTAATTGATACGGTTAATTTCTAGGCTAAATACTAAAATTTTTACATATTTGATATTAGTACCTATACAAAACAAATAACTCTATTTTGCATAAACTTGGTCTTATTGAGTTGTACTCACCTCAAGAAACATGCTGGCTATCATGGATTGTCGATTAGAGGTCATATGTGAAAGTTATGAATTTTTTTGTTCGTTTTTCCTTTTTCCCTTTCTTTTTCTTTTCTTTTCTCTTGCATTCCTCACTGTCCCCTACTATCCTCCTCTATTTCTCTCTCGTTCTCATGGTTTCCGTAGCCTTCTTTCCCTTTTTATATTGTTCATTTTTTTCTGACTCATATCGCCATATGTATATATATATTTGTATGTTATATATCATAGTTATTTGTATTTTAATATTTTATGCGCGTACGACGTTATTTTTAATATTTTATTACAAAACTTTACATCTAAGCTAATTTGATTATTCTGAACATAAATATTTACTCTAAATTTTTATTTAAAATTCCTAAATCTATAATTTCGATTAATTTTATTATTTAACTTCATATTGTTCATGATTTATGTTTCGATGAATTTATTCTTTTAATTTAAATTGCACAAACTAAAATTATGACTTGCATTTATTTGTATTTATTTGTTTATATACCTATATACAGATATTTCTTTATTACTTTGTTTCCTAAATTTATTTAGTAATATATTTCATATAATTTGAAAATTTATGCTCGTTATCCTTTTTCCTTTGCATACAATTATTCTTTCTAATTTTTTTAAATCTCTATTTTTTATTGTTTGTTATACTTATCAAATGGATCTCATGTCTTCCTCATTTTTCTATTTTAAAAGCTATTATTATTTATCATAAGTTTTCAGTTATTCATAAATTATTAAAATAATATTAATGTATCACGATTTTTAAAATTTTTCTTCATAATTTTCTCAAAATTTTTAATATTGCAAAATTGTCATTCTCGCTACCCCGACCTAGAAGTATCTATTATTCCACTTATTTTCTTTAATTTTTATATAATTTTTCGAAATTTTCAGGACATTACAAACATCATTGTAGAAACGAATAGCATGTTACAGGATGACTTTATATTTGATGATTTAATCAACCTAAAGGCTTAGCTCCAAAGTTGATTATATTTAGGTAATAAATTAAAAATGTTCCACAAAGTTAGTTAATATATCCAAGGAATTTGAAATTCTAATCAGTTTAAAGATTAAAATTAAAGTTAGTTCAAACCTGATGAAACAAAGTATGTCTGATGAAGATTTATACTTTATTAAAAATCTAAAGCCGCACTTGAGGAGCAAAAAATATTAAAAAAGGTTAATAGCCAAAATACATTTATATTTTTAAGGGATATGAAGTCAACCATAGTTTTGAAGATATTAGCTATGCACTTCACTAACAACATGGGATTAGTCAACGAACATTTTTGAATTAGATATAAATAGCAAAATATCTAGAACAAGTCCTATCTCCAACATTTAGGTTAGCCTCTTCTAGCCATTACATGTTCTGAAGTAATATACCCTTGGCGTATACAACACGGAAAAAATAACTCAGCATTCTCTATAAAAAAAATTCCATTACATTTCGTTTTTATTTTGTACTAAACTTAGTGAAGGTGATAAGAATCGGATTCTCATAAGACCAATCACCAGAGCCTAAGCTAAGGGTTTACAAAATCTAGCTATGAGGATCCTCCATGAACAATTAAACCCTAAAGATGTTAATTTAGTATCTACTTTTGTATCACATAATTATTGTGCATTCCGACAGGTACATTTATCGGTTCTACAAGATGGCAAATAGAAACGTGCTAATGATCAAATTGGGGACATTTTTGGACTCATATCCAACGGTCCATAATGTGTCCACTTGACTTAAAGAACTGGCTACTTAAAGACCATCTTTTGCACTTGTAATTATCATTATTGAACCGACCATTTTTGTTCATTTTTTGAACTTGTAATTTGTTTTTAGAATAGATCACTTAGTGGCATATGTGTAATTTTTCGACTTTTTTAACTTAATTAGAGTAAGTATAAATACTTGCTAACTAGGGTTTTTAGGGAATTTTTAACATTTTTGATAAAAAAAATACACTTATTGTCGTGAGGGGTTTCCTTCCATTGCAATTGATCTCTTATCAATTTCATTTGTGAAATTGTGGCAAGAACCAACTAGAGTGATTGTGAGTAATATCAATTATCTCTTGTTGATTTACAAATTGTGTTTAGTGAGTAATATCTAGATGCAATTTGTTGGTTACTTATCCATATCCACGTGAATTAGGGTTCATATTTTCAAATTTGCATAAAGTCAATTTGAGATTGAATTCTAATTCTTTTCCATTGTCTTCTATTGGTATTGATACAATTGTTTGTTCCATATATCAATTTATTGTATAAGCTCGTAAATTAGATTCTACTTTGAAGTGATTTTGACACGCCATTTTGATTGAGGAATTTGGTTGTTCATGTATTTGCATTGGTGTTCATGTGCTTTAGATTTTGAGCACATCATATTTTGGTATTAGAGCAAGTTGTTTCTTACAATTAGGGTTCACGTGGCCATTATTCATCACACCATTTTTATGAACTTGGTTTGGTTGAATTCTTCAATTGGTTTGTGTTCATGTGCTTGGAATTCAAGCACATTAGGAGGTTACATTACCATTGATTTTTTTTTTTTTTTGTGAGAGCTAGATTACAAATATACTCTAAATTTAGAGATAGCTAAGTAATAGCTTGAAGTCTAATGGAGTGAAGTGTGATCGCTATTTATAAATCTCATTTTATGATTGGATATAGTGGAACATATTGATGTAGAATATCAAGTCCTTAGCTTAGAGTTGGAAGAGAAGACTGACACTTGAGCTGAAAGCTCTATAAATCATTGAGCAAACCTCTCTTTCTCTACTCTTTTATTTTTGTGCATTTAATTATCTATTGTGTTTGTAGAGTAAATTCAAAGCCATAATTTACAAGCAACTAATTGAGGAAACAATCCAATTTTTAAAGAAAGTCTTTTTTTTTTTTTCAATCAATTCACTCCCCCTTCTTAGTTACTTTTTAGGACCAACAATTGGTATCAGAGCGGGTCTCTTATATTGAAGTGAGTGATCCATTTTATCATAGTTGAGAATAACATTGTAATTAATTAAGCTTCATACTTTGATGGCGCAAATTACTTATAATGGAAAATGTGCATGTCCACTTATATTAAGGCTAATGACTATGCTTCATGGTAGGTGATCAATATTGGAGACAATCAAGTGATAAGAATGTATAATGCTAAGTTCACCAAGGTCGAACTAAAGCTCATCAAGCAAAATAATATGGCTAAGAATATGCTTCTCACTACTATAGCATCATTTGGATTTTACTTGATTTCTTCATGTGACACAACTAAAGAAATATGGGATACTCTATCTGAAACATATGAAGGAATAAATACGATTAAGGAAACAAAAATTAATTCTTTATTGTAGAGATATGAATTATTTAAAATTAAATTTGATGAGAAAATTAAATATTCTTTCAATTGTTTTACTGGTATAACTAATGAGCTAACCTCTCTTAGAAAGAAAATAAAAGATCCTAATCTTATTAGGAAAGTATTGTGGATCTTACCAAAGCTATGGGATGCCAAGAAGACTACTATAGAAGAAACACAAGATCTAAACAAGCTCACACTTAGTCAATTAAGGGAGAAGCTGATAGCATATGAATCTCCTCTAAACATAACTAAAGAATCCAACAATAGCACAAGCAATCGCATTCAAAGTGAAGAAAATAGTTGCTAAAGAGTCTAATTCTAATGAGGATAATGTTGATGATGACATCAATATGCTTGCAAAAAGATTCAACAAGCTAATGAAAAAGAAAGATAAGAAATTTAAAAACTTTAGCAAATATAACAAATATGATGCAAGAAAAAACTTTAAGGAGAAGGAAGAGAAGAAAGAGATCACATGTTATGAATGTAAGAAACTTGGACATATCAAATACAAGTGCCCAGTTCTTATAAAGAAGATGGAAAAATTAAAGAAGAAAAGCTAAGCAATGATGGCAACTTAAAGTGACCTAGACAAGTCAGAAGTTGTAAGTGAAGATGAGAAAGAAGTCAATCTATGTTTAATGGCTACATCTAAGGTAAATCTCGAATTTGAAGTTGACATATTAGATAATGAAATGTATGTTGAGATGAAAAAGTTGTTAAAAGCTCTTAAAAGGGCAAACATAAAGATATCTAAGTTAGAATAAAAAGTAAAGCCTTGAAAAATGGAAAAGATGTTTTAAGTCAAATAAACAAACTACTTGTTAACGAAAATGACATCTTGAAGAATGATAATGGGAAAATGCATATTAATTTTGATGCTTTAAGAAAAGAAAATGGTGTTTTGAAGGATGAAATTGAAGATTTAAAAGTTAGAATCAAAGATCTATCATAAACAATTAAGAAAACCTTCAATAAATTTAATAAAAGTGACAAAAAACTAGACATGACCATAAGTAGTTAAAGACCTGCAAGTATTAAACATGGACTTGGATATGAGCATGGTAACTCTTCTAATGATATGAAAAAGATTGTGTTTGCTAGAGGAAGTGAATTTGTGGATGCTCAAGTTATTAAAAATAAAAAAACTAGTTAAAAAGAACTCAAACAATTGCAGTAGATGATACTTTAGAAAGTACCTTCAACAACATAAGTATCCACTTAGAGGATACCTCAAAGATAATAGGTATGGATATGATAAATGGTATCTAAGAAAAAACTATCAATATCAAGTAAATCAAAGGTATAATACATCTTCTTATGCGTGTTTCTTTTGTAATAAAGTAGGCCACATAGAAAAGTACAACTTTTACAAAAGAAACAAGCTCAGTACACATCAAGTTAAGAAATAAGAAAAGACGAGCTTGACATATGAAGGACCTAAGTTGGTTTAGGTTCTTAAAAGGGTTCGATCACCTTTCTTGTATGATTATAGGGACAAGGAACAAAAATAAAAGGCACTTGGTACCTGGAAAGTAGATGTTTAAGCCATATGATAGGAGATGCATCCTTGTTTACTAACATAATGTAGAAGAAAAAAGGATATACAAGATTTAGAAATGATAGCAGAGGTAAAATTATAGGAATAGTTATAATTGGTCATCTTCAATATTTGATTGAAAATGTTTATTTGGTGAAAGGACTAAAACATAATCTTTTAAGTATAAGCTAATTATGTGATAGAGGTTATAGAATGATCATTGAAAAGAGTAAATGTTATGCTTACAATACTAAAGGAGTAAATTTTTTAAAAGGATTTAGGAAAAGGAACATATATCTGATTACACTCTCTTATATGAATAATGACCATAAATGAAAATATACATGATTGGCATAAAAAGCTTGGTCATGTGAACTTTAATCAACTACAAAAACATTCTAAAAAGAATCCTATTATTGGTTTGCCTAGAATTAACGTAAAGTATGATTTTAAATATAAACCTTGTTTATAGAAAAAAAATGGTTTTTATTATAGATAAAAGTAAAAATATGATTTCTACAAAAAGATCACTTGAACTATTACACCTTGATATACTTAGACCTACAATAATTTTAAGTTTAGGAGGAAAAAAAAATTAGACTTGTGATTATTGATGATTTTTCAAGGTATATGTGGGTATTCTTTCTAAAACATAAGTCAGACACTTTTGATATGTTTGAAATTTTTGTGAAACAAATACAAAATAAGAATGGATATTCTATTATTGCTTTAAGAATCGATCATGGCAAATAATTTGACAATACCTTATTTGTAAAATTTTGTTAACAACATGAAATATATCATAATTTTTCAACACCATATACACCGCAACAAAATGGAGTAGTTGAAAGAAAAAAATAGGACAATGCAATAAATGACATGTTCTATGTTAAATGAAAGTAGAATAGCTGAATATTTTTAGGCTAAGGCTGTTGCAGCTACTTGGTATATAATGAATAGAGTGAGTATTCAACTTAGTACTACGAAAATTTTATACGAACTGTTCCGCGGTAGAAGACCATCTTTTTCATACTTTCATGTGTTTAGATGTACATGTTTTTTGAAAAAGAATGCAAATAATCTTAGCAAGTTTGATGAATGATCAGATGAAGCAATCATTTTAGGATATTCACAAAATGGTAAAGCTTATTTTGTTTTCAATAAAATAACAAAAGTAGTTGAAGATTCTATCAATGTACGTTTTCTTGATGAAGTGAAAGATGATTCTAATGATGATGAAGTGTTTATGCCTGTCATGGAAGATAAGAATAATAAATCTAAATTTAATATAGATAAAAAGGAAGAGCCATCTTATGAAATCTTAAAATCTAATAACTTAGAGACTAAAGTAGAAGGTAATTCAGAAGTTAATCTAGAAGGTAATCCCGAAAGTTCAAAAACTTGGAAGTATAAATCATCTCATCCCTCTAATTTAATTATTGACAATATAGATTGAGGAATGAAAACTAGATCGAAGATGCAAGAACTTGAAAATCATTTTGCATTGTTGTCTAAATTTAAGCCAAATAATATTGATGAAGCATTAAATGATAGTAATTGGATTAATGCAATGTAGGAAGAATTAAGCTAATTCCAAAGAAATAAAGTTTGGAATCTAGTACCTAGACCTCAAAATAAGTCAATAATAGGCACCGAATGGGTTCTTAAAAATAAACTAAATGAACATATAAAGATTATTAGAAATAAAGCTAGGCTAGTAGCGAAGGGATAGATTATGATGAAACCTATGCTCCTATTGCTAGACTAAAAGCTATACGACTCTTACTTTCTTATACTTGTTTTAAAGGTTTTAAGTTGTTCCAAATGGATGTGAAAAATGCTTTCTTGAATGGCTATATCAAAGAAAAAGTGTATGTTTGATACGAACAACGCCAACCCGTGACGAAACCCAATACCAATACATTCGGAAATTCGTTGCCTAAGACGCCCAAACACCTAATGTGGAAACCGCGACCCGTTGTCTATAAGCGAGACAAGAACCTTGGTATAAAGTGAAGACGCCACAATCGGGTATGAAAGACCGATTGATAAGTCGGGGATGAACGCTACGGAAATCAATCCGATAAGTTCGGTTTAGTTCATGAAAAACCAAGAGAGGTGCCTCTCAAAGATGTTTAATATTCAAAGATGTCTTATCTCTAATGTTCTAAACCCTAGGAGCTTTTATACTAGGGTTACAATTCATGTAAAAACAAGTCCAAAACGACGTATTTTAGTTAAGTGACATAAAAACGCGAAACAGAAAAAGCTGGCCGACAAGGGATACACGGCCTGCGTACACACCCGTGTACTTTGACCGTGTACTTGTCTGTGTAACTTCTGGCAAAATACACGCCCGTGTACTTTGACCGTATATCTTTCTATGCAACTTCTGGCAACATACACGCCCGTGTACTTTAGTTGTGTATCTTTCCGTGGATTTGCTTGACTCCATACATGGTCGTGCCATTTAACTGTGTATCTAGCCGTGTATGATTCTGTGCAATCTTGAGAGTCCTACATGGCCGTGCCTTGAAAGTACACACCCTCTTCAACCCGTGTCCAATATAACTTGTACAAAAGCAAGGGTCTTCCCATGGTTGTTCCAATCCGTTCCAACTTCATGATTGCTCCAATCCTTTCTGGCTTCATGGACAACCTTTATCAACCCGTTAAGTACTTCCTTGAATTGTTTTGCTTGATTTCTTTTGATCGGTCCAGGTGGCACTTCAAGAGGATCCACATTTCTTCTTCCGGCTTGGCTCTCATCATGGATCTCATCATTCCCCTCCTCTTGAAAAGGATTTGTTCTCAAATCATTGCCTGCATCAATTGGACTTAGATCAGTAACATTAAACATGACATTTATTGGATACTCACCTGGTAAATTTTTCTTGTATGCATTATCATTGATTCTCTCAAGCATCTGAAATGGACCGTCCCTTTTAGGGTTCAACTTGGATCTCCTCTGCAATGGAAAAATCTCCTTGCGAAAATGCACCCAAACCCAATCTCCAGGCTGAAAATTCATTAGTCTCCTGCCCTTATTCACCCTTAAAACGACCCTGAAATTTTGTTTTTCAATCCTACTCTTTACTTGTGCATGTCGCTTCCTCACGAAGTCTGCCTTAGAATCAGCATCAAAACTCACAAACTTGTTAAATGGCAATGACAATAAATAATTAGGATTTAGTAGGTTAAAACCAAACACAATCTCAAATGGTGAACAATGAATAATGCTATTTAAAGCCCTATTACATGCAAACTCCACAAATGGTAGACAATCCTTCCAAGTCCTAATGTTCTTCTCTATGATTGCCCCTAACAATTGAATTAAAGTCCTATTAACCACATCAACTTGCCCATCAGTTTGTGGGTGACAGCTAGTCGAAAACATTAGTTTAGTTCCCCACTTTTCCCACAATACTCTCCAACAATGACTCGAAATCTTTACATCCCAATCACTAACAATGCTACTAGGTATACCATGCAGACGCACTACCTCTCTAAAGAACAAATCAACAATGTGTATAGCATCATTAGTTTTATGACAAGAATTGAAATGAACCATTTTAGAAATCCTACCCACATCCGCAACAATAGAATCTCGACCATGCTTAGGCCTAAATAATCCTAACACAAAATCTATGGACATGTCTATCCAAGGCTCATGAGAAATGACACTATACTCATATAACCAATCTAAGAAGTCATCTAAACAAGGAATGGGATGACGATACTTTACCGTAATGTTGTTGATGGCGCGACAGTCAACACACATTCTCCATGAACCATCCTTCTTAGGCACCAACATCACAGGCACTGCATATGGTCCCATGCCTTCTCTCACGTATCCCTTCTCCATTAATTCATCAAATGGCCTTTGGAGTTCCTTCGGAAAGACATTTTCAAAGTCCTGCACAAGAGACACAACCACACTAGGCAAAGCATTAGATAATTCGTTAGTAATCAAACATGTTTCATTGAAATCCAGCAACAACATAGGTTGCTTCATTACCAACGCTCTCCTCACTACACTCACTCTTGCCACACAACTCTCCTTTTGCAAGGCTGCCCTCTCCTTTTCACTCACCACCAAAGTTGATTCCCCTTCAACTTGGCCTCTCACACTCTTTCCAGCCTTCCTCTCATTTTCCTTTTGATCTTGACTTTTATATTTTTTTTTTCATCTCATTGTCTTTTGCTCTCTCACTCTTACTCTGCTTTTCACTCACCTTATATTTTGCAAAAGACTGTTGTAGCTGCAATTGGTCCTCATACACTTGTTTAGGTGTTAAAGGTTTAAGGTTAAAATTTTTTCCTTGGTGAACAAGCGTATACTTGTTAGAAAAGCCATCATGAACAACCTTCCTATCAAATTGCCATGGCCTCCCCAACAACACATGACATGCTTGCATTGGCACTACATCGCATAACACCTCATCCTCATATCTTCCAATGCGAAAACCAATCAAGGCTTGCTTACTCACCTTAGTCTCACCACTATCATTCAACCACTGCAATTTATATGGACTAGGGTGTCTAACAGTTTTAAGCCCCAGCCTCTCAATAATAAAATTGCTCACTACATTGGTGCAACTTCCCCCATCAATAATCAAACTACAAATGTGATCTCCTAGATAACATCTAGTATGAAATATACTCTCCCTTTGCACCTCCTCTTCTTCCTTCACTTGCACATCCAGTGCTCGCTTCACTACTGCCACTAGCCTTCCCATTGCAGGCTCCTCATCATCACTAGCATCCTCTAATGGAGGCATATCATCTTCTTCACTATCCCCCTCAGTCTCATATTCACCATCATCATCCAAAATCATCACGCGCTTATTTGGACATTGACTAGAAATATGGCCTTTACCTTGACATTTAAAACATCTAATGTCACGATTTCTAGAAGTAGAAGATTCAGGGTTACCTTGATTACTAGGAGTAGAACCCGCTTGCCTCAGCTCCCCTTTTGGTTTGGTGGGTAAAGGCTTTTCTTCCTTCTTCCATTGATTAGTCTTCCAAGTGGATGAACCATTACCCTGTTGAAACCGTGCATTACTACTACCCTTCCGCTTGTGTTGGTTCTCAACCTTTATAGCCATATGGACCATATCCTCCAATTCTACATAATGCTGCAATTCAACCACATTTTGGATTTCTCTATTCAACCCAGCTAGAAATCTAGCCATTGTAGCCTCTCTATCCTTTTCTACATTCGCCCTAATCATAGTGACTTCCATCTCCTTAAAATACTCATCTACACTTCGGCTTTCCTGCCTTAGAGTTTGCAACTTGTTGTGCAATTCATGATAGTAATATGCAGGTACAAACCACTTCTTCATCTCTTCCCAAGACTCAATAGGTGGCTCGCCACTCCTTCTCCTATTCAACATTAATTGATCCCACCACACTATAGCATAATCTGAAAATTCAATGGCAGCAAGTTTTACCTTCTTTCTCCCACTATAGTTGTGACAATCAAACACCATCTCTACCTTCTTCTCCCACTCTAAATACGCCTCGGGGTCATTCTTCCCTTGGAAAGGAGGAATCTTCATCTTTATGCTACTCAATTGATCATCCTCTCTATTCTTATCTCCTCTATCTTCTCAATCTCTAGTTCCTCTATTCCGACCACTATATCCTCTATAACTCCCGACAAAAGGCTCATCAAAGTCATCATCCGACATCTCATCTCCACCCCTTGGTACTCTCCTAGAACGACTCTCCCTCTTACGCCCTTGGAATACATTTGTGGATTGCTCTAGTCTTTGCTCTACCGTCTCATGAATTTGTTCCATTCCCTCTTGGAACATCCTCTTCATTTCTCCCCTCAACGCCTCAATTACTAGCCTAGCATCAAACCTTCCCCTCTCACCTTCAGGAGAATGTTGTCTCGACATAGTTCCTGCAGAAAAGATTAGTACAACACAAATATATATATGATCAAACCTCACGATACACTCCCTTACGTGTTTCGCTCAAATGATGATATCACACAGTCACTCGTGTATTCTCACAAATAATGATGATGTCAACTCGCCAATTTCCTCTTCTCAATTCTCTTGGAACTAACCCGAACTATACCAATTTCCTTCCGTAGAATTCAAAACAACTCTAGGGTGCGTAATTTTTTTCCTCTATTTTTCTATCCGATTTTTTTTTTTGTTTTTCTCGATTGTTGCTCTTGATCACGTTATTCTTTGCTTTTCTTTTCCCTTCTTTTTTTTTTGACGTGACTTTTTACTCGTTTTTTTTTTTTTTTTTTTTTGGAATCAACTAGTAAACACTACACTATCAAAAGACAATTAATATTGCAGAATTGAACACGATAATTGATATGAACAATTGGAGTTAGTGTTTTTGATATTACCTTCCTGAATCGAACTTGATGTTTTTGACAAACCTAGGCTTTGATACCAAACTGATACGAACAACGCCAACCCGTGACGAAACCCAATACCAATACATTCGGAAATTCGTTGCCTAAGACGCCCAAACACCTAATGTGGAAATCGCGACCCGTTGTCTATAAGCGAGACAAGAACCATGGTATAAAGTGAAGACACCACAATCGGGGATGAAAGACCGATTGATAAGTCGGGGATGAACGCCACGAAAATCAATCCGATAAGTTCGGTTTAGTTCATGAAGAACCAAGAGAGGTGCCTCTCAAAGATGTTTAATATTCAAAGATGTCTTATCTCTAATGTTCTAAACCCTAGGAGCTTTTATACTAAGGTTACAATTCGTGTAAAAACAAGTCCAAAACGACGTAGTTTAGTTAAGTGACATAAAAACGCGAAACAGAAAAAGCTGGTCGACAGGGGATACACGGCCTGTGTACACGCCTGTGTACTTTGACCGTGTACTTGTCTGTGCAACTTCTGGCAACATACATGCCCGTGTACTTTGACCGTGTATCTTTCTGTGCAACTTTTGGCAACATACACGCTCGTGTACTTTAGCCGTGTATCTTTCTGTGGATTTGCTTGACTCCATACACGGCCGTGCCTTTTAACCGTGTATCTAGCCGTGTATGATTCTGTGCAATCTTGAGAGTCCTACACGGTCGTGCCTTGAAAGTACACGCCCTCTTCAACTCGTGTCCAATATAACTTGTACAAAAGCAAGGGTCTTCCCATGGTTGTTCCAATCCGTTCCAACTTCATGATTGCTCCAATCATTTCCAGCTTCATGGACAACCTTTATCAACCCGTTAAGTACTTCCTTGAATCATTTTGCTTGATTTTTTTTGATCGGTCCAGGTGGCACTTCAAGAGGATCCACATTTCTTCTTCCGGCTTGGCTCTCATCATAGATCTCATCAATGTTGAACAACCTCCAGGATTTGTGGATCCTTTTAAGCATGAGTATGTTTTTAAGTTAAGAAATGTTTGTATGGTCTTAAACAAGCACCAAGAGCTTGGTATGAGAGACACGGTGAGAATCTGATCTCTAGTGGTTATCAAAGATGTATGATTGACACGACTTTATTCTAGAAGCATTATGATAATGATATATTAGTTGTACAAATCTATGTAGATGACATAATATTTGGATTGACTAATGAAAAATATTGTCAAGAGTTTGCAAAGTTTATGCAAGTTGAATTTGAAATGTCAATGATGGGTGACTTGAACTTCTTCTTGGGTCTACAAATTAAGCAAACAATTAAAGGAATTTTTATTCATTAAGAAAAGTATACTAGACAAACATTAAAAAATTTTGGATATGAAAATTCAAAGGAAGTAGCTACCCCAACGAGTTCTTCTAGTAGGTTAAATTTTGATTCTCAAGGTAAGAAAATCAATGAAAAATTATACAGAAGTTTAATTAGTTCACTTTTGTATTTGACTGCATCCAAACCAGATATTTTGTTTCTTGTTTGTATTTGTACAACATTTCTAAGTAATCCAACTAAAACACATTTAAAAGCTTTTAAAAGAATTTTCAAGTACATTACATGCATTGTAAAATTTAGAATCCGATATCCCAAAAATCAAAGGTTTGAATTAATTAGGTACTCAAATGCTGATTATGTAGGATGCAAAGTGGAGATAGAAAAAGTACTTCTATCACTTATCAATTCTTAGGAGATTAACTAATTTCTTAGTCTTCTAAGAAATAGAACTCAGTTACTCTATCAACAGCAAAAGCTAAATATGTCTCGATTGGAAATTGTTGTGCACAAATTCTTTGGATAAAACAATAATTACAAGATTATAGATTAATATATAAAAATATTCCTATAAGATATGATAATACAAGTATTATAAATTTGATAGAAAATCCTATGCATCATTCAAGATCTAAACATATAGAAATTAGACATCATTTTATTAGGGATCATGTTGCAAATGGAAATATTAATATTGAATTTGTTTCTACTGAAAATCAATATTCAAATATTTGTACAAAACTATTAGATAAAAATAGTTTTGGACTATTAGGGAATGAAATTGATATGTGTAATTCTTTTTGATGTATTTATTTTATATTTTCTACATGTGTTTTAAATATGAATAACAATAAATAAAAAGTACATTATTTTTGGAAAATAAGAAAATTAAAAGATCTTCATAGCCGTTGAAGCACTCCTCCCAATTCTTTCAAATCAGAAACTGATTTTGAGAATAACCTTTATCCCTCTAAAAAACTATATGTTAAAACCAACTAAACTCTAGGCTTCCTCTTGATTGAATTTTAAAAAGGAAACTTAAACACTATTCAATTTCAAATTCAAAACCTAAAGTGGCTCTAAGAAAATCCTTAGAATAGCGTCTAAAGGTTTCAAGTCCAAGAAAAACAAAGAAACCATCACTAGTAGGGACAAATATTCTAATTTTGGGCAAATGGTGTCTTTAGATGAAAATATCTAGAAAAAGAAGGAAATAAGGTTAAAAAAAGTTCACAACCAGGTTAAGGAGATGTCTGACAAGGAGGAAAGTAAGAATGAAAAAATGGTTAGTGAAAATGAGTCCATCGGAAATGGTTCTAAGAATGATGACATGGAATCGAGCTCTAACACTAAAACTGACTTTAAAGAATTAGAAGAGAAGGAACCAAAATTAGAAAAGAAGGAAAAGATGAAGAAGTTAAAATCCTCTTCTAAATCAATATCCAACAACCCTCTACCAAAGAAAATGAAATGGACCTCAAACATTATATTGGAATGTTCTTTTATAGACTCAAAATTTTTTAGAAATAATGGCTTTTACTAGGATCATTAGTAAGATCAGATAAGATGTAAAGATTTGTGTAGTGTAATTGATAATGTGGATGGGGATTTGGTAAGAGAGTTATAATAATTTGGAAATGTTTGAAGGTTTAGTTTTGAAATAAAAAATTTCAAGAAAGTCTGTGAAGGTTAATAGGAAATTTTTCATTAAATCTTTAATATGAAAGATGAAAAACATGATGATAGGTTGATCAATCCTACTAAAAATGAGGTTTTTAAGGAGATCAATGATGGAGTTGGAAATTTTGTAGAAAAAGATATATTTTCTATAGAATTTCAATTGCTTATAAGACTTTGGCATAAAATTGTTACAAATTGCGTATTGCCAAAGCATGGAAGTAAGAAGAAATTAAAAAGAAATTGAAAATTGATATGCTTAGTAGGATATTAAAGCACATGTGGAGGATAAGAGGATACAGGCTTTATTGAAACCTTTTGATGAAAATGCTCAATTTCAAGAAACTTATGCTCAATTTCAAGAAACTTAGTCTACCAAAGAAGACTAAGTCACCAATCGAATTGAAAAGGATTGGTTAAACAAATATGAGACATATGAATATTCTTTTGAAGAAAAAGTTTTGGTTTTCAAATGATGGAGCATGGTGTAGACATCCTAAATTTAGTAAGGTTAAGTTTGATTGGAAGAAGGTGATGGCAATTATTGAGGGGGAGTTTTCGTTAGACTCAAAAAGTGGTTTAGAGGATTTTTAATAACTTGGAAAGGAGGCAAACATACTCCCTAAGAGAGTTGGCAAGGAAGAAGGAGAAGAAGAAGAAGAAGAAGAAGAAGTTTAACATTAGAACTAGAGGGAAATTTGAAATCAATGAAGGAAAGGAGGCTCATGAAGATGATGAGTCAGAAAGTGACTTAGAAGGCTGTTAAACCACTTGGAGAATCTTTAAGACTTAACCTCAATGTTGACCTTGTTAATCTAATGGAGAAAAGGTTTACTAAAATGAGGAAGAACCTTCAAAAATCAGTATTGGATGCATTGAAAGGTTTTGAAAAATCTAATCCAAAACATCCTACACACTAATCCTTCATCACCATCCCTTAAACCAGTTAGACCATCCTCTCCTAGATAGAGTCCTATTGCTTTAAAAGATAATGTAGAATAGGACAAAAAATCTACACTAACTTCTCCTACTACCTCAAATGTTAAGTCATCATCACCTCAAGTTCAAACCATTTCTCAAAGGAATCCAGATAAATCAGCACCAAACATGCATTTCATTCTTTGCTAACCTCTAGATTTCAACATTTCCAATCTCAACAACCTAAAGATACTTTTACTCCAAGAAAGTTTGGAAGATTTAAAAGATGTTCTAGAAAATCTATTAAGAAAACTATTGCAGAGAAAAATTGGTTGATATTTATACTATTAAGACTATATTGTTATCTTGTTATGTGTTTTTATTACTACATTTACTTTTAATGTAGAATCTTCCTTATGCTGCTATTGCATTCTTATTAATGATCTCAATTATTAATTTTAATTTTCTTATTTTCTAATTTTTCTACTAATAACAAAAAAGGAGGAGAAAAATATGTGTGAAAAATAAACAAAAACTCAAAGTATTATAAAGAAAAAGAATATGAAAAGTTGAATAAATGTTTTAAATATTTTTGTCTATGAAGGGTTTTGTTATCATCAAAAAGGGGGAGAATGTTAAGTTCTCTAGATAATAATTTTGATGATAACAAAAAGCTAAGATTACTAAGTAAGTTATTAAGTGTAGAAATAAATAATGCATACATAATTCAGTTTAATCTCTCGAAATAGAAGTTTTTTCCTTGAGTTTTTACTTAGAAGGTAACTTAGAGACTGACTTAAAGAGTAGACCTATTGTATAACTCTCAAACTTTTAGTCAGAAGGTAACTTAAAGAATGACTCAAAGAGTAGACCTATTACACTAACATAACTATAGAAACGAATAGCATGTTAGAGGATGACTTTATATTTGAAGATTTAATCAACTTAAAGGCTTAGCTCTAAAGTTAAATGTATTTAGGTTATACATTCAAAATGTTCCACAAAGTTGGTTCATATATCTAGGGGATTTGAAATTTTAATTAGTTTAAAGATTAAAATTAAAGTTAGTATAGATCTGACAAAGCAAAGTATGTTTGATGAAGATTTATATTTTTCAAAATCTAAAGCCACACTTGAGGAGTAGGAAATATTAAAAAAGGATAATAGCTGAGATGCATTTATATTTTTAAGGGATATGAACTCAACCGTAGTTTTGAAGATATTATCTACGCTCTTCGCTAATAACATGGAATTGATCAAGGAAAATTTTTAAATTAGAGATAAACAGTAAAATATTTGAAACAAATCCTATCTCCAATGTTTAGCTTATCTTCTTTTAGTGGTTGTATGGTCAGAAGTAATATACCTTTAGCATTTAAGAAGAATAGAACACAACATAACACGAAAAAAATAACTCAGTGTTCTCTATAAAAAAAATTCTATTACATTTCATTTTTATTTTGTACCAAATGTAGTGAGGATTACATTATCATTATTCCTCATTGATTTTTTATTTTTTATTTATTTTTTGTGAGGGCTAGATTACAAATAGGCTTTGAGTTTAAAGATAGCTAAGTAATAGCTTGAAGTCTAACAGAGTGAATTGTGACCACTATTTGTAAATCTCATTTCATGATTAGATATAGGAGAATATATTGGAGTAGAATATCGGTCCCCAACATGGAGTTGGAAGAGAGGATTGATGCATGAGATGGAGCATCTATAAATCATTGCATAAACTTCTCTTACTCTACTCTTCTATTTTTATGCATTTAATTATCTATTGTGCTTGCAAAGAAAATTCAAAGCCATAATTAACAAGCAACTAATTGGTGATGCGATCTGATTTTTTATGAATTTTTTTTTTAACCAATTCACCCCTCCTCTTGGTTACTTTTCAAGACCAACACATCAATTATTGAAAGTGTTTTCCTTGTTGATCTTAATATTCAAAGTGTTCTAATTGTGGTGATCATTAATTATTCTTAGTGACATATTGGTGGATTAATTAAACCTTCTTTGATTTCTATAAACTATGGGTAACATTGATTGTGGAAAAGAAAATGTAGCCTATACGATGCATTGTTAAGGATATGTGTAAGCAGAGACAATTTTGCATGTTTGAAAAAGTTAGTTGGAATTTTTGAGATTACCAAATTTAAAAGTTTACACACATGTTAAGCACAACTATAAGCCAGGATCACCTTTAGGTAAACTACACCAATATATCACATTGTCTTATTTAAGAAGTACATAACTCACAAAACGTGAACGAACTAGATGTTCAAACTTGCTTTTGTAAGCAATATAGCTATATTTTTGTGATGAAGAGGGTTCAAGAGGTTAAGTAAAAGGTTGTTGGACAGGTATATGTCAAGTGTAATGAATATTTTGTGCTTCCACATATATTAAATGTTACCTAATAGGCCAATATGGATATCAAAGTTCATTAGATTTTGGTTATGCAATGAATACGACATTCATGTTATATTAGATAGTCTTCCAAGCCTTTAGACCATGCATTAAGGATTTCTTACATTATAGGTACCATAAAAAATTTATTTTTATTTTTATTTTTAATTTATTAAACTTATTAGTTCTTTTTACCTTAAAATCTACAATCAAACTTTTTGTTTGTTTTTCAGCTATTTATTAGCATTCATGGTATGTTTTACTATAGGAAGTATTAACATAAGTTAATGATAGCAACTAGCCTGAATGATGCAAACCACGTTATCATATTAGTATTACATTGGTAAATGAGGAGTTTGCTAATAGTTAAGATGGTTCTTATGAAACTTATACTCCTATGTGGTAAATTAATGTGCCAAAAACATTTGTTTAGATTTTAACTACCATGCTAGTTTGATTGTAATGCTACCTACCAGGATCATTGTTAGTGGTAGAAACCATGGCTCCAATGTAGTGTTATTGAGCATGAGAGCACTTTCTCTACATTGCTTTGTTGTAGTGTAGGTTGTATTAGTTGAGAGGAGGCCACTCTTATATTAAAGGAGGGCTAATTTTAGCTTTACAATCGTGTCCATTTATGTTATTTCACAATGCATATACATTTTGGCCACTTAGTTTCAAGGCAAGTATTTCATAATGCTTTTGCATATTATTCCTTTTTTTCAATGTTCCATTGTACTAATTATTGAGTATATAGATTTTTTATTGCTCATACACTTCTAACATTATGGTTAAGACTGCAATTGTACTATCATGTAAGACAAGATGTATGACACATATAGATACCTTTGATTTGCTTATACATTGTGGAACTCTACTTCCTTAGTTAGGTTGCTTGACAATTGGAGGCCTTCAAATGCAATTCTCTTTATATAGACAGTGGCGGTAACTAGATAAGGTGGATCTAAGGGTTATAATGAAGGAAAAATTGGTCTTACACACATGTTGTATTGTTAGCATTGTTGGAAGAAAGTCGAGAGCACATCATTAAGCTAAAGCACTACATTGGTTTCATTAATGTTATTAGCTCGAGTATGTAGTATGTTGCCATGTTGGGCTATGTAGTATGTATAATTTGTTCACTTTTAGCAAACATTGTTCAATAATACAAGGTTCCACCTTAAGAGATGTAGCTCTAAATGGACCCACAAATGTAGATTAAGAACATTTACTACCTTCTCCCTTACCCCTCTAGTATGCTTAAAAATTCAAAGGATCAGTAAGCACTTGTGAAAGGGGATGCATAGTTGCATGTGCAGGAATGGTAATGGGAAAATATTTCGAGTTTCATGTTTTTAAACAGTAAAAGAAGAATATGAATGTGAACGGGGCTCGATATGACTCACTAACAAGAAACACAAGCCGGGCTTATGATTAGAATAGGGTTTGATATTACTTACAAACACTAAAAGAATGTAAAGGTTACAATAGAAGACAAATATTACATACTATCTGCTAAAAGGGGAATCACCACAATCAATAAATGATTTATAAGAAAACAATGATTAAAGAGGAAAGTAACTTCACTCAATAACCAAATATGTCTTTTAATATAAGAGCATGTAATAAGCTGAAGATGTGAGGAATTTCTTGTTTAAAAGAAAACGAAAAAAGAAGATGTTTGCATCTACGCAAGTATTGCTATTTATACCGAGTCTTAAAACCTTAATAGTACTCTAGTAAATGTGTTAAACCCTAAAAGTGGCCCATAAGGGCAAACAAGTAAAATAACCAAACTACGTAAGTAAACTACTTGTTTTAGTATAGATCATAGCTAGTAACTGAGATGAATCGGAGTTAATTGGAAATAGGTTGAAGTTAGTTGGGTGTGCTTCTAAGAGTGTTCAAGTAGTTACATTTTTAGTTCTGAAGTAGTTCAATAAGGTTAACTTAGAGATGAGCTAAGGTGTGGACCCTAGCTTGGTAAGAAATGGCTTGGTGAAGCCCATGTTATCTTGAAGTGTTGAGATTCTAGCACTTGTAATTGAGAGGCATGAGAATCGAGTTGAACTCATGAATTTAGGTAAGGTTGGGGATGTCCTCCTTATGCTAGTTGACTTAGTTAGTTGTGGAGTCGTGTCTTAGTAGTAGTTGTGAAGTCCCATTGAAAGCCCATCAAGTCAATCAAACATGGGCTTATTCTTCTACCTTCTCCCCAAAAAACCCAAGTTCCTCCCTAACCTCAATACTTACTCAAAGTTCAAAGGGTGTTAAAGTACATTTTAATATGCTCAATGGGTGTTTTTGTGCTATGGTCAAAGTTTAAGGGGGTTGTTTACAATTTTTAGGGGTTACTTGCCACTACTACATATTGTTTTCTCATGAATTTAAGTTTAAGGGTAAATTTGTTTTTTTTTATTAAAAAGAAATAAGTTAGCAATGATTTAGCAATTGTTGCTTAGTTACACATGTCAGCATTTTTGTTTTAGCGGGTGATTTGCCTACGTAATTTTCTCTAAGTGGTGATTTTGTTTAGCTTACCAATGAGAAAAAGTCACTGTTATACCAAAACCTTAGGCCATTGTACACTTCGTTCTTCTTCATTTGTTAAATTTAACCATTTTTACAAAGATGCACTTTTATTTTACATGTTGAGTAAAGCTCATTTATAACACATTATTTGTTTTTAGCTAGAACACTATTATAAATTTTATTTATTGTTTTGTAGGTAAAAAAAAAAATCTCAAAAGAGAGCAAACTTATCACAATTTCCAACTATATGATTGCTTTTTTGTTTCTTTTTCTCGAAATATTTTAATGCTTTTTATTTATTACTTAGTAGTATATTCTTTTTTATTTATTGCATCAAGGCTCTAAGCTAGTCAATTGATGATGGAACAGGTCAGCCCTAACTACATGAGTCCTAGGGCTAGGCTGTCTATCTCTTCAGCTCAAATAATGATGAGAGAGTAATGACAGCTTGATAAATGGTGGAAGTTAAACCCATGGAAAAACAAGGCTTCATCCTCGATTAGTTGGTTAGTTAAAGCCCTCCTTATGAAGATTTGAAGACCACATGCCCTAGCTTGGGTAATAGGCCATAAGTTGGATTCCCATCATCCCCTCGAGGGTGTTGAAGATTTGACCTCAAATCGAGTGGTTCTTCTAGCAAGTCCTCCTCTAGTATATATAGAGTGAGGTTGTTAACATCAAAGGTTGGGGACACCCTATCGCCTTAAGGCAAGTCTAGCTTATAGGCATTGTCATTGATCTTCCCCAAGACTCTAATGGATCTATCAACTCTAGAAGATAGCTTGCTCACTTTATGACTAGAAACCCTTCTTTACTGAGATGAATCTAGACCAAGTCATTGGGACTAAACTTCATAGCCTTTCTTCCTCAATTACCAAGTTCCTATTGCTTTGCCACTATCTTAACAAGTTGCTTGGATACTTTCTGATGTAGTAGATTAATCTCTTAAGCTTGGCCAGCACCACTAGAGCTTTCCTCCTTCAAGGTCAAAGTAAAGATCATGCTCATGGGTAAAGTTAGGTTGCTGCCATAAATTACCTTTAAATGGGGACTTATTAGTAGAACTATGTGTCAATTTATTGTAAGTAAACTCAACAACAAGTAAACACAAGTCCCAATTGGCAAGATTCTTACCAACAATAGCTTGGAGGAGGATACTTAGGGTTCAGTTAACCACCTCGATTTGACCATTAGTTTGGGGATGGTGTGACATACTGAACATTAACTTTGTATCAAGTCTCCTCTATGGTGTTCTCTAAAAGAAACTCAGGAACTTAGGACCTCGATTTGAGAAGTTGCTATAGGGAACTCCATACAATTTCATGATCTCTTACACAAAAAGGTTAGTAACAAACAAGGCATTAGTAGTCTTGTGGCAAGGGATAAGGTGAGCTACCTTACTAAGACGATCTATAACCACCATGATAGAATCATGTCTCCCAACTATTCAAATTAAACTAACATTGAATTGTATCCTCAAGTCGATCCATAGTTTTTCGAGAATGGGTAATGGTATGTACTCCTCGAAGGGCCTCCTCTTCCCCTTAGCCTTCTTACACACTACACACTTCTCCAATACCTTGTGAACATCTTTCACCATTCCTAACCAAAAGAAAAGTGCTCTTTTGATAGTTCATATGTCCTCTTCTCCCCAAAATGCCCTACTAAAACTTCTACATGAGCTTCTTTAACTAGTAATTCCCTTACTAAGTTGGTTAGTATGCACAACCAACCTTTCTTATACAAATATTCCTTACCTATAAAGAATCCATCAATGGCCATACCTACTTTACGTTTCGCCATAATGGGCCTAAAATGATCATCTTGCTCATACTACTCAGTCATCATTCTAGAGCCTAAGACCTTGGCTTTCATTGTAATGATCAACACATGCCTTCGAGATAAGGCATTAGCTACTATGTTTGTACTCTAAACTTTGTACTTAATCACATTGGAAAATTTTTCAAAGAACTCAACCCATTTGGCTTGCTGTCTTAAAAGCTTTTGCTAACCTCCCAAGTGCTTGAGTTACTTATGGTCAATATAGATTACTAATTCTCAAGTAGTAGTTAGTGTTGCCATATCATGAGTGCTCACATTAAAGAGTAGAACTCCTTATTGTATGTGGAGTAGTTTATCACAACACCACTAAGTTTCTTGCTCAAATAGGTGATGGACCATCACTCTTGAATTAACACAGCTCTTATTCCAATTCCTAATGTGTCACACTCTATCTTTAACACTTTCTAAAAATTAGGTAGAGCAAGAACTGGGTGCTGGTAAGCTTTTCTTTGATCTTGTCAAAACTTTCCTAAGCTCACTCTATTCATCGAATTCTTCTCCCTTCTTGTTCAACGTGGTTAGTGAGGTAACGATGTTGTTGAAATTGTGAATAAACCGCATGTAAAATAATGCAAGCTCATGAAAACATCTAACTTTGATCATGTTCAGTGGTGCCAGCCAACTAACCATAGGTCTAACCTTCTCTTCATACACTTTAACCCCATCTCATGATATGATAAATGCCATGAATATCACCTCAGGTTGATAGAATATGTACTTCTTTAAATTGTCATATAGCTTCTAGATTCTCAATTGCTCAAATACAACTCGGAGATGACCAATGTGGTTAGACATGTCTCAACTATAGATTAATTAGTCATTAAAGTAGACTACAATGCACTTACCTAGCAAATCTCATAGCATATGATTCATGAGCGTCATGAAAGTGCTTGAGGTGTTGGTTAGCCTAAATGACATGACATAGGTTTAATGAATTAAGACACAAACCTAGAAACTAAGGTACCTAACCAAAGGCAAACTAGAGTGTGGATAGATTTTTGTTAAGTTGTAAGCTAAATTTTGAGCAAGTGTTACAAAATTAATAAATCAATACTAAAAGACATCAAATGAATTTTCATATCAGATACTGTTACTAAGATACAGGATTAATGGATGACTTTTTGAATAAGAGATAAGGAGACTTTGATGGAGTATCTTCGAAAACTGCAATTATTAAGTGAGGAATTGGCTCTATTGGGTAAACCTTGGAACCTGCAGTCTGTGATGACTTAGCGGATTGCCAAACTTAATAAGCATTGGATGTTAGTGTATTATCAGATGAGATGGTTTAATAGCAAGTTATACACCCTAGTGGTGATGGTTTATATATTAGAGAAATAGGTAACTTTTATGGAGCAAGTTAAGGCACCGTTAGATATCACCTATATAGTGGTAGATTCTGAGATGATGAGTTTCCTAGATTTTCTTGAGTGGATGTGTGTCTAGCCTAATCTTATTTTTGCTTGGAATAGACATGAGGATCCCATTTGGTTTCAAGTTGAGGATATTATAGATGCCATCGAAGCATTTTGGGACTCAATGAAGAACTAGGCCATGTTTCCACCCTCTTTACTGTAGGTGAAGAGGATGAGGAGGTTTCGACATAGAGATATGAACCATCTATTGAAATGCCCCTTGCACTACTTGAAGATAGTGTAGTAGTAGCATTGGCTCTAGTTGGATGTGACCTACCTAAGACTTGGTAGCTAAGGTAGAGCAAGATTATATGAGCATGCCAATCAACTTTTGGCATTTACCTACATTGCTACCACTAATGATTGAGCCATCATACATGCATCTAGTACCTTCAGGACCAAATTGAACTCCTTATAAACTGATAGTATTGACTAAAGGAGAGGAGATGTTAGATTTAGATGATATGATAGTTGAGTCAAATCTATTAGACTTCATGATGGCTAAGGAGTGCTAGGTGGCACATGGACAGGACTAGCAACCATAGGAGAGTGAGGGATGCTCTATGCACTCTAGTGTTGGATTTACTAGATCATGACTGATGTGCCTCACTAATTGGATAACAAACACATTAATTAAGTGGCGAAAACAACCAAATCCAACAACAAATGGCATGTTTAAATAACTCCACAACTGAAGTCAAATTCACTAATTTAAGCACTGAAATTGATGTAAGGAACAAACAAGTGTATAAACTTTAATGGAACAATACAGAAATGAACTAGAATTCAATCCCAAATTGAAATGATCAAATCTAAAAATAAAGAACCCTAATTCACGTGGTAAGAACAAGTAACTAACAAATTGTACTTAGATATTACCCACTAAACATAATTTGTAAAACAACAAAAGTATGATTAATATGACTCACAATCCACTCTAGTTGATTCTCGCCCTAATTTCACTAAGAAATTAATAAGAGATCTTTGTATGTAAAGGACAAACACTCATGGCATAAAGTGTATGGTTTTCTCAATTGTCAAAAAGCTCCTAAAAAACCTTAGTTAGCAAGTATTTATACTTGCTCTAATTAAGGTAAAAATAACACAAAAATTACAAGGATGCCACTTAAGTGGTCGGTTCCAAAATCACAAAATATAAGTACAAAATAAAAATAGCCAGTTCTCATAAGCAATAATTACAAATACAAATGGTCTTCAAGTGGCCGGTTCTTCACTTCAATTGAACATATTGTTAGACCGATTCTTCTTGGTTTATGTAGGTCCATGAATAACCTATAAACTGAGCTTTAGCGAGTTTATCCACTGTCCTGTAAAAACTGACAAGTATACCTGCTGGAATGCACAACAAATATGTAATAGAAAAGAAGTTACTAAACAAATGTTCTTTAGGTAGGATTGTTCAAAGAGGACTCTTGTCACCAAATTTTGTAACCCTTTGGCTCTTACCCTAGTGATAGATCTTGTAGAATTTTGATTCCTATAAATGACTTCATAGTTTGAGTCACACAAGATTAGAGCATTCTTTAGATGTTTAATCGAGTACCTAACCTTCAGATGCTTGCACTCATTAAGCCAACTATGGATCATCGAGCCATAAAGGATAGGTGGAATAGAAGCCTTAGATTAGTGGTTATAGCTAATTTTGATGTATCATAGATTTTGATGTATTAGGTTATGTTTAATTGAGTTCATATCTAAAGATTTTATGATGTATCTCTTTTGCTGTATTTTAGGTTCCAATGTATTATGTTGTGTGTGATCAAGTCTGTACTTAGGTACTTTGATGTACTTGCTACATTGGATGTATTTCACTATTCGTGATGTACTAAGTAGATTTACAGGTGGACTATCACTCACTTGAAGTGACAGTTGTTAGGTGTGCCCTCATGCTACCAAAATTTATGTGGAAATCTTATGTATTTTGTGTTAAAAATGTACTCATAAGACAATGAGAAATTCTTCTGCAATCATGCCTTATAAATTATGAAATTATTGTTTTTTTTCTTTCGAAGTTAACCTTAAATGGAAAAATTTATACTGGTAACAGGAGACGTGGATCACCTTGATAGTAAATGAGCTAAAGCACAATCAACCATGGGATAGATCAGAAGAGATACTAGCCACTATCATGTGATTGAATAAGTTACTCTACGCTTACTAAGAGAGAGCTTAAACCAACCAACAACAACACCACCTTCAATTGCCATGGAGGAAGTATACCCACCACTACCTCCCTCGCCATCTATGCTAGTTGAATTGGTACTCATAGCACCTCCAGCACCCTAACCTCAGAAGAGCATATTGCTAGATTTTATCAAATGCAATAGATATTTTAAGGGGACATTCAACCATCTAAATGAGGTTAAGGATTAGATCACTCAAGTTGAGAGGTCATTTGAGGCCTTTAAAGTATTCCCATAGTTAAGTGTAAGTTATGGGACATATTTGCTGAGACTCTAAGCAACAACATGGTAAGAGTCCAAAAAGAGATCTAATAAGTGTAAAAAAAAAAATCGTATAATTAATTAATTTTTATCTAGTTTCAATCTATTTTATAAGCTCATTTGATTAGACATTATACTTAATTAGCTTCTATTTTGATTACAAGTCCCCAAAAGCAACTTTGAACAAAAAGGAACAAATTTGCATAAGTTTCATATAAATCAAAATTAAATGAATAAGTTGTGAAAGTGGAATGGTCAAGACACTCACTAACACACCCGTATCAAAGATTGTGTCGAACATATATAGAAAGATAAGTTGAAGGACCAAGTACATGATCATGCTAGAAGGTGTACAGAAGCACATGGACATGGATACACCCATGCCAAAGACTGTATCGAAGCAAATTTATGATTTTTCAAGAAAATTGCTTGCCAAGAGATATATAAGCACTTACATGGTCATGTTGAGGCCATGTCACAAGTGGATGCTACTTCCTATTTAATCATAGCTACTGAAGATTACTTTCCTGGTCTATAAATTATTCTAAAGATGCAATTTCCTGACTTATGAAGTTTCAATTTCCTAATTCATGAAGATTCAACTTTCCATTTTATGAAGATACAACTTGCCTTTTCAAGACATAATATTTCATTATAAAAGAAGGTGCTGACTCTAGTTAGAGATAAATAAAACTAGATATAGAGTTTTCAAGTTAGTATTAGAGTAACTATAGAATTTTACTACTATTATTGAATTTTTTATGCTTTTTTTATGCATTATTTTTATTGTTTTGCTTTCAATTTCAATATAATGCCAATTTAATTTTCTTTTGTACTTGGGTATGATAAACTCGAGAATGAACATGTAATTGTTGATTTATTATTCATTGAAATTGTTGATATTCTTGTGATCTTATTATGTATACTTTATTGTTTTCAAAGTAATATTGCTAGCATATTAATTTAAAAGTTTAATTTCATTCATAGAGATCAAGAGGTACTATGTTTAAATAAAATTAGCATAACTAGAAAGAGTTGCATGAAATCCTAGAGATAGGATGATATAAATCTTCTAGATTATGGTCAAACCTAATAGTGGAATTCACATATTGAAGGTAATGCAATTTTACGGGTTTTAATTAGGAGAGTTCAATTAATCAACTTAGACTTATAAATTAATAGACTCAAGAAAGCTATTAGTTTAATTTAAGAATTCTCATGGTCCAAGAATACAATAATGGAATTGAATAATAATTAATTAATTACATTAGTAATTTACTTGCTAATTTTCTCATTTGATTTTGATGATTAGATAATAGAAGAATAGGTTAATTATAGTAATTATAGTCTCTAAGGGATCGACACTTGACATTATTATCCATTGTACTATAAAATTGATAGATGCACTTGTCTATAGGTCTTAAGATAGTAAGATGGACTAATATCAAGTATTTGGCATTGTTCCTAGGAACTAGGATATTAGGAACACCTATACCTTATCAATGTAATCATTATTTCTCTTATTGCTTACTTTCCATTAAATTTTATTTTTCATATTTTCTTACCTGAGATTTCTCTTCTTAGTTTGTTTATGCCTAGGGGATGTTGCAAGGTAAATGAGAGGTATCGGGTTCTTACTCAATAATCTGACAATGATCAATCCACAAAAATGGCTAACAAAGATGAAAAAACAATGTTTAAATATGTAGGACCATCACTTACTATAGTAGATTTAAGTGTTGTGAAGCCAGTAATTGTGGACAATAACTTTGAAATTAAACCTAATATTATACAGATGGTTTAACAATTTGCTCAATTTGATGGTTTGCAAGATGAAGACCTGAATGGACATATTGCAAGTTTCTTAGAGATTTGTGATACTTTTAAAATCAATAAGGCCACAGATGATGCTATTAAGTAAAGTATTTTCCCTTTCTCCCTTAGAAACCATGCAAAATAGTGGTTGAACTCTCTTCCTAAAGTGTTAGTTACCACATGGGAGCAAATGGCAAAAAAGTTCTTAGCAAAATATTTTCCACCAGCAAAAAATTCAAAGCTTAGAAATAACATCTCCTCTTATGCTCTAATAGAGTCAGAAACACTATATGACACATGGGAGAGATTCAGGGATCTACTGAGAAGGTGTCTACATCATAACCTCCCATTATGGATGCAAATCCAAACCTTTTATGGTAGGTTAAAACAAAACACTAGGTAGATGATTGATACAACGACTAGAGGTACATTAAATAATAAAACATTTGAAGAGGCCTAAAATTTGATTGAAAGCATTGCCATGAATAGTTATCAGTGGAATTCAATGAGGTCAAGATAACAAAGGATAGCAAAAGTATATGATGTTGATGTTGTTACTATACTTGCAACACAAGTTGAAGCCTTGAACAAGAAAATTGATGGAATATCTATGGAAAAACAATTAGGTTGGTTAGATCCTTTTATAATTTTAATGAACATGTTGATTTTGTAGAAAACCTAAATAGGCAGCTTAACAATCCCTATAGCAATACTTATAATCTAAGATGGTGGAATCACCCCGATTTTTCTTAGGGAAATCAATAAAGGAATATTCTACTAGGATTTCAATAACCATGTCTACCATAAAAAAGAAACCAAATTTGGAAGATTTATTAACAAAATTTATCCATACCTTGAAAACCCATTTCTAAGCCACAAAAGAATCATTAAGGAACCAAGAAGCTTCAATTTGGAATTTAAAAAATCAAATTGGGAAAATTGCAAAGATGGTTTTTGAAAGACTACAAGGTATGTTGTTAGGTAATGTTGAAACTAATCCTAGAGAACAGATTAAAGCAATTACCTTGAAAAGTGGGAAAGAATTGCAATCTAAACAAAAATCCATTAAAAAGGAAGATATGAAGGATGATGACAAGCAAGAGAAGAATGTAAAGAAGACTTTAGAAGTGAAGGAGCTTATTCCAAAAATTTCTAATCCCACACATTTAAAGAAAGAATGCTCAAATGAGCAATAGTGAGTTGTTGGAACTTTTCAAACAACTTCACATAAATTTACCTTTTGTTGAGGCCTTTTAAATTTCTAGCCCCGCGCATTTGAAAAAAGAATGCTTAAATGAGCAATATAGTAAGTTTTTGGAACTTTTCAAACAACTTCACATAAATTTATCTTTTGTTGAGGCTTTTTCACAAATGCCAAAGTAAACAAATTTTTTCAAGGATTTGCTTTCCAACAAAGGAAAATTAGAGGAAGTACCAATAGTTACCCTTAGTGAAGAGTGTTCTACAACCCTACAAAATAAGCTACCAAAGAAATTAAAAGATCCAAGGAGTTTCACTTTACCTTATTTAATTGGCAACTTGTCTATAGAAAAAGCTTTAGCTAGTTTAGGTACTTATATAAATTTAATACCATATTAATTATTTAAAAAACTAAGACTCGGAGAACCTACACCAACTAAAGTGAGTTTGCAACTTATTGATAGGTCTGTAAAATTTGCTAGAGGCATTATTGAAGATGTATTAGTTAAGGTTAGTACTTTTATCTTCCTAGTTGATTTTGTAATATTAGACATAGATGAGGATATTGAAGAGCCATCAATCCTAAATCAACCCCTTTTAGCCTCAATAAGAGAAATCTGATGTAGGAGATAGTAAATTAATTCTTTAAGTTGAGGATGAAGAATCCGTTTTTATAGTTTTTCATGCAATGAGATATTCCCTTGAAAGATGATATCAGTTATTTCCTTGATATAATTGATCTAGTTGCTCCTAAGCATATGTAGGAATCATTCATGAAAATCTCAAGGAATTATCCCTCATTCAAGGTGAGAAATATTGTCCAATTGAGTTCAAGCAAGGAACATGGATGGGATTCAATGATCGTCCCCCTTGATTAGCGGGTGTGGAATTTGCCCAGCTAATAACATTAAATAAAAGCGCTTCTTGGAAGGCAACCCAAGTTTTATTTAGTTACTTTTTTTTTCTTTATGTCATTTTTAGTTTTAATTTATACCTAGTTATCTATGGTTTTATTCTCTTTTATCTTACTTTTTTATGCTTTTAATGTTTTTTGTTTTCTTTTGTAAGGACCAATGTACTTATTGGCTGGAAAATCTCTTCAAGTGATAGTTGAACTAATTAAATTGGGGAAGTATTACTTGGCTTTATTTCATTTCTTATGAGTTTTTCTTCTTTTTTTTTATCTTTTATGCTTATTTTGTACATTTGGGACAATGTATAATTTTAAGTGTGGGGAATGGGATATTGTAATTATTTACTACACTGTGATTATATATACATGTGTGTGTGTGTGTGTGTATGTGTGTATGTATATAGATATATATAACAATCACTTTATTAAATTGAAAAATTTAAATCAATTTGAATTCATATAAAAAAGTAACATTTTGGGATTTTTTTTTTTTACATTATCTTTTCTTGATCATTAATAGACTTTTAACACTTGATTGGAGTTAAATTGTAGAATCAATGTGAAGTAAAGTTACATGTTATTTAAGCCTTCATTTAAGACTTAGAATCCTCATTGATTGGGAATCAATTATCTATATTTTTAAGCTTATTTTGATGTATGCTCATCCCTTAGAAAATTTTAAAGCATTATAATTTTGAATAAATGAACATATGAAATTTGTCTCTTAAAGATTTCCTTTAAAAGAGAGAGAGATGAATAAAATAGAGTTCAGCAATGGACTCCATTAACTCGAGTGCCCTTTAAGAGATAACAACTATTGACTTCAGTAACGAACTCAGGATTATCGACCAAAAGCTCATTATATGCGTTAGGAGAAAAGTTTGAGAAAACTAAAATTATTAATAAAAATTAGCATTGAAGTTAGTAGAGGCTTAACGGAGTATCCTAAAACTTAGTAGTGTAAAATCGTCTGGTTTATGATTTATTGGCTGATGAAACTACTTCGTGCTTAAAAAAAAAAGTAAAGAAAAAGGAAAGAAATTTAAGGGCTAGATAGATGTAAAATACAATTGTTTAACATTATGAGGCTTAGAGAAATGAAAAAGTACGGTGTACATAAGTGGACAAAGTGTGGATGACTCTTCCTTAATTAGTTGATATTAAATCTAATTTTAAGTTTATAAATCCTTATTTATATGGTATAGTAAACCTTTAATTTACATGGATTAGTTATTAAACTCCAATATTTATTGTTTTTTATATGTGTGATTGAGTGAGATATGTACAAAAGTTGCTAAGTACTTTAATTTAGTAAATTGATGAATGTAAATTGAAGTCATGAGATATCAACAAGTTATTTGCAATATAATTGTTAGTTTTCTATATAGTAAAATTAATCAATGTAGGAGCTCTTGTCCTTTGTCATATTCTTTTAAAATATCCTTTGTTGGAGAATAAGCAAAAGCTTATGTTTATGGAAGTTTGATAAGTGTTGAAAAACACTTAAAATTAATTAATTTTGATCTGGTTTCATTATATTTTATAAGCACATTTGATTAGACATTACACTTAATTAGCTTATGTTTTTATTATAGGTCCTAAAAAGTAGCTTTGGACCAAAAACAAAATTCACAAAAGTTTCACTCGAATCGGAATTAAAACGAGCAAGTTGTGGAAGTGGAATGGTTGACATGCTCGCCAATACACCCATGTCGGAGACCATGTCAAGCTTATATAGAAAGAAAAGTTGAAGGATCAAGTATATGTTTGTTCTAAAAATCGTGCAGAAGTAGATGAGCATTAGTACGCTCGCATTGGAGACTATGTTGAAGCAAATTTGTAATTTTCAAGAAAATTCCTTACTGAGAGATATACGAGCACTTACATGGTCATGTTAAGGCCATGCCATGCATAATTTTCACTTTCCTATTCAATTACAACTGTTGACGATCATTTTCCTAGTCTACAAATAATTATAAAGATGCAATTTCCTAACTATGAAGTCTCAATTTCCTAATTCATGAAGATTTAACTTTCCATTTTATGAAGATATGACTTTCATTTTCAAGACATAATACTTCATTACAAACGAAGGTGTATAGTCCAATTAGAGGAGGATAAAATTAGATATAGAGTTTTAAAGTTAGCATTAGAGTAGTTATAGAATTTTAATACTGCTCTTAAATTTTTTATGCTTTTCTTTATATATTATTTTTATAGTTTTTCTTTTAATTTCAACATAACACTAGCTTACTTTTTTTTGTACTTAGGTATGATGAATCCTATAATAAACATGTAATTGATGATTTATTATTTAATAAAATTATTGATATTCTTGTAATATAATTATATGTACTTCATTATTTTAAAATTAATTTTTCCAGCACATTAGTTTGAAGTTTGATTTCATTTATAGAGATCAAAAAGTCCCGTGTTTGAATAGATCTAGTATAATTGGAAAGAGTTGCATGTAATCCTAGAGATAAGATGATGTACATCTTCTAGATCAAGGTTAAACCTAATAGTAGAATTTACAAATTGAAGGTAATGAGATTTAAGATATTTTATTTAGGAAAATATTCTGATTAATCAACCTAGAGTTAGGAATTAATAGATTCAACAAAGTTATTAGTTCAATTTAGGATTTCCAATGGTCTAAGAATATAGTAATGAAATTGAATAATAATTAATTAATTACATTAATAATTTTAATGGGATTCAATATCTCGATAGAATTTTATATATTGTTATTTTCTTAATTTACGTGCTAATTTTCTCATTCAATTTTGACGATTAGATAATAGGAAAAAAAGTTAATACTAGTAATTATAGTCTTTGTGGGATCAACACTCGATATTATTATTCACTATACTATAAAATTGATAGATGCACTTACTTATAAGTCTTAGGATAATAGGATAAACTGATATCAAGAACCATAAGGCTACCTACTTCATGGGATGCATTTAAGAGAGAATTTCTTGAGCATTACTTTTCAAGCAACCTCAAGGCTAAGTAAAATGAAGACCTGTTCATTATCAACTTGAGGGGCCACACATTGACTAGTATGAGACAAAGTTTAGTAGATTGTTACAATTTTCTCCTATTGAGTATCAGGAGAGCGATAGACTAAAAATGCAAGTTTTTTCCCAAAGATTAGAACCTGAGATGTGGTGGAAATTGACTAAGTTTAAGGTCCACACATTCCATGAGATGGTAAAAAAGGCAAGATTTTTGAAGAATGCTAAAAAGCAAGAGATTGAACCTTTTAGAGGCTAAGTGCATATCTTTATCAAGAGATGCCATGACGAACTAAGATTGAGTATAAAGGTTAAGAGGATTGTGCACTATCCTGGCACTAGCCACATGGGATAAAGACCAGCTAGCACCACCATCTAGTGTTAGAAAGGTAAGGGTAATCACTACCCCAAAGAATGCCCTCAATTAAGAAACGAGTGTTACTTTTATGGAGATAGGTCTCATCATATTACTAAATGCCCTAAGAGAAATACCACAACTTCTTTTATTTATAAGTAGGGCACTTGTTAGTGAATTGTCCCTAGAGATAGGCCCCTGCAACTTAGGTAACCTGACCCATACCAATAGCAAGTTGACCAATGACAACTAAGAATGGAAGTGGCCAAAGTAATACAAGCAATTGACTAGCAGCCACTCGAGCTTATAATCTTAAGGGAACATGGGATGGTGAGGATGTAGATGTAAAGGAAGAACTTGTAGCTTGTGAAACCAAAGATGCTTATGACACTAATTTGGTAATAAGTAAGTATCCCGGCTTAATCTACTTTGATTTGAAGAAGAATCCTTGTAAGCAATTGTTAATAGCATGAAATAAAGAATATAATTGACTATAAAAGCTTTTCTAAGGGATTATGCTAAGCTTAACCCCTAAAACAATGTGAGAACTATGAATTCAAGAAATATCTTGATATTTGACCAACTAGTATAAACCCTCTTTGACACAGGAGCTAATCACTCATTCATTACCCTCAAAGTTACTAAGAGGATAGGATTGTTCTTATCTTCTACAAAGTCTAGCATTTGAGTTAAACTCTGGCCAAAAGTGATGTGGTAATTAAGGAAATGGTCAAAGATGCTTGATAGAAATTCAAGAGCATAACATTGAAGTTAACCTGATTGTCATAAATATAAATAGGTATGAAGCTATTATGGGTATGAGTTGGATGTCTACATTTAAAGCTATAGTTGATTATAGAGAGAAGATGGTTACTTTTAAAGACACATGTAATACAAGAGTAGCCTTTATGAGAGAGACTACCCATTCCACAATTAAAGAATTGAGTTCCTTTGAAATAATCCCTCATGATGAGCAATGTTTGTGGCAAGAAAGCATAATAAGTTCAATTGAAGCAAAGGCTAAAAAACTTAGGTAAGAGAAATCCGAGTTGTTAATGAGTTAATGAGTTTTTGTATGTGTTTCCTAATAAGCTTCTAAAGTTAACTCTAAAGAGAGAGAATGATTTCATGATTAATTCGATTCCAAGAACCAAGCCTATTTCCATAGCCCCTTACCAAATAGCCTCAATAAAATGCAAGGAGTTGAACAGTTGTAACCATTCCTTGGTCAAGGTTTTATCAGGCCAAGTGTTTCATTATAGGAAGTACTAATATTAGTTGTGAAACAGAAAAATGGATCCATGAGATTATGCATTGATTATAGGGATTTAAATAAGGTGACCATTAACAATAAATACTTACTACCTTAAATTGATGATTTATTTCATCAACTCTAAGGTGCTAGTGTATTATCTTGCATTAATCTTCTTTTAGGATAACATCAACTTCAAATTAAGCTAAAAGATTTTCCTAAATCTACCTTGTGGACTCAATATGGATAATAAGAGTTCCCAGTGATGCCATTTGGATTAACTAAGGCACCAGCAACATTCATGGACTTAATGTGCAATTGTCTTTATTAATGATATCCTAATATATTCAACTTCCATAAAACAACATGAAGAACACTTAAGAATGGCACTTTAGGTTCTAAGAGGGCATAAATTATATGCAAAGCTATTAAAATGTGACTTCTAATTGAAAGAAATTTCTTTTCTTAGACATGTTGTATCTAGCTAAGGAATATCAATAGATCCAAAGAAAATCAAGGCCATTATAGAGTGCAAATGACTTGAGACAGTTATGAAAGTGCAAAGCTTCCTATACTTGCCAAATATTATAGGAAGTTCATCAAAGATTCCTTAAAATCGCTAGACCCCTTACTCAACTCACTTAAAAAAATGAGAGGTTTGAATGGAATGAAAAGTGAAAGCAAAGTTTCTAAGAGCTAAAACAAGATTGGTGTCAACACCCATTCTATTACTATAAAATAATGATGAGTCATTTATAGTATACAACAATGACTCTAGGAATAGACTTGGTTATGTATTAATGCAAGGAGGAAAGGTGATCGCCTATGCATTGAGGTAATTGAGACCACATGAGAAAAACTACTTAACACACAACTTAGAACTTGCAACAGTCGTGTTCGCCTTGAAATTGAGGCAACATTATTTATGTGGCCAAAAGTATAAGATATACACTAATCATAAGAGCCTTAAGTACCTATTTACACAAAAAGAATTTAACATGAGGCAAAACAATGGTTAGAACTAATAAAGGATTATGATTTGGGTACTATCACGAAAGATTAAATGTAGTAGCAAATGCATTAAGTTGTAAGAATTATGCTAAATTCACATCACTGTTAATTGAGTAGTAGGATATGATATGAGAATTTGAGAGGCTTCAAATAGAGTTCACATGGCATGAAAAAAAATGGATTTACCTAATTTATCTATTAAGCCCACTTTGATTGAAAGTATCTAAGAAGCTTAGTAGAGAAATCCCACTTTAATTCAAGTTAAATAAGAAATTTAAAATGGAAAGTACTTTGACTTCAAAGTTGGCATGGATGGAATTGTTCATATAGAGGGGAGGATTTGTGTACTTGATGAGTTGGAACTACAAAAGGAAATCATGATGGAGGCACACCATTCATGGTATACAGTTTATCCTAGTGGCATGAAAATGTATCTAGACCTAAAGTGGAACTTCTAGTGGAATGGAATGAAATAGGATGTTGCAAGCTTTGTTGTGAAATGTGATGTCCATCAACATGTATAAGATCAACACCAAAGACCAAGAAGATTACTACAACCTCTACAAATTCTAGAGTGGAAATGGGATCAAATCACCATGGACTTCATAAGTGGGTCATCCCAAATTATAGCCGAGTATGATGTAATATGGGTGATCACTGATCATCTCACCAAATCTGCACACTTCCTACCTATTAACATTGCTTACTTGTAGGAAAAGTTAGCTTAGGTTTACATTAGAGAAATCGTAACACTCCACGGGTACCAACGAGTATCATTTCAAACAAAAATCCTAAGTTTGTGTCAAAATTTTGTGAAAGTTTATAGAAGGCTATGGAGATCAAGTTATAGTTTAACATAGCTTATCATCCCATGATGAACAAATAATTAGAAAGAATCATACAAACTTTGGAAGACATGTTAGGCTATGTGTGATTGAGTTCAAAGGGAGTTGGGATGGTCATTTGCCATTAGTTGAATTTTCCTAGAACAATAGCTACCACTCCATGATTAAAATTCCCTCATATAAAGCATTATATGGTAAAAAAATGTAGCACCTTATTATTTTGGGATGATGTAGAAAAGTTGAAGGAAGCCTGAGATCAATAGAAAAGTTAGCCAAATTTAAAAATACGAACTCTTGAAATTGAAGTTAGAGACTATGTCTATTTTAAAGTAAACTCAACTAAGAGTATTCATCAAGTTAAAACCCAAGGAAAACTCAATCCTAGATACATCAGCCAGTTTGAAGTGCTTGAAAGATTTGAGGTCACGAGTTCAAATCCCCTAAGCATTAAAATCTTGAATTTTTTTTTTCTTCTTCTTGGAATGGGGTGCAATGTGGAAACATTTTATTGGCTAGATAAGATGAAGTGCTAGGCACGTGATCATCTTTAACCTCTAGAAATGGCTAAGAATGATGAGCAAGAGATTTATGCGTAGGATGTTACCAAATCGAAGTCATTTTCATTAAAATTTGATTTGAATTTATCAATTGTAACTAAAAAAAAAAATTAATCAAAAGATTTATATTAATTTGTTTAGAATAGGTCGAATCTTAAGAAGATAAAAATGGGTCTCAATTGTGGGTTCTATTCGAGCTTATCAAGTTGAATTTTGTGTGTTTAAAAATAAACCAAAGCATCCTAAGCACATTGGAAGGATAAGAATCACGCGAAAGGCACCCCATAGTGTCAAAACCACTACCTTCTCTCTTTAGGATAACCAAGACCCATAGTGCACTTTCTCTCCAAAAATACTCATCACATACACAACATCAAGCTTAGAATTAGGTTGCATTAGGATCCTTAGTTCATGTACATTAAGAAAATACACTTTCATTAGTTTAATCACACTTTAAGAGCACAAGTTGAAGAACTCCAAGGAACATCGCTATTGGCCATCCTTCAAACCACCACCTAAGCTAGTTTTTAGTGAAAACCAACATTGCCAATCAACTCTCTATAATAAAAAACCTAAGGAACCACTCCTCAGCTGCTTCCAATGTTCATTGGAGCACCACCAGCAAAGGCCATGGTCCTTGTTCTCTTTGCACTAGACTGCTCGCAATTTAAACCATGATCCAACCTACAGTCTAACCTATGTCCAAGTAAGTGGTATTATTATTATTATTATTTAGTTTAGTTTAGATTAATTATTTTATTTAACTAATTTGTTTTCTTTTAGTGATTGAAGCCTAATTGAATATTTAGCTAATATGATTAATAAAAATTTAGGGTAGATATTAAATTATTAGTATAAATTTAAATAATTAGGTTAATAATGAAAGCTTAGTAGGTTTGATTACATAAGAATAGGTTTAGTTATTAAAAAATATAATTTAGTTAATGACATAGCATAAACTTAGTTAATGAAATAACCTTGAATATATTAGGAATCTATGAAAATTAATTAGGAAAATCGATTCGGTAAGTTTCAAGATTAGTTCAATTATTCGATTTCTTTAAGATTTAGTAGGAGTGAACCATTATTTAAGTCTTAGATGTTGCAGTGTAACCAACGCTTAGGGTTAATTAGGTTCTCAAATAGTTTATTTTAGACATGGTTTTCTTTAAACATTTTCTTAAATAATATTAATTGAATAATGTTTTTTCACCTAGAAAATTGGTTTTCAACAAATAAAAATCCTTAATTAAAGTTTTTAAAATTAGGAGGTTTTAGTTCTTTTTCAAAATTGGGAAATAAAGTTTAAGTATATAATTTTTCTTAGATACATTAAAATGGTAATAAACATAAAACTAGCTTGTTTTTCATAATTAAAATTAACTGACCTACTAAAGTTTTATGAAAATAAAACTACAATGGTTTGATCCCAATTAGCGGATATGTATGCACCATAAAGGGCAACCATACATAAAAAATTGCTAAAAGTATTTTATTCACTCCAAATTTCAATTTTTAATAAAAGAAAAATACAAAAACTTTATTCTCTTTTATTTCATTTTTTTTAATAAAACTTGGAAATTCATAATGTAAAAGGATTAAAAATTTTCCATGTTGTTTTGAATTATCTAATGCTTTATTTATATGAAAATATTATGATTTGCATATTTAAATATGAAGGGAAGTCATATGAAGTTCTTAATTCATTTGTCTTGAAAAATAACAAATGGTAATCATTTATATTTTAATAGGAGAGCCCCTAATTCTAGATTTTTTTGTTAATATTTTTTTTTCTAAATTTTCTTTTTAGAAAAATTTATGGACTAGTAGCTAGTTAAGATTAATCCACCTAATCAATCTTAACTCATTCTATTTTCAACTTAAGTTGGTAGTGACTCCAATTTTTCTTAAAATAATAAAAACATAATTTTTCCTTAATTTTATTGTTGAGTAACTTATATGGAGTAGGTTGGACTTATTATAGGTTAAATTAAAGAAAAATTCAAAATTAGGCTCAATAGAATTGGCAATTCCACTAAGGACCCAATTCTTTAGTGGGATAGCCACTTTTTATTTTTCTACAAAAAATTACGAGCTTCATATATATTCTTTCAGCATGTAAGTTTTTAATTGAATTACTTATGCATTTTTTTAATATGTATTATTCTCTTTTATGTAGACTAATTGGACTTTATGATACAGATGAAATAAGACTAGGCCCATGAGCCTATTAATTTTATTTAGGGGTCTTAATTTTATATAAAGATGCATGTTAGATGTGATTAGAGCCAAGCCAACTTAACAACCTAAGCAAGGGGCTAGTGTAAGAACAAGTATGATAATCTTAAATCTATATATAGAAAATCCTAATTCAAAATGGAAACCCTTGCATTAGAACCAAAACCCTAAATTGACTTACAATCCCTAAAACCCTAATTTAAAAACCCTCAGTCCTAAAACAAACAATCAAAACCCTAAATTGAGTTAAGAACTCAAAATTAAATAATCAAAATCGTAATTGAAGTTGTGAAAACCTGAAAAGACCATAAACCCTAAAATGCCTTAATATGTAACAACAATCATTGATAGATATTAAGCGCTATTGATTGATCCAAAATTAATAAACTCAAACCCTAAGATGACAAACCTGGTTAGTGTCAATCACTAAGGAAATTATGTCCTAAAATTTTACAATTAGCTATGCTAATCAAATCAACATTAATTTAGCTTAATTAACTTAATTGATTGGGAAATATGAATTGACCAACAAATAAAATTGCACAACCCTGAGTCAAAATTCTTAATCATTGGCCACCATGGATAATTCCACATCATCCTTAATCTAATGGTGGAGATTAAATCTAGGAAAAGTTTATTTGAAATGTGACATGTGACAAGATGCAAAAATGGAAAGTTTCCAAAGTTGGTAAATTGATTTAATAAACCACTAGACAAAGTTTTTAACAAAGTTTTTAATCAACTTCTAGAAATTAACCATTGGACAATGAAATCACATCAAGAAAAGTGAATCATGGTGTCAAATTTAGAGTGGCTATTGCCATGAATGGCAATTGACATAACCTAGGACATTTCCTTTAACCATCATAACCTAGAATTATCCAACCTACCCATTTGTCCAATGAACAAACATTTCCTTTCACCATCAAAACATAAAATTATCCAACCTACCCTTTTGTCCAATGAACAAACCACTCACAATAAGCAAACCATATTCCCTTTTTTCCTCTCACAACTACAGGTTGTCTCCCCCCTCATGTCTCATTCAATTCCTTGCAAAACTCTCTCTCTTAAACACGCTTTAACAACCTCAAAGAGTAAGAAATTGAAGCAAGCACCTCCTAAAACACACCACTGTCAATCATCTTTCCCATTACGACTCACTTCATTTCATCTACAAGCTTAAGCTTTAGCATTTCTAGGATCATTGGAAGTAATCATCATCATCCCCCTTTAAAGGTGAGCCAAAACCCTTAGGAATTCCACTATTCATGCATTTTCTTTAGGAGTTTGTCATAACTAAATTGGTCATTATGTGTCTTGGAACTAGGAGAAAAGTGAGCCAATTTTTGAGCTAATAGGGATGGCAACAAAAAGGAAGGGCTAACGGCTTTAGGGGAGAAGAAGAAGTTTAAAGTTTGGAGCTCTACCATCCAAGCACTTAGTAACATCTTCTCCTCTAATTTGATTCTTTTTTCATAGGCTAGAACTAACCTGTAATCTGCATTTAGATAGTTAATTAGTAAGGACATGCGAAAGGTAGCTCTTATAGAATATTGGATTATATGTACGTATGATGATTTAGTTAATATAAGTTTAATTTAAGCATAGTGAACTCCTAAATGGATGTTTGAAGCTAGTGTAAGCATGATCATGGAAAAATAAGTAAAGAACACAAATAAATACTACTTCTTCTAGGCTTGGCTAAGACACATAATAAGGTTTGGAGATCCAAGGTTTGATTCAACAATTAATTCACACCATTAACTAGCATTACAAGGAGACTAAGTATCAATGAAAGTTATTAGAATGAGTATTCCAATGAGTGACCTAAAGTCGAAACCTATTTTGAAGGTTTCTATGGAGTTTCTTCATAGTTAGAATGGTGGACAAGTTGAAATAAGATTAGTATAGGTCTTAGAGTTAAAACAAAACATTAAAGATCGAACCAAAAACCTTGCAAATAGAATTAAACCTGAGCAATTAGGTTAAGAGGTCTAAAAGATCTTAAATGGGCCAAAATGTTTGAGCCTTAGGCAAAAAGAAGAACCATTTGAATAATCAAAATGAAAATCCAATTAAATTTAGGAATAAATTAGGATTGAATTTTTAAGGCCCAAGATGCAAGTTGGGCCCAAAATTTAGTTATTGAACCTTAACATGAATGAATGGGCCTAGAAGCTTAAGAAATCATGATAGGGGTGAGTACAAGGATGGAAATTGAAGTGGAGAATCTAAATTTAATAACGCCCATTGTGGTCATAGCAGCACAAATAAAGACAATTAAAACAAGTAAAACTTGCAAACATCAACCATATGGGAAAATTACCTCTTAATTGATACATAATGAGGAAGATCCAAAGCATATCTTCCTCTAATCGAGTCAACAAAAGAAATAAATTACAATGAACAAAACATTAAAAGTCAGTACGACTTAATTAGAAGCTAATCTTAAGAACCAACCCTTAAAACCAAAGAAAACAATAAGAAGTCCCAGTAACCCTAAATTGGCCAAAAAGAGTTCTATATTTCCAATAAGATTAATAACTTAATTGATGGTCTAATTTACTAACTAGAAGTCTAATTAGGCCTAAAAATTAAGTAAGAAGGGCTACAACAAAGGATGAGCCCAATTAAAACTTTAACTCTAATAATTAGGCCTAAAGGTAACCTAATGGATCTAATTAAACCAAAACCCAAATTATGCACCAAACATGATCGTTTTGACCTTATCGTATGAAAGCACACTCAATAAACTTCAAATCTACTATAAGAATATGAAAAAATTGACTTTAAATGAAGAAGTTATGGAAAAAACAAGAAAACATACAGAGCATGGAAGTGTAGCTAATTTAGTAGGACAACTTAAATAACTTAGACAATATAAAATTATACAGTATTTATTTTTCTTTATTAGGAGATATTGAGTATGATCCAGATTTTCTTAAGGATTATTATGATGACTAATAGGCATCATAGCATAGTGATTTTCCATCTCATGACTATTACATTGCTTGTTGATGCAATATAGTGAACTGATGGATATATGAGATAATTTAAATCTTGTTTAGGGTCTAGGAATTGTATGTGCTAGATTATTGTTTGTTAAGTGACTCTAACAAATATGAACTATAATACACGTTATGTTTTTATATAAATAAATATATGTATAAAAATAAAGAGTGGCAATGTTGTAAATATGACAATGGGACAATGGCTGTTTCATCTTTTCCTGTGGAACTATATAAATGAGAAACTAACCTAGGGTTCTTCTCTTTTGCAAATCTGACAATCCTAGCCACCTAAAGAGATCGAGTGACAAAAAAAAAAAATAGAGAGAGAGAGAGCTTCTTTAGGAAAACATAAAGCAATCTGAGGACGTAGTGCTGCGTGGCAAAGGGTAATGCTTTCCATTTTATAACTAACATCTATTTTAACAATGGAATTTAAAGATTATGGATCTAACTAGGCTATTTATAGGAATCGAGTTTAAGGGCGGATTGAACAAGCATGGGGGAGGTTGAATTTGGGGCTTCAAGCAAAATTCCCATCAAGTAAGAGATTCTAATTTGTATTTTTGGACTTACTTAGGCTTAGGATCAGAAAATGAGGAGATTGGATAAACTAATATAGAAAAAAATTAGGGTTTGAATGACATACCAATGGATACACAACCATCCAACACGGTTGTGTTGCTCTTGTGTTGATTTATCAAGACATACTGAGAGATACACAACCATTCAATACGGTCGTGTTGCCTCCATGTTGAATTAAGATAAACACAGCCTCCCAACACAGTCATGTTCCTACCATGTTGAAGCAAAATTTCATAGAGAGATACAAGACCCTTAACACAGTCATGTACTAGCTCATGTTAGGCAACATGGCCTCTAACATGGTCGTGTTAAGTGATGGACATGATCATTGTATATCAAATTATCTTCTTAATTAACCATGTTCCACATAACTGAAGCAATTAGTATAAACATAGAAAACCTAATAGATTAAGAGGAATTAGGAGAAATATATTTATTTGGATTATTGCTAAGAATGATGTCTTGATGATCATATAGATATCGACTTAGCTTAATTTGGGACAAGAAGTGCTTAAGGCTAAGATTCCAAATACGTGTTTACTTTGTTTGTTGTATGTGATTGTTAGGAAGCTATCTAATGAATTGTATGTGAAATAAGGAAATGCTAAGATGTAATGTGAATCAAGTGGTATCATGAAGTAATACAGTGTTATTGGTTGAATGAGATATATTGCTTGTGCTTAGCTCGGCCTAGAGGCCTGTAGTGGCAAATCACTAGGGAACACCTTAATGATCAGTATGCCGCGTTATCCTTAGTGGAGGCATATATCGAAATGATCTGAGGTAAATTAGGGTTAGACGAGGCCCGCAATGGCAGTTTCCATTAGGGTTAGACAAGGCTCGCAGAGGCAATTCTCACTAAGATAAATGTTGTGTGTATTGGGGTCTTGAGTATCCCTATGTGTGATAATTCTTTTAGTGTTGATGTATGAACTGAATTATGAACGAGTTGTGGATAAATGTCGCATTTATGCATGCGATATTAATGTGGTGTGTCATGTGCATGTGGGTGTAGTACTCACGTACTGAGCTTAGGCTCACCCCTCCTTCCTATATTTTTTTTAGCTGCAAGCGAAAATGATGAACAATTGGAGTATGATGAAAATGGGAACTTGGTGGGACATTGCATGGATGAGATGGGAAGGGAACACTACTATTATGTGGAGGAAGGGTAACAAGAATTTTGAATATTTGTAACTTGATGTTTTATCGTTAAATTGAAGTTATGGTGATAGATTGTAACTTGAGACTTTGTGGTTGTTAAATAATGAAATTTAGAATGACTCATCTGTGAGTCATTTATTTGATTATAGTTATAATAGTATGATGGATAATATATATGAGCAGGTTTTGAAGTATGATGGTTTTTTAGAGCCTTAATGTATCACTCAGTAGTAGTGACATGTGGTGGGTTATGATGCTCCAGGTTCTGGGGCGTTACATGAACCCCCTTGATTGTTATGATGTCACCTAGTTACTAGGATTGATGAGTGTTTGTGAATCAATTATTGATCGCCTGATTAACCAGATCTTAATTACAATTAGCTATTTAATAAACTAGTCAAGCATAATGCAACTTGCATTTTGGAAAGCTATTAGCATCATGAAATAGTAAAGAGGCCATATAAATGTAATTCTTCTTACACAACCTTGCCTAAACCTTTGGAGATTGACATGTGCTAGGAAATGCTAACCTTTGATTGAGGTCTAGTTTAGGAATTTACTATGGAATAGCTATTCCTTTTCTTGACTAGACAAATCGCTATTTCTCTCATAATGTAACTTTTATTCTAAAAATTCTTCCATCATAAAACAAAATAATATTAAAAGAATTGTTATTCTATTTCAATCTTATTCGTTTCTAGAAACTAAACATAACATAAGTCTATTAAGTTGGTAAAATAATTTTCTCTAAAAGAATAGCATGGATCAATTATAATATGCCATATACACATAAAATAGGAATTGTTAACAAACATGACAACGAGACTTCTTGTAGATAGAAAGATGTATCACACGGAGAAAAATGAAAACGGTTGACTAATATAGAAAAGCTGCAGAAAGTGGTGGATTTAAGTGAAAAGCTAAAAGGTGAATTATTCAAAGGGATAATGTCAATGACCTAATAAACTAGTATTGTCCCATTACTTAAATAGCACGGTAATAAATGATAAATGTCAACATTGTTTATTTATTTTACGAAAATAACATCTCGTACGGTGGCCACCACTCATTGCCATCAAATTTCCTTAATTTCTTACTCCAACTATGTTATTAATGACAAAGCTTAGGATAAAGTGAAAGTTCATTCTCATGCTTACTTTTGAACCCGTCGCACAACTTGGCAACTTATTTTAAACCTACTAAGCTACATTTCTTTAATCCTTAATCAATATGGAGTCGAAAACATTCAATGGAACTTTAAAAAGTCAAATTCTGCAAAGGAAGACCTAATGTTACAGTAATTATGGCGAGATATCGAATTTCTAAATGTCAACATTAAGTATTAAACGAATTCACGTGCAAAAATTTTTGAGATATATTCTACTTCAAAAGGCATAATTCCATACTCATCCAGCAATCTATATCTCACGTACCACAATATGGTGGTGCTACCACTTGATATGATTTCTCGCTCTTTGTTGAGTATTTTGTATCCGATATATCCGATATTGTTAATATATATATTTGGATTTGAAGACGATGATAGAAATCAAATGAACTCGGGCTAATTATACTTTGTTATTCTTGGAAAATATCCATGATGGATAAAGAATCTTATTTTTCCAAGTTATTTTGGTATTGTGATTTAAGACTGTTATTGTTGTATATATATATATACAAGAACCTTAGTGCTAATAAGAATATTTTTTTCCCAAGTTTATATGCACTTCATTGATATTTTTTAATGATGCCGAGAAACATGACAAGTTGCTCCATTATTTACTTAAGTTTTCATCGCAGGGCGTGCGTGAAGGACTTCAATTGCATGATGTCGAAAGAATGTGAATTAAATATTATACTGCTAATATTGAAGTGGTAATTTTTCACTTACCTTTAAAATGTTGGTTGTTGATGATATGGTTGTTAAAATCGCGATTTTACGTAGAATCGCTAAGGGGTCCGTAGAATCGGAATGTAGAAACGTAAGTTTCTACAACCTATGTAAAATAACTTTCAAATATTATAAATTTACTTGCAATAATCATTAAAAAATATAATTAATAATAGAAATAAGGAAATTAAGTATTTATTTTAGCCATAAATTGCAAATTTGCAATAAAAATCATAATATTGATAATCGAGCATAAGTTGTATAATATAGATATTTTATTTCTAAAATGATAAATCATGTATAAAACACGTTTCACCTAGTTCTATATACAAAAGTTAAAAGATAATAGATAAAATTTAAAAATCAATTGTGACTTTAAGAAATTACTAATAAATAAAAACTGATAATGAAGATATACCATTAGAAATGAGTAATATTAAAAAATGACCAAAAGTACATAATAAAGAAGATACTATAATAAGAAAACCATCAAAATTATATATTACTAGGTAAATTTTTGCACTATTCGTGATTATTAATTTAAAATATATTTACTTAACAATATCTCACATTTACTTAACTATGAGAATGATATATTGAAAAGATAGAAATATAAATACATTTATACCTTTCCTATAAAATTAAAAATCTAAAAAATTCTTATAAAATTAAAGTTATCTACCATTTATTTTATTTACTATTACAAAAATATTAGTTAAAATAAGGAAAGTTGCAGCAATCAAACACGAGTGCTTTAATACAAACATGATCACAAATAGGAATAAGAAGACTAACAGTCGACAAATACAAACACAAAGACTTCAATGCAACGTAACACACTGACAAGAGAGGAGTAATGACCGACGAACATGTTGGGGTATGACTCATATTTCCCTATGACAGGAAAGCACGTGCGTCTGAGGAAGCCGCCTCGGCGGGGGTTTCAAGGGGGAAACACCCCCTGGACGCTAGAGGGCTTTTAACAATTAAGCCCACAGTTGTTTATTAAAAGTTTGGGCTTGGATAAGAAAACACAAAGAAAAATGCTTTTTAGAAGGAAGAGGGGAAGAGCACGACCGGGTAATTAAATTGCACAGCCATATGTCAAGGAAACATGCCCACAGAAGCACACACGGTTGAAGGCACGACCGTATTTTGAGCTTGGAAAATCCATAGAAATACATACGGTTGAGTACACGGTCTGAGACACGGCCATGTGTTATTTGTGTGGAAACCTGTAGTTGTAATTATTTGTGGAATCAGTTGAAACGGATAAAATAGCGATTTTGAATGATTTTACTGTTCAAAATCGCGATTTTATTACGATTTTGTTCATCTCCGATTTTGTATGCGAGTTAACTGGGAATATATATACAAACTCGTAAAACCGTTTTATTGTACGAGTTGAAACACGATTTTGACAACAATGGTTGATGATGTTGAGTATATTACCTTCTTGGATAATAGTGATCGGGTATGAAGAAGGTTCGGGATTTTTTTTAACTAAAAATTGAAGGTTGTTCGTTGGCAGGAATTATTGAGATGCGATATTACCCAAAACCAATGAAAATGTTTGCATAAATTACCAATTACAATTCCCATGAATTTTCAATAACAAGATTGCAGTAAAAAACGTGGAAGTGAAGTCATTTTTATCACGTAATTAAAGATATGGTCGCAACCCATTGATGGTTTATAGGTGGCACAACTAAGCTAGTGGGTGGTCACTCCATTTTTAAATTAAAAAGAAAAAAGAAAAACTGACTTAAATTACGTCATGTCATAAATGGGTCATAGGAGCTATTATAACCCAACATAATTTAAGTTATCTTTTCTTTTTTGCTTTTTTCCAGCCACCTATTACCTTGTAGATTATACCATCTACCATTATGGATGTATCACACAACTCACCAATTGTTGCAAGTTATATTTCTTCATGGCTATAGTAGGATAGCTCAAGGCCAAGAGACAACCAACCCCACTCAAGGGGTTGTGTAACCTTCACCAAGTGGTGACTAGTTGCAGCCTATCCTAAGGTGGTAAGCCATTATCAAGAAGAGGGCATTTTTATGTTTTTTTTTTCAACTTTTTTCTTTTTAGTTTTCTTTTAGTCTTTATTATATTAATTAATTAAATATTTATGATAATATTGTTATGTTAATTACAAATATATATATATATATATATGTTTTCACGACTTTTTTACCCTTCATACTCATGTTTTGACTTTTACACTAATTAATTAGATGTTGAATATAGACATGTAAAACCATGTAGAATGGGCCTATGGGCCTTTGAACCCTTCATTGCAAAGGTTGATTGTATATATAGTTACTTATCATGGGAGGACCACTCCTCCCACCAACCTCCACTAATATTATCCATCAATATATATGCTGTGTTTGGGAATTTATGCATCCATATATGTGCTTTTTAGTTTTGAATCTACAACTCTTTCATTAATAACAAATACAAAGTTCTCTAAATTGAATATAAAAATTCAAAATTCAAATAAATAATGTATATATATAAACCATGTATGTCCTACATGCTTATTTTTGCTAACTAAATAATGATTTTTAAAGAGAAAAAATATAGGTAAACATGTGTGAAACTTAAAAAAAAAAGAAAAAAAGAAAAAAAAAGGTGTATATAAAGTGAAAAAGGATTATGGGAATCAAGCACCAAACCAAATTCTAACACTAGGTGGACTTATGTCTCAAGCAAAAACAAAGGGATTGAATTGTTTGGTAGAGAAGGTATTGTAAGGAACTATGCTAACTAAAGAGCAAGCTTATTTCAAGGGATATTTAGTACACAATACTTTAGGAAGGAGTTTGTTACTATTGGAAGAAGAGGGTGAGTTTGGTTCTAAATGTAAGGGTCAAGCTAGTTCTAGTATACAAAGTGAAAAAGGGTTATGGGAATCAAGCTCCAAACTAGACTCCAACACTAGGAGGACCCATGACTCAAGCAAGGACAAAGGGATTGAATTATTTAGTTGAAAGGGTGCTACAAGGAACTATGCTAAGTGAAGAGCAAGATTATTTCAAGGGGCATTCAGTATACAATGTTACTTTGGGAAGGAGTTTGTTGCTATCGGAACAAAAGGGTAAGTCTAGTTCCAAATGCAAGGGTCAAGCTAGTTGTTACTATGATATTATTGCTATTTCCAATTAGAGGAATTCCGACCTAAAGAAGTTATATGAATCCAAACTTATCTTGAGTCAACTTAAAGATCAATACTTCTAAAGATTGGAGAAGGTGCCAAAATTCTAGTTAGATAAGGCATATTCCTTTAGACAAATATGAAAGTTACCTTTATCTAGAGGAATTAATCCAAGAGATATAGCAATTATTATGTTTCTTGTTTTAGACATATTTACTTTCCTTTACAATTATTTTTCTTAGCTTTAACCATTCTAATATAAATATTTGTATGTAACCCTATGGAGAACAATGTTACATTGAATGACATTATCCCCTATTCATATTCAATGGGTTATTCTCATTTAGTATTTCACTCTTATCAGTCTCTCTAGATTATAGCAAGCAAATCACAAAATCTGCTTGTGCATCATATTAGGTAGATTGTGTATAGTTCAATCTTCTTTTAGCGTGTTATATCCATAGAAAGAGTTGTACATATCCTAATTCCTTTATTATATCTGAAATATTACATAAAATTCCATAAACATGACATTGTTATGAGCAATCTAGTGGTTGTATTCTCTATAGATTGAATAGAATTGATCTTTAGTTTATATTGCTTAGTGATCATTCCATCATAAGCTTATTTTCTTAGAGAGATCATACAATAAACCAATCATGTTTAGGTCCAATTTAGAGATTTAGGCACATTAAAGGTAAAAATATGAGTATATATATATATATATATATTGTAATTGCTCAATATGATCTTATAAAATCAATTATTGCATATCGATTAGAAGTTGACACGTGTGGAAGATTGGACAAAATTTTTAATAGACTCCATGAAAAAAAATAAGGGATCTAAATAGAATAGTAAACAAACATTGATGGGTTCTTTTCCTTAACTTTATCAAGCATTTTGTGAACTCCATGTCATAATTTAATTTATGATTCAACCATGATATTTCATAAAAAAAATCATACCTAAATATACTTAGATAATTATAAGGAATTCTTAAGAGTTAGTCATCAATATATTATACCATGTAAAAAAAGTAAAGCATGAATAACAAACATATGGATACATATTCACAATCGCTATCATAGCTTACCTCTAATATGAAGGGAAAGATAATGAAATATAGAAGCATTATTGCCATGGTGATTCTATGATAGTACCGAATTACAAATTTTTTTTTCCTTTGTAATTTGTTAAAAGGAAGTGTTGCTAGTCCCCTTGTCATTTTAGGCTAGTTTCTAACACTTTGACTCAAAAGAGCAAGATCTAAAAATGGAAGTGAAAAGGAAAGAAGAGAGAGGGGAAGATTTAAGAGTGACCAATTTGCCCATTTTGTGTCTTTTTATGTTCTTGGTCTTGATAAATAAAAAGGAAAAATGATATAAATGTTTTAAAAAGTTTTGCCTTTTTTCATATATCTTAAAGTTATCATCAAACTTGGAGATCACAATTGAAGTGTGCTACATATAACACCAGTAAGTATGTTAGATTGAATATAAAATGACTTTAATAACCTTATAAATCAAAGGTTTAAAATAAGAAAAGAGAGCATAATTATCAAGTTTTGACCAGTTAATATTTATTTTGTCAAAGTAAATCCAAGTTTGTTGTAATGAAACTATGATATCCAAGAATTTGAAAATAATAATAATAATAATAATAATAATGATAATAAATATATAAACCTAGTAAGTTAGTGACATGAATCAAAATTCTACCGAACCTATCACTAGAGCAAGAGCCAAGGGATTACAAAATTTAGTGATGAGGGTCCTCTTTAAACAATTTAACCCAAAAAATATTTGTTTAGTAACTTCTTTTCTATTACATATTGTTGTACATTCCAGCAAATACGCTTGTCAGTTTTTATAGGACAGTAGATAAAACTCGCTAAAGCTCAGTTTGTAGGTTATTCATGGACCTACATAAGTCAAAGAAGAACTGGTCCATAATATGTTCAATTGAACTGAAGAACCGGCCACTTGAAGATCATTTGTACTTATAATTTGTTGATTTAAAACCGGTCACTTGTTGGTTATATTTGTAATTTGTGCTTTTGGGAACCAGCCCCTTAAGTGGCATCTTTGTAATTTTTGGTATATTTTTACCCTAATAAGAGCACGTATAAATACTTGCTAACTAGGGTTTTTAAGAAGCTTTTGACATTTTGAGAAAAATATACACTTTATGCTGTGAGGTTTCATCCTTTGCATACAAAGAACTCTTATCAATTTCTTTGTGAAATTGTAGCAAGAATCAACTTGAGTGGATTATGAGTCACATCAATCTTACTCTTGTTGTTTTGCAAATTGTATTTAGTGAGTAATATCTAAGTACAATTTGTTGGCTACTTATTCTTATCACGTGAATTAGGGTTCTTATTTTCAGATTTGTTGATTTCAATTTGAGATTTAATTCTAGTTCATTTGCGTGTTATTCCATTGAAGATCACACACTTGTTTATTCTTACATCCATTTAGTGTTCAAACTCATGAATTGGACTTCTAATTTGAAGTAATTTGACACGCCATTTTGATTAAGGGATTTGGTTGTTCATGCCTATTCATTTGATGTGTTTGCCATCCAATTGGTTAGGCACATCATAATTTTTTGTATCAGAGCATAGGTTGTGGAGTAGGGTTTGCGTGAACTTCAATTGAAATTTAGGGTTCTTGAATTTTACTTCTTAATCTGAATTGTTGAAGTGGAATTGAAGTACTTAATTTTGATTTTGTTGTGTTATATTTATTGATTGTTGAAGTGGAAGTGGAGATCTTGTTGTAGCCCTTTTGTTCTTGAACTTGCCGTGAAGAGAAATGGAATTAGGAGGTGTGTTTCCTTATACTTGTTTTGAAATTGGAGGTACATTCCTTAAAGCAAAAAAGAAGTGAATTCTTGTTTGTGGTTTCGGAAATTGAGGATTGTCATTTACATTTCAAGATTTACCTTGTATGGAGAATAGGGAAATTACTTGAATTCAAATACATTCATTAAGTTTGAAGAAGTTATTATGTAGTATTGAATGAATGCTATTTGAATTTTGAACTGCTTCTTACCATTTGTGGAGAGGCTTCACTAAGAAGTAGTATTTGAATTGTTGTGCCGTGATTATGTTGTGAAGTGAGTGCTTTATGGATTGTAGAAGTGTTGCACCGTGAAGTGTAAGTGTGGATTGTGTTTGAAGCTTGCATCGTGGTTGAGGTGTGTGTATATGGCGAAGTGAGTTTGTGTTGTGAAAGCTATTACAACGTGTTGTGTTGTGGAGAAGGGTGTCACACGTGGATTGTGAGTGAGTGAAGGGTGTTATAGTGGTTAAAATTTGAATTTTAAAGAGCAAGCATTAAAGTGTAGAAGTTATTATGTATTGATGCTTGTACACTTTGCTTAGTTGAATTCATTAACTTACTATTTGGAGAAGTGTTTATTATTGCTTCTATTTATTAAACCACGATTAATTGTGATTGTGGAATTGTTCTTGTGTGTGAAGCACCATGAGTGTAGGTGAGGTGTGAAGTGTGTGTATGCCATGAGTGTAGACGTGTTGATGTGAAGGTGTTTGTTGCCTTTTGTTGTGTGTTGAAGTATCGTAAGTGTATGTATGTACCGTAGGAGTAAAAGGTGTTGTTGTTATGCTAGAAGTGTGTGTTGTGGTGTAAAGTAAAGTGAATTGTAGGAGAGTATATGTAGTGTGATTGTAGGAGTGTGTGTGTGAAGTCGTTGAGGGTGTATGTTGCATTACTTGTTTGTTACACCATGGGTGTGTTGGTGTGTGTGGTGAAGTGTGTTGTTGGCTTGTTGAAGTTAGTAAGCAACTATGTCGGGTGATTTATATTTGTCTACTAATGTACTGCACCGAGTCTTGACTACTTTTCTAATCCTTGATGATGAACAAAGAGAAAACTTGTTTCACACTTCTTGTAAAGTGCAAGGTAGTTTATGTGTTATTATTATTGATGGTGGTAATTGTACCAATGTTGTGGCTACCTCATTAGTATCGAAATTGAAACTTGTAACTACCCCGCATCCAAAACCCTACAAATTACATTGGCTAAGTGAGTAGGGGAGTCTCCATGTGACCTAGAGAGCTAGGGTACCTTTCAATATTGAGGATAAATATCATGATGAAATTGACTATGATATTCTTCCTATATGTGCATCCAATATATTGCTTGGCAAGCCTTGGTTGTATGATAGGAAGGTTTTACATGATGGCTATAGAAATACTTATATGTTCTAGTAGGAGAGTAAACGTATAACATTGAACCCTATGTCACCATTAGAGGTCCAAGAGGTTCAAAGACAGATAAGTCAACTTTCATAGGACCAAGAGGTTCATAAGCAGATAAGTCAACCATCAAAGGTCTTAGAGGTTCATAGTTAGATGAGTTAACCTTCAGAGGACCAAGCGATTCAGAAACAGATGTGTTAACCATCAGAGGTCTAAAAGGTTCAGAGGCAAATGAGTAAACCATCAGAGGACCAAGAGGTTTAGAGACATATAAGTGAAATAGGAAAGAAGAAGACATTATTAGTAGGATAGTTTGAGTAGGGAAGGCCATAACGGATGATAGACCATTATATGTAATGCAGGTGAGATATATCTTTGAGATAGAGGGGCGAGAACAACTACCCCTTATGGTATCTTAGGTAATAGGAAACTATAGTGATATTTTTACAATAACATGCTAGGAGGATACAGAGTCTTTGTTGCATTAGATGTTATAGACTTGTCACTCTATCTACCCGATGATATTCATGAAGACCTATCAGATTTGAAGACAAATCTCCCTGAGGATCAAGGAGATGATTGGAATCGAAATCCTATAGGACCTATCACCAAAGCAAGAGCCAAGGGATTACAAAATTTGACGATGAGGGTCCTTTTTAAACAATCTAATGTGCCTAAAACCAAGCCTAAGCACATGTAAATGAATCAAAGAAACAATCCCTAACTCTCAAACATAAATCGGTTCAATTGGAATGGAATTTGCATGAACCCTATTGGAATTTTGATGAAATCCAAAGGTCCAAAGATGCAATCACAATCCAACAAAGTTAAACCTCACTGAATAACAACAATTGCAAGTAAAATCCATGTGAATTATATCTAGAAGAAAAGATCCAAAACTATGATTTTATCCTCTCCCAACAAGCACGATTCATGTTACAATTAAAGATGATGATAACAAATACTAAAACAATCAATTTCATAACATGATATTCGATCACAATTGCAATCAAAATCTGACCAAGAAATCCAAATTAACCCTAGATATGACTCACTAGTGATGATAAGGAAAAACAACAAAGAAGGAATTGATATTACTCACAATTGCCCTTTGTTGTACTCGCCACAATTTCAACTCTTAGAAATTGAAATTGATAAGAGAAATTGAACTGGGAAAACCCTAAGCTCTCTCACGAAAATGTGATGTTCAAATCTGAAAAATTTTGCCCTCTCAAACCCTACTATAAACAAGTATTTATACTTGCTACTCTTAGGGTTAGAAAATGGACAAAAATTACACGTTTGCCACTTTTAAGGTGGCCGGTCCTAAATGGAAATTACAATAAAAATGAAAGTGTCTTAAAAGAAAATACAACATAAAATTGTCCATACAAAAAAGAAATGATCCTTCATCATGCCGGTCTTCAAGATACTTTTGAATTAGGCCTCGTTGAGAATCCTAATTTGCTCAAAAGTATAGGTAAGTTGGTATCCTGTAGGACTGATAAGTGAGCCTGCTGAAATGCACTACAATTATAATGTAGAGATGTAGAAAATAGATTAGCTTTCTCAAGATTAGGTTTCTCAAGCAAGATTCTCAAAACTAAATTATGGAGACCCTTAACTCGATCCTTGATGATAGGTCCTATAGGAGTCTTATTCCTATCATCTCCTTAGGCTTCTAAAAGATTTGCCCTCAAATCTGATAGGTCTTCTTGCATGTCATCTGATAAGTATGGTGATAGATCTAAGACATTAAAGGTTGTTGATACTCCATACTCTCCTGGTAACTCTATACGATAGGCATTGTCGTTGATGCACTTTAAAACCCTGAAGGGTTCATTTGACCTAGGAGACAGCTTCTGTGACTTCTTATGTGGAAACCTGTCCTTATTAAGATTAATCCAAACTAAGTCACCTAGATTATAAAGATGAACTCTCTTGATTCTATTTCCTTGGATTCTCTGCTGTTCCTAGGTCTTCTAAAGGTGTTTAGTTGTCCTATCATGGATGTGCTGAATTTGTTTGGCTTGGTTAACTCCACTAAGACTCTCTTCCTTTATCGCTGGTCCTGCTATAAAATCCAATGGAATAAAAGGATTATAGCCATAAACAACTTCAAAGGGAGACTTACTGGTTCAACTATGAGTAGACCTATTGTAAGCGAACTCAACAATAGGAAGACACAAGTCCCAATCAGTAAGATTCTTGCCAACTGTTGCTTTGAGTAGATTCCCAAGTGTGCGGTTGACAACCTCTGTTTGTCTGTCTGTCTGTAGATAGCAAGAGGTACTATACATAAGTTTAGTACCTAGTCTTCTCCATAATGTCTTCCAAAAGAAAATAAGAAACTTAGTATCTCTGTCTGATTCTATGCTGTGTGGAACTCCATGTAATTTGACAATTTCCTGCACAAAAAGGTTAGCAATAAAAAGAGCATCATCTGTTTTGTGACATGGCACAAAGTGTGACATTTTGCCGAATCGATCAACAACCACCATAATGGAGTCTTTCCCCCTTTGTGTTTTAGGTAATCCTAACACAAAATCTATATTGATGTCAGTCCAAGGTTTATATGGTATAAGTAAAGGCATATACTCACCCTGTGTACCTTTCTTCCCTTTAGCTCTCTTACAAATACCACATCTTTCTAGTATCCTATAGACATCCTTTATCATACCCTTCCAATAGAAATTTTCCCTCAATATAGCTAGGGTTCTCTTCTCACTAAAATGTCTTGATAAACCACCTGCATGTGCTTCCTTCACAAATCCAGATGGAATACATAGTTTTCCTGAGTTATACAGAAACCCCTTTATCCTGCAATATCCATCATCATCCTGCCCCCAGGACACCTCTCCATGACAGTCTTGAATTCCTCATCACATATATATTGTTCTTTCAACAACTCAAAACCCAATAGTTTTGACGAAAGAGAAGTGATAAGTACATACCGTTGTGATAAAGCGTCAACAACAATATTCTGATTACCTTTTTTATACTTTATCACATAAGCAAAACCCTTCAGAAACTCCACCCACTTAGCTTGGCACTTAGACAAATGATGGTGTCCTTTGAAATGTTTCAAAGATTCATGATCTATATAAATAATAAACTCTTTCGGGAGGAGATAATGCTACCACGTCATGAGAGCCTTTACAAAGGAATAAAATTCCTTATCATATATAGAATAGTTTAAAGTTGCACCACTCAACTTCTCACTAAAGTATGCTATAGGTCTCTTTTCCTGCATTAATACAGCACCAATTCCAATCCCAGAAGCATTACATTCCAACTCAAAAACTTTGTCAAAATTAGGTAAAGCCAATAATGGAGCACAAGTGACTTTTTCTTTTATCTTTTCAAAACTCCTCTAAGCCTTTTCACTCCAGAAAAAAGGTACACACTTTTTAGTCAGTTTTGTGAGAAGACTAACAATACTATTGAAATTTTGGACAAAGCGTCTATAAAAGGATGCAAGTCCATGAAAACTTCTTACCTCAGTAACTGAAGTGGGTGTTGGCCATTCCTTGATTGCCCTCACTTTCTCCTCATCCACCCTAACACTTAAACCATATACAACAAAACCCAAAAATGTTACCTTAGTTTGGCAAACGGAACACTTCTAGATATTTGCAAATAGCTATTATGTCCTCAATACTGAAAATACTACCCGAAGATACTCCATATGTTGTTCTAGGTTTTTGCTGTAGATCATAATATCATCAAAATAAACAACAACAAATTTTCCTAAACATTCTTTTAGTACATGGTTCATCAAACTCATAAAAGTACTAGGAGCAATACTCAAACCAAAGGGCATAACCAACCATTCATACAGTCCATGATGTGTTTTAAAAGAGGTCTTCCATTCATCCCCTTCTCTCATCCGAATCTGGTGATATTCGCTTTTAAGATCCGCTTTAGAGAAGACTTGTGACCCATGTAGCTCATCTAACATATCATCAAGTCTAGGAATAGGATACCTATATTTGATGGTGATTTTGTTGATGGCTCTACTATTAATACACATTCTCCAAGTATCATCCTTCTTAGGAACAAGAAGGGCAGGAATTGCGCATGGACTGAGACTCTCTCTAACAAACCCCCGTTCAACCAATTCATCTACCTGGCGCTTCAATTCCTTAGCCTCCTCGAGATTCATGCGATATGCAAGTCGGTTTGGTAACACTAAACCAGGCATAAGATCAATAGCATGCTCTATCCCTTTCAAAGGTAGTAATCAATCATCAGGAAAAATGTCAGTATACTCATTCAATACTTGAGAAACTGCTGGAGGTAGAGATTGTGGTTCCTGTAACCCTAATACACATCTCAACTGAAGCAAGTATGTTAGAGCCTCTTATGTGATTAACCTCTCCATCTCACCCTGTCGCATCAATAATACCTTCTTTTCCTCAGAATCATCACACTATATTAAAGCCCTTTTAACCTTTGATGGTTGACTAATCTGCTGCTGGACATTTTGGACCTTTGAAGGTGACATAGGATTCAAAATAACTCATTTGCCTTCCTTTTAGAACACATAAGTATTCCTGAAGCCATCATGTAAGACCCTTCTGTCATATAAACAAGGTCTGCCAAGCAATATATGGGATGCACTCATAGGCAAGATATCACATTCAATCTCATCACAATACTTGTCCCCTATACTAAAGGGTACCCTAGCTCTTTGGGTCACATACAAACTTCCTTGATCACTAAACCAATGCAATTTATATGGTTCAGGATGTGGAATAGTTGTAAGTTTTAGCTTCGATACTAATGAGGTGGCTTCTAAATTGGTACAACTACCACCATCAATTATAAGGACACACAAATTTCCTTGTATCCTACAAGAAGTATGGAATAAGTTTTCCCTTTGTTCTTCATCCTTATTAGCAAATGTAGTTAATGTCCGACGTAACAAATTAGCATATTGAAGCATTTCACTAGACATTGTTCAATTCAAATTCAATCACTACAACAATAATATTCCCCACTTCTTTCAAATCATGGTGCAACAACTTTTCCCAAATTCCTTAAGACACTTACTTCATAAACAACTCCATGCCAAATTTACTCACACCGCCACTTACACAATACACACACAACATACTTAATTTCAAACAACAATAACACACTCACAGTGTAGTACTCCACTTCCACGGCAACAACAACAAAAGTACTCCACTTCCATGGCAACAACAATAAAATGTACTCCACTGCCAACACAATTTCTAACCCTAACTCTACAAAGGTAGCTCAATTCAAATTCAAATGGTTTCACTTATTGTAACCTTTCCACAATTGGTAAGAAGCAACTTTCAAATTCAAATGAACACACAATAACTTCTATCACTTAATGTGTATTTTGAAAATCAAATAGCTTCCATATAATCCACACAATTCAATTCTGAAAATTGTACAACTACACTCTCATTTCCGAAATCAACATGCAATGGATTACACTTCCACTCCTTGCACAAATGAGGTAATTTTCAAATTCGGAAATTTGAATCAATAATACACTTCTACTCCTCTTGCCTTTCATGAGAATGAATAACCACAAGAAGCTACAACAAGCCTTTCAATTCAACATCAATAAGCAGCAAATTCACTTCTCAATCAGGACAATTACGCAACCTCAATTCACAACACACAATTTCAGATCACAATATAAGGAACCTTAATTGAACATGAAGATTAAGAAATCAACCAACACTAAATCCCTTCTCTTAACTTGTTCTCTAATACCAAAAGATGATGTGCCTAAAACCAAGCCCAAGCACATGCAAATGAATGAAAGAAACAATCCCCAACTCTCAAACATAAATCGGTTCAATTGGAATGGAATTTGCGTGAACCCTATTGGAATTTTGATGAAATCCAAAGGTCCAAAGATGCAATCACAATCCAACAAGGTTAAACCTCACCGAATAACAACAATTGCAAGTGAAATCCATGTGAATTATATCTAGAAGAAAAGATCCAAAACCGTGATTTTATCCTCTCCCAACAAGCACAATTCATGTTACAATTAAAGATGATGATAACAAATACTAAAACAATCAATTTCATAACATGATATTCGATCACAATTGCAATCAAAATCTAACCAAGAAATCCAAATCAACCCTAGATATGACTCACTAGTGATGATAAGGAAAAACAACAAAGAAGGAATTGATATTACTCACAATTGCCTTTTCTTGTACTCGCCACAATTTCAACTCTTGGAAATTGAAATTGATAAGAGAAATTGAACTAGGGAAACCCTAAGCTCCCTCACGAAAATGTGATGTTCAAATCTGAAAAATTTGGCCCCCTCAAACCTTACTATAAGCAAATATTTATACTTGCTACTCTTACGGTTAGAAAATGGACAAAAATTACAAGTTTGCCACTTTTAAGGTGGCCAATCTTAAATGGAAAATATAATAAAAATGAAAGTTTCCTAAAAGAAAATACAACATAAAATTGTCCATACAAAAAAGAAATGAGCCTTCATGATGCCGGTCTTCAAGATACTTTTGAATTAAGCCGCATTGAGAATCTTGATTCGCTCAAAGTATAAGTGAGTTAGTATCCTGTAAGACTGATAAGTAAGCCTGTTGAAATGCACTACAATTATAATGTAGAGATGTAGAAAATAGATTAGCTTTCTCAAGATTAGGTTTCTCAAGCAAGATTCTCAAAACTAAATTATGGAGACCCTTAGCTTGGGCCCTAGTAATAGGTCCTGTAGGAGTCTGATTCCTATCATAATCCGACCCGAACAATATTTATTTAGTAACTTCTTTTCTATTACATATTTGTTGTGCATTCCAACAGTTACGCTTGTCGGTTTTTATAGGACGGTAGATAAAACTCACTAAAGCTTAGTTTGTGGGTTATTCATGGACCTACATAAGTCAAAGAAAAACCAATCCACAATATGTTCAATTGAACTAAAGAACTAACACTTGAAGATCATTTGTACTTGTAATTTGTTAACTCAAAACCGATCACTTTTTGGTTATATTTGTAATGTATGCTTTTGGGAATCAGCCTCTTAAGTGGCATCTTTGTAATTTTTGGTGTATTTTTACCCTAATAGGAGCAAGTATAAATACTTGCTAACTAAGGTTTTTAAAAAGCTTTTGACATTTTGAGAAAAATATACACTTTGTGCTGTGAGGTTTCATCCTTTACTTACAAAGATCTCTTATCAATTTCTTTGTGAAACTGTGGCAAGAATCAACTTGAGTAGATTGTGAGTCACATCAATCGTACTGTTATTATTTTGCAAATTGTGTTTAGTGAGTAATATCTAAGTACAATTTGTTGGCTACTTATTCTTATCACGTGAATTAGGGTTCTTATTTTCAGATTTGTTCATTTCAATTTGAGATTGAAATCTAGTTCATTTGCACGTTGTTCCATTGAAGATCACACACTTGTTTGTTCTTACATCCATTTAGTGTTCAAACTCGTAAATTGGACTTCCAATTTAAAGTAATTTGACACGCCATTTTGATTGAGGGATTTGATTGTTCACACCTATTCATTTGATGTGTTTGCCATCTAATTGGTTAGGCACATCAGTTTAGGGACTAATTAATCTTTTAGAAATCTTTTAAAACCTTACCCCTTTAAGTTATGCATGTTCCCTTTTTCCCTCTTTCCTCCTTTCTCTTCCTTCTCTTCTAGTCAAACATCACTTCTTTTTTTCTTTTTTTTTGTGGGTAGTTTCTACTCTTTTCCCATAAAAAACAACAACATCAGAATATCCTTGTCACACTTTTAATGAAGAATAGCCTTGAGTTATGCTTTGGAAGTGTGTAGTGGGGAAACAGTTGATTCTAACTTCAAAGTTGTAGTTCATGCAAAAGGCATCGAAAACAAGTAAGAAGGCATAGGAAAGAAGTAAGTATTGAAAATCTATTGAATTCTTATGATATATTTATCATATATCATAGAGATCATATTAGGAAGGATAATTTAGCATGTTTGGAATAGTTTTCCATAATATAATATGCATTTTGTGTATTAAAATAGCAAGAGTGTAAGTCTTGAAAGAGTTGAAGGTTAGTTTTAGAAGTGGAGGAAGAAGAAAGACGAATGGAGCAATATATGCCTAAGTAAATGCCTATTACCTGATTGTATACTTTTACATGACCTCAAATCATGGTTGTAAAATTGGAATTTGTGTGCTAAGAGTTACACGACTAACTATGTGGCCATGTAGTTAGGCATGCACTTCTACACGACCACAAAATGTGGCATGTACTTAGGTTTTTAGAGATGAAAGATACACAATCAAAGAACATAGCCATGCTCTTGATCGTGTACCTTTTTACGAAGCTTTTCACTCACTTTGTCTTCATTAGTTGTAAGCTTCATGTGTTATCATATTTTCTAGGTGCTAAATAGGAGTTGTTTATGACTTTCATCAAGTGTTACCTTGATGTGCTTTTGTCCAATTACAAGCACACAATACAAATGAAGAATCAATTACACATTTAGTACTCAAAATGGCGTGATGAACTTGATTCCAAATACGTAAATACCAAATGGATGTAAGAACAAACAAGTATGTGATCTTCAATGGAAGAACATGCAATTGAACTAAGATTCAATTTCAAATTGAAATAATCAAATCAGAAAAATACAACCCTAATTCACGTGAATGAATAAGTAACCACTAATTATACCTAGATAATACTCACTAAATACAATTTGTTAGACAACAAAAGGAAGATTGATATGACTCACAATCTACACTTGTTGATTTTCGCCACAATTTCACAAAGAAATTGATAAGAGATCTTTGATTGTAAAGGATGAACCCTCACGGCCAAAGTGTATCTTTTTCTCAAAAATATCAAAAAGCTCCCTAAAAATCCTAGTTAGAAAATATTTATACTTACTCCTATTAGGGTAAAAACACACCAAAAATTACAAAGATGCCACTTAAGTGGCCGGTTCCCAAAACACAAATTACAACTATAAAATAAAATGGTTAATTCCTATAAGCAACAATTACAAATACAAATGGTCTTCAAGTGGCTGATTCTTCAATTCAAGTGAACACATTGTTAGACCGATTCTTCTTTGGTTTATATAGGTCCATGAATAACCCACAAACTGGGCTTTGGCGAGTTTATCCACCATCTTGTAAAAACCAACAAGTGTACCTACTGGAATATACAACAAATATGTAATAGAAAAAAAGTAACTAAACAAATGTTCTTTGGGTAGGATTGTTTAAAGAAGACCCTCATCACCAAATTTTGTAACACTTTAGCTCATGTTCTACTGGTAGGTCTTATAAGATTCTGATTCCTATCATCTCCTCGAGCCTCAAGAAGATTTGTCCTCAAATCTGATTGGTCTTCATGAAAATCATCGGATAGATAAAGTGAAAAGTCTATAACATCAAATGCAGCAAAGACTCTATATCCTCCTAACAAGTTATTTATAAAATTATCACTATATTCTCCCAGTATCTAAGATACCATAGGGGGTAGTTGCTTTAACCCCTCCATCTCTAAGATATATCTCATTTGCAATACATATAGCGGTCTATCATTCGTTATGGCCTTCCCTAACTTAAACTGTCCCACTAATAATGTCTACTTCTTCCCTGTTTCATTTATTTGTCTCTAAACCTCTTGGTCCTCTGATGGTTTACTCATTTGCCTCTGAACCTTTTAGACCTCTGATGGTTGACACATATATTTCTTAACAACTTGGTCCTTTAAAGGTTGACTCATCTGACTATGAACCTTTGGGACCTCTAATGGTTGACTCATCTACTTATGAACCTCTTAGTCCTCTGAAAGTTAATTTATCTGTCTTTAAACCTCTCTAACCTCAAATGGTGACATAGGGTTCAATACTATATGTTTACCCTCCTATTAAAACATATAAGTATTTCTATATCCATCATGTAAAACCCTCCTATCATACAACCAAGCCCTGCTAAGCAATATATGGGATGCACACATAAGAAGAATATCACATTCAATTTCATCATGATATTTATCCCCTACAGTAAAAGAAACCTTGGCCCTTTAGGTCACATGAAGGCTCCCCTACTCACTTAACCAATGTAATTTGTAGGGTTTTAGATGTGGGGTAGTTATAAATTTCAATTTCGATACTAACGAGGCAGCCACAACATTAGTACAACTACCATCAATAATAATGACACACAAATTACCTTACACCCTACAAGAAGTGTGAAACAAGTTTTCTCTTTGCTCATCATTAATAGTTGTAAAAGAAGTCAAGGCTCAGCACAGTACATTAGTAGACAAATATAAATCACTTGACATTATGGCTCACTAACTTCAACAAACTAACAATACACTTTACCACAGTTCAATTACAGTGACAACAAGTTGAAGCAATAATTAAACACTCTTCCAAATAGTAGGTTAATGAATTCAACCAAGCAAGTGTTCAAGCATCAATACATAATAACTCCTACACTTTAATGCTTGCTTTTGAAATTCAAATTTTAACCACTACAATTCCCTTTTTAATCATGCTACATACACACACTTCCACTTCCACATGCAGTACCCTTTTCACCACAACACACATAACAAAACACATTGTAACACCCTTCACAACACAACTCACTCTGCCACACAGAACTTCCTCAATCACAATGTAAGTTTCAAACACAACTTACACTTCACGTATAGCACTTCCTATATCCCCAATACACTCACTTCACTACACAATCACTACTCAACAAATTCAAATACTACTCTTAATGCAACTTCTCCACAAATGGTAAGAAGCAATCCAAATTTCAAAAAACATTCAATTAATACTAAGCAATAACTTCTTCAAACTTAATGAATATGTTTGAATTTCAAACAATTTCCCTAATCTCCATGTAAGGTAAATCTAAAAATTGCAAATGAAACTCCACAATTTCTGAAAACACAAACAAGTAATTCACTCTTCTTTTTCTCAACGAATGTAACTTCAATTTTGAACAAACACAAAGGAAACACACCTCCTTCCCTTACGGTAAGTTCAAGAAGACAATGGCTACTACAAGTACTCTACATCAACTTCAACTACACAATTATATTGCAACAAAAACCACAATTAACTACTACAATCTCACTTTAACAATTCGGATCAAGAAGTCAATTCAAGAACCCTAAATGCTAAAAGAAGTTCACGCAATTCCCTTCTCAAAATCGTACTCTGATACCAAATTATGATGTGCTTTGATTCCCAAATACAAGCACACAATACAATTGAGGATTCAATTACACAATTAGTACTCAAAATGGCATGATGAACTTGATTCCAAATACACAAATACCAAATGGATGTAAGAACAAACAAGTATTTGATCTTCAATAGAAGAACATGCAATTGAACTAAGATTCAATTTCAAATTGAAATAATCAAATTAGAAAAGTACAACCCTAATTCAAGTGAATGAACAAGTAACCACAAATTGTACCTAAATATTACTCACTAAACACAATTTGTTAAACAACAAAAGTAAGATTGATATGGCTCACAATCCACTCTTGTTGATTCTCGCTATAATTTCACAAAGAAATTGATAAGAGATCTTTAATTGTAAAGGATGAAACCTCACGGCCAAAGTGTATGTTTTTCTCAAAAATATCAAAAAGCTCCATAAAATCCCTAGTTAGCAAGTATTTATACTTGCTTCTATTAGGGTAAAAACACACAAAAAATTACAAAGATGCCACTTGAGTGGCCAATTCCTAAAACACAAATTACAAGTACAAAATAAAATGGCCGATTCCCATAAGCAACAATTACAAATATAAATGGTCTTCCAGTGGCCTATTCTTGAATTCAAGTGAACACATTGTTAGACTAATTCTTCTTTAGTTTATGTAGATCTATGAATAACCCACAAATTGAGCTTTAGCGAGTTTATCTACTGTCTTGTAAAAATCAACAAGTGTACTTACTAGAATGCACAACAATATGTAATAGAAAAGACGTCACTAAACAAATGTTCTTTGGGTAGGATTGTTCAAAAAGGACCCTCATCGCCAAATTTTGTAACCCTTTAACTCTTGTTCTGGTGATAGGTCCTATAGGATTTTGATTCCTATCATCTCCTCAGGCCTCGAGAAGATTTGTCCTCAAATTTGATTGGTCTTCATGAAAATCATTGGATAGATAGAGTGATAAGTCTGTAACATCAAATGCCGCAAAGACTCTGTATCCTCTTAGCAAGTTATTTGTAAAAATATCACTTTAGTCTCCCAGTACCTGAGATACCATAAGGGGTAATTGCTCTTCCCCTCCATCTCTATGATATATCTAATTTGTAATGTATATAATGGTCTATCATTTGCTATAGCCTTCCTTAACTCAAACTGTCCTACTAATAGTGTCTCCTTCTTCCCTATTTCACTTATGTCTCTGAACCTCTTGGTCCTCCGATGGTTTACTCATCTGCCTTTGAACCTTTTGGACCTTTGATGGTTGACACATTTGTTTCTGAACCGCTTGGTCCTCTAAAGGTTGACTCATCTAACTACGAACCTCTAGGACCTCTGATGGTTGACTCATCTGCTTATGAACTCTTAGTCCTCTGAAAGTTGACTTATCTATCTTTAAATCTCTTGGACCTCTAATGGTAACATTAGGTTCAATACTATACGTTTACCATTTTGCTAGAACATATAAGTATTTCTATAGCCATCATGTAAAACCCTCCTATCATACAACTAAAGCCTGCCATGCAATAGATGTGATGCACACATAGGAAGAATATCACATTCAATTTCATCATGATATTTATCCCTTATACTAAAAGGTACCCCAGCCCTTTGAGTCATATGGAGACTCCTTTACTCACTCAGCTAATGTAATTTGTAAGGTTTTAGATGTGGGGTAGTTACAAGTTTCAATTTTGATACTAATGAGGCAACCACAACATTAGTACAACTACCGCCATCAATAATAATGACACACAAATTACCTTACACCCTATAAGAAGTGTGAAACAAGTTTTCTCTTTGCTCATCATCAATACTTGTAAAAGAAGTCAAGGCCCGGTGCAGTATATTAGTAGACAAATGCAAATCACTTAACATTGTGGCTTACTAACTTCAACAAACTAACAATACACTTACCACGCTTCGATTATGACAACAACAAGTTGAAGCAATAATTAAATACTCTTCCAAATAGTAGGTTAATGAATTCAACTAAGCAAGTGTTCAAGCATCGATACATAGTAACTCTCACACTTTAATGCTTGCTTTTGAAATTCAAATATTAACAACTATAACTCCCTTTTTAATCACGACATATACACACACTTCCACTTCCGCGTATAGCACCCTTTTCACCACAACACACACAACACAAAACATTGTAACACCCTTCACAACATAACTCACTCTGCCACATACACACTTCCTCAATCACGGTGCATGTTTCAAACATAACTCCACTTACACTTCACGTGCAACACTTCCTCAATCTGTAAAGCATTCACTTCACTACACAGACGTAGCTTAACAAATTCAAATAGTACTCTTAATGCAACTTCTCCACAAATGGTAAGAAGCAATTCAAAATTCAAATAACATTTAAATAATACTACACTATAACTTCTTCAAACATAATGAATGTGTTTGAATTTCAAATAATTTCCTTAATCTCCATGCAAGGCAAATATGAAAATTGCAAATGAAACTGCTCAATTTCCTAAAACACAAACAAGTAATTCACTCTTCTTTGTCTTAATGAATGTAACTTTAATTCCAAACAAGCACAAAGGAGATACACCTCCTTCCCTCATGGCAAGTTCAAGAAGACAAAGGCTACTACAAGTACTCTACGTCCACTTCAACAACACAATTATAATGCAATAAAAACCACAATCAACTACTACAATCTCACTTCAACAATTCAAATCAAGACGTCAATTCAAGAACCTTTAGTGTCAAATGAAGTTCACATAATTCCTCCTCTCAAAACCATACTCTAATACCAAATTATGATGTGCTTTGATTCCCAAATACAAGCACATAATACAATTGAGGATTTGATTACACAATTAGTACTCAAAATGGTGTGATGAACTTGATTCCAAATATGCAAATACCAAATGGATGTAAGAACAAATAAGTATGTGATCTTCAATGGAAGAACACGCAATTGAACTAGGATTCAATTTCAAATTGAAATAATCAAATTAGAAAAATACAACCCTAATTTATGTGAATGAACAAGTAACCACAAATTGTACCTAAATATTATTCACTAAACACAATTTATTAAACAACAAAAGTAAGATTGATATGACTTACAATCTACTCTTGTTGATTCTCGCCACAATTTCACAAAGAAATTGATAAGAGATCTTTGATTTTAAAGGTTGAAACCTTATAGCCAAAGTGTATGTTTTTTCTCAAAAATATCAAAAAGCTCTATAAAAACCCTAGTTAGCAAATATTTATACTTACTTCTATTACAAAGATGGCACTTAAGTGGCTAGTTCCCAAAACACAAATTACAAGTACAAAATAAAATGGCTGGTTCCCATAAGCAACAATTACAAATATAAATGGTCTTCAAGTGGTCGGTTCTTCAATTCAAGTAAACACATTGTTAAACCAATTCCTCTTTGGTTTATGTAAGTCCATGAATAACCCACAAGCTGAGCTTTAGCAAGTTTATCCACCGTCTTGTAAAAACTGACAAATTTTGTAACGCTTTGGCTCTTGTTCTAGTGATAGGTCTTGTAGGATTTTGATTCTTATCATAGCCTTAACAAAGATTAGGAACTAATAGGATCTACTCTTCTAAAAATTTGTATACACTGAGTGTTGGTCGTAGTTGCTAGGTTACAAATAAAAATGAACCTTAGGAATATATGATTAATAAGTTGGTTTGATGCATGGCCTAAAGACCCAAAGTGGTAGAATCTTAAAGGGCACTTAATGACCAATATGTAGTGGTGTCCCTATTACAGTTACATATTGATATGATTTAGTAGATTTAGGTGATTTATAAGTGTTGAGGCCTAGAGTGGCAGCTCTCAATATAGTAGTATGTATGTATCTTATATATTATAATGAGCATAGTGGGGTCTAGAGTTCTCCTATATTATTTAAAGAACTTAAATGAGGTAATAACTGGATGATTGACTATCTAATTGCATTGATGCATGTGAATTTGAAATGTTTGTTCATGCATAGGTGATTTTGATTTACACATACTAAGCATTAAGTCACCCTTTGATGGCCTTTCTTTTTCAGTTGTAGGTATGGATGATTACATAGTGTATGATGAGGGCATAGTGGAGTACATGTAGGATAGGGACTATGTAAAGTACCTTCACTATTGTGATGATCAATAGTTGAGATTGTTTCTTAGTTACTTCTAGTTATAATCGGTGGTATTTTTTTTTTAGGAGATAAGATGCCTATTATTTAGTTAGAGATAGACAACCTTAATATGTTTAGTTCTTAGTTTTACACTGCTGCTGATGTAGGAGCCATGGACTCTAACTATAGATCTCAAATGCTTAAATTTTGTAGATTGTAGAGTGAGACTCAATTAAGTCACTCGTTCATGATGATAGGTGGATTATATTATTGTGTGTTTGGCAGTTATTACAAGTGTTATGTGAAACTAGCTAAGTTAAGAGCCTTAACATGTCATTCCCCAGTAATGACACATGGAGCTTATAGTGTTTTAGGTTTTAGGTCATTATAAAAATGTTAAGTTAAATGCTAGACCATGTAGTATTTTGGAAATGAAAAGTTTAAATCAAGTGTACAAATGGGTAGCTCATGATATCAACTCCACTTAGCTGATTATAGATTTCAAAGTTTAGCAAAGATTTTTAAAAATGGGTTTCAATCATTCATAAATTACTCATTACCCCCACTTCGGGTATAATGACCTATTTTCCTATTTAAATCATCAAAACATTATTATCTATGATAAATGAAAAGCATTACAACTCAATAAGCATAGGATTGCATAAACCCATTTGATACTTTCATTATAAGTGAAAGCTTTTGTCATTTAGTGTGTAGTGCTTTTAATAGTTCAAATGTTGTATCTTGCTATTGAACCCTAATTTAACAAGATAAATTGGTTAATGAAAGTGGAATGATAATTTTTTTTAAATCTAATGACTAACTCCACCTTTAAATCATGATGATCTATCTAAAATCTCTTAAGCTTACAATAAACAATCCAAATTGGAGCATTAAGAACTAAAAGAGAGAGAGAGAGAAATCCAAAACAACACAAGGTCTATTTGCACCAAATCCATTAATCCATAATTGATTAAGTTTAAGGGATAAATACTTGTTGTCCCCAAATTCTATTTCAAATGTGTGCCCACCAATAATAGGCACACATTTAGATAAGAAATTAGTACATAATAATAAAAATTTATTCCACCAAGCCTAATGTATACATGTAATTGATGGGAACAAATTTGAGACAAGAAATTGAAATAGCAAATATTTATCTAGATTAAGCTACAACAAGAATCACAAGAATCTAACTATACATGTTAAACAAGAAGCAAGTACACAAATAACATAAACACACTAAACTTTATATTAACAAAAACTTGACTACTGTTTTAGGTAGAGAACAAACCACTTAACTAAATAGAAGATAGCAATGAAAAGCTAAATCTACTTTAGATGTGTTAAAAAAAATTAAAAAATAAATAAATTAAAAAAAACACTAATAAAAGTGTTGATGAAAGTCTAAATACTAAGTTAGTGTTTTAAAATATCTATAAGAAGTTGAAAGCACTAATAATTGACTTAAGCTTAATATAGTGGAGCATCTGTACAAAAAGTGCAAGCAGAAAATTTTTAAGACTTTGTTCCAATGTTATAGCCAATGTTTGTATGATGATAAGCAACACTTGTGATTTTTGACCATGGACTTTTCGACCATAGCAAGTCGCGTGTTAAACATGATTAAATAGAAGTAATCAACAATTAGTTCAAGTTCTATGCTTTTAGATGTTGATAAAGATGGCTTGCTTTGGTCATGAATATGTAATATGTAGACATATATACAATATTTGCAGATGTATTAAACATCCTAAATATATATAAGTTCTATACTACTAGATGCTAATAAAGATGGCTTATTTTAGATCATGAATATGTAATTTGTAGACATATATATAATATTTGTAGATGTATTAAACATCCTAAAGATATATAACTGTGATATATGAAATATTGAAATTATACATGTTTATGGCAAATTTTGTCTTACAATCACTATAACACACCAAAAGGAGCCTTGTAGTGGCATCTCTAAAGCTATCACACTGTGTGTGGACCTACTCATGTGAGTCATGGGTCACAAAGATTCTATCTAATCATCTAATCATTACATATAATCATAATAAATATAATTACACAATATGAAAATAACTATGGAATCAAATTTCTCATGACTTTTCACAATTGCAAGGCCCTTACTAAAAGCTAAATTGGTTCATTTTAGCTATAACATAGTTTTAGTCCAAAAATCTAGCTAAATCATTCACTACCAACAAAAACTATGGGGAGGTCCATAACAGATAAACCATACATAATTCTAAATCTTCCACTCAAATCCATGTATAAACCATTTTAAAATTGTTCCTTGCTTTATAGACTTGCTGCTTGAACTCTCTTAAGATATAATAATACAATTGACTTGGAATATCGAAAAATCTTGGGAGAGTGAACACAATTCTCATGGCATGGTGAGTTGGAATCTCTCCTCACTACATATACACAAATTGTAACCAAGTTATCAAACAATTATATATACTTGACATATGCAATCATATGATTTTAGCCATCATAACATTGCTTTTTGATAACCAGCGTGATGCTAATGATATAACCTCACTTTAATCAAAGTTAGGGGTCATGCTACCCAATAGAATTTATTCCTTAAGAAATAGCCTCCAAGGACTTTAACTTTGAGAAATGTACAACACTCCCCATGTTAATCAATTTGAAGGTGGCAAAGTAAGATATATTTATCTCTTCACACTACTAAGTAGCAATGGTGGACATCCAAAAGCATAAGTGATGAAGATCACATTAGGAGGATTGGCCCAAGGATGATCAAGGATAAGATAAGGGGTTGGCAACAAAGAGCATAGGCCTATTCAAAGTGCAGATCACGAAAACAGAAGTCGGGGACGGAATCAAAGGCCGACAACTTTAAGATTGTTGAAGACCACTAGCCTAAGTGGCTGGCATAAAAATGGAATGAAAGCCAGCTTTGTAAGCTACTAGCCTAAGTAGCTAGCTTACACCCAATAAAGGCTGGTAGGATGTGGATTCTAAGCTACCAACTTTAGACAAATTTAGGCCACTGGTGTATAATGTTTTCCTTAGTTACAATTAGGGTTTTTTTTTTTATACATTTTACATACAATTGTTGTGAGACTATAAATAGTCATCACACATTCATTTGTAGGGACCTTTTAGCAAATTATATTCATAATTAGAGAGTGATTTCTCTTTGGTTCTTTGAAGAACTAATTGAACTTATCAGATTGGCAATTTGTGGCATTCATCTCTTAAGTTATCAATCAATCATTCCATAATCGATTGTGGCGTTATCGCATATACCAAAGTTCTTGTCTCATTTATAGACAAAGGGTCACAATGTCCATCATTTTTAAGAGATTCGTAGGTTGTGAGATTAACATATCGAGTGTTAGGTTTTGTCATGGGTTGGTAAGGTTCTCATCATTCGGTATCAGAGTAATCAAGTTTGTCAGAATCGCCTATCTTATTATTTCAATTACTTGTTCTTAGATCTAGGGTTTGTATAAAAAACATTATTCTTTGAATTATCAATCATTACAAGTAGATTGAATTTGATTGTTGTTAGTATTGAGAGGAATCGTACACACTTTCTTTCTTCAGATTAAAAAAAAAAAAAAGAAAAGAAAAGAGAAGAAGCAAAAGCAAGAGAAAGGAATTCGTATAAAAAAAAATGTGATTGATTGTTTGTGGTGATCCTTATTTCAATTCTTAGCATTCCGTGAATCTAGTCAAGTCGTGTTACGAAACTGTTGTTGGGAAAGTTGGGTAGATTTCTACAAGAACAAATCCAATTGGATTGTTAGTTCCAAAAGGACCAAAAAGAGAAATTTTAAGTGGGTAAGGATTGGTGAGAATAGTAAAGCGATTTGAGTGAAACACATGAGTGAGTGAATTTGAGAGATTTCATTTTTTTATTCATAACATTGTCTTATGCAGCAATATGTCTCATAGAAAGTCTTCTAAAAATGTTAATGGGGAGGATTTTATTGTTCAGGAGAAGTTGTTAGTAGCTAGGAGAGTTTGGAATGTACAAGGTAGAGAAGAGGAAGAGGTGCAAAGGGAGAATATTTTTTGTTCTAGATGCCTAGTTTAGAACAAGGTGTATAGTGTTATTATAGATGGTAAGAGTTGTACTAATGTGGTAAGTATAGTGGCTGAATGATAGTGAGCAAGGTGTATAGAGAGCATCCTCGACCTTACAAATTGCAATGGCTGAATGATAGTGGTGAAGTAAGAGTGGACAAGCAAGTGCTAGATACTTTTAGCATTAGAAGATATGAAGATGACGTTTTATAGGACATAGTTCCAATGCAGGCTACTCACTTGTTACTTGGATAACCATGGTAGTTTGATAAAAGGGTTAAGCATGATAACTTTACTAATAAGTATTCCTTTGAGCACAATCAAAGGCTAGTTACCATTGTGCCTTTAACCCCTAAATAAGTTTATGAAGACTAGATGAAATTGCAAAAAGAGACCGGTCAAAAGAAAGAGAGTGAAAAAAAGATAGTGAGTGAAAGTATAAAAGGAAAAGAGGAGGAAGATGAGGCTTATGAGAAAATAAATAAAAGCTGAGAGAAAATCCGAGAGAAAAGAAAATTTTTATGAAGATCAAGTGAGGCTACCAAGAAAGAGTAAACAAAAGGGAGTTAGTAAAAAAATTAAATTAAGCTCCATTGTAGCAAAAAAGGAGAGAGAGTCTGAGTTAAAGGAAAGCGAAAAGAGAGGAAGAACATTGAGTGATGAGAGAAACACAGAGTGGAAAGAAAATTCTAATGAGAGACTTAGTGAGGTTAAGAATGTTCTATGTGCAGGAATAAAGAGATCTACTAAGGTGCATGAAAAGGCTAAGCTCAAAATTGAGCAACAAAAGAAGTAAGGTGCTAAACGAATCAGTAAAGGACGTCGTTAAATACATTTAGAACCTAGCGATTGGGTTTGGGTGCACCTACACCCAAAACGATTCCTAGTACAAAAGTGACCAAAGCGGCTTCCAAGAGGTGAGGGTCCATTCCAAGTCCTCAAGTGAATCAATTATCACATTTACATATTGGAATACAGTACTATCCAACAGTTATTTATATAGATTCTCGTTTAATATAGGTGACGATTTGAGGACAAATCCTTTTTAAGAGAAGGGGAATGATGAAAATCACATTAGGAGGATTGGTCCAAGGATGATCAAGGACAAGATAAGGAGTTAGGAATAAAGAGCACGGGCTTATTTAAAGTGCGGATCATGAAGATGGAAGTCGAGGGCAAAATCAAAGGCCAACAGCTTTAAGATTGTTGAAGACCGCCAGCCTAAAGTGGCCGACATAAAAATGGAATGAAGGCTAGCTTTGTAAGTAGCCAACCTAAGTGATCAACTTACACTCAATAAAGGCTAATTGGACATAGATACCAAGCCGCCAGCTTAGGTGCCAACTTAGGTAGAAATATAGGCTGGCTTTAGACAAATTTAGGTCACCAACATATAATGTTTTTCTTAGTTGCAATTAGGGTCTTTTTTATACATTTTGTGTACTCTTGTTGTGAGACTATAAATAGTCGTCACACATTCATTTGTAAAGACCTTTTGGCAAATTATATTCATAATTAGAGAGTAATTTCTCTTTGAAGAACTAATTGAACTTATTGAATTATGAATCAGTGGCATTCATCTCTTAACTTATCAATTGATCATTCCATAATCGATTGTGGCATTATTGCATATACTAAGGTTCTTATCTCGTTTATAGACAAAGGGTCATGGTGTCCATCATTCTTGAGAGATTCGTTGGTTGTGAGATTAACAAATCGAGTGTCAAGTTTCGTCATGGGTTGGCAAGGTTCACATCAATAAGTTATACACGTGTCCCTTTTAAAGTTTAAACTTGAGTTTAAGATTAGTTAGGTTCATGCTAATCAATTGTATAGTAGAAATTCTTAAAAAAAAAAAGCATAAAATATGTGATTTATCAAATAAAATCAATGAATAGTCTATAATTATACAACATTAATGATCATTCATTGATCATTTAAGAAACTATCAATGCATTCCCATCTACTAGTTTAAAAGTATAGTAACTAAACCATGTAACACCCCAAAAGAAGGCATGGTAAAGCCATCACATTTTATGTGCACCCATTACATGATAATTGCCTTGTGAGTTTAAAGATCTATAAAACTAACTAATCATAATATGTATTAAATATAATTACAATATAAAAATAATTAAGGAGTCCAATGTCTCATAGCTTTCTAGGACCACAGAGAATCTAAATTTCCTACCAAAAAGTAAATGGCTAGTAATTATAGTTCTAAACTAGTCTTATTCAAAATAACATACATTTTATCCAAGAATAAGTCCTTTTATTGATATTGTTGTAGTGACACTCACACAATTAGATTCCTAACCCATCTAATGCTTTAGCAACTGACTCGTAGAAAAATCTATAAGGGAATAAGCCAATAAACCACAAGCTCAATAAGAGGCAAGAGACTCGCTTTATACCATATCACCATAAGAACCAAGGTTATCAAATAATTTATGTGCAATGTTTAAGTAACAGTATGAACGAAACATTACACATCAATCTTCAGGTATCGACATAAAGTTAAGAATATAATCCCCTCATTAACCTAAACTAGAGGTAGCCATCTATGCTTTGGTCTCTGCATCCCACTCAAAGCTACTTAATAGTCACTAGCTTGCTAGATCTTCCCCTTAACACAACATACCGCTTGCCATGACTATCAGTCCATCATAGAGAGCTAAGCAGCCATTAGTTAAAGCACCATACAATGCATGAAATGCTAAGATCCTTTAACCCAATTGTTTTATACCAAATTATTAGTGACAAAACAACATTGCAAACACATGGCATCAATGTAAATGTATAGAAGCTTCACAAAATAATGCACACAATACTCTTAGGTACATATTTATTGAACAAGCTCAAACACATGCATCATAAACACAAAATCATTTTACCTACAATTATAAGGAAGCATAATATCTCATTCTCTCTAAAATAATGCCTTAAATTAATAAATCAACTTACCTGACCCCCTAACCAATCATTCCCATAAGCCTTTGATAAGGTTATAGATCTAACCTATTGATACTAGATAACATAGAGTAGAAATTAAAATATGACACTTGAATAAGACCAACCTAATACAATTACCCTTTTATTTAACCTAAGGCTGGTAATTTGTATCAACCTATTGTGTTTCATGTCTGTATTTAAACGAATTCGTGTCTTGAAAACCTCAACCCATAACCTAACTCATTTATTAATCATATATGAAAATCTAAACTCATAATCTGACCCATTTAATAATCATTTTTTATGTCTAAACTTGACCTACTTGTTGATTAAAAAGTTATAAATAAATTTATAAAATAGTTATAAATGCATAAAAAAGGGCAATTATAAAATCAACATTTACAAATACAAAAGATATAATCTTAACACTTAAATATAAAATTATAACATAACATGAATTTAATAAGATAAACTTGTATAATCAATAATGTAGTATATATATTATAGGAATAGTGTTGCTAACACCAGCTAAATTTTAGAGGAAATTTCAATTTACTACCTAAAGTCTGAATTTGCAAAATTTAGTACCTAATTTTAAATTTTCATGTCATCGATACTACCCACATTAAATCTTATGATAATTCATTTTTCCAATCATATTCTCTAGCTATTATTAGCATGACACATATCCTACTAGTTTAGAGAATGTTACATTGACACTGTTGGCTCCAACTATTGAACACAATAGAAAGGCATAATTTTTTGTTTTATGTAGCTCAATGTGTTTTGTATCTTTCTTTTTTTTTTTTTTTTTGAATTACTAGGTCTATGATGTGCATAAACAATGATAATACAACATTCTTTAAACTAGTAGGGCACGTATTGTGCTAATGATGGCCGAAGGATATGACCGGATAGGTAGTTGAGTCACATGATTTAATGCAAGTAGTACTAATGACGCGAAAACTTTGAATTAGGTATTAAAATTAGGAAATATAAACTTCAAATAGTAAATTGATCTTTTGTCAAAATTCAAGTAACAATCATGGCATTGCACCATATTTACAATGTCATATACACACACATATGTACATATATATATATCTTATAGTTATATAATCTATATACATAAATATAAGTTATATATATATATACATACATGATATAATTTATATATATCTATATTTATGTTATATATATTATATATAATTATATATATGTTATATGTATTATTAGTTATATTTTTGTTAAACAAGTTTGTAGGTCGAACCTGAACACATTTGTGGGATCTATTTAATAAACGAGTTTGTAAATAGGTTTACAAGTTAAACCCAAACTCAAACACAAATTTTATTGTGTTTAAATAGGTTTGATCTGTTTATGTCTTGTATCGATTTTTTTGTGCACAAACCCATTGTTGATGATGATCGTAATCACTCAAGTTAAAAATCCCTTTCTATGACTCTCTGTTACGATCAAGTAGGCAAGTGCACCTATCGATTATAATAGTATAAAGTTAAGTTCGGATATCGTCTCCTCAAGGATCAGCAAGTACTAATACTAACTCTAAACCAACTATCTAACCGCACAAATTCGAGAGGTTTCAGATTAAATTAAGAATACTTAACAAAACCTTTAGCAATTAAAAATAATACTATAACTTGATTATTAATCTGATAACTAAGAATATACCTTACCCTTACTACTCCTCTAATTGTCATGTAACTTTGCCCTTTCAATAAACTAGTTAACAAGCAATGGTTATCTTTAAACCGTGGAGTATCTAACACTAAGCTAATGTTCTTCCCAGAATCATTAGCTCCTAACCCTAATCGCTTTGATAAAGATCCCTCTTCTATCAAAATCAATTAGAATTGCATTAACACTCTTGAACCCTCAATTAGATCAAATTATCTAATTTAACCTAATACGGAAAATTCACGTTCTCTATCCCTAGATTACATACGAATTCCTTTATTCATGTAAGATCTATTCAAACAAGAGATTTCCCAATCATCTTCTAAGAAATCAATGCAAACTCAATGTTGGCCATACATCAAATTAGCAACACTACATGAACAACATGAATAAATTCAGAGAATTCCAATATTCATTAACTATGCAATCAATCCCATATTACATGACAATTAGAATTCATAAGGTTCGAGAATGAAACAACTAGCCACTAAGGATTTTCAAGATATAACTCAATGAAATAGAATGAAAAAGAAAGAGAAAACCCGTGTGCATGAGCCCTCCGGTGTCGTCTTCTTCCTTTCTCATCCATTCATCTTCTCCTTTCCATCCCTTCGGCCTCCTCGGCCTCCTTGGCCTTTCGGCCTCTTGGCCTCCTCTTTAGTGCTCTCCCTCTCATCTTCTCTCCTCTCTCCAAAGACGACTATTTATACCTAGGGTAGCTTCCTCTCTGGCGTGTAGGAGATATCCTTCAAATATGGACGAAAGATTTAAAATTGATTTGAAGATATCTTTCCTTCGATAGACGCACGGTCATACTACACGGGCGTGTAGATAAACCGTGTATCTCTCTAAATCAGTGAACTCTGGGCGTGTATATCCCACACGGCCGTTTGTAATAGCCGTGTATTCCTCTGTCTTCTTTGTTCTTCGTACATGGTTCATTACACGGGTGTGTAACTCAACCGTGTGTCCTCCTCAATGTGTTTTTATGCACGGTTGGGTTACATGGGTGTGTATTCCAACCGTGTATTGGTCTGTCCTGAAAACTCTTCTTCCGCACTGATACACGGGCGTGTATCCTGAAAACTCTCTTGATTCCTTCGCACGGCCGTTTGTAAAACCGTGTGACTTCCTTTAACTTCAAAGCATTCCCTTTTTACTTGCTTTTATCTCCAATTCGTCTTGAATTTAAATACTTTTCATCAAATCCTCCTTTTCCACACCTGAACATGAAATATAAATCAATTAAGCATCATAATCTTATATTTTCACGCCCAATTACCTCAAAAATTGACTTAATCATCTCCAATTATAAGAGTTAAAATAGATTTATCACCCATTTATAATAGTGTTGTGCCATGTCTAAATTTGTGGATTGTGTCTCGAATTGCTAACCTTAATTAAGCCCAATTAGGTTTAGGAGTGTTTGATTTGGTTTAAGGTTAGAGAGGTTTGGAATTTTTGCAAATTGGAAGTGGGATTTGGGAATGAACAACGACCTACACAGCCAAGTACGCGCCCGTGCACTTGCTCATGCTGAAATTTGAAAATGTATAGAAAGTTATATGGTCATCAACACGCCTATGTACTATGGCATGTCAAATTGCAAAAATTTGTAAATAAGTACATGACCACTATACACGATCATGTACCTAACTATACTGAAGTACATGACTAAATACATGACTATGTACTTAGGCATGCTAAAAACTAAAAACACATAGAAAGATATACAACCTCTAACACAACCATGTACTACCTCATGTTCCTCTACATAACCTCCTACATGGTCATGTTAAGTTGAAACACTTCCCATCTCATTTTACTTCATTGAATTGCATTCCTAAGAATATTTACTTAGGAATGTGTATGTGTTTAGAGGATTTGTGAGACTGTAGAAGTATAAGGAATCAACTGTTGGATATTAAGGTATATGTATATCATGTTTGTTGCTTGTGTTTGTTAAGTTAGAAATTGTGTGTGGATTAAGTGTTATTATAAAAGAACTTGATTGATTGCACATGTAATTGTGATTTGTTGGGTCTAAAAAATCGAGTGTGGGTCGATGTTCTCGAGGTGGTACCTCAATGACTGGTATGTAACATTGTTTCTAGTGGAGTCGTGTACTAAAATGACCTAAGTAGTATATGGAAGGACATTTATATATGAATGTAGAAGGATTGTTATGTAAAATGTGAAAGGACTCATGGATAGTAAGGAACACCAACTGTCTTATATATATTATTATTGCATATGGAATAGACTCATGGACCAAGGGGAATACCCTTTGTCGTATATATATCTATATATATTTGTTTGTGGAAGGATTGTATGGATATGTGTAAAGTTGTAAGTTGATATAATGATGAGAATTGCATGTTGGATTATGTGATGTGAAAGATAAATAACTAGTGTATGAATGCTGTGTTGCATTATTTATGTGATGATGTTTCTAGTATGGCATACGTATGTGTGTGTAGGTATATATCATGTTGGGCATTAACTCATCCCTTGTGAAACCTTTTTTTTAGTTCTAGGTACTACAAGAGAAATTGTAGGGTATGATGAGATGATTGTAGAAACAAATCAAAATTATAAGGAGAATGTAGAGTATGTTTATTATGATGATTAGTAGCTCGAATAAGGAAAGACACACATTAGATGACTTGTTAAATTGATTTGAGAATTCTATTGTACTTGAGTATTATATGCTTCCACTGCAATAATTTGAGGAAAGTGTTTATTTTGTATTTTTTGAGGATAGATACTTTTCCTATACTCTTGTATGTAGAGGATGATTGTAATTATCATTCAGAATACTTAAATTTTAATGTTAGGGAATTGTAGTGCCTAAGCCTTTGAATGTCTTCATCTAGTGAGGATATGTGGTAAGCTATACCCGTATCGAGTTCTAAGGAATTATAGCTTAAGTGGTATCAAGCTTAAGTTTGATGATCCTTAGAACTAGGTGAGATCAATAGGTATAAGTTTCAAATAGTAGAAAGTGAGTTGTGATATTAGATAAATTAGGCATTGAATCTATAAGATAATGATACATGATGAGAGTGGTTAGTAAATGAGAATAATATTATTGATTAATGAATTCCCTCAATAATATTTATAGTCTTTTTTTTTTAATATTCCATACTTTGAGGAATGTATATTCCTATATCTTTCCTCACTATTATAATGTATTTTATAGAATGTCTAGGAGAATCTTGAGACCAGGATCATCTTTAGGAGCTAGAAGTGATGCCCATGATAATAAAATGCCATCCAAACCTCCTCAACATAGACAAGGAGGAAATGAAATCAATGTTGTGCAGATGCTAGAGGCTATTAATACTCTAGCAAGGGTGGTGGCATGGCAATAACAACAAATATAAGAGTTGCAAGTGTTGAATGTTAGATAAGCGTAAAAGATGGGGGAGATTGGAAAGAGGCCTATTGGGCAAGTGAGTTTGGACCATTTTATTAGAATGGTTAGGGAGTTCAAGCCTAAGGTTAATGACCTACTAGATGTTAAGCAATGGGTTAATGAGCTAGAAAAGACATTTGAAGTGCTAGGAACTCTTGAAGATAAGAAGGTGAAGTATGTTATTTATCTATTGAGAGACTTAGCTTCTGAATGGTGGTCGAGTGTTGCAAAACTCACTATAGGACCAATCAAATAGGAGAGGTTCAAGGAGATGCTATATGAACAATATTTCGCTAATAGCATAAGGGACAAGTTGTAGGTAGTGTACTACAACTACTACCAAGGAAAGAGGTTGGTGGATAAGTATGAGTTAGAACTCAATAGCCTGAAAAACATTATGCCACTTCCCTTCAAAATTGATGAGAAATCTATGGCTCATCAATATGTGTTAGGGCTAGAACCCACCTAACTTAAAGTGGTTGCATTTTAATCAAACACTTACTTTGAGGCAATAAACAAAGCCAAGATCTTAAAATAGAGTCATTAGAAGACTGAAGAGATGAGGACTCTAGGAACTAGAATGGTACTAGGAAAAGGGCTTACCTAGGGTATTATAATTTAAGAGAAGATTAAGAGACTTCATACAGTGCGGACCAGACCTATGGTCACTGCAATTAGGGATAGGAATATGAGGCGAGCTCGACAAGTCGGCCTACCTAACCTACAATTTTCTATCGATCGCGCGCAAAAAATAAAAAATAAAAATTGGCCCATAGTAATTGCGAGTTTTTTGGCCCACCTTGCGTAGCTTGCAAGTTAAGGTAGGTCAACTCATTGTGGGGCGGGTTGGCCTACATAGCCCACCAAAATTAAAAAAAAATAAATTAAAAATGGCAAGCAAAGGTAAGCAAGCATTAAGGCAGTAGACAAAACAAGCAATAAGTCAACACTCAACAACTTACATGTCATACACACCACACATCACATCAGTCATCACTCCACTCAACGTTCAATCACTCTCATAGTCTCACTCATTAGTTATCACACTCACACACGAGACCAGTGGCCCCCTACCACACCATCATCAAGCCACAAACAGTTGTCGAGCTACATTGGACCATGATCTACACACACCCACCATCATCACCCTTGTCCTCTCGTCATCCCTAATCCTCATCTTCGTCCTGCATACCATCGTTAAGATACACCAGACCACAATCCACAACGACCTGCCGTAATTATCATCGTCATCTCATCAGCCACTAGTCACTCATCATCCCCAATCCAATGGTCTCCTAGCCATCGGTCACTCATCATCAACCATTTTTTCCATTCACCTAATAACAACACTTACTTCTTCCACTTCAAAGCCATTTTTTATTCCAAGACAAAACCACTTCTTTAAGCTTTCTTCATTAACAAATCGCTCCTCTTTCTCTATTCAAGACAAAACCATTAATCACCTATCGTCCTCTTGTTAGTAGGTTAGTAAGCTAACTTGCATTAGCCCGCCTAAGTTGTAGGTCAGCCTACTTCGACCTGTAAGCTTGTGTAAGTCAGGTAGGCAAACCCATTTAGCCCACATTCCCAGCCCTAATTACAATGCCGTCCTCTTAAGCTAAGACCTCATCTACGGGTCAATGAAACAAATGTGTAAGATGCTATAGGCCACTTAAGTTAAATGAATGCAAATGGCCAAAGGGTGCCTGTTTTTCAAATGGAAGGATAAGGTACAATAGCAAAACTTGTCTAGAGTGATCAATACCCCTGACATTCTATTTCTCCTACAAATAACGAGGTCACAAAATGGTTGATTGCCTAAACACTAGGGGGAAAAATGTGCAGCTAGCACCAGTAGAGAGAAATCAAGTTGGGAACAATGGTAGCAAACCCTAGCATGTAAGGCCAAGACAAAGGACACTAGTAAGAGTGTTTGTGCTATAAAGACAAGATTCTAGATATAGATACATTAGAAAGTACACTATTAGTACATTCTACTAAAGCGTATGTTTTATTTAACACTAGTGCTTCACATTTGTGTGTATCTGATGCATTTAGAAGTAGGCATAATATATATACTGAAGTGTTGAATGTTGTATTGAGTTTGAGTACACTGATGGGTGTAAGTAGAGGACTTAATAAAATATGTAGATGAGTCAATGTAGAAGTGCATGGTAGAATACTAGTTGCAGATTTCCTAGTGTTAGAAATGATAGATTTTGATGTAATATTACGGATGAATTGGTTAAGCAAACAACATTTAACAATTAATTATCATGTTATGACAATCCATTTCCATACACCAAAAGGGAAACAGTTCAATTTTCAATTAGAAGTATATAGGCCAATAGGCCTACTAACATATGAATTATAGGGTAAGAGTACAATGACTTCAGCAGCAATTAAGGCTAAAGATGTGATAAAGATTGATCGAGTAAGGGTAGTGAAGGAGTTTACTAAAGTATTCCCAGATGACCTATTATGTTTACCGCCAGCAAAGGAGATTAAATTTAGCATTGATGTAGTACCTAGTATGACTCCCACATCAAAAGCCCTATACCATATGGCACCTACATAACTAAAAGAATTAAAGAATTAGATACAAGAACAGTTAGAGAAGAAGTTCATCAGACCATGTAATGAGGATCAGCTAGCATCAAAAAGGAAGGAGTTAAAATCTCATGTCCATTACATGGTATTGGAGGCCCGATGACCTAAGCTAGAGCTAAAAGGATGAACGGAATTCTGCAGGGACTAGTCATGGACTTACAAGCCAGGGAATCAAGCTACACTGAAAGAGAACATATATATGTTAACTTGATTCATGTGACCATGGAAGGATGAAATAATTTAGAGACATTAAATATTTTTAGTGAACCACTACAATAGAGACACTTTCGATTTGTGTTGATTTTTATTTATTGGTTTGTAATTTATATTATTTAATTGCTTACTCGGTTACATAATGATAAGATCACATTATACTTATATTTTCTTCTGGATTTATATTAAATTTATTTCAATATTATAAGAAAATATAAAGAGATGGTATTTAATGGTGTTTATTGTGAAAATTCAAGTTTTGATGACCTAAAAGTAAATTACAAGTTAATTGGAGGAGTTTTTCACAAAATTGAAGAAGCAAGTGAAGAATTGGATTGAAGGTCGCCAGCTTTAGGCCGGCCTACTACTGAAGGCTACCGGCCTTATGGTCGGTGATGTGCCTAATCACACTTTAAAGCACATCCAAAAGACTTAAGATCAACTATCTCAAGTCTAGGCAAAATCGGATCCAAAAATGGCACTTTTCAAATGAACCCTAATGTTGAAACGATGAAATTCAATCAACCAATAATATAATCAGAATACCCCAAAGAAAATGCCTTCTAAAAACACTCTAATGTCATATAATCCACGCAAATGAAGCCTCAATTTGACAAAGAAAACCGTAAAGTAAGATTCCTTTCCCAATGGTGAAAATCACGTTTTCAAGTGTGATTTTCAATGATGATCCAAATCAAATGATAAGTACTTCAAATAAACACAAGAATTCGTGAATAATAACATGTAAATCTGACCAAGAACTATCTCAAATCAACCCCAGATACAACACACTAGAGAAGAAAAGAAATCACAACAAAATGAAATTGATATAACTCACAATTTCAAGATGTTGCACTCGCCACAGTTTCAAGTCTTGGAATTGAAATTGATAAGAGTTAGAACCAAGGTATGAACCCTAATTCACACGTGAAAAGAGGTGTATATTCTGCAAAAATAATCTTCCCCTAAACCCTCTCTTAAGAAAGTATTTATACTTGCTACTTCTAGGGTTAAAAAGTGCTCAAAATTACAAGTTTGCCACTTTTAAGGTGGCTAACCCTAAATGAAAGTTACAAAGAAATAAAAGTGTCCCAAAACCAAAATACAACTAAAATAGTTCATAAAAGAAGAAATATATAAATAAATGGTCTTCATGATGCCGGTCTTCTATAGGATCCATCGGCTCAACTCATCGCCGGTTCAGGTCGGTCCATGGATAACCTACAATCTGAGTCTGAGTGAGTTTGTCCATTGCCCTGTAAAGCATGATAAGTATTCCTATTGGAATATAAAATACATGAATAAGATAAAAGAGGTTAGTAAATGAATAATTCCAAGGTCAATTTGCTCAAAATGGGTCCTCATCGCCAAGATTCGAAATCCTTTAGTTCTTGCCCTAATGATAGGTCTTATCGGATTTTTATTCCTATCATTTCCTCGGGCCTCAAAAAGATTTGTCCTCAAATCTAGTAGATCAAATGCAATAGAGACTTTATTTTCTCTTAGTAATCCATATGAAGAAGTATCTTTGCAAAATCCCAATATCTAAAATTCTACAAGTGGTGATTGTTTTCTCTCCTCCATTTCCAGGATGTATCTCTTTTGCAACACAAATAATGACCCATTATCCACTAAAGTTGCCCCTGTATCAACCTGTTCCACTGAAACTATTTCCTCTTTTTCTAACTCATTTGTATGTTGCTGATCCTCATGGTCTTCTAATGGTTGGTCCAACTGTTCATTACCCTCTGAAACCTCTGAAGGTGAACATAATTGTCTCTGAACAGTCTGGCTCTTTGGTGGTCTGCTCGTCTGACTATGATCATCAGGATCCTCTGAAGGTTGGCACATCGGTGTTTGACAAATTTTATGCTCTAAGGGTTGGCTCATGTCACTAGAGCCCTTAGGAACCTTTAAAGGTTGGGATACTTAGGTCTGCACAATTTGGTCCTCCCAGTCTAGGTAATCATCTGTGGAACCCCTACCATCAAATGAAGGCATCTGCAGCTTCGTATACTTTGGCCCTCGAGGTGGTCTAAATTCCCTGTCTGGATATGGTTTAAGCCCAAAATTATCATCTCTATCTTCCCTAAGACCATGATAATCTCCCTTTACTCTAGGTGGCGCCTGAAGGTTTACCACAAGTGTTGGTGGCAATGTCATCCTATCAATCCTTGTTGCTAATGTAGCAACAAATTTGCTAAGGTCCCGAAGTTGTTCATCTAGAGTTCTTCCATTTGTATTTTGACGACTTGATCTGCTACCCACTTGGCTATTGGCCTCATTGCCAATGTACCCATTTACATTATCATATGACATGTTTGTGGATGCGATTTATCTAAAGTACAAATGTAATCTCAAATAATTTGTAGCACACTCCCTTCACTTCACCACGTCACAATAACAAGTTTGGATAACAACACACACACTTATACACCCACAGTGCAACAAGTCACCAATGCAATAAATACTTTTTATCACTTTAAGTATATTAGAATAAGTGAAGCACAAATAAATACTTCTAAGTAGTTAAGAAATTAAATTCAACTCACAAGTGTTGAAGTAATAAGTTCAATTACTTTCACACTTTAATGTTTGTTTTTGAATTCAAATTCTACTACTTCAATTTTCCTTTATTGCCACGGTTTCACACCTACAATTAATCTTGATGTGCAGCACCTTTAATCTACATAAACCCACAAATTTACACCACCACACACACCTTCAATCATGGTACACTCACTCCACCAATAACTCCATGGCAACAACACAAACAACAACAACAATTAAGATGTATCACTTCCACGGCAACAACAAGGTGAATATTGATTACAAGTAGTCTTCAACTTCCATGGAAAATAATGAAGACAAAAGATTAATAAGTAGCTTTCCCAAAATGAATTCCGAATCCCACTATAGGCAGCAACTTTCAATTTGAAATTCAAATAACTTCACTTATTGCAAGCCTTCTTCAATTGGTAACAATGAATTCAAATTCAAATAGCAATCATTAACTCCCACAACTTAATTGCATATGATTTTAATTCAAATAATTCCTTACTAATCAAACTTAATGTAATTTGCAAATTTAAATTCACAAATTCAGAATTACATAATGGAAATCAAACAACAAACTTCACAACTCCACACGCCACAAGCTACTTCACGGCAACAATTGGTAAGTTTCACAATTTCAAAACAATTTGCTAAAGTAACTTCACTTTGTACTTCTGCTCTTCCACGTGAATTAGTGTCCACAAAGTGATATAATAACCTTCCCAAATCAACTCCAACAACCAGCAAATCAAATCCCAATCCAAAACAATTTCGCAATATCAAACAACATCAATAACACAATTTCGGTTTTCACTTGATCAACCCTATTTGATGATCACTTCCACGAAATTGAATACAACCAATTCCCTTCTCTCAACAAGAGCTCTGATACCAAAAAGATGATGTGCCTAATCACACTTTAAAGCACATCCAAAAGACTTAAGATCAACTATCTCAAGTCTAGGCAAAATCGGATCCAAAAATGGCACTTTTCAAATGAACCCTAATGTTGAAATGATGAAATTCAATCAACCAATAATATAATCAGAATAGCCCAAAGAAAATTCCTTCTAAAAACACTCCAATGTCATATAATCCACGCAAATGAAGCCTTAATTTGACAAAGAAAACCGTAAAGTAAGATTCCTTTCCCAATGGTGAAAATCACGTTTTCAAGTGTGATTTTCAATGATGCTCCAAATCAAATGATAAGTACTTCAAATAAACACAAGAATTCGTGAATAATAATATGTAAATCTGACCAAGAACTATCTCAAATCAACCCTAGATACAACACACTAGAGAAGAAAAGAAATCACAACAAAATGAAATTGATATAACTCACAATTTCAAGATGTTGCACTCGCCACAATTTCAAGTCTTGGAATTGAAATTGATAAGAGTTGGAACCAAGGTATGAACCCTAATTCACACGTGAAAAGAGGTGTATATTCTGCAAAAATAATATTCCCCTAAACCCTCTCTTAAGCAAGTATTTATACTTGCTACTTTTGGGGTTAAAAAGTGCTCAAAATTACAAGTTTGCCACTTTTAAGGTGGCTAACCCTAAATGAAAGTTACAAAGAAATAAAAGTGTCCCAAAACCAAAATACATCTAAAATAGTTCATAAAAGAAGAAATATATAAAATAAATGGTCTTTATGATGCCGGTCTTCTATAGGATCCATCGGCTCAACTCATCGCCGGTTCAGGTCGGTCCATGGATAACCCACAATCTGAGTCTGAGTGAGTTTGTCCATTGCCCTGTAAAGCATGATAAGTATTCATGTTGGAATATAAAATACATGAATAAGATAAAAGAGGTTAGTAAATGAATAATTCCAGGGTCGATTTGCTCAAAATGGGTCCTCATCGCCAAGATTCGAAATCCTTTAGTTCTTGCCCTAATGATAGGTCTTGTTGGATTTTTATTCCTATTAGTCGGCCTAAGAAAGAAACCATCATAGTGCATCAAAGCTGCTAGCCTTGAGCCGGCCTTGACAGTTTCTCGGATGTCCATGCGAAAATCTCTCCAAAATCTTATCTTGATTGATTTGTTGACTCAATTCCTCATCAGATCAACCTTATCCTCCTCCTCTTTGGATCTATAAATAGACCCCTTGTGTGAACCTTTGGAGGCATCCTTTTTTTTTATCTTTTGAATCATTAGAATTCCCTTGGGAACTTTAGGATTTTATCTTCTCTTTAAATTCTTTTACACTTCATGTTATCCTAAATTTTAGTTTGAAGAAAGAATGTTTCTGAAGTTTGCTTTCAATTGAAGAATTTTAGGAATCATTTCGGAAGATTGAGTTTTACAAACTCTTGAAGAATATAGCAATTGTTTCATTTATTTAATTTTCTTTTATGCCATTTATCAGTTTATTTTTATTATTTAATATGAATTCCATTACACCTATTTATTTCAATTGTTTTTATGCAATCCACACCATAATGTTCTAAATCATCCTTGTGGGAAACATGATGAAGCCATAATTCAAACTAAAATGATCATTGTATTCATGTTATAGGACATATAGATATGTAGAATTTTCATTTAAGAAGTCCTGCTATGAATTATATTTTGTAATTGAAATTAATGCATAGGAATTTAAATGACTCGAAAGAGAAATTTAGGATTTATTAGGAATTCCTAAGTAAGATCTAATAATTTATGCGAAAGCAACGTTATTGAATTTTATTAGACATTGACCTAAGTGTTTCATGCAATATTTTTATTTAATTTTTCACTAAGGGATTAGGAGAAATTATTTTAAAGATATTAGGCAATCATATAATTGGAAAATTTATGATTGTGAATTAGAATCCTCAATTGATTTTAATTAACGGGAGCTATTAAATTAAATTGGGGTTATGTTACTTTAAAACTTGAAAAAGGATTAAGGTTTTGTCAATTTCTTGTGAAAATCCATATAGCTATGAGTTATTATAACATGAAGGCAATATGATTAGTAGAATTAGGGTGGATTCTATTTTCCCACCATCAATTCATCCTTTTTCAACACAATTCTCTTTTTGCGCAATTAGTATAATTCATTCACATTTGATTCTCATCTAATATCATTACCTAAATAATAGTAGAAATTGATATAGGTCTATGACTTAATCAATCTCCGTGGTTCGACACTCTTCTCTCACTATATTGCTTGATCCAATCCGGTACACTTGCCAGTATTTATTCACGCTTATTTTATATCTCTTTTTGTGTGGATCACATAAGGATAAGGATAGATTAGACAACTTAGGATTTCCATATTGTGTTAGGTTTTCCATATTGTATTCGTGTACTATATGTGCTATGTAAGGGGGGCGACTAAAGAGAGATTATTTTTTAATGAGAAACACATCCTTTTTCATGGGACATTACGAAAACCCTTTTTGTTCTTTTGCAAAAGAACTTTTCCATAAGAATTCTTAACCGAATTACTAGGAATACCCTCTTGATAACTTAGGTTTCGGTTAACAGGTTTGATTGGGGTCTAGTTATGCATCACTTATTCAAGATGATCCTCAGGGTAATTGTATCCAATAGCGTCATTCAGGTTCTAGGTTTAACATACCTATGGTTTCACGCATCATTTGGTATCAGAGCTCCGGCTTCTTGAATCAAGTAATTTCTATCCTTTTTCTTTAATTCGCCTGTTGTTCTTTTTCCATATTCACACTTAGAATTCATATATAAAACTAAAATTCTTGTTTGGTCATTACAATCCATTAGGGCCGACGATATCTAGGTTTTCCTTGAACAATCAATTATGTTCAATTCATAGTTTATCTAAAAAAAAAAAAAATCAATTCAGTTGCAAAAGAAAGAATCAAGAACTGACATTAAAAAAAAAAAATGGAATTCAGCCGTGAAAGATTACCATTGCTAAAATCATAAGATAGTTTCTTGAATTGTTAATTACATAATTAGTTGAGTCAATTTACTTTCCATATCAATTATTTTTCAATTCCTACCGTAAGCATATCCTTAATTGTTCTAAGTTTGGTATTCAAATTGTTTACACATTCCTTGAACAATCAGTACAATATTGTTTATTTCCTTTTCGTGGTAGGAGTAATCTTTGATTGTCTATTCATTCAGTGGTGAATTCTTTTCCATATCAACTAGAATTGTGTAGTTAGTAACTCCATCATTCACCGTGATTTAGGACCAAATAGTAATCATTAGTGTTGACTTAGTAATTTGAGTTTAGGAGTTCCAATTTGAGTTCCTAGCAAAAGAATTACAAAAAGCAAGTTGTGAGATCATATTTTTGTGAGAGATATACATGAGTGGAATTGTGAGCATATCATTTATGAGCAATACACGAATGGGTGTGAGGAACATACATATATTTTTCTTTTAGTTGTGATATTATTTTGTTGAAAACTTTAGAATTATGTTAGGACAGAACACTAATGGAGGAGAAAGTAGAGTGATGTTTGAGGAGTTGATGGGGGAGATGAAGAGAATCTTAACGGGTGAACTTCAACAGATCCATGAAAGGATAGATAGGATGGAGAGGAGTAGGGAACCATCTAGCAGTACTACTGTTAGGCGAGGAGTAGGTAGACTGAATAGGGGAAGCATTAGGATAGAAGAAGGTGAGGAGTCTAATTTTAGAGATTACCAACACACGAAGGATAAGGGGAGTATCCAGAGGCGTGATAGTAATTTAGGGTATATTAAATTGAAAATCCCAACATTTCAAGGAAAGAATGATCCAGAGCTATATTTACAGTAGGAGAGAAAAATGGATCATGTGTTTGAATGTCACAACTACACTGAGGAGAAAAAGATAAAATTGGCTACAGTAGAGTTTTCATATTACGCTAGTGTATGGTGGGATTAGTTGGTGCATAATATGTGCAAGTATGGAGAGTGACCTGTTAGCACTTGGGAGGAGATGAAAACTATTAAGCAAAAGCGTTTCATTCCTAGTCACTACCATAGAGACTTACTTAGGAAAGTTTAGGGGTTAACTCAAGGAAATAAAAGTGTAGAAGATTATTACAAAGAGTTGGAGATGGCCATGATTAAGGCTAGAGTTGAGGAGGACGATGAAGCCACAATAGCTAGATTCATCAACAGGTTGAATAGGGAAATAATTGACGTAGTAGATCTTCACCATTACTTAGATATGGAGAGTTGCTACACAGAACTATTAAAGTAAAGCGGCAATTAAAGTATAGGAGTGAGCAAAGGATTGGTTCGACTTCCAAATCTCCATGGAAGTTCACATGGAAGAAAAAATCCACCAATTCAAAGCCTAAAGAGGACGTAAAGGCTAAGAATCTAATTGTTGCACCTAAGGGAAAGACTGACACTAAACCCCTTTCCAAGATGAGAGATATTAAATGTTTTAGGTGTTAAGGATTTGGGCACATTGCATCCCAATGTCCAAATCAAAGAGCTATAATTATCAATGATAGTGAGGATGTAGAGAGTGTGAGCTTTGAGGGGGAGGAGGAGTCACCATCGTAGGAGTATGATGATGTTGACTTAGAGGGACCCGCAAGTAGCGAGTTATATGTCACAAAGAGAGTACTTAGTGTACAACCCCAGGAGGATGGTGAGGGGATCTAGTGTGAACATATTTTTCATACACAGTGTCATGTGCAGGGTAGAGTTTGTAGCTTGATAATCGATAGTGGTAGCTGCACCAATGTTGCTAGTACCTTACTAGTAAAAAAGATGCAATTGAAAGTTGTGAAACATCCGAGATCATATCAATTACAGTGGTTGAGTGATTGTGGGGATGTTAAGGCGATCAAGCAGGTTCTTATAGTCTTTTCCATAGGGAGCTACAAAGATAAGGTTATGTATGATGTGGTACCTATGTAGGCTAGCCACATACTGTTAAGGCGAATATGGTAATTTGATAGGAAGGTTATGTATGATGGGTACATGAACCAATATTCTTTTGTGATAAATAAAAGGAAAGTGGTTCTCATGCCTTAGAAACCATGGGAAGCTAGTGAAGATCAAATGAGAATTGTAAAGGAATTTAGGGAAAAACACTTGAGTACACGTGAGAAAAATAAAACGAGTGAAAAACAAACACTAGTGAGCAAAGAGGGAAAATACACACAAACACTGAGAGTAGAGACTCTGGTGAGCAAGAGTGAGGTTAAGAGTGCAATTTTGACGAGGAAACAACTACTTGTACTTATGTACAAGGATGTTTATTTTACTTATAGTGACACTAACCTTTCATTGCCTAGTATAGTGTTTTCTTTTGGCTTTGTGACAAGTACATATGGCACAGCTGTGGATGAGAAGAAATTAGATGTGATCTGGGAGTGGCCAATACCAAAGGGGCGTATTAAAACTGTGTTTCATTCAGGAGAAAAGGTTTGGGCGCATTTGAGAAAAGAAATATTTGCACCGTAATAAAAGCCAAAATTATATCCTAGAGGAGAAGGACCTTTCTAAGTCTTGGAGCGCATCAATGACAACATCCACAAGATTAATTTGTTAAGCCACTATGGTAATGTAAGAGCAATTCTAATGTTTTTTATCTTACTTTTTATAATGCAGCTGATTCGAGGATAAATCTTTTCGAGGAAAGAGGGAATGATGAGGATCAACTAGCATAAAAAAGGAAAGAGTCAAAATCTCATCGTCCATTACATGGTATTTGAGGTCTGATGACCCGAGCTAGAGCTAAGAGGATGAACGAAGCTCTATAGGGACTAGTCATAGACTTACAAGCCAGGGAATCAAGCTACACTGAAAGAGAACATATATATGTTAACTTGATTCATGTGACCATGGAAAGATGAAATAATTTAAAGACATTAAATATTTTTAGTGAATCGCTACAATAGAGACACTTTTGGTTTGTGTTGATTTTTATTTGTTGGTTTATAGTTTATATCGTTTAGTTGCCTACTCGGTTACATAGGATAAGGATAGATTAGGCAACTCAGGATTTCCATATTATATTAGGTTTTCCATATTGTATTCATGTACTATATATGCCGTGCAAGGGGACTAGCCAAAGAGAGATTATTGTTTTAATGAAAAACACATCCTTTTTCATGGGACATTACAAAAACTTTTTTTGTTCTTTTGCAAAAGAACTTTTCCATAAGAATTCTTAATCAAATTGCTAGGAATACCCTCTTGATAACTTAGGTTTCAATCAACAGGTTTAATTAGGGTCTAGTTACACATTACTTATTCAAGACGATCATTGGGGTAATTGAATCCAATAGCGTCGTTGGGGTTTTAGGTTTAACATACCTAGGGTTTCACGCATCACCATGTGTCTTACCTTAGGGTACATCTGTACTATTTGTAAAGAAGAAATATAATAGTATGTGGTTATACATAGATTACTGGGAGTTGAATAAGGTCTCCATTAAAATAAATACCCCTTCCTAAGGATTGACAACTTTTTTTATCAGTTAAAAGAGGCTCAAGTTTTCTTAAAAATAGATTTCAAATCCAAATACCATCAATTGAGAATCAAGGAGGAAGACATCTAGAAAACCACATTTAGAACTAGATATAAGCATTATGAGTTCCGATTAATGCCATTTAGACTTATAAATGCATCGGCAACCTTCATAAACCTAATGAATCGAATATTTTGGGAGTATTTAGATACATTCATCACCGTGTTTATAGGTGACATCCTAATATACTCTAAAAGTGAAGAGGATTGTGAATAACATTTAAAGATGGTGTTAAGTAGACTACAAATAGAAAAGTTGTATGCTAAATTTAAGAAGTGTGAATTCTAGCTAAAGCAAGTAACATTTTTGGGACTTATGATCAATAAGGACGGGCTAACTATAGATCCTGAGAAGATAAGGGTTGTGAATAAATGGCCCAGACTAAAGACAATAATAGAAATAAAAAATTTCTTAGGGCTAACTGGATATTACAAAAGATTTGTAAAAAGATTCTCTAATCTAGCAACCCCTTTAACTAAATTAACTCGAAAAGGGTTAAAGTTTATAAAAGATGACATATGTGAAACAAGCTTCACGACTCTAAAGGAGAGACTAATTGCTACACTAATACTAGCCTTGCCTGTCAGTAGTGAAGAATTTGTAGTATATAGTGATGCATCCATCTAAGGGCTTAAGTGTGTGTTGATGAAAAATGAGAGGGCAATAACATATTCATCTAGATAGTTGAAAACTTATGAGAAAAACTACCCAACGCATGATTTGGAGTTAATAGCTATAATTTTTACACTTAAATTATGGATGCACTATTTATATGGGGAGAAGTGCAGAATATTCATAGATCACATCAGCCTCAAATATCTCTTTACCCAAAAAGAGTTAAATATGAGGTTGAGACACTAGCTAGAACTAATAAAAAATTATGATATAGAGATTCAGTACCATCTTAGGAAGGTAAATGTGGCTACTAATGCACTCATCAAGAAGAGGCATGGTAATTTAGTAACTCTAATTACAACTCAAAGGAAGATATTAGAATATATGCAGAAACTAGATCTAGAGATCATCACTCAAGAGGTTAGAGTTAGACTAGCCAGGTTACTCACACAACCCATGCTAATAGACAAAAACAAAGTTGCATAAGCTGATGATGTGGGGTGCATGAGATTAAGAAAAGAATAGAGGTAGAAAAAGCGATAGAATTTAATGAAGATGAAGAAAGAGTGTTGAGATATGGTCAAAGGCTATTTGTGCTAATTATAGATGAAATAAAGAACAAAATATTTAAGGAGGCACAATATTCTAGGTACTCTATTCACCCTAGGAGTACTAAAATATATAAGGATTTGAAGTGCTATTATTAGTGGAGGAACATGAAGAGAGAAATTGTAAATTATGTATTGAAGTGCCTAACATGCTAACAAATAAAGATAGAACATCAAAAACCCACTAGCATGTTATAACCTCTACCAATACTAGAGTAGAAATGAGAACATATAACTATAGACTTCATCGTAGCACTACTTAGATTTATAACTAGTTAGACACTATATGGATGATTGTAGATTAACTCACAAAATCTACTCATTTTATACCTATAGGCATTGGGTAAAAACTTAAGAAACTGGCTCAAATATATATAAAAAGAAATTGTGAGGTTGCATGGACTACCAATCTCCATAGTATTAGATAGGTATACCAAATTTATGGGAAGATTTTGGAACGGTTAGCAAAGGGCACTAAGAACAAAGTTACAATTCAATATGGCTTTTCACCTACAAACGGATGGCTAGTCAAAGCAAACTATTCAAATATTAGAAAATATGTTGAGGGCATGTGCACTGGATCTTAATGGAAATTAAGATGAACACCTACCTTTATTAGGGTTCGCCTACAACAACAACTATCAAGCTACCATCCAAATGGCAACGTATGAAGCATTATATGGGAGAAAGTGCCAGTCACCCTTACATTGGGATAAGGTGGGTGAGAAATAATTATTGGGACTTAATCTAATACAAGATGTAGTAGGCAAAGTGAAGTTGATCAAGTAGAGGATGCAGTCAGCTCGAAGTCATTAGAAGTCCTATTTAGATAAGAGAAAACACCGATTGGAGTTCCAAGTGGGAGACCATATTTGGTTAAAGGTCTCACCTACAAAGGGAGTGGTAAGATTTGGACTAAGAGGGAAATTGAACCCTAAATATGTGAGACCCTTAAAATTGGACTAGTAGCATACCAACTAGCATTGCCACTAAATTTAGCTGAGGTACATAATGTATTCCACATTTCCATGTTAAGGTACATAAAGAGTAGATTATGAGAAGATGGGTTATCAAGTATGTTAAGGTAAAATGGAGCAACCAAATAGAAAGAGAGGCAACCTGAGAGTTAGAAAAAGAGGTGAAAAGGAGATATCTAGAACTCTTCCATAACTCAGGTAATTTTCAAAGACAAAAATGTTTTTAAGGGGGGAGAATGTAATTACTCAAGTAATTATATATATAAATATATGTGTAATTACATTTTTATTAAAAATCTTAGCTATGGTTAAGATAGTAATTAACTTAAAGAAATTAGAGGCAATTTAGTCATTTTAACCATGATATATAAATAGTATAATATACCACATTTTAATCCTTTTCCCTCATTTTCGTTGTCTAAAACCCTACATGCCCTTTTTAGAGACCTAAGAGAGAAGAGGATAGTTAAGTTCTGCAATTTACCAACTTATTCAATGTGAATAAACCAATCAATAACTATTGATCATTGGTTACGTATATGTTGTGAATTGGGGATTAACTCATTAGAATTCTTTGTAAAACAATCTATGCAACAAAAGGTTTAGGATGTGACTTCGAGCATTAGAACAATTCAAACTAGTAAGTCATTAGACTAACCCTAATTAGTATTTTCTATGAAAAATCATGCATAGTTAGGTTTAAAAGTGTTGCGTTTGGTTTAAGGTTAAAGAGATTTAGAATTTTGCGAATCAGAAGAAGGATTTGAGAATGAACAATGAACTATACAACCAAGTACATGCCCGTGTACTTGCTCGAGCAAAAATTGGAAAACTTATAAAAAGGTACATGGTCACTAACATGCTAGTGTACTTAGGTGTGTCAAATTGCAAAAATTTATAGATAGGTACACGGCCACTATTTATGACCATGTACCCAACCATGCTAAAGTACGTAGCCAAATATATGACCATATTCTTGGGCGTGTTAGAAGCTAAAACACATAGAAAGGTATACAGCCTCCAGCATGGCCATGTATTACCTCGTGTTCCTCTACATAGCCTCTTACATGGTTGTGTTGAGTTGAAACATTTCCCATCTCATTTTACTTCATTGAAATGCAATCCTAAGAATATGTGATTGGGAATGTGTATAGGTTTGGAGGATCTATGAGACTATAGAAGAGTAAGGAATCAATTGTTGGATATTAAGGTACGTATATACCATGTTTGTTGCTTGTGTTTGTTGAGTTAGAAACTGTGTGTGGATCCAGTGTTATTGTAAAAGAACTTGATTGATTACACGTATAATTGTGATTTGCTAGGTCCAAGAAATTGAGCATAAATCAGTGCTCTTGGGATGGCACCTCGATAATCGGTATGTAACATTGTCTCTTATGGAGTCATGTACTGAAATGATCTAAGTAGTATGTAGAAAGATGTTTGTGTGTGAATGTAGAAGGATTGTTATGCAAGATGTAAGAGGACTCATTGACTCATGGACAATAGGGAGTACCACTATAGTTTATGTATTAGTATTATGTATTGAATAGACTCATGAATAAAGGGGAGTACCCTCTGTCATATATCTATATATATATATATATGTATTTGTTTGTGGAATAATTGTGTGGATATGTATAAGGTTATTTGTTAATATGATGATGAGAATTGTGTGTTGGATTATGTGATGTGAAAGATAAATAACTTATGTATGAATATCATGTTGCATTATATATGTGATGATGTTTCTAGCATGGCATGCATATATGTGTATAAGTATACATTGTGTTAGGCATTAGCTTACCGCTTGTGGGACCTTTTTTTTAATTGTAGGTACTACAGGAGAAATTGTAGGGTATGATGAGACAATTGTAGAAACAGGTCAAACTAATGAAGAGAACGTAGAGTATGTCTACTATGATGATTAGTAGCTTGAATAAGGAAAGACACCTATTGGATGACATGTTAAATTGATTTGAGATCTCTGTTGTACTTGAGTATTATATGCTTCCGCTATAATAATTTGAGGAGAATATTTATTATGTATTTTTTTAAGATAGATATTTTTCCTATACTCTTGTATTTGTAGGGTGATTATAATTATCATTTGAAATACTTGAATGTTAATGTTAGAGAATTGTAGTGTTTAAGCCTTTACATGTCTTCATCCAGTGAGGACACATGGTAAGCTATACACGTCTCAGGTTCTGAGGCATTATTGTGTCAATAGATCATATTATTTTCCATGGTAAAAATGTTACTTGCTAAGATGTTGAATCTTCAATGCTCAACATAGACGTCTTCATCAATTTCCTATAGGCACTCTTCATTAAGTACAAGCCATTTTTCTCAAGAGGCTACACAATTCTATCTTTTGAACCAATTCTACCATGGGGAACTATAAAATATATATTATATTAATAATTTAAACATAAGTTCAAGAAAAGTAATCATTTTATAATATGGGGGGCAATTTAGTTTTTCTATAGTCAAGGTATTTAAAACCCTAAATGACCTATTGTCTCCCCCTTTTTCTTATTTACACAATTGAAACCATAGAGGTACTTTCAAACACACGCAAGGCAACCTAACAAAAATCTAAAAGATCAACCTACCTTCACCAAGTTCTTTCATCATTAAGATAAGTATTCATGATTTTAGATTCATAAGTTTAAATGATTCTTGGTAATATATTGTTAGAACTCAAAACAGGGGAGTAAGATGGAGTAAGCATAAACATGGGATCAAATAATTTGGGGATTTCCATTCCAAATCAAAGCAAGTAAGTGTATGTAATCCATATAACGTATAAAATTTACAAGTTAATTGAGACAAATTGCTTTATATTCATAGAAATTAGGATTTAGAAGCTAATTGGATAAAAGGAAGAAGAGGGTTTTCAAAACAAAAGGGTACATGGTCAAGTACATGAATGTGTACCTTTACCATGTTGAATGGGAATGAAATTTTACATTATAAGGGATACACAACACGATACACAAGCATATACCTACTTATGTTGAAGTACAAAACCAAGTACATGATTATATACTTGGGTGTGTTGGAAAAGTTTCATACATAGAAAGGTATACTACCATTCACACAGTCGTGTTCCCTCCTATGATCTTTTACACAGCCACATATATGATCATGCTATTCTGAAACACTCATATTTTAATTCTATTTCAATTTTATTCCAATTCTAAGTTTGTATTACTTATAATAGAGTTAAAGAAAGGAGAAATAGGTAACTAATTCTTAGTTGAATGACCTAGTGAAGCTTAAGTCTCATTGTAAAGTAAAACTAAGAATCAATTACTATTTCTTGATAGGCTTTAAGGAACTTGGTAATTACAAACAAGTAGAATCTATAACCACTCTTCCAAGTATGTGTTTACCATGCATGTTGGTTGTGATTATTAGATATAGTAACTGAATGAAATTTAATGCAAAACTTGGTAATTACCTTGCTTGTTGCTTGTAAGTGGCTTAGCTTAGGGGCTGGAGGTGGCAAATCCCTAGGGAATGCCTCGATGATTGGTATATAATGTTATCCCTAGTGAAGTTTTATATCGAAATGATTTAAGATAGATTTTAAGGGTATTGAGGTTGAAGGTGTTCTCGATACCGGTAGAAAGTTTGGACTAAAGGTAGCAATTCTCAACCTAGGTTTACTATACTTAAATTAAATAAGAAAGAGATTAATGGGAACATGAGTACGCCTATGTTGCCCGTTGATTAACACAAAGATAAGTAAGTGATTGTTTGTTAAGCATTCAACGCATTATGTACATGTGTAACTTATATTGTTGTAATATGTGCATGTGTTTAGATATTCACTTACTGGGCTTAGTCTCATCTTACTTCTTTTTTAGCTACAAGTGGGTATGATGCATACGCTGAGTACGATGAGTACAAGAATGTAGTTTACTATTGCTAGGACAAGAATGAGGGAGATTATCATTATTATTATGGAGATAAGTAATGTAGGATTTTATGAAGGATTTTTATAGAATTTGAGGATGTTTGAGTAGGGAGTTTAGAGATTGTCTATAAGCTATTAAATATGTTATTTCATTATATGTTGATGAAAGTTTACAACGGTAGTTAAATTAAAGTTTTATGTACCTTTGTCTCAACTAATAATGATTGGAATGATTCATCTGTAAGTTATTCATTTATATTATTGAAGTTACAATTATATTAATGTATGATGGAGATGAATAAGTTGAAGAATAAAAGTAATAGAAGCCTTTGCGTGTCTCTATCATACATGGTGAGCTATAGCATTCCAAGTTCTAGGTCAATACAAGAATGTTAAGAATTTCTCAACATTTGCATTATCAAAAGAGTTTTACACCATATTCACCTTCTATATTCCGCTATCTTGATTAATAATATCTACCCCTCTACTATAAAGAATATCACAATGAGAGGAGTTAACACTAGGGGTTTTACTATTACCTTCTAAGATCTAAGGATCGAAAAAGCATCTTATAAATCTACCATTACCAACTTACCATGACAATTTATACTTTATTACTTTTCTTCCTATTAAAATACTTTACCATACCTAGACCCATCAAAAACACCATAATAGGACCTTATATCTTCTCTCAGAAATTACATTAGCAAGAGACAACTTGCTCTAATATGAGAGAGCACTACACTAAGATCATGATGACTTCCAAGTTAAATCTCAAACTAAAACTCTTTTGATCATAACCATGACTTTTGATAAAACCTAGAAATTACAAAATCATAAAAGCTAACCTTAAATAAAAGTTAAAATTTAGCTTTTTTGATAAAAAACAACCCAAAACCCTATCATATTCCCCATGCCTCATATTAGCAATAGCTCTCTATCATACAAAAATAAATTGCTTAGGATACTAAGAATGTTGTTTGGTAATTGTGCTTGCTACTTGTCACTTAAATAAAAATTAATTAGAAATGTGTATAATGGTGTTTTTTTATTGTTTCCTTTAGTTAATAAACTTTAGGATGCATGTGCTATGGTACTAAATGTGTTTGTAGGTAGAATTTTAACTCATTTTGTTTCATAAATCTCTCATAATTGCTTGCTTGAAAACATTTCAAATAGGTAAAAGCTTATAGATTGGACAAAAAAAGAAAGAAGAAACTTGAAGAGCATAGGATTTCAAGCTTTAGATGTGCTTACCTGTTGACTAGGACTTGTGATTGACTATCGATCATACCCTATAAGTTTGGGGCATCATGACTAACTTTTTACATACTTAGCTTATCTATATTTTTTTTAGCTTTCGTTCATCTAAATTGTGTGACATATTGTAAGAAATAAAACTCATAAGGAATTAACATTTCTATTAACCAATTTAAGCAATTAGTATTAAAGTTTTTTTTTTTTAACTAACATATGATAGAGGGTCCAAACAAACAAGTTAAAAAAGTAAAAACAAATTTATTCAAATTGAAGGTAATTAGACTTTCATTCCAAATTTTGCATACAAAGCAACATAAATAGAGATTCTTAATCATTCCAGTGTACACCAAAAAAAAAAAAAAAGGGTCTAACATGTATACAAAAGTGTAGATGATAAACTTAGTTAGATGTATTAAATATATAATGCCCCAAAAACTAGGTCGCATTATTGCCTGCCATGTGTCCTTATCTCATAAGAACATGTTAAGGCTCTAAATCAACTTTAATACATTTTAACCTGTAATTCTTATATAAAAGCATTTCATACATCCCCAAAATTCAAATAATTTCATAAAAAATATCAAATATCTAACTCAATGGAAGTCTTTAAACACCAAAATAACATTCTCCAAAGATACTATCTATTACAGTTAAATAACATAAATCTCTAAATCCGAGTCACCATAATGATAATGGTAATCTTCGTCTTCCTCTCTCTATGGCTCACCCAAACCCAAGTTATCTCTTAGGTTCACATTTCCCCCAATACCTACATCTAAAAATGTTCCCCGAATGGCAAGCTAATGCCCAATACATATAACACAAACACAGACGCATGACAAACATGAACAAGTATCACACACATCATGTAGTACTTAAACACAAACAACCATTTCCTTAATACATTTTAAGTCTACAAGAATCAACAGGGTACTTATAACCCCCTTAACCCACTTTACACACTAGAGCATGATTTAATGATGGGAACTGCCACTACAGGCCCCACACCCTTGATCCCTTAACCCCTAAACCTGGTGATGGGAACCGCCACTACAAGCCCTACACCGATGATCACTTAAACCCCTTAATCCTAGTGATGGGAACTACCACTATGGGCCCCAAACCCATGTACACTTAAACCTAGTGATAGGAATTGTCACTACGAACCCCACACCCATGTCCACTTAAACCTCTTAACCAACTTTCAACCCAGATCATTTCCAAGCACAACTCTACTAAGGACAACATCACACAAAGATCACCGGGCTACCTCTTAGGGATCTGCCACTACGAACCCCTAGGTCAAGCTAAGCACATACAACATACCACTTAAACACTTAACCCAAATCATTTAACTTAATCAATTCCAATACATAAGCTAACTTAAACAAGCACAAATCAACACATAAGTTACAAATACCTTGAATCCTAGCCTTAAACACTTCTAGTCTTAGATTTAAGCTAAATTAAAATCTGTACAAATCAACAAGCTCTTCTTAGTACTTAATCTAAGATCAATATCATTCTATTATTTCTCATAATCCTATTTATTTAATTTCTCTAGGGCTTTACTAACTATCTAGGTTATATAGAAATTAGTTTAATTTAAAGTTAAATGAATATATAATTAACTTTTACTTTATTCAACACAACTATGTTGGGGGTCGTATTGCTTAACACAGGCTAGAGCACAACCGTGTTAAGGGTTGTATATCTTTCAGTGTAAAGTTTGGCTTCAACATAGTTGGAACACAATTGTGTTATGAGCCTGTGTTCTTCTTAATTCAACACGATCCATGTTGAGAGGCCATGTATCTCTTGACATAACATTTACACTCAATACAGTCTAAAAATGACCATGTTAGGAGGTTATGTTACCTTTAACTTAACACGGTCGAAACATAATCATGTTGAGAGGTCATGTATCTCTCAAAGTAACTTTTGAATTCAACACCGTCGAAACACAACTGTGTTGGTAGGTCATGTTACCCTCGGCAATCTCCATGAACTCCTAATCCTTCATTCCCAATTTTCCTAATCCCATTTCTTTCTATTCCTAAGCTTGATTAAATCTTCAAAACACGTAGTTTCGTATAAATTACAAAGAGTAGATTACTTATATCAAACGTCTCGCATATCGGTTTTTTGACTTAGGAATTCTCTTGTTCTTAACGTTCCTTCTTAAATCCTATTCTGGTACCACCTAATCGAGTGTCAATGGATTCCCTTTAGTTGCCTTAAGGTTCTCATGGAGAGCGTCTATCTTCTATGGTTTTTGTTTCACTATTCACAATGGCAAATTAGGTTTTCTAGGTTAATTCAAGTATTTATAACCTTCATATGAAAAGACCCATTCACCTCTTATTTAAATACATTTTTATGTCCTTAGCTTTGACTCTGTGATAATATATATACTAAGATAAATAAAAATTTCTAGGGATTACATTCTCCTCCCCTTATAAAAACTTTCATCTTCAAAAGTACTTGATTTTGGAAGAGTTTTGGATACTTCTTCCTCATTTCTGCTTCCAATTCCCATGTCGCTTCCCTTTCTATTTTGTTTGTCCATTGCACTTTAACATAAAGGATTGTATTCCACCTTAGTACCCTTTCTTTAGTATTTAGAATTTTGATTGGCCTTTCCAAAGATGTTAGATTTGGCTGCATATTTAATGGTTCTAAAGCCACTATCTTATCCGAGTCGGGTACATATTTCCTTAACATGGATACATGGAATACATCATGTACCCTAGCTAAATTCAGTGGAAGAGCTAACCTATAAGCCATTGTGCTTATTCTTTTCAAGATCTCAAACGGACCTATATACCTTAGGTTTAGCTTTCCTCTCAACTTGAATTTGATCACTACCTTTGTTAGAGAAATCCTCAATAATACCTTATCTCTCACTTGAAATTCCAAAGGGCATCTTCTCTTATCTGCATAGCTCTTTTATCAAAATTGGGTCATCTATATTCTCTACTTGATTAGCTTCACTTTGCCTACCACTTCTTGTACTAACTTTGGCCCCATGATTTGTCTTTCTCCCACTTCATTCTAATGTAATGGGGATCTACACCTTCGTCCATAAAGAGCTTCATATGGTGCCATCTAGATGGTTGCCTAGTAACTGTTATTATAAGCAAACTCCACCAGAAGTATATACTCATTCCAATTTCCTCTAAAATCTAATGAACATACCCTAAGCAAATCCTCCAATATTTGTATAGTCCTTTTAAACTAACCATCTATCTGTAGGTAGAACACTGTATTGAATTGCAATTTGGTGCCCAATGCTTTGTGTAAGCTATTTTAGAATCTGCTCACAAATCTTGTGTCTTTATCAGAAGTGATTGTCACTAACACTCCATGCAATCTAACTATCTCCTATATATATATATATATATATATATATGAGCCAGTTTCTCTAATTTATATCCTATTATGATAGGTATAAAATGAGATGACTTGGTCAATCTATCTACTATGACCCAAATTGCATCCTACTTCTCCTTGGTATTTGAGAAGGCTATAACAAAGTCCATTATCACATGCTCCCATTTCCACTCTAGTATTGGACGAGGCTATAATTCTCCAACTAGTCTCTGATGTTCTATTATGATCTGCTAGCATGTGAGGCATCTAGCTACATATTCTACTATTTCTCTCTTCATGTTTCTCCATCAATAACAACTCTTCACGTCCTTATACATTTTGGTACTTCCAAGATGTATTGTATAGGTGGAGTGATGTGCCACTTTCATTATCTCACTCTTCAATTTTACATCCTTTGGCACACATAGCCTTGTTTGTACCATAAGGTCCCTTCTGCATCTAAGTTGAATTTTGGTGCCTTACCTTGTTCCATTATGCTCTTGATCTCTTATATTTCCTTATCTTCCATCTAACCAATTTTAATTCTATAAATTATTGTTAGTTTAATCCTTAAGGTAGCTATTTTTGCTGTCACTTCTTATGTTAAAACTTTTAGCTCCAATTTGCGCATGTCTTCCAATAACTCCTTCTGTGAAGTGATGAGAGGGCTACATTGCCTTGTTTCTTTCTACTATAGGCATCTGCCACCACATTAGCTTTTCCTGGATGGTATTGTGTCTTCAAGTCGTAATCTTTGATTAACTCCAACCATCTCCACTACCACATATTCAGCTCTTTCTGTGTAAATATATACTTTAAGCTTATGTGGTCAGTGAAGATTTTTCACCTTTCTCCATATAAGTAATGTCTCCATAGCTTCAAAGTCAACACTATAGCTACCAATTCTAAGTCATGAGTTGGGCAGTTCTTTTCATATGGCTTCAATTATTGAGAAGCATAAGTTAATACTTGACCACCTTGCATCAATACACGCCCTAACCTTTGAATTGAGGCATCACTATACACTATAAACTCTTCTCTAGTCTTGGGCAAAGTCAAAACTGGTGCTAACACCAGTTTCTCTTTGACCATTTGAAAGCTAGCTTCACATCTGTCATCCCATTTGAATTTCACATTCTTCTTTATCAATCTGGTGAGAGGAGTTGATATTTTGGAAAACCCTTCTACAAATCTCCTGTAGTAGCCTGCTAAACCTAAGAAGCTTCTTACCTCTGTAATTGTTTTTGGTTTGTGCTAGTCTACTATTACTCTCACCTTTTCTGGGTCCACAGATATCCCATCCCTATTAACCACATAACTCAAGAAGATTACTTGTTTTAACCAGAATTCACATTTACTGAATTTGGCATACAACTTCTCATCTTCTAATCTACCCAATACTAGTCTCAAGTGTTCTTCATGCTCCTCAATCCTTTTAAAGTATATGAGGATATCAAAGACAATTACAAATTTATTCAAAAAATGCATCAACACTCTGTTCATTAAATCTATGATGCAGCCGGTACATTCATTAGTCCAAAGGGCATTATTAGAAACTCGCAGTGCCTATACCTAGTCCAAAATGTTGTTTTCTAAATGTCCTCTTCGTTGATTCTCAATTGATGGTAGCTTAATCTCAAGTCTGCTTTGGAAAACACTTGAGCTCTTTACAACTAGTCAAACAAGTCATCTGTCCTAGGAAGAGGATATTTGTTTTTTATTGTGACCTTATTTAACTCCCTGTAGTCTATACAGAGTCTCATGCTTCCATCTTTCTTCTTTACAAACAAGATTGGTATAACCCAATGAAAGACACTAGGTCTTATAGAACCATTATCTTGTAGCTCATGTAATTGTTCCTTAATTCTTCTAATTCCACCAGTGCCATTCTATAGATTGGTTTTGATATGGGTACTATACCATGTACCAAATTGATGTTGAATTCCATTTCCCTAGCTGAGGATAAACCAAGAAGATCTTCTAGAAATACATCAAGAAATTCCCTCATTATCGGTACTCTTTCCATCTAAACTTCTACACTGGCTTCAATAGACATAGTTGCTAATACACTTTTTCCCCACATCTCATAAGTAGGCAATCTAGTAGGTCTCTACATTTCTTACTTGTATTTAAAATATCCATCCCTTGATATATTAAATTGCACTACCATATTATGACAGTCAATGGTGGCATGATATTTGGACAGTCAGTTGACACCTAAAATAATGTCAAACTCTATCATCTCCAATACCAAGAGGTCTGCTAGCATCACCTTACCATGTATTTCTATTCTCACTCCTCTACATATCTTACTTATCCTTCCTCCTACTCCCAAAGGAGTACTAATAGCTAAGCAATCATTCATGTTTTCAACATTCAAAGCACATGCACAAACAAAATTCTCAAACACGTAGGACATAGATGCACCTGTATCGAACAATACATATGCATTGCATGAGTGTACTAGAAGCATACCTGCAATGTTGTCTACATCCAGAATATCCTAGTGTTGCTATTGATGAATGGCAAACACTCTAATAGGAGCTCTTTGTTTGGGATCTCCTACCTATGGTCTACCTCCTTGTCCTCTCACTAAAAGTCTAGCTTCCTGTTAAACTAGCCTTTTCTAATTTCTAATTTGTCCTTGAGGATAGTTGACTGCCTTGTGTCTCCTCTAGTTACACACATGATAGAAAATTAAAGGAACTAACCTTTCAGTACAATGTTTACTAACGTACCCAGTCTTCCCACAAGAGAAACATGCCCCATTTAGCCATCTGCACTCTCTTAGCTCATGAGGTTTATAACATTTGGGACATTTAACATTTGGGCCAGTTGCAATGAATGCCAAGAGCACTTGTTTGATCTAGAGAGAAGAGGCTACATCTCTTAGTGTTTTACTTTGCAGCAAGTGATGTCTTTTACCCCTATCTTGCCCCATTCCACTAAAGGCAAGTCCTTTTCCTAAAGCTACTACTGCTCTATGGCTCCTCTATTCTTCTATGATCTTCTTATTCTACTTGAGGTACTTTACCTTGTTAACCATTTCAGCATACGTATTTAGCTGAAAGGCCACTACTGCAAGTTGTAGGTCCAATTCTAATCCTCTTAGGAACCTTCTGGCTCAGGACTTATCATCATTACATGCATGTTGGGAAGGAATTGAATGAGGCAATTTAGCTTTACCTCATACTCTTTAACTATTCGGTTCCCCTATTCATAGTTGTAGTATTCATTCTCCAATCTATCTCTAGAGCTGTTGAGGAAGTATCTATGATAAAACTGCTCCTTAAATATAACCCAATTCGTGCATTCCCCTGTAAGTTTAGGAAATCAAGCCCACCATTCTGTTGTAGTTCCCTTCAACATGAATACAACATAATTTACCTTCTTATCTTCTGGTATCTGGAATGCAGCAAATGTTTTCTCAATTTCCTATATCCAATCCTCAACTTCGATTAGGTTATCCACCCTGGGGTTAAACTCTTTGGCCACTTTTATGAACCTATCAAAGCTAATGGGTTCATTAGCATTCCTATGCTATAAGAAATTAGAGGCTTGGTGTTGTTGTGCCAATAGTCCCACCAGGTGGTTCACAATATGCAATAGCAGAACTGTCTCTTCAACCATCTAACTTCTTTCCCCTTATGGCTGTGGGTTCTGAACTTCCTCCTCATTGGGGTTATCATGCCTAACACCCCTTCTAACTCCTGATCTGATAATTCTTCTTAGAGGCATTCTATTTAAAAAGAGTCAACTAGATCCACTTGAGTTAATATCAGTTATGGTCAATTTCATAGTGTGTAAGTATATGTACATACAACTCTACACATGCGTCTACTTATATATAAAACTTAGTAGGTAGAAGAATACAAGTAAAGTAATAATACAAAAAAATAATCAAATAATTAAGTAAAAGTCTCATAATTTACCTACTCTCTACATGTCTCATTATCTTACGAATCAAGTGCTTAATTCCTCTAAAGATCATATCTTATGCTATATTGTAAGGATCATTACTTAAGCTCTTCAGGATCAACAACCTATGCTTCATAAATCAAAACTTAAGTCTTAAGGATCATCAACCTATTATTTATATATTCAAACTTAAGTCCTTACAGATCATAAATGTAAAGCGGTGATACCACCTAAGCTATAATGCCCCAAAACCTGGGCTACGCTACTACCCGCCATGTCTCCTTATCTCACAAGAACACGTTAAGGCTCTGAATCAACTCTAATACATTTTAACTTGTAACTCCTATATAAAAGCATTTCATACATCCCAAAAATTCAAATAATTTCATAAACCATATCAAATATTCAATGCAACGGAAGTCTTTAAACACCAAAATAACATTCTCAAAAGATATTGTCAATTATAGTTAAATAACATAAATATCCTAAATCCTAATCACCATAATAATAATGGTAATCTTTGTCTTCCTCTCTCTATGGCTCACCCAAACCCAAGTTGTCTTCTAGGTTCTCATCTCCCTCAACACCTGTATCTAAAAATGTTCCCCGAAGAGTGAGCTAATGCCCAATACATATAATGCAAACACACATGCATGACAAACATAAATAAGTATCACACACATCATGCAGTACTTAAACACAAACAACCATTTCCTTAATACATTTTAAGTCCATAAGCATCAATAGGGTACTTATAACCCCTTTAACCCACTTAACACACTAGAGCATGATTTGGTGATGGGAACTATCACTATTGGTCCTACACTCATGATCCCTTAATCCTTAAATTTGGTGATGGGAACTGCCACTACGGGCCCCACACCCTTAATCCCTTAATCCTTAAACTTGGTAATGGGAACTACCACTATGGGCCCTATACCCATGTTTACTTAAACCACTTAATCTTGGTGATGAGAACTGCTACTATAGGCCCTACACCCATGTACATTTAAATCTAGTGATGGGAACTGCCATTACGGGCCCCACACTCATATCCACCTCTTAAACAACATTCAACCTAGATCATTTCCAAGCACAACTCCACTAGGGACAACATCACATAAAGATCATTAGGGTGCCCCTTAGGGATCTACCACTACAGGTCCTTAGGCCAAACCAAGTACATACAACCTACCACTTAAACATTTAACCGAAATCATTTAACTCAATCAATTTCATTGCATAAGCTAACTTAAACAAACACAAATCAACACATAAGTTACATATATCTTGAATCCTAGCCTTAAACACTTTCGATCTTAGATTCATGCTAAATTGAAATCTATACAAATCAACAAACTCTTCTTAGTACTTAATCTAAGATCAATATATTTCTCTTATTTCTCTTAATCTTATTTATTTAATTTCTCTAGGTCTTTACTAGCTATCTAGGTTACATGGAAATTAGTTTAATTTGAAGTTATATGAATATATAATTAATTTATACTTTATTCAACACGGCTATGTTAGGGCTCATGTTTCTCAACACGGGCTAAAGCACAACCGTGTTAAGGGTCGTGTATCTTTCGATGTAAAGTTTAGCTTCAACACGGCTGGAACACAACCGTGTTAGGAGACCGTATTCTTCTTAATGCAATACGGTCTAAACATTACCATGTTAAGAGGTTGTGTTACCTTTAACTCAATACAATCGAAACACAACTGTGTTAGGAGCCCGTATATCTCTCAAGGTAACTTTCAAATTCAACACAACCATGTTGGTAGGCCGTGTTACCGTTAGCAATCCCCACAAACTTCTAATCCTTCATTCCCAACTTTCCTAATCCCAATTCTTTCTATTCCTAAGCTTGATTAAATCTTCAAAACACGTAGTTTCATATAAATTACAAGGAGTAGATTACTTACATCAAATGTCTCACATATCAATTCTTTTATCCAAGAATTCTCTTATTCTTAACCTTCCTTCTTAAATCCTGTCCCGGTACCATCGGATCAAGTGTCAGTGAATTCCCTTTAGTTACCTTAGGGTTCTTGTGGAGAGCATCTATCCTTTATGGTTTTTGTTTCACTATTCACAATGGTAAATTAGGTTTTCTAGGTTAATTTAGGTATTTATATCCTTTATATGAAAAGACCCATTTTCCCCTTATTTAAATATGTTTTTACGTCTTTAGCCTTAGCTTTTTGTGAAAATATGTATACTAAGATAAATAAAAATTTCTAAGTATTACAAAATCATTTTAACTTATTTTTGTAAATTATTACCAAGGTTTTAGCTCAAGTTTTCAACTTATATTTCCAAAATTCTATTTTATTTTTCATTTTCATGCCTCAATTTTCAATCTCTTTGATTGCCATTGAGAGAGTTTTAGCCTAAAGTAACTAGGCGATTTAGTGATTACAAGTATAAAAATTATAATATATATTAAGTTAGAGCTTGAACGATATAGTATAACAATAATAATAATAATTGGCTCAAGTTTTCAACTTATATTTCCAAAATTCTACTTTATTTTTCATTTTTATACCTCACTTTCCAATCTCTCTTATTGCCATTAAGAGAGTTTTAGCTTAAAGTAACTAAACGAATTGGTGATTACAAGTACAAAAATTATAATATGTATTAAGTTAGAGCATGAACGATATAGCTCAATAATAATAATAATAATAATAATTTTTAAGCTTTATTCTAAGATTTGGAATAAAATCTGAAACATAATTAAGGCAACCTAAAAACCTTTGAAGTTGTTTTTTATCTTTAATTTGATTAGGAAATTTGCTACCAAATTTTATAGATCGATCAGTTGGTCTAATTGTTCCATGAATAATCTCATGTCCTAAGAATCTAATCTTTGTTTGGAATAGCTTCATCTTTTTTGAAGATACAACCAATCCGCTTCTTTTAATAATTCTAAAGAAAGTCTCTAGATATTTAAAATGTTGGTCAATGTTTCTTGAAAAGATTAGGACATCATCTATATAAACGATTTAGAAATTTGTATATGGAGAAAATATTTCGTTCATGACATTTTGAAATTCTAAAAGGAGCATTTTTAAGTCTAAAGGGCATTACATTCCATTTATAATGTCTAAAGGGAACATTGAAAGCAGTTTTATATCAATCATTTTCTTTGATTTAAATCTACCAAAAGCCAAATTTCATATCAAACTTGGAAAAGATCTTGGCTCTGGAAAGCCTATTGAGCAAATCTTTTTTGTTAGGTATTGGATACCTAATCCACTTGAGAATAGCATTTACAGGTTTATAATTTATTACCAATCGGGGTGCTCCTCACTCTAACTCGGCTTGATTTTGAACATAAAATGCTAAACAGGACTAAGGAGATTTAGATTTTCTTATCAAATTTTTGTCAAGCAAATCTTGAATTTCCTTTTTATAATATTCTAACTGATTGGAATAAAAATCCGACAAGACCTATCATTAGGGCAAGAACCAAAGGAATTCAAATCTTAGCGTTGAGGGCCCATTTTGAGCAGATCGACCCCGGAATTATTTATATACTAACCTCTTTTATCTTATTCATGTACTTTATATTCCAATAGGAATACTTATCATGCTTTACAGGGCAATGGACAAACTCACTTAAACTCAGCTTGTGGGTTATCCATAGACCGACCTGAACCGGTGATGAGTTGGGCTGATGGATCCTATAGAAGATCGGTATCATGAAGAGCATTTCTTTTATGTATTTTTCATTTTATGAACTATTTTAGTTGTATTTTGGTTTTAGGACACTTTTATTTCTTTGTAACTTTCATTTAGGGTTAGCCACCTTAAAAGTGGCAAACTTGTAATTTTTAGCATTTTTTTTAACCCTAGAAGTAGCAAGTATAAATACTTGCTTAAGAGAGGGTTTGAGGAGGCTTATTTTTGCAGAAAACACTTCACATTTTCGTGAGAGGGCTTAGGGTTTCCTAATTCCAAAATTCTCTTATCAATTTCAATCCTAAGAAGTTGGAATTGTGGTGAGTGCAACAATTGGAAATTGTGAGTCATATCAATTCCTACTTGTTGTGTTTTCTTTTTCTTCTCTAGTGTGTAATATCTAGGGTTGGATTAGAACATTCTTGGTCAGATTTGAATTGGTATCAATTCAAATTAGTGTGTTTATTTTGAGTAATTATCATACTTGTGATTCTCCATCAACAATTGCTTATCATAACAAATCGTGAATTGGATATTGAAAGGGGAAGTGGATTTCATGGTTTTATTACTTTCTTTGATCTGCTTTCCACGTGATTCTCAAGCCTTATTGTGGTTACTTGGTTAATATTATCATTAGAGATTACAATTGAATCATTTGAACAACAATTTCCATCAAATTCTACAAGGTGTTCACGTGAAATCACCCTCAATTGAACCGGTTTGTGTTTTGTGAATTAAGGTGTTTTTCCTTGATTCTTTTTATTGTGCTTAAGTGGAATTAGGCACATCACTAACTCTTGATACATTTAAATAGGTCTAGCTTTTGGAGGAATTTTATCATCGGTAAAGCCCTCAACATATGGTAATTTTACCGTATGTTGATTTCTTGACCAAAAGGCATTTGGAAATTTTGAAAAAAAATCTTTTTCAAATCTATTTTGAATATTCTTAATTTTTTCTTGAACAATTTTTTACCCCAAACATTTCATAATTTGTTTTTCTTCAAATTCTTCTTTGAGAAAATCTATTTGCTTGATTTTGTTAGTAAGCTTTTCTTTGAGTAGATTCATTTCTCTTTCTCAAGTATGGAAGAGGAATTTGAGAAATATTCTTTCTCCTTTTACTTGGGACTCTAATCCTTAAGACATGACTTGAAAAGGATAGAGCATGGTTAGGAAAAGAGTTCCTAAAATCATAGGATTACTCATATCCTTAACCAAGATGAAAGTAGTTTTGAAATTAACATGATCTTGATTTACTTTTGCTTTCGATAATTTATATTGAACATTCAATTTTGAACCACTAGCTGTTAGGAGCTTTTCTGAAGTTTTTTCATAAAATTTTGTGGGAATTATTCCTTCTTGAATACAATGTTGATCAGCACCACTATCTAAGAGTGCTGCTAATTTAGTGAACCATTCATTGTTTATGACTAAATTGATTTTAACATACCATTTTTGAATCTACACTCATTCAACTAGGTTAATAAATTCTTAATCACTAATCTCTTGATCATCATTGTTAGGAATAGTGTTGGAGCTAGAAGAATTATTTTTTCCATGATCAAGTTTATCTCGAATTTCTTTGTATTTGATTTCTAAAGTTTTTACTTCTTTTTAAGGTTATTGATTTCCATTTTGAGTTACTCTAAAGTCACGGGTTCTATAGGTTTAAATTGATTACAAACACTTTTCATTGAGTAAGGTCTCTCAACAAAAGATTTTATATCTTTAAGAAAACCTAATTTCTTAAGTACTCTTCTCTTTCTTTTTAATCAGGCATTGAGTTGATTATTTTTAACAAAGCTTGTTCTTCCTCTGAAATGACCAATATTCTTTTGCACAAATATATATCTTTAAGGCAACATTCACTTCTTTGATCACTTTGCGAACTTGAGTCGTTTGACATATTTTGAACATAAAAATCTTGTTCAGTATCACTTATTTCTAAAGAACTTTCATTAATAATTTTTAACAATCCATTCTTAACTTCTTCAAAAATATCTAATATATTGATCTTTTTAGATTTTGAGTAGTTAGGAGTTATATGGCCTTTAGCGCTGCATTTATAACATTTAACTTGTCTTTTTGATGTTTTCATTTTAGGCTTATAAGTTTTCTTTCTATATTTTTTATCAATATCTTTAGATTTTTTTAAAGATTTTCTAGACTTTTTAGCCTTTCTTTTTTATCTTTGAAGAAGGGGCTTGAATTTTTTTCATAGCCATATTGATGACAAAAATCTCTTAATTCTCTCTTGAGGCTAGACGTTTCTTTTGAAATTTCTTATTTAAGTTTCATATCGTTACATAAACTTAATTCTCCAGCACTTATAGCTATAAGGATTTGACCATAGGTTAAATAGCCTATTGGAACATTAAATTCTCTAAATGTTCGTTCTTTAACCTTATTAGCAAAAAGTTTGATAAGTCCGCAAATGAAGCATTATTTCCAATATTGAGAATTGCAATCTTCTCTTGAAAAGACTTTTGTTAGAAAGATATTTTTGTACTAACGAAAGTCTTGAAGAGTTAGACAAGTGAGATTTTGGAGGATTTCTCCATTCTTTTCTCAGTATTGATCAAGGTTTCCAATAAAATGTTTCATAGTTGAATACAAAAGGGTGGATAAAACATCTTCAATATACATAACTTGGCCTTGATCATTATATACTTCCTTTTTAGCAATTAGAATGTGAACCTTTTCTTTATTGGTGAGATAATTTTCCCACCATCCTTTGAACATTCCTATAAATCCAATTGTTAAAGCTTAAGCAGTGCTTTGATCATAATTGCCATTTTGCTTATAAGAATTGGTAGCTATGACCATTTGATTAATTACATACAAGATTTAATATTCTAAAATACCATCTCTATTCCATTCATATATGCCTTTGCCACCATACACATTAATGGTAGTAAAGTCTTTTTCTTCAAACATAGTATCTAGAGGGGATGACTTTAGATACCGATTTCTTCATTTGGACCTATAAGAGGTTAATTTATCAATATTAAGATTGACGCAGCGAGGAAAGCGTAAAAACACGAGACCAATTCTAGGATTGGACCTCACGAATAAACAAAGAATAATTTGAGTTTATTCCTTGATAAATCTCAATTGCGCACAACCAAGAAAGCAAAGAAAACTCTTCTCTAAAGTGTATATTGATTAAAGAATAAAAGCTAACCCTAAAAATGACCTAGCAACTATATATACTCCTCAGGAAAACAAGTAAAAAAGGAAATATATATGTACACGTGGAAATAAATATACGTATACACGTCCGTCATCTGTCTTATACACGGTCGTGTATAAGGTCGTGTAGGCTTCTGAGGATACTCCTGACATAACACACGACCGTGCCTCCTGGCCGTGTATGTTTCTGGGAGAAGATCCTAACAGAACATACAGTCGTGCCTCCTAGCCATGTATGAGGCCGTGTAGGTTTCTGAGAATCAACCTAGTATAACACATGGCCGTACCTTCTAGCCATGCATGAACCTGTGTGTGTTTTTGGGAGCTTCCTGACATAATACACGATCGTGCTTGTAAGAGACACGCCCGTTCAACCCATGTCAACTACAATGCCCGCATCATTCTCTCCCACCAATGAAGAACTCGACCCCAAGTTCTCTTCCAGATATAGGGGTTCGTCATCTGCGTAGAATGGAGATAAGTCAGCTACATTGAAGGTTATTGAGATTTTCATGCTTTTCGGGAGCCTGACCGCATATGCATTATCATTGATCTTAGAGACAATCTTGTAAGGGTCATACTTCTTTGGTTGTCATTTATTATAAGTGCCTACAGGAAAACGTTCCTTCCTTAAGAACACCATCACTTGATCTCCCACCTCAAACAGTTTCTTCCTCCGATTCTTGTCTACGGCTTTCTTATACTGCTCATTAACCCTCTCGATCCTCTCTTTCACTTCAGATGCCACCATTTGGTATTGTTCCGCCACGTGTTTAGCAGCGACATTAGCTTCTACACCCTTGGGTAGAGAAGCTAAATCCAAGGCGTGAGACAGCGCTTTTGTATATACCACTGAAAAAGGAGATTTCCCAGTAGTTCTATGAATGGAACTGTTGTAAGCGAACTCGGCTTGAGAAAGTGCCAAATCCCATTGTTTTAGCTTCTCTCTACAGATGCTTCGTATCAAATTTCCAAGGGTCCTGTTCATCACCTCTGTCTGCCCATCAGTTTGAGGGTGGGCTGTGCTGCTAAAATTAAGGAAAGAATTAAACATGTACCATAGCGTCCTCCAGAAGTGGCTAAGAAATCGGGTATCTCTATCAGAAGTAATTGACTTGGGAACCCCGTGCAACCTGACCACCTCCTTAAAGAATAACTTAGCAACACCCTATGCATTAGTCGTCTTCCTGTAAGGAATGAAGTGAGCTATCTTAGAGAACCTGTCTACAACTATAAAAACAGTGTTAGCACCTCATTGGGTACGAGGCAAACCTAACACGAAGTCTATAGATAGATCCTCCCAGATATTCTCAGGTACTAGTAGCAGAGTGTACAATCCAGTATTCTGAGAATGTCCTTTAGATATCTGGTAGACGTAGCACCTTTGCACGATTCTCCCTACATCTCTTCTCAGCTAAGGCCAATGATATCTTGCAGCCACTGCCACTAATGTCTTATCGCACCCCAGATGTCCGGTTAGTCCCCCTCTATGTAGGTCCCTAATCAATTTTTACCTCAAGGATGATTAGGGAACACAGAGTTGATTGCCCCTCATTAAGTAAACCTCCAGGATGTAGTAACTGTCATTAGGTTCCTGATTGATACATTTTCTCCATATAGTCCCGAAATTCGCATCTTCTTCATACAGTTCCTTCAGCTGCTCAAAGCCTACCACCTCAGCCCTCATGGTGACCAATAAATCCGCTTTCCTACTTAATGCGTTTGCCACCTTGTTTTAGATCCCGGATTTGTGCATCAAGCAGAATGGAAACTTTTGCAGAAATTATATCCATCTGGCATGCATGTCTTTACAAATGCAGGTCTGATTACTCAGGTGTTTCAGAGTGACACAATCCGAGTATAGGATCAACTCTTTACCAACTAAGTAGTGCTCCCACATCCTCAGAGCCCTGACCATGGAATAGAACTCTTTATCATAAGTGGACCAGCTCCTCCTGGCTTCACAGAGCTTCTCAGTATAGAAGGCTACAGGTCATTTCTCTTGAGATAACACGGCACCAATGCCCATGCCACTAGCATCACAATCGACTTCGAATAGTTTGTCAAAGTTTGGTAAGGCCAACACCGGCACACTACACAATCTCTCTTTGAGCACGGCAAATCCAGACTCAGCTTCCCCATCCTAATGAAACTTCCCTTTCTTCAAGCACTCAATTAATAGGGCAGCGACCATACTGAAATGCCGTATGAAGCATCTATAAAATCCTGCCAACCCCAGAAAGCTCCTCAACTCGGTGATTGTTTTGGGAGTGGGCCAATCTCTAATGGCCCTTACCTTGTCCTCATCCACTGTTATGCCCTCACCGCTCACTACAAAACCCAAGAACAGCAGCTTTCTTGACATGAATATGCACTTCTTAAGATTGGCGTAGAGTTTATTCTCTTTCAGCACAGTTAATACGCTTCTCAAATGCACTAAATGCTCATCCCTAGCCTTACTATATATCAAGATATCATCAAAGTATACTACCATAAACCTACCTATGAATAGTTTAAGTACCTGATTCATCACGCGCATGAAGGCACTTGGTATGTTGTTGAGGCCGGATGGCATAACCAACCATTTGTACAACCCTTCCTTCGTCTTGAAAGCAGTTTTCCATTCATCCCCAAGTCTGACCCAAATCCGATGATACCCACTCCTAAGATCCACTTTCGAAAATATTACCACTCCACTCAGCCTATCCAACATGTCTTTAATGCGAGGGATTGGGAATTTATACCCAATTGTGATCTTTTTTATCACACGGTTGTCTACACATATCCTCCAACTACCATCCTTTTTGGGCGTCAATAGCGTCGGAATGGCACATAGGCTCATGCTATCCTTGATGAATCCATTATCCAGTAATTCCTGGACCTTCTCTTGTAGGACCTCTGTCTCTTTGGGGCTCATCCTATAATGAGGGAGATTAGGAAAGCTAGCCCCAAGCACCAAGTCAATGTGGTGTTAGATGTCTCGCAATGGAGGCAACCCTTCTAGTAAATCTTCTGGCACTACCTCTTTAAACTCTTTTAATATCCCCTTTAGTTCCTCCGGAGCCTCTACACTATCCACGTCCTCTCCTGCACTCTTCACAATAAGAGCATGCATTAATCGGGATTCTTTGATGTCTTCGGTCATCTCCTTTTCTGACTAAGTGATTGTTAAAAAGGATTTCCCTTCCACCCTTTATGTCTTGGGTCATTTATCCGTCAATGGCAGCAATGTATATTTCACGCCCCCTTTCTCCATCCTATACTTATTTTCTTTCCCGACATGTTGGGCATCCACGTCAAACTACCATGGTCATCCGAATAGCAAGTGATAGGCATCCATATCGACGATGTCGCAATAGACTTCATCTCGATACTTGCCTATCGAGAATGGAACCCGACACCTCTCCTTCACCTCAATTCGCTTCGCCGCCTTAATCCACCCTATGGTGTAAGGGTTCGGATGTTTCTCTATTTGTAACTAGAGTCATTTCACAACCTCCCTTCCGATTATGTTCTCACGGCTCCCACTGTCAACAATTAGGTCGAACACTTTCCCACTGATTGTGCACCTAGTGCGGAACAGTTGGTGTCGTTATGAACTACCCTCATGTTTCGGTGCTAGCATCATCTTTCTAATCACATAGCTCGATTCCACTCCATAATCATCCTCATCATAGTATTCATCCTCACCATCTGGTTCACAGCATACTTCCTCCCTTTTGACAATGTTTATAGTTCGTCGATTCGGGCATTCGTTGGATCGGTGCCCCGGTTGATTACACCTATAGCACTTTCCCAGAATCGGTTTAGCATATCGATTATTTTACCTTGGGGTCTCTTTGCTCTCAAGAGGCTTCTTTCCCTTAGCCTTGTCTTCTTTCTTCTCTATACTCCCAACTAGTTTCTCGACTATTCCTCTAGCCCTTTCACCAACCACCTGGCTGCCACTACCAATACTATCATACACATAAGTCCTTTTGTTCCCACCTAGCCTTGCACTCTGTTCTTGAATCATCATCTCCGCTCTAAGGGCCAAGTTCTTTACTTCATTAACAATTCTGAACACCGTCACCCTGATTTTATCCTTAATCTGGGGCTTCAATCCGTCTACAAATCGCGCCACCTGCTGACCCTCAGTCTCCCTCAGATAATTCCTCTCCGCCAACCTCATAAACTCAGCGGTGTATTCATGCACCGTCCTCTGCCCCTGACGACATCGTTGGTACTGCTGTAAGAAGATCTGCTCATAGTCGGGTGGTAGAAAATCCCTTTGCAACAAGTTCTTCATGCGGTACCAAGTCCTTATAGGTTGCTTTCCCTCTCTCTGCCTCCGGTTTTGCAAATGAACCCACGATGCAGAAGCCCCTCCTTTCAGCCTACAAGCAACCAACAGTACTCTCCTATCCTCAGGTACCTCCATATAGTCGAAGAATCTATCGACTTCTGCAAGCCAATCCAGGAAATCTTCTATATTAAGATTACCATTAAAGGATGGAATATCTACCTTGAGACCAAAATCACTACCATCTATATGATCGTATCCCTAGTGGTTTCTTCGATATCCGCTACCGTACTCCTGGTCAATTCGGTCATTGACCCAGTGGTATCTGCCACCATCAACACCGCCTCTTCTCGGTGGTTATCCCCTCCTTTGCAAGAATTCACCCTCTTCCTCAGAGGAACTTCGTCTAGCCTTTGGTTCCACTGATTCGCGGCTGCAAGTTGATTGATAGGACCGCCACGAGCGACTGCTACTCATGGTCGACTCCCAACAACATCCCTGTTTCCATTGAGGCCCATTACCATAGCATCGAAACGCGCAATCAGGTCTTCCACACGCTGCTCTACACGCCCGAGTCTCTGTTCCATGGCTTCGACCACTATCCTTGGAGCCCATTAATTGACTCCTTGGACTTCCGCATTCTAATCTAGGTCGAGAACGTGACCGTAGTCAACACCATCATTAGCCGACATTTCCGCAGGAAATAACTTGGCTCTGATACCAACTGACGCAGCGAGGAAAGCATAAAAACACGAGACCAATTCTAGGATTGGACCTCACGAATAAACAAAGAATAATCTGAGTTTATTCCTTGATAAATCTCAATTGCACACAACCGAGAAAGCAGAGAAAACTCTTCTCTAAAGTGTATATTGATCAAAGAATAAAAGCTAACCCTAAAAATGACCTAGCAACTATATATACTATTTAGGAAAATAAGTAAAAAAGGAAATATATATGTACACGTGAAAATAAATATATGTATACATGTCCGTCATCTGTCATATACACGGTCGTGTATAAGGCCGTGTAGGCTCTTGGGGATACTCTTAACATAACACACGGCCGTACATAAAGGCCATATATGTTTCTGGGAGAAGATCCTAATAGAACACACGGTCGTGCCTCTTAGCCGTGTATGAGATCGTGTACGTTTCTGGGAATCAGCCTGGTGTAACACATGGCCGTACCTTCTGGCCATGCATGAACCCGTGTGTGTTTCTGGGAGCTTCCTAACATAATACACGACCGTGCTTGTAAGAGACACGTCCAATCAACTCGTGTCAGCTACGATGCCTGCATCAAAGATTGTTTGTAAATTGATCGACTAAATCTTCAATTTCTTAATCAATGGTGTCAACTATTTTTAAACCTTTTAACTTCTCTATTAATTCCTCTATTTTTTAATTTAAAATTCTTCATACTTTGATCAACTATAAGGGGATAAATTGGTTTGACTATATCTTTGATCACAACTTTTCCTTTGCCTTTATTTGATTTAAGTTTTCAATGATCGTATTTTCAATTCTCTCTATTTGTATACCTATCGTATACAAAGTTTGATTAGTGTAATTATTTTGGGATCTAGTATTGGCTAACTCAGGGTTTTCTATTGAAGTATCTTTGAATAGAGCAACTTTGATATCTATTTCTTAAAGAGGTGGATGGGTTGAGCATACTAAACCAATGTTAGTTTCCCATCTTTTAATGGGTTTATTGAGAGTTTGAATAAAATATCTTTTATTTGAACCAAAGTTTTCATTCATCCATTGGAAGAAAGGAAAAATCATCTTCAACTGATTTTCGACATCAAAATACCATAAACTTCTTATGGTTTATGTTTCTACCTTGGTATATGTTATGAAAAACATATGTCTATTTTCCTTATTCTCTAAAGAATAGAAGTCTTTCCTTAGAAAGTCTTTATTAAATTGAAAAGGCTCTCTTGAGCTAATGGTATTCAACTCATTTATTTGAGACAAAGTTGGAGAATTGGGTTGGTAAATGGCTTATGGAATGTTTGGTTGAAAATCCACTCCTTCAAGTTTTACCAGATTTTCTTTTAAATCTTCTTTGGGTCTATCTTCAATTGGAACATATATATTTCTAAGTTTTTTCTAGTCGATCAATGCCTTCTTGAAGGTTGGGAGTTTGACTAAGGATGTGACTTGGAGTAGGGGATTGCATTAAGTATGTTGGAGCAAGTGGAGATGTAGGTTCTCTTTTAATGATGAAGGGAAACCTAATTTTTATGCTTCCATCATCAAATCTTTGAACAAGGGATGGATTTTTATTTAAAACAAAGGATCGAGGCGGTAATACTTCCTTTAGTAACCACTTGTCTAGTAGTTTGACCACATCCCAACACAAAGGCTTTGGAGTAAAGCTGATAGTATTATGGGGATTTGATTCAAGCAAGATGGTTTCTCCTTTAGGTGAACCTCTTGGCTTTTGGAGATATAGTTGATTTCATTGCCTTATAGTATATTCTTTATACTAGGGCAATGGTCTTAATTCCTTCTACGTAATTATCATTTTAAGACTGGATATGGAGTAAAAGACTATCTAATATTTTTATATCATCTAAGCTTATTGTAAAGTTTAGATAACACTCTGTATATCAAGGTCCTTGGAGTAAATTGGTTGGGAACATAGATAAAGTTGATTCATGAAAATCGGTATTTTTGGCATCTCTTAACCATACTAGAATGGTTTGGTTAATACTAGCTCAATGTAAAGGAACAAAAGATAATTGGATTAATTATATATAGGGGAAGTTATAATTATCTTTTCTATATTTGATAAGAGAGTCTCTTGATAATAGGTTAAGCACTTCGTGTTTCTAGAGAAACTAATGGTTTTTTCCACTATTTTGATCACATAATCATGTCTTAGACTAAAGCTTCCTATTTGATAAATGGACTTACGGTATTCTTTAGGTATTGAATAATTTCTTAAATCTTGTTCTATATCAACTATTTTAACTTTATGTTCATTGTAAACATCTTTATCTAAATAGTTTAGATTCACATCACCTATCATTTAAGAGATAGAAGAAGATTTTGAATTTGTTCTCCTGAATAAGTCCATTGATATGAATGATCTTTCTTAAGCCTAACAAACTATTAGCAAATGCTGCGTAGTGTTAAGTTACTACTAACCAATAGTCTCACTGCCACTCCTCTCAAGACTTACTATCAAGACCACAGTCTTACCTACATAGAGTGATTATGACTAAGAAATGACAACTTCAATCTTTCTTAAGCCTAACAAACTATTAGCAAATGCTGCATAATACTAAGTTACTACTGACCAACGATCTCACTGCCACTCCTCTCAGGACTTACTATCAGGACCATAGCCTTGCCTACATAGGTGATTACTACGTAAAGTGTTTATGACTAAGAAACAACGACTTCTAACAATGATGGATGAAATTATAATCCTATCTTATTTCAAATGAATAGTAACGTAGTTCCGATACCATTTCTTTCCAAGATCTCTACAGGAAGATAAATTATCTAATCTCCTACTTAGATGTGTTAAAATAGTGTGATGATGATGAAAAATGTTTTGTCCTGAGTGTGTATTCAAATCCCACCATAAGGTACTTCTCTCACTTCTATTAAGGGAATATACACCAACTATTAAGCAATTATTATGATGATCAAGATATATAAATAAGAGAAGAAATATGAAAGATAATTAAATACTTTGAGAAATACTTACAAAGTATAGATGATATCTTTGAGAAAGACACAAAAGCTTGAAAAATGGTAATAAAAGATCATTACAAGGAGATTGATACAAGTAGAGTTTTTAGTGTTTTAGCTGAGGAGATTTTCATCTAAATTTTACCTCTACCTTCCTTTAGTCTTGAGGAGTCTTCTTATAATTGATCAATTTTGTCTTCTAATGGTTGAGCAGTAATTCCATGATTTCTATAAAAGAGAGTGATACGAACCACGCCAACCCGTGACAAAACCCAATACCAATACGTTCGGAAATTCGTTGCCTAAGACGCCCAAACACCTAAAGTGGAAACCGCGACCCATTGTCTATAAGCGAGACAAGAACCTTGGTATAAAAATGAAGACGCCACAATCGGGATGGAAGACCGATTGATAAGTCGGGATGAACGCCACGGAAATCAATCCGATAAGTTCGATTTAGTTCTTGAAGAACCAAGAGAGGTGCCTCTCAAAAGTGTTTAATGTTCAAAGATGTCTAATCTCTAATGTTTTAAACCCTAGGAGCTTTTATACTAAGGTTACAATTCGTGTAAAAACAAGTCCAAAACGACGTAGTTTAGTTAAGTGACATAAAAACGCGAAACAGAACAAGCTGGCCGATAGGGGATACACGGCCGTGTACATGCCCGTGTACTTTTCTGTGCAACTTCTAGCAACATACACACTCGTGTACTTTGGCCGTGTATCTTTCTGTGCAACTTCTGGCAAGATACACACCCGTGTACTTTGGCCATGTATCTTTCTGTGGATTTGCTTGACTCCATACACGGCCGTGCCTTGAAAATACACGCCCTCTTCAACCCGTTTCCGGTGTGACTTGTATAAGAGTAAGGGTCTTCCCATGGTTGTTCCAATCCGTTCCAACTTCATGATTGCCCCAATCTTTCTCGACTTCATGGACATCCTTTATCAACCCGTTAAGTGCTTCCTTGAGTCGTTTCGCTTGACTTCTTATGATCGGTCCAGGTGGCACTTCAAGAGGATCCACATTCCTTCTTCCAGCTTGACTCTCATCATGGATCTCATCATTCCCCTCCTCTTGAAAAGGATTTGTCCTCAAATCGTCACCTACATCAAAAGGACTCAGATCAGTAACATTAAATGTGGCACTTACTTGATACTCACTAGGCAAATCTACCTTGTATGCATTGTCGTTGATGCACTCAAGAACTTGAAATGGTCCATCGCCTCTAGGAAGTAGTTTAGATCGATGTTGCATGGGAAACCGCTCTTTGCGCATGTGAACCCAAACCCAATCTCTAGGTTCAAAAACAGCTTGTCGACGACCCTTGTTGGCGTGTTTCACATATTGCTCTGTTCGTCGTTCAATGTTCAGCTTTGCCTTCTCATGGATCTGTTGAACAAATTCGGCCTTCTTCTTGCCATCTAAATTAACATACTCAGAAATAGGCAAAGGTGATAAATCTAAAGGAGTTAGTGGATTAAAACCATACATAATTTCAAAAGGAGAAAATTTAGTAGCAGAATGCACTGTACGGTTATAGGCAAATTCAACATGCGGCAAACAATCCTCCCAACTTTTATTATTCTTTTTAATTATAGCCCTCAACAAAGTAGACAAAGTTCGATTCACTACCTCAGTTTGACCATCAGTCTATGGATGACAAGTAGTAGAAAACAATAACTTAGTTCCTAACTTAGCCCACAAAGTCTTCCAAAAGTAGCTTAAGAACTTAGTATCCCTATCTGATACAATTGTTCTAGGCATACCATGCAATCGCACAACTTCCCTAAAGAATAAATTAGCAATATTACAAGCATCATCCGTTTTGTGACAAGGAATGAAATGTCCCATTTTAGAAAACCTATCAACAACTACAAAAACAGAATCCCGACCATGTCTAGACCTGGGTAATCCTAAACACAAATCCATAGAAATATCTACCCAAGGCTCATGAGGAATGGGAAGTGGGGTGTAAAGCCCTTGAGGTTGGACTCTAGATTTCGCTTGCTTACATGTGACACATCGCTCACAAATCCTCTCAACATCTTATTTCATGTGAGGCCAATAGAAGTGTTCCTGCAATACCCCTAATATTTTAGCTACTCCAAAGTGTCCCATTAAACCTCCTCTATGAGACTCCCTCACAAGTAATTCTCTTAAAGAACAAATTGGAATGCACAATTTACTCTCCCTAAACAAAAATCCATCATGTTTATAAAATTTTCCATACCCACTCTTCTCACATTGCATATACTCCTCACAAAAATCTCGATCAGCAGCATATAATTCCTTAATGTGCTCAAAACCAAGCAGTCTAGAACTAAGAGTAGAGATAAGAGTATACCTTCTAGAAAGTGCATTAGTAACTACATTCTCTTTACCTTGCTTGTAGTGGATGACATATGGAAATGTTTCAATGAACTCCACCTAACGAGCATGCCTTTTGTTCAGCTTATGTTGCCCCTTCAAATACTTCAAGGATTCATGATCAGTGTGGATCACAAACTCTTTTGGCCAAAGGTAGTGTTGCCACGTCTCCAGGGCTTGAACCAATGCATATAGCTCCTTGTCATAAGTAGGGTAATTCAAGGTTGCCCCACTTAGCTTCTCACTAAAGAATGCAATCGGTCTTCTCTCCTGCATAAGCACTGCCCCAATACCTAATCCTGAAGCATCACACTCAATTTCAAACGTTTTAGTAAAGTTAGGTAAAGCAAGTAATGGTGCCTGAGTCAACTTATTTTTAAGCGTCTGAAAGGCCTTCTCTTGTTGCTCTCCCCAACTGAACCCCACGTTCTTCTTAATCACCTTAGTAAGTGGTGCTGCAATGGTGCTAAAATCCTTCACAAATCTCCTGTAAAAGCTCTCTAGTCTATGGAAACTCCGCACATTACTTACATTGGTTGGACTAAGCCATTCTTGGATCGCACGCACCTTTTCTTCATCAACCTGTATTCCCTGCGCGCTAACAACAAAACCAAGAAACACAAGTTTGTCTGTGCAAAAAGTGCACTTCTTGAGGTTAGCATATAATTGTTCCTTTCGAAGCACTTCTAAAACATCCCTCAAGTGTGACATATGATCTTCCAAACTTTTGCTGTAAATAAGAATGTCATCAAAATAGACAACCACAAATTTTCCAATAAATGTCCTCAGAACATGGTTCATAAGTCTCATAAACGTACTAGGTGCATTAGTTAACCCGAAAGGCATTACTAACCACTCATACAATCCATATTTTGTCTTAAATGCAATCTTCCATTCATCACCTTCTTTCATTCTAATTTGGTGATATCTACTTTTCAGATCAATTTTAGAAAAGACACTAGACCCATGTAACTCATCTAACATATCATCTAAGCGAGGAATAGGATGACGATACTTTACCGTGATGTTGTTGATGGCGCGACAGTCAACACACATTCTCCATGTCCGATCCTTCTTAGGCACCAAAATCACCGGCACTGCACATGGACTCATGCTCTCTCTCACGTACCCCTTCTCCATTAATTCATCGACCTGCCTTTGGAGTTCCTTTGTCTCCTCCGGATTGCTCCTGTAAGCTGGCTTGTTTGGAATTGATGCTCCGGGTATAAGGTCAATCTGGTGCTCAATACCTCGAACAGGTGGTAATCCCTTTGGAATCTCCTCAAGAAAGACATCTTCAAAGTCTTGCATAAAAGACACAACCACACTAGGCAAAGAGTTAGATAAGTCGTTAGTAGTCAAACATGTTTCCTTAAAAACCAGCAACAACATAGGTTGCCTCATCACTAATGCTCCCCTTACTACACTCGCTCTTGCCATACAACTCTCCTTTTGCAAGGCTACCCTCTCTTTTTCACTCACCACCAAAGTTGATCCCCCTTCAACTTGGCCTCTCACACTCTTTCCAACCTTCCTCCCTTTTTCCTTTTGATCTGGACTTTTATATTCTTTTTTCTTCTCATTGTCTTTTGCTCTCTCACTCTCACTCTGCTTTTCACTCACCTTGTGTTTTGCAAACGACTGTTGTAGCTACAACTGTTCCTCATACACTTGTTTAGGGGTTAAAGGTTTAAGGTTAAAACTTTTCCCTTGGTGAACAAGCATATACTTATTAGAAAAGTCATCATGAACAACCTTCCTATCAAATTGCCATGGCCTCCCTAACAACACATGACATACTTGCATTGGCACTACATCACATAATACCTCATCCTCATACCTACCAATGCGAAACCCAATCAAGGCTTGCTTACTCACCTTAGTCTCACCACTATCATTCAACCACTGCAATTTATATGGACTAGGGTGTCTAACAGTTTTGAGCCCCAGCCTTTCAACAATAAAATTGCTCACTACATTGGTGCAACTTCCCCCATCAATAATCAAACTACAAATGTGATCTCCTAGATAACATCTAGTATGAAATATATTCTCCCTTTGCACCTCCTCTTCTTCCTTCACCTGCACATTCAAAGCTCTCTTCACTACTACCACTAGCCTTCCCATTGCAGGCTCCTCATCATCGCTAGCATCCTCTAATGGTGGCATATCATCTTCTTCACTATCCCCCTCAGTCTCATACTCACCATCATCATGCAAAATCATCACATGCCTATTTAGACACTGACTAGCAATATGGCCTCTACCTTGGCATTTAAAACATCTAATGTCACGATTTCTAGAAGTAGAAGATTCAGGGTTACCTTGATTACCAGGAGTAAAACACGCTTGTCTCAGCTCCCCTTTTGGTTTGGTGGGTAAAGGCTTTTCTTCCTTCTTCCATTGGTTGGTCTTCCAAGTGGATAAATCAGTACCCTGTTGAAACCGTGCATTACTACTACCCTTCCACTTGTGTTAGTTCTCAACCTTTATAGCCATATGGACCATATCCTCCAATTCTACATAATGCTGCAATTCAACCACATTTTGGATTTCTCTATTCAACCCAGCCAGAAATCTAGCAATTGTAGCCTCTCTATCCTCTCTATCCTCTTCTACATTCGCCTTAATCATAGTGACTTCCATCTCCTTGAAATACTCATCTACACTTCGGCTTCCCTACCTCAGAGTTTGCAACTTGTTGTGCAATTCACGATAGTAATACGCAGGTACAAACCGCTTCTTCATCACTCTCTTCATCTCTTCCCAAGACTCAATAGGTGGCTCGCCACTCCTTCTCCTATTCAACATTAATTGATCCCACCACACTATAGCAGAATCCAAAAATTCAATGGCAACAAGTTTTACCTTCTTTCTCCCACTATAGTTGTGACAATCAAACACCATTTCCACCTTTTTCTGCCACTCTAAGTACGCCTCGGGATCATTCTTCCCTTGGAAAGGAGGAATCTTCATCTTTATGCTACTCAACTGATCATCCTCTCTATTCCTATCTCCTCTATCTTCCCAATCTCTAGTTCCTCTATTCCAACCACTATAACCTCTATAACTCCCAACAGAAGGCTCATCAAAGTCATCATCCGACATTCCATCTCCACACCTCGGTACTCTCCTAGAACGACTCTCCCTCTTACGCCCTTGGAACACGTTTGTGGATTGCTCTAGTCCTTGCTCTACCGTCTCATGAATTTGTTCCATTCCCTCTTGGAACATCCTCTTCATTTCTCCCCTTAACGCCTCAATTACTAACCTAGCATCAAACCTTCCCCTCTCACCTTCAAGAGAATGTTGTCTCGACATAGTTCCTGTAGAAAAGATTAGTACTAACACAAATATATATATAATTAAACCGTACGATACACTCCCTTACGTGTTTTCGCTCAAATGATGATATCACACAGTCACTCATGTATTCTCACAAACAACGATGATATCACTCACCAATTTCCTCTTCTCAATTCTCTTGGAACTAACCCGAACTACACCAATTTCCTTCCATAGAATTCAAAACCAACTCTAGGGTTCGTAAAATTTTCCTCTATTTTTCTATCCGAATTTTTTTTTTTGTCTTTGTTTTTTGCTTTTGATCACGTTTCTCTTTTCTTTTCTTTTCCCTTCTTTTTTTTTTATCGTGATTTTTACTTTTTTTTTTTTTTTACAATCAACTAGTAAATACTACACTATCAAAAGACAATTAATATTGCGGAATTGAATGTAAACAATGGATATGACAACCGAACTTGATGTTTTGACAAACCTAAGCTCCGATACCAAACTGATACGAACCACGCCAACCCGTAACGAAACCTAATACCAATACGTTTGGAAATTCGTTGCCTAAGACGCCCAAACACCTAAAGTGGAAACCGCGACCCGTTGTCTATAAGCGAGACAAGAACCTTGGTATAAAAATGAAGACGCCACAATCGGGATGGAAGACTGATTGATAAGTCAGGATGAACGCCACAAAAATCAATCCGATAAGTTCGATTTAGTTCTTGAAGAACCAAGAGAGGTGCCTCTCAAAAGTGTTTAATGTTCAAAGACGTCTAATCTCTAATGTTCTAAACCCTAGGAGCTTTTATACTAGGGTTACAATTCGTGTAAAAATGAGTCCAAAACGACGTAGTTTAGTTAAGTGACATAAAAACGCGAAACAGAACAAGCTGGCCGACAGGGGATACACGGTCGTGTACACGCCCGTGTACTTTGGCCGTGTACTTTTTTGTGCAACTTCTAGCAACATACACGCCCATGTACTTTGGCCATGTATCTTTCTATGCAACTTCTGGCAACATACACGCCCGTGTACTTTGGCCGTGTATCTTTCTGTGGATTTGCTTGACTCCATATACGGCCGTGCCTTGAAAATACACGCCCTCTTTAACCCGTATCCAGTGTGACTTGTATAAGAGTAAGGGTCTTCCCATGGTTGTTCCAATCCGTTCCAACTTCATGATTGCCCCAATCTTTCCCGACTTCATGGACATCCTTTATCAACCCGTTAAGTGCTTCCTTGAGTCGTTTCGCTCGACTTCTTGTGATCGGTCTAGGCGGCACTTCAAGAGGATCCACATTCCTTCTTCCAGCTTGACTCTCATCATGGATCTCATCAGAGAGGATAAGATTTTATCAAATATGTCTATGAGTGTATCTTTAGTAAAGTGATTAAACGGTAATTTTTGGTTGAATGGATAGTATTCCACTTTTCTAAAAGTGACTGAACAGTAGTTCTCAGCTTGATTGAACAATATTCTTCTAATTGAACAATATTCCTCTTTTCTAAAAGTGATTGAATAGTACCTATCAGCTAATTAAACAATAGCCTTTCTTTCTGAATAATTGCTATGATCTTGATCAATATAATTTTTTTTTTTATGGGTTGCTTGGCATATCAATCCCATAGCAGTCATCTTCATTTTGATTCAAAGAGTTGCTACTATCTACTCCTTCTTCCACTTCTTTGATGTGTGAAACCTTAGGTATATTAAACCTAGAACCCCGATGATGCTAATTGGTTTCAATCACCCCGAGGATTGTCTTGAATAAGTGATGCATAACTAAGCCCCAATCAAACCTGTTGACTGTAACCTAAGTTATCAATAGGTATTCCTAGTAATTAGGTTAACAATTCTATGGAAAAGTTCTTTTGCAAAAGAACAAAAAGAGGTATTTCGTATCTCACAAAAAATATGTGTTTTCATATATTAAAGTTGTCTCTTAGCCGGCCCCTAGCACGGTATATATAGGACACGAATACAATATGGAAAAAACCTAACACGATATAGAAATCCTAAGTTACCTATTCTATCATTATTATTGTGTCACCAAGTAAGCAACTATATAACATGGAAAACAAACCAACAAATAATAACAAAACCAAATGTATCCTCTAATGTATTGTCCACGCAAATATATAATATTCTTAAAATATTTCATCCTTCCATGGTCACGTGAATCAAGTTGAAACATGTATGTTTTCCTTCAATGTAGCTTAATTCCTTAGCTTGCAAGTCTATGACTAGTCCTTATAAAGCTTCGTTCATGGCATTTTGGCCCCTTCCTTTTGCATGCTAGCTGATCCTCATCATTCCCTCCTTCCTCAAAAAGATCCGTCCTCGAATCACCTGCATTATAAAAAGTAAGATCAGAAACATTACAATTGCGCTTATATTACCATAATGACTCAATAAATCAATCTTGTAGGTGTTGTAATTGATGCGTTCCAAGACTTGGAAAAGTCCTTCTCCTCTAGGATGTAATTTAGGCTTTCGTTGTGGTGCAAATCTTTCTTTTCTCAAATTCACCTAAACCTTTTCTCCTGGATGAAACACAGTCCCGACATGTCCCTTTGGTATTGGCCACTTCTAAATCGCATCTAATTTCCTCTCATCTATGGCTAGCTCATCTGTTCCTATAACAAAGTCAAAAGAAAACACCATACTAGTTAACGAAAAATTAGTATCAGTATAAGTAAAATGAACATCCTTGTACGTAAGTACAAGTAGTTGTTTCCTCACCAACATTACACTCTCACACTTACTTTTTCTTACAATTTTTTCTCCTTTCAGTGTTTCAGACTCTCTTCCTCATAGCTCACCAGTGTTTATCTCTCACTCTTTTCTTTTTTCTCTCCTTGCTCTTGCACACTCTCGTGTTTCGCTCTAACTTCTTTGGCAATTTTCACTTGGTCCTCGCAAGCTTCCCATGGTTTTTGTAGAGTAAGAACCACCTTTCTTTTATTTAAAACAAAAGAATATTGATTCTTGTACCCGTCATACATAACCTTCTTATCAAACTGCCAAGGTCGCCCTAACAAGATGTGGCTAGCCTGTATAGGTACCACATCACACATAACCTTGTCTTTGTAGCTGCCTATAGAGTAGGCTATAAGTACCTATTTTGTCACCTTAACCTCCCCACAATCACTCAACCACTACAATCGATATGGTCTAAGATGCTTCACTGCTTTCAACTACATCTTTTCTACTAGAAAAGTGCTAGCAACATTAATGCAGCTACCACTATCTATTATCAAGTTACAGACTCTACCCTACACATGACACCATATATGAAAAATATGTTCACATTGGATCCCCTCACCATCTTCCTAGGTTTGTACACTAAGCACTCTCCTCGTAACATACAACTCGCCACTCACGGGTCCCTCTAAGTCAACATCCCCATACTCCTGTGATGGTGACTCCTCCTCCTCCTCAACTCACACTCTCTACATCCCCACTATCACTAATAATCATAGCCCTTTGATTTAGACATTGGGATGCAATGTGCCCAAATCCCTGATACCTAAAACACTTTATATCTCTCATCCTGGAAGGGGGTTTAGTGTCAGTCTTTCCCTTAGGTGCAACAACTGGATTCTTAGCCCTCATGTCCTCCTTAGGCTTTGAATCGGTGGAGTTTCTCTTCCATGTGGATTTCCATGGAGTTTTGGAAGTCAAGTTAGTCCTCTGCTCACTCTTGTATTTTAGCTACCGCTCTACTTTAATAGCTCTATGCAATAACTCTTCCATATCTAAGTAATGGTGAAGATCTACTACATTAGCTATCTCCCGATTCAATCCCTTAATGAATCTAACCATAGTGGCCTCATCATCCTCCTCAATTCTCACCCTAATTATGGTCATCTCCAACTCTTTATAATAATCCTCTACACTATTATTCCCCTAAGTCAACCTTTGGTCTTTCCTAAGTCCCTATGATAGTGACTAGAAATAAAATGCTTCTGCATGATCGTTTTCATCTCCTCCCAAATGCTAACAAGTCGCTCTCCATACCTGCGCCTATTACGCACTAACTGATCCCACCATACACTAGCATAATCTAAAAACTCTACTACAGCTAATTTTATCTTTTTCTCCTCAGTGTAGTTGTGACATTCAAAGACATGATCCATCTTCCTCTCCCATTCTAAATACAATTTTAGATCATTCTTTCCCTAAAAAGTTAGGATTTTCAACTTAATACTCCCTAAATTACTATCACGCCTCTGGATACTTCCCCTATCCCTTACATGTTGGTAATCTCCAAAATCATATTCCTCTTCTTCATCTATCCTAACTCCTCCCCTATTATGTCTACCTACTCCTCGCCTGACAGTGGTAGTACTAGATGGTTCCCTCCTTTCCATCCTATCCATCCTGTCATAGATCTGCTCTAGTTCACCTATTAGGATCCTCTTCATCTCCCCCATCAATTCCTCAAACATCACCCGACTTTTTCCTCCACTAGTGTTTTGTCCCGACATAATTCTAATAATTTGCAGCAAGTTATGATCACAATTACAAAAAATATATAAGTATGTTCCTCACACTCACTCGTGTATTGCTCACAATTCCACTTGTGTATATCTCTCACAAAATATGATCTCACCACCTACTTTTTGTAATTATTTTGCTAGGAACTTAATTTATAACTCCTAAACTCAAATTACTAAGTCAACACTAATGATTACTATCGGCCTAAGTCACGTGAATGAAGGAAGACTAACTTCACAATCTAATTGATATGGAAAAGATTCACCACTGAATAGATATGCAATTAAACATAAAAGGATATAATTTACACCGAAACACAATGAATGATTATGGAATGTAATTTTTGGATGCACAATTTAGAAATCACAAAGCATCTATCACAGTTGGAATTGGAAACAATTGATATGGAAAGTAAATTGACTCAACCAATTATGTAATTAACAATTTAAGAAGCTATCTTGTGATTTCGGCAATTGTAATTCTTTTAAGGCCGAATTCCTTGTTTTTTTCTTTTTTGAATTTCGGTTCTTGATTCTTTCTTTTGCATCCGAATTTGATTTTTTTTTGTTTTTTTGTAGATAAACTATGAATTGAACACAATTGATTATTCAAGAAAAACCTAAATACCGTTGATCCTAATGGATTGTAATGACCAAACAAGTATGAAATTATATATATATATATATATATAACTTATGTCTATGAATATGGAAAAGACAACAAACGAATATGGAAAAGAACAAAAAAAAAATTATACAATTTTTTTTTTTCAGATATGAATATGGAAAAGAATAACAGACGAATATGGAAAATAACAAAAAAAAATTATACAAATTATTTTTTTAGATATGAATATGGAAAAGAACAATAGACGACTATGGAAAAGAACAATAGACAAATTAAAGAAAAGGATAAAATTTACTTGATTCAAGAAGCCGAAACTCTGATACCAAATGATGCATAAAACCCTAGGTATATTAAACTTAGAATCCTGACGATGCTAGTTGGTTTCAATTATCCCAAGGATCGTCTTAAATAAGCAATGCATAACTAGACCCCAATCAAACCTGTTGACTATAACCTAAGTTATCAATAGGTATTCCTAGTAATTCGGTTAAGAATTTTATGGAAAAGTTCTTTTACAAAAGAACAAAAAGAGATATTTCATATCTCACGAAAAAGATGTGTTTTCATATATCAAAGTTTGTCTCTTAGCCAACCCCTAACACGGTTATATAGCACACGAATACAATATAGAAAAAACCTAACACAATATGGAAATCCTAAGTTACCTATTCTATCTTATTCTTATGTCACCAAGTAAGCAACTAAATAACATGGAAAACAAACCAACAAATAATAACAAAACCGAACGTATCCTCTAATGTATTGTCCACGTAAATATATAATATTCCTAAAATATTTCATCCTTCTATGGTCACATGAATCAAGTTGACACATGCATGTTTTCCTTCAGTATAGCTTAATTCCCTAGCTTGTAAGTCTATGACTAGTCCTTGTAGAGCTTCGTTCATGGAATTTGGCTCCTTCCTTTTGCATGCTAGCTAATCCTCATCATCTTCTTAAGTAGAGAGCTTGGCAACTAACTCTAATATCTTCTGTTTATACTGGCAAGAATCAGATGTTTCGGCTAGAGCGGCTTGAAATTTTGATTTATTATTAAGAAAAATAGATTGTTGAAGATGGCTTTCTCAAGCTTGATCAAAGTAGCCTTGAACTATCTTGAGACAGGCTAAATCGGTGTTAAATTTATCCTACCATTTAACCCTAAATATTCTCTCGATGTTGAGCATCTTGAACTAATCTTCTTCTAGGACATATGACCAGTTCATTCCAACTAATGTTGAAAGTTAAGCAAAATAATAAATCCTTGGTTGGATTTAGAGCATCTTTATTGACTTTGAAATATACAGAACTTTAATAAATTTTCTTTAGATAATTTTTTTCTTCTAGCCCAAAGTAATTAAACCATTAAGTAAACCACTTAGGAAATTAATCTTGAGTACTTTTTGAATTGAACAAACCATGAATAGGAATAATTCTTGTAATAAAAAAACGTTTTCCATGCATCAATGTAGTCGTAATAATTATACATAAGAGGAATGAAATTTTAAGTAAATTTTTTTGGAGTAAAAGGGTGTTGATTCCAATCTTTCTAATAACAACTTTTGAGAAAATTTGGCTGAATGCCTTTTCATAACTCATGTTCAAATATATAGATACATCAGGAGAATATCTTTTCCAAGCAACTATATCTTACAAACTAGGAAAACAAATCTTCCTCTACCAAAATATAAAATACAAAATATACATGCTATATTTACAAAATAAATCACAGAAAAAATATCTCAATATTCACGGTCGTGTAACACAGTCGTGCCTTCTTGCTATGTATCAGGTCGTGTATGTTTCTAAGAGCTATTTGTCACAATACACGGCCATGCCTTCTGGCCGTGTATGTTTTTGAGCTTCCAGACACAATAAGCTGCTTAATTTCTATCATTCTTGATTGATATCCCCCCTCAAATTGATGCTGACTGATCAAGAAGCATCAATTTGCCAACAAGAAACTGATGACACTGCCGAGAAAGAGCCTTAGTAAATATATCAACCATTTGAAGATCAAAAGAGATATGAGGAAGAGAAATAACACCATTATCATAAGCTTCTCGAATAAAATGACAGTCCACTTCATATGTTTCGTACGCTCATGAAAGACAGGATTAGCAGTAATCTGATAGCACTAGTATTATCTACATAAAGAGAGGTAGACTTAAGTTGAGGAAAACCAACCTCAGCCAACAAACCTCGAAGCCAAATGATCTCAAAACAAGCAAAGGACATAGCATGATATTCGGACTCAGTAGAAGACTTAGACACTCGATCTTGTTTCTTACTCTTCTAAGAAATTAAAGAGTTACCAAGAAACATACACCAACCAGTAATAGATCGACGTGTATCAGAACAACCAGCCTAATTAGCATCACTATAGGTTGTTAAGTGAATAGGAGACTCCGCAGAAAAGAACAAACCACGATGAGAAGTACCTTTTAAATACCTAACAATACGGCGAACTGCTGCTAAATGAAGATGTGTAGGTGCCTGCATAAATTGACTAACTTGTTGCATAGAAAATGAAATATCAAGACGTGTAATAGTCAGATAATTGAGACTTCCAACAAGTTGTCGATATAGAGATGGATCAGATAGAAAGTCACCATCATTTCGTTGAAATTTAACATTCACTTCCAAAGGAGTATCAACAGGATGACCCTCTTGGAGACCAGCTAAAGCAATAAGTTCCTCAATATATTTATGTTGATGAAGAAAAATACCAGCAGAAGAAGAGTGAACCTCAAGACCTAAGAAATAAGTTAAAGATCCCAAATCCTTCATATGAAAAGAACCTTGAAGACGCTCCTGTAACTGAGACATCAATTGAGTATCAGATCCTATGATGACAATATCATCAACATAGACTAACAACAAAACAATGCCCTTATCAGTCTTGCAAAGGAATAATGAAGAATCATACTGACTTTGAATAAAAGAGAAGCTAAGAAGAGTATTACGAAACTTTTCAAACCAGGCCCGTGGAGCCTGTTTCAAACCGTATAGAGACCGTTTGAGCTTACAAACATCATGTGAGGGTGTAGAAAACAAGCCTGGAGAAGGAGTCATATAGATATATTCCTTGAGGTCCCCATGCAAAAATGCATTCTTAACATCCATCTGTCGTAAGAACCATCCTTTAGATGCAGCAATAGATAGAACAAGCCAAACAGTTGTCATCTTAGCCACAGGTGCAAAGGTCTCTTCATAATCAATTCCATATTCTTATCGATTGCCAAGAGCTACCAATCTTGCCTTATATCTGTCAAAGGAACCATCAGATCGGAGCTTAAGAGAATAAACCCATTTACAACCAATGGGTTTAACACCAGCAGGACATGAAACAATATCCCAAGTGTGATTGTCTTGAAGTGCTTGAAGTTCCTCTTGCATGGCTTTTATCCAGCAAGTCTATTTAGCAGCCTGAGAATAAAAGGTAGGAATTGTAGTATTAGTTAAAATTGCATAATAGCCATATCTATCCAGAGGACGAATGTGCCGAGTTGATCGTCGAAGAATCATTGGAGCATTTTTAGGAGCAGGGTCGGGAAGGATAAGGCCAGGCTTGAACCGTTTATCAAAAGAAGAATCATCAAAGTGAGGAAGTACAACTGTATCAGATGTCGAAAGATTTTGCTGAAAATAGTATTCATGTTCAAAGAAAATCACATCCCGAGAGATACACCATTGATTATTAAACGAATCATAACACACAAAACCTTTATGATTAGGACTGTAACCCATAAAGGCACATCGAACAGACTGGGCTGACAACTTATGACTTTCATGGGCAGGTAAATGAACGAAACAAACACATCTGAAAGTATGTAGCATATGATAATTAGGATATTTACCAAAAATTCGATGGTAGGGAGAATCAAACTTCAATTGTTAAGATGGTAAGCAATTAATCAGATAAGCTGCAGTAGATAAAGCTTTGGTCCAAAACTTAGCTGGAACAGAAGATTCTAACAACAATGTGCGCACCACATCTAACAAATGTTGATTTTTTCGTTCGGCAACTCCATTCTGCTAAGGTGTATAAGGACATGAACGTTGTGAAACAATACCCTTGTTATGAAGAAATGCTTAAAACTCATGAGAGATATATTCACCACCATTATCAGACCGTAAGACTTTAATACAAGTGGAGAACTGAGTTTCAATATATGTCACTGTCGAGTCTAATTTTTGAATTCTCATTCCTAATCCGATCTAAACTAAACCCTATGCTCATCTAATCTAGATCCTCGACTTGAGTTAGGAATTTTGTTTGATTTTTGGAGTCGCCACCCAACCGTTGTTGGGAAAAAGTGAACTAAGACTAAAGGAGCGGATTAGTCTTAATTTGGACTACTAGTCGTCGTTATTTCCTCTTCTCGTTTTTGTGAGAAGAGAAAAAGGAAAAACCAGAGTTTCTAAGTCTGGAGGCTAACCTATTAAAACCTATGCGGTTACCACCTAATCTCCTAAAATTGTTCATCTTTAGAAATGTGTTTCATTGTGTTTTTGTTAATTTTTGTTATGTTTTTGAATTTATTTCAAGAAAAAGGATTTTTCATTTATTTTATAGGTTGACCCGAATGGGTGCCTACGTACCTGCTACTCAGGATCAAACAAGCCGTAGTTCGTTTTTCTGAAAATCTTTAGTGTGTTGGTGAATTTTAATTTTGAAATTTCTTTTGATTTATATTCTTACCATTTTTAGGATTTTTCCTAAAAACTCTAAGCCTAAGCTTGATTTCATTTTGAAAATGATTTGTAGGCAAAACATCAATTTTGATTTATTTGACGAAAATGATTTTTCTAAGTGCTAAAACTTATTTTTTTTTATGACTCTTTTAATTTTTTATTAATTTTTATGATTTTTTTGTTATTTTTGTGATTTTTGATTTTTGTTGAAAATTTTATCCTAAGTTTATTATCTATCCTATTTTGAAATCTAAAACTTTACTATTGTTTTCCTAATATTTTTATTGTTTTTCTTTTCTTCATTTTATTTTTTTTATTTTTTTATTTTTTTTAAATTATTTTACATTATTAAATCCTAAAAACCTAATTTCTACGTTTTCCTATTTATTGAAAATAGAACAAAAACCAACAAATAAATAAATAATTAACTAAATCACAAATAATAAATAATAAATCAATTCAGAATAAATAAATAAACAAAATAAATTAATTAATTAAAAAATCCAGAAAATTCGACTTACCTGGATCCAGGTCGGTGCGCGGGTCGGGTCGGTCGGGTCGGTCGGGTCGAATCGGGTCGAGTCGGATCGGTCGGACACGTCGGTGGGGTTGGCTCGTTCACGGCATTCCGACGGTCCTTTGCGGCGGGTGAGGTGTTGAATCCTAGCTTCTCGAGGGTGTTGAATCCGATGGTGGTGGCGGTTTACTCCTAAAACGTCTCTTTGCGGTGGCTCAACTCCGATCGGCGGTCGCAACTTTGGGTTTCCTCCGATCTACACTCTTTTCTCTCTCTCTCGCAATTTTGATCTCTGTTCTTGCTTCCTCATCTCCTCCTCTATTTATAGGCGCTTGAAACTGAGCTGGATAAGCTCGGATTTCCTCCGATTGAAGCTAATCGGATTTTCGGTTGAAAAACCAACTCCGATTCGTGCCCATCCAACGATTTGTTGCGATTTGATTTTAATTAGATAGTGTTTATCTTATTTCTATTGAAGATCTGTTGGATTTGTGCAAAAAATCGAATCAAAACAGTCGAAATACGAATTTTTCCTTCGCCGGCGATCTCGGGCTCGAGGTAGGAGACGATCACGCGCCCGGCGCATGCGTTTCTTCCAGCCAATCAGATGCTGCCACGTGTCCTGGATAAGTCGAAAAATTGCAAAACGCGGAAACTGCGTCCTCCGCGATTCGAACGTCTGACCGAGCCCCCCTGCACGCGTGCCTAGCCATGGTCCGGACCAACTAAGCTAGCCCACTTTCCTGATTTTTCTAATTTCGCAAATTGCATATATGCAATGCGATTTTTCTATCTTTTTGTATTTTTTGAAATTTCAAAAATTTGTAAAAATTGTTTATTATTCATTATTGCTATTTCCGAAATCATTTTTCAAAATTGAAGTGTTTTCCTATTTATTTTTATTTTTTGAACATTTTTATTATTTTATGCTAAATTAGGGAAAAATTAGGAAAATTTGAAAATTGATTATTATTGAAAATTATTGACACCTAGGGCAAAAATGGGGTGTTTATGGCTACCCCTCTTTGTGGTAAAGTTTGAAAAAATTAACTACAAAGACAAACAAAAGACGCCATTTTTGACCTCTTGAATTAGGTTTTAGTAGGAAAATGCCCCAAGAGCTGATAATCCTACGGTTGAAGATGTTCCTAACAATTCAAGGTAATGTTCCCTCTCCAAAAAGTGCTTTATGGGCTAACTAATTGGCGACAGGACACATCTCAAGCATCGAGTAGGAATGTATGAGCAATGATGATAGGAAGTGTCTTATCAGACTTGCAACCTTGGAAAGAAAATTTACTTAGGAAGCGCCCTTATGAGCTGGCTACCTGTCGACAGAAGCGTCTTATTAAACTAGCAACTGTTTGGGAAGGATGTTTCCGAAAAGTGCCCCAAGAGCTTACTAATCGGGAGAATCTAGGAAAGTGCCCATATTGGGCTGACTAACCTTTGATAAAATTCTTATGAAAGTGCCCATCTTGGGCTGACTAACCTTAAATAGAACTGTCTCAGAAGGTGCCCTTATGAGCTGACCATTGAGGACAGGTTTTTTCGGGAAAGTGCCCATATTGGGCTAACTAACCTTTGATAAAATTCTTAGGAAAGTGCCCCAAGAGCTGACTAACCTAAAATAGAACTGTCTCAAAAGGTGCCCTTATGAGCTGACCCTGAGAACAGGTTTTTTCGGGAAAGTGCCCATATTGGGCTGACTAACCCTATTAAAGGAAATGTCTAGACACGTGCTTCATTATGAGCTGACTCATCTGGTGCTCTTGAACATGCTTCTTACTAAGCTAGATGATGTGATGCCTTTCATGATGTGATGATAGTTACCTATTTTAATGTGCTTGCCAGTTTATCTTGGATAGCAACCAAACAACCGAACCTTCGTATTGGTTTGCTCCTGCTTCTTTTCTTCTTATTTTGACACTGGATTGAAAATCTTGATGTGCCTCTTTTCTTTATGCACAAAGCTCTGTCGACGGTAATGTTATCCTAATAATGCGCTCAGTTTTAATGCTTAGGAGTAGACAAAATTATATCACAAATTACATTAAGATTCATTATCATTTTAGTGTTTATCTTTCATTGACAAAGTGGTGGGTAATGTGTTTAGGTGTATTTATTGTGATGAGAATTGATTGGGATTGTTGACCATTCAGGGATATTAGCTTTGCTTGTAGAAAAGTAAAAACTCGACTCAACGAACTTTGTATCGAATATTGGCTTTCATAAACATTGGCAAAATTTCAATTCCCTTGCCTAAGGATAGTACATCTTTACAGCATCTATGTTGACGGGGTCTCTCAATTCTGGATCATCCATCTGAGTTAATATTAGAGCACCACCTGAAAGAACCTTTTTCACCACATACGGGCCTTCATAATTTGGAGTGAATTTTCCTCTGGAGTCTTGGGCGTTCGGGAGAACTTTTCTTAGTACTAGATCGCCCTCTTTGAAGTACTAAGGTCTCATCTTCTTGTTGAATGCTCGGGCTATCCTCTATTGGTAACACTGACCATGACATAGCGCGGTAAGTCTTCTTTCATCAATCAGGTTCAGCTGATCAAGCCTTTTCTTTACCCAATCCGATTCTGTTAATTGAGTTTCTAACAAGATTCTGAATGATGGTATCTCGACTTCCACTGGTAGCACTTCTTTTGTACCATATACCAATGAGTAAGGGGTAGCTCCCGTAGATGTTCTTATTGAAGTCCTATAAGCCATGAGAGCACATGGTAACATTTCGTGCCAATCTTTATAAGTAGTTGTCATTTTCTCGATGATCTTCTTGATATTTTTGTTAGCTGCTTCTACTGCCCCGTTCATTTGAGGTCGGTAGGGGGTTGAATTTCTGTGATTTTGTGGAATTGTTGACATAAACCTGTCATCGATTTATTGTTGAGATTGGTACCATTGTCGGTGATGATCGACTTAAGAACTCCATATCGGGCTATTATGTCTTTTTTAAGAAGCGGACTATTACCCCTTTTGTGACATTGGTATATGATGATACTTCTACCCATTTGGTGAAGTAATCAATCGCTACCAGTATAAATCTGTAGCCATTGGATGCCATTGGAGTGATTGGGCCGATTATGTCGATTCCCCACATGGAGAAAGGCCACGGCACCGATAACAAATGTAGCTCGTTAGGTGGAGCATTGATCCGGTTTGCGTATACTTGGCACAGATGGCAATGCTTAACATACTTTATGCAATCCGACTCCATGGTTAACCAGTAATACCCTAACCTCATGATTTTTCGGGCCAACATGTAGCCATTCATATGAGGTCCACATACCCCTTGATGTATTTCCTTCATGAGTTCGCATGCTTCATTTTTGTCCACACATCTCAACAGGGGTGTATCAAATGATCTCTTATAGAGTATAGACCCACTTAATAAGAAATGGCTTGCCAACCTTCTAAGCGTTCTTGGTCATTCTTGCTAGCCATTTCAGGGTATTTACCTTCTTGGAGGAAGGTCTTGATGTCGTGATACCAGGGCTTATCATCTTGTATCTTTTCAATTGCCAAACAATAAGCGGGCCGACTTTCGATGTCTATTTTCATCGGTTGAACTTCGGCTCCTCCTGTTATTTGAATCATGGATGCTAGTGTGGCTAAGGCATCTGCGAATTGATTCTGAATTCTCGGGATGTACATGAAGGTGATTGCCTTAAACTCCTCAATCGCTCTGTCAAGTGTCGATGGTACGGTGCCAGTTTAAGGTCTTTAGTTTTGTATTCCCCTCTTGTTTGTAGTATGATGAGCGACGAGTCCCCGTAAACCTCTAATTCGCGGATTCCCATTTGGCAGGCTAGCTTGAGGCCAAGAATACATGCTTCATATTCCGCGATATTATTGGTATAGGGAAATGTAAGTCTTGTCGCTGCAAGGAATTGAGTGCCATCTGGGGATATCAATACTGCCCCAACCCCACAACCGAATACATTGGCAGCCCCATCGAAAAACAGTTTCCACTCACCATTTTGCTCTCTCCTGGAGTTTTCTACCGGCATATCTTCTACTGTTGATATGTTCTCGTCCAGAAATTGGACTTGTATTTCTTGGGTATCTGTCTCGACAGGGTGTTCGGCCAACTGATTGGCTAAGGCTTGCCCCTTTATCGAGTTTTGATTTACATACGTGATGTCAAACTCGGATAGAAGGATCTGCCATTTAGAGATTCTACCCATCAATGCTGGCTTCTCTACCAAGTATTTCAAGGGATCATGTCTTGTCAACAGATCAATATGATAGTAAAGGGTGTATTGCCTTAGTCGATGCATGACCCAAATTAACGCACAACACGTCTTCTCCACCTCTGAGTACCTTTGTTCCCCATCTGTGAACTTCTTGCTCAAATAATATATGGGACGTTCTCTTTCCTCTTCATCTTTCTACCCCAACATACATCCCATGGATTCGAGGAGTATGGTGAGGTATAAGAATAAGGGTTTTCCTTGTTTCGGGACTATCAAGACCGAGGGTTTTATAAGATAGTCTTTGATTGTCCTGAACGCTTCTTCACATTCGTCGTCCCATTCTATTGCGGCGTTCTTCTTCAACAGACGGAATAGCGGCCGGCATTTGTCGGTGAGTTGTGAGATAAACCGAGCTATATAATTTAGTCTCCCCAGCAAGCTTCTTACTTCTTTAACGGAGCGTGGGGAAGGTAACTCTAATATGGACTTTACCTTATCAGAGTCAATCTTAATGCCCTCCTAGCTGATGACAAACCCTAACAATTTCCCCGTTGTAACCCCGAAAGTACATTTCTCTGGGTTTAACTTAAGCTGAAATTTCCTCAGTCATTTAAACAACTTCCTTAGGATATCTACATGGCTTTCTCTTTCTTTGGATTTAGCTATCATGTCGTCAACGTATACCTCAACCTCACGATGCATCATGTCGTGAAGTATAGCGACCATGGCTCTCTGGTACGTTGCCCCGGCGTTTTTCAGACCGAAGGGCATGACTTTGTAACAGAAAGTTCCCCATGTCGTGATGAAGGTTGTTTTGGTCTTGTCTTCCTCGGCCATTTTTATTTGATTGTATCCTGAGAAACCGTCCATGAATGAGAAGAGATGGTTTCCCGCGGTGTTATCCACTAGAACATCAATATGAGGTAGGGGGAAGTTATCCTTTGGCGTGGCTTGGTTTAAGTCCCGAAAGTCCACGCATACGCGCACTTTTCTGTTCTTTTTTATAACGGGGACTACATTTGCTACCCATTCTGGGTAGTCGGATACTTCGATGAACCCTACTTTTAGTAGTTTCTTGACTTCTTCTTTGACTTTTAGCAAGATGTCGGGCCTAAATCTTCTTAGTTTTTGTTTTTTAGGTTTGACATCTTCCCTTGTAGGAAGCCTGTGAACTACTATTGATCGGTCTAGCCCTGGCATGTCACCATATGACCAGGCAAACACATCTGCATATTCAATTAATAGCTCGGTTATCTCACATTTTTGCTCGGCACTCAAACCGGTCCCGATTTTGAGGTTCTTAGGGTTTTCCATGCTTCCTAGATTTACTGTCTCCACAGGCTCGTCGATCGAGATTCTGCTTTGTTCATGTTTTAGCCAATTTTCTTGTATTATTTCGTGGTCTAAGATATCGTCTTCAACAACTGACCCAGCAGCGTTGGAAACGATATCAGCGTTTTTACGTTCTACTTGAGCGAAATATCCCTGATGTTCGACGGTAGGAGATCTGAGTGACATAAAAAATGAAATCATATATAATAAAAGAAACAAACTGTAATGGAATTCGATAAATAGTCTCAATAAAAATTTGTTCAATGATTTTTTTCTACTCTTGAGCTAACCTAGCGCTATTGGTAAGACAACAAAACTAGTTGTTCAGAGCTGGATGTTGGTTGGACATGCGGGAGATTGATTCCCCTTTATTGTTGTCCTCTTTGTTTATTCGAAGCTCTTGAATGGTATTTGCCCTTTGGAAAGATTGTTAGAGAGGTGGGATGCACATCTGGGTGTCAATCAGCTTCCCCTTCATTCTGCCTTTAACACCCCTTACTTGTGCTTCTTCTGCGGCCATAGGAACATACCCTAGTCCGAAGTTCCCGTGCTGCCCCTCTTTAAACTGATGGCCCTCCTTGCTGGTCACCATATTCACTTCGTTGAAAATCTGCAACCCCAAGTCTTCTGAACCTCCATCCCCGATGTAAGGTATGGCAGTCTCTTTGTATATGGCGTAATCCTACTCGCCCAGTACTGTAACTATTTGCCCATTTGTGATGAATTTGACCTTTTGGTGGAGACTAGAGGGAATGGCACCAGCAGCATGTATCCAGGGTCGTCCCAAGAGCAAGTTAAAAGACCTTGGGATGTCGAGGAACTGGAAGGAGATGTGAAATACTTGTGGACCGATCTCCACTGGTAGGTTCACTTCCCCCACAATGTCTCTCTTCGACCCGTCGAAGGCTTTGACCACTATGGAGCTAGGTTTTATGTTGCTTGGATCGACCCCCAATAAGTCGAGTGTTGCCAATGGGCAAACGTTGAGGGATGATCCGTTGTCAATAAGTACTCGGGAGACGATGGTGCCATTGCACCGGACCACTGTGAATAGTGGCTTCGTATGTTGGTCTCCCTCTTCTCCTAGCTCTTCTGGAGAGAAAGATATTTGATCCATGGTAAAGATAGAGTTTGCCACGTGACCCATCTTGTCTGTAGCAATACCCTCCGGGACTTGAATTTGTTTTAGCACTTTAAAGAGTGCTTCCCTGTGGGGCTCAGATGTGGTAAGAAGGCCCATGAGAGATATCTGCGCTGGAACTTTATTCAATTGTTCCATGATCTTGTATTCGCTGGCCTTTACCATCTTCGTAAATGCAGCAAGACCCTCTTCCTCTTCCTCTATTTTCTCCGTATTGGGTTCTTCGGTCGAGCTCTTATACTTCGGATCGTATAATCTCCCAGAGCAGGTGATACCTCCCACTATAGGAGGTCGCTCTTGTTCGAGGGCCCGATAGTCGAATGGTGCAGCCTTGTAATTCTCTGCTGGTACGGGAATATTGAATACATACCTTTTCCTCGGGATTTGCACCTCGACTGATTGTCCCTCATAGCATCATATAACCCGGGGCTTCTGAGAATTGATCATGTTGATGGTCTTTCCCTCTTCCTTTGCTAGATTGTCTTGCTTCTCAAATTCCGGCCCCCACCCACTAGGCGGCCCTTGCTCAGTCGGAGTGTAAGAATAGTTTACCAGGTACTGAAACTTCCCGTATGATTCTCCCAAAGTGCCAACCGTAGGGTCCCCGGATAACCATCTTCCTTTAATGTGCACCTTTGGAGTCTCTCCCGAAGCGGGTTGCTCAGCCGGATTCTGTTTAAAGGCTTCTTTGGGAGCTGACTCTTCTGATGTGATCATATTGATGGTAGGCCTGTGATTGGGCAACGGGTTGGTGTTGACATTGGGTGCTGGGGTGTTCACAAAATCCAATTGTATGATCTCTGCGTCAATCAAGTCTTGGATTTTGTTTCGGAGCCTCCAGCACCTATCTGTGGAGTGCCCCTCTTAACCCATGTGATAGTCACACTTGAGGTTAGAGTCGAAGTTCTTGGGCCTGTATCGGTCGTTGGGGAGTTCGAAACTAATCAAGTTGTCTGCCCTCAACCGGGCGAAGACCTGACTGAGCGGTATGGGGATTGGAGTGAACTGCCTTGGGGGCCTAGCGGCCTGTGTATGACCCGTCGTAGGTTGCTGGGCTGGGGTATTCGTGGTTCGAAAAGTTACCCGAGTCCTAGGTTTTTCTGCCTTACTAGAATGCACTGTACTGACTGTGGGCTCTTTAACTCTGTTTCCTCCTAAGGGCCTTTGGGTTGGTGTGACCCTAGGAGGTTCCATTGATTGGAGCCTGCCAGTGGTGATGGCATTCTCGATCCTGTAACCTGCAGCCACTACTTCTACAAAACTGGAGGAGGTCTGGCCTACCAAATGTGAAAAGTAAGTTTTGTCCATGGTATTGACAAATATGGATGTCAATTCCTTTTCAGATATCGGAGTGGCTACCCTGGCGGCTTGGGCCCTCCAGCGCTGAGCATATTCTTTGAACGGCTCAGTATGTCTTTTTCGGAGACTCCCCAGATCGATTACAGATGGGGCAACTTCGATGTTAAACTTGTATTGATCATAAAAGGCCCGAGCTAGCTTTTCCCAGGTGTTGACAATGTTGAAGTCGAGGTGGGCATACCAGACTAATGCGGGGCCTGTGAGGCTGTCCTGGAAGGTCTGGAGCATGAGTTGATCGTATTGAGCATACTTGCTCATTTTCCGGGCATATAGCCTGGTATGCATCTTGGGGCAGCCGGTCCCATCATACTTTTCAAAATCTGGGGTCTTGAACTTGTCAAGGTATGCCTCTTCCCTGTGTGCTGGCAGGTTAGTGATTCCAGCCTGTTCAAAACCATCAGGGCCTTCAATAGTTTTCATCTTGTCATTGAGCTGCTGGAAGAGTCGCTTCTCCATCTCCTTTTGTCTCTCTTCCATTTCCTTTTTCAGATCATCAGAGGTCGGTCCCTGGCTAACCTTTGGCTCATACTCGAAGGCTGGGTTAAGGTGGGAATTGATTTCTTCGTATTCCGGAGGTTGTCCCTCCACTGCTTTTCCTTTCCTGACCCCTGAATACTCTTCTTGAGCCGGTTGGGTGTTGCACAGGAGGCCGATGCTTTCAGTCCAGAGATGAACCTGGGCAGCCAGCTGTTGGACCGTTTGCTCTAGGGATATGATCCTAGAGTCTGAGGCAGCTTCAGCGTTGGTGTTGTGGCGGTTGTCACTACTGTTGGCCATTTTTGCTCTTGAGCCCGTAAGGACTGGGCTTCTGGGTGGGTTCGGTTGCTTGGAAGCTATTTTGATACCTGGACGCGCATTCTTATTTTAGTGTAATAGATGCAAGAATGATATGCATGTGTTACGCGAATGCTAAAAGATAAAAGGGTTGACAACTGATTGACAATGTATTATTAAAACTTTACTTTTATTAATAATTTTGGAGTTCAATAAAAATGAAAGATTACAAATAATGCTCTATTTCCTAGCTCTTTTGGTCTTTTGTAGTGGAGGCTCAGGCTTCCCACTGATGATGGCTTCTAATTCCTTGACCCTGGCTTGGCACTTCTCTAATTGTGCTTCTAGGGCCTTGTTTCTTTGGTCAAATTCCTTGAAACGTCCCTTCCAGATGTCTTTCTTATAGTCTGCAGCTTCGAAGTATACTTCCATCCGGGCCTTGACCTGCTCCAGGTAGATCTCTGTCTCTGGATTGATCTTATCTGGTCTTGGCTGGGTGACGTCTGGAACCTGGTATGCTCTTTCCCCTATCTGGTATAGCTGGCAGATTACAAACTCTCTAGTGGCTCGGTGTTTTCCCACTTCGCCATCTAGCTCGCCGAGGTCCACGTTCGGGCTTTCGATTCTGGCTTCCCAAAGTGCTTTGACCTCTGCCAGCTTAGCAAATTTCTCGGCTACCAATAGGTTCGGATCCTGATACTCAAAGGTGACTGCTTCGAGTGAAGGCCGATAAACTATGTCTTGGACGGTACCGAATTGGCGGACTACGGAGTTGGGGTGATATCCGATACATCCGTTGATCCCGATTAATGGCACTGCTTGGAAATTACTGCAGGTTAAGATGATTTTATCGCAGCAACTCCACCTGGCTGTCCATAGAATATCTTCGGCGCTAAGGCTTCTAAGCAGATCTACCCAACTGTGGCTGGTAATGTCGTCGGGTAACTTCACCTTTTCTATACAGGAATCCACCAAATCCACCTGTTGGGCTAGGGTTTTCCTGACCATGTTCAGCCCGAAGCACTTGAGGTGGCTTACGAACCATATTAGCAGAAGGTTGATGCTGGAGCGGAGGATCCCATGGCCCTTCTTCTTAAGGAAATTTAAATTCCGGATCTGTTCATCCAGTAGAGCCGGGATGTAAGATCTTCCCTCCAGGAATTAGGTTACCAGCTCTGCAACCCAGTAGTGAATATAGAAAGCTCCGGTAGGGAACAGTATGGTGGCGAATGCTGTCAAGATGAAAGCGTTCACCCTTCTCTGTCTATAAGTCTTAGGGTCTCCACACAGGATGTCCTTTATGTCCCCATTGTCTTCTCGGGCAATAAACCAGGCTTCTAAGTCATCCATTCGTATGCAATACCCATTATAGTCTGCCAGAGCTTTATTGGCCGCTGTTTTACGGATGCCTAGTAGTCTACTGAAGGTGCCGGCTGGCCCGGCCTCGAGGTCTGGCTTGTAAATCTGATCAGTCAGTGCTAGAGCCTGAAGCAACTGGGTGTACTCCTCCAGGGTAGGGGTGATCTCATGCGGCCCGATGAAGAAAGTTGCGGGCTCGATCTCCCATAACTGGAGCATGGCCCGGACCATAGGTAAATTCGCCTCTGTCTTAATCAGTGAGAGGATGGGGCCGATCTTTTGCTGGATGAAGGCCTGCTCCTCTGGGTTGTACAAGGTAAACCAGTGGTCCAGTACCAATTTTGGGTCCAAAGGTTTGTACACCCGAATCTCTTTGCGGAGGAGGCAGTCGACTGCACTGCTAGCCATCTATTACAATAAGAAATAGCCTAGTTACAACAAGAGCTATGAAAACATTACAGGGAAATAGTCCTGAACTCCAAGAACAAAATAACAAACCATTACATTGTCATCCAATTGTCAACCCCTCATACGATGTTATGTATGAAAGTAGGTTCGTTCTAACTGGTTCCCGAGCTCTATGGCCTCCCGCATTCTCGAAGAAATGGATCTCAAGTCATATCGAAGCATTGGGTGGGGTAGCCTAATCGGTCCCGAACGGTGAATCAACTCACTTCGCCCGAAACCTACACAATGGCTCCCCATCTTAGGTTTCTAGGACGGTCCGGGTTCGACCACATCTACTCACATAAACTTATGTATGCATGCAAAACCCCCACAGTAAAGAAACTAAAATCTAACTAAATCCTGCAAAGTTAGTAACAAAGTAATGATTAAAACACATTCAAAGAGAACAAGTCGAAGATCTCAGGTGGCTAGCCTACTAGCATGGGTCCCTAGTGGAGTCGCCATCCTATCGAGTCTAATTTTTGAATTCCCATTCCTAATCCGATCTAAACTAAACCCTATGCTCATCTAATCTAGATCATCGACTTGAGTTAGGAATTTCGTTTGATTTTTAGAGTCGCCACCTAACCGTTGTTGGGAAAAAGTGAATTAAGACTAAAGGAGCGGATTAGTCTTAATTTGGACTACTAGTCGTCGTTATTTCCTCTTCTCGTTTTTGTGAGAAGAGAAAAAGGGAAAACTAGAGTTTCTAAGTCCGGAGGCTAACCTATTAAAACCTATGTGGTTACCACCTAATCTCCTAAAATTGTTCATCTTTAGAAATGTGTTTCATTGTGTTTTTGTTAATTTTTGTTATGTTTTTGAATTTATTTCAAGAAAAAGGATTTTTCATTTATTTTATAGGTTGACCCGAATGGGTGCCTACGTACCTGCTACTCAGGATCAAACAAGCCGTAGTTCGTTTTTCTGAAAATCTTTAGTGTGTTGGTGAATTTTAATTTTGAAATTTCTTTTGATTTATGTTCTTACCATTTTTAGGATTTTTCCTAAAAACTCTAAGCCTAAGCTTGATTTCATTTTGAAAATGATTTGTAGGGAAAACATCAATTTTGATTTATTTGACGAAAATGATTTTTCTAAGTGCTAAAACTTATTTTTTTTTATGATTCTTTTAATTTTTTATTAATTTTTATGATTTTTTATGATTTTTTTGTTATTTTTGTGATTTTTTATTTTTGTTGAAAATTTTATCCTAAGTTTATTATCTATCCTATTTTGAAATCTATAACTTTACTATTATTTTCCTAATATTTTTATTGTTTTTCTTTTCTTCATTTTATTTTTATTTTATTTTAATTATTTTACATTATTAAATCCTAAAAACCTAATTTCTACATTTTCCTATTTATTGAAAATAGAACAAAAACCAACAAATAAATAAATAATTAACTAAATCACAAATAATAAATAATAAATCAATTCGGAATAAATAAATAAACAAAATAAATTAATTAATTAAAAAAATCCGAAAAATCCGACTTACCTGGATCCGGGTCGGTGCGCGAGTCGGGTCGGTCGGGTCGAATCGGGTCGAGTCGGATCGGTCAGACGCGGCGGCGGGGTTGTCTCGTTCACGGCGTTCCGACGGTCCTTTGCGGCGGGTGAGGTGTCGAATCCTAGCTTCTCGAGGGTGCTGAATCCGATGGTGGTGGCGGTTTACTCCCAGAACGTCTCTTTGCGGTGGCTCAACTCCGATTGGCGGTCGCAACTTTGGGTTTCCTCCGATCTACACTCTTTTCTCTCTCTCTCGCAATTCTGATCACTGTTCTTGCTTCCTCATCTCCTCCTCTTTTTATAGGCGCTTGAAACCGAGCTGGATAAGCTCGGATTTCCTCCGATTGAAGCTGATCGGATTTTCGGTTGAAAAACCAACTCTGATTCGTGCCCATCCAATGATTTGTTGCGATTTGATTTTAGTTAGATAGTGTTTATCTTATTTCTGTTGAAGATCTATTGGATTTGTGCAAAAAATCGAATCAAAACAGCCGAAATACGAATTTTTCCTTCGCCGGCGATCTCGGGCTCGAGGTAGGAGACGATCACGCGCCCGGCGCGTGCGTTTCTTCCAGCCAATCAGATGCTGCCACGTGTCCTGGATAAGTCAAAAAATTGCAAAACGCGGAAACTGTGTCCTCCGTGATTCGAACGTCTGACCGAGCCCCCCTGCGCGCGCGCCTAGCCATGGTCCGGACCAACTGAGCTAGCCCACTTTCCTGATTTTTCTAATTTCGCAAATTGCATATATGCAATGCGATTTTTCTATCTTTTTATATTTTTTGAAATTTCAAAAATTTGTAAAAATTGTTTATTATTCATTATTGCTATTTCCAAAATCATTTTTCAAAATTGAAGTGTTTTCCTATTTATTTTTATTTTTTTGAACATTTTTATTATTTTATGCTAAATTAGGGAAAAATTGGGAAAAATTAGGAAAAATTGAAAATTGATTATTATTGAAAATTATTGACTCCTAGGGCAAAAATGGGGTGTTTACAGTCACAAAGGTTTGAAATACAATAAACACGTTTGCTTTGGAATGCAAAAAATAGATCCATGTAAATCGACTGTAATCGTCAATAAATGTCACAAAATATTTATACTGAGCATGTGAAATAATCAGTGTAATTCCCCAAACATCACTATGAATAATGTCAAAACATTTATTGGCACGACTACCCAAAACAGGAAAAGGCAATGTCTTACTTTTGCTCAGTTTATAAAGAGAACAATCAACTAATAAACTCTTATCTGTGGAACCGAGAACACCACTTTGCAACAAATGAGTCAAAACAACATTATTTGGATGACCTAAGCGTCTATGCTAGATGCCAGTGTTATTTTCAACAACTGAAGAAGCTAATGACAAAGTCCGAGGAACGGTAAATTGTAATGGAAATAACCTGCCCACTTTAGGCCCCTCCGCTATCACCTTCCCCAACACCTGATCCAGCACAATACAACCATCACGAGAAAAGTGGACATCACAGTTATTATCCACCATTTGACCAACAGAAAGTAAGCTAATAGATAATTTAGGAGAAACTAAGACATGTCGAAAGGAGGAGCTAATATCAACAACTGTCATAATTGGAATATTATTTCCATCAGCAACCTGAATATGTTGAGTACCAGTATATGGGCGTTGATTATGCAATAAATCAAATGTGCCGGTCATATGATTTGTGGCACCGGAATCAACAAACCAAGGAACAAAATTAGTAGTCTTACCTTTTCCTTGAAGACCAAGAGCAGAGAAGGCAGAGAAAATCATCTGTTAGACCATATCTGGTGTGAGAACAAATTGATTATTGCCAACAATTGTGGACGTTGAACCAAGATTGCGAGAGTCGGATACCGCAACATAAAGGGCTTGTGGCCTTCTGTTTTGAGGCCTTGTAGGACACACCTTAATAATATGTTCGTTTTGCTTGCAATAATTACAGAACTTCTTAGTACAATGGCAGGCAATATGACCAAATTCTTTGTAGCTGTAAGACTGCATTGTTCCCTTCCCTCGGGTTTGAGCAACATATGCAACATTAACTATTCCAGATGATCTACCAGTTGCACCAATAGCGGCTTGTGTCGCCAATCTTTGTTCCTCATGCAGCAATTCACCAAAACATACATCCAAACAAGGAACTGGATCTCTATTCAGCAACCCAACCCGAGCAATTTCAAATTCAGGCTTGAGCTTCATCAAAAACTGATCATGACAACTTACTTCATGGACAGCCTGAAGACTAGCTAAATTCTCCTTTGACACCTTAGCATAGATAATACCAAAATATTTGCTCCATAAATTAAGAAAGCCAGAATAATATTGTTCAATTGAGAGATTACCTTGACTATAATTACTCATATCAAGTTCCAATTGAAAACGTCTTGCAATATTATCTTGATTGTAGACGCGCTTTAAGTATTCCCACATTTCTTTAACTGTGCCAAAGGATCGTAAATTGTTCACCATATGAACCTCAATAGATCCCAAAATCCAAGAAACAATCCGAGCATCCTTTGCCTCCCATTGACCATGATCTTTTAACTCTATAGGAGCTAGAGAAGACCCATCAATATGACCCCAAAGCTCCTTCCCTTTCAAAAACATCTTAAACTGAAATTCCCATGCTGCATAATTCTTTCCCGTAAATCTAATAGCTAAGATTTCATGTGTTTTCTCAAAAGACATTCTAAACAGAATTGTCACTCACAACTTGATTATCAAGAAAATTGTTTATCGGAATTAATCAACCTAAAACCAAAGAAAACCAAGAATAAACCAGCAATTCCAAGAATAAAAGAAAAACTACGAATTCAACAAAATATTCAGTTGTGTGGCTCTGATACCATAACAACTTTTGAGAAAATTTAGCTGAATGCCTTTTCATAACTCATGTTCAAATATATATATACATCAGGAGAATATCTTTTCCAAGCAACTATATCCTACAAACTAGGAAAACAAATCTTCCTCTACCAAAATATAAAATACAAAATATACATGCCATATTTACAAAATAAATCACAGAACAAATATCTCAATATTCACGGCTGTGTAACACGGCCGTGCCTTCTAGCCATATATCAAGCCGTGTATGTTTCTGAGAGCTATCTATCACAATATACGGTCGCGCCTTCTGGCCATGTATCCGGCCGTATATGTTTCTGAGCTTCCAAACACAATAAGCTGCTTAATTTCTGTCATTCTTGATTGATATCTGAGAAAGTACTTTAAGAATTTTTATTTTTGAATAAATTATTTCCTTTTGAGCGTTTTGAACATGAGTGATTTCCATGCTATCAATCTCTATGAGGATATACTCGTAGAAAATTCAAGTTTTTTTAGGAAGGGATGGAATAAAATGAAAGTCTTTTAGAAAGGAATTTTGAAAATTATTGAGAGGGTTAGTTTTAGCAAAATTCTTTGAGCATCCTGGTTCTATGATGAATACAATTTTCATTGGGACTTTCATGGAATATTCTTTTACTTGAACATTTGGTTTGAATGGGGTTACTAGTACAGGCTTGTGGAGCCACAGAAATTTTGGATTAATCGAACTTGCATAAGTTGATGGAGTAGGTAGATTGGGTTTGGTTGGTGGAGTCCTTAGAGCAATTCAAATTTAGTTTGGATAGGTTAGCCATGACTTCCTTGAAGAAATTCACTAGATAATAATAATGTGCAACATGAGATGAAATACACACTTGACAAAGTAGAAAGAAATTTGAAAGTAGACAAGTGATGTAGTTAATTGATGTGTCTAAAACAATGATTAGATCAAGTGATTCTGATGTGCCTAAATCCACTTAGAAGCACAATTAAAAGACTTAAGAAAAAGCAAATCTCAAGTCAACAACAAACCGGATCCACAAGGGGCAAAATTCATGTGAACCCTAGTAAGATGTAATGAATTCCAAATGCTCAAAGTTACAATTGTAATACCATAATGATAATTTCTTCTAATAACACCTTAATCACATATAATCCCAAGAAAATAATCCAAAAATTCAAAAGAAAACCTCAATTCCAAGGACTCCTTTCCAATAGTGAAAATCACGTTTTCAAGGAAATTCTCAATGATGATTCGAATTCAATTGCAAGGGACCTTAAATAAACACAATAATTCGACAACAATTAGAAGCAAATCTTTCCAAGAACTATCTCAATTCAACCCTAGATATGACACACTAGAGAAGAAAAGAAATCACAACAAAATGAAATTGATACAACTCACAATTTCAAGATGTTACACTCGCCACAATTTCAACTCTTGGGATTGAAATTGATAAGAGTCTAATGACAATTAGGAACCCTAATTCTCACGTGAAGATGAAGTGTATAATCTGCAAAATTAGCCTCCTCAAACCCTCTCGTAAGCAAGTATTTATACTTGCTACTCCTAGGGTTAAAAAATGCTCAAAATTACAAATTTGCTACTTTTAAGGTAGCTAACCCTAAATGAAAGTTACAAAGAAATAAAAGTGTCCCAAAACCAAAATACAACTAAAATAGTTCATAAAAGCGTATATATATAAAAGAAATGGTCCTTCATGATGCCGGTCTTCAAGAAGCTTTTGAATCAGGTTCCGTTGACAACCCTGATTCACTCAGTAGTAAGGGTGTTTTTGCATCCTATAAGCCTGACAAATGAACCTGCTGAAATGCATCAAAATTATAGTGCAATGATGTAGAAAGTGGGTTAGACTTCTCAAGGTTAGGTTTCTCTAGCAAAACCCTCATAACTAGATTCTGGAAACCCTTAGCTCAGGCCTTAGTGATAGGTCCTGGAAAAGTCTGATTCCTATCATCTCCTCGGGCTTCTGGAAGATTTGCCCTCAAATCTGATGGATCTTCGTGCAAGTCATCTGCTAAATAAGGTGAAAGATCTGAAATGTTAAAAGTGGCTGATACTCCATAATCTCCTAGCAACTCGATGTGATAAGCATTGTTGTTAATGCGCTTTAAGACCCTGAATTGTCCGTCTGATCTAGGAGATAGCTTCTATGACTTTTTATGTGGAAACCTGTCCCTACTAAGATTAATCCAGACTAAATCACCTGGATTATAGAGATGAATTTTCCTGTGCCTGTTTCCCTGGATCCTCTGTTGTTCCTGGGTCTTCTAAAGGTGTTCAGTGGTTCGATCATGGATGTGTTGAATCTGTTGTGCTCGGTCAACTCCACTAAGACTTTCTTCCTTCATCGCTGGTCTAGCAATAAAATCCAATGGAATAGAAGGGTTATAGCCATAAACAACTTCAAAGGGAGACTCAACAATAGGAAGACACAAGTCTCAATCAGTAAAATTCTTGCCAACTGTTGCTCTGAGAAGATTCCCAAGCGTACGGTTGACAACCTCTATTTGTCCATCAGTCTGGGGATGGCAAGAGGTACTGTACATCAGTTTAGTACCCAGTCTTCTCCATAGTGTTTTCCAAAAGAAACTAAGGAATTTAGTATCTCTATTTGACACTATGCTGTGTGGAACTCCATGTAATTTAACAATTTCCTGCACAAAAAGGTTAGCAATGAAAAGAGCATCGTCTGTTTTGTGGCATGGTACAAAACGTGACATTTTGCTTAATCGATCAACAACCACCATAATAGATTGTTTCCCTCTTTGTGTTCTAGGTAATCCCAACACAAAATCCATGCTAATATCAGTCCAAGGTTTAGATGGTATAGGTAAAGGCATATATTCACCCTACGCGCCTTTCCTCCCCTTGGCTCTCTTGCAAACACCACACCTTTCTAGTACCCTATAGACATCCCTTATCATGCCTTTCCAGTAGAAATTCTCCCTCAATATGGCTAAAGTTCTCTTCTCAGCAAAATGCCCTGACAAACCACCTGCATGTGCTTCCCTCACCAATAATTCCCTCACAGATCCAGATGGAATACAAAGTTTTCTTGATTTATATAGAAAACCATCTATCACACAATAACCATCATACATCCCACCTCCAAGACACCTCTCCATGATAATTTTGAATTCCTCATCACATACATGTTGTTCCTTCAACAGCTCAAAACCCAGTAATTTTGACTGAAGAGAAGTGATTAGTACATACCGTCGTGATAAAGCGTTAACAACAATATTCTGATTGCCCTTTTTGTACTTAATCACATAAGCAAAGCCCTCCAAAAATTCCACCCACTTGGCCTGGCGCTTAGACAAATTATGTTGACCCCTGAAATGTTTCAAAGATTCATGATTTGTATAAATAATAAACTCCTTTAGGAGGAGATAATGCTGCCACGTCATGAGAGCCCTCACTAAGGAATAAAATTCCTTATCATATATAGAATAGTTCAAAGTTGCTCCACTCAACTTTTCACTAAAATATGCTATAGGCCTCTTCTCCTGCATTAATACAACACCAATTCCAATCCCTAAAGCATCACATTCCAATTCAAAAATTTTGTCAAAATCAGGTAAGACCAGTAATGGGGCACAAGTGAGTTTTTCTTTAATCTCTTCGAAACTCCTCTGAGCCTTTTCACTCCAGATAAAAGGAACACTCTTCTTAGTCAGTTCTGTGAGAGGACTGACAATGCTACTGAAATTTTGGACAAAACGTCTATAAAAAGATGCAAGCCCATGAAAACTTTTCACCTCAGTAACTGAAGTGGGTGTTGGCCATTCCTTAACTGCCCTCACTTTCTCCTCATCCCTCTTAACTCCTGCACCTGACACAACAAAACCCCAAAATGTTACCTCAGTTTGACAAAAGGAACACTTTTGAAAATTCGCAAATAACTGTTGTGCCTTCAATATTGAGAATACTGCCTGAAGATGATCCACATGTTGTTCTAGGTCTTTGTTGTAGATCAGAATATCATCAAAATAAACAACAACAAATTTTCCTAAAAACTCTTTCAATACATGGTTCATCAATCTCATAAAAGTACTAGGAGCATTACTCAAACCAAAAGGCATAACCAACCATTCATACAGTCCATGATGTGTTTTAAAAGTGGTCTTCCATTCATCCCCTTCCCTCATCCGAATCTGGTGATATCCGCTTTTAAGATTAACTTTGGAGAAAATCTGTGAACCATACAGCTCATCCAACATATCATCAAGTCTAGGAATAGGATACTTGTATTTAATGGTGATTTTGTTGATGGGTCTGCTATCGATACACATTCTCCAAGTTCCATCCTTCTTGGGAACAAGAAGGGCGGGAACAGCGCATGGGTTGAGACTCTCTCTAGCAAACCCCCGTTCCACTAATTCATCTACCTAACGTTTCAATTCCTTAGCCTCCTCAGGATTCATGCGATATGCGGGTCGGTTTGGTAATACTGAACCAGGCATAAGATCAATAGCATGCTCTATCCCTCTCAAGGGTGGTAATCCTACTGGCAAATCATCAGGAAAAATATCAGTATACTCATTTAATACTTGAGAAACTGCTGGAGGTAGAGACTGTGATTCCTGTAACCCTAAGACAAATCTCAACTGAAGCAAGTATGTTAGAGCCTCTTCTGTGATTAATCTCTCCATCTCACTCTGTCCCATCAACAATATCTTTTTCCCCTCGGAAATGTTATTTTGAATCAAAGCCTTCTTAACCTTTGATGGTCGATTAATCTGTTGCTGAACATTATGGACCTCTGAAGGTGGCATAGGATTCAGAATAATTCACTTGCCCTCCTTTTGGAACAAATATGTATTTCTAAAGCCATCATGTAAGACCCTCATGTCATATAACCAAGGTCTAGCAAGCAAAATATGAGATGCACATATGGGCAAGATATCACACTCAATTTCATCACAATACTTGTCCCCTATACTGAAGGGTACCCTAGCTCTTTAGGTAACATACAGACTTCCTTGATCATTAAGCCAATGTAGTTTATAAGGTTTAGGATGTGGAATAGTTGAAAGCTTTAGCTTCGATACCAACGATGCAGCTACTACATTAGTACAACTACCACCATCTATTGTAAGGACACATAAATTTCCTTGTATCCTACAAGAAGTGTGGAACAAATTTTCCCTTTGTTCTTCCTCCTTACTAGCAAATGTACTTAATGAGCGTCGCAATACATTAGCATATTGAAGCATTTCACTAGACAATGTGGAATTCAACTCAATCAACACGTGAACAATATTCCCCACTTCTTTTAAGATCACAGTGCAACAAACTTTAATCTCCAAAAATTCACTCAACGGCAACACACAAGCAACAACAACAATGATGATGTGTTACTTCCACGGCAACAACAAGATGAATATTAATTACAAGTAGACTTCAACTTCCACGACAAATAATGATAACAAAGGACTAATAAGTGACTTTCCACAAATGAATTCCGAATTCCACAATAGGCAGCAACTTTCAATTTGAAATTCAAACAACTTCACTTATTGCAAGCCTTCCTCAATTGGTAACAATGAATTCAAATTCAAATAGCAATCATTAACTCCTACAACTTAATTGCATTTGTTTTGAATTCAAATAATTCCTTACTAATCAAAAACTCAATGCAATCTGCAAATTGTACTCCACCAATTCAGAATTACACAATGGAAATCAAAACAACAAACTACACTTCCTCCTCCACGCCACAACAAGCCACGGCAAGGATTTTGGTAAGCTTTGCAAGTTCCAAAAATTGTTGAATTAAACAACACTTTGTACTTCTGCCTTTCCACATAAATTAGTGATCACAAAATGATGCAACAACCTTCCCAAACTAACTCCAACAAACAGCAAATTAAAATTCCAATCAAGGTGATTTCGCAACTCACAAATTATAACAACACGATTGCAATTCAAAATTGATTAACCCTAATTGAAGATGTATATCATGAAATCAAATATAATCAATTCCTTCTCTCAACATGTGCTCTGATACCAAAAAGATGATGTGCCTAAATCCACTTAGAAGCACAATTAAAAGACTTAAGAAAAAGCAATCTCAGGTCAACAACAAACCAGATCCACAAGGGGTAAAATTCACATGAGCCCTAGTAAGATGTAATGAATTCCAAATGCTCAAAGTTACAATTGTAATACCACAATGATAATCTATTCTAATAACACCCTAATCACATATAATCCCACAAAAATAATCCAAAAATTCAAAAGAAAACCTCAATTCCAAGGACTCCTTTCCAATAGTGAAAATCACGTTTTCAAGGGAAATCTCAATGATGATTCGAATTCAATTGCAAGGGACCTTAAATAAACACAATAATTCGACAACAATTAGAAGCAAATATGTCCAAGAACTATCTCAATTCAATCTTAGATATGACACACTAGAGAAGAAAAGAAATCATAACAAAATGAAATTGATACAACTCACAATTTCAAGATGTTGCACTCGCCACAATTTCAACTCTTGGGATTGAAATTGATAAGAGTCTAATGACAATTAGGAACCCTAATTCTCACGTGAAGATGAAGTGTATAATCTGCAAAATTAGCCTCTTCAAACCCTCTCTTAAGCAAGTATTTATACTTGCTACTCCTAGGGTTAAAAAGTGCTCAAAATTACAAGTTTGCCACTTTTAAGGTAACTAACCCTAAATGAAAGTTACAAAGAAATAAAAGTGTCTCAAAACCAAAATACAACCAAAATAGTTCATAAAAGAGTATATATATATAAGAAATGGTCCTTCATGATGCCGGCCTTCAAGAAGCTTTTGAATCAGGTTCCGTTAACAACCCTAATTCACTCAGTAGTAAGGGTGTTTTTGCATCTTATAAGACTGACAAATGAACTTGCTGAAATGCATCAAAATTATAGTGCAAAGATGTAGAAAGTGGGTTAGACTTCTCAAGGTTAGGTTTCTCTAGCAAAACCCTCATAACTAGATTCTAGAGACCCTTAACTCGGGCCCTGGTGATAGGTCCTGGAAAAGTTTGATTCCTATCAGATTCCAATTCCTAAGCAACAATTAACAATAATTGAATCTAACAATCTAATTAACGAACAAGAACACAATAAAATCCCTAAACCCTTAGTGGATATAATACACCAGCAAGAGAGTAGTCCTAGTATGGATTTGCTTATATGACGCACAACAATAATACAACAAGGATACTCAACAACAACAACAACCTTAATTCCATAATTAATCCAACAAAGAAATTCAAAACCTACAACAACAAAATCGGACAACCCACAACAACAACAATGAAGAACCCTAATTTCAATTGATATGAATTCCACAAACAACCCGAATTGAATTGCATAGTAACAACACAACCCAATTGACAACTAACATTTAACCCCAATTCAATAACAATCGATCACAACACAAATTCACAATCCTAAGAGCCTTAATTTGTCAAAGGAATTCCAATAGACATAATCCCTAATCTCAATCTGAGCTCTGATACCAAAAGATGATGTGCCTAAAACAATGATCAGATCAAGTGATTCTAATTCTTAGGCAATAATCAACGATAATCGAATCTTTTGACTTTTCCCATTTGTTTTTCCTTTGCTATATATATGTCATTTTGTAAGAATTGAGGAACTTTTGAACATTTTGAGAAAACACTTTGTGAAGTTTATTTTTCATTTTACTCTTATCAATTCGTAAGATTGTGGCAAATGACAGTATTGGATTGTTGTGCATCATATCAACAAATCCATATTAGGATTACTCTCTTGCTAATGTATCATATCCGATAAGAGTTTAGGGATTGTATTCTGTTCTTGTTCGTTATCATTCGTTAATTGGATTGTTAAATTCAATTATCGTTGATTGTTGCCTAAGCATTGGAATCACTTGATCCAATCATCATTTTATGCGCATCATTAATGATGTATAATTATAACGACATTATCAATTTTGTTAATGATGTAGTTACACCCTATAACTTGTGTAAAATCAATAACTAGAAAATTCTCAACGAGTATCCTTATAGTTGCAAAACTTACTGAGTATTCATGAAACTTGCCAATAATGTAACGTTGAGAATTTTTTCGGGCAATAAAATAATGAGTTTCATATAAAGTTTAGACACTTATTTTTTCTTGACAATACATTTTTTTCTCCTCCCTTAAAGCAAGAAAAGAGAAGGCAATAGTTCCTATTTTTTATTTACCCGAGAAAGAACAAGCAGCCTCCGTCTCTTGGCTAGTTCTTTTCTAAGCAGAGAACGAGGCAAAAGTTTCGGAAGAGTTTGAAAATATTCGTTGTAACAAAGTTGGAAATATTCAACGGTTTTTTTCATATATGAAACGCATCAACCCCAACATATTTTCCTTCCTTCTCTTCCACTTTCCTCTGATCTTCTAAAAACATCAAGAAGCTTACTTCTTTCATCTGTTGATGATCAATATCGACCATGGTATGTTCTCAATTGAAACTAGCCTATCCCATCATATCTTCTTGAGCATAGGGTTTTTGTCATATGAAATATATATATATATATATATATATATATATATATATATATATATAACTTTGAATTATTTCATTAGAATGGGAATGCATTGATAATGAATCGAAACTCAATGGACATGTTAATCTTTAATTTCCGGAGAGTTAAACCAAACCTCGCGTAACTTTTATTATGAGATTTGGAAATTTGATGAAGCCACGTACGTAGAAGGTTTCGATGTGTTATTATGTGGAAAATGTCGTTTTAGGATGCCAGATTTGGTTAATTTAAATGTCTTGGAGAGACAAATAGTCATAATATCAAAGGTAGGTAGACTTTTAGGAATCATATGCTTCTATAGATGTGTTTCAAACTATATGGTAAAGGAAATGATGTTTCAACACGGTAAACTTCATTAAGTACGTTTGCGGTACATTCACATGCATTATTAAAGCATGAATAGACAATTTTCTTATCAATTTCGAACTATTGTCACAAGAGTAATCCCTTTTGACTACTGTCGTAGTAGTTACTTTGAATTCTCTTTTTCGTAGAAGTAGAAATTTAGGGTTTATCTGAATCGCAACAAGGTTTTTCTAAACTTTTAAGTTATTTGTTATAATCAAAATTTTTGAACTGTCAAATTTTTTTTAGAATAATTTTAAGAGGATATAATCGTTGATTCGTAGCTGTTAATGGTGGGAGATAAAAATTATAGTTATAGTTGAAGATGGAAGTAAACTATTAAGAAAATTATGATTAAAAAAATGAAGAAAATAATTTAATTTAAAATAAAATAAAATCATTTTCCTCATTTTTCATTAGTACTTTTTGTGATCGTTAATGCCACCATACTAATAAGTAGCCACTGCTCTTACTATATGTCATAACATTTCTACTTCAAGCCAATAATATCTGTATCCTCTTGAGTTGCACCTTAGAGTTTCGACGATAACAATTATAAATAATAATAATAATAATAACCTTAAAATGTTTTTCATAATACAACACCCTTAAATTGCCTTTATATCTGCTGTTAACATGTGGTTGTCTTTGTCTATATTGTGACAGGCCGAAAGTAAATACAGTTGGAGACGAGTTCTCTTATTAGCATATCAGAGTTTTGGCATAGTGTTTGCTGCCCAAGGAACTTCTCCAGTCTATGTTTATAAAGTGACTTTTTCTGGGAAATTGTCGCGCTATCAAACAGAAGATGTCACATTTGGCGTATTTTCCTTGATATTTTGGACTTTGACATTGCTCTCGTTGTGCAAACATGCCATCACCATGCTGACTGTCGATGACAATGGCGAAGGTAACAAGGTGACAAGCATTATTTTACTTTAGGAACATTTATGGAAATTTCAATAGCTACATCAAAATCATCAAGTTTTCTTCATTTCAGCTGTCTTCTCTTCTTTTTGAGTTTTCTTTCATTTTTTCTTATTGTTTTGTGTCAGCCTGCAAAAACACTTCACGTTACAGTATTCACAAATGTAATGACAGGGTTTGATTACAAGTTTAGACATTAAGGTGTGTTTGTTCTGCAAAATATACTTTTGGGACATTTTTCCAGGAATTGTGTTGTATTTGAAGTTGTAGAGATGGTAATTCTTAGTGACCTTTCAATGGTAAGCAACAGTAGAGGATATCCACTAGTGAAAGTGGTTAATAATCATAAAAAATAGATTAATAAAAAATGGGGAAAATGATATTTCGCAATAAGTGAGTTTGTTTCATGGAAGAACATTCTTCATATTTTTATGGTAAGGAAAAGGATCGAGCAAGCGGAAAAGTCCACGGAAACTTGATTGCGATGTATGTGGATTTTATTCTTTTATTTGCCCGACCAATCTTTCTTGAACAAATGTTAACAACAACATTATATCAACCTGAAACAATATTTTGAGGTTACTATGCTAATATTTGATAATTATACGTTGAAAAAATTTCAAGAAACAAACAAACCCTAGAATTTAAAATGTAAAGAATAAATAATAAAATCAAAAGGATGTAATAGTTCTGATACTTTTGACCTAATAATCTCAATTCCAAATGTATAAATTACTTATTTTACTTCTTTTTTTCTTTTTTTAATAATCTCTTTTGCAGGAGGAATTTTTGCTTTATATGCTCTCCTTTGCAGACATGCAAAACTTGGTTTACTTCCTAATATTCAAGCCGCCGATGAGGACCTCACTCCATATCGAAGTCCATGCCATTCTTCTAGAACTGTGCCTATTCCTCGAATAAGAAGATCCATTGAGAGGCTTAAAACAAGGAAGACCACCTTGCTTGCTGTGGTTATGTTAGGAGCTTCCATGGTTATTATTATGGGTGTTCTGACCCCTGCTATTACCAGTAATATTCTAAACTTTCTCCTTCTCTTTTAAAAATGGCATTACATTTCATATTGGTTGGTTCATTGAATTTATATCTTTAGTTATCATGTCATTAGCAAGGAAAACGCGGACTTAGTCCTGTGTATGGTGTTCTTTCGGATACTATGCTCTAACAGAGTTAATATAGACTAATCCTACCAAAAAAAATCTCATCAGCGACCTGAAAAGGCAATTGTACTCATGATAATTTTGTTACATTCTGCAGTGTTACCATCCATCGAGGGGATTCGGGTTCAAATGGAGTCTTTGGATCAAAGTGAGTAAGATCAGCACAGCTTATATTTAAACTTTTGCTTTTTATTACTTTCAACCAAGTTTTGGATTTGTAAAATGAAAGTGGAAGTTCACCCAAAATGGCAAATGCATTGTCAACAACTATATTTATCGGCTGTGTTGTTGTTTAGAATTACCATTAAGAACTCACCATAGGCAATTAATGGATGATTACAAATGGAATTGGATGTGAAACATCGATAATTCAAAACTCAAATCGAAAATCAGTAACAATTCGAGGAATTTTTTTGTTTTGACTTCTCTTATGAAGAGATTATTGGTTTCTTGGAACCCCCTTTAATTTATGACATCCTGGCATTGCATTTGACACTCCTTATCTACAGGTCATCTGGTTGCGATTACATGCGCTGCATTAGTCGGTCTCTTCGTTATGCAACACCGGGGAACCTACTGGGCAGCCTTCATTTTTCCTCCTATTGTGATTGTTTGGCTGTTGTCTATTGCTGCCATTGGCATCTACAATATCATTATATGGAATCCAAATATATACAAAGCTCTTTCACCGTATTATATACACACATTCTTTCGACAGACTGGAAAAGATGGCTGGATTTCGCTTGGAGGCATACTCCTATGTCTTGCAGGTACTAATATTCGAACGATTTTTACCCTCTACTCTTTTTCTTCTTTGTTTTTTACCCGAAACTGAGTGAAAAAGATTGGTATTTACTGTGGATATATCAAAAGTTTCATCATATTTATGTAGATGTGTTCTTATGAAGCATAGGAACTGGAGCAATATTTGCAGATGTTGGTCATTTTCCAGCTTCATCGATGCAGGTATGCTAAGAGTTCTGATTACAATTAACCATTGCATAAAGGTTTTAGCTATGATTGAAATTTCTTGACCGGTTTCCATTAATCCCATGCAGCCAAGTTTGTACTCTGCCATGTCTATTTCATAACAAAGCACCCAGGCACTTATTTTAATGTTCTAAAAATAACTTCTTACAATGTCTAACAGATATTACAAAACCTTGCAAAGGAAAAAAAGGATAGAATGGAAAGGCCAAAAGTTCTTTTTGGCATATTAACAACTGCCCCTGACACCAATTAACATTTTCCTTTCAACTTCTATCCATTTAACATCAGTTCAATAGTTGAGAATAATGATCTCGATGTGATCACTATTTGCAGGTCGCATTTTTTTCGGTAACTTACCCATGCTTAGTGATTCAGTACATGGGACAAGCTGCATTTCTTTCAAGAAACTTTTCTGCTTCGAATCATAGCTTTTTTGCTTCCATCCCAGGTATTGATCAAAAGTTCAGCGAAACATATCACATTGTTTGAAATGCTATCGTTATACCGATGCAATCTTTGTCCATTTTGAATTTCTTTTACTGTTTCGTTCATAACATTTATTCCCAATCAGTTTCTCAATTTATCCTGGCATGACATTTGTCTTATTTGTTTCTAAACAAACCTTACTTTTTCTAGCCTTTTTATACCCTAGCAAGAAAAACATGAAATACATTAATATTTGTAGATATCCCATTTTGCCAGAGTTGCTAGGCTCAATAATAGTCAAATAATGGCTACAACACAGCATGATATGATGCATGAAATTTCAAAATAATGATTGGTGCCAAACTCCAAATTCTTCTGATGGTACACATTGTAATCTAAATATTCACTACAACAGTAAATATTTTGTTGTATTAAAGTAGTGTATTGTGGTATTAGGCTTCACATAATAGGCTAATGCAAGAACCTATTAGAATTTTTTGTCGCTTCTCTTAGAGCTGATAAAACTTTATCTTGTCACTTCTAAATATCAAATCTCTTAGCTTCATGGCAAGAAGACACCTTGCAACTTCTAGGAGACAAAAAAGCTTCTCCAGTGCTATTTCGTTTTCCTAACGAAATGTATTAGATACTAAATGTCGACAACATGTGTTCTCAGCACACAAAGTGGCTGACAAGACCAATTCTTGTCGGTTTTAAAGGTCAGAGAATGACTTCATTAGATCTAAATGTAAGAAACATTGTTTCATCAGGGTACCTAAAAAGAGACAAGACATCATTTTGTAAATTCTAAGTGTGGCAACCATTATCTTCTTATTCATATTTATCGGATTGAAACTGAAATTTCTGTAGTGAAGGCTGTCATTCCTCCGTAGAAGCTTCATCGGCCAAAAGTTGTGACTAGTCCAAAGCTACTACTTCCAATATGATAATCTAGACTGGAAGGAAAAAACTAATAATAATAATAATAATTTTCTACTATAGTTTGTTAGTGTGATAATTAATTGCATAAGTCCATTAGTTTTACTGACTTTCTGTTATGATTCCCCGTTTGGGATCGGGTCATCGGACAAAGGATTGAGAAGTCTCCTTCCAACAAAGGGTTCTTACCCTTGTTCCTTCTCCTTGATGCACCTATCCTTGAAATCTAATGCAGCTCGTAAGGGAACTACCACCTTGGAACTCGTTAAGAGAGAGTTCCTAAATCTCTTGGAGTTTTTTTATGAAAATAATTATCTGCTCTTTATTGCTTAGTAACTCCCTAAATATAGGGAAATACAAAAGATTAGGATTCCTAATTAATAAAGATTAGGATTCCACAATATTCCTAACTTTCCAAAAATAACTCCTACTCTAGATAAGGAAAGATTAAAACTGGAAATTGAAAAGATATGCTAAAAGGAAACAAAATGGGAAAGTAAAATATAGAATTCCTTAGTTTGCATTCTCCTTTTGGCGTATACGTCTTGTATATTTCTGCCCTATGAATGCATCTACAACATTACTCCCTTCTTCGACAAACAGCTTGTCCTCAAGCTGGAAGTCAGGAAATGCTAGCTGGAAGTCCAATACATTTTCCCAAGTAGCATCCTCTCGTGTGCCTTTATTCCAGTGGACCAGGATTTCCCATTGGCCTCGGTTTCGTCGAGTTTGCAGAACAGCCAGAGGGCTGATGACAACCTGACCATCGGCTAAAGGAGGCAGCTCCGTAGGTGCGCTCGGCAAGTCACCCTGGAAAGGCTTCAGCAAGGATACATGGAAGACATTGTGCAGCTTGCAGTCCAATGGCAGTTCCAGTTGGTATGCCACAGTTCCAATGCGCTTGACCACCATGAAAGGCCCATAGAACTTAGAAGCAAGCTTATGAGAAAGGCAGCGAGCAAGGGTCTTCTGTCGATAAGGTTGTAAGCGCAACCAAACATAAGTACCAAGAGAGAAGTCCACCTCACGGTGACCTTTATCATAGAAAGTCTTCATACGTTGCTGCACTTGGTGGAGTTTGGCGCGAATGTCCACTAAAGCTTCATCTTTAGCAAGAAATGCTTGATCCACTGCATCGACGTTTGAAGTGCGGGCAACATAAGATGTGAGACTCGGAGGTGCACGTCCATACACAACTTGGAATGGAGATGTTCTAGGGCTGTATGGAAGGCGGTATTGTAAGAGAATTCTGCCCACGGAAGCCACTCAACCCAGTTTTTCGGATGAACACCCGCAAGGCAACGTAAGTACATCTCAATGGTGCGATTCACTACCTTTGTTTGCCCATCAGATTGGGGATGATAGGCTGAAGAGAAATGAAGATTGGTGCCGCATAAACGAAACAACTCCTTCCAGAAGGTGCTCGTAAAAAGGGGATCGCAATCACTAACAATAGATTCTGGAATGCCATGTAATCGCACAATATTTTCAAGGAATACCCGTGCAATGGTGCAAGCATTGTAAAGATGAGCTAAGGGAATAAAATGAGCATATTTGGAGAACCTATCTACTACCACAAATAAAACACTTTTACCCGAGGATTTAGGTAAGCCGTCAATAAAATCCATGGAGATATCGGACCAAACTTGGTGTGGTAATTGCAGCGGCTGTAATAACCCAGCTGGGCTTAAGTGCTCGGCTTTATTACGTTGGCAAATGAGATATGCAGCGACATATGCCTTGATGGTAGTCTTCATGCCAGACCAATAAAAGTCCTTGTGAATACGCTGCAAGGTCCTCTCCATGCCTTCATGAGTGTTGTCATGGATTCCTAATAAGATAGCGTTGATCAAGGAAGATGTTGGGAGTAAATAGATACGATCCTTGAAGAATATCATCCCATCACGCAAACCCCAACCCACGCTGATGTCCCTTGTTCGATCCGTGACCAAAGGGCGCGCAATGTGTCTGAATTCTGTATCTCTATTCGAATTTCATCGAATAAGAGAACCTGCGGTTAGGATACTGCATACAGCAATGCTCCCTCGTCCTCTCGACGTGATAAGGAGTCTACAGCAACATTCAACCGGCCGGCCCCGTATTCCACGCGAAATGTGAACCCCATTAACTTGCTAAACCAGCGCTGGTGGGGTGATGTGGACAGCCTTTGCTTAAGTAAGTACTTAAGGCTATAGTGGTCTGTACGAACAAGGAAAGACCGTCCCCAGAGATATGGTTGCCAATGTTGAACAGCCTTGACGAGACCTATTAGTTCCAGCTCATAAGCTGCAAGTTTCAAATGACGGTCCGCTAGTTTCTTGCTAAAAAAAAGCGATGGGGTGTCCATGTTGCTGCAAGATTACGCCTATTCCTAGACCTTATGCATCACATTTAACTACAAATTCTTCTTGGAAATTAGGAAAGCTCAGAACTGGAGCCTCTATTAAGGCTTTCTTGAGTGTTTCAAAGGAGGTGTGGGCTGCCTCATTCCATTGGAAAGCTTGTTTCTTCAGCATATGCGTTAAGGGGGCAGCAATGTGGCCATAGTCTCTAATGAACTTGCGATAATACCCTGTCAACCCTAAGAATCCACGCAAGGCCTTAACAGTTTGCGGTTGGGGCCACTCCTTGATAGCTTGAATTTTGCTTGAGTCCATGGAAACACCCCCTGCGGAGATCACATGACCTAAATAGGAAACTTGTGGCTCTCCAAATGTGCACTTAAATCTCTTAAGATAAAGGTGATGGGCCCTTAATAACTCAAAAACAGTTTAGAGGTGTAGTACATGAGTGTCCCATGAATTGCTATACACAAGGATATCATCAAAAAAACAAGCACAAATTGTCGTAGGTGTGGTCGAAATACCTCGTTCATTAAAGCTTGAAAGGTGGAAGGGGCGTTGGTTAAGCCAAAGGGCATGACGAGGATCTCAAAATGGCCATGGTGAGTTCGAAAAGTTGTCTTCTCCACGTCTTGAGGATCCATGCGAAGTTGATGACACCCGGATCTGAGATCAAGTTTGGTAAAAAATGTTGCGCCATGTAGCTCATCCAACAGTTCATCCACTACTGGAATCGGGAATTTATCCTTGATAGTTTTGTGATTTAGCTCCCTATAATCAACACAAAATCGCCAGGTGCCATCGTGTTTGCAAACTAGCAATACCGGAGAGGAAAATGGCGAGCGGCTTGGCCTGATAATACCTTGTTGTAACATCTGTTGACATTGTCTCTCAATCTCATCTTTTTGAAGATGCGGGTATCTATAGGGTCGCACGACTACGGAGGTGGTGCTAGGCTGTAAGTTAATGCGATGATCACATGGTCGAATAGGTGGCAGTCCTACGGGTTCTTGAAACACTTCTTTGAAAGCTGCCAGCGGTCTCTCTACGTCCTTTTCCCGTGGTTGAGAGGTTTGAAGTTGGTTTAGTGTTGAATATGAAGTCTGCAGCTGTCCCTGTAGCATGATGGGGTTGCTGGCCTTCTCAAAGCGCATGGTGAGGGTGGAAAAATCCCATAGAATTTGTCCCAATGTTTGAAGCCACTATATGCCTAACACCAAGTCAAATCCCGCTAAAGGGATCACATAGAAATCTGCCTGGAAAGCGTTATTGTTGATTGAAAACTGCAAATTAGTGCATTTGCCTAACCCCACCACTTGCTCCCCATTAGCTACTGCCACTTGAAGGTTTGTTTGAGGTTGCATCTTGATTCCTAGTCTCCGAGCTGCTGTTGAACTCATGAAGTTGTGAGTACTCCCCGAATCTACCAAACTGTTCAAGGGCTGTTCATGAACCATAGCAGTCAATTGCATGGTCCTCGCATTCTGCTCCCCGGTGATGGCGTGTAGGGATATGGCGGGCGTATTTTCTTCTTCCGATGGTTCTTCCTTTGCGGTTTCATCCATTTCCAACCAAAATAGTTTCTTGCATTGATATCCGGGAACATATTGCTCATCACAATTATAACACAATCCTTGCACTCGACGATTGGCCATCTCTGCTCTTGTTAATCTTTTTACAAATGGCGTTGCAGCACTACCAGAAGAAGAAGCTGCACTACCCGCCGTGGTGCCTGGTTTTGCACTCATCGGAGTTCCCCTTGAATTGAAACTTATGCTGGGGTTTACTCCTTTTTTAACGTTTTGGGAGAGTTGCAATTTCCTTTCAAAGGCTCGTGCAAAATTCATGGCATGTAACAAGCTTGGGGGGTTGTGTAGTTCCACATCAATGCGAATATTTTCCTTCAAACCCGCCGTGAACATGTCTACTTGCTGATCAGGTCGCACTGAACTTGCCCTTGCCAATAAGGTTTGAAACTCCCGCTGGTATTCTTCTATTGTCCCGCTCTGTTTGAGATTGATTAATTCTCCTAAGGGGTTACTGCGCAGGGGAGGTCCAAAACGTAGGATGCAATATTCCTGGAACGTCTTCCAGGTCAGATTGGGTTCTTCCTTCTCTATTTGGTAAAACCACAATTGCGCCTCTCCTGTCATGTGGAACGCTGCTAACCCCACCTTATCTCCTTCCATTGTTTTCTGGTTTGCAAAGAACTTGTCACACCTATGGAGCCACATTAACGGATCATTTGTTCCATCGTAAGTGGGGAAATCCAACTTCATATACCTTAGCACCCAACCCCCTGATCCCTTGCCACTAATATCACCCTTGCTACTGCTGTTATCGTCTTCTGTGCGTGATCCTGGGTTGTGGTTGGAGCCTGCGTTACTTCTATCCCCTGTCTCTATTCCCTTGCCTCGGTTGCTTGCGCTAATCAAGGCTTCCATCTGTTGTGATAATTGCTGAAGTTGAGCTGCCATTCTCGCCTCTGCAGCAGCCCTTCTTGATTCTACTGCTGCGATTTTGGCTTCCGTTTAAGATTGGTTCTCATGTAAGAGATATCGTAGCCGTTCCTCTACAAGGTTTTTGTCCATGGTGAGTGGCTCTGATACCAAGTTGTTATGATTCCCCGTTTGGGATCGGGTCACCAAACGAAGGATTGAGAAGTCTCCTTCCAACAAAGGGTTCTTACCCTTGTTCCTTCTCCTTGATGCACCTATCCTTGAAATCTAATGCAGCTCGTAAGGGAGCTACCACCTTGGAACTCGTTAAGAGAGAGTTCTTAAATCTCTTGGAGTTTTTTTATGAAAATAATTCTCTGCTCTTTATTGCTTAGTAACTCCCTAAATATAGGGAAATACAAAAGATTAGGATTCCTAATTAATAAAGATTAGGATTACACAATATTCCTAACTTTCCAAAAATAACTCCTACTCTAGATAAGGAAAGATTAAAACTGGAAATTGAAAAGGTATGCTAAAAGGAAACAAAACGGGAAAGTAAAATATAGAATTCCTTAGTTTGCATTCTCCTTTTGGCGTATACGTCTTGTATATTTCTGCCCTATGAATGCATCTACAACACTTTCTTATCATAGTTATTTTGCTTGGTGCTAATATGGGATTGATATTCTTTAATCCAATTATCCTCTTTTCATTTTCCCCAGATCCCCTCTTCTGGCCGGTTTTTGTTCTTGCTATATTGGTAGCAATTATTGCCAGTCAGTCGGCTATCTCCGCCTCATGCTCTGTAGTGAAGCAAAGCCATGCACTTGGATGTTTCCCCCACGTCAAGATTTTGCATACATCAAGATCCATCCTACGCCGTACATTCATCCCAGAGATAAACTGGATTCTCATGATTCTCTGTTTGAGTGTTATTGCCGGTTTCCGAGACACTAAACACATCGCCTATGCCTATGGTAAGTCATTTTACTGTGACTTTTATACCGTCGTTCATTTTCCAGTTGCTTAAGAAGTATAGGGATAAAATCAAAACGTCACCTGAATCATGAGTGTTTTGAAGTTTGAAATAGCTAAGAGCGATAATCAAACGAACTTTTGCCTTTTAAATTTTATGCTTGAAGTTCAAATTTGGCTAAATGTCATGCTCCGTTAATATCTTACTTGTCAAGTTTACTACTCCAGTTATCTTTGGAAAGATGCTGTGACAAATATTCATTAGTCAAATACTACAAGTGTAGAAGATGAGGGATAAAATGGTAAATTTAACAAGAAAAAAAATTAATTGAGCATGATATTTATCAACTTCAAACTATAAGTGTGAAATTGATCCCAAAAAAAAAAAAAAAAGAAAAAGAAGAAGAAAATCCAAAGTTCAAGTAATGATTTTAACAATGTCTTTAGGGATGTACTTTTAAATTTCGAATTACTTGCAATCGAGAGCTGATATGTTGCTTCATTCCAGGGATTGCATTTGTGACCGTTGAAGTTGTGCTCACATGGCTCATGTCACTCGTCATCAATCTTGTATACCACAAAAGCCTTGTCCTATCCATTGCATTCTTCATGCTCTTCGGCTCTATTGAAATGATCTACTTTTCGTCTTCATTCATGAAAATCACAAAAGGAGGATGGTGCTCCCTTCTGTTGGCCGTGGCATCCATGTTCATGATGTTTGCATGGCATTATGCAACCAGGAAAAGGTACTTGCAAGACCAACATAACAAAGTGCCCATGAAATGGATCTTCACACTGGGTCCTAGCCTTGGAGTGGTAAAGGTTCCTGGAATTGGTCTCTTCTACACTGAACTAGCCAGCGGTATCCCGTCGACCTTTTCCCGTTTTCTAGCCAATCTGCCAGCATTTTATGAAGTTGTAGTCTTCATCTGTATTAAAACTGTTCCAATTCCTTATGTTCCGCACAAAGAGCGATACCTTGTGGGACGAATCGGCCCTAAATCCTACAGAATGTACCGCTGCATCGTGCGAAATGGATATAAAGATGTCCCGCAAAAGGAAGATGACCTTGAAAATGACATAGTCATGAGTATAATAGAGTTCATCCAATTAGAATCAGAGGATTTCAGATCACTAGACGGTTCTAGGGATAGTAGGATGGCTGTTGTCATGGCATCAGCTAGATTCGGACGAAGTCTATCAATTTCAGCGTCAACTCATAATAGAGCAAGCAAAACTGCAAGCAGCACCAGCATCCTGGCTAGTAGCAAGTCTCCTGCATTGTTAAAATTGCAAGCTACGTATGAGCAAGAAGCTGATCAACTCGTCCATCGTCGTGCCGTCCAATTCCAGATGCTTGATACTAATTTTAACAGTCCACAAGTTAAGGAAGAGCTCTTACAACTGGTGAAAGCTAATGATGCTGGAGTCACTTATATAATAGGCCATTCACGTATAAAAGCTAAATCGAATTCATTCTTTTTGAAGAAATTAGTGATAAATGCCGTATATTCATTCTTGAGAAAAAATTGCAGGAGTCCTACGGTAGCCTTAAACATACCCCAAGTTTGCTTAATTAAGGTTGGTATGAACTACCATGTTTAGTAGGATTTTTTTGAAAAATTATCTTCTTTGGACCATTTTTTTTAAAATAAGGTATGGGTAGGATTGAGCTTAATGTAACATTAATGTAATTTTTTTGTTTCTATATTTATTGATGAAAAGGATCATGATGATTTTCCTCAATTTTTTATACATTATGTATATGTTTTCGACTATCGTATAAGTCGATTCATTCTTAACTCTCTCTATATATATAATGCAAAGATTGCTCTAAATCTACATGCACAAATTAGAATTAAATATGTAGTAATTTTCCTTGACCACTATATGATACACGTAACGTTTTACAATAAAAATAAAAATATATATAATACTAGTAAGTGTACTAGGTTGTGCATATAGTATTATTACTAGTAAGATCAAGTCGAACTCATAGGGATTGGGACTAGATCTCAACTATATCAATCCTATTTATATTTAATAAATTTAAAATTGAGAATACCAACATCTAAATCAGGGGCGGATATAGAAATATGAGAGTAGGGGACCATGTTTACCATATTTTCATTGAAATTACAATACACATGTTATATATATATAGAGAGAGAGAGAGAGAGATTTTGCAAATGATATAATACTTTTTAATATTTAATAAAAATTGTTATCAATCGAAATATAATATAAAAATATTTAAATGAAAAAATTATGAGCTAAAAGAGTAACATGATGTAAATATAAGTATTTTTTTATTTTTTTATTTTTGAACAATGACTCTTCAAAATTATATTATTAACAATATTACAAAAATTATCAATTTTATATGATTAATTACATAATCAGTTATTTAAAAACCCACATTCATTGCCATAATATCAATTATAAGAAAAATTTATCAAGTGATATAATAATTATTATTTTTTAATATTTTATGGAATAAGGCTGAAATATTTATAGTATTAATGTAATTATTATTTATAATATACTACGAATAAATAAATAACAACCTAAGATAATGTAGTTAGTTTATTAGAATCTAATAATGGATGAAATTTAATACTATTAGTAACTGTGAAGAAAAAAATTTTAAAAAAAAAGTAAAAATAGAGAATGCTATTAAAGTAATTAATGCAACTTGAAAAAAAAAAAAAACTAAAATGACTATAATAGAAATTAAATACATGATCTCTATTCTAAAAACACTTATATTTATCACTAAGTTATAATTTTTTTGTTAATAATTGTTTTTAAAATATACATATATATATATATATATATTTTAATTTTTTTTAAATTTCATAATTATTTTTAATTATTTTTTTTTTTTTTGAGCTTTGGGGGACTCCTCCTAAATCGGCCGATGACCTAAATTGACAAAATCAATAAACTAGTAAAGTGAAGGATGAAATTTTGCTGTCCCAGCTCTGCTGTACCAATGCTATTCTTTCCAATAAACATGCAACATGTGGCAGTAAATTTTGTGAAAATTAAATTCCCGTTAACGTTGTATCTTCGATTTTTCCGTCTAACGTTTTTAATTTTTAATTTTGGCAATCATTGTTCCGTTTTCTCTTAAATTTTTCTTTGTTTCTCTCTCTCTTTTTTTTTTTTTCTTTTTGCTTTTTTCTTTCTTTTTTTCCCTGTCACGACTTGCTGCAATTCCATTCGTATACTCCCATGATTTCCATTCTAGCATATAATATTTCAAGCGTAAAATTCATCTAAGCACAAAATTCATCCATAAAACTATTCATATAATATATTATTTAGCATATACAATACATTAATTTATCAAATATTTATCCTTATCACAATGTCTAACATATAATATATTATATGGTTAAATTGAAGAGTTTTCTTTACAAAAACATTATTTTACATCCTAAAATAATTGATATGCAATGAACTTGCAATCTCTTTTTCTTCACGTTTTGAAATATTATGCAGCTATTAATATATTATATGATTGAATCATTAAATATTCTTTATACAAATATTAATTTAAATACTGCAATAATCGATATGAAATAGTATTCCATTGAGGCTAAATATAATTTAGAATAGTTATCTTACAATGAATGAATTTGAGGAAAAATTAGTAATCCCTAAAAAAAAAAAAGAATGGAAAAAATGATTTAATAGATATTTCAGCATACATGCAATTTTTAAAAATAAATACTGCAATAATCGATATGAAATAGTATTCCATTGAGGCTAAATATAATTTAGAATAGTTATCTTACAATGAATGAATTTGAGGAAAAATTAGTAATCCCTAAAAAAAAAAAAAGAATGGAAAAAATGATTTAATAGATATTTCAGCATACATGCAATTTTTAAAAATCAAGTCAAGAATTCTAAATATTAAACGATGGTGGAAGGAACCGTGTTAATGAATGGAAATCATGGGGTGCATGGGTGGAATTGCAGCAAGCTGTGACATGGAAGAAAAAGAGAGAGGAAGAGAAGCAAAGAAAAACCTAATAGAAAATAGAATTAAGATTTAGATTAATTAATTAATATGGAAGACAAAGTTTTGCATGCACACTGTTATTTTGGTTCTTGGCACGAAAGAGCTAATGGGATGAGAATTACATATTCTAATTTGGGTTGTGATGATTACAGAGCTAATGGGATGAGAAATGTTGGACAGAAACTATAATATATGGCTTAATTGTAATTCAAATTAATTTGTCATGGAATTAATTGAATTAATTTTACTTTTAAAATTTTTAATCTAATCTAACATGCATTTCGTGTAATATAAAATATATGCTCGATGAATAAAAAATCAAGAAAACACAATCTTCAAACATTTAACATAATAACATCATAGATCCATCAATCCAATATCCCAAAAAATGAATCTAATTCATGATTATAATGAGCATGCAAATTATAAGAGAAAAAACACAATACATGAACAAAAATAAAATAATAGAAGGAAAGAGAAAACATAGTCATTATCGAAGGACTCAAAGTTCCTAGCCCTTAAATCATTGGATAAATTACGTCACTACTCGCAATCAATATGGATTATGAAAAACTACGGATAAAACTATTATGGGATATTAAATAAACAAAATAAAGTCGATAGTTGTGCTCTAGTTTTATGTGTCTACCCTCTTTCCTTTCATGTATATATAGTCTTCCAACCAAATCTTGATTTCTTTCCTAATTTATTGTTTTTGAATCTCAAAAAGATTTGTTTCCTTGATTTGTTATATTCCGATATGTGATTTTTGCACATAACGCATATATATTTTTTGAACCTACATATTTTCCTTTCAAAAGAATAAAAGTATTTTCATTAATGTAATATAAAGTTAGATAAAAATATATAATATCCACATTTTATCACTACATTTCTACTTTCGTTATATTAATCTCAAAGACATTACATGGCTTGTATACCTTAAAGGTAATGTTTGCTATCTATAACAATATCATGAAATAAAACTTTAGTTCTTAGGTATGACTTATCTTCTTAGTAACATGAGGAATATAAATATTTAATCGCTAAATAATTTTTTAAAAGGAGAATGATTTGTCGTAATCAACTAAAATATGAAGGGCAAATTTGACTTTTTATAAAGAGTTATCTAAAAAATTATTATTATTGGAATAGTGCTCTTTCTTAGTTTATAATACCTCGATATTGGGGTGAGTGGGTATAGACTGAGTCAGATATGAGGTCCTATCCCCATACTCTATCCACTAAGGTACCAGTTCCCAATTTTTGGAATTGATAGCACCATATAATCATATTAGAACCTTTACCCTATATAATAGACAAAATACAAAGTATCTTGCATAACCTATTAATTTCAAATTTATGTAATATTAAAAAATAATATATGTGTAATATTACAAGTTATTCCATAACAAAACTTATGAAACCTACAGCAAAATTTATGATATCCAAAAAAATAATTTTTTTTGTTTTCATTATTCTAACTGTATATGATATTAAACAAAACCTATAAAACTTTTAGCAAATTGGAATGTAGATATCATCTACAGAGAGGTAGTAAACTTTGTTTTTAGGGTTTATATTAGTCTTTGGCTAATTTTTTTAACATAAATATAATATTATTTTTATTCTTTTCTTAACAAAAAAAAAGTTAATTTTTATTCGTTAATAGATATACATTATTTAATAAATTTTATAATGATATAAGGTACCTTGGAATTTGGACATTATATACCATAGAGTATACATTCCAAGATAGGTACAAGATATAAAAATATTAATTCTTATACCTTATGCAAGGTAGTATTATACAGTAAAGTTACCACTCACCCCTATTTGAAATGATAGTTTAGTTTTTAGCTATTATCTTACCACATTGTTAGAAAAAGAAGATTAGACATGGAAGCTTCTGATATTATTTTTAGCATATGAAATTGTGACTACATGTTTAATAAGAAAGAAAAGAATTAAAGAAAAAATAAAAGTTTGTATTGTGTAAACATTACTTATTAGGCTACTTTAAAATAAAAATTAAAAAGAAGAAGAAGAAGAAGAAGAATAAAGAAAGAAAGAAAGAAAACAAAAGAAAAACTCAAATATCAAGTAAATTCATTTTTTATGAATCCAACAAAAAGAAAATATAAAATTTTGAGAGAAACATAAATATAACAAAAATCTTTACAAAAAAAAAAACTAGCTAAATATAACCCAAAAAAAAAACACTTATAATTGAAAGAAATTATTGAAAATATATTAAATTCTTGACCTTAATTTCTACTTCTTCAAATTTCAAGTACATACTGCAAGGAAACATAATATAATCTATATATGTGTGTGTGTGTGTGTGTGTTTTTCCCTTTACAATATCGTTGGGAAAAAATAAATTGAAATTCTCAACTAAAGAATACATGTTTTTATATTTTGACAAAAAATAATGGAACATACGACACCAACAAATATTGTAAAAACTAAAATTTTTCTTGAAGGGTGATTAGATGAAAGCAGTTGTTAATCACTATTTTGATGAAGCACAACTTGCAATATAATGCTTGTATTGTGTTGTTACAAAAGAAGCAAGGGGAGATAAAAGCACAACAAGTGCCTATACTTTCAACTTTTAGGAATTTAGTATTTCAATTTTCATTTTTCACAATTTAGCACCTGTTTTTTAAATTTGATTTCAATTTAGTATCTCTATTAATGTTAAAGTTAACAGCCATTCTCTCTCTCTGTTTTTTTTTTTTTTTGCATTTAAGTGTCTATATTTTAGTTTTCATTGTGTTCTAATGTCTAATCTACATAAGGTACCTTGGAATTTATATATTATATACCATTGAGTATACATTCTAGGATAGGTACAAGCTATAAAAATATTAATACCCATACCTTATGCCATGAAAGTAAGTCTTGAAAATTTGCTGCTCAAACCCTACCTCAATACCCTCAATGATCATGCAAATCATGCCGATCGAGTAAAGTGGTATTGTACAATAAAGTTACCACTCACCCCTATTTGATATAATAGTTTAGTTTTTAGCTAATATCTTACTATATGGTTGGAAAAAGAAGATTAGAGATGCAAGCTCTTGATATTATTTTTAGCATATGAAATTGTGACTACATGTTTAACAAGAAAGAAAAGAATTAAAGAAAAAATAAAAGTTTGTATTGTGTAAACATTACTTATTAGTCTACTTTAAAATAAAAATTAAAAAAAAAAAAAGAAGAAGAAGAAGAAGAAGAAGAAAGAAATAAAGAAAGAAAGAAAGAAAGAAAACAAAAGAAAAACTCAAAGATCAAGTAAATTCATTTTTTATGAATCCAACAAAAAGAAAACATAAAATTTTGAGAGAAACATAAAATATAACAAAAATCTTTACAGAAAAACTAGCTAAATATAACAAAAAAAAAACACTTCTAATTGAAAGAAATTATTGAAAATATATTAAATTCTTGACCTTAATCTCTAATTCTTCAAATTTCAAGTACATATTACAAGGAAGCATAATATAATCTATATGTGTGTGTGTGTGTGTGTTTTCTCTTTACAATATTGTTGGGGAAAAATAAATAGAAATTCTCAACTAAAAAATACATATTTTTATATTTTGACAAAAAATAATGAAACATACGATACCAACAAATATTGTAAAAACTAAAACTTTTCTTCAACGGTGATTAGATGAAAGCAAGTTGTTAATCACTATTTTGATGAAGCACAACTTGCAATATAATGCTTGTATTGTGTTAGTGCAAAAGAAGCAAGGGGAGATAAAAGCACAACAAGTGCCTATACTTTCAACTTTTAGGAATTTAGCATCTCAACTTTCATTTTTCATAATTTAGTACTTGTTTTTTAAATTTGGTTTCAATTTAATATCTCTATTAATGTTGAAGTAATGCCATTCCTTTTTTTTTTTTCATTTAAGCATCTATATTTTAGTTTTCATTGTGTTCAAATGTCTATACTTTAACTTTGATACATTTTAGTATTACTTCATCGATTAATTTATCAAAACATAAATTTTGATTTTATCAATTGATATATTATTGTAAAAATTAAAAGAAACTTATTTATATCAAGTAAATTCAACCATACATAACTTTTGCATGCGATGCTTGATTTCAACAAATTTTATATTAATGGAAACCTCTTAACATCTACCTTTATTTGAAAATATGATCTACTATGTATCCTAGGACTATATGAAACAAGTAAAATTTTAAAATGGTCATAACTTATAAATGAAGTGCTATTTGCCTTGTAACATGAACTTTCAAATTTGCTAACTAATACACTTCTATATATCATAATAAATTGTTATATTTCTAGTAGTGTTCATAGTTTAGATACTGATTTTTATCACTTTACAGTCCCATAACTTACAAATCAAACATCATACAAGTGCAACCATATGATCATTGGAAAAACTTAGGTTACAAGCTACCTAAAAATTGCTTTTATTAAATATACTGGTCTAAATCTTCTATATCTTTTATATATTTTGGAAATAATGGAATATTAGAAGGAGAAAATGGTTAGAGTAAAATTTTGTAATTCATCTATTCTTTTCTTGTATTTCATAATTCTTATGTTTTTTATATCTCTTTTTATTTTTTGTAATAATCTTCATATGTTGCAAATATCTTCTAAATGTTGCAATTTCTCATGCATTACAATTGTTCTTATTTTTATGAATTTATTTATTTTTAATTTAAATAATATTTATATACAGTAAATATGTTCTTTATTTGTATTTTTGCTTAAAATTTTGTAAACTTTTCATTATTCGTGAATATTCATATTATAATGTGATTGTGAAGTTATAAGATTATAATAATTGCAAATTCCTTGAAGATTTGTAACGATCATAGTCTTAATATCATATTGATTTTCAAAAATACAAAAATAAAAATTCTAGGCAAGTCTACCTAAGAGAAATGATGATTTTTAACTAAATAATTTTAATTTAAATTGATAACTTTTAAATTGCTTGTAATATATACTTTTTAACAGCTATAAGTTTACAATCAAACCAAGGGTAGACATAGAATCGTATTATTGAGATGATTAAATTTACAATATTAAAATGAATATTAGAATTACTCATAGAAAAAATATTTACTTATCATTACAATTATAGTATTTTATAATTTATTTATATTGACTTTGCAAGATTATTTTGTTAATAATACCATAAAAAATATATACATATATGATATTTCAATATAAGTGATTATACAATTGATTATTCAATAATACTTATTCTTTTTCATAATATTTATGGTAAAAGAAAATGTTAATACTTCAAATAGTATAACTACTCTTATTTACCAATATTTTATACGATATGATTGAAATACTTATAGCATTAAATATAAGTATTACTTATGATAAAGCTACTAATAAATAAATTGTGTCTATTTGGAATTTATTTAGTAGTTATCACCTTTTATTAATTAAATTCAATTTTACTAATTATAGTGGGGAAAGAAAAAATAGAATAAAAATCATTTATTAAAAGACAGATAATAAAAGCAACTTGAAAAAGTAAATGTGACTATTAAAAATTAAACTCATGACCTTAAGTATAAAGAAACAAACATTTAATCACTTGACTATATTAAAGTTTATAATAATATTTACGCTTAAAAATTTAAATGTAATACTTTCAAAAGAAATTTAATTAATTAATTTTTCCCAAGCCTTAAAGGGCTGAGGCCCCTTCTAGCCTCCCCTTAGGTTTTCCCTTAAGTCATACAACATTCGATTTGCAAATTATAGAATCACAAAGTTTGAAAAATCAGTACCAAAATACTATGGGAGATATAACAAAATGTCATACTATATGGAAACGTATTATTCAACGAGTCAGAAAATTTACATTAATGAAAATCAATTTGCAAGTTATGATCATTCTAAGTTTTACTTAGTTTGAGCAATTAGAAGATGTGTACTAGATCTTATTTTAGATAAAAGTACATCTTATGAGCTTCCCTATAATACAAAGTTTGCAAAAGTCTAACATTGCACATATTAAAATGCATCAAAGCTAAATTAAAAACATATAATAACCATTAACTTCTCCCTTAATAAAGATGCCAAATTAAAACCAAATTAAAGAAACAAGCACTAAAAAATAAAAGTTTAGTTACTTGATTGCTAAATGTTGAAGGTAGAGCTACTTTTGTGCCTTTATCTTGAAGCAAGGGAAATTTGATAAAACTACATCACAAAACTCTGCTTTATTAACCAATTATACTTGAATAAATAAAACTTCTTGAATAGTTGAATAAAAGATTCATGCTAGATGTCTTTATTTTGTCTCTTTGCCTTTCCACTTCGACAACTAGCTTAAGAGGAAACCACATATTCTTTTTCAAATCATCTTTTGTTACAATTTCTATTATGTAGATTCCTTCTTTTCTTTCACCATAGTGTTTCTCATATTCTTAAAATGTTTACTATAACTTTTTATTATTTCCTTGCAAAATTCTCAACCTCTATTGCATCATTTTAATGGTTCCGAAGCATTTTTTTAGTCTATATCTTGAGTTTACATGAGACTTAGTTATTGAAGAGCATTTTGTTATAACCTTAACGATATCCTAAGTTTTATCTTTTCTTGATGTCTAATGGGTAGAGTAAATGAGAGAACAAGAAGTCTTAATGTTTTTCTTAGAGGAACAAAATATTATGAGATAATCATTGTAACATTATTGTTACATTAATATATTGATTCAATCTTGCTCATAATTTTCTATCTTCAGTCTTTCGAGGTTTTCCAAATAAATTTTATATGACTTTTCTTTCTTACTTTACTTGTTATGTCTCTTATAATTATGAATTTTATAATTGGATTTAAATCTTATCCTAGTTAATTGGTGCCAAATGGAAGTTGACAATTTGTGATCTACATACTAAAAGATGGCCACCAAGTATGATATTGAGTAGTTTGATAGTTGCATAAACGTCAGGTTATGATAAGTCCAAATGCAAAGGTCCTAACGCAATTACACTTAAAGAAGGCTTTATATTGGTAGTTGAAGTTGCCGAGGGATGATGAGTGAGTAGAACTTAATGAGAAATCCCTAAGAATGATCTAATTAATTCTTACAAACAATGTTTCATAGTAGGTATTAATAGAGAAGATGATTTCAAGATTGTGAAAGAAATTGGAAAAGTTGTATATGACTATCTCTTGCAAATAGGTTAGCTAGTATTAAAATAAAATATATGCACTTCAAATGAGTGATGGATCATTAGTAACACAACACATTTTGGATTTTATGTCTTTAGTTAGCAATTTAAAAGATATTAATGTTTTGGTTGAGATTGAAGATTGAGCAATGATCCTCTCTATTGCCTTCATTCCACAAATTTAGGAAGACCACAATTTTGGTAAGGATAAAAAAGGTAAAAAGCAATTAGTTGAGCAATGACCACTTAGACAATGAAATGGGATCCACAAGCAATGAAGGTGGAGATAACCAAATTGCTAAAGATTGATAGTCTAATGGCAATGATGATTTTAGAGAGAGATTTGGAGGTTGGGGCATCATTTGTTACCATTGCAAATAGAACAACCACATGGGATAAAAAAAATTAAGCCAAAAAATTAGATGATAAAGGTGAAGCTATTACTAATGTGGCAGTTATTAAAACAAAGTATGGTAAGCTATCACTAGCATCTAATGGTTAGAGGAATTCTAAGGAATTAGACTTTAGATGTGCTTTTCACTTATGCAAAAACATTACTTCCAATCTTGCAAGCTTACTCATAATAGTTTTATATAAATGGGTCACAATTAGGGACTCCAGATTGCTAATGTAGGTAGAGTCCAAGTTAAATTACCAAATCGGTGGACATGCACAATATAGGATATAGGGCATGTATCAGAGTTATCCTATAATGTTTTATGTCTTAACTTAATGGATTATGCTAGTTATGGTAATATCATTAGATCTGAAAGTATGAAGGTGTCCCATAGAAGTCTAGTAGCAATGAAAAGAGTTATGTCAAATAACTAAGGGTGTTCATAGTTTGGTTTGGTTTAGAGGTTGAACTGAATCGAACTACATTTGAAATAGTTCAATTTAAATCCCTAATGAACTGAAATACTTTTAACAGTTTGGTGTTCTAAACTAAACTGCTTAAAATGCAGTTCAATTTTATTTAAATAGCTTTTAAAGACACCTTATTCTAGTTGATAGTATTAATAGCTATTAAAGCTTTTAACAAGATCTTGATGTTCAAATTGAATAAAATTATGTTAAAATGTAAGTCATATAACATTTTTATCATGATAATGTTATATTTTAAGTAATAATAAAGGTACATTTATCTACTTGAGAAATGAGAAACAAAGATGAAGGAAAAGCAGTAGACTATGGATATTAAATGTATAATAAGAGTTGACAAAAATAAAAGGGTAAATAAGGTTAGACAAACATTTTAATAAAGATTAAAGTTAAAAATGTTCCATAGTTTATATTTTTTAATAACAAGTGGTTCAATTTGGCTTTAAGCGGTTTGATTTGGTTTGACCCCTCAAATTGAACCACAAACCATTTAAACCACTCTAAACTAAACCAAAATATAAAAAAACTGTATTTTGTGATTCAATTCGGTTTGATTCAATTTAATAAATAGCCCTACAAATAACTTGTTCCTACTATAAGGGATAGTGATTCTTGGTGGTTATATTAAGTATGTTGATCTTAAGGTAAACAATGCTAGTACTTCTATTGTTGCCTATGACAAGCAAATGTATGTTGTTTATGCAATGGAAAGGGTCATTTTACTTCGCTTGAGTGTTGAATGAAGTCCTAAGGTCAAGAGATTTAAAGGAAGGTAAAGCCTAGTGGATTCAAGAGTCATTGGATGACTCAAAGTATGTTAGACAGGAAGAGTGAAGAGATGTTTGGGTATCAATGATCATTAGTTGGGTATGGTTGTTAGAGTAGAAGGGTAAACTTCATCTGCACATATATAAAATGATGAAGCCTTATTGTTAAATGCAAGTGTTGCTTGAGCATATAAGATAATGTATTGAGTTGTGCAAATTTAAGCTAAGGTAGAGATTTATTGAGTTTGAGTCTTAAATTTACATGAAACTTAGTTATGGAAAAGTAATTAGGCAAAGAAATTGGCAAAGGTCTAAATTTGAGGTTATTGTGCCCTTAGTAATTTCATATTTATATCTTAAGTTATTTCCTATTATATGTCTTAAGGCTTGACTTCCTATGTTTTATATATACGTTATTATGAATACTAGGCAAAGTAAGTGAGAGAGTAAAAAAACCCCAAGAACTTGTTAGTGACATTAAGTGCTCTAAGATTATGACACTCACTATACTATTATGTTATACTATGTGGATTGAATAAGTCTTGCTTAAAGTTTTTCACTCTTTTTTTTTTTTTTACTATTTTCCACATAAATTTAGTCGCTTTTTCTTTGTCCCTTTACTTTTATATCTCTTATTGTTGTATGTTTTATGATTGATAACTAGAGTTCCAAATTTTGTCCCAATAACTTCTATTTTTTTTTCTTGTTTTCTTCTATTTATACCATGCAAAGATATCTCAATTTTAAAAGAAGAATTCAAGGTTTTATTTATCATTCCTTAACCCTTAAATTAAAGGGAATGTTTCTTATTTTGGACTTTAGCTTACCCTGTAAATGAAGGGTCATTACAAGAAGAAGATATCCATCCAAGCTTTCATGCATTGAGAATGTACAATGAAGTATTAATTGTTCACATCCTCTTGCTATTATAGCTAGTTCTACATACATGACTTTGCATTTCATGTAGCCTAACTAAGAGAAACAAGTGAGAGTTACAAGCGAAGAGTGATTGTGAGGTTAGGTAAATGTGAGAAGAACCTAAGTAAATCATGTGAGCAACTATAAAACTAGAGCTTCTTCCTATAATTGTGAGGTTAAAATTACTTTATTGAGATGGAAAAGTGTGTATTTGTACAATGTTTAGTTTTGACAACTTAATATATTCCTTATGGTTAAACTAGTAGAGAAAATTTGCATAAGGTGAAGCCTCTATAATTATGATCTTCTTCTCTTATCCTTGTACATTTCTTTCTATTTATCTAAATATATTTTCAAGAATAGTATATATGAATAATTGAAATCTAACCTTGTTGATCATAAATTTCAAATCATTTTTTGTGCTAAAATGCCCTAAAAATCTTGTAAGATAGATAATTGCCTATTGTGGGAATACTAGGTAGCCTCCTTGACAAGTCTATATCTTTTCCATCCATGTAGATTAAATTGGCTTAATATTCGAGCTTCATTGATCAAACATACTTCTTTGTATTTATCTATGTAAAAAGATAGAATTGTTAAAACATCCTACAAATTCTCTAAGTTGACCTTCATAATATAATGTCAAATCAATTATTCACAAAAACAAAGTCTTGTAAAAGGAGTCTCTTAGTAAGTACCCTTACCTAATGTAAATGTGTTTTGTGATCTTATAATTGAAATTTTTTATGAAAATAACAATCTCTGAATGAACTCATGTTATCTAAAGGCACAATTGATAAATATCAATTTCTAATATGCTTCAAAACAAGGAATCTTGTAAAGGAAATTTCAATTATGAACATAATATTGTGAATAAATACAATGGCTATAACACTAGATAAAAAGAGGGTATCACACTAACTTGATAAAAATAAATTATTTGTTTAGTCAATGTCTTCATATTCGAAACCTTAACAATATGAGATATTTATATAAGTAGGGTCAAATATAAGCCTTGTGATCTTAATTTAATCTAACATTTTTTATTTAATCACTTAAAAGAAGAAAAATTAATAAAATAGGACATTACTATGTTAATACCCTATTTAAAAGAAAACAAAAAAAATGATAATAACAAAAAATAACAACTAACATAATATAAATTTTTTTTAATAATTAAATATAAAAATCATCAAGCTATGTGGGTTGATGATGCTGACATAAACTCTTACTTATGTATTAGTGGTTTCCATCAAATTTCTTTTAGATGAGCAAAATAAGTTTTAGCTACACATTTCTATAGGCACCAAAAGCTACAAACGAATCTCTACTACAATCACTTATAACCAATCTACCTCAAGTAGCTCTTCTATTTATCATACTTAATAGCCATCAAGCATATTTGGTTAAAAAAAAAAAACACTAATTAACATTACTCTCCTTCTTACTAGTTTTTACCAAAGTCCAATTAAAAGAACACTTTTTAATTTTCTTTTTCTAATGAAGAATGCACATGATAAGAAGAAAGAAAATGGAAAAAATTAATGTGCAATTAAACAAAGAAGATGGTGATATATAGAGTTTTCTCTTTGTGAGTTAGTCCTCTCTTCCAGCTCTACTACTAGGGATTCGATCTTCTACACCAGTCATTCCACTAATCCAATAGCAAAGAAAAGTTACAAACACTAATAGTTCTTACTTTGCCTTTCTAGCCTGCCACTCAGCTAAACATAGACTACAAGACTTTTGTAACCTTACTTTCTAAGCTAATCCTCACATAAAAAGTAAAGAGAGGTTATATAATAATGAGAAAATATGAATTATTTAGTTTAAGCTCAAAATAAAGAATTGTAAAAGTAGTTTGCAATGTCTGTCAAAGTATCTGTAAAATTGCTCAGTAATCTTTTGTAAATGCGAAAGAAAGCTTTAGAAAATTGTTGCTGTTTTCTTATATATTGAACTTGAAATCTGAGTTTATATATTTGCTTCTTGTATTGTTCTTCTTGATAGAAAACTTCAAAACATACATAAAATCTTCTATCAACTACTTTGTTGCACAAATAAAATTAATATCCCTATATTTGTAAGATTTGAAAATCTTATCTAAAAATTGAAACTTTGAATTCCTTGATCATATAACTGGTTTTGCTAGTGATCTTCATATATTGTTGATATTTATCTTCATCTAAATCTTTAACAACCTTATATAGATAAACTTCAATTTGAAAATCAAAGATCCCTTTTTATGCGGATAAGCTTCAGTTGATAAACCATATTTTTTATACTTATCCTTATCTTATTCTTCATTGGTTAATATTTATGTCAAGATAAAATAAATCTTTAAATATCTTGATCAGATAACTTTTTAACATCTTGATAAAACAAATTTTATAACTCTTTAAAAGAGAACTTTACTACAACTATTAAAAACTTCCTTGAAAGCTCGTGAAATAGACTTTAAAGAAAATCCCCATGGATTATTAATCCTCCTTATGTGGAACAAATTAAATGCATTACCTAAATACACTTAGTTAGTGGAGTTAGGACTTCAGATAGATCCAACTTGTATTGAAGATAGATAAGAACTGTATGAGCATACATTTTGTGAACCGAAGAATCAAACTATTTGTTTAAGTATCTATTAAAACGTCTAACAGATTGTCTTGTTAACTATTAAATGAAATGTATGTAAACCATTGTCTACTTAAGTGTCCATGAGAATGAATACTTTTGTTCTACACACTTAAAACAGATTCATTAATATCTTATAACCTTTTTGTTATCATTAAAACTTATTTAAGAACATTCAACATTCTCCTCCTTTTTGATAATAACAAAACCTTTCTCCAATGATAAACTTACATAATAGATTAAACATTTGTGAGACGAGTTTATCACTAACTTTTCCTTCTCCCCGTTTTTGTTGTCAGACAAGCAGTACATATTACTCCCATTCAACATTTGATATAAATTGATAAACCATTAAAGGAACAAAATTAACAAAAGCATAAACATTATTAAAAAGATAAACTAAACAGATCAGTAATTAGAAACAATGAGTAGCATGAGTCTTTAAAACTAAAATAGATAACAAACATCAATTCAAAATGAATTAATTTTTCTTTTTCTTTGGAGGCTTGACAACTTTTCTGGCAATTGTCTTGACCCTTTTGCCAGGTCGTTTTAGAACTGGTTCTACTTCATATTGCTTTTTAATAGCTTTAAGATTGTTTTCAGTAGGAGCAGGAGCTAGCTATGGTTTTGATAGTTTAATAAGAGTAGGTGGTTGAACAAATTATTCAGTAGGGGGTTTAGATTATGTGCTTTAGACTAGTTTAGGAATAGGTTTAAGAGTAAGTTCTTGAATAGCTTCAAGTGTAGAATCAATCTTAGGATTTATTGTAGCAGTTTCTTACTCAGCTTGATCCAAAATCTTAGTCCCACCACTTTAAGGAACACCTTGCTGTGCATATGGAGTATCCATGCTATGTTCATGACTGGAACAATGTCTCCAGCCTTAATATTAAGATTTTGTTGATCTTCTTAAATAGGAGTCTTTGGAGAACTTTGTCTAATCCTAGTGGGAATTGTCGATCAGATTTTTCTGCACTAAGTTTGGCAGTCATTGACTCCATCATAGATTTCATCTCCATAAAATTTTTCTTCACAAAATTCTCCAAATCTTAAATCCTACTTTTTAGATTAATAACCTCATTACTAATCCCAACTTCAAAATCATTTTTCTTAAGAATAAGAGATTTTGAAATTATCTCTTTTGAACTATCTGTAAAACTGTTCGATCCAACTACATATTCATCCTTTATCTCCATATTTCCCTTGTTAAACTTCCTCTTCATCCTTCTTTCTTTTTTACTAACTTTCTCCTTTCCTTTCTTTTTCTTACTCTTTTTCAAAAGTTCCTTCTCATCATTTTTCTTTCTCTCTTTACAAGTTGCTCCTCTTTGCACATTAAACACTCATTCAAGGATATCTATTTTTGAATACCTATAATCTAAATACACAGCACAATCTCTAGAAAACCAAACCTTTTTCCAAACATGTATATTCATACGATGGAAGATCCCTTCAGTAATTTTCTTAATGGGAATTTTACTATAATCCTCCTTAGGAAACCTTATCCTCTTCTCTTTTAAGAGCAACATAATCAAATTTCCATGTAGTCTTTTTCCTTTGTTTTCAAAATTTTCAAGATTTTATCAACCACATCCACACTCTTTCCTTTTTCTTATTCCTAAGATAATTTTTACTTCATCCACATAGATATATGTTCTGCTTCCAATTCTTGGCAAAACACACAAACTAACCACTTTGTGTAACATCCTAACTAGCAAAGAGAATTGAATAACAAGCATATCTCTTTGTGATTCGATCTTAAAACCATCATTCAAATATAGAAACAACTCTAACCTATTCATGTTCAATAAATCTCCGCCATCACTTTCATTCTTGAGTCCTAAACGATGAATTAAGTCATTCTTACTAATCTCAACATTCTAACCACACACATTTGACTTTAACTTACTTTCCTTCTTGAATCTAGGTTTTCATAAAAATTAGCAATTACTTCTCCGAACACAGAACACCTCAAATTACATAGTTTCCGACAACCAATTCTAACTAGCATCTCATCAACATAGGAACCATTCTTAATCAAAAACTCAAAATCTAGAGACATACAATCTATAACTTTTCTTTTCAATAGTATAAGCTTCCAAGAAAACTAATGTTTAGGGTTTACCTTTTTCTTTCTTTTTAGAATTTCTATAAAAACTTCTTATTCACTCTCAAAATCACTATTTATGGCAATCTCCTTCTAAATTGTTGTCATCGTGTTTTCCCGTCTCTATTAAGGATCCTTGTTCCTCTCTATGTATGGTTTCTTAAGATTTTTCGTAACTAGAGTGTAACAACATGGATGATTCTTCATCTTGAATCTCGATGGTGGTTTTATTTTTCTTTTTAGCTAGAGAGAGCGTTGTGGAAGTTCTAGTAGATTTTTGTGGTGCTATGGCTATAGACAAAAGTTAGGGTTTTAGAGTGTTTAGAGTAATAGAGACAGGGAATTTTGAAGCTTTAATATTTGAAAAGGTGTTTTTAAAAAGTAGTTGCTACATGTGGGTTAAAATAATGGTTAGGAAGATGTGAAACCTCTTTCTTTTATTTTAGCTTATCCAAAACAATAGAATTTATTATTATTATTATTATTATTATTATTATTATAAAGGAAAGCACATACCTTTTCATTTCTAATAAATTCAAATCTATTTTTATCCAAAGGTTTTGTAAAAACATCAACCAATTGAAATTCAATATTAACAAAATCAAGATTAATATCTCTGTTATTAACATGATCTTATAAAGTGATGCCTTACTTCAATATGTTTAAATCTATAATGATGAACTAGATTTTTTATAAGATTAATAACATTTGTATTATCACATTTTATTGGAATATTTTTACACACAAAACCATAGTCACATAATTGTTGTTTAATCCATAGAACATGAGCACAATAATTCCTAATTGGAACATATTCTACTTCAACTATTGATAGGTGATGGGTGTCGAATCCAACAAAAATAAAAACCTACTCCTAGACAAGTATATGATTTGCGTATAGTAGTGAGTAGGGTCATATCCACAGGGATTGGTTAAATATATTTCTATTCAAAGATAATAAAGAGGAAAAGAAAAATGGGGGGTTTTTGTTTGTGAATCAAAATAATATTGAAACAAGATAATAAAATCGAATATTGATAAAAGCCTAGCCAAAGGAATCAAGATAGTTTAATTCTAAGAATTGATCATCGATGCAAATGTTTTCTATTCTTATTTCTAGATAAACTGGTTATGGTTATTAACAAGCTCTAACAACCTATCTCTCCTTACTTCCTCGATAATCAAAACAAGCTCTTTGATTATTTCTCTTATCGATTAGACAACCCTAAACAAGCTCTTAGGATTTAATATATCAATAGCATTAAAAACAAGAGAGACCACCAATTCATGCCAATAGATTATAAGATAACCTATTTAAACAAGATCATACATCTCCATAACATGAATTCGATCATCTATTTTATAATCAAACATGTTATTGTGTCACCGAGACTAGAACTATCAAACAATTACGGATTTGACGTGCTAGTTGACAATATATTAACTTGCTAATTGAGTAGAAGAGCTCTAATTCATACCAATCAACAAAGATAATATTGACAAGACTTCCAGAAGATATATAAATATCTAAAAACAAAGAATAGATTAAAGACAACTCAGTTAGATCTCACAATTCGTGAAGAATTAAACTTCAATGATCCTTTGGCTAGAAAATCTACTTAACTACACATGTTCATCATCAAAACGAAAATTAAAAGTAAAAACATGATAAGCCTCTGTTCTCGGTTTCCTTGCTCTGCCTCTTTCCTTCCTTCTTATCTCCAAGATGATAAAACTCCCTAGGGTTAGTTCTATTTATATTGTTAAGGGAATGGCAGATGATCTTTTGCTAGCAAGATACGAAAATATCTTTCCTTTTTTATGTAAATCTCGAGAAGTGAATAATCGTCCGCGTGGCACGCCCTACAACACGGCCGTGGGTCAAGTCGTGCCTTCCTCTGTGTATAATTCACATATCATCTTCCGTGTTCAATGTGTGCCACGGCTTCCACCACGGCCAGATCCCAAACCGTGCCATCCTCTGGTTGATGTTCCACAATTTCTCATACTTGTTTAGTATATGGCACGGCTTCCATCACAGCTTCCACCACGGTTTCCACCACGGCTTCTACCACGGCCGTATCACAAGCCGTGTCTCCTTCTAGACAGATACACGGCCGTGTACTTCAATCGTGTATGTTCCTGTTGATTCAAAACCAAGTACACGGTCGTGTACTTCAACTACACGCCCATGTACTTTCCTCCGGCAGTGTAAATCCTTGTCTTTGATCCAAGTTGTAGATGACTTCTCTGATTTACTTGAATTAGCACCCTTGACTCCATTTAACCTGATTTATCACCATAATGGAATTAAGTACCATTTCCTTATGATTTCTATAAAATCAATAATAAATTAACACAATTCATACTATAAAGATTGAGTATAAAATGGCTCTATCAAATTCCCCCACACTTAAATTCTTGCTTGTCCTCAAGCAATTGAATCAAATCAATTGAGAAATTCGTCATAGATTATAGGATCTTTCTTTTCATCATTTCAAGCATTTATTCATTTGTAATTCATGACTTGTAATTTTAATGTCTACTACTTCAACCAAACTGGTTTCATGTGATCAAATTACCATGGACAAAATTTAATAGCTAATCTAAACAAAACAAACTTTAATCCTCATGTTTAGCAAAAGAATTTTTATTCCAAAAGTAAATACTTAATCCAATAAGGAAAAACACCCAATTAAACTTCATTGGATATTAGCAAGTATATAATCCTTGCAACATAAAATAAAAGCATATGGTATCAACTCTTTGCTAGATATTTTCCCTTTTTATTATAAGTCTTGTTTTATTCAATGAATGTTTACATTCATGTTCTTTTGATTTAATCAAGCATCTATTTTGACGGGTTTTTGCCCGCTTCTTTTCATGAACTTTCACCTTTTTCGCCCTTATCGTTATAGTGAGTTCATTGACTCAGCACATCCCGAGCTCGTCACTCAAGTGACCGGGTTTTGAGATACCCCTACGGACTCTTCCTCACTCTAACATTTAAGTTTGAATACTCTTAACTCAATTACTTGAATCATTGGAGTAATGGCTATGCTTGATATTTTTTTTTTTTTTACAACAACTTCAAAGAGTATACAGTAGCTAATATAATCTAGAAGTAAACTTGTTTATTTTTCACTTAGGGACTCGACTTACTCTTAGACTTCCAATTCTAAAGCTAAATACAAGGTAAATTTGTTTCTTAAAGATTTCACTACTTAATTTTAACCAAGTATTCTAATCACAGCAGTAGGTGAGTAAAGCATTTGAACAAGTCAATTTCATATTTTGTAGATGCTTATTACAACATTTAGTACGATCTCCAGATTTCATGATAATTTTGAAAAAAATTGGCTTAAAATTGCTTAAGGACAAACATTCAGAGTATAAGTCAATTCTCTATTCTCTATATTTTATTATCCTTTCCCCCACACTTAGCTTGAACAGTGTCCTCACCGTTCCTAATTCAACACAATTAAAGAGGAATTAACAACACAAGGAACATTAGAGGATAAGAGAAAGGGAATACTGGTACTTCCCTGGTATGAAGTGTAGAGTAATTGGAGTTCTCCCCTTAAGCACTAGAGAGTGTCATCTGATGATATATACCCTTGCTGCAGCTAATCAAAAGAAAAAATCAAAACAACACTAGAATAGAAACAAAACTAAAATTGTTTTTTTTTTTTTTTGACATGGGTTGCCTCCCATGAAGCGCCTTTCTTTAACGTCTTTGGCTAGACATTCCTGGCTAGATGTTCGGGTAAGGGTTTTGATTCCAGCTTTGGTGCCTATGGTGATGGGTCAATAACATCCGCAACAAAGACAGGAGAGATATTGCTAGGATGTTTCATGGCATCATAAATGTTAAATTTAATCATTTCACCATCAAATTCCATAGTGAGGGTACCATCATTTACATCAATTTTCGTCTTGGATGTCTTAAGGAATGGTCGCCCTAATAATATCAGTGATGAATTATGAGAATCATTATCTTCCATGTCAAGCACATAAAAATCAGCAGGAAAAACCAACCCATTAACTTGAACTAAAACATCTTCTAGAACTCCCTCAGGATAAACATTGGACCTATCAGCAAGTTGAACAATAACACATGTTTCCTTCAAGGGACCAACATTCAAACGTTGATAAACAGACAAAGGCATGACATTGATCGAAGCTCCTAAATCACACATGGCTTTAGCGATTCCAAGATTACCTATTTTGCAAGGAATGGTAAACATACCTGGGTCCTTACATTTAGGAGGAAGCTTCTTCTGAATAATAGCTGAAACATTTTCACTCACACTAATCCTTTCATTACCTTTCAGCTTCCTTTTGTTAGTGCACAATTCTTTGAGAAATTTAGCATAGCGAGGTATTTGCTTAATGGCATCAAGCAAAGGAATATTTATCTCAACTTTTTGAAAAGTTTCCAGAATCTCTTTTTCTTCCGCTTCATTCTTGGATTTCGCTAATCTGGAAGGGAAAAGAGGTGGTGTCAACATGACCTTTGATGGCTCAACTAGAGGCCCTCTAATCCGGTTGTCCTGCTGGCTCGGAGTTGAAATTTCTTTCTTAGTCTCTTCATCAAGATTAGATGGGTGTCCTTTCTTATTTGATCCCTACAATTCTGTTCCACTTCTCAAGGTAATTGCATTAACGCTTTGCTTCGGATTTGTAATAGTTTGAGAAGGTAACTTACCTTGAGTTTCTAACCTGTTTACAGCAAAAGCAAGTTGGCTTACCTGGTTCTCCAAGTTTCGAATGCTCTACTTTGTTTCCTCTTGAAATTGTTTTGTATTAACAGCAAGAGATTTAACAATTTCCTCAAGAGACATACCTGAAGTGGAAGGAGCTTGGGGTACTTGGTTTAATGGCTTAGGCTGGAATTGTTGGAAGTTTTGTGGTTTATTGCCATATCTGAAGTTAGGATGATCCCTTCATCCAGGATTATAAGTATTCGAGTAGGGATCATATTTCCTTTGTGGCTATCCTGGGAATCCTCCTACAGCATTGGCATGCTCATGATTGTCATCTTGCAATGAGGGACACATGTCGGTAGGATGATTAGGAGCAGCACAAATTCCACAAGCCTTCACCTGTTGTGTATTTCCAAGAGCTACCTACTGCACAAGGGAGGTCAGGTTAGAAATTTGATGTTCAAGGTTAGAAACACTTACCTCATTTACCTTCCTTGAAGATGTATCATGCCTATACCCAAATTGTTGCGAATTAGCAGCCATAATGGAGATCAATTCCCTAGCTTGACCAGGGGTTTTGTTTACTATGACGCCTCCACTTGCAGCATCCATCATCTTCCTTTCCATCGGAAGTAGGCCTTCATAGAAGTATTGGATGAGAAGTTGTTCAGATATCCCATGTTGTGGACAGCTTGCACAAAGTTTCTTGAACCTCTCCCAATACTCATGAAGAGTCTCGATGTTCGTCTGTTTGATACCACAAATTTCTCTTCTTATACCAGCAGCTCTAAACGCGGGGAAAAATTTGTCCAAGAAGAGCCTCACCATATCTATCCAAGTGGTTATAGAACCTGGAGGCAAATAAAATAACCAATCTTTAGCTTTAGTACTTAAAGAGAATGGAAAAGCACGTAACTTGATTTGATCGTCGGTTATTCCTTACGGCCTCATACTAGAACACACTATATGAAACTCTTTCAAATGTTTATGAGGATCTTCATTCTCAAGACCATGAAAGGTGGGTAGCAGATGTATCAAACCAGATTTCAACTCAAATTCAATAGCCAATTCAGGGTAATGAATACAAAGTGGTTGTTGATTCACATCCGGTGCAGCCAATTCTCTTAATGTTCTCTCAGGATTTGCCATATCGTCTTCTTTTTCAGAATCAATGGATGAAACAAACAAATCCGATGCCAAGTTCAGTCCAGGGGGTGATCTAGCTTCTCTTCGCAACCTCTTAAGAGTCTTCTCAATCTCTGGATTATAAGTGAGTGCACCTGTATGAGAAGAACGAGTCATACAAGAATAGAAATAAATTTGACACCAATCCCCGGCAACGGCGCCAAAATTTGATGGGTGTCGAATCCAACAAAAATAAAAACCTACTCCTAGACAAGTATATGATTTGCGTATAGTAGTGAGTAAGGTCGTATCCACATGGATTGGTTAAATATATTTCTATTCAAAAAGAATAAAGAGGAAAAGAAAAATGGGGGGGTTTTGTTTGTGAATGAAAATAATATTGAAACAAGATAATAAAATCGAATATTGATAAAAGCCTAGCCAAAGGAATCAAGATAGTTTAATTCTAGGAATTGATCATCGATGCAAATGTTTTCTATTCTTATTTCTAGATAAACTGGTTATGTTTATTAACAAGCTCTAACAACCTATCTCTACTTACTTCCTTGATAATCAAAACAAGCTCTTTGATTATTTCTCTTATCGATTAGACAACCCTAAACAAGCTCTTAGGATTTAATCTATCAATAGCATTAAAAACAAGAGAGACCACCAATTCATGCCAGTAGATTATAAGATAACCTATTTAAACAAGATCATACATCTCCATAACATGAATTCGATCATCTATTTTATAATCAAACATGTTATTATGTCACCAAGACTAGAACTATCAAACAATTACGGATTTGACGTGCTAGTTGACAATATATTAACTTGCTAATTGAGTAGAAGAGCTCTAATTCATACCAATCAACAAAGATAATATTGACAAGACTTCCAGAAGATATATAAATATCTAAAAACAAAGAATAGATTAAAGACAACTCAGTTAGATCTCACAATTCGTGAAGAATTAAACTTCAATGATCCTTTAGCTAGAAAATCTGCTTAACTACACATGTTCATCATCAAAATGAAAATTAAAAGTAAAAACATGATAAGCCTCTGTTCCCAGTTTCCTTGCTCTGCCTCTTTCCTTCCTTCTTGTCTCCAAGATGATAAAACTCCCTAAGGTTCGTTCTATTTATATTGTTAAGGGAATGGCAAATGATCTTTTGCTAGCAAGATACGAAAATATCTTTCCTTTTTTATGTAAATCTCGAGAAGTGAATAATCGTCCGCCTGGCACGCCCTACAACATGGCCGTGGGTCAAGTCGTGCCTTCCTCTGTGTATAATTCACATATCATCTTCCATGTTCAGTGTGTGCCACGGCTTCCACCACGACCAGATCCCAAACCGTGCCGTCCTCTGGTTGATGTTCCACAATTTCTCATACTTGTTTAGTATATGGCACGGCTTCCATCACAGCTTCCACTACGGCTTCTACCACAGCCGTATCACAAGTCGTGTCTCCTTCTAGACAGATACACGGCCGTGTACTTCAACCGTGTATTTTCCTGTTGATTCAAAACCAAGTACATGGCCGTGTACTTCAACTACACGCCCATGTACTTTCCTCCGGCGGTGTAAATCCTTGTATTTGATCCAAGTTGTAGATGACTTCTCTAATTTACTTGAATTAGCACCCTTGACTCCATTTAACCTGATTTATCACCATAATGGAATTAAGTACCATTTCCTTATGATTTCTATAAAATCAATAATAAATTAACACAATTCATACTATAAAGATTGAGTATAAAATGGCTCTATCAATAAGGTAATAGAATTTTGTTTCTTAGATGACTAAGTTACAAACTTGTCCCCTAAAAATTGGCAAGTACCTAAAGTACTTTTTCTATCAATCTTACAGCCTGCATAATCAACATCTAAATATCCCATTAAATCAATATTCTAATTTTGTAGTGAAAGATATATATTTAAAGATTCTTTTTATAGTTGTTAAATGTGTTTCTATTGGATTTGTTTGAAATCTAGCGCACACACAAACAAAAAACAATATATCTTATCTAAATGCAGTTAAATATAACAAAGATCAAATTAAACTTCTATAAAGTTTTTCATGTACCTTTTTACCAAAGATGTCAGGATCTAACTTTATTGAAGTTGATATAAAAGTAGTAGCTCCTTTAACATTTTCAAATCTAAATTTTTTTAGCATTTGCTTAGCATACTTTTCTTGGCAAATAAATATTCTTTGAGAAGTTTACTTAATTTGCAATCTACGAAAGAAGTTTAGCTCTCCCATTAAGGACATCTTAAATTTAGCTTACATTAACTTTGAAAATTCCTTACAATATACTTCATTAGTTGAACAAAAAATAACATCATCTTCATAAATCTATATTACCAAAATATTTTTGTCGAAATGTTTAATGAAAAGAGTTGTGCCAACTTTTTCTCTTGAAAAATTGTTTTTTATTAAAAAAATCACTTAACCTTTCATACCAAGCTTAAGGAACCTGTTTTAAACCATAAAGAGCTTTTTTGTAATTTAAAAACATAGTCTTCCTTTGATGGATCTTCAAATCCTAGGGGTTGTTCTATAAATACTTCTTCTTTTATATATCCATTTTAAAAAAGCACTTTTTGTGTTCATTTGAAACAATTCAAAGTCTTTGTAACAAGCATAACCTAATAATAATCTAATAGCTTCTATTCTAGCAACAAGAGCATAAGTTTCATCGAAATCAATACCTTCTTCTTGTAAATATCCTTTAGTTATAAACCTTGCTTTATTTCTATCTTACCTTATTCATCAAGTTTATTTTTGAAAACCTACTTTGTTCTAATAACAAATTTTTCCTTTAGTCTTAAAACTAATGTCTACACCTAATTTCTTTGGAATTATGCTATTCTTCTTGCATGGCATTAATCCAGTTATTACTTGTCAAAGCATCATTTACATTGTTAGGTTTAATTTCTAATAATAAAACAAATTGGTTTTCAATATCTTGTAACTTTGATCTAGTTTTAATTCCAGAATCTATTTTGCTAAGCATCTATTCTGGTGGATGATATGACTTAAATCTCCAAGGTTTAGATTCAGTAGTACCTTCAAGTAAACTATCTAAGTGATTGCTTAACATACCTTCTATAGAAGTGTCTATTGGACCATCTACTCGACTGTCTGACCAACCTTCTTCTTTAGGCACAATTGAACCTTCTTCTTTAGGCACAATTGAACCTTCTATTTTAGGCTCCATAAGTACTCCAGTCATATCTTATAAACCTTGTTGATGATTAAATATTCATCTTTATTCTTTTTATTTATAACATCATTATTATCATCCATGATTAGGTTACTAATAAACTTGACATTTATAGATTCTTCCACTATTCTAGTTACTTGATTAAAAATACGAAAAGCTTTACTAGTCGTCGTTACTTGACATTTAGCAACTCTTTCATCAAATTTACCAAGATTCCATCCAAATTTCATGATGAAGCATTTAGTTCCAAATATGTGAAAATATGACATATTCAGCTTCCTACCTTTGTACATTTCATAGGCCATTTTATACATTAAAGGTCTCACATAAATACGATTAGAAATATAACAAGATATAGATATTGCTTTAGCCCATAAATATTTAGGTACATTACTTTCATTTAGCATGCTTCATACCATTTCTTGTAAAACTCTATTTTTCCTTTCTACTACTCCATTTTGCTGTGGAGTATATGGAGCAAAAAACTTATGTTTTATTCCATTTTTCTCACAAAACTTGATAAAACTTTCATTTTCAAATTCTTTACCATGATCAATTCTTAAACTTACGATTAAAAAACCCTTTTCATTTTGAACTCATTTTGAAAAAGTTTCAAAAGCATCAAATGTATCACTCTTTTTTCTAAGAAATAAAACCTATGTAAAATGTGAAAAGTCATCAACTATTACTAAACCATATTTATTACCTCCTAAATTGAAGGTTCTTGTTGGACCAAAAAGATCAAGATGTAGAAGTTTTAAAGGTCTTTTTGTAAAAATAAAATTTTTAGACTTATGAGAAACTAAAACCATTTTATTTTTCAAACAAGTACCATATATAATATCTTTAAAAGAATAAATTTTTGGTAAACCAATAATAAGTTTGTTTTTCAAAAGTTTTTCTAGTTATAAAAAATTAGCATGTCCAAGTTTTTTTGTGCTAAGCAAAGCAGTTATCATTTAAAACATCTTTCAACATCTACTCTTGTTGGTTCAACCATGTAAATATTTCTTTTTCAAAAACCTTCAAACAGTTTTTCTCCATTTTGATCAAAAGTTTCTACTTTGTCTTTTCTAAAAATTATTTTGTAACCTTTGTCACAGAGTTGACTAATACTTAAGAGATTGTGTTTTAGACCTCTTACCAAAAAGACATTTTCAATTATATTAGAGGGAAAGCTTACTATACCAATTGCTATTATTTTTTCTTTATTGTCATCATCAAACTTGACATAACCTCCATTTTTCCATTCTTGGTTTGTGAACAACGAAACTTCTCCTAACATGTGTCATGAGCACCCACTATCTAGATACCACAATTCTTTTAGCTTTGTTTCATGTTCCTACATTTACAAAAGAAATTATTAAACCTTTTTAGAAACTCATACTAGCTTAGGTTCACCATAATTCAAGCTCATGTTGTTTTGATTTTTTATTTTATTGTTAACTAAGCTTATTATTTTTATATTAACAAAATATTTCCATGTGTCCATACTTATTGCAAAAGTAACACGCATAAGTGCTAGATCTTACTGGTCTTCTCTAATATTGATATGGCTTCAATTGATATTGATATGAGCTTACCATTCATGAATGATAATTAAATGATCTGGTATAGCCTCAATAATACCTTCTATAATTGCTTCTATAGTTCTGTTTGTACATCTATTTGTAGTTCTATTTATATATCTATCAAAGATACTTTCTAATATTCTTTTTATTTTGTGTAACTGACTTATTTTCTTTCATATTTTTACTTTTATTTTCCTTCTTACTTGTATCAACATTATATTTAGTGACTGGATCTTTTCCTTTAACAAAAACAATTTTCTTAGCTTGCATGAGGACTCAGCCTTATTATATCCCAATACTTTTTTTTAGTTACTCATTCTTTAAGATGATATTAACTTTTGTAGTTTTTCATTACTTTTAGGAAACTTAGTAAACATAAAACTTAGATCTTTTGAAACTTCATTGATTCTTACATTAAGCTCCTTAATTTCGTTTCTTAAGGTATTATTTTTATTTGTTAACATATCTTGTGCTTCTCATAAGCTTTTATTATCCATATGTAAAACTTTCGTGTCATTTTTAAGAATATTATTTTCATCAAACAACAACACGTCAGTCTGACATACAACTTCTTTTTCATTTTTTAAAGATTCAATCTTTTCATTTTCCTTAGATAGAGCCTTTAATAGTTGTTTAACTTGTTTTTTAAAGCTATCAGGCACATCACTCTCAAATTTAAAAGATACTTAGATAAAGCCATGAAGCAAAGATTTGCCTCCTCTTCATTATCTGATCTAGCATCCGATTCAATGCATGACTCATCAAGATCACTCTATGTTGCCATTAAGGCTTTTTGTTTCTTCTTATATTTCTCCATCTTTTTTATCTACATAGGACATTCATGCTTGATATGTCATAGCTTTTTGCATTCGAAGCAAACTATTTTTTTTTTCTTTTTTCAACCCCTTCCTATATTTGTTTTTAACTACAAGCAAGAATGACGAGCAAGTAAGTGTGATAAGAATGGGAACTTAGTGAGACATTATATGGATAAGACGAGAATAGAACATTATTATAATGTGGAGAAAGAGTGATGAAAAGTTTTGAATATTTGTAATTTGAGGTTTTATTAGTTAAATTGAAGTTATAGAGATAATTGTTATCTTAAGATTTTGTTGTTATTAAATAATGAGATTTAGAATGACTCATATAAGAATCATTTATTTAATTGAATTTATAGTAGTATGATGGTTAATATAAATGATTAGGTTTTGAAGTATTATGGAATTTTAGAGCCTTAGCGTGTCGCTTTGAAGTAGTGACACGTGGCGAGCTATGATACTCTAAGTTCTAAGGATTACACCTTAAATGCTATAGACTTTTTTACTTTCTCTTGATCATTCATATGTTTCAATTTCGATTCATATGCTTGAAGCTTTTTCACGAAGTTAACTCAAGGTTAGTTTGTCTAAGTCATGAGCTTCTTCACTTACATTTGTCTTTGAATCCCCTGAACTTAGCAAAATTCGCAAGATTTTCTTTACAAGCAAACTGTCATCAAACTTTTTACCAAGCAAAGCAAGTTCATTAGTAATCAAAATAAATATATTAGATACAATTGTGATTATATTTTCAACCATTGATTAACTCTTGTAAACAGAAGAGTCACTACTCTGATACAAAATGTAGATCCCAAAATGGCAAACAAGTAGAGAGGGTGTGAATTGTTTATTCAAAACTTTTTAACAAAGTCTAATTAAAAGAAAACTTTTTAATTTTCTTTTTCTGATGAAGAATGCACATAATAGGCAAAAAGAAAATGAAAAAAATTAATTGCAATAAAATAAAAACGACTGTGATACATAGAGTTTCCTCCTGGTGAGTTAATCCTCTCTTCCAACTCTATTATTAGGGATCCGGTCTTCCACACCATTTGTTCCACTAATCCAATAGCAAAGAAAAGTTATAAACACCAATAGCTCTTGCTCTATCTTTCTAGCTTATCAATCGACTAAACATAGACCATAAAACTTTTGTAACCTCACTTTCTAAGCTAATCCTCACACAAAAAGTAAAGAAAGTTTATACAAGAAAGAGAAAATATGAATTCTCTAGTTTAAGCTCGAAATAAAGAATTGTAAAAGTAGTTTGTAGTGTTTGTAAAATTACCTAGTAATCTTTTGTAAGTATGAAAGAAAGCTTTATGGGATTTGAAAATCTTATCCTATATTTATGGGATTTGAAAATCTTATCTAAAAATTCAAACTTTAAACTCCTTGACTATATAACTAGTTTTGCTTGTGATATTCAGATATTGTTGATATTTATCTTCATTTAAATCTTTAACAACCTCGTAGAGATTAACTTCAATTTGAAAATAAAAAAACCCCTCTTCATGTGGATATGCTTCAACTAATAAACCATATTTTTTATGCTTCTCCTTATCTTATTCTTCATTGGTTAATATTTATGTCGAGATAGAATAAATCTTTAAATATATTGATCTGATAATTTCCAACAGCTTGTTAAAACAAATTTTAAAAATCTTTAAAAGAGAACTTTGTTGTAACTATTAAAACTTCCTTGAAAGCTCATGAAATAGAATTTAAAGAAAATCCACATGGATTATTAATTCTCCATGTGTGGAATGAATTTAGTGCATTACCTAATACATTTAATTAGTGGAGCAAGGGCTTTAAATAAAACCAACTTGTATTGAAGACAAATAAAAATTGTATGAGCATATATTCCATGAACCAAAGTATCAAACTGTTTGTTTAAGTGTCTACTAAAACATCTAATGAATTGTGTTATTAACTATTAGATAAAGTGTCTGTAAACCACCGTCTACTTAAGTTTATGTGAGAATGAATATTTTTGTTCTACATACTTAAAATAGATTCATTAGATATCTTACGACCTTTTTGTTATTATCAAAACTTATTTAAGAGAACTCAACATTAGATAAAAGTCCTTTACTAAAACTTATTAATACCATTACACTAGAAAATAACAATATACATCAAACAATAAAGATGAGGTTGAAATTGAAAAAGGATATAACATTAATATAAAATTAATGCCCTTTAAACTATTATTATTAATATTAAAGGCCCACATAGGGCATTGATTGCAAACTATAACCAAACACAAAGACTTCACTTAATCTAATAACCAAACTACCTTATGTTAGTCAAATACGAAAAACTAACCAAATAGATGGAAAGTGATGTTAACCTATATTGCTCCACTAGATCTAATGAATCCAAATGCCAAAGTAGATAAGAATAGAGAGAAAATAATGGTAGAGATAAAGAGAGTAAGGGGTAGCCAACTAGGTAGCAACTCTTAGGTATTTTTTAGGAAAAATAGAATCTATATAGAGATGAGAGAAAAATCTAAGAGAGAAAGTTAGCTACATGATTAATTTTTTCTATCTTCAAGGTGCTCCAATCCTTTTTGTTTTTTTCAATCACATGTTCTCATATGTGCATTTAGGTCACCAAGATACTATTGCAATTACTCATATCTTTTATTAGTACGTAAAAGTTAGTGCCTAAGAGTAGTTGTTCACTAAACTAGACATTGTTAATGCAAAATAAAAGGGAAAATTACACTTCCACCTCCAAACTATTGGTTGCGTGTGAGTATACCATTCAAAACTTGCTATTACCTTTTGAAATTATTTAGAAAAAAATTATCTTCCTAAGTCAACAAAAGACTTCAAAATCATCGCTAATGAAGCAATATTTAGCAATGGTTTGAAAGCTTAAACAATGCAGGATAAGACACCTTTATAAAAGTTTTTGAGAGGTAAAAAAATGTTTATGAAGCTTAGAGAATATGCATGCATGAAACTAATAATCTTGGGGTGAAATTGCAATTATCCTAAAAAAATACAAAGATTTCCTCTTTAACCACCAACACTAACTACTACTTGTTATGATTCCCACCGATGATGGCTAGTATGGCATTCAACTCTTCCTTTCTTCTCCTTCTTTTATTTAACTTTTCTTTTCTAACTATATATTACCATAAGTATAATAATCATTAGATGTTATGTAATGTCCCAAAAATTTTGAAAAACTATATGAAATTTTAAGAAAATAAGCAAAATGATAAATACTTTTAGGTTAGGATAGCAAGAATGACAATTTCGTAATATTAAAAACTTTGAGAAATTTATGACGAAAAAATGAGGAAAACATGAGATCCATTTGATTAGTATCACAAATAACAAGAAATAGATATTTAGAATAATTAGAAAGGACAACCATTGCAAAGAAAAAGGATAACGAGCGTAGCATTTCAAATTTTATGAGATATATTACTAAATAAATTTAGGAAATGAAGTAATTGAAAAATATCTTTATATAGGTATATAAATAAATAAATAAAAATAATTGTAAGTCTTAATTGTAGCTCGTGCAATTTAAATTAAAAGAATAAATTGATCAAAACATAAATCAGGAACAATATTAGGTTAAATAATAAAGTTAATTAAAATTATAGATTTAAGAATTTCAAATGAAAAATTTTGAATAAGTATTTATGTTTGAAATAATTAAATTAGCTTAGACGTAAAATTTTGTATAGAGTATCATAATTTACTTAGATACTAATATGTATACTAAACGAACCCGTAAATAGATAAGTCTTTATATTTATCTAAATCTTTATTTTATTTTCTCTTTTTTTTTTCTTTCTTCCTTTCTTTTCCTCCTCTCTTTTCTTTCTCCTTCAGCTGCCCACATACTCCCTCCCCAATCCCACATCCTAGCCCCACCGCGTCATTCCTTTCTTCCCTTTTCTATTTTCTTTTTTCTTTCTTTCTTCTCTTTCGTCTTCTCATCCTTCTTATGTTCTTCCCGCCCGAAGAGCTCCCCTACCTAGAACTCTATTCCCTCTCTCTCATTTCCCCCAATTTTTCCCTTCTTTCTCCCTAAATCTTCGCTTCCTCCCCCAAACCAAAACTAAGGCTTTAACCCCACAACATTACCCTAGGAAAAACTTAACTCCTAACCGCCACCTTGCCACCGTCACCACATCAACACCCAAACCCTCAACTTCTCTTCCACCACCACAACGACAACTTTCCCCACCGCCTCACCACTACCCCCACTTACATTCCATTGACCCCCTCTATCTCTAAACCTTCGCGTTCCTCCTCCCTCGTTGCTGCTAGCTTCACCGTTGACCAGAACCACTACTTCAACCAATAACCATTCAAGGGGGAACTTCATAGAGACGATGGACCCAATAGTGGAGATAGATCGGACATTGATGATAACAATGACGACGACGAAGATGACCATGACAGTAGTGATCAAGTGCCAACAACTGGCGACGACGTCTTCATTGATGATCTTGAACAAATGATCAGCAAACGGGAGGAACACTACTTTAGTGATGAAAATTGTTACATGGCATGCACTTATTGAGTTTGGTCAGGAAAATGGACGATCAAAGATCCGACATAATGGTAACGAGAAGACAATAAAAGGGAATAGAAAGAAAGAAATGGAAGAAGGAGCCAGATGTAGACAATCAAGGGGTCAGTGTACACAATAACGAGCTTCTAACGACGTATAGTTGTGTGCGTGCGTGTGTGTTAGGAAAGGAGAATAGCAACTGCCAACGACCACAACAACAATAGCAACCACAACAGCAACGTTCCGAAGGAGAAAGGAAGAGGGAAATGGGAGGAAAAGAAAGACAAATATATGTATGTATACAAAAGTATGTTGGACAGCAAGGAAGTAAGGGAGAAAGTTATGGGTAAGGGAGCTAAAAGGAAGAGGAGAATAAAGAGAAAGGAAAAGGAAAGTTAGAAGATGGAGAAAGCAAGAATTGAAGACAGAAAAGGGGTGAGGAAAAGAGAAGAAGAGCCGAAAAATACAGGCAAGAGGGTATCGATCTTGTGTATGTGCGTAAGTGAAACTTGTGTGTACATGTGTGTATGACATTATTACAATAGAGGTGGGCATGTATGTGTGAAAAGGGTGTCTGGTTAATGTATGGTAATGGAAGCATGAGTGAGGATGAAGACCAGTAGAGGGGATAGGAAACCCTATAGGTGGAGATGTCAACAAAGGAGAGAAGAAAGAAGGTGATACAAAACCTTTAGTGACTATTAATCCTACAGTTGTCCCACAAGTAGTTCATTGGAAGATATTAGAAACAAATTGATAAACAAAAGGTTCAAAGATGCTTCATGTAAAGGAGAGGTGAATTTGGAAAAAATTTTCCAAAAAGGAGAATAATAAGGGAAAAAGAGAAGAAGGAATGAGATGGTGAAGCCGAGGAGAAAAAGAGAATGTCATGAAGAAAGCAACTGTGTCTGTGTGTGAAATTAAATGGGAAAAAGAGGTGTTTATGTTGGTGTAGATAGTAAAAAGAATGATTCAAGCAATGTCAAAGATGATGGCTTTAGGGATATTTGGAATGAAATGAATTTCACAATGGAATGTTTAAAGGATGTTGAGGAAAATCATTCTTGGCCAAATACCCTAATGCAAAACCTTTAGTTATCCTTCCCAAAGGTATTTTACCTACGTGGAAGAAGGAATCCCGAATTTGGTAAGTCAAAGACATTCCATTGCTTGACTTCTATACAAAGAAAGCAGATAGTCGATCACAGCAACTTAAGGTACTAAAATCACTCGATTTCAGTTGAAACTATGATGACCTTAAATAGGTGAGTGGGAAACTTAATGATATGCTACAATATTGTGATTGGTTGATATGTTGTCATTTCTTGCTTGTTTGTGATTGCAAGTGTGGTGATTTATTTACTTCCTTAGTCGACCATAAGGTAAAGAAGTTAGGTGGGAAATCATACAAAGAAACCAGTAATCAAGTAAATTAGGGATAAATACGAGAGTAATGATATGAAGATTAGAATGGACTATGGGAGGATAACACCTTGCCCTAGTTGCTAATGCTAACATTACGGATGTAATATTCAAATTTAGCTTAGGTTTCTTAAAATGAAGTGGTACATGTAAACTTAACTTTTTCTATGTATATATGTATAATGGGTGTTTACGCATAAACGTACGGGATAAATTCTATATCATTATGTATACATATAAGAATCTGACTTCGAATATATATATATATATGCTTGGAGAAATGATTTTCTTACTATACCTATATAGGTTACATTCATACCTATAATTATACAATTGTAAATGAAAGTCTTTACTTTTCAATGCAATAATTTTATCCTCTTACATCTCTTGAGTATACGAGGAAAAAGGGATTTCACATATTTAACCTTTAGTTAAAATTCATTTATAAATATATATATATATATATATATATTGTACACGTGGGTATTTGAGGACTTGGAAGGGATACATACATAGGTTGCTACCCTAATTGACTTTTGAATGCATAAAACTAAACACTCAAGAGGTGAAATGACATAGAGGTGTCACAGAATGATAATCGTAGATCAATCCCGAGTATTTGATTTGACGTTTAAGTGGAATGGCATGAGGTGTCAAGAAATGAGGACTGTAGCTTAAACCCGAAGGGTTGATTTAACGATAGATGAGATTGAGCTATATTACACTCTTATTGATTGTTCTCATATGACTACTCATTTTAAAATTTATTCAATCGTGATTAGTGTCGGGCTTGACTGATTCTAATTAGTTAGTTTAATCTCCTTGATTACATCTGTGACATGTAATCTTTGATATCTCTTGTCGTGATGAGTGTAGATGTAAGGTGTAATTGTTTTGCTAGTGGGATTGATTGGGTTCCTAATGTTTGTCATTGAAATTGTATTCCTTAAAGGCAGATAGTTACTTATTACCTTGAATGTGGATTAGTTTGCAATTATATATTGTTGATCACCCCGAACCAATTAATTAAAAAAGTGGACTCAATTAAAATTGGACATGCATTTACATGAGACATTGCATGAGATTGAAGGCCATCACTACTACAGTGTAACGACCTAAAAATTTAGGAAACTATATTAAAATAAGTCATTTTGTAATTCTAAAATTTTGATAAAATACTAATAGGAAGAATAATAATATATCTATTTATGTATATATGCATACGTAAATAATAATAAATACAAAATATAACTAAAAAAAATTCAAACTGGCTGCTCTGTTGTTCTGTTTTGTTCCCTCCATTGTTTATGTCAGGGGTAGCCTGCGCATAGAAGGTCAACATCCCATCATTCGCACCTAGTCATGTCATCCGTTACCATCGTCCCCCGTCCCCTGCTTCTCCATTTCTTTCCTTCATTTCTTCTTCTTCTTCTTCTTCTTCTAGCTAGTGCATCGTCCCTCGTCACTGCCCCAAACATAACTTTGCTTTTTTCTTCCCTTCTTCTTCATTCCTTCCTCCTTTTAACCTTCTTCTTCTCATCTTCTTTTTTTAGACATCGATCGGATTCCCTTTTCCCCCACACAACCTCACCATCTTGAAACTTCTCATTCCCAATCCCTCTTCTCTTTGTTCGGTGAGGCAAATCATCCAAAGCCCCAGGCAAAAGTTCCAGTAACATCTTGGTTCCAGTGGACTGTGAAGGAAAGTGTCTAGTAATGTCCTGCGTCTAAAGAAAAAGGCGAAGTTCTGAAAACCTTCCAAATGCAACGAAGTATGAAGAATTGGAGGAACCTGTTGCATTTTCAACTAAGTCTGAACCCACAATGATATCCTCCACTGTTGAGTCTGATGAATCACCTAAAGGAGTTACACCGTGAAGGAGTTAAAGGGGAGCAAGTGCAAAAGGGACGGCTATGGCAGGGAAAAGAGGCTAAGAGACGCCATGGTCACATCTACCACCTCCAATGAAACTCAAATTCCGGTCTCTCTCGTGCTCCTAATCGTCCTCAAGACGAAGCTTATAAGTTAATTAATTGTATACTCGTCTTATTCCAGCTACTCATAGAGGCCTAGAATAGGTCAACCTTTGAATCGATGAAGCACTTGAATTTTACTTCTAGGACGAGTCCCATTTCAAGTTTCAACACAATGAGATGATGTGTAGAGAGATGGCTATTGTGTTAGCTAAAGGGAATAGGATAAAAGGTCTTTGGGATTTCCTTAAGGAAATGCATAGGAGGGGAAAAGGACTTGAGACAACTCATTCTATTATTGGTTTGATAAAAGTCCTAGGTGAAGAAGGTTTTGTAAATGAGACATCCGCTACCTTTTATAGGATGAAGCAGTTTTATTGTAAGCCCGATGGCTATGTGTATAACACAATTATTTTTGCACTTTGTAGAGTGGGGAATTTTAAGAAAGCCAGGTTTTTGTTGTAGCAAATGGAGTTGCCAGGGTTTCGGTGTCTGCCAGAGGTCTATACTTATACCGTGTTGATTAGTTCATATTGTAAGTACAAGATGCAAACCGGATGTATGAAGGCCATTAGGAGGAGGATATCGGAGGCAAATCACTTATTTAGGATTATGCTTTTCAAGGGATTTTCTCCAAATGCTGTTACATATAATGGTTTAATTGATGGGTGTTGCAAAACTAATAGGATCGAGAGGGCATTGAAGCTTTTGATGATATGTGCAAAAAGAGGTTCACAAAGTTGAATTTGACCGCTCTTGCATACACTTGGAGTTTGATATCTTAGAGATTTATATCATGTAGCTATTAAATTGGTGATCATAGGGAGTCTATGCTGAGAATTGTGATGGGAATGTTGAAGAAGCTAAAAAGTTGTTAAGTCAACCTTTAGATACCCTGTTCTCAATATATGCCAACAATGAAGATGGTACACTAATGGGAACCTTGGTGTTGACTCCTTCCCTTAGTCCATGTACACTTTAATCTACACTAGCATGTTCTGCAGATCTCTCGAACCCTCCTCAAAAGGCTACTCTGATTGCTCTGGCTACACATGTTACTGATCATGTGGAAGTAGAGACTCAAATTTTTAACATCGCCTCAAGGGAAGGATGAGTATTCAAAATGGATTGTTGTTAGCCAAAGGAGTCTCCTTGTGGTTATGGTTGAGTTCCCATCCACAAAGCCATCACTTAGCGTGTTTGCTGCCATAGCTCTTCGCTTACAACTACACTACTATTCCATATCATCTTCTCCTAAGTTCGCACCAAATAAGGTGCATGTAACCTGTGCTCTAGTTTATGGCCCTACTTCAATTGGGAGAATTCATAAAAGGGGCTTATATAGGAGGCTTCATAGAGGAGAAGCAGAAAAGTAGATGGCAAAGGTCTACCTCATGGCTTCAAGAGCAAGTGCTCCAACTTGGTTCAACAATCATTAAATTAGGGCAACTATCTTCCACAAGGTCTGATTTATTTCCTCGTGAAGTCGTGGATGAACTTGCCAAGTTATAGGATAGGGTTCTGGCCTTCTCACCAGTAATGGAGAGCTCTAACAGACGTTTTCACATCCTCGTTTCCTTAGCCAACGAGGAGACAAGCAGCAACATCCAGGTGAAGAGAATCGCAACAGACAGTGACATCTAAGCACTATAAGTGAGCATGAAAGGAAGTGAGTAGCAAGGGGAAGAAAGCCAAGGAGGGAGTGGTGTGTGTGTGTGGAATTGAGGAGAAGTGAGGGTTGCAAAGTGCAGCTGTGTGTGTGTACGTATAGGTGTATAAGTGGTGTGTATATGGAGTGTGTATATATGGTGTTCAATGTGTAGGAGATACGAAGTAGGAAAGGAAAAAGAATTGGGTTAGGAAATGAGAAGAAGGAGAAGTAAGAAAGTGGAGAAGTCCAAGGGATGAAGAGGGTCTAATAAGAAAACAAGGAGGGAAGTTATAGGTAAGGGAGCCAAAAAGAAGAGAGGAATAAGGACAAAGGAAAAGGAAAAGTTGGAAGAAGGAGAAAGCGAGAATTGAAAATGGAAAAAGGGTGAGGAAAAGAGAAGAATATCCGGAAGATAAAGGTAAGATGGTATTGATCCTATGTATGTGCGCAGCTGAAAGCAAGTGTGTCTATGTGTGAAATTAAACGGGAAAAAGAGGAGTTTGTGCTGGTGTAGATGGTGAAGAGCATCATTTAAGCAACGTCCAAGATGATGGACTGGGGGATATTTGGAATGAAATGAATTTCGCAATGGAATGTGCAAAGGATGTTGAGAAAGATCATTCTTAGCCGAATACCCTAATGTAAAACCTTTGGTCATCCTTCTTAAGGGTATTTTACCTATGTGGAAGAAGGAATCCTGAATTGGGCAGGTCAAAGACATTTCATTGCTTGACTTCTACATAAGGAAAGCAAACAATCGATCACAGCAACTTCAGGCGTTGAAACAATGATTCCTAAGAAGGTCGTTCTTTTTTTAACCCAATATCAAAATCACGTTAAAGAGTTGTTCAACATTTTGAATCTTGTTCACCCAAAGTTTCTTAAGGTGGGACTTCACACCTTGCCATCAAACGTATAATGAGCATAATACACATATCAGGTGCTAAAAAACTACCAAAGTCAGGTGAAGATGCTGCTTTTCTATGATTTGGTTGAGGAAGCATTGCAAAAGGGCACAGATTTCAAGAGGAAAGTAAAGGGGTTACCCGCTGGAATCACTCGATGACGGTTAAGGTCATGACCACCATAAATAGGTGAGTGGGAAACTTAATGATATGCTATAATGTTGTGATTGGTTTATATGTTGTGTTGAATCCTAGTATATTGCATACGTGTCATTTCTTGCTTGTTTGTGATTGCAAGTATGGTGAATTATTTACTTCCTTAGCCGATCATAAGGTAAAGGGGTTGGGTAGAAAATCATACGAAGAAACCAGTAATTAGGTAAATTACGGATAAATACAAGAGTAATGATATGAAGGTTACAATAGACTATGGGTAGATAACATCTTGCCCTAGTTCACTAATGTTAACCTTACGGATTTGATGTCTAAATTTAGCTTGGGTTTCTTAATATGAAGTAGTACATGTAAACTTAACTTTTTCTATGGGTATATGTATAATAGGCGTTTACGGATAGACATATGGACAAATTAGGTATCATTATGTATACATATAAGAATCTAACTCTGAATATATATATATATATATGCTTGGACAAACGGTTTTCCTATTATATCTATATAGATTACTTTCACACCTATAATTACACAATCATAAGCGAAAGTCTTATTTTTCAATGCAATCATTTTATCCTTTTACATTTCTTGAGTATACAAAGAAAAATATTTAACCAATTTATCTGTCGATTAAAATGCATTTATAAATCTATATATATATATTATACACATAGGTATTTGAGGATTTGAAAGGGATATATACATATGTGGCTATCCTAAGTGACTTTTGAATGCATAAAACTAAAACCTCAAGAGGTGAAATAAGACAGAGGCATCATGAAATGATAACCATAAATCAATCCCAAGTGATTGATTTGATGTTTAAGTGAAAGGGCACAGAGGTGTTAAGAAATGAGGACTGTAGCTTAAACCCAAAAGGGTTGATTAACGATGGATGAGATTAAGCTATATTGCGCTCTTATTGATTATTTTCATACGACGACTCGTTTTAAAAATTTATTCAATCATGATTTATGTCAGGCCTAACTGACTTTTATTTAGTTCGTTTAATCTTCCCGATCACATCTATGAAATGTAATGGTTGATATCTCTTATCATAATGAGTGCGGATGTAAGGTGTAATTGTGTTGCTTGTGGGATTGATTGGGTTCCTAATGCTTGTCATTGGAATTGTATTCCTTAATTGCTGATAGTTACTTATTACCTTGAATGTGGATCAGTTTGCGACTATATATTGTTTGATCACCCTGAACTAATTAATTAAAGAAGTGGACTCGATTAAAATTTGACATGCATTTACACGAGACATTGCATAAGATTGAAGGCCATCACTGCTACAGGGCTCGTAGGAAGTAATCAAAGGATTACTATTCCGCCAAGTGCGAACTAAGTGATTAGGGGATTGTCGCGCCTTGACGGTTCTGAGTTTGACCGGTCCTTGAGGGTGTTGCTCCAACTATGCAAAGACACGGGAGCGTTCACTATTAAAGTAAAAATAATATAATTATCAAAGTGATAAGATAAATAAACCAGGTAATGAGACCTTAGCACTAATGGTGGCTTCAGAATCCCCAACCCAAGGTCAAGGGGGAAGTAAATCTTAGACTTTACGTCGGTTATCAAAAGACTGCGTGAGATACTGCGTTCATATGGTTGTTCCTGCATAGCCGATGATTTGATAACTTGATTCGAAATTACTTGTGCATGTGTAGCATTGAGAATATTGCACTCCCATTCACTAAGTAGTAATGTGCTTACCCCTCCACAGATCATTTTGATGGTAAAGATTATGAAAGCTCAAGATGAGATAAGATGTGAAGTATTGAAATTTTATGGAAGCCAAGAATGATAAAGTAAGAATTGCGAAAAATAGATTATTTAGATGAAATGTTATTTTAGGACCCTAATGAAAATTTTGAATTTGTGAAACTTAAGATTTTATTCCATTTTACTGGTTAGTAAGGGATACTAACTTTTTACGATCATGGTTAACTGTGAGATACAAAATCCATAGATATATTTTATTATATAATTATATGTAATCTGATTAGTCGTAAATGTAATTAATTATTTAGAGTCTTACAATTCCTAGCTTGTAAGACGATTATCATGTAACAAGTATACACGTGCTATGATAATTTTTAGCTGAAACTTTCAAGCCCCCTTTGGGGCGTGACAAATGGGGCTCACCAGAAATAATAAGAGGATTACTATTCCACCAAGTGCGAACTAAGTGATTAGGGGATTATCACGCCTTGACGATTCTGAATTCGACCAGTCTTTAAGGGTGTTGCTCTGACTGTGCAAAGATACGGGAGTGTGGCTCCGACTAATGCAAATACACGAGAGCGTTCAGTATTAAAGTAAAGGTATTATAATTATCAAAGTGATATGCCTTAAATTGAATTAAAGCATATGCAATCAAACAATTGAAACAACTTCAAAACAAATCCGGTCACAACCCTTACTTTAACATAAACCTTAAAATGCCTTTGTAATCTAATTTATTAATCAATTAATCTCAACACCCAATGATGATGTGCTCAATGGAATTAAGAACACAATACAAGATCAAATGAAACTCCAATTATTAAGACTACTAAATGGCGTGAATCCCTTATGTGAATGAATTGCACGCAACTAGCAATTCCACACGTAATTGGAAAATTTACATTCAACAAGACAATCTAGGAACCAATTCTACTAAATTGAACACAATATAATGATAAAATGATCCTACAATTGACATGAAATAAGAACCAAGGAACCAACCCTAATCAACACTAGATATTACACACTAGTTATGAAAAGGAAAATCAACCAAAAGGAATGATATTACTCATAATCCCTTTAGTTACAAACTCGCCACAATTTCAAGGAAGAAATTGATAAGAGTCTAATGACAATTAGGAAGAACCCTAATTCCCATGAAAATTTGTAGCAAATAAATGTATACTCCTCTCCCCTAAAACCCTACTTAAGCAAGTATTTATACTTACTCCCTTTAGGATTAAAATGGCTGAAAAATTACAACTATACCACTAAAAGGTAGCCGGTCCTAAATACAAATTACAACCAAATAAAATGTCCTAAAAACTTATAAAATAAATGGTTCAAAGAAATAAATTACAAGTACAAAAAATAATAATCTCCAAATAGCCGATTTGTCGAGTTAATGTTGATCACGGCGGGCCATTGGATGAGAATCTGATGATGTCCCTAATTGACCAACAGTGAAGTTCATTTGGCATCCTATGAAGAAAGATCATTGTACCTACTAGATTATCATTTAAATGTTTATTAGATAAAGAAAAAGCATGTATGCATATAAGTGATTTAGATCATCATCCAAATCAAGTTCCCTATTCATCAAGATCGTCGGGAAGATTCCCATCATCTCCTCAGGCCTCTAAAAGATTTGCCCTCAAAACTAGAGGGTCACTTCTTAAACTGAACTCGGATGCCTCTATTGTCCTATTTTCCCGATTATTAGATGAAATAAAAGTAATCCTGACCTGCTCTTGGAATTTGTGCACCTCAGATGGAGACATAGGTACCAATATTATTTGAAACCCTCCCTTTCAAACATGTAGGTGTTTCTAAAGCCATTATGCAGCACCTTTTAATCAAACATCTAAGGTCTACCCAATAGTAAATGAAATGCATACATGGGGATCACATCACACAAGATCTCATCATAATATTTCTTCCCAACACTCACTGGCACCTTTGACCTTTGTGTAACATGCATACTACCTCGATTATCCAACTAATGCAACTTATAAGGGCTAGGATGTAGACTAGTAAATAATTGTAATTTGTCTACTAGTGCAACGGATATAACATTTGTGCAACTACCACTATCTATGATGAATCTGATCTTGCAAGAAGTGTGGAATATGTTCTCCCTCTATTTGTCCCTAACATCAGGAGATAAAGTCAGAACCCTGCGTAACACATTAATTGGTAAATATTTGTTCACCTGTTCCCTCCTCATGTGTTTCAACAGTTTGATCATCATAATATTCCTACAATGCTATAGTCAAGTTTGTAGACTCGACTGGTTCCTTCTCATCCTCATCTTCCTTACCAACACTCTTCATAACTGTCATAACCCTCTTATTAGGACATTGTGCCACCATATGCCTAAATCCCATACATTTAAAACATTTAATTTGGCGCAATTTTCCACAAGTAGTTCCTTGTACAATCTACCTAACATCTGGTACTATTATCTCTTTACCCTTTCCAAAGGTCATGCTCTCCCTATCTATGTTGGGAGTAGCTCTATCCACTGCCTTCACTAACTTACCTACTACCTTTGGTTCGCCTGATCGACCATCAGCTCCCATGGGCTTGATAATAGTACTAGGCCTACTATTTATAACCCTGAATAAGTTGGATTGCCTCTGCCTGTCCACTTTCAAGACTAGTTGTATAGCCTCATCAAGTGTACTGTACCTCTATAGCTCAACTACACACGCGATCTCATATTTCAGCCCTGATACAAAGCATGCTAAGGTTTGTTCTGGAGGCTCAACTAACACATATCTAATCATTAGGGTTTCAAACTCCTGCACGTAGTCATCAACCGTTTTGCCTCCCTGCCTCAAGGTTTGAAGACGCATAAACAGTTTTCTGTTTGTAGTGTTCAGGAATAAACCTCTTCCTCAAAACCCTCTTCATATCCCTCTATGTCAGAATTTCAGCCTCACCATCCCTACGCCTATTGATCACTATATTCTTCCACCACAAGGCGGTATATCCTATAAACTCAACAACAGCAAGTCGAACTCGGGTATTGTCATCAATTTCATAGCACTCAAAGAGACCCTTAACCTTATCCTCCCAGTCTAGATAATCATCAGTTGAACCCTTGCCATCAAAGGAAGGCATCTACAGCTTCACATATTCTAATCCCTTAGGTGCCCTAAAATCCCTATTTGGGTAAGGATTAACCCTAAAATTGTCATCCCTCTCTTCCCTATAAGGGTGATGATCTCCCTCCATCCTTCTACCCAAGTTTCCTCCTCCCGCTACTCTTTCTCTCTAGATTTTCTGTGGACCTACCCAAGGTGGTGCTTAAGGGTTTACCACTGGTAGTTGTGGCAATATCATCCTATTAATCCTTGTTGCTAATGTAGTAACAATAGTAGTAAGATCTTGAAGTTGTTTTTCCAAAGTCCTTCTACCTGCAGTTTAATAGCCCTGACCTCCACCAACCTGGCTATTGGCCTCATTGCCAATTCCCCCATTTACACTATCATTTGACATGATTGTGATTTGATGAATTACACTTCCACAATTTTACAACACACTCCTTCAACAACACTAATTCATAAGAACACGTTTAACAACCACACTAATACAATGAAATCCATGTTGCAAGAAATTAAAAACACAATGAAATAATTTTTGGTACTTCAAGTAAAGTTAAATAAATGAAGTACACACAATCACTTCCAAGTAGTTAAGAATTAAATTCAACCACAAGTGTTTAAGTAATGAGTTCAATTACTTTCACACTTTAAATGTTTGTTTAAATTCAAATTCTACTACTCAAACTTTCCTTTTCTTGCTACGGTTTTACACTACTTTAATTCACAATGTGCCGCACCTCAACACACACGCAAATGGACAATTCCACACCGCCACTCCTTCCTTTGCTCACGGTGCAAAAATTCTCCACCACCACTCACGCCACTTACAACACTCCTTTACACAATACACACAATACAATGCCACACACACACAGACCCTTCACTAAATACACAAAACACAACACCACACACATGCACACCTTCTACTCACGGTGCACTTCTTCACTTTTATACAATTTTCCAAACTGCAACTTACAACAAAAGGCAGCTCAATTTCCAAAATTCAAATGAGTTCACTAATTGCAATCTTTCCACAAATGGTAAGGAGCCACTTTCAAATTTCAAATAAACACACAATTACTTCCATTACTTAATGTGTGTTTTGAAAAACAAATAGTTTTCATATAATCCACACAATTCAAATTTGAAAAGTTATACACTAAACCCCCTTATGTCCGAAAACAATACAAGCAAAATACACCTCCACTTCTTCACAAATGAAGTAACTTCAAGTTCTAAAATTTAAATCACAAGATATGCTACCACTCCTCTTCTTTTCATGAAAATTAACAACCAAATGGAGCTTCAACAAGACCTCAAAATTCACTTCAACAAGCAGCAAGTTTAACTCCTCAATCAAGACAATTACACAACTTCAATCAATAACATCAAACAACTTAATTTCACTTTTCAATTTCGAATCAAGATGCTAAATCAAGAAGCCTGAAATTTCCGAAATCAAAATTAAATAATCCTTTCTCACAACCACAAGCTCTGATACCAAAAGATGATATGCCTTAAATTGAATTAAAGCATATGCAATCAAACAATTGAAACAACTTCAAAACAAATCCGGTCATAACCCTTACTTTGGCGTGAACCCTAAAATGCCTTTGTAATCCAATTTGTTGATAAATTAATCTCAACACCAAATGATGATGTGCTCAATGGAATTAAGCACACAACACAAGATCAAATGAAATTCCAATTATTAAGACTACTAAATGGCGTGAATCCCTTATGTGAATGAACTCCACACAACTAGCAATTCCACACATAATTGGAAAATTTACATTCAACAAGACAATCTAGGAACCAATTCCACTAAATTGAACACAATACAATGATAAAAGGATCCTACAATTGACGTAAAATAAGAACCAAGGAACTACTTCTAATTAACACTAAATATTACACACTAGCTATGAAAAGGAAAATCAACCAAAAGGAATGATATTACTCACAATCCCTTTAGTTGTAAACTCGCCACAATTCCAAGGATGAAATTGATAAGAGTCTAATGACAATTAGGAGGAACCCTAATTCCCATGAAAATTTGTAGCAAATAAGTGTATACTCCTTTCCCTTAAAACCCTACTTAAACAAGTATTTATACTTGCTCCATTTATGGTTAAAATTGCGGAAAAATTACAACTATGCCACTAAAGAGTGGTCGGTTCTAAAACACAAATTACAACAAAATAAAATGCCCCAAAAACTTACAAAATAAATTGTTCAAAGAATTAAATTATAAGTATAAAAGATAATAATCTCCAAAGAGCGGACTTATCAAGTAAATGTTGATCACGACGGGCTATTAGATGAGAATCCAATGATGTCTCTAATTAACCAACAGTAAAGTTCATTTGGCATCCCGTGAAGAAAGACATTTGTACTTGCTATATTATCATTCAAATGTTTATTAGATAAAGAAAAAGCATGTATGCATATAAGTGATTTGGATCATTATCCAAATCAAGTTCCCTGTTCATCAAGATCGCCGGGAAGATTCCTATCACAAAGTGATATGATAAATAAACTAGGTAATGAGACCTAGGCACTAATGGTGGCTTCAGAATCCCCAACCCAAGGTTAAGGGGGGGCATAAACCCTAGACTTCACATCAGTTATCAGAAGACCGCGTGAGATACTGTATTCATATAGTTGTTCATGTATAGCATATGATTTAATAACTTAATTTGAAACTGCTTGTACATGTGTAGCATTGAGAGTATTGTACTCCCATTCATTGAGCCATAGTGTGCTCACCCCTCCACAAACTATTTTGTAGGTAAAATTATAAAAGCTTGGGATGGGATACGATGTGAAGGGTCGAGAGTTTTTGGAAGCCAAGAACAATAAAGTAAGAATTGCGAAAGATAGATTATTTAGATGAAATGTTATTTTAGGATCCTAATGTAAAATTTGAATTTGTGAAACTTAGGATGTTATTCCATCTTATTGGTTGGTAGGGGATACCGACTCTCTACAATCAAGATTGACCGTAGGATACAGAATTCATAGTTATATTTTATTATATAATTATATGTAATATGATTAGTTATAGATGTAATTAATTATTTAGAGTCTTACAATCTCTGATTGGTAAGATTATTATCATATAACGGGTGCACACGTGCCATAATAATTTTTAACGGAAACTTCTAGGCCCCCTTTGGGGTGTGACATAAAATGTTATGTTTCCATATTTGCAAATATAACATGTTTAGGGATTTCTCTCTGTACTATATATCTACTCCATGTAGTCACTAACGTATTGAGTCAACATATGTACATGGTATTAATGCCAAAATAATCAAACCCTAATTTTGGTTTCATCTGCCACCACTTCATCTTCTTCTTCTCCAACCACCACTCCCATCTCTATTGACCTACTCAACCTTGAGACCTAAATTAAATATCCTTCTCTTCTTAGATTCTAGTGAATTCCCTAAAACTTGTTAAAGCAACACAGATCACCCTTTAAACATACGTCCAACTATAGTTTTCTCTACACATTTCATTGCTTATGCTTCTCCAATCATATCTCCTAGGCTTCTAATAACCCAACTTCATGACTCATTACTACTAATGTCAATATTCGCTCCTTTAGTCATCACCACCTCTCTCCATACCGCATTCATCACATTCACCTTCTACCTCTAAAAATATTTATTACATGAGTATGTGCTCCAAAAAAGATATTCCCAAACCTAAATAGTTTCTCAATCTCCAAACAAGGGAAAGCCCTTTAGGGAATTTGACTCCTTCCTAAAAAATGAAACTTGGGTACTTAACCCTCCCATCCAAGTAAAAATGTGGTAAGCAACATCTAAAAGAGTTGTATAAGTACAATTTTTGGGTCATATTAAATATCATAAAGCATACCTCATTGCACAAGAGTTCATTCATAACAAAAGGCATTAACTACACTAGGTCATTTGCCTTGGTTATTAAACTTATTATCATTTATCTTATTTAGTCTCATGTAGTCTCTTTTGTTTAGGTCGTTCATTAACTTGATGTCAAGAATGTCCTCCTTTACGTCTACCTCATTAAGCCAGTATTTATGAAAATAGCCTCTTAGCTTTTTCCACCCTAAGTACCCTTATTGTGTACATAAACTTTTAAAATCCCTTTAAAGACTTATGCAAGTTTGTAAGGCTTGGTTTCACCAATTTAGCACATCTACTATAATTAAGGTTCATTTGAAGTAAAGTTGACATGTCCATGTTCATTTTCTCTTAGGAGTCTAACATGCTTGTCTTGCTTTTTTATGTTGATGACATTCTCTTCTCTAGCAACAATCTTACTCTCCCTTCTCACTTCATTCCACTCCTTTCTTTGCAATTTGCAATGGAAGATATTCAAAGCCTTCATTTCTTCCTATGGATTTGTGTCACTCACATTTTGCAAGGCTTTCTTCTATCTCCATCATAATATTTCTAACACCTTCTCAAACTCATAATATACACTTTTCAAATCAAGTACGTACAATACATCACTATCCATTCACCCTTAGCTAAGTACCAATAGCTTTCCTACCTTACCTAACCTTACATCATTTTATGAGATCATGGGTGCATTATAATATCTCACTATTACTTCCCTTGACATTACTTATATGGTTAATACATTTATTCTCCCAATACTAATCAATCATAGGTGGCAAAACAAATTATGCACTATGTTCATTGGGAGAATTCCCAGGGTAGATGCTAACTAAGTTTACTATCTTGATAGTTGATGGTTCACCATATTTGTGCAATCTATCTTGAGCACAATCTTATATTCTCACTTTCAAGAAATATTTAACAATCTCTTGTAGCTAGATTGAAGCCGGATATCAAGCCTTTACCATGCAATTGGTAAATCCACTTAGATTTGTCATCTTACGGACAACTTGGAGCTACTTGCTCTATCATCTTTTATTATGGTGCCGTTTACCTCTCTATTAGTCCTTTTGTCAAATCCTGTTTAACATAATCATACTAAATAGGTAAACTTTGATTATTGATCTATGCACAAAAAAAAAAAAAGTTAATCATAATATTTTAGCTTGATCCGTCCCTGCTCCATAATTAACATTTTCAACCAACACTTTAATTTCATTTTAAAACTTGTAACATGAGATTGGTAAAACTTAAAATATAATAAGATATTTGATCTGTTTTCCCCAAAACAAAATTAACCTCATTTTCTTTTCGAGGAGCACAGGAATCCCAGGTTAGAAAATCTTGTCTTCCGCCAAATTAATGACAGTCAAGAAAGGAAGCCGACAAACAAAGCACCCCTTGTCGGACTTTGAATAAATAAAATGCTCAAATCAACTGATAATAATAATAATAATAATAATTTATTACTGAATAAATAATTTCAATTTGCTAGACGTGGAAGCTGCTGACTCACTTCCACGTTTTTGTCCTTACAGGGGTTAGGTGAATGAATACTTTCCCATTTCCCACCACATTTATCGCATGGCTTATAATCTTATCCCTAGTCATCGGCAATCTCTCTCTCTCTCTGGCCCTAATTATTCTGATCTTTCCAAATCAGCCCTCTTGTTTTAACCTAACCCTAAATCAACACCAACACTTCCAAAATCCCCGTGTCGGACTTCCAATCCTTACCTTCCACTCTTTGAACATTAGCTGATCAAATTCAACAGAAACCCCATTTTTCCAGGTATCATTTGATTTCGAAGGTGATGTGAAAGTTTTTTGTTTTTCTTTTGGATCGAATTGGGGAAAACTAAGCAGAACCCGAGTTCCAATCAGAGAGAACATCTCTGAATCTCATGTTGAGCTCTTGTTGCTCTTCTCACTCTTTTACTCAGAGACCAGTAATTCTCTTACCTTCAATCTCTAGGATTAGGTTTAGGTTTAGGGTTCCCGCTCAATCCACTCAGTTATCGGTTGCTAACAGCTCAAAGGTCTTACCTTTACGATCCAGCTGTGCTAAAAAAGTGAGCCTTAAGCTTGGTTTCGATTGTGTGTGTTTTTTTTTTTTCTTGAATTTGATCTAGTAGATTTATTTTGCTTATTTTAAGTGCATTGCCTGTAAAGAAAATGTGTACTCATGATGTTGTAATTATATGATTGTGTCGGCTGCAGAACTGGAAAGTTTCATGCTTTAGGCAGGATGAATTTCCTGCTGAAATTCCTGAATCAGATTTTGTTGAGAGTGTTTTGAATGAAGAGTGGGCAGAGCGTGAATCTGATAAATCAACTGCTGTTGAGAAAGATTGGAAAACAGGGTTTAGAGAGGTATTGTTTTTATATTTTTATGATTAGAAATGTTTTGTACTCTCTGGGTATGAACATTCATTGAATAGATGTATATTTTCCTCTGGTAATTGATGCTTGATGCGTGTAACTTGGGTGCTTATTCAGTATGTGCTGATGCAAAACTCAGCATAGTGATTATTTGTGATGGATTTATAGACAAGCCTTCTGTGGATTGGAAGTTTCTTTAGATATATTGATAAAATTGTAAATGGACTATGGATTGAAAGAGTAGATCTGCTTTGCAGTGTGTGGTTGAAGTGGGTAAGATTAGGGAAGTTTTTGAGGTTGCATATAGTTATTAAGGGTGAAGTGCCAATAGACCGCTGCTACAAATGATGCTGGTCTCTATGGAAACATTCTTTTTAAAAAACTTATAGGCCGAAATTATTTTCATGAAACCATTAAATAACAGCCAGCTATGTCTCATTTGGAAGCACAACTGCCTAGACAAATGGATGTGCCACCAAAACTTTGGAGTCTCTTACATTCAGGGGACAGGCACCCTAGCCTTGTGGCAGATGTAACAGAAGGTATTGCTGGAATCACTATCCTTGACTATTGACTCTCTCATTTCTGTCCCCTTCCTCCTGATTGGTTTGGTTTTAGAATGAGAGCTAAGTGGCCGTTCAATTTAGCTCTTGGGTTGCCCAATGTTGTCCTTGATCTCATACCTATCTTACCTACCATGCACACCCTTGCTAGAAATAGTTTTGGCAAATGAGAAATCCTTTTCTTTGGAAATAGTCCACAAATCACTTGAACCAAAAATATTCAAGGAATTATTTTTCATCATTTGTAAATGTAGTAATTCATTGTTAAAAATTGTTTATAACGATTAGAATGTGCTTCCTAAATTTTCATGTGGCCACAAGAAATGGCCATTGGCGACTTCGGCTATCTCTAGCTACCGACTAATTAATTTAATTTCATATCTTAATGTTGGAAATAGTCATTCCAATCACCAGATAATTGGATTAGTTTCATAATGTTGGAAATGGTCATTGGATCAACCATAAACATAGACCTGCATTTGATGGTTGAAGTTATTTGGTGATAGGGATTTTCATAGGCCATGTGATTGTAGTCATTGTCATTGAACAGCACTAAACACATCAGATCTGAAATGTGAAGAATTAAACAGTTATTCATTCTTATGTTAGGTATGTGTTTCCATCTGGTGGAGCTAGATTTTCCATTGTGAAATTAATTAGTTGAACTATTTGGAATATCTGAAACATGTAAAGGAAACAAATTTTTTTAGGGAAGTTTTTATAAAGCAATGGCTTTTATCTATATTTCTTCTTGCTGTTGTATGACCTTAGTTATTATTTTATGCTCAGGGAGAAACTTTAGAGTAATTTTGTTGCTAAGACTCCATCTAGAGTTCAGCTTTATTGTGGAAATATATATTAGTATCAGGGTTTAAATATTATTAGCCCATAGTAAAGAAGATCCTTAGTCTATATATGTTTGGTTTGGAATCTGCTGCCTGGTAGCTGCATTTCCAGCTTAGGCATTTGAACTTCACCTTTTCGCCAGGGATATATTTACTGACCAAACTGTCTAGTGATCGTGTCCAAGATAATATTGTACTATAACTCCTGGAGGACACCATTCCAGCTAATCTCAATTGTGTATGCATTGTGGGGATTTGAATCAGGTTGGCTTGTTAGAGACTCACCTTTTGCTTTGGAGTTATGAGAGTAAAGCTGAACAAAATATGTAAAAGATTATGTGGATGGTCATGATTTTTGTTGGAAAATACTGATATCATCTGCATTTGAATCTTAGAAGCATGTGTTAATTAAAGGTTATACTATATCCATGTTATAACACTATTTTCTTTAATTTCAAATATCATTTGGTTATACCAACTTCTAGAATGACATTGACAGCAAATACATCAATGCAGACTCATTTGTCAATAAAATTTCCAATGCATAGACAATTCAGGTTTTCTTTTGGCTTAGTTATAGAAGGATTTCAGTTTAGAGGGTTAACTTATCACTTCTTCTCTATTTGAAGTTTTTATCCTCCTTAATATCCATTCTTCACTGTACAAGTCTACAGGTTCTACACATGCATGAGTCCTATGTGCTTGAGCTTGTGCTGATATATAATATCTTTTAAACTGTCCATGACTCTAGAAACATTTCTGTTTTATATTTTTCCAGTTATTCTAGTGTTGTTATCCAAGCATTTCATCTCATTTTATTGTTGAATTTTAGAAAGAAGGAATTTGTGGCATGTGATTTTGATTGAACTCCTGTATTCAATGCAGGCGGTACGTGTGCTTTCAAAGGCAATTGGGAGTCCTTGGTCTGTGCCATGGACAGCCGAGACTGTGTTACAGGTAATTTTGTAGTATTTTTATCTAACAATGCATCTATTGGAACTCTAAGAAAGATCTAATATGTCTGGGCTAAAATCAACACAAGAAAGAAATTTCTGCTTCAGCAGCTTTTTAAGCATTGACTTTACTGTACAAATGACTCATTTAGTTGCAATAGCCAAACTAAGCAGAAGGTAGTTCTGATGAATTTCATAATCAGGCGGACTCTTCTAAAAGGGGCCTGCTAATTGGACTTTGGCAGTGAATCGTTACACCCACTTATGTAACTAGGTGAACTGAAGCATGTTATGTGACTTATTAACTTGCCTGGTTCTAGTTAGAGTCATCCAGCTGCTGGATTTGAAATAAATCTGTTTATTGCAACTGTCTCTAGTTGATGCTGGTTTTATGATAATGGTGTAGTAGGGGATGAGATATCATTTTATGATGCAGGTTATGGTTCTCTGGGTTTCCTCCTTCTGGTTCATAGGGACATGGGTGGTTCCATTTGTGGCACATATTGCCGGTTTTGGCAAGGAGTCTCTTACATTCAGGGGACAGGCACTCTATAGCCTTGTGACAGATTTAACAGAAGGTATTGCTGGAATCGTAATCCTTCACCGGTGCCTCTCCCATTTCTACCCCTTTCCACCTGATTGGTTCAGTTTTAGACTAAGAGGTAAGTGGCAGTTTGATGTAGCTCTGGGTTGCCTCATGTTTCCCTTAGTCAATCGGCTCTCACAGATCAACCTTGATCTCATGCCTATCTTACCTTCCACACCTGTCACATTATCAAGCATTGAGCAGTCAATTGTGGCACGTGATCCAATAGCAATGGGACTCTATGCAGTTGTTGTTACCGTTTGTGCTCCTGTATGGGAGGAAATAGTTTTCCGTGGCTTTCTTTTACCGTCATTAACAAGGTACATGCCAGTTTGGTGTGCAATACTGATGAGTTCAGTTGCCTTTGCACTAGCACACTTTAATGTACAAAGGATACTTCCACTTATTTTTCTTGGGATGGTGATGGGCGTTCTCTTCACGCGGTCAAGGAATTTATTACCTTCTATGCTCTTGCATAGCTTGTGGAATGCTTTTGTATTCTTAAGCTTAATGAGGTAGTATTTGTAGCTTATCTTGTAAATGTGTGGTCAATATAATTCAATCAAAGGATAGCTTTTAGTCACTGATGAAATATGGTCCTTGATCTAACTCATTTATCAGCTTTCCCTTAAACACAGCAATACTCCAATTGTTTTTTCTCCATTATTTTCTGACTAGAGTTATTAAGGAATTATAGGATAATTCATCACCCAAGCTGTATGTAGTTTAATGGGGTCAAGTTGGTAACTACACTAATTGCAACCTAACTATCAACCTCTCTGGGTCTGCAATGGACTTAGGTTTTTCAATTATTCGATATGTACTCGTAATAATACTTGCAGTTATGAATTATATTAACGCTTTATTAAAGGAAATATTTTGAGTGCAGCTTCGTAGGCCTTATGTTCGAGTACTTAGTATTTCTATTTTGAGTTCTGTTGTCTATTGAAAATAATTGATGCTAAATAACTGAACATGAAACATGGCTGTTAGAGTAGGTTCTTTTATTTGTTTATTGCAGTGGAAATATGACAATATGCTAAAGTCGAGGCATTAATTTGTGGAAATGCAATTTGCACTGCGTTTATCATCGCTTCACTTATTCCGATGTCTGCACTACATTTACCCCTTTACCTGTTTATATGTTTTAGCAAATCTAGTTCATTCACAACATCACTTGAAACAGTTATACTAGATTTTGGTAGGCTCTTAAATACGCTATAGCAAAGTAATCGGAATAAAGCATGGTAGTCAATACTGGACTAGCCGATAGGACCAGGTAATCAGGAAGCAGACCTAAAGCCGGTTCGGTTACAGCCAGAAACCCGGTTGACGAGAAATTGGGTTCTCGAGCTGCATCTGTGAGTTAAACTGGGTTTTGGTTCACCCAGCCGGGTTTCCAAAGTCCCATTGCACATTTCATCTAATAGCATATTTGGTGTACGGAATGGAATAAAGGAGCAAAATTGAATAGAAAAGCAATAAGTATTCATTAATTTTGAGGTCTTCTGAATTAATATGTAAACATATTGTAAAAAATAAAAAATTAGCCGTTCATTTGTTTTATAAAGAAATTATAATTCTTCATTTTTCAATAATAATAATTTCTTTTTTATTCTTATAAAGTTAATCAAATGTGCTATAAATAATTATAAATCCTTAAATTGATTTGGGCTTAAGTTCAATGAGAATAAAGAAAGTTATGAGTTTTTTGTTCTTTTTATTTTTCTTAAGAGTCTGCAGTCTTTACAATTAAGAAGAGGAAAAGAATTAAAAGGGAAAGAAAGTGGGGTGAAAAGATTAGAAAGGAAAGAACTCGTACATTTTCTTATTTAAATTGAAGAAAAGAGAGAAACAATATTTAAATGAATTCTTACAAACATTTTCTTACTTGTTTTCATTCTTAGAAGACTGATTGTACGAGGTAGTTTTTAACCGTCTTAAAAGTGAATACTGAGGTTCAAGAAGCTAACAAATTTTTAGAACGTGTAAAGATATTGTGTTAGGTTTCTCTTTTTTCTTGCAAGCTCACTTTTTATCAAAGCAAACTAATACACCATCGATGATTAAATATTTTTGGAAATAAAGTATAAAGAGTACGTACGTATTCCTATAATTACGTGAAATTCTTTTATTAACTGTTTCGGTAAACTTAATCATTGTCCTTTGATCGTAAAGAAAGCAAGAGACTTGTTGAGAAAATGAGACATGGACATGACACCATTTTCTCTATCATTTTGCTTCAAGGTACCCAAATTTAATTAACTTCGTCGATTCAGCCCAGTTTTCCTTCAATCTTGGTAGCCTGTTTTAGACGGCAATTGACCGAACAGAAAAAGAGTGATATTGAGTGGAAGGAAGCTGGCGTTTAAAGTAGCTTTCCGCATTAAAATCAAGGACAAGTGACAAGCCCTTGTGCTCACGAAAAGGCTTGAAACATCCCATTGTTCCACTTTTGTTTAGAATCTAAAGCTCCCATTTCTCCCAAAATGTGGACCCTAACAAGAGCTGGAATTTACAGGCACTGGGATATGAAGACACAGAGTTCTGGAAAATATTTGGGCTTTCCCCTGGACAAAGGACTGAAAGAAAAAACAAGCGAGTTCGACATGGTGTTGTAAAAAATACAAAAGCAAACTAGCTGAATGGAAACGTAAACTACTCAGTATGGCGGGATTGATAGTTCTAATAAAAGAAATCTGTGCTTCAATCGGTGCCCATGCGCTATATGCAAGTTATGGCGATTCCTACTACATTCATAAATACGGTAGACAAGCTAGTAAAGCAACTTCTATGTAGTGAATCAGCAGACGACAAATGAATCCATTGGAATAATTGGGATTTAATCACCAAACCAAGAGAGAAAGATGGCTTGGGATAAGATAGCCCAGGTGACAACAACAGAGCATGAGCAATCAAAAGATTTTAGGAATCTAAGACTAAGAAGACTTCGTCGGTACAATTGTGCAAGAGCAAATATCATAAGAGACAGAAGACCATTTATACAATTCAGCAGCATATGATCACATGGCACCCATCACCTGAACTATAGGTGAAACTCAACACAGATGCATCACTCCTTGAAGAGACACACAAGAAGCTACGACAGGTGGTGTTGTGAGGCATGAAGGGGACCAACGGATATGAGCTTTTCAAGGAAAGTAGGGAAAGTAGTTTTCCTCAGGTGCCGAACTATGGGAGTTTTCTTCTGGGGTTGACATTACTAAAAGCTCATGGGTTCTAAAAAGCTAGAGATAAACATGGATTCAAAAATTGCTGCAGAATTTGATGAAGGAAAACTACAATAGTATTAACAAATTTATTCATGTTGTCAATAAATAATGCGTGCAGGGAAAAGCTAGCCTTATTTGAGGAAGCCTGGTTGGACTCTTGTCTGCTGAGGGGCAAACGCAGCAGCTGATAGACCAGCAGCTGAAGCACAAGGCAAAGAAATAGATGAAATTGTGCTTTTTGTTCCTCCCTTTTGTTGTATTAAAAACTCCCTTGCAGCATCTTTATGTAATTAATGGAATTAGGGAGAACAAGTATGAAGAAATTAACGATACTTCTTTATCTTTTGAGTTGTTTTGCTAGATTGATTGTTCAAAACCTTTGGTCTTGGAGATGGGAGGTCCCGATAGGAGTGGTCATGTGCATATCACACGGATACTACACAACACATGAATTCAAAGAAAAGAGATTCAGAGATAGCATGTGATGAGATGACTAGGAAAAGAGTGATAGGAAAGAGGAACAGGCAATCTCAAGCGTCTTGAATATATAAGTGACAAACAAGAGAGCTAAAGGGATCTCAAGTGTCAACCTTGCAGTTCTTGGGCAATGAAGATTGTTCTTCACCTGATCTTAGGAATTCGGAAAAAACGTCCTTTAATAAAGAGGAATGACTAAGTATTTATAGATTCTTAAGCCTAATAACATCCGTTAGATCACTTTAACAATCAACGGAAAATATGAAGACTACTCATTTTAAAGTTATCTTAATGAACTTTCCATAGGCCTAAAACCAGTAACTTTCCTCATAAGTATATGAGCCTATTTAAGAAAGGTTGGATGCGGATGGACAGGTCCAACGGTCTCTGTTTCAAGCCCACCAAACCAATTCTCATTGAGTCATCTCAATAATTGAACCGAACTCATTAGGCCCTATCACCTAGCCTAATGAGTTAAGCCAAATAATTAATAAGTTTAGCTTAGTATATTTACATAATATTTTTAGCCCTCTATATTTTGCCCTTTGACCAAAATCCTTTGAATGAGGTCAAAGAAGTTTAGGCATTAGATAAGCCTTTTTAATGGCTATAAAATTGTTTAGCGCATGTGCACTTGTTGAATAGCCGCACCACTATCACATACACGTCTTGTATGATTCATATTACAGGAGCTTGGAGCCAACACTTCATATAATTTAGTTTTTTTTTTTTTTTAAATGTGCAAGTTTGCAACACCATTTAATTACGCATGTCTCTTTTAAGCTCATTGAAATAACTTTGCTGATAAAACAACATATGCATAAATTTTCTTTAATAGACAATCCATATATATATATATTTTATTTTTGGAGTATCTAGCTTGTTAAATTGCTTTTTTTTTTTTTTTTTGTGAAGTATCTGGCTCGTTAAGTTGTCTTCAATGTTTTCATTCTCTATTAATGACTTTAATTGACTTGCCAATTCTACTCCATGGAAATACACCAATAAATCTACGTATTATGCATACATTAATTTCGACAAGAGAGAAATTTTGAATAATAATAGTAACTTCATGTTTGATGCCACTGTAGCGTATTGTTTATTTTTTATATATCACTAAACTAAATAATATATATATATATATCTTAAACTACTTCAAATCTCTGATGAAAGATCACACTTATCTTCCCTCTTTAATTTTTTTTTTTTGGTAGGTAATAATATCTCTAACAATTTTCTTTATGAAATCCACTTCCTTATATACTTCGTATTGCATCTAGTAATTATTTTGTTACCTCCCACGTTGTCGATTGATATTCATTATATAAGTCTACCATTCAACTAAATGAAAAGTGCATAATCTATCTTTAGACATAATTCTTCTTTTCCTTATTTGTCTTGAGACAGTTGCTACACTTAACTTCACTTTTGCTTTATAAATCAGTTTGTTCATGCTTGAGGTGCTAACATTCGTGGTGAAATGCTGAAGGTCATGCAATACATATCCCCCTCTTTTTTTTCTTTTGAATTCTTATACTATTCTTATATATATATATATATATATTTTTTTTTGCAGTTGCCAATAACTAAGAAGTTACTACATTTACTTTCATTGCAAGTTTGATTTTGGAGTAAAGGATCATTACTTCACCGGTCGTTATTATGCCTTAGCGTCTTGTGTTGTGTTGTCGGACATTGCAAGTGAGGTTCTTCCATGCTTGTTATTTATTTATTTATTATTTTGTTGTGGGTTAGCAATTGAAAACCAATCTGTATACTCTATCCACCGTCAGTCGGTTACCCAAGTGGCTCTGTGGTGCAGCACTACGGTACTACTTCTGCTGTTGCTACTGCTGCTGCTGCTACCGCTAGTCTTATCATCTCTGTGTAGAAAGTTGAGAGCCGAAGAACTGAGAAAGAAAGATAAAAAAAGAGAGACAAATTATTCATCTGAGGACGGCTATGGACGCAACATTCTGGGACCTGAACATCGCCTCCCCTCAGACAATGGACGGCTCGGCCAATTTGGTCCCTAGCGACCCCATTCCTCTCAATGGTGCTCGAGCCAGCCGTGCCCTTCGCTTTCAACAAATCTCCCTCCTTTGCAATGGCTTCCCTCCCGGGATTATCCCTTCTTATTCAATGTATACCCAGCAGATTTCATCGTATCGATCATCTCATCTCCTTCTCTAGCCCTTGTTGCTTGATACAAACTGATGGGGACACGGGCTGATACACGGTTCGTTACACGGCCGTGTAACGAGTCAAGTGAACTTCCAGAAAGACACACGGCCTCTATACACGGCCAGAAGCACGGCCGTGTATTCGATCAGGAAATCCCACAGAAGCATACATGATCTCCATACACGGTTAGGAACACGACCGTGTATTCGGTCAGGATTGTTCACAGAATCATACACGGTCTCCATACACGGTCATAAACACGGTCGTGTATTCGGTCAGGAGTGTTCATAGAATCATATTCGGTTGGGAGGCACGGCCGTGTACACGACAGAGAATAGACGTGTATAGTAATATTTATTTCCACGTGTACGTGTATATTTCCTTTTTATGTATTTTTACAGGGCGGTATAAATACTGATGTTAGGTTATTTTAGGGTTACGTTTTATTAACCATTTGAAATACACTTTTAAGAGAGGATTTTCTCCGTTTATCGGTTGTGCGCAACCAGATTTCTTCAAGGAATAATTCTTCATTATTCTTTGTGAAACCAATCCATAATCGGATTCGTTTCGTTACGCTATCCGCGCTGCGTTAGTTGGTATCAGAGCAAGGTTATTTCCTGTGGAGATGTCAACTCATCAAGGAGATGACAGCGGTCGTGTTCTTGACGGTGTTCAAGATGCGAGGTCACAAAGAAACCATCAGTGGGTTCCAAGGGCAAAGTTCGACGCGATGCATCAGAAAGTCGGGCGTATGGAACGGCGCCTTGATGAACTGATCGAGCGTTTCGACGCCTTAGCGGTAGACCCCAATGGGGTTGGGGGTGTTGTTAGAAATCCGCCACGTGCAGTGGAGGAATTCGGTAGACGTATAATCCGACCTGTCGTTGAGAACAGGTGGGAACGTGTAGGGGATGAGGAGTCCGCCGAGGAGAGTGATGATACGTATGGGAGTAGGCCACAGCAAGGGCGCGGTGGTAGAGGTGGTGGTTATTGGACAGTTCATTATGGGAACCATCATAAAGATGGCGACTATCGGAGGAACCGTGGAGGTTATGATCAAGGGGACGGAGGAGACTACCGCCTAAAGGTCGACATTCCATGGTTTGATGGTAGCCTTAATATCGAAGGCTTCCTCGATTGGATTGCAAAACTGGATCAATTCTTTGACTACATGGAAATTCCCGAAGACCGCCGAATGAGGTTGGTAGTGTGCAGATTGAAGAGTGGTGCCTCGGCATAGTGGGAAAGACTGTAAAGCAGAAGGCAACGGGAAGGAAAACACCCGGTGAGGACATGGTATCGCATGAAGCAGTTGTTGCAACATGATTTCCTCCCGCCGGACTATGAGCAGATATTGTTCCAACAATATCAGCGGTGCCACCAGGGGCAACGCTCAATGCATGAGTATACAGCGGAGTTTATGAGGTTGGCCGAACAGAATGACTTGAGGGAGAGCGAAGGCCAACAAGTAGCACACTATGTGGAAGGACTGAAGCTTCGGATTAAAGATAAAATTGGAGTTACAATGGTGAGGACCCTAGTAGAAGCAAAGAATTTGGCTCTTCGGGCGGAGCTAATGTTACAAGAGCAGGGAAGTAGATATGGAGGAGGAAGGAAGGGATATATCGATGAAGCTGTGGGTAGTGGTAGTAAGTCGGGATTTGAGAAAAGTAGAAATGCTGCATACAAGCCTACTGATGACAGTGCCAAAAGAGAAGAGAAGAGTGAGGGAAAGAAGCCGATGGAACATAAGGGAACCTAGAGGCAGAGTAATCCTTATGCCAAACCGATCTTGGGAAAATGTTTCCGATGCAATCAACCGGGTCATCGGTCAAACAAATGCCCTACTAGGAGAAGCGTAAACATCCTTGATAGGGAGGATGATGAGGAGGTTTGCTGTGAACCTAACGGAGAGGGAGAGTATTATGAGGAGGAAGAAGAAGCAGCAGAACTGACTTATGTGATTCGGTGAATGATGCTTACCCCGAAACAAGAAGAGATCACACAGCGACACCAGTTGTTTCGCACAAGGTGTACTATCAAGGGGAAGTTGTTTGAACTAATAGTAGACAGCGGGAGTTGCGAAAACATCATAAGAAGGGAAGTTGTGAAACAGCTGTAGCTACCTATCGAGAAGCACTCGAACCTGTACACCATTGGTTGGATTAAAGCGGCCGAGAAGATTGAAGTCAGGGGAGATGCAGGATACCTTTCTCAATAGGGAAGTACCGTGATGAAGCATTTTGTGATATTGTAGACATGGATGCTTGTCACATTTTGTTCGGGAGACCATGGCAATTTGATGTGGACGCACAACATGCGGGTAAAGAGAATGTATACAGATTGGAGAAGGAGGGTGTGAGGTACACATTGTTACCATTGAAAAAGGAAGGATGTGCGAAGGAGAAGAGAGTTGAGAGTCGTTCGTTCCTAATCGTCACTCAATCAGAGAAGGAAGTGATGGAAGACCTGAGGGAGTCGCGAGTGGTACATGCCCTCATAGTAAAAGATGTGGCAGTTGGAGAGAAGGAGGTTGATGGAGAAGTACCGGAGGCAGTAAAGAGTTTACTGGAGGAGTTTAAGGAGGTAGTTCTGGACGATCTACCTGAGGGTCTACCACCTCTGAGAGACATTCAACATCAGATAGACCTGGTGCCCAGAGCAAGTCTCCCAAACCTCCCACATTATAGGATGAGTCCTAAGGAGACCGAAGTTCTATAGGAGAAGGTCCAAGAGCTTTTGGACAAGGGGTTTATCTGGGACAGTGTGAGTCCATGTGCAGTTCCAGCTTTGTTAACTCCCAAGAAAGATGGGAGCTAGAGGATGTGTGTTGATAGCAGGGCTATCAATAAGATTACCATAGGGTATAAATTCCCCATCCCGCGCATCAAGGATATGTTGGATCGGTTGAGTGGAGCCACCATCTTCTCCAAGATAGATCTGCGGAGTGGGTACCACCAGATTCGGATCCGTCCCGGAGACGAATGGAAAACGACATTCAAAACAAAGGAGGGGCTGTATAAGTGGTTGGTGATGCCGTTCGGTCTTAGTAATGCACCAAGCACTTTCATGAGAGTGATGAACCAGGTATTAAAACCCTTTAATGGTCGTTTTATAGTTGTGTATTTCGACGATACTTTGGTATTTAGTAAATCTGAAGAAGAGCATCTTGAGCATTTGAAGTGTATTCTGTCGGTACTGAAAGAAAATAAGTTGTTTGCCAATCTTAAGAAGTGCACATTTATATCAAAACGACTATTATTCCTTGGGTTCATAGTTAGCAATGAAGGGGTAATGGTAGATGACGGAAAGGTGAAAGTGATTAGAGAATGGCCTGTTCCAAAAACCGTTACTGAGTTGAGAAGCTTTCTCAGCTTAGCTAGTTTCTACAAGAGATTCATTAAGCACTTTATTACAGTCGTTGCCCCCTTGACTGAGTGTTTGAAGAAGGGTAAGTTCCAATGGGGCGAAGAAGCGGAAGCAAGTTTCATGAACTTGAAGCAACGATTATGAGGCGCTCCTGTATTAGCGCTACCAGATTTTGAGAAGTTATTTGAGGTGGATTGTGACGCCAGTGGAGTTGGAGTTGGAGCGGTAATGTCACATGAGAAAAGGTCAATCGCCTTTTATAGTGAAAAATTATGTGAAGCAAGGAGGACTTGGTCTACATGTGACAAGGAGTTCTACGCCATGGTGAGAGCTCTTAAAGTATGGGAGCACTACTTGATTGGAAAGGAGTTCATTTTGTATTCTGACTGCAGGGTGCTTAAACACTTAAGTGGCCAAACTTAGATTAGTAAGGACATGCACGCTAGATGGATTGAGTTCTTACAAAGGTTTCCTTTCAGACTAATGCACAAGTCGAGTATGCAAAACAAGGTCGCGGACGCCCTGAGTAGAGGAGCAGATGTCCTACTTACTTTAAGTGCGAACATTGTTGGTTTTGAGAAACTAAAGGAGCTATACGAAGGGGATAGCGACTTCAAGGAAACGTAGTCTAAGTGTGCCAATAGAGAACCGTGTGACGACTACCATATCCATGAGGGATACTTAATGAAAGGGAATCAGCTATGCATCCCTGAATCTTCCTTACGGGAAAAGCTTATCCGAAACTTGCATGGTGGTAGATTGGCGGGGCATGTGGGCAGAGATAAGACCTTAGCCGCAGTTACCGAAAGGTATTTTTGGCCTCAGCTAAGGAGGGATGTGTATAGGATCGTGGAAAGGTGTTATATTTGCCAAGTGTCGAAAGGGCATTCCCAAAACACTGGCCTATATACCCCTCTTCCCGTACCGGCAAACATTTGGGAAGACTTGTCGATGGACTTTATACTCGGTTTGCCTCGTATCCAACGAGGTGCTGACTCTGTGTTTGTTGTAGTTGACAGGTTTTCCAAGATGGCCTACTTTATCCCCTGCAGAAAGACCGCTGATGCACAAGCAATTACATAGCTATTCTTCAAGGAAGTGGTGCGTCTACATGGGGTCCTAAAGTCCATTACTTCCGACAGAAATAGCAAATTCCTTAGTCACTTTTGGAGGACTCTCTGGTATATGTTTCATCTCTGAATTATAACAGCACCGCTCATCCTCAAACCGATGGTCAAACGGAGGTAACTAACAGGACCCTCGGAAACCTCATTAGAAGTATTTGTCGTGAGAAGCCAGGGCAGTGGGATCAAGCATTGGCTCAAGCTGAATTCGCTTACAATAGTTCCGTCCACCGAACTATTGGGAGGTCACCGTTCTCAGTGGTATATACCAAAACACCACAACATGCGCTGGACTTGATCAAATTACCCAAGGACATGGTGGGTGATGTGGCTGCTAAACATATGGCTGGACAATACCAAACCACTGCAGCGGAAGTCAGACGAAAGATAGAGGAAGCCAATACCCAATACAAAGGGGCTGCGGATAAGCATAGACGGAAGAAAATCTTTGCCATGGGCGATCAAGTAATGGTTTACCTTCGAAAAGAGCGTTTCCCTGCAAGTAGATATGGGAAGCTCCAACCCAAAAAGTATGGACCTTATGAAGTCATGCACAAGATAAACGACAATGCATACGTCGTACAACTTCCTGAAGATATGAATATTTCTTGTACTTTTAATGTCGCGGATTTATCACTTTTCCACCCCGATGACACGCCGTTATATCCTGACGAGAACTCGGGGTCGAGTTCTCCATTGGTGGGAGAGAATGATGGGGACACAGGCTGATACACAGTTCGTTACACGACCGTGTAACGAGTCAGGTGAATTTCCAGAAAGACACACGGCCAGAAGCACGGTCGTGTATTCGATCAGGAAATCCCACAGAAGCATACACGGTCTCCATACATGGTCAGGAACACGACCGTGTATTCGGTTAGGATTGTTCACAGAATCATATACGGTCTCCATACACGGTCATAAACACGGTCGTGTATTCGGTCAGGAGTGTTCACAGAATCATACACGGTTGGGAGGCACGGCCGTGTACACGATAGAGAATAGACATGTATAGTAATATTTATTTCCACGTGTACGTGTATATTTCCTTTTTATGTATTTTTATAGGGTGGTATAAATACCGATGTTAGGTTATTTTAGGGTTACGTTTTATTAACCATTTGAAATACACTTTTGAGAGAGGATTTTCTCCATTTATCGGTTGTGCGCAACTAGATTTCTTCAAGGAATAATTCTTCGTTATTCTTTGTGAAACCAATCCATAATCGGATTCGTTTCGTTACGCTATCCGCGCTGCATTACAAACTCCTAATCAAGACAAGGAAAGTCTCCTCATTCGAATGACACCCCCACTCTCCTATCCTATGAAACAACTTCATTGCTTCCTCAGTCTTCCTAATCTTACACAAATTACTAGTCAACACATTAAAAGTTTCCACATTTCTAGGAAGCCCATAATAATCCACATCAACCAAAAAAACTCCGCTTTAGAATTCATTTGAAATGGATCCTTTTCCGTACATAGTTTACAAACACAATCCAATATCGCATTATATGCAACTGCTGAACTTCCATCACCACCTGGTTTAGATGATGCTTTGTGAATATTTTGGCACAAAGCTCGCCTCGCCGGAGAAGGGATGTAGTCCACCGGAGAAATAAATTGCAGCTTTATCAACTCGTCGCCGGAGGATTCGCAGCTTTCGATTTTCGTTCCAGACGTGCGTACAGTCCACATGGCAATAGGTGTTTTCTGGCTTTCAATCTCTTGGCACGTACAGTCTTCGTGGGTTTCTTGATTTTCTCCGCTCTCCAAGAAGAGGCCTTCTTCTCTTTGATCCACCGGGAACAAGAAAACAATGATAGGAAAAGCCAAAGCTGGAGAGGCGAAAGCGACTTCCTTCTACATATCTACCGGTTCATTAACTAGCAAATGGGGGGGGGGGTTGGGGTGGGTGTGGGTGGGGTGAAGAATTGGTGAGGCCCTTTCGGCAGAGTATGAGAATTTCTCGATGGACTTGAAACTATCAATCTCAACCGCTCTCGATTCACCAATCGATACAAGTTCCTCATCATTTGAATTGTTAGATTTCTCCCCATCAAAGTCAATTTTTCTGTTCATATGAATATTTGAGGTAGTACTGTTGCTGTCAAAACCATTAGACCGGACATGCAGAGCACCATTTACAAGAGAACTCACAGTTACTCCCCTTTTCTCTACATGGGAGTTGACACTCCAGTTCAAAGAGGATTCTAAGTCTTTCATAAAATGTAGAGGACTCTGACAGAATCCCTTAAGCATGTTGATTGGGGTGATGACTAATCTGAAAAGTCTATAGAAACCTGAACTACTGTGGAACTTGAACAATCGTCCTTAGAAAGGGATAGTGGACTTCTCGAGATGACACTGCAATTTACAGGAGGAGTTTCTTTGACGATATGTATATCTGGGTCTTCTGCTGACTTTAGTTGGACAACTTTTAGTGCCAGTATATTTGTGTTTGTGGCTCTTGTTCTTTCCATGTATCTTATCTTTGAGCATTTAGCTGCTTATAATCAGCCAGAGGAGCAGCAGTTTTTTATTGAACTCATCTTTATGGTTCCGTTGAGTGTATGGAAAGATAGGGTGTTATCAGCGCGAGCAAACCTCTACTGGAGGAAGCATATGCATATGGAGTTGTTGAGCATCCTTTTCCATTTTAACTGTTTTATAAGAGAGTGGTATCTCGGTCTCGACTCTTACATTGCCGTAAAAATTGGCATTGTGCAATATATGATTTTTTGAAGTTGATCTGTGCTCTCCTAGCAATGATTCTTCAAGCTTTTGGTGTATATGGCGAGGAGAAGTTTGCATGGAATTACGGGTAAGTTCTTTCCATGTAATAAGATCGACAAACATCGGTGTAGATATACTCCATTCCAGTTGTTGATTGTGATCATATCAGATGGGATTGCTATTGCAGTCTTTGCCCTGAGCAATGAGTGGTCTATTTTTTTTTTTTTTCACCATTCACTTTCTTTGCTGTGTCAGCTATCCTTACTTGGCAGTGGTTCTCAATTTTAGTCAGACCTGGGCCTTGTATTGCCTTGTACAATTCTACTCTATCATCAAAGACAAACTTGAACCAATTAAACCCTTGGCAAAGTTTTTTTTTTTTTGGCTGTTTAAGTCAATTGTGTTTTTGACATGGTGGCAAGGTGTTGTTGTTGCCTTTCTTTTTTTTTTCAATTGGAGCTCTAAAAGGATCTCTGGCTCAGGAACTCAAAACTCGTAGACAAGACTACATCATCTGCATTGAGATGGGTATTGTAGCTATTGTGCAACTTTATGTCTTCCCTGCGGTACATTATGAACGGGGAAAGCGACTTGTTCGAAATGTGGCTGTGATGTCTGATTATGCTTCTCTTGGAACTGCTCTTGATCCGTAAGAGGTCAGAGATTGTGAAAGGACAACTCGAGTATGCTTAGCTCGACATGATGACCGAGAAAAAACGTCTGAATTTCTCTTAGAGTTTTCGTGATGTGGTTGTTAAAATTCCCTCCGGTGAATAGCATTGTAGAATATTTTGGAGCTCCATGAAATATCGTCCCGATGCCATCGAATTCTAGTATGCTTTCTAGCTTCGATCTTGATTCCTTTTCCGGGTTGTTGATAAATTCGGTTTTTTCATAGGTAATGTGCATGTATTTACCAGACAGGCTATCGGCTCATGCCACTTATGTATATAGTATCTATGTATACATACATACACACACATATATATATTATATATTATTATTATTTAATCTTCTTCGCCCCCTTTTTTTTTTCAAGTTTTGTCTCATCATTGATAATATTGTGTATTGATAGGAAAAAACACAAAAGTGATCAAGCAAAAAAACTTGCTAGTGCACTCAGATAGGCATCCATCGCTGATCTTGAGTCCTCGAGATGTGTGGTTGGATAAAACTATCTCTGAAGATACCTTCTAGGACAAAATCAAACGTCAAGAGCTCTGTGTGATGGCTCACATCAATGGTATGCTTTGCTTTATCAGATGCGAGCCCTATGCTAGCTGAGAGACACCATCAACGCGAGTTCGATTTTGCACTTTAGGAATGAAAGGAAGGAACTTCCCCTCTCAACCACCTAGTTTGCATTCCCTAGGCAGCCACCCTCTGGGTGGAAATTTTGGGTAAAACATATAATCTCCAAGTCAGATTATGTAACTCTTTTAGAGAAGGCTGGCGTCTTTCGTGCCATTACTACTTCCACCCGCTTATGGTTCCCACATACGAGTGGGTCGAAAGTGTGGCGGGCAATCATCTGTTGCTCGAGTATTCAGACTCATACATTCGTCACTTCTTGGGGGTAAATCATTCTGACACTGGAAGATGTGGTCTTTCTCCTAAAATTGACTAGTTTTGCGCAGACCAACATTACCTCTACTAAAGTGTCTTATAAGGAGTATAGTTTTCAAATGTCTTTACTTGATACCTTGAAAGCTACTCGCAACAGCAAAAGGAAGTCTTGTTTCTCTTCTTGGCTCGCATACTTCTTTGAGGAGAAAAGGAAGGATAAACCTCAAGTTTCTAGCCTGGGTTGTGGATAGGTGTAAGTACTCTTATTCATTTTTTAGCATACTTTTATAATTGTGTACTTATACCTTTCTCACCATTTTTTTTTTTGTCATTTTTTTTTTTTGCAGGTATGAGCTTGCAGCTTTTATAGCATATTGGCTCTCTTTGTTTGCGTTCTCTTGGACCGAAAGAAAGTATGAGCCCTTGGCCATACGAATTGCTTAGGGTGAGTGCTTCGCACTAGGTCCCTTTTACTTAAGCTCTTTGTGTCGGTGCTTACATCTGTACTACAAGGCTTCTGTTCGTTCAAAGGGCCGCTATGTAAACGTGTCACATGTAGACCTGGTATTTCTCCAACTTTTCTTTCGCGAATGGTTCCGGAAACACTTTACACCTCCTCTCAATAGTGCTAAGTCCAACCTTGCTCTTCCTAAAGCACAGGCTTAGGTTGAAGGAACTATTGAGCAGACACTTTTACAACTTATTGACATTAAGTTAGAATTTACATTTCGTCCTTATGTGAAATGGCTTGTTCGATATGGAGACAAGGTTGAATTATATCTTCCAAGCTCAAAGGATGAAGTGACCTTAGTAGAAAGGCGTAAGGGCCTTCATAATTCTGAGGCAAGATTTATTTTATGGTGTACTCCGGGAAGTCTACCCTCCCTCCTAGATAACAAAGACTCCTCTGAATGCTAGATGGAGAAAAGGGTTGTAGTATATTCTCCTCACAGGGTTGCACGCCAACTTGGGTTTGACCAAAGGGTTTCCCGCGTAACTAATATTACTGAAAATTTCAAGTTGTGTTGTTGGTCACTCTCTCCAAGTGATTGCAGAAATATTCATCTAAAAGTTCGTCAGTTATACTTTCCTTCTATAAGTCGCTTTAGGGTTGCTTCTCCTGGCTAGCTAACATATTTGTTGAATTACTTGTAAGACTTTTGAGCATATGCTTTTACTTCAATAGATGATACACTTCATGTGTCTATTGTGTGTTGTTGGGAGTTTTACCTTAAATTATCGCCTAAGCCTATTGGTGATGCCCAAGAGACTATTGAACCGGTGGATTAGCAATCAGCATCTCCTATTGATGTGGGATTAAGGAGATCCTCTAAGAATAAATGCCCGTTTTTTCCATTGAAAAAAGATAGATAGGCCAAGCGGACCTTTATTCATAAGGTAGCATCCTTGTAACTTTCTTGTCATTATGTATGTATATGTAGTCTTTTTTACTAACCGCCCTTGTCTATTATATATATGCAGGTTAAGATGGGATCTAAAGTTTGCTCTAGCACTTCTATTGATTTAGTGATCGTTTCAATTCGAGTTGGTAATGATCAAGAGTTAGTGAATTATGCAGAATCACTGGTTGAAGATAGCATAAGTGATGATGATGATTTTGAAGAGCTGCATGACTTTATTGGAATTAAAGCACTTGCTACTAGTACTGATAAGCCAATCATAGAGATAAATGAAGATAATGATAACACCGATGCTGGTGACCATGCCAATGCGCTGCTTTGCTCTAGAACATATGAAGATGAGTTGTATGTAGCTCCTATAGATATCCTTCCTCCCCCAGTTGCTATGATGTCTCCTCGAGACAAGGAAGTGACTCTAAGGGTTTATGCTACAATAGAGGAGACTACATCCTTTCGAGGATTCACTATGCCTTCCTGGCTATTGGACTCATTAGAGACCCTTGATGCAATAGACAGAGACTTTTGGGCTAAGTCTCCCGTGTTAGGGGCTAAGCTAGGTTGCACTATGGTAAAGATGCTAAGGGAGATCACGTTATTGTTGAACAGGCCTTGGAATTCCTTATTAGAGGTAGAACTTGAGTAGGTGATTAAATGCATTGAGAGGGCCGGTCTTCTAAGGTTTAAAATTAACAGCTTAGAGCCTATTGCTGTTAAAGCCAAGAGGGTGTTGAATTACTACACTGTCAAGAGGTGGCATGATGAACTAATGAGTAAAGTGCAAGAGTCGCAAAAGTAGTTAAAGCATCCGATCTTGAGATGAAAGCACTTCTAGGAGACTTGGATCTTAAATCCTCAATAGGCCTAAATTGTCTTCCATAATTTGGCATGACTATGCTTTTGTTTTCATTCTAAAGCATTACCTTGAAATCAATAAAGTTGTTTGTCTTTATTTTGTTTTTATATATGTGTGATCATGACTTATTCGCTTGTACTTTCTATGAGTGATGCTAGCCACAATCACATTATTTTGTTAAGTTATTATGTCAAGCATCAAAGCAAAGTTTTCACTTGCTAACAATAATACATTAAATGGTTCAAACAATCAATCGCGCTTAAGCAACGATAGTGGTGTTTATTGCGTAGTTCAACATACTAGCATTGATGGTTAAGAGGGTATTACCCAATATATAACAATGTATTCTTCATTTCTGAATTTTTAGATATGTTTTTGCGGGCTAAGCATTTCATTACACACTTGAGAGCACGTGCTCTAACCATGTGACAACAGCATAAGAGGTGATAGTTAATCATGTTTGTGCTCTAAGGAGATAACTCTCTAACTTTGCAATAACAAGATAAGTGAGTATTAAAAAGAAAAGCATTGAAAAGGCTTGAATAGTGTGAGTTATACATATGATTCATGATAATTTGCAAATACATCATTCATTTCACATATGAAATTTTTTAATGTATTGAAAATTGATAGGTGCAGTAACTTTATCAATTGTTGGGTTTAAAAGCTTGTAGTAACCACTGTCATGAACCTCATGAATGATGGATGGGCCTTCCCACTTTGGTGTGAACTTTGGTGCTGGAATACCTCACCACACATGCTCTATTACCCAAACTACAACATCACCTTCCTAAAAGGACCGCTTCTTAACCAAATGATCATAAGCCGTACTTAACCGTTGGAGATAGTTGGCAAGGTGATGCTTAGCGGTGACTTGTCTCTCTTCTAGAGCTTCAAGATCAAGCATACATAAAGTATCTAGTTCAAGTTCGGCATTAATGGCCAATCTTGTAGATGGGACCAAAACTTCTATGGGCATCATCTTCTCGCATCCGTATACTAAAGAAAAAGGGGTGGCATAAGTAGGGCTTTGTTTAGATGTCTTGTATACCCATAGTGCCAATGGCAGTTTATCATGCCATTCTTTGTGATTTTCATGCACCATACGACTAAGTACTTTTAAAAGAGTCTTATTCGTTGCTTCTAGTTAGCTGTTTCTTTTTGGGTAGTAAGGTGTAGACTTCACATGATCGATATCATAGGAGGCCAATAGTTATTGTACGTGTGAATTGATAAAGGGTGTACCATTATTTGAAAGAATACGCTATGGGATTTCAAAGTGGCAGATGACATGTTCTTTCATGAAGCTTACTACTACTTATCCTGTAGCTTTCTTTAACGAGATTACCTCCACCTATGTGGTGAAGCATTCAGTACCTACCAAGATCCAAATACATCCCCTATATAGTAAATGTATTGGGCCAATCAAGTCGAATGCCCACGTATGGAAAGGCCATGAAGTAGTCATGCTATGTAGTGCAACGACAAGAGCATGGATGGCATTCCCATGTTGCTGGCATGCAACACATGTCCAAGCAAAGTTGAATGCATCATTTTCCATTATGGGCTAGTAATACCCCAAGCTTAATAGGTGGTAATACAACTTCCTTCCTCCTTAATGTTCTCCACCATCTCTGGAGTGGGCTTCAGCTAGTATAGTCTCCATTTCGGGTGGTGCAATACACCTAAGGGGTTGTCCCATGAATGATACCCTATATAGCTGGTCTTCATGCATGATATACCTCTTTGCTTTGCGTTTTACTATACAAGCATCAGTGCCATTTGTAGGTAAGGTGCCATTCTACAAATAGTTTATGTAAGGGCATCTCCAATCACCGGCACTTACCATGAAGTGGCATTCTCCTTGATTAGGAATCTCAGAGCATTTTGGGAAACTCATTTGCATTTGAGAAGCATCTTTGGCCATAGTTGGCCAGTAATACCCTGCGCATTGTATGCAGTGATATAAGGATGGGCCTTCCTCTCCACATCAGATTTTGCGATACTTCTCCAACATTAGGCACACTTGCTTTGCACCAATACAACACAATAAAATGCCCTATGGACCTTTGAAGTACATAATGCCATTAATGAGGAGAAAATTTTTTAAGGTTACTAGAGAAGCTGCACTAGGATGCGTTAGTTAACCCTTGATGGGAATTCGCCAATCATCCGGCGTTTCTTCTTCCTCATCTAACAATTGCAGAGCTATGCATGGAATCGATTTTTTAATAACCTGAATACTTAAACCATTTTCTTTAACTTGAATAGGAACTTTGGATGCCAAAGTTGCAAGTGTGTTCACATAACAGTTGGTCGATCGTTCAGTATGTTCACATCTCATTGAATTGAATTTTCTAACCAAAGATTGTATTGTAGCCTTGTAGGGCGCTAGTGTTGGTTCTTTGAGAGAAAATTCATCATTAGCTTGTTTGATAATCAAGTTTGAATCACCACGAATGCACAAGTGAGATGCCCCAGCATTTTGCACCGAAATGAGTCCGAGTAGTAAAGCCTCATACTCAACCTCATTATTGGTGCAATGGAAATCTAGCTTAAATGCTAGTGGTATCTCTTGGCCTTTAGGGGTTATTAATACTACCCCAACTCCTTTCCCAATACTAGCATATGAGCCATCAAACTGTAATTGCCATTCCTCACCCAATTCTATCCTCATGGAATCCTCATGAAATTCTTCTAGGATCATATATGTGGTGTGAATCTCATTTGCCATAGGAAAATGGGCTAAGAGGTCTACTAGAGCTTGAGACTTGATAACCTTAGGTGGCATAATTGTAATATCAAACTCTGATAGGAGAAGTAACCATTTTCCGATTTGTCCGTATAGTGTCGGCCGTGATAGTAAGTACTTTATTGAGTCGAAATGAGTGACAAGATTGACGTTATGTGCCAAGAAGTAATGACACAACTTCTCTGTAGTAAATATCAACGCAAGATAATGCTTCTCTTAGGCTGAATAATTGAGTTCACTCCCTTAGAGAGATTGACTTAGGTAATATATAAGTCGCTCCCTTCGTTCAAGTTCTTGTGCAAGTAAAGCACTAATGGACTTATTAGTGGATGTCAAGTAGAGAATCATTAGTAAACCCTTGACCGACATTGTTATCGTTTGTGGAGACGTGAGTATATCTTTTACCTTCTGAATGGCCTCGTCTTGTAGTTACCCCCACTCGAACAGTGCTCCTTTCTTTATGAGCTGTTGTAAAGGATAACAAATCTCGACTAGTGTTGGGACGAATCGCCTAATATAAGAGACCTTCCCCATAAACCTTTTTAATTCCTTTAGGTTAGTGGGTGAAGGCATGGATCGTATAGCCTACACCTTTGCTGGATCAACATCAATCTCTTTTCTGTGAATTAAAAATCTAAGGAATTTGCTAGATGCTACACCAAAATCGAACTTTAGCAATTTCATGCGTAGTTTATATAACGGCACCACTTGAAAACCTTCTACAAGTGTATCAAGTGATTTGGCGCCCGCCTTAACTTGACAACGATGTCATCTACATAGTCTTCCATGAAGTCATGCATCATATCATGGAAAATGGCATTCATTACTCTTAGGTAAGTAGCTCCTGCATTCTTAAGCCTAAAGGACATGGCTATATAGTAAAAATTCCCAACTGATGTCCTGAAAGCAATACACTCAACATCTTGATGAAGCCAACCACAATGGGTGCTCAATTGGCTTGATGAAGCCAGCTTTAAGCAACTTCTCAATCTCTTCTTTGATTTGGACCTCAACTTCTAAGCAAAAAATTCGTTGTCCTTGTTTTACTAGCTTAACCTTGGCTGCAATGTTCAATCTATGTACCATTAGAGTAGGGTCCAATGCTGCATTTTATTATAAGTCCATGCAAATGTGTCTCGATACTTCCATAGCAACTCCATTAGGTGGACCTTCGGCTCTTGCAAGAGATTCTTTCTAGTGAAGATAGGTCTTAGAGACTCCCCTTGTTTCGCTAGATCTAACTCTTCAATTTCATCAACTTATAGCTTAAGTTGATCCTGCATCTCTAGGGGGGGGGGGGGGGAGTTGGGTTTTTGTATTGGTATGGGATCTGAAAAAGATGAACAAGCTTCTTCGAGTCCATCTCCTTCAAATCCCATGGACCTTCATAAATAATACACCCTCCGCCCATTTTCTCTGATGAAACTTTCTATCACTTCATTTCTCCTTTGCTTCTTTTGGCCCCCATAACAGCCTCGCATTCTCTTCTTTCTCGTGGGCTTCTCTTTAGTCTCTTCCCAAGTGGGTAGTGCTGTGCCAGGGGGTGTTATGATAGCAGTTTCTGCCTCTTCGACATATTCATCAAAGAATGCAACTTCGGTAAAGTATGCCTCGTTATGCTCAAATGGATTGTTCGTAACGGAATAAATATGTCATTTCCCTTCTAATAGCCCTTAATGCACTGATGCCATGTTGAAGATATGAGATTGTGATCATGAAACCACTTTCTTCCAACCAGTAGGTGGTAGGATACGGGCGCATCGATCACATGGAACCACGTGGAGCTTTGTATATGGCCCACTTTAAAACATACCCTACTGTGTTTGTAGATGTGTCAGTGAAAGTATTGACGGCAATAGGTTGTCTCACTAGGTGCCGGTTATCTATTCCTACAACCTTTAGTGTAGACAACGGCATTATGTTTATGAAAGAGCCATTGTCTCTCTTAATGGGATGCCTATTTAGCATGCTTTCCACATAAAGAGGACGATTGTGATTGGGGTTCTTGGCACACATGTCTGCATCAGTAAAGAGAATTACATTCTCATGTGCCTTTCCATTCTTCGTACAGGCTGCACTAGACTACACTTCTCATATTGTCTCTCTGCAATTTGGGTGAAGGCAATTGCTACTATAAGATGTGTATCCTCGTTAAACCCTAGCAAGTTAAAAAAAAAAATTGAAGTTAGCCATCTTCATCAAGGTGGCTACTTCAAGCGTACATGCTTCCTCATTATTCCAATCATAGCTTCTTGTGCATTACACACCTCGGCATGTGACATATCTCCTTCTTCAATACTAGGATTGTAACTAATGGCACTTGCAGTACCCCATTGATTATTGTGTACAAGAAGTGGACTATTAGGAACATCATTATCTCCGAGCTAGCAGATGTTGCTTGTTTTCCAAACCTCCCATTTTTTACTTATTATCTTACAACAAAATACTTAGTTCTCCTTATAGTCTCGACTAATGTAACAAAGGAATTTAGATAGAGATTTTCTAAGTGGACTGTGTACTTAGTGAGCATCCCTTGGATGCAAATCTTCACTTACTCCCTCTCATCACATACGTCTTGAATATCCAGTGTGTGCTCCTTAGAGCGTTCTATATAATCCATTAAGTCTTCCTTAGGTTACCGCTGTGTTCTTCCCATGTCCGTGATCATGACTCATTCTTGAGTAGAGAAGAATTTTTCCAAGAATAGCTTACACATAGATCCCCATGAATCAACTGACCCTGTAGGGAGGTTAACATACCAAGTGTATGCCTTTTTTATTAGTGATTTAGAAAATTCTTTAAGTTTCAGGTCATCATCTAGCTTGTATACTTCCAGGGTATCGATAAACTTAAGTAAATGTTCATTGGCGCTCTTTTTCTTGCCATTGAATAGGATGAACTTAGGACTAATATAGTCCTTAGGATACAACTTTTTAGCAATGTGCTGATGGTAAGGGAGTATTAACCTCTGGTACTCCCATAGTGGACTTTACTTGTATTTCTTTTAGGTATATGTCTAAGTCTTCCTTTGTTACAAAGTAAGTCCTTGGGGCAGATACCATGGAAGCAAGTGTAGGAGTAGGCTGACAGCTAAATCCACTGAGAGCATTGGGAGGTGCAACATCTAGTTGAGTGGTTTGCTCTTGAGGAATGTTCTCCTCATCCATGGGAAGGTTAACAGGATGAACTACATGTGATGGAGTTGTATGGGCGGCACCTTGCTACATAGCAATGTTGGTGTTTGGTGGAGCCACACCTTGTTGCACAATAGCAGTAGTAGCCAACCCTATGATAACCGGAGCAAGCATGGTCATAAGTTAATTTAGAGCCCTTGTATTCTCTTGCATAGTCTGCATCATTTGTGTAGGATCTATGGGAGCCTTAGGCTGTGAATTGCCTTGACCAATATTCTGCGGTATTTGAGGTAGGTTCTGCTCCATAAGTTCAATGTTAGGGTCTTGTTCTTGATAGATATCATCAGATGGTCCTCTCTTCTTAGGGGGTGCCATTACTCTTCTATCACTTAACTCTGTCTTTAGCGAAGTCACCAAAATATAGATAGGGGGTCCTAGTAGGAGTGGCCACGTGTGTATCACTTCGGTATCGCACTATACGTGAATTTAGAGAAAAGCGATTCAGAGATGGCACGTGATGGGATGACTAGAGAGAGAGTGGCAGGGAGGAGGAATAGGCAATCTCAAGTGTCTCGAATGTACAAGTGATAAACAAAGGAGCTAAGGGGACCTCAAGCGTCAACCTTGTAGTTCTTGGATAATGGAGATCGTTCTTCGCTTGATCTTTTGTTTGATCTTTGAGAGTAGAGAACTCTTGATGGAACACCATTGTCTCTTATTTTAGAAATTCGAGAAAAGCATCCTTTAATGAGGAGGAATGATTGAGTATTTATAAACTCCTGTGCCTGATAACATCCGTTAGATCACTTTAGTGATCAACGGACAAGATAGAAACTGCTCATTTTAAGGTTATCCTAATGAGCTTATAGTTGGGAAAGCGAGCTGAACGGGCCGGCCCGCCCTGACCCGTAGGTCAAAGCGAGCTAGCCCGTGTTGGCCCGCACATGTTGCGAGTCCAAAAATGTGGGTTGACCGCCCCGCATAGAGTTTTTTTTCTTTTTTACAAAATAAAAAAATTATTTTCATCGACTCATTTTTTATTTATTGTTTCTCAATTTCTTTTCGCAACCATTTAATTTGTTTAACTCTAAGGCAATGTTAAACTTTTTTTTTCTTCCATATTCTAGTGGAGGTGACTGAATATGAAATCACAGTCTAAGTATAGAAGTTTTGTGTTGTGTTTGTGTGTTATATCTCCTTTTTAGTTGTTACTTTTGCCTTTTAGTTTATTTACTTATTTTACTTTTAGTTTTACTATTGGTATTGGACAACTTAGTGAGCTAATTTGAGTTTTTTTTTTTTTTTTTTTGCAAGTTGTGCGAACCAATCTGCGCCCACGGCGAGTTGGCCTACCCCAACCTACAGGCTACCTGGGCGCGAGCCAAAATGACCTGCTGCTTTTGCAAGCCAAAATTTTTTTCTTGTGATACGAACCACACCAACCCGTGACGAAACCCAATACCAATACGTTCGGAAATTCGTTGCCTAAGACGCCCAAACACCTAAAGTGGAAACCGCGACCCATTGTCTATAAGCGAGACAAGAACCTTGGTATAAAAATGAAGACGCCACAATCAAGATGAAAGACCGATTGATAAGTTGGGATGAACACCACGGAAATTAATCCGATAAGTTCGATTTAGTTCTTGAAGAACCAAGAGAGGTGCCTCTCAAAAGTGTTTAATGTTCAAAGATGTAAATTCTATATTATTTCTATTCTAAACCCTAGGAGCTTTTATACTAGGGTTACAATTCGTGAAAATACAAGCCCAAAATGACGTGGCTTAGATAAGTTGCGTACACAAGACAGAACAATAAAGGCCGGCGGTGTAGCCATGAAGGCCGGCGGCGTTGGATTGAAGGCCGGTAGCCTTGAGCCGGCCTTGAAGAGATACACGGCCGTATACTTCTAGATGTGTATCTTTCTGTGGATTTTCTTGACTCCATACACGGTCGTGCCTTTTAAACGTGTATCTAGCCGTGTATGATTCTGTGCAATCTTGGAATTCCTACACGGTCCGTGCCTTGAAAGTACACGCCCTCTTCAACCCGTGTCCGGTGTGACTTTTATAAGAGCAAGGGTCTTCCCATGGTTATTCCAATCCGTTCCAACTTCATGATTGCTCCAATCCTTTCCAGCTTCATGGACATCCTTTATCAACCATTTAAGTGCTTCCTTGAGTTGTTTCGCTCGACTTCTTGTGATCGGTCCAAGCGGCACTTCAAGAGGATCCACATTCCTTCTTCCGGCTTGACTCTCATCATTCCCCTCCTCTTGAAAAGGATTTGTCCTCAAATCGTCACCTACATCAAAAGGACTCAGATCAGTAACATTAAATTTGGCACTTACTTGATACTCACCAGGCAAATTTATCTTGTATGCGTTGTCGTTGATGCGCTCAAGAACTTGAAATGGTCCAACGCCTCTAGGAAGTATTTTAGATCGACGCTGCACGGGAAACCGCTCTTTGCGCATGTGAACCCAAACCCAATCTCCAGGTTCAAAGACAGCTTGTCGACGACCCTTGTTGGCTTGTTTCACATACTGCTCTGTTCTTCGCTCAATGTTTAGTCTTTCCTTCTCATGGATCTGTTTAACAAATTCGGCCTTCTTCTTGCCATCTAAATTAACATACTTAGAAACAAGCAAAGGTGATAAATCCAAAGGAGTTAGTGGATTAAAACCATACACAATCTCAAAAGGAGTAAATTTAGTAGCAGAATGCACTATACGGTTATAAGCAAATTCAACATGTGGCAAACAATCCTCCCAACTCTTAATATTCTTTTTAATTACAGCCCTCAACAAAGTAGATAAAGTTCAATTCACTACCTCAGTTTGACCGTCAGTCTGTGGATGACAAATAGTAAAAACAATAACTTAGTTCCTAACTTAGCCCACAAGGTCTTCCAAAAGTAACTTAAGAACTTAGCATCCCTATCTGATACAATTGTTCTAGGCATACCATGCAATCGCATAACTTCCCTAAAGAATAAATTAGCAATATTACAAGCATCATCCGTTTTGTGACAAGGAATGAAATGTGCCATTTTAGAGAATCTATCAACAACTACAAAAATAGAATCCCTACCATGTCTAGACCTGGGTAATCCTAACACAAAGTCCATAGAAATATCTACCCACGGCTCATGAGGAATGGGAAGTGGGGTGTAAATCCCTTGAGATTGGACTCTAGATTTTGCTTGCCTACACGTAACACATCGCTCACAAATCCTCTCAACATCTCTTTTCATGTGAGGCCAATAGAAGTGTTCCTGCAATACCCCTAATGTTTTAGCTATGCCAAAGTGTCCCATTAACCCTCCTCCATGAGACTCCCTCACTAGTAATTTTCTTAAGGAACAAATTGGAATGCACAATTTACTCTCCCTAAACAAGAATCCTTCATGTTTATAAAATTTCCCATGCCCACTCTTCTCACAATACACATACTCCTCACAAAAATCTCGATCAGCAGCATATAACTCCTTAATGTGCTCAAAACCAAGCAGTCTAGAACTAAGAGTAGAGATAAGAGTATACCTTCTAGATAGTGCATCAGCAACGACATTCTCTTTACCTTGCTTGTAGTGGATAACATATGGAAATGTTTCGATGAACTCCACCCAACGAGCATGCCTTTTATTTAGCTTGTGTTGCCCCTTCAAGTTCTTCAAGGATTCATGATCAGTGTGGATCACGAACTCTTTCGGCCAAAGGTAATGTTGCCACGTCTCCAGGCTCGAACCAATGCATATAGCTCCTTGTCGTAAGTAGGGTAATTCAAGGTTACCCCACTTAGCTTCTCACTAAAGAATGCAATCGGTCTTCTCTCCTGCATAAGCACTGCTCCAATACCTAATCCTGAAGCATCACACTAAATTTCAAACGTTTTAGCAAAGTTAGGTAAAGCAAGTAATGGCACCTGAGTCAGCTTATTTTTAAGCGTCTGAAAGGCCTTCTCTTGTTGCTCTCCCCAGCTGAACCCCACATTCTTCTTAATTACCTCAATAAGTGGTGCTGCAATGGTGCTGAAATCCTTCACAAATCTCCTGTAAAAACTCGCTAGTCCATGGAAACTCTGCACATTACTTACATTGGTTGGACTAAGCCATTCTTGGATCTCACGAACCTTTTCTTCGTCAACTTGTATTCCCTTGTGCACTAACAACAAAACCAAGAAACACAAGTTTGTCTGTGCAAAAAGTGCACTTCTTGAGGTTAGCATATAATTGTTCCTTTCGAAGCACTTCTAAAACATCCTTCAAGTGAGACATATGATCTTCCAAACTCTTGCTATAAATAAGAATATCATCAAAATAGACAACCACAAATTTTCCAATAAAAGTCCTCAAAACATGGTTCATAAGTCTCATAAAAGTACTAGGTGCATTAGTTAAACCGAAAGGCATTACTAACCACTTATACAATCCATATTTTGTCTTAAATGCAGTTTTCCATTCATCACCTTCTTTCATTCTAATTTGGTGATATCCACTTTTCAAATCAATTTTGGAAAAGACACTAGACCCATGTAACTCATCTAACATGTCATCTAAGCGAGGAATGGGATGACGATACTTTACCGTAATGTTGTTGATGGCGCGGCAGTCAACACACATTCTCCATGTCCCATCCTTCTTAGCACCAAAATCACAGGCATTGCACATGGACTCATGCTCTCTCTCACGTACCCCTTCTCCATTAGTTCATCGACCTGCTTTTGGAGTTCCTTTGTCTCCTCTGGATTGCTCCTATAAGCTGGTTTGTTTGGAATCGATGCTCCGGGTACAAGGTCAATCTGGTGCTCAATACCACGAATAGGTGGTAATCCCTTTGGAATCTTTTCAGGGAAGACATCTTCAAATTCCTGCACAATAGACACAACCACACTAGGCAAAGAGTTAGATAAGTCGTTAGTATTCAAACATGTTTCCTTAAAAACCAGCAACAACATAGGTTGCTTCATCACTAACGCTCTCCTCACTACACTCGCTCTTGCCACACAACTCTCCTTTTACAAGGCTACCCTCTCCTTTTCACTCACCACCAAAGTTGATTCCCCTTCAACTTAGCCTCTCACACTCTTTCCAACCTTCCTCTCCTTTTCCTTTTGATCTTGACTCTTATATTCCTTTTTCTTCTCATTGTCTTTTGCTCTCTCTCTCTCACTCTCACTCTGCTTTTCACTCACCTTATGTTTTGCAAAAGACTGTTGTAGCTGCAACCGGTCCTCATACACTTGTTTGGGTGTTAACGGTTTAAGATTAAAGCTTTTCCCTTGGTGAACAAGCGTATACTTGTTAGAAAAGCCATTATGAACAACCTTCCTATCAAATTTCCATGGCCTCCCCAATAACACATGACATGCTTGCATTGGCACTACATCGCATAACACCTCATCCTCATATCTACCAATGCGAAAACCAATCAAAGCTTGCTTACTCACCTTAGTCTCACCACTACAATTTATATGGACTAGGGTGTCTAACTAGTTTTGAGCCCCAGCCTCTCAACAATAAAATTACTCACTACATTGGTGCAACTCCCTCCATCAATGATCAAACTACAAATGTGATCTCCTAGATAACATCTAGTATGAAATATATCTCTCTTTGCACCTCTTCTTCTTCCTTCACCTGCACATTCAAAGCTCGCTTCACTACTGCCACTAGCCTTCCCATTGCAGGCTCCTCATCATCACTAGCATCCTCTAATGAAGGCATATCATCTTCTTCACTATCCCCCCTCAGTCTCATACTCACCATCATCACGCAAAATCATCACACGCCTATTTGGACATTGACTAGCAATATGACCTCTACCTTGACATTTAAAACATCTAATGTCACGATTTCTAGAAGTAGAAGATTCAGGGTTACCTTGATTACCAGGAGTAGAACCCGCTTGCCTCAGCTCCCCTTTTGGTTTGGTGGGTAAAGGCTTTTCTTCTTTCTTCCATTGGTTGGTCTTCCAAGTGGATGAACCATTACCCTGTGGGAACCGTGCATTATTACTACCTTTCCTCTTGTGCTGGTTCTCAACCTTTATAGCCATGTGAACCATATCCTCCAATTCTACATAATGCTGCAATTCAACCACATTTTGGATTTCTTTATTCAACCCAGCAAGAAACCTAGCCATTGTAGCCTCTCTATCCTCCTCTACATTCGCCCTAATCATAGTGACTTCCATCTCCTTGAAATACTCATCTACACTTCGGCTTCCCTGCCTCAGAGTTTGCAACTTATTGTGCAATTCACGATAGTAATACGCAGGCACAAACCGCTTCTTCATCACTCTTTTCATCTCTTCCCAAGACTCAATAGATGGCTCGCCACTCCTTCTCCTATTCAACATTAGTTGATCCCACCACACTATAGCATAATCCGAAAATTCAATGGCAGCAAGTTTTACCTTCTTTCTCCCACTATAGTTGTGACAATCAAATACCATCTCTACCTTCTTCTCCTACTCTAAGTACGCCTCGGGATCATTCTTCCCTTGGAAAGGAGGAATCTTCATCTTTATGCTACTCAATTGATCATCCTCTCTATTCCTATCTCCTCTATCTTCCCAATCTCTAGTTCCTCTATTCCAACCACTATAACCTCTATAACTCCCAACAGAAGGCTCATAAAAATCATCATCCGACATTTCATCTCCACCCCTCGGTACTCTCCTAGAATGACTCTCCTTCTTACGCCCTTAGAATACGTTTGTAGATTGCTCTAATCTTTGCTCTACCGTCTCATGAATTTGTTCCATTCCCTCTTGGAACATCCTCTTCATCTCACCCCTCAACGCCCCAATTACTAGCCTAGCATCAAACCTTCCCCTCTCACCTTCAGGAGAATGTTGTCTCGACATTGTCCCTGCAGAAAAGATTAGTACTAACACAAATATATATATAATTAAACCTCACGATACACTCCCTTACGTGTTTCGCTCAAATGATGATATCACACAGTCACTCGTGTATTCTCACAAATAATGATGGTATCAACTCGCCAATTTCCTTTTCTCAATTCTCTTGGAACTAACCCGAACTACACCAATTTCCTTCCGTAGAATTCAAAACAACTCTAGGGTTCATAAATTTTCCTCTATTTTTCTATCCGAATTTTTTTTTTTTTTTTTGTCTTGGTTGTTCTCTTGATCACGTTTTTCTTTTCTTTTCTTTTCTCTTCTTTTTTTTGTCGTGATTTTTACTCTTTTTTTTTTTTAACAATCGCCTAGTCGATATTACACTATCGAAAGATAATCAATACTACGAAATTAAATACGATAATTGATATGAACGATTGGAGTTAGGGTTTTTGATATTACCTTCCTCAACCGAACTTGATGTTTTGACAAACCTAAGCTCTGATACCAAACTAATACGAACCACGCCAACCCGTAACGAAACCCAATACCAATACGTTCGGAAATTCGTTGCTTAAGACGCCCAAACACCTAAAGTGGAAACCGCGACCCATTGTCTATAAGCGAGACAAGAACCTTGGTATAAAAATGAAGACGCCACAATCGGGATGAAAGACCGATTGATAAGTCGGGATGAATGCCACGGAAATTAATCCGATAAGTTCGATTTAGTTCTTGAAGAACCAAGAGAGGTGCCTCTCAAAAGTGTTTAATGTTCAAAGATGTAAATTCTATATTATTTCTATTCTAAACCCTAGGAGCTTTTATACTAGGGTTACAATTCGTGAAAATACAAGCCCAAAACGACGTAACTTAGTTAAGTTGCGTAAAAAACACAAGATAGAACAATAAAGGCTGGCGGTGTAGCCATGAAGGCCGGCGGCCTTGAGCCGGCCTTGAAGAGATATACGGCCGTGTACTTCTAGACGTGTATCTTTCTGTGGATTTTCTTGACTCCATACACGGCCATGCCTTTTAGCCGTGTATCTAGCCGTGTATGATTCTGTGCAATCTTGGAATTCCTACACGGCCGTGCCTTGAAAGTACACGCCCTCTTCAACTCGCGTCCGGTGTGACTTGTATAAGAGCAAGGGTCTTCCCATGGTTGTTCCAATCCGTTCCAACTTCATGATTGCTCCAATCCTTTCCGGCTTCATGGACATCCTTTATCAACCCGTTAAGTGCTTCCTTGAGTCGTTTCACTCGACTTCTTATGATCGGTCCAGGTGGCACTTCAAGAGGATCCACATTCCTTCTTCCAGCTTGACTCTCATCATGGATCTCATCAGCTTGCCTCACATTCCTAGCTCTAAATGAGCTTGCCATAGGCCTAAGACTAGTAGCTTTTTTCATAAGTATATAAGCCTACTTGAGAAAGGTTAGATGCGGATAGATCAATCCAACGATCCTATTCCGAGCCCACCGAGCCAATTTTCCCTAAGTCATCCCAATAATTAGACTAGACTCATTAGGTCCTGCCACCTAGCCCAATAAGTCAAGCCAAATAATTAATGGGATTAGCCCTATATATTTACATAATATTTTTAGTCCTCTATAAGTCTCTACTCAAATCCGATGAAAAAAAGGAATCACTTTTTATGGACTCGTTAAGAATAATTTTGATCTAGATCATGACCTATTAGAAGTAGAAGGCATTCTGATGGGATCTTTGCGGATAGAAAAAGATTACGATCAGTTTGATAATTGTCGAGTCTAATTTTTGAATTTCCCATTCCTAATCCGATCTAGACTAGACCCTATGCTCATCTAATATAGATCCTCGACTTGAGTTAGGAATTTCGTTTAATTTTGGAGTCGACACCCAACTGTTGTTGGGAAAGATTGAATTAAGACTAATGGAGCGGATTAGTCTTAATTTAAACCACTGGTCATTGTGATTTCCTCTTCTCGTTTTTGTGAAAAGGGAAAGGGAAAACCAGAGATTCTAAGTTCGGAGGTTAACCTATTAAAACCTTACGGTTACCACCTAATCTCCTAAAATTTACTCCATCTAGAAATGTCTTTTATTTTATTTTTGTTGTTTTTTTATTGTGTTTTAGAGTGAATTATTCTAAGAAAATGAATTTTTTATTCTTTTTAGGGTTGCCCCAAATAGGTGCCTACGTACCTGCTATTCAGGATCAAACAAACCGTAGTTCGCTTTTCCTGAAAAAAAAACTTTAAGAGGGTTTGTGAATTTTAATTATGAAATTTCTTTTGATTTATGTTTTTTGCTATTTTAGGATTTTGTAAAAAAATCTAAGCCTAAGCTTAATAATTTGACTTTTTTTTAAATAATAATTTTAAGGAAAAACACCAATTTCAGTTTTATTTGAGAAAATGATTTTTCTAAGTGATAAAACTCATTTTTTTCTATTTTTCAACTCATTTCTACTATTATAAATTTTTATTGGATTTTTATTAGTTTTTTATATTTTTTTATAATTTTTATAATTTTTTATTAATTTTTATTTTTTTATTAGTTTTTATTAATTTTTCATAATTTTTATAATTTTTATTTTTATTGAAAAAATTTCTCCTAGATTTTCATCTATCCTATTTTAGAGTCCAAATTTTTATTATTATTTTTCTAATGCTTTTATTATTTTCTTTATAAATTTTCTACATTTTTATTATTTATTATTATAATTATATTTTTATTTTTATATCATTAAATCCTAAAAAATCTAATTTCTAACATTCTTCTATTTATTGAAATATAAATAAAAAATAAGTAAATAAATAAATTCGAAATAAATAAAATAAACCAAATAAACAAAAATATTAAAGAAAAAAAATCAGAAAGTCCGACTTACCTGGATCCGAGTCGGTGCGTGGGTCTGGTCAGTTAGGTCGGATCGGGTCGAAGCGGGTCGGGTCGGGTCGATCGGATGCGACGGTTGGGAGTGCTCGGGGACGGCGTTCCGGTGGCCTTTTGCAGCGATTGAGGTGTCGATTCCTAGGTTCTCGGGGATGAGAAACTCAACTGTGGTGGTGGTTTACTTCAGAAACGCCTCCTGGTGGCTGCCTAACACTTGATCGGTAGTCACGGTCTTGAACAACTCTGGCGAGCTTCGATTCTCTCCTTTTTCTCTCTTTCTCTCACTTTTGATCCGTGCTTTAGCTTCCTCCCTTCCTCCTCTATTTATAGCCGCTCACAAACTCCTCTAGATAAGCTCAAATCCGCCGATTAGTTAAACTTATTTTTTTTCCATTTCGGATTCGGCCTTATCTCAGCAATTTGATGTTAATCCATTGTTTTTCTGTGATTTATCTGATGGATTTAGCTTAAAATCGACAGTAATCCAAAAGATTTGAGGAAAAACGAACGATTCCGCCCTCATCAGACCTGCTTCGGCTTCCTCTCACGTCTGTTTGGGCAAAGGAGACGATCACGCGCGAGGCGCGTGACTTTCCCTAGCCAATCATACGCTGCCACGTGGCAGCTTGAGGCAAAAGCGAAAAAAAATTGCATAGAGTGCTCGCGGGGGGAATCGAACTCGGGACCTCATACCTTTCGTGCGTTCTCAGGCGAACATGCAAACCAGCTGAGCCGGCTCAATTCTCGGTTTTATTCATTATGCAAATTGTATATATGTCTTGTATTTTTTTATTTTTTTTGTATTTTTTGAAATTTCAAAAATTTGTAAAAATCACTTAACCCTTATTATTGTCACTTCTAAAATTGGTTTCCAAAATTGATGTGTTTTCCTATTTATTTTTATTTTTTTTTATATTTTCCTATTTTTGCTAAATTAGGGAAAAATATGGAAAAATTGGAAATTGATTATTATTAATCCTTAGGGTGAAAATGGGGTGTTTACAGCTGCCCCTCTTTCTAGTAAAGTTTGGAAAACTTAACTACAAAGACGAGAAAGATGCCATTTTTGGCCTCTTGATTGAATGGATAACGCCTTGTTTGGCTGGTTATCTGGAATTTGGTCTCTCGTAGGAAAATGCTCCATGAGCTAATAATCCCACGAGTATTTTGTGATGGTTGGTATTGCTTAGGAAACAACTTAACAATCTAGAGTAATGTATCCTCCCAAAAAGTGCTCTATGGGCTGACTAATTGGCGATAGGAAATATCTCAAACATTGTTTAGGAGTGTAGAATAGCTGATGATAGGAAGCGTCTTATCAAACTAGCAATCTTGAAGAGAAGATTATCTTAGGAAGAGCTCTTATGAGCTGGCCACCTGTCAACAGAAGCGTCTGACTAGACTAGCAACTGTTTGGAAAAAATATCTTCGAAGAGTGCTCCTATGAGCTGACTAATCGGTTATCAAAAATTTGAAAAAGTGCTCCTATGAGCTGACTAATTGGCAGATTCGAAAAGTGCTCATTTGAGCTAACTAATCGATGGATTCGAAAAGTGCTCCTCTGAGCTAACTGATCGATAGATTTGAAAAGTGCTTCTTTGAGCTAACTAATCGATAGATTCGAAAAGTGCTCTTTTAAGCTAACTAATCGATAGATTCGAAAAGTGCTCTTTTGAGCTAACTTTAAGAAAAGGTCTCTAGGAAAGTGCCCCTTCTTGGGCTGACTATCCTTAGCGGGAAGTGTCTTCTTAAACTCACAACCCTGGGGGAGAGATGCCTCGAAAGGTGCCCCTACAGGCTGACTTTGAGACAAGATATTTAGGAGAGTGCCCCATTGTGGGCTGACTAACCTATAGCATAGAGAAATGTCTTAAAAAGGTGCCCTTGTGGGCTGACCCTAAAAAAGGATATCTAGGAAAGTGCCCCTCTATGGGCTAACTAACCTATTACAAAATGTCTCAAAAAGGTGCCCTTATGGGCTGACCCTAAGAGAGAATACTCAGGAAAGTGCCCCTCTGTGGGCTGACTAATCCATGGTAGGAATGCATGTCTCGAAACGTAACCCAATGTGCTGGCCCCACGAGAGAATGTTTAGGGAAGTGCCCCAATGTGGGCTGACTAACCTATGACAAGAAGAAATGTCTTGAAAGGTGCCCTTATAGGCTGCCCTTAGAAAGAGATATCCAGGAAAGTGCCCTATTACGAGCTGACTAACCTTTTAAAGGGGATGTTTAGACAAGTGCACCATTATGGGCTGACTAATTTTGTGCTTTTGAATATGCTTCTACTGACTTGGTTAAATGATTTGATGCTTTTCATGATATGATGATAGTTATTCATTTTAAAATGCTTGCCAATTTATCGTGGATAGCAAACAAACAACTGAACCTTCATGCCGGTTTGCTTTTGCTTCGCTTCTTATCTTGACATGGGGTTGAAAATCTTGATGTGCTTCCTTTCTTGTGCGCATGGCTCTTCTGACGGTAGTGTTATCCTACTAATGCACTAGGTTTTAATGCTCAAGAGTAGATAGAATTATATTACAAAATTTATTGAAATTCATTATCACTTTAGTGTTTATCCTTCATTGGTGAAGTGATGGGTAATGTATTTATGAATGTTTGTTGTAATTGGTAATTGGTTGGAAATATCGACCATTCAGAGATATTAACTTTCCTTGTAAAAAAATAAAAACTAGACTCAACGAAATTTGTATCAAATATTGGCTTTCATAAACATTGGCAAAATTTCAATTCCTTTACCTAAGGATAGTACATCTTTACAGCATCTGTATTAATGGGGTCTCTCAATTCTGGACCATCAATTTGAGTTAGTATCAAAGCACCTCCTGATAGAACCTTTTTCACCACATATGGACCCTCATAATTTGGGGTGAATTTCCCTCTGGAGTCTTGGGCATTCGAGAGAACCTTCCTTAGCACCAGATCCCCCTCTTTGAAATATCGAGGTCTCATCTTTTTGTTAAATGCTCGGGCCATTCTTTGTTGGTAACACTGGCCATGACATAGTGTAGTAAGTCTTTTTTCATCAATCAGATTCAACTGATCAAGCCTCTTCTTTACCCAGTCTGATTCAGTTAGCTGAGTTTCTGACAGAATTCTGAATGATGATATTTCGACTTCGACTGGTAGCACTGCCTCCATACCATATACCAATGAATACGGGGTAGCTCCAGCAGATGTTCTTATTGAAGATGTTCTCATCTAATATAGATCCTCGACTTGAGTTAGGAATTTCGTTTGATTTTTTGGAGTCGCCACCCAACTGTTGTTGGGAAATATTGAATTAAGACTAAAGGAGCGGATTAGTCTTAATTTGGACCACTAGTCGTCGTTATTTTCCTCTTCTCGTTTTTATGAAAAGAAGAAAAGGAAAACCAGAGTTTCTAAGTCCGGAGGCTAACTTATTAAAACCTTTACGGTTACCACCTAATCTCCTGAAATTGTTTCTCTTTAGAAATGTGTTTTATTGTGTTTCTGTTACTTTATGTTTTTGAATTATTTTAAGAAAATGATTTTTCATTCATTTTATGGGTTGACCCGAATGGGTGCCTACGTACCTACTACTCAGGATCAAACAAGTCGTAGTTCGCTTTTCTGAAAACCTTAAGTTGGTTTGGTGAATTTTAATTTATGAAACCTCTTTTAGTTTATGTTCTTACCATTTTTGGGATTTTTTTCTAAAAAAACTTCTAAGCCTAAGCTTTGATTTTATTTTGAAAATGATTTTAGGAAAAACATCAATTTTGGATTTATTTGAAGAAAAGGATTTTTCTAAGTGCTAAAACACATTTTTTATGATTCTTTTATAATTTTTGAATTTTTTTTATGATTTTCATGATTTTTATGATTTTTTTTGTTATTTTTGTGATTTCTGAGAATTTTGTGAATTTTTTGGAATTTTTGTTGATTTTCGTGATTTTTGGGAATTTTTATTGATTTTTTGGTTTATTATCTATCCTATTTTGACATCTAAAATTTTATTATTATTTTCTATATTTTTTTATTATTTTTCTATATTTTATTATTTATTTTACATGATTAAATCCTAAAAAACCTAATTTCTACATTTTCCTATTTATTGAAAATAAAACCTAAACCAACAAATAAATAAATGGCTAAAGAAATAACAAAATAATAAATAACACATAATAAATAAATTCGAATAAATAAATAAATAAAAATAAATAAAAAAATCTGGAAAACCCGATTTACCTGGATTCGGGTCGATGCGCGGGTCGGGTCGGTCGGGTCCAATCGGGTCGGGTCGGATCGATCGGACACGACGGCGGGGAAGGCTCGTTTATGGCATTCTGGTAGCCTTTTGTAGCGGGTGAGAAATCGAATCCTAGCTTCTCGAGGTTGCTGAATCCAATGGTGGCGGTGGTTTGCTCCCAGATCACCTCCTGGTGGTGGTTCAACTTCGGCCGGTGCTTCACGGTTTTGGGTCTCCTCCGACGCTCTCCGATTTGCACTCTTTCCTCACTTTCTCTCAATTGCGATTCCTCCTTTGGCTTCCTCCCTTCGATTCCTATTTATAGACACTTGAAACCGAGCTGGATAAGCTCGGATTTCCTCCGATTGAAGCTGATCGGATTTTCGGTTAGAAAAACCAACTCCGATTTGTGTAAATCCTTTGATTTGTTGCGATTTGATTCCAATTAGATAATGTTTATCTTATTTATGTTGAAGATTTGTTGGATTTGTGCAAAAAAATCGAATCGAAACAGCCGAAATTCAAATTTTCTCTTCCGCCGACGATCTCGGACCCGAGGTAGACGACGATCACACGCCCGGCGCGTGCGCTTCTTCCAGCCAATGGATGCTGCCACGTGTCCTGAATAAGTAAAAAAATTGCAAAACGCGGAAACTGCTCCTCCCGCGATTCGAACCCCTGACCTCGCACCCGCACTGCGCCTTAGCCCATTTTCCTGATTTTTCTAATTTCGCAAATTGCATATATGCAATGCGATTTTTCTATTTTTTTGTATTTTTTGAAAATTCCAAATTTTGTAAAAATTGTCTATTATTTATTACTGCTATTTCTGAAATCATTTTTTCAAAATTGATGTGTTTTCCTATTTATTTTCATTTTTTTTGAATATTTTTATTATTTTTGGTAAATTAGAGAAAAATTGGAAAAAATTGGGAAAAATTGAAAATTGATTATTATTGAAAATTATTGATTCCTAGGGCAAAAATGGGGTGTTTACAGCTGCTCCTCTTTGTGGTAAAGTTTGAAAAACTTGACTACAAAGATAAACAAAAGACACCATTTTTGGCCTCTTGAATTAGGTTTTGGTAGGAAAATGCTCCAAGAGCTAATAATCCTATGATTTAAGATGGTCCTAACAATTTAGAACGATGTTCCTTCCCAAAAAGGGCTTTATGGGCTGACTAATTGGCAATGGGACATGTCTCCATCATTGTGTAGGAATGTATGAGAAATGATGATAGGAAGCGTCTTATCAGACTTGCAAACTTGGAAAGAAGATTTACTTAGGAAGCGCCCTTATGAGCTGGCTACTTGTCAACAGAAACGTCTTGCTAGACTAGCAACTGTTTGAAAGAATATTTCCGAAAAGTGCCCCAAGAGCTGACTAATCGGTATGGTTTAGGAAAGTGCCCCTCATGGGTTGACTAACCTTGAATTGAATGCCTCAAAAAGTGCCCCCTATGAGCTAACCTTGAGGTAGATTTTTAGGAAAGTGCCCCCTATGGGCTAACTAACTTTTGATGGGATTGTCTCAAAAAGTGCCCCCTATGGGCTAACCATGAGAACAGATTTTTAGGAAAGTGCCCCCTATGGGCTGACTAACCTGGAATTGAACTTTGCCTCAAAAAGTGCCCCCTATGGGCTGACCATGAGGACAAAGTTTTAGGAAAGTGCCCCCTATGGGCTGACTAACCTGGATTGGACTTGTCTCAAAAAGTGCCCCCTATGGGCTGACCATGAGAACAAGGTTTTTAGGAAAGTGCCCCCTATGAGCTGACTGACCTGGAATTGAACTTGTCTCAAAAAGTGCCCCCTATGGGCTAACCATGAGGACAAGGTTTTTTTTTTTAGGAAAGTGCCCCCTATGGGCTGACTAACCTAGAATTGAACTTTGCCTCAAAAAGTGCCCCCTATGGGCTGACCATGAGGACAAAGTTTTAGGAAAGTGCCCCCTATGGGCTGACTAACCTGGATTTGAATTTGCCTCAAAAAGTGCCCCCTATGAGCTGACTATGAGGACAAAGTTTTAGGAAAATGCCCCCTATGGGCTAACTAACCTGGGATTGAATTTGTCTCAAAAAGTGCCCCCTATGGGCTGACCATGAGAACAAAGTTAGGAAGTGCCCCTATGGGCTGACTAACCTGGATTGAATTGTCTCAAAAAGTGCCCCCTATGGGCTGACCATGAGGACAAAGTTTTAGGAAAGTACCCCCTATGGGCTGACTAACCTAATATAAAAATGATATCTAGGAAGGCGTCTTTATAGACCGACCTTGGAAGAGATTTAGGGAAGTGCCCCTTTTTGGGCTGACTACCCTATGATGAAAATGATGGCTCAAAAGGTGCCCCATGTGGGCTAACCTTGAGAGATCTAGGGAAGTGCCCCTTTTTGGGTTGACCACCCTATTAAAGGGCAAGTTCAGACAAGTGCCCCACTACGGGCTGACTCGTCTTATACTTTTGAATATGCTTTCTACGGCCCGACCTAAATGATGTGATGCCTTTCATGATAGTTATTATTTTATTATTATTATTATTATTATTATTATTATTATTATTATTATTATTATTATTTTAATGTGCTTGCCAGTTTTATCGTAGATAGCAACCAAACAACCGAACCTTCGGGCTGGTTTACTTCTGCTTCATTTCTTCTTGTCTTGACACAGGGTCGACAATTTTGATGTGCTCCCTTTCTTTATACACAACGCTCTTTTGATGGTAATGCTATCCTAATAACGCGCTCAGTTTTAATGCTCAAAAATAGATAGGATTATATCACAAACCATATTAAGATTCATTATCATTTTAGTGTTTATCTTTCATTAGTGAAATGGTGGGTAATGTGTTTAAGAATATTTGTTATGATGAGAATTGATTGTTGATCATTCAGGGATATTAACTTTGCTTGTAAAAAATAAAAACTCGACTCAACGAAATTTGTATCGAACATTGGCTTTCATAAACATTGGCAAAATTCAATTCCCTTGCCTAAGGATAGTACATCTTTACAACATTTGTGTTAATGGGGTCTCTCAATTCTGGACCATCCATTTGAGTCAATATCAGAGCACCTCCTGATAAAATCTTTTTCACCACATAAGGGCCTTCGTAGTTTAGGGGTAAATTTCCCTCTGGAGTCTTGTGCGTTCGGGAGAACCTTCCTTAACACCAGATCCCCCTCTTTAAAGTACCGAGGTCTCATCTTCTTGTTGAATGCTCGGGCCATTCTTTGTTGGTAACACTGGCCATGACATAATGCGGTAAGTCTTCTTTCATCAATCAGATTCAGCTAATCAAGCCTCTTCTTTACCCAGTCTGATTCGGTTAACTGAGTTTCTGATAAGATTCTGAATGATGGTATCTCAACTTCAACTGGTAGCACTACCTCAGTACCATATACCAATGAATAAGGGGTAGCTCCAATAGATGTTCTTATTGAAGTCCTATAAGCCATGAGAGCAAACGGTAATATTTCATGCCAATCTTTGTAAGTTGTTGTCATTTTCTCGATGATCTTTTTGATATTTTTGTTAGCTGCTTCTACTGCCCCGTTCATTTGAGGTCGGTAGGGAGTTGAATTTCGGTGGTTTATGTGGAATTGTTGACATAAACCTGTCATCGATTTGTTGTTGAGATCGGTACCGTTGTCGGTGATGATGAACTCAGGAACTCCGTATCGGGCTATTATGTCCCTTTTTAAGAAGCGGACTATTACCCCTTTTGTGACATTGGTGTATGATGAAGCTTCTACCCATTTGGTGAAGTAATCAATCGCTACCAGTATAAATCTATGGCCGTTGGATGCTGTTGGAGTGATAGGTCCTATTATGTCGATTCCCCACATGGAGAATGGCCATAGTGCGGATAACAAGTGTAGCTCATTGGGCGGAGCATTTATCCGGTTCGCATAGACTTGACACAAATGACAGTGCTTGATATATTTTATGCAATCTGATTCCATGGTTAACCAATAATATCCTAACCTCATGATTTTTCGAGCCAACATGTAGCCATTCATATGAGGTCCACATACTTCTTCATGTACCTCTTTCATCAGTTCGCGTACTTCATCTTTGTCCACACATCTTAACAAGGTGGTATCAGCTGATCTTTTGTAAAGTATGGACCCACTTAATAGGAAATGGCTTGCTAACCTTCTAAGTGTTCTTTGGTCATTCTTGCTAGCCATTTCGAGGTATTTACCTTCTTGGAGAAAGGTCTTTATATCGTGATACCAAGGTTTGTTATCTTGTATCTTTTCAATTGTTAAACAGTAGGTGGGCCGAATTTCGATATCTATTTTCATCGGTTGAACTTCGGCTCCTCCTGTTATCTGGATCATAGATGCTAGTGTGGCTAGGGCATCTGCGAACTGATTCTGAGTTCTCGGGATGTATGTGAAAGTGATTGCCTTGAATTCTTCAATCAGCTCTATCAAGTGTTGATGATATGGTACCAGTTTGGGGTCTTTAGTCTTGTATGCCCCTCTTGTCTGTAGTATGATGAGCGACGAATCCCCATATACCTCTAATTCGCGGATTCCCATTTGGCAGGCCATTTTGAGGCCAAGAATACATGCTTCATATTCTGCGATATTATTGGTATAGGGAAATGTAAGTCTCGTCGCTGCAGGGAATTGAGTGCCGTTCAGGGATATCAATACTGCCCCAACCCCACAACCGAACACGTTGGCGGCTCCATCGAAAAACACTTTCCATTTCAGGTTCTGCTCTATCCCAAAGTCTTCTACTGGCATATTTTCCACTATCAATATATTCTCATCCGGAAATTGGGCCTGTAGTTCTTGGGAATCTGTCTCAACAGGGTGTTCCTGCCAACTGGTCGACTAAGGCTTGCCCTTTCATCGAGTTCTGATTTACGTATGTGATGTCGAACTCGGATAGGAGCATTTGCCACTTAGAGATTCTCCCTATCAAGGCTGGTTTCTCTGTCAAGTATTTCAAGGGATCATGTCTTGTTAGCAGTTCAATATAGTAATAAAGGGTGTATTGCCTTAGTCGATGCATGATCCAGATTAAAGCACAACACGTCTTCTCCACCTCTGAGTACCTCTGTTCCCCATCTGTGAACTTCTTGCTAAGATAATATATAGAACACTCTCTTCCCTCGTCATCTTTCTGCCCCAGCACACATCCCATGGATTCAGGGAGTATAGTGAGGTATAAGAATAAGGGCTTTCCTTGTTTCGGGACTATCAAGACCGGAGGTTTTATAAGGTAGTCTTTGATTGTCCTGAATGCCTCTTCGCATTCGTTGTCCCATTCTATTGCGGTGTTCTTCTTCAACAGACGGAATAGTGGTGGCATTTGTCGGTGAGCTGTGAGATAAATCGAGCTATGTAATTTAATCTTCCCAGTAAGCTTTTACTTCTTTAACGGAGCGTGGGGAAGGTGACTCTAATATAGATTTCACCTTGTCAGGGTCGATTCTAATGCCCTCCTGGCTTATGACAAACCCTAACAATTTCCTGTTGTGACCCCAAAAGTGCATTTTTCTGGGTTTAACTTAAGCTGGAACTTTCTCAGTCGCTTGAACAATTTTCCCAGGATACCTATATGGCTTTCTTCTTCTTTAGATTTGGCTATCATGTCGTCGACATATACTTCCACCTCACGATGTATCATATCGTGAAGTATAGCGACCATGGCTCTCTGATACGTCGCCCCGGCGTTCTTCAAACCGAAGGGCATGACATTGTAACAGAAAGTTCCCCATGTTGTAATGAAAGTCGTTTTGGTTTTATCTTCTTCAGCCATTTTTATTTGATTATATCCTGAGAAACCGTCCATGAATGAGAAGAGATGGTTTCCGCAGTGTTGTCTACTAGAACATCAATATGAGGTAGGGGGAAGTTATCCTTTAGCGTGGCTTGGTTTAAGTCCCGAAAGTCTACGCATACGCGTACTTTTCCATTCTTTTTCATGACGGGGACTACATTTGCTACCCACTCTAGGTAGTCTGGATACTTCAATGAACCCTACTTCTAGCAGTTTCTTGACTTCTTCTTTGATTTTCAATAAGATGTCAGGCTTAAATCTTCTCAGTTTTTGTTTTTTAGGTTTGACATCTTCCTTTGTGGGAAGCCTATGAACTACTTTTGACTGGTCTAGCCCTGGCATGTCACCATACGACCAGCAAACACATTTGCATATTCCGTTAATAGCTCGGTTATCTCACGTTTTTGCTCGGCACTCAAACTGGTTCCAATTTTGAGGTTCTTAGGGTTTTCCATGCTTCCTAGATTTACTGTCTCCACAGGCTCGTCGATCGAGATTTCGCCTTGTTCATGTTTTAGCCAATTTTCTTGTATTATTTCGTGGTCTAAAATATCGCCTTCAACAACTGACCCAGTAGCGTTGGAAACGATATCAGCGTTTTTACTTTCTACCTGCGCGAAATATCCCTGATGTTCGATGGTAGGAGATCTGAGTAAAATGAAAGCATATATATATAAGAAGAAAAAAACAAACTGTAATTGAACTTGATAAAGAGTCTCAATAAAATTTGTTTAATAATTTTTCTCTACTTTTGAGCTAACCTAGCGCTACTGATAGGATAACAAAACCAATTGTTGAGAGCCGGATGCTGGTTAGACGTGCGGGGAGTTGATTTCCCCTTGCTGTCGTCTTCCTCATTTATCCAGAGCTCTTGACTGACGTTTTCCTTTCGGAAAGATTGTTGGAGAGGTGGGATGCACATCTGGGTGTCGATCAGCTTCCCCCTTATTCTGCCTTTGACACCTATCGTTTGCGCTTCTTCTGCGGCCATAGGAATGTACCTAGTCCAAACGTCCCATGCTGCCCCTCTTTAAACTGATGGCCTTCCTTGCTGGTTACCATGTTCACTTCATTGAAGATCTGCAGCCCCAGGTCTTCTGAACCCTCTTCCCCAATGTAAGGTATGGCAGTCTCCTTATATATGGCATAATCCTGCTCGCCCAGTACAGTGACTATCTGCCCGTTTGCGATGAATTTGACCTTTTGGTGGAGACTAGAGGGGATGGCTCCAGCAGCATGTATCCAAGGTCGTCCCAAGAGCAAATTAAAAGATCTTGGGATATCGAGGACTTGGAAGGAGATGTGGAATATTTGTGGACCGATTTCCACCGGTAGGCTCACCTCCCCTACTATGTCTCTTTTGGACCCGTCAAAAGCTCTGACTACCGTGGAGCTAGGTTTTATGTTGCTTGGATCGACCCCCAATAAGTCGAGTGTCGCCAATGGGCAAACGTTGAGAGATGATCCATTATCGATAAGTACCCAGGAGACGATGGTGTCGTTGCACCTGACCACTATGAACAGTGGTTTGGTATGTTGGTCTCCCTCTTCTCCTAGCTCTTCCGGAGAGAAGGATATTTGGTCCATTGCAAAGATGGAGTCCGCCACGTGACCCAATTTGTCTGTAGCGATACCTTCCGGGACCTGAATCTTTTTCAGCACTTTAAAGAGTGCTTCCCTGTGAGGTTCGGATGTTGTGAGAAGGCCCATGAGCGATATCTATGCTGGAACTTTATTTAATTGTTCCATGATCTTGTATTCACTGGCCTTAACCATCTTCGTAAGACGCAGCAAGTCCCTCTTCCTCTTCTTCCCCTTTTTCCACGGTGGGCTCTTCAGTCGGGCCCTTATACTTTGGATCATATAATCTCCCAAAGCGGGTGATGCCTCCCACTATAGGAGGTCGCTCTTGTTCGAGGGCCTGATAGTCGAACGGTGCAGCCTTGTAATTCTCTACCGGTATCGGGACATTGAATATATATCTTTTTCTTAGGATTTGTACCTCGGTTGATTGTCCCTTATAGCACTGTATAACCCTGGGCTTCTGATGAGAGTTGATCATGTGGACAGTCTTCCCCTCTTCCTTTGCCGGGTTATCCTCCTTCTCAAACTCCGGTTTCCCCATCCGCTAGGTGGCCCTTGCTCAGTTGGGGTATAAGAATAGTTCACTAAATACTGAAATCTCCCGTGTGATTCCCCCAAAGTGCCGACCGTTGGGTCTCCAGCTGACCACCTTCTTTTAATGTGTGTTTTTGAAGTCTCTTCTGGAGCTTGGCGGGATTGCTTCTTTTGTGGCTCGGTCTTCAGGGCTTCTTTGGGAATCGACTCCTCAGATGTAATAATATTAATGGCGGGCCTGTGATTGGGCAGGGGGTTGGTGTTGACATTGGGTGCTGGGGTGTTCACGAAATCCAATTGTATGATTCCTGCATCAATTAAATCTTGGATTTTGTGTCGGAGCCTCCAGCACCTATCTGTGGAATGCCCCTCCTGACCTATGTGGTAGTCACACTTGAGATTTGAGTCAAAGTTCTTAGGCTTGTACCTGTCATTGGGGATCTGAAACTAATCAAGTTGTCTGCCCTCAACCGAGCGAAGACTTGACTGAGTGGGATGGGGATTGGAGTGAACTGCCTTGGGACCCTGACAGCCTGAGTTTGACCCGTCATGGGTTGCTGGACTGGGGTACTCGTGGTCTGAAATGTAACACGAGTCCGGCCTTTTCTGCTTTATCGGAGTGGATCGTGCTGACAGTGGACTCTTTAGCTCTGTTTCCTACCACAGGCCTTTGTGTCGGTGTGACCCTAGGAGGCTCCATTGTTTGGAGTCTACCGGGGTGATGGCGTTCTCAATCCTACAACCCGCGGCCACCAACTCTGCAAAACTGGAGGAGGTCTGGCCTACTAGATGTGAAAAGTAGGTCTTGTCCAGGGTATTGACAAATATGGATGTCAATTCCTTCTCAGATGTCGGGGTTGCTACCCTAGCGGCCTGGGCTCTCCAGCGCTGAGCATATTCCTTGAACGACTCAGCATGTCTCTTCCAGAGACTTCCCAGGTCGATTACAGATGGGGCGACTTCAATATTGAACTTATATTGGTCATAAAACGCCCGGGCTAGCTTCTCCCAAGTGTTGACAATGTTGAAGTCCAGGTGGGCATACCAGACCAGTGCAGGGCCTGTGAGGCTGTCTTGGAATGTCTGAAGCATGAGCTGATCGTATTGAGCATATTTGCTCATTTTCCGGGCATATAGCCTGGTATGCATTTTGGGGCAGCCGGTCCCATCATACTTTTCGAAATCTGGGGTCTTGAACTTCTCGGGGTATACCTCTTCTCTGTATGCTGGCAGGTTGGTGATTCCGGCCTGTTCAAAACCGTCAGGGCCCTCAATGGTTCTCATCTTATCATGGAGCTGCTGGAAGAGTCGTTTCTCCATCTCCTTCTGCCTCTCTTCCATTTCCTTCTTCAGGTCGTCAGAGGTCGGCCCCTGGTTGACTTTTGGCTCATATTCAAAAGCCGGGTTAAGGTGGGAATTGATCTCCTCATATTCCGGAGGCTGTCCCTCCACTGTTTTTCCCTTTGTGGCCCCTGAATACTCTTCCTGGGTTGGCTGAGTGTTGCGCAGGAGGCCGATGCTTTCAGTTAAGAGGTGAACCTGGGCAACCAGTTGTTGGACTGTTTGTTCTAGGGACATGATCCTAGAGTCCGAGGCAGCTTCAGCATTGGTGTTGTTGCGGTTGTCACTGCTATTGGCCATTTTTGTTCTTGAGCGCGTGAGAACTGGGCTTCGAGGAGGGTTCGATTGTTTGGAAGCTATCTTGATACCTGGACGCGCATTTTGTTTTGCTTTTAGTGTAATGAATGCACGAATGATATGCATGTGTCACGCGGATGCTAAAAGTAAAAGGGTTGACAACTGATTGACAATGTAATATTGAAACTTTACTTTTATTAATATTGAGAATTCTGGAGTTCAAAATGAGATATTACAAATAAAGATCTACTTCCTAGTTCTTTTAGTCTTCTGTTGTGGAGGCTCAGATTTCCCACTGATGACGGCTTCCAATTCCTTGACTTTGGCTTGGCATTTCTCCAATTGTGCTTCTAAGGCCTTGTTCCTTTGGTCGGATTCTTTGAAACGTCCCTTCCAGATGTCTTTCTTATGATCCGCAGCTTCAAAGTATACCTCCATTCAGGCCCTAACCTGCTCCAGGTATACTTCTGTCTCTGGATTGATCTTGTTTGGTCTTGGTTGGGTGACGTCTGGAACTCGATACGCTCTTTCCCCTGTCTGGTATAGCTGGTGGATTACAAATTCTCTGGTGGCTCGGTGCTTTCCCACTTCCACATTCAGGCTTTCAATTCTGGCTTCCCAAAGTGCTTTGACCTCTGCCAGCTTCACAAACTTCTCAGCTACTAACAGGTTCGAATCTTGATAATCAAACGTAATTGCTTGTACCAAGGGCCGATAGACTATGTCTTGGATAGTGCCGAACTAGGCGGACCACTGAGTTTGGGTGATATCCGATACATCCGCTGATTCTGATTAAAGGCACTGCTTGGAAGTTTCTGCAGGTCAAGACGATTTTGTTACAGCAACTCCACCTGGCTGTCCATAGAATATCTTCGGCACTGAAGCTCCTAAGCAGCTCTACCCAACTGTGGCTGGTAAGTTCGTCGGGTAGCTTTACCTTTTCTACACATGAATCCACTAGATCCACCTGCTGGGCTAGGGTTTTCCTGACCATGTTCAACCCGAAACACTTGAGGTGGCTTACAAACCATATTAGTAGAAGGTTGAGGTTGGAGCGAAGGATCCCATGGCCTTTTTTCTTGAGGAAGTTTAAATTCCGGATTTGTTAGCCAGTAGAGTCGGGATGTAGGATCTTCCCTCCAAGAATTGGGTCACCAGCTCTGCAACCCTGTAGTGAATATAGAAGGTCCCGGTGGGGAACAGTATGGTAGCGAAGGCTGTCAAGATGAAAGCGTTCACCCTTCTCTGTCTGTAAGTCTTGGGGTCCCCACACAGGATGTCCTTTCTATCCCCATTGTCCTCTCGGACGATAAACCAGGCTTCTAAATCATCCATTCGTATGCAATATCCATTACAGTCTGCTAGGGCTTTGTTGACTGCTGTTTTACGGATGCCCAATAATCTGCTAAAGGTACCGGCTGGCCCGGCCTCAAGGTCTGGCATATAGATTTGATCAGTCAGTGCTGGAGCCTGTAGCAACTGGGTGTATTCTTCCAAGGTAGGGGTGATCTCATGCGGCCCGATAAAGAAAGCAGCAGGCTCGATTTCCCATAATTGGAGCATGGCCCGGACTAAAGGCAAATTCACCTCTATCTTTGTCAGTGAGAGTATGGGGCCGATCTTTTGCTGGATGAAGGCCTACTCCTCCGGGTTGTATAAAGTAAACCAATGGTCTAGTACCAACCTCAGGTCCAAAGGTTTGTACACCCGTATTTCTTTACGGAGGACACGGTCGACTGCACTGCTAGCCATCTATTACAATAAGAAATAGCCTAGTTACAAACAAAACTATGAAAACATTACAGGGAAATGGTCCTGAACTCCAAGGACAAAATAACAAACCATTACATTGTCATTCAATTGTCAACCCCTTATGATGTTATGTATGCAAGTAGGTTGGTTCTAATTGGTTCCCGAGCTCTATGGCCTCCCGCATTCTCGAAGAAATGGATCTCAAGCCATATCGAAGCATAGGGTGGGGTAGCCTAATCGGTCCCGAACGGTGAATCAACTCACTTCACCCGAAACCTACACAATGGCTCTTTGTCTCAGGTTTCTAGGACGGCCCGGGTTCGACCGCATCTACTCACACACACATATGCATGCAAACCCCCATAGTAAAGAAAATTCAAAATCTAACTAATCCTTGAAAAGTTAGTAACAGAATAATAATTGAAACACATTTCTTAAAGAGAACAATTCGAAGATTCAGGTGGCTTAGCCTACTAGCATGGGTCCCCAGTGGAGTCGCCATCCTGTCGAGTCTAATTTTTGAATTCCCATTCCTAATCCGATCTAGACTAGACCCTATGCTCATCTAATATAGATCATCGACTTAAGTTAGGAATTTCGTTTGATTTTTTGGAGTCGCCACCCAACTGTTGTTGGGAAATATTGAATTAAGACTAAAGGAGCGGATTAGTCTTAATTTGGACCACTAGTCGTCGTTATTTCCTCTTCTCGTTTTTATGAAAAGAGGAAAAGGGAAAACCAGAGTTTCTAAGTCCGGAGGCTAACTTATTAAAACCTTTACGGTTACCACCTAATCTCCTGAAATTGTTTCTCTTTAGAAATGTGTTTTATTGTGTTTCTGTTACTTTATGTTTTTGAATTATTTTAAGAAAATGATTTTTCATTCATTTTATGGGTTGACCCGAATAGGTGCCTACGTACCTGCTACTCAGGATCAAACAAGTCGTAGTTCGCTTTTCTGAAAACCTTAAGTTGGTTTAGTGAATTTTAATTTATGAAACCTCTTGTAGTTTATGTTCTTACCATTTTTGGGTTTTTTTCTAAAAAAACTTCTAAGCCTAAGCTTTGATTTTATTTTGAAAATGATTTTAGGAAAAACATCAATTTTGGATTTATTTGAAGAAAAGGATTTTTCTAAGTGCTAAAACTCATTTTTTATGATTCTTTTATAATTTTTATTATTTTTTTTATGATTTTTATGATTTTTTTGTTATTTTTGTGATTTCTGAGAATTTTGTGGATTTTTGGGAATTTTTGTTGATTTTCGTGATTTGATTTTTTGATTTGGATTTTGGATTCTTTATTGATTTCGTGATTTTTTTGGTTATTATCTATCCTATATTGATCTAAAATTTTATTATTATTTTCCTAATATTTTTATTATTTTTCTAATTTATTTTATTACATTATTAAATCCTAAAAAACCTAATTTCTACATTTTCCTATTTATTGAAAATAAAATCTAAACCAACAAATAAATAAATGGCTAAAGAAATAACAAAATAATAAATAACACATAATAAATAAATTCGGAATAAATAAAAATAAATAAATAAAAATAAAAAAATCTGGAAAACCCGATTTACCTGGATTGTCGGGTCGGTCGGTGCGCGGGTTGGGTCGGTCGGGTCGAATCGGGTCGGGTCAGATCGATCGAACACGGCGGCGGGGAAGGCTCGTTCATGGCGTTCCGGTGGCCTTTTGCAGCGGGTGAGATGTCGAATCCTAGCTTCTCGAGGTTACTGAATCCAATGGTGGCGGTGGTTTGCTCCCAGATCGCCTCCTGGTGGTGGTTCAACTTCGGCCGGTGCTTCGCGGTTTTGGGTCTCCTCCGATGCTCTCCGATTTGCACTCTTTCCTCACTTTCTCTCAATTGTGATTCCTCCTTTGGCTTCCTCCCTTCGATTCCTATTTATAGAAACTTGAAACCGAGCTGGATAAGCTCGGATTTCCTCCGATTGAAGCTGATCGGATTTTCGGTTAGAAAAACCAACTCCGATTTGTGTAAATCCTTTGATTTGTTGTGATTTGATTCCAATTAGATAATGTTTATCTTATTTCTGTTGAAGATCTGTTGGATTTGTGCAAAAAAATCGAATCGAAACGGCCGAAATTCGAATTTTCTCTTCCATCGGCGATCTCGGACCCGAGGTAGACGACGATCACGCGCCCGGCGCATGCGCTTCCTCCAGCCAATCGGATGCTGCCACGTGTCCTAGATAAGTAAAAAAATTGCAAAACGCGGAAACTGCTCCTCCCGCAATTCGAACCCCTGACCTCGCACCCGCACCGCGCCTTAGCCCATGGTCCGAACCAACTGAGCTAGCCCACTTTCCTGATTTTTCTAATTTTGCAAATTGCATATATGGAATGCGATTTTTCTATTTTTTTGTATATTTTGAAAATTCCAAATTTTGTAAAAATTGTTTATTATTTATTACTGCTATTTCTGAAATCATTTTTTCAAAATTGATGTGTTTTCCTATTTATTTTCATTTTTTGAATATTTTTATTATTTTTGGTAAATTAGAGAAAAATTGGGAAAAATTGAAAATTGATTATTATTGAAAATTATTGATTCCTAGGGCAAAAATGGGGTGTTTACAAAGTCCTATAAGTCATGAGAGCAAACGGCAACATCCCGTGCCAATCTTTGTAAGTAGTTGTCATTTTTTTGATGATCTTTTTTATATTTTTGTTAGCTGCTTCTACTATCCCATTCATCTGAGGTCGGTAGAGAGTTGAATTTCTATGGTTTATGTGGAATTGCTGACATAAACCTATCATCGACTTATTATTAAGATTGGTACCGTTGTCAGTGATTATGGACTCAGAACTCCATATCAAGCTATTATGTCTCTTTTTAAGAAACGGACTATTACCCCTTTGGTGACATTGGCATATGAAGAAGCTTCTACCTATTTGGTGAAGTAATCAATTGCTACCAATATGAACCTGTAGCCATTGGATGCTATCGAAGTGATTGGGCCAATTATGTCGATTCCCCATATGAAGAAAGGCCATGGTGCTGACAACAAGTGTAGCTTATTGGGCGGAGCATTTATCCGGTTTGCGTATACTTGACACAGATGATAGTGTTTGACATACTTTATGTAATCCGATTCCATGGTTAACCAATAGTATCCCAACCTCATGATTTTTCGGGCCAACATGTAGTCGTTCATATGAGGTCTACATACTCCTTCATGTACCTCTTTCATCAGTTCACAAGCTTCATTTTCGTCCACACATCTTAACAAGGTGGTATCAGATGATCTTTTGTAAAGTATAGACCCACTTAACAAGAAACGTCTTGCTAACCTTCTGACTGCTCTTTGATCATTCTTGCTAGCCATTTCAAGGTATTTGCTTTCTTGGAGAAAGGTCTTGATGTCGTGATACCAGGGCTTATCATCTTGTGCTTTTTCAATTGTTAAACAGTAGGTCGGCCGATTTTCGATGTCTATCTTCATCAGTTGGACTTCGGCTCCCCCTGTTATCTGGATCATAGGTGCTAGTGTGGCGAGTGCATCTGCAAACTGATTCTGAGTTCTCGGGATATATGTGAAAGTGATTGCCTTGAATTCTTCGATTAGCTCTATCAAATGTTGATAATATGGTACCAGTTTGGGGTCTTTAGTCTTATATTCCCCTCTTGTCTGTAGTATGATGAGCGATGAATCCCCGTATACTTCTAATTCGCGGATTTCCATTTGGCAAGCCATTTTGAGGCCGAGGATGCACACCTCATATTTGCGATATTATTGGTATAGGGAAATGTGAGTCTTGTCGCTGCAGGGAATTGTGTGCTGTCCGGGGATATCAATACTGCCCCGATCCCGCAACCGAATACATTGGCAGCTCCGTCGAAAAACATTTTCCACTTGGGGTTCTGCTCTATCCCACGGTCTTTTACCAGTATATCTTCCACTGTTAATACATTTTCGTCCGGGAATTGGGCTTGTATTTCTTGGGGATCTGTCTCGACAGGGTGTTCTGCCAATTAGTCAGCTAAGGCTTGCCCTTTCATTGAGTTCTGATTCATGCACGTGATGTCAAACTCTGATAAGAGCATTTGCCATTTAGAGATTCTCCCTATCAAAGTCGGTTTCTCTGCCAAGTATTTCAAGGGATCATGTCTTGTTAACAGTTTAATATGATAGTAAAGGGTGTATTGCCTTAATCGGTGCATGAGCCAAATTAGAGCACAACAAGTCCTTTCTACCTCTGAATACCTCTGTTCCCCATCTGTGAATTTCTTGCTCAAATAATATATGGAACGTTCTCTTCCCTCTTCATCTTTCTGCCCCAACACGCATCCCATGGATTCAGGGAGTATTGTGAGGTATAAGAATAAGGGCTTCCCTTGCTTCAGGACTATCAAGACTGGAGGTTTTATAAGGTAGTATTTGATTGTCCTGAATGCTTCTTCGCATTCATCGTCCCATTCTATTGTGGCATTCTTTTTCAACAGACGGAATAGTGGCCGACACTTATCTGTGAGCTATGAGATAAAATGAGCTATGTAATTTAACCTTCCCAGCAAGCTTCTTGCTTCTTTAGTGGAGCATGGGGAAGGTAACTCTAATATAGACTTTACTTTGTCAGGGTCGATTTTAATACCTTCCTGGCTTATGACAAACCCTAACAATTTTCCCGTTGTGACTCCGAAAGTGCATTTCTCTGGATTTAACTTGAGCTGGAATTTTCTCAGTCGTTTAAACAATTTCCTCAAGATATCTATATGGCTTTCTTCTTCTTTAGATTTGGCTATCATGTCGTTTACGTATACTTCGACCTCTCGATGCATCATGTCATGAAGTATCGCAACCATGGCTCTCCGATACGTTGCCTCGGCGTTTTTCAAACCAAAGGGCATGACTTTGTAACAGAAAGTTCCCCATGTTGTGATGAAAGTCGTTTTGGTTTTATCTTCTTCAGCCATTTTTATTTGATTATATCCTGAGAAACCGTCCATGAATGAGAAAAGATGGTTTCCCGCGGTGTTGTCCACTAGAACATCAATGTGAGGTAAGGGGAAGTTATCCTTTCGCGTAGCTTGGTTTAAGTCCCGAAAGTCTATGCATACGCGTACCTTTCCATTCTTTTTCATAACGGGGACTATATTTGCTACTCATTCAAGGTAATCGGACACTTCGATAAACCCTACTTCTAGCAGTTTCTTGACTTCTTCCTTAATCTTTAGTAAGATGTTAAGCCTAAATCTTCTCTTTTTTTGTTTTTTAGGTTTGACATCTTCCCTTATGGGAAGTCTATGAACCACTATTGATTGGTCTAGCCCTGGCATGTCACCATATGACCAGGCAAACACATCTGCATATTCTGTTAATAGCTCAGTTATCTCATACTTTTGCTCGGCACTTAAACTGGTCCCGATTTTGAGGTTTTTAGGTTTTTCCATGCTTCCTAAATTTACTGTCTCCACCGGCTTGTCAATTGAAATTCCGCTTTGTTCATGTTTTTGCCAATTTTCTTGTATTATTTCATTGTCAAGAATATCGCCTTCAACAACTGACCCAGCAGCGTTGGAAACGATATCAGTGTTTTTATTTTCTACCTGCGCGAAATATCCCTGATGTTCGATGGTAGGAGATCTAGGTAAAGTAAAATGAAAGCATGTATATAAGAAAAACTGTAATTGAATTAATAAAGAAGTCTCAATAAAATTTGTTTAACAATTGTTCTCTATCCTTGAGCTGACCTAGAGCTATCAATAGGATAACAGAACCAATTATTCAGAACTGGATGCTGATTGGACGTGCGGGGAGTTGGGCTCCCATTGTTGACGTCACCTTCGCTTATCCGAGGCCCTTGAATGACAGTTGCTTTTCTGAAAGATTGCTGGAGGGGTAGAATACGCATCGGGGTGTTGCTTAGCTTTTCCTTCATCTTGCCTTTGACACCTCTGGCTTGTGCTTCTTCCCGAGCTGTAGGAACGTACCCTAGTCCAAACGTCCCTTACTGGCCCTCCTTACTGGTCACTACGTTCACTTCATTAAATATTTGGAGACCGAGGTCTTTTGAACCTTCCTCCCCAATGTACGGTATGACAGTTTCTTTGTATATGGCGTAATCCTGCTCGCCCAACACGGTGACTATTTGCCCATTCGCAATAAATTTGACCCTTTAGTGGAGACCGGAGGGTATGGCTCCAGCAGCATGTATCCAGGGCCTTCCCAAGAGTAGGTTGAAAGATCTTGGGATGTCAAGGACCTAGAAAGATATGTGGAATACTTGTGGACCTATCTCCACTGGTAGGTTTATCTCCCCTACTATATCTCTTTTTGACCCATCAAAAGCCCTTACCACCGTTGAGCTAAGTTTTATATTGCTTGGATCAACCCCCAATAAGTCGAGGGTAGCCAATGGGCAAACGTTGAGGGACAACCCATTGTCGATGAGTACTCGGGAGACAATTGTGTCGTTGCACCTGACCACTATGAACAGTGGTTTTGTATGTTGGTCTCCCTCCTCTCCTAGCTCTTCCGGGGAGAAAGATATCTGGTCCATTGTGAAAATAAAATCCGCCACATGACTTTTTTTTTCTATAGCGATGCCTTCTAGGACTTGAATCTGTTTGAGCACTTTGAAGAGTGCTTCCTTGTGGGGCTCAGAGGCTGTAAGAAGGCCCATGAGTGATATTTGTGCTGGAACTTTGTTTAGTTGTTCCATGATCTTGTATTCACTCGCTTTGGCCATCTTTGTAAACGCAGCGAGCCCTTCTTCCTCTTCCTCTCTTTTCTCCATATTGGGCTCTTCGGTCGGGCTTTATATTTTGGGTAGTATATTCTCCCAGAGCGGGTGATTCCTCCTACCATAGGAGGTCGCTCTTGTTCGAGGGTTTGATAGTCGAAAGGTGCAGCCTTATACCTTTCCGTTGCTATTGGGACATTAAATACATATCTTTTCTTCGGGATTTGTATCTCGGTTGACTGTCCCTCATAGCATTTTATGACCCTTAGCTTTTGATGAGAATTGATCATGTTTATAGATTTCTCCCCTTCCTTCGGCAGGTTGTCCTCCTTCTTGAACTCTGGTCCCCATTCGCTAGGCGGCCCATATACAGTCGGGGTATAAGAGTAGTTCACCAAGTACTCAAATCTCCCATGTGATTCTCCCAAAGTGCCGATTGTTGGGTCTTCGGCTAACCATCTTCTTTTGATATGTGACTTTGGGGTTTTCTCTAGAACTTGACGAGACTGCCTTTTCTGTTGGTCCGTCGTCTTTTGCTTAAAGGCTTCTTTGGGAGCTGATTCCTCGGATGTGATCATGTTGATAGTGGGCTTATGATTGGGCAGCGGGTTGGTGTTGACATTGGGTACTAGCGTGTCAACAAAATCCAGCTGTACAATTCCTGCATCGATTAAGTCTTGGATTTTGTGTCAGAGCCTCCAGCATCTGTCTGTAGAATGCCCCTCTTGATCCATATGGTAGTCACACTTGAGGTTCGAGTCGAAGTTTCTAAGCTTGTACCAGTCGTTGGGGATTTCGAAACTGATCAAGTTGTCTGCCCGTAGTCGAGCAAAGACCTGGCTGAGCGGGATCGGAATTGGAGTGAACTGCCTTAGGACCCTGGTGGCCTGGGTATGACTAGTCGTGGAGTGCTAGGCTGGGGTACTCGTGGTCTGAAATGTCACACGAGTTCCGGCCTTTTCTGCCTTACCAGAGTGGACCTTGCTGACAGTAGACTCCTTGGCTCTATTACCTCCTAGTGGCCTTTGTGTTGTTGTGACCCTAGGAGAATCCATTGTTTAGAGTCTACCGGTGGTGATGGCACTTTCGATCCAGCACCCTGCAGCTACCACTTCTACAAAGCTGGATGATGTCTGGCCTACCAGATGTGAGAAGTAGGTCTTGTCTAGGGTGTTGACAAATATGGATGTCAACTCCTTCTCAGAAATTGGGGTTGCTACCCTGGCGGCCTGAGCTCTCCAGCATTGAGCATACTCCTTAAAAGGCTCAGTGTGTCTTTTTCGGAGACTCCCTAGATCAATCAAGGATGGGGCGACTTCAATGTTAAACTTATACTGGTCATAAAATGTTCGAGCTAGCCTTTCCCAGATGTTAACATGATTGAAGTCCAGGTGGGCGTACCAGACCAACGCAAGGCTCGTGAGGCTGTCTTGGAAAGTCTGGATCATAAGTTGGTCGTACTGAGCATACTTGCTCATCTTTCGGGCATATAGCCTTGTATGCATTTTGGGGCACCCGGTCTCATCATACTTTTCAAATTCCGGGGTCTTGAACTTCTCATGGTACACCTCTTTCCCGTATACTGGCAGACTGGTGATTCCGGCTTGCTCGAAACCATCAGGACCTTCCATTGTTTTCATTTTGTCGTGGAGCTATTGGAAGAGTCTTTTCTCCATCTCTTTCTGTCTTTCTTCCATCTCTCTCTTCACGTCATCAGAGGTTGGACCCTGGTTGATCCTCGGCTCATACTCAAAGGCCAGGTTGAGGTGAGAATTGATTTCTTCATACTCTGGAGGTTGTCCCTCCACTGCTTTCCCTTTCCTGGCCCCTGAATGCTCTTCTTGGGTCTGCTGGGTGGTGCGAAGGAGACCGATGCTTTCAGTCAGGAGGTGGACCTAGGCAGCCAACTGTTGGACCGTTTGTTCTAGGGATACGATCCTGGAGTCTGAGGCAGCATCAACACTTGTGTTGTTGCGGTTGTCACCACTGTTTGCCATCTTTGTTCTTGAACGTGTGCAAATTAGGCTTCTGGGAAGGTTCGGTTGCTTAGGAGCTATCTTGATACCTGGCGCGCATTTTTTCTTTTTTAGTATAATGTATGCAAATGTGATGCATGTGTCACACGGATGCTAAAAATAAAAGGGTCGACAATTGATTGACGATGTAATATTGAAACTTTATTTTTATTAATATTGGAAACTTTAGAGTTCGATACTTCTAAAAAAACAAATGAAGGAGTACAATGATAATCTATTTCCTAGCTCTCTTGGTCTTTTGTTGTGGAGACTCAGGCTTCCCATTGATGACGGCTTCTAGTTCTTCGACTCTGGCTTTAGTCTTCTCTAATTATGCTTCCAAGGCTTTGTTCCTTTGATCGGATTCCTTGAATCGTCCTTTCCAGATATCTTTCTTATAATCTGCAGCTTCATAATAGACCTCCATTCGGGCCTTGACCTGCTCTAGGTAGATTTCTAGCTCTGAATTTACCTTGTCTGGCCTCGGTTGAGTGACATATGGGACTCGGTATGTTCTTTCCCCTGTCTGATACAGCTGGCGGATCACGAAATCCCTGGTGGCTCGATGCTTTCCCACTTCGCCATCTAGCTCACCGAGGTCTACATTCGGACTTTCAATTCTGGCTTCCCAAAGTGCCTTGACCTCTACCAGCTTAGCAAACTTTTCAACCACCAATAAGTTCGGATCTTAGTACTCAAAGGTGACTGCTTCCAGCGAGGGCCGATAAACTATGTCTTGAATAGTACCAAACTGGTGGACCACTGAATTGGGGTGATATCCAGTACATCCACTGATTCCGATCAGAGGCACGGCTTGAAAGTTACTGCAGGTTAAGATAATTTTGTCGCAGCAACTCCACCTGGCTATCCACAGAATATCATTGGCACTGAAGCTTCTAAGCACTTCTATCCAACTATGGCTGGTAAGGTCGTCGGGTAGCTTTATCTTTTCTATGCATAAATCCACAAGATCCACTTGCTGAGCCAATGTTTTCCGGACCATGTTCAGCCCGAAACACTTAAGGTGGCTTACGAACCATATCAGCATAAGGTTGATGCTTAAGCGGAGGATCCTATGGCCTTTCTTCTTGACAAAGTTTAAGTTCCGGATTTGTTCAGCCAATAGAGCCGGGATGTAAGATCTTCCCTCTTGGAATTGGGTCACCAGCTCTGCAACCCGGTAGTGGACATAGAAAGTTCCGGTGGGAAATAATATGGTGGCGAAAGCTGTCAGGATGAAAGCATTCACCCTTCTTTGTCTATATGTCTTGGGGTCCCCACACAATATGTCTTTCCTATCCCCATTGTCTTCTCGGGCAATGAACTAGGCTTCCAATTCGTCCATCCGTATGCAGTACCCATTACAGTCTGTTAAGGCTTTGTTGACTGCTGTTTTGCGGATACCCAGGAGTGCTGAAAATACCGCTGGCCCGGCCTCGAGATCTAGCACATAGACTTGATCGGTTAGTGTTGGAGCCTGTAGCAGTTGGGTGTACTCTTCTAGGGTAGGGGTGATTTCATGTGGCCCGATGAAGAAAGTTGTAGGCTCTATTTCCCACAAATGGAGCATGGCCCGTACCAAGGGCAAGTTCACCTCCATCTTTGTTAGTGAGAGGATGGGCCCTATTTTCTGCTGGATGAAGGCCTTGCTCCTCTGGATTGTATAAGGTGAACCAGTGGTTCAGCACCAACTTTGGGTCCAAAGGTTTGTACACCCGGATCTCTTTGCGGAGGAGGCGGTCAACCGCGGTACCAGCCATCTATTACAACGGAAATTTCCTAATTACAACCAGAACTATGATAATATTACAGGGAAATAGATCTGAACTCCATGAACAAAACAACAAATATTACATCATCGTCAATTGTCAACCCATGACGTTATGTATGCAAATGGGTTGGTTCTAACTGGCCCCCAAGCTCTATGGCCTCCTGCATTCTCGGAGAAATGGATCTCAAGCCATATCGAAGCATTGGGTGGGGTAGCCTAATCGGTCCCGAACGGTAATTACATCACTTTGCCCGAAACCTACACAATGGCCCCTCTTCTTAGGGTCTTAAGACGGTTTGCATTCGACCGTATCTATTCACACAAATGTATGCATGCAGACCCAAAAGTAAAAAAGAACCGAATCATAAAATTTAACTAATTCCTGAAAAGTTAGCAACAGAACAATAATCAAAAGACATTTCTTAAATAGGAGTAGTTTTGAGGAGATTCAGGTGGCTAGCCTACTAGAATTTGGTCCCCAGTGGAGTCGCCATCCTGTCGAGTCTAATTTTTGAATTTCCCATTTCTAATCCGATCTAGACTAGACCCTATGCTCATCTAACATAGATCCTCGACTTGAGTTAGGAATTTCGTTTAATTTTGGAGTCGCCACCCAACTGTTGTTGGGAAAGATTGAATTAAGACTAATGGAGCGGATTAGTCTTAATTTAAACCACTGGTCGTCGTGATTTCCTCTTTTCGTTTTTGTGAAAAGAGGAAAAGGAAAAACCAGAGATTCTAAGTTCGGAGGCTAACCTATTAAAACCTTACGGTTACCACCTAATCTCCTAAAATTTACTCCATCTAGAAATGTCTTTTATTTTATTTTTGTTGTTTTTTTATTGTGTTTTTGAGTGACTTATTCTAAGAAAATGAATTTTTTATTCTTTTTAGGGTTGCCCCAAATGGGTGCCTACATACCTGCTATTCAAGATCAAACAAGCCGTAGTTCGCTTTTCCTGAAAAAAAAAAAACTTTAATTGGGTTTGTGAATTTTAATTATGAAATCTCTTTTGATTTATTTTTTACTATTTTAGGATTTTGTAAAAAAATCTAAACCTAAGCTTAATAATTTGATTTTTTTGAAAATAATAATTTTAAGGAAAAACACCAATTTCGGTTTTATTTGAGAAAATGATTTTTCTAAGTGATAAAACTCATTTTTTTCTATTGTTCAACTCATTTCTACTATTATAAATTTTTATTGATTTTTTATTAATTTTTTATAATTTTTATAATTTTTTATTTATTTTTAATTTTTTATTAATTTTTCATAATTTTTATATTTTTTATTTTTATTGAAAAATTTTCTCCTAGATTTTCATCTATCCTATTTTAGAGTCTAAATTTTTATTATTATTTTTCTAATGCTTTTATTATTTTCTTTATAAATTTTCTACATTTTTATTATTTATTATTATAATTATATTTTTATTTTTATATCATTAAATCCTAAAAAATATAATTTCTAACATTCTTCTATTTATTGAAATATAAATAACAAATAAGTAAATAAATAAATTCGAAATAAATAAAATAAACCAAATAAATAAAAATATTAAAGAAAAAAAATCGAAAAATCCGACTTACCTGGATTCGAGTCGATGCGCGGGTCGGTCGAAGTGGGTCGGGTCGGGTCGATCGGATGCGGTGGCTGGGAGTGCTCAGGGACGGCATTCCGGCGGCCTTTTGCAGCGGTTGAGGTGTCGATTCCTAGGTTCTCGGGGATAAGGAACTCAACTGTGGCGGTGGTTTGCTTCAAAAACGCCTCCTGGTAGCTGCCCAACACTTGATCTGTGGTCGCGTTCTTGAACAACTCCAGCAAGCTTCGATTCTCTCCTTTTTCTCTCTTTCTCTCACTTTTGATCCATGCTTTAGCTTCCTCCCTTCCTCCTCTATTTATAGCCGCTCACAAACTCCTCTGAATAAGCTCAAATCCACTGATTGGTTAAACCCATTTTTTTTCGTTTTAGATTCGGCCTTATCTCGGCGATTTGATGTTAATCCATTGTTTTTCTATGATTTATCTGATGGATTTGGCTTAAAATCGACAGTAATCCAAAAGATTTGAGGAAAAACAAACGATTACGCCCTCGTTGGACCTACTCCGGCTTCCTCTCGCATCTGTTCGGGCGAAGGAGACCATCACGCACGAGGCGTGTGACTTTCCCTAGCCAATCATATGCTGCCACGTGGCAGCTTGAGGCAAAAGCGAAAAAAAATTGCACAGAGTGCTCGCGGGGGGATTCGAACTCGGGACCTCAGACCTTCCATGCGTTCTCGGGCAAACATGCAAACCAGCTGAGCTGGCTCAATTCTCGGTTTTATTCATTACGCAAATTGTATATATGTCTTGTATTTTTTTTTTTTTTGAATTTTTTGAAATTTCAAAAATTTGTAAAAATCACTTAACCCTTATTATTGTCACTTCCGAAATTGGTTTCCAAAATTGATGTGTTTTCCTATTTATTTTTATTTTTTTAATATTTTCCTATTTTTGCTAAATTAGGAAAAAATATGGAAAAATTGGAAAAATTGGAAATTGATTATTATTAATCCTTAGGACAAAAATGGGGTGTTTACAATAATGATTGGTGACATTGTTTCTTCAGCCTAGGATTCTCATAAACTCTACTACTTTATGCTTAATGCTATCTAATCATGTGAATATGCTTTCCCTTTTCATTGAAAAAAGAAACCCAATATCTTATGCAAACATTTCAAAAATTCATAAGAAGTTTTAAAATATTAATTACTACTAATCTATAAAACCTAAAAACAATTGCCTTTAGAAGTTCATTATCTCAACGAGCTTAAAGTGTTGGGGTTACTATAAAAAATAACATAATTTTAATAGGCGAAACAGAAAGTAGTAATATATTTTCTGAATTTTGGTAGAAAAAATTCTTGTTTTGAAATTCCCTATAGGTTTGGTAAAGATTAAGGTGTCTAGGATAGAGAAATTGATAAAATATAGTATGTTAATATTCCTATTTTTAGGTGTATTTCTTAAATATAAGAATCACTAGTAAATTTCTTTAAATATGTAATGTTGAAATATAGCTATTTATACAATATAAAGTCATATAATTTATTTTGAGATAGCTTAAAGTTTCACAATTTTTAGTATAGCTTCATGAAATATGTAAAATCCGAGAAAAATAAATAAAAATTAAAAACAATAAATTAAGGCAAATGGAAGTAAAAAGAGTTTAATATCAAGGATAATTTGGTCATCTGACAAGAAAGGTATAAATAGGCTACTACATGTTATTTTGAGCCTTTTTCCCAAATTCTGCACTACAACACCCACAATATAAAGATAAACCCTAGGAGAGAAGGGTGATTGCTACACCCTATGATCTAACAAAGTACTCATGGTAAGTGAACCGATCAATAACTCTTTATTGCCATTTACATGTATATGATATGAATTAGTATTAAATTCATTAGATTTCACCATAGAACAATCGATGCAAGAAAAAATTTAGGATAGGACTTCGATTATTGGAACATTCTAAACCAGTAAGTTGTTTAATTAAACCAAATTAGTGTTTTGATGCTAAAAACAATGTATAGTTAGGCTTAGAAGTGAGGGACTTCATCTAAGGTTTAAAGGAATTGGAATTTGGCGAATTAGGAAAAGGATTTGCGATGGAACAGTGGAGTAAATGACCAAGTGTTGAATTATGAAAGTGTACATAAAGGTACATCACCACAGTACATGCTCATGTACTTGAGCATGTCAAATTATGAAAGTGTATAAAAAGGTACACGGCCATAGTACACACTCGTGTACATGGGCATGTCGAATTATGAAAGTTCATAAAAAGATACACAACCGTGTACCCTACTATGTTCATGTATACGGCCATGTACCTTGAAAAACCTTTTTATTCGATTTCTTTTCTTGTTATTTGAATTTCATTGACCCTAAATACCTAATACAGCCCTAGAAATTCCACCAGAGTAAGAGAAGTGATCATATAACAACTAAGTGATCAAAATTGAGTAACCTAGATAATACCTAGATTAGTATTAAGATTGACTTCTCTACATTTTGACAAATTTTAGTGTAACTGCTAGACTATGACCAATCATGTTAAGACCGCCCTTCAGGTATGCGTAATCTTGTTTGTTACTTGTGTTTGTTAAGATAGTTAAGAAACTAGAATAATTGGTATCTAATTAAATTAAGTTACCTGCTAGTTGTGTTTAACTCGAGTAATGACATATCCCTAAGGGACACCCCAATGATCTTTGTGTGACACTATCCCTAATTGAGTCATACACTAAAATGATCCGGGTAGATTTAGGGACTCTTGAGTGTTGGGGCTCATAGTGACAATTTCCAACACCATACTATGGTTTGACAGGGTCATGAGTACCTAGAATTAGGAATGTAAGGTCGGCCAAGCAGGCCAGCCCGCCCTACTCACAAATTTCTATGGGTTAGGCTAAAAACATTTGGCTTACATTAATTAGGGGCTTTTTAGCCCACCCTATATGGCCCAGATGTCAGAGCTAAACTAGAGGACAATACATAAGACAACACACTTACACAGACCTCTTCAATTTAGTTCTTCAAGCTCCACGGCTCCATTTTTCATCCAGTGACTCTAATCATCTACTCTAGTCATCCAATCGAGGTCTCCAATCACCCCTTCACCCTCCTTAGTTTGTCATTCTTCCCTTGTCGAACAAACCTTCATCCTTATCATTGTCCACTTCTAGTTACCCCCTCGCCCTCCTCAATCCTCAGTTCTTCCCTTATCAGATAGACCCTCGTTATCATCCAATCATCATCCACTTCCAGTCACCCCGTTCCTTCCTCACCTCAGTATTTACTTCTCCTATCAGATAGACCGTCATTATCCAATCATCATCTACTTCTAATTGCCCCCTCGCCTTCCTCATTCCTTAATTCCTCCCCTGTTAGATAAACCCCCATCATCGTCATCATCGTCGTCTAGTTATTCTTAAAATATATAATTTAAACAAAAAAATTATTGTGTTTTTTGCAAGTTGATAGGCCAACTTGCCTAACCCATGTTAGCCTACAAAGCTAGTTGAGCTGACTTTTTTTGCCTACATAAGGTGTGGGCTAACACGGGCCGACAAGGGTTAGGGCAAGTTAGCCCATTTAGCACACATTTTTAGTTTTATGAGTGCCCCTTTGTTATTTTGTAAACTAAATGAGATGATAATCTACTATTTGACTATTATATTATTGCATTGATGTATGTGACTTAACCTATGCTTGATCATGAATATGTATTTGTAGGTTATACGTATTGAGCATTAGCTCACCCTTCAGGGATCATTTTTTTTTAACTGTAGGTATAGGGGATTACACGTCATATGATGAGGACTTAGGGACATACGTGCAAGATGGAGATAATGTAGAGTACTTTTACTATTATGATGATTAGGCGAAGATTATCATTTGAGATCTTAAGCATTTCTGGAAGTTAGCTTAATTATGAAGGATTATAATACTGAGAATAGTTTGGCATTGATTGTGTTATATAAATATATTGAGATAACTTGAAGAATTACATGATTTGTGAATGGGATTCATTTGAATAACTTATTCATGACGTTAGATGTTTATTTTAATTGTGGATAATAGGTATCACAAATATTATGAGATTAGAGGGTTAAGAGCCTTAATGTATCTTTACTTAGTAATGAAATGTGGCGGGTTGTGACACCTCGAATTTTCAAGGTATTACAGCTTAAATGGTATCAAAGCTTAGGTTTGATGATCTTTAGAAACTAGGTGATGATCAATAGGTATAGGTTTCAATATATAGAAAGTAAGTTGTGATTTTTAGATGAATTAGGCATTAAATTTGTAGGATAGTGAAATATGAAGAGAGTGGATGAAATTATAGGTTGATTGCTTGGCGTAGTAGTTTATTTTACATTAATTATTATCTTTATTTGCAATTTCATTAAATTCCTATTTTATTCTTATATAAGTATGCATATATGTGTAGATATATATATACATCACTAACTTTTAAACTGACTTTAACTCTCGGGTTTGTTCAATCGACTCTTTTCAAATAGAATGTATTCAAGAAGAATTACCAGGTCAAGATCATCAAGAGATACTAGGCATGGCAACCTAGATGAAGGGAATCCCCATGGTCAGCAACACAAAGGGGATAGGGTCAAGTTATAAACTAGATTGTCTAACTTCTGAAAACTGTTAACAACCTAATAGGGTTATTAACATAGCAACAACAAGTACATAATGCCTAACAAAATAGAGCTACAAAGGAGCCAATAAGTTTAGATAGGTTTATTCAAGTGACAAAGGAGTTCAACCCTAGAGTTGAAAACCCAATAGAAGTAGAGAATTAGATGCAAGATATGGAAAAGACCTTTGCTGCCTTTCGAGTTCCAAAAGATGGGAAGGTAGACTATGTTGCATTCATGCTAAAGGGGACTATAGCAAGTTCTTGGGCATCAGTTCCTAGGCTAATAGGAAGATGTGTGGACTAGAGGGGATTCAGAGAGCTATTGTACCAAAAGTATTTCTCTAGCAGCATTAGGGATAGAATGGAAGTCACATATTATAACTATGAGCAAGGGAATAGGTTAATAAAGGAATATGAGGCAAAATTGAATCGCCTAGTTTAGTTCCGACCCAAGGTGGTTTATGTTGATGATGGATCTAGGGCAAGGAGATTTGTGAGGGGGTTGGAGCCAAATCTCTAACACAAAGTTAGATCTTTCCAGCTGAGAACTTATGCTAAAGTGGTTGATAAAGCTAAATTTATGGAGTAGAGCAATAGAAGGATAGAGTCGCAGGTTAACGGCAGCCTTAGGTAAGAGGCCAACTTCCAATGTGATGATGTAGGACAAAGGTAAGAGGCTTCAAATGTTTCAAAACATACCTTTAGTTACTACAGCTCCTCCTCTACAGATTTGACCAGTGCCTTTAGCACTTCCTTCAGTAGCCCCTGCAATTAGATGCACCAAATGTTATGGGCCCCATGAATTAAGGAATTGTAGATGGCCAGAGGGTGCATGCTTCTCCTATGGGAAAACAAGACATATAAGCAAGAGTGGCAATGAGAGATCCATCCCATTGGAATTCTGCCATGTGTGTAAATAGAGGGGACACAAGGCAATTGACTAAACTCAAGGTCAAGTGGAAAATCAAACAGCCCTAGATTAGCAAGCGGCAAAACCTCAAACATGGGCATAAGCTGGTAAGCCACAGATAAGAGGTCTTAAATAACAAGTTCCCACTATAGTGTTTACACTTCAATAGCAGCAACACTAAGACCTTCCAAATATGGACACAAATGCAAGTATGCTTCAAGTACACACCTACAATGTCTATGTCTTATTTGATACTAGTGTTGCTCTTTCCTATGTGTCTGAATCTTTTGTGCATGAGTGTGGGTTGACTTTTGAATGTTTAGATGATCATTTGACTGTTAGTACTCCCATAGGAGTTAAAAGGATTTTAAATAAAATCTGTAGAAAAATAAGAGTAAAGATATAAGGTAAGGTAATGATAGCAGACTATTGATGATAGACATAGTGGAGTTTGACATAATCTTACAAGTCAATTGGTTAGCAGAGTACCATGCCCCCATTGATTGCTATAACATGGTTGTACACTTTAACACACCTAAAAGAGATTCCTTCAAGTTTAAGTTGGAAGCACAAAGACCAACAAGATTACCTACTTATGAGTTGTGGGAAAAGAGTATGTTAGCTGCTATGATAGTTGAGGCAAGTGAGGTAATGAAATTAGGAGATGATGTCAATAGTGAGGGTATTTCCAAATGTCTTTCTAGAAGACCTCCCCAATTTACCCCTAACGAGGGAAATTGATTTAAGCATCAATTTAGTACCAGGTACTGCACCTATATCAAAACCAATATACAAGATGGCACCGATTGAGTTAGAAGAGTTAAAGAAACAATTACAAGACCTACAAGATAAAGGATTCATAAGACCCAATATATCTTTCTAGGTGCATCGGTCCTTTTTGTCAAGAGGAAGAATAAAAGCATGAGACTATGTATTGATTACATAGAATTGAATCATGTGACCATCAAGAACAAGTATCCTCTCCCAATGACAAATGATCTATTTAATCCATTACAGGAAGCTTAAGTATTCTCTAAGATCAACCTAAGATCAGGATACCACTAATTGAAGATTAAGGACAAGGACACCCCAAAGTCAACTTTCAAGACGAGATATGGGCACTATGAGTATATGGTGATGCCCTTGATTTGACAAATGCTATAGCAACCTTCATGGATTTAATGAATTGAGTATTCAAGAATTTCTTAGACAAGTTCATGATCATCTTTATAAACAATATCTTGATGTATTCCAAGAGTAGGGAGGAACATAAAGAGCATTTAAGATTGGTGTTGGGTAGATTGTAAGTAGAGAGATTGTATGCTGATTCAAGAAATGTGAATTTTGGCTAGAGCAGGTGGTTTTCTTAGGCCATATGGTTAACAAAATGGAATCTCAATAGACCTAGAAAATGTGAGAGCTGTAGTGGACTAACCCAGACTAAAGATAGTGACAAACGTAAACAGCTTCTTAGGTTTAGTAGGGTATTATAGAAGGTTTATAGAGGGATTTTCTAAAATAGCAACTCCTCTCACTAGATTAACACAAATGAAAGTGAGCTTTGATTGGGATGCTAAATGTGAAACTAGTTTCCAAAAACTTAAGGAGAAGCTTGTGTTAGCTCTAATTTTAGCATTACTCAAGAGTGAGAAAGAATTCATTATTTATAGTGATACCTTAGCCTAAGAGCTAGGTTATGTTTTAATGCAAGGTGGATAGGACATAGCATATGCATCCCATCAATTAAAGCTATACGAGAGGAATTACCCGACTTATGACTTGGAGCTAGCAGCAATAGTAATGGCACTAAAACTGTGGAGACACTACCTGTATAGGGAGAAATACAAGATTTTCACTAACCACAAAAGTTTGAAATATATCTTCACACAAAAAGAACTAAATATGAGGCAAAGGAGATGGTTGGAACTGATTAAGGATTATGATATAGAAATCTAGTATCATCCTAAAAAGGCCAATGTGGTGGTAGATGCCTTTAGTAGAAAGAAACAAGGTAATCTTGCTACTTTAATCACCTCACAACAAAAATTGTTGGATGATATGCATAGGTTGGAACTGGAGATTTTGACTCAAGAAGTTAAAGTGAAGATGGCTACTTCATGCATCCAGCTAATTCTAGTAGATAAAATTAAAATAGCCCAAGTAGAGGATGTTAGCATTTAAGAGATCAAGAATAGATTATAACATGACAAGGCTCTCCTAAGAGCTAAAGAGAAATAAGATGCAGTGTGGGTGATAGTAGATTAGCTAACCAAGTCTACTTACTTTTTACCTATCAAAGGGGGATACAAACTAAAGAAATTGGCCAAAATGTACATACAGGAGATAGTAAGATTACATGAGTGCTAGTAACAATAACCTTTGATAGAAATACACGGTTTGTAGTTAGATTTTGGAATAGCTTACATAAAGCCTTAGGTACAAAACTGCAATTCAATACTACACTCCACCCTTAAACAAATAAACAATTTGAAAAGACCATCCAAATCTTAAAGGATCTACTCAGAGCCTATGCGCTAAACTTTAGAGATAACTAAAATGAACACATACCTTTGGTTAAGTTTGCTTACAATAATAGCTATCAAGTAACCATCTAAATGGACCCTTATGAAGCTCTATACGGAAGAAAATGCAAATTCCCATTACATTGGGATGAAGTGGGAGAAAGACAAATGTTGGGACTAAAATTGGTCTAAAAGGCTATGGATAAGGTAAAGCTGATAAGATAATGAATATAGACAGCTCAAAGCCGACAAAAAAGCTATGCTAATAAGAGGCAACACCCCTTAGAATCCCAAATAGGAGATAAGGTATTGTTAAAAGTTTCTCCAATTAAAAAGGTGATCAAGTTTTGTTTGAGAGGGAAGTTAAACACAAGGTATGTGGGCCCATTTGAAATTTTAGAAATGATTGGCTACGTAGCTTATAGGTTAGCTATACCACCAAGTTTGAATGGAGTACATAACATATTTCATGTATCTATGCTAAGGAAGTTTATGCCAAATCCAAATCAAGTAGTGGCTTGAGAATCCTTAAATGTATAGTCAAACTTATCCTCTATTGAAATATCAGTAAGAATTATAGATGTTAAGGAAAAAATATTGAGTAAAGTGATTTCCTATGATGAGGTACAATGGACAAATCAAACAACATGAAGTGACATGGGAAATAGAAGAAGATATGCAAAGGAAGTATCCAAAACTTTTTCCTAACTCAAGTAACTTTTGAGGACAAAAGTTTTTATAAAGTAGGAGAATATAAAACTCAAGAAAAATAAATAAAAATTAAAAACAAGTCAGACAAGTGGAAGTAAAAAAGAGTTTAATATCGAAGGTAATTTTCTCATTTGACAAGGAAGATATAAATAGGCTACCACATGTTATTCCAACCCTTTTTTTCACATTCTACACTACAACACCCATAGTGTAAGGACAAACCCTAGGAGAGAAAGGTAACTACTATACCCTACAATCCAATGAAGTATATAAACACCCCATTTTTGCCCTAGGAATGAATAATAATCAATAATAATAAAAATATTCAAAAAAATAAAAATAAATAAGAAAACACATCAATTTTGAAAAATGATTTCAGAAATGGCAATAATAAGCAATAAATAATTTTTATAAATTTTTGAAATTTCAAAAAATACAAAAAAATAAAAAAAAATCGCATTGTATATATGTAATTTGCGAAATTAGAAAAATCGGGAAAATGGGCCAGCCCAACTGGTCCGAACCATGGTCTAAGGCGCGCGCAGGAGGGCTCGGTCGCAGGTTCAAAACGCGGGGGAAGCAGTTTCCGCATTTTGTGTTTTTCTTACTTATCTAGGACACGTGGCAGCCTCTGATTGGCTGGAGGGAACGCACGCGCCGGGCGCGTGATCATCTTCTACCTTGGGTCCGAGATCGCCGGCGAAGGAAAAATTCGAATTTCGGCCGTTTCGATTCGATTTTTTACACAAATCCAACATATCTTCAATAGAATTGAGATAAACATCATCCAATTGGAATCAAATCTCAACGAATCAAAGGATTTACACGAATTGGAGTTGGTTTATTTAACCGTCGATCCGATTTGCTTCGATCGGTGGAAATCCGAGCTTATCCAGCTCAATTTCGAACGCCTATAAATAGAGGAGGAGTGGAGGAAGCCAAATCACATATCACAATTGAGAGAAAAGTGAGAAAAGAGAGCAAATTGGAGAGCATCGGAGGAAACCCAAAATCGCGATCACCGATCGGAGTTGAGCCACCACCAGGAGACGTTCTGAGAGCGAACCACCGCCACCATTAGATTCAGCACCCTCGAGAAGCTAGGATTCGACACCTCACCCGTTGCAAAAGGCCGTCGGAACGCCGTGAACGAACACTCCTCGCCGCCGTGACCAACCGATCCAACCCGACCCGATTCGACCCAACCCGCGCACCGACCCGGATCCAGGTAAGTCGGATTTTCCGGATTTTTCCAATTTATTTATTTATTTCATTTATTTATTTTTATTCCGATTTTATTTATTATTTGTTATTTATTTATTTATTTGTTGGTTATTTATTTATTTATTTGTTTATGTTTTATTTTTAATAAATAGAAAAATGTTAGAAATTAGATTTCTTTAGGATTTAATAATGTAGAAAAATAAGAAAAAATAAAAATAATAATAATAAATAATAAAAATATAGAAAAACAATATAAATATTAGAAAAATAATAATAAAACTTTAGGTTTTAAAATAAGATAGATAATAGTTTAGGATAAAATTTTTAAAAATTATAAAAATCAATAAAAATCATATAAAAAAACTATAAAAATCATGAAAACTCGTAAAAATTATAAAAATTGTAGAAGAATAAGGAAAAATCGAAAAGAAATAAAAAATCATAAAAATCATTAAAAAATCATAAAAATTACAAAAATAAAAAATTAATAAAAATTCAAAAATTATAAAAATAGAAAAAAATGAGTTTTATCACTTAGAAAAATCATTTTCTCAAATAAATCCAAAATTGATGTTTTCCCCAAAAATTATTTTCAAAAAGATCAAATTACTAAGCTTAGATTTAGATTTTTTAGAAAAATCCCAAAAATGTTAAAAACATAAATCGAAAAAGATTTTCAAATTAAAATTCACAAACCCACTAAATATTTTTAGAAAAAAGCGAACTACAGCTTGTTTGATCCTAACTAGCAGGTACGTAGGCACCCATTTGGGTCAACCTATAAAATGAAATAAAAAATCATTTTCTTAGAATAATCAAAAACATAATAAAAAGTAACAGAAACAAAATAAAAGATATTTCTAGATGGGAACAATTTTAGGAGACTAGGTGATAACCGTAAGGTTTTAATAGGTTAGCTTCCATACTTAAAAACTCTGGTTTTCCCTTTTCCTCTTTTCACAAAAATGAGAAGAGGAAATCACGACGACTAGTGGTCCAAATTAAGACTAATCCGCTCCTTTAATCTTAATTCAATATTTCCCAACAACAGTTGGGTGGCGAATCCAAAAATCAAACAAAATTCCTAATTCAAGTCGAGGATCTACATTAGATGAGCATAGAGTCTAGTCTAGATCGGATTAGGAATGGGAATTCAAAAAAATAGACTCGACAAAGTACCTACAATAAGTGATCTAATCAATAACTCTTGATCACCATTTACATGTGTATGATACGAATTAGTGTTAAATTCATTGGATTTCACTACTGAACAATCAGTGCGATAAAAGGTTTAAGAAAAGACTTCAATTATTAGAACAATCTAAACTGGTAAGTTAATTAATTAAACCAAATTAGTGTTCTGATACTAGAAACAACGTATAATTAACCTTAGAAGTGAGGGATTTTATCTAGGGTTTGATGGAATTGGAATTTAGTGAATTGAGAAAAGAACTCGCGATGGAGCAGTGGAGTACACGACTAGGTACACGCTCATGTCGAATTATGAAAGTGTATAGAAAGGTACATGGCCATAGTACACACTTGTGTACTTGGGCGTGTCAAATTATGAAAGTGTACAATAAGGTACACAGCCACAATACATGCTAATATACTTAGGCGTGTCAAATTATGAAAGTGTACAAAAAGGTACACGGCTACAATACATGCTCATATACTTAAGCGTGTTGAATTACAAAAGTTTGCAGAAAGGTATATGGCCAAAATATACAACCATGTACCCTATCGTGTTTATGTGCACGACCTAATGCTCAACCGTATATTTTGAGAAACCTCTTTATTCAATTTCTTTTCTTGTTATTTGAATTCTATTAACCCTAAACACCTAATACAACCTTAGAAATTCTACCAGAGTAAGAGAAGCGATCCTATAACAACTAAGTGATCAAAATTGAGTAAGCTAGATGATACATAGACTAGTACTAAGGTTAATTTCTCTACATTTTGACATATTTTAGTGTAACTGCTAGATAATGATCAATCGTGTTTAAGATAGCCCTTTCAAGTACGTATAATCTTGTTTATTACTTGTGTTTATTAAGATAGTTAAGGAACTAGAATAATTGATATCAAATTGAATTAAGTTTTTTATCGGTTGTGTTTGACTTAGCCTAGGGGCCCGTAGTGGTAGATCCCTTGAGGGCACCCCAATAATCTTTGTGTAACACTGTCCTTAATGAAGTCGCGCTTTGAAATGATCCAGATAAAGAAATTTCATTAATTATTTGACTTTGACCATTAATCATAATATTAATCAAGTTTCAATTAGCATTGCATTAGTAATACGCATCATCACAAATTCATCATTTTTTTTTTTTTAGATTTATCACCTAGGATATTTACATGGAACTTGTTCTTGTAAAATAAAAGATAAACATCGTACATATCAATTCATTATATATATATATATATATATTTCTTTTAGGATATCCAATCCCATGCAAAATTCCCTGCAAAAGAATTTAAGATTAAACTTAATAACTGATGAAATTTAAACCTAATGCGAGTAAAGGAAGAGCCAATATCAAAATACATGCTAATATACTCTGTCTATATTATGCTAGGTGCAATTTTGCCTATTTTGATCCTAATTTTATACCCTATATTATTCTAATCTTATACCCCTTATTTCATTTCTTTACATCATTATCTTACTTTTCCTTCCTACCCAAGTCAACGTTAACACGTAACCATTTCCATTAGTCATTTTTGTCATACAATTCAACAGTCATATGTATTATAACCCATAATAATGAAAAGATTCTCTTATATCAACAAAAAAAATTTAAAGACTAATATATAATATACATTTTTTATATTCAAAATATTATTTTAATTTAAATAGTTTTTGAAGATATCCTATCACTCATTAAAGGTTTAATTTTATGTATACACAAGGAACAAAACCATAATATCTTTACTATAGCTAGCATAGGCTAGGACCTTGCACATGGATGCCATCACTATGTTTGATTTGTGCAATAGAATAAAATAGAAATAAAGCTATATTTTTTAAAAATAAAATAAAGAAAATAACTATTTTTCTAATGATTCCTCTCAAGTTTCATGTATGGTAATTTCATAAAATATTTATTCCAATTAAAAGCAAAAATAAGATTTTAGGAAACAAAGAACTATTCTATTATACCTTTATAAAGTTCATCAAATGTGCCATTAAAGATATTAATTAATCAAATTAAATTACAAAATGTGATTTGTTTCAATGATTATTCGAAATGCCTTAAATCGAGTTGTAGAAATTGATGATGAGATCCATGATGAGAGCCAAGCCGGAAGAAGAAATGTGGATCCTCTTGAAGTGCCGCCTGGACCGATCACAAGAAATCGAGCGAAACGATTCGAGGAAGCACTTAATGGGTTGATAAAGGTTGTCCATGAAGCCGGAAAGGATTGGAGCAATCATGAAGTTGGAACGGATTGGAGCAACCATGGGAAGACCCTTGCTTTTGTACAAGTCACACCGGACACGGGATGAAGAGGGCGTGTATTTTCAAGGCACGGCCGTGTAGGAATCTCAAGATTGCACAGAATCATACACGGCCAGACACACGGCTAAAAGGCACGGCCGTGTATGGAGTCAAGCAAATCCACAGAAAGATACACGTTTAGAAGTACACAGCCGTGTATCTCTTCAAGGCCGGCTCAAAGCCGTCGGCCTTCATTCCAACGCCCGCCTCATTTTCCCACCGCGCTTTCTTGTTATGTTTTTTTGTTTTTACACAACTTATCTAAGTTATGTTGTTTTGGGCTTTAATGTTACGCATTGTAAACCCTAATATAAGCTCCTAGGGTTAGAATACAGATATAGAACATACATCTTAGAACATACATCTTAGAACATTAAACATCTTTGAGAGGCTCCTCTCTTGGTTCTTCAAGAACTAACTAGAACTTATCGGATTGATTTCCGTGGCGTTCATCCCGACTTATCGATCGGTCTTTCATCCCGATTGTGGCATCTTCACATTATACCAAGGTTCTTGTCTCGCTTATAGACAACGGGTCGCGGTTTCCACTTTAGGTGTTTGGCATCGTAGGTATCGAATTTCCGAACGTATTGGTATTGGGTTTCGTCACGGGTTGGCGTGGTTCGTATCAATTGAGCTATGGAAATCCTTGTTTCCACCTTTTATAGATTAACTATACTGGACATGATTATTTTATTTCATCTTCATCAATTATAAAATAGTATTTTTTAAAACTCTACAAAATTTCCATCTTTGTCTATTATAGAAAAACGAAATAATGTTTACATTTTTTTTTAATTGGTTATACTTTAATGTCAAGAATGCTACCTCAACTTTTCCTAAATTTACAGTTAAGTACATAAACTTCCAAAAGATGAATTTTAATACCTAATTAAACTTTATGAGGTCATAAATGGTACTTACACTATCTTTACTAAGTTCTATTTGCAAATGTGGAAATGTAAGCCAATGGAGAAATGACAAGTAAAAATGATAATATTCTAACATAAAACAATTCTGCATGATTGTCCATGTAAAATAAAATAAAAAATGAAAATAATTGACACTTCAGGGAAAAAAAATCAAAGTTGGCCATTTAACGTAAACCTAACCACTTGTCATTTATACAAATGAAGAGAAGCCATCACGAGTGGCATGTACATCTCTCCTCCACCTAAGCCATGAAACAAAAAATTGAAAAAAAAAAAACCCTAATTTTGTAAACCCTAACTCTCAATTAAGTAATGGGGAAGAAAGAAGTAAAATGTAACAACATTATAGCAGATGAATAAGTCTTTTAACATGTCAATGTCATCCACTCACAAATCTTCTTCTAGCAATAGTAAGCTTGTCTTTTGCCACTACAGTTTAAGGGCAAGAGCTTCCATTATGAAGATAGAGATGAACCTGGACCAAAAGTTCTATGGATGCCTGAGATTTAATAGGGTAATGTCAAGTTAAGAACTGTAATTAAGTAGGTGGAAAGAATGCTTGTTTGTATATATGTTTGTTTATGTGTAATTAGTATGTTCGAGTGACTACAAATATTTATATGCCATGTAGGTTTCCTTTATTTCACTTTAAAGTGTTTTGAGGAAAGAATGTCTATGTGCATTTGTGTAGTACTTATTATTTATCATGTTTGATTTAGTGCAAATAAGTAGTTAGCGATATGATTTGGTGTGCTTTATTGTACAAGAGGATGCATGCAACTTCTTCTAGTGGGTTCACTGTATAGAGGAGAAGCTAACATAGATATCAAATGTGATTGAAGAACTAAGGTTAAAGGAAAAAATGTTGTCATTGATGGTAACGGACAAGTTAAGGCTTATAGAAGAGAACATGTTGTTGCAAAGGATCACCTTAGGTAATATGTTGGAATTGGATAAGTTGGTGGCTACTCATGATCCAACATGAAATATGAATACAAGTGATAATGGAGAAATTGCAAAAAAAATATATAAAAAAAAAATGTGATAGTTTATTAAGTGCATGATGATTGTAACATGGGTCGAGATTTTGTTGTACGCCTTGCTCACTAAGATGTAGGCATAGTATCATTGATGCAATTTATTAGATTTTTAGGTGAAATCTGACTTGGCCAGTTGAAGTTTATGTTTGGAAAGCTTCATTGTGTTTTATGTAATGAAGAGTAATGTAAATGATTGTTGAAGTATAAAGACCTAGTGGTTAATTGATTTAGCAATATTGTAATCAAAGCAAGGATGTGATCTTTTGAAGCTTAACCGATAACATGCGCTTTCATGTACATCCTTAAAAATTATTCTACCATGTGAATTAAAGGTTTTCAAGGTATATGACAACCTATGCTTTCATGTATATAATTGTTGAACTATACTTTATGATTTAGTAAAAAACAATTAGTAAGAATCGTGTGCAAGTTGTAGGACTATAACTATCTATAAAATCTATGACCATTGCAGAACACAAAATGCAAGCAAGCTCAATAGCACATGCCCTCATATAAGTGATTTACCCTACTTTATACTTGAAATTATGTGGTTGTAACTGTAAATATTGTATAACTATATATGCCACAAATGTAATGGTCTCACAAACATGAATAAAATTATATATGACCTCTTGTGAACAAAGTCTGACCATAATTGATCCATTGGGAAAGCATAACACAATATACCACAGATGCATTAGTCTATCTATGACCAGTAATACAAACATGAATAAAATCACATGTGACATATTGCAAACAAAGTCTAACTATAATTGGTCCATTAGAAGAGTATAAGACAGTATTTTCATAACTTAAGCATATGCATTCATTAGAAGTACCTATTAGGTTCCAATGTACATGTGTGAATAGTGTACTTTCCATATAGGAATCAAGATGAACCAATGCATAGTTACGATATATCTATTTACAAGATATCCCATATAGTTTTGTTACAAGATATCAGACCTTAACATGATGACATCTATCCATATGCAAAAAATAGTCTACAAAGGTATTATACTTGTCAATTTCCATACACAAAAAAGGACTTAGACATGACTATAAAATGCACCAACTACTTCAATTGGCTCTCTTGAGTTGGAGCACCACTTGCATCATTCTCATTGCTTAACTCATCAATAATTAAGAATATAAGCCCAACTCCACTTTTTTCTTGCAAAAAGTTGACATTGCTATCGTGTCACTCTTGTGCTATGGTTTGCTTTTTCCTTCTTGTCCATTGCTTTTTTTGCCTAGGTCTATTGTGCTTCCCATGCCTCCTCCATGTCAACTTACAAATGTGCTTAGCATTCTACCAATTGTTTTCTTAGCCATTATTTGTATCTATGAGTTGTGCAAGCCTTCTTTATCCTTATTCCTTGTGGAGAAAGTTGCACTAGATTGCATGTGCCTATAGTAGATTTAAACAAATAGCCTCATAATTACATATTTTAATTTTTTTTAGAAATCCCATAATAACTTGTAAACAGATTAAGTACTATGTTATTCAAAAATTTCCAATCCTAACTTTAGTTACTTATTTTAAGTGATGAATTGTCATTTGAGATTAAATAATAGTCTTTACTATCAATTATTGATTATTAATGATCCAAATTTAAAGAGTTGCTATCCACAAAATAATAAAAAGATTCTTTTGAAGATTCATACGATATAGTAAAAGAGAATCTCATCCTTGTAATCTATAACTAATTTGTTTCATACATTTCTTCTACCATATTAAACAAAGAATATTATCATTTATGATTAAATAACAATCTCAAAAATTGTAAGTGTTATTCTATATTTGTGAAAGAGGCACTTTGATGAGTAGCACCTTTTTCATAGGCTACGTAACATTGGCTTGAGATTGCAAGTGAAATACTTCATTTAGTCACACACTATTTGACTCATGGTTAAAGGAGTGCATGTTATGTGGTTTTTCATGCTACTTACTACATTAGTCATTTTTTATGTGCCTAATTCCACTTGGAAGCACAATTAAAAGACTTAAGAAAAAACAATCTCAAGTCAAGGTAAAACCGGATCCACAAGGGCAAAATTCACGTGAACCTTAGTAAGATGTAATGAATTCCAAATGCTCAATGTTACAATTGTAATACCACAATGATAATCTCTTCTAATAACACCCTAATCACATATAATCCCATGAAAATAATCCAAAAATTCAAAAGAAAACCTCAATTCTAAGGACTCCTTTCCACAAGTGAAAACTACGTTTTCAAGAGGAATTCTCAAGGATGATTCGAATTCAATTGCAAGGGATCTTAATTAAACATAAGAATTCGACAACAATTAGAAGAAAATCTGTCCAAGAACTATCTCAATTCAACCCTAGATATGACACACTAGAGAAGAAATAAAATCACAACAAAATGAAATTGATACAACTCATAATTTCAAGGTGTTGCACTCGCCACAATTTCAACTCTTGGGATTGAAATTGATAAGAGTCTAAATGACAATTAGGAACCCTAATTCTCACGTGAATATGAAGTGTATAATCTGCAAAATATGGCCTCCCAAACCCTCTCTTAAGCAAGTATTTATACTTGCTACTCCTAGGGTTAAAAAGTGCTCAAAATTACAAGTTTGCCACTTTTAAGGTGGCTAACCCTAAATGAAAATTACAAAGAAATAAAAGTGTCCCAAAACCAAAATACAACCAAAATAGTTCAATAAAAAATTACAAGATACAAAACAACATAAGTCTTCATAATCCAATGCCTCGGAATAGAGAATAATCACAACGGGTCTTTGATTGTTATCTTGAAAAATGTTCTATGTCCAACTGAAGTTGTAGGACATTTTGGCATCCCATGGAGAATTATAATTGTATCTGTAAGATTATTCTCAAATTTTATTAGAAATAAAGACATAAGGTAAAATATGAGCAATGGGTTTTGAAAAGGTTGACAGTGTCAAAAATTTTCCCATCAATTTTGCTACATTAAATCCTCTATAGGTGAGGTACCAAGTGTTACAGGTAAAAGTGTAAATTTAGGTGATATCTATGCAAACTAAAACTTATCACAACAAGGAGAACATAGAAAACTTCCATATTCAAAAGTGACCAGACATAAAATTTACCGACACCATACTAATCCTCACATATTAACCATCACATATCAATTCTTACACTAGCCATTGCACGAATAAGTACACCATATAACATAATCCTATATTATTACATGTCTACCAATCTAAGTGGTAATACACATTGACCCCGAGCACCTAATATTTGTGAAGAAAAATAATATAAGCAAAATATAATAGAAGAGTAATACCTACTTCTAATGTAGACCTTATTGATTCCTTAGCACATCTTGGGGTGTAGACTTGTTCTTCACTTATGGATTACACTTGCTCTTTTCCTTTAGTGATGGTGAATTAGTGAAAGTATACAAACAAAATACTAGTACATGAATGTTTGAAAACTCACTTTCTAGCTGTTTTGCATTTGGTTGTCAATTTTTTCAACAATAATTCCACTTCTTCAAACGTTACGACCACCTTATAAAACAAGATATCATACAGTAAATATACTATGTATGATAAGCCATTACATTAAAAGTTAGACACATGATACATGACTTGCTAGAACCTTTTTTTAGACATCCTCTTATGTTGTGATTTTTCTGCTCGCATAATTTACATGTCATTAATAGGGGTAGCCTCTTATATGATTCACTACCTTTTCCTTCCTCTTTATTTTGTTTTATCTTTGGTTTGATGCACACTCTTCCAATTGTATCAAATTATAAATTTATAAACCTAAAGAAATCTAACGATCTAGCTAAGCAAATGTACCTATCTAATGTAGTATAGATTTTAGTGGGTATCATCCTCAAGAATCTTGAAAACAAGTATTAATATTACCATTTTTCAACTATCTAGTCTAAATCTTAATATTAGATTAATAGATAAAACTATTGATTAACTAATCTAACAACCTTAAGATTTATTATAAATGCTTTAATGGATGAATTCAATCACAAAAACATACCATTCATCCTAATCCACTCTAAACCCTAACTTTCTTATAATGAGATATCGATTAACAAATTGGTTATGCTTTATACTACAGGAATTCCCAATTAAACTAATTACTCCCTCGAGTTAACTAATTCTTAACCCTATATGAAATAGTGGAAATCTTTCCCTCACTATCGTCATATAAGATTTCATTAAAGTTTATAATTCCTAAATAAAGATTTAATCTTTGTGTAGAAAATCAAAGTTTTCATATCTCTAGGCAAAACATGCAATCTTTCTATTTATGAAGATCTATCTTATTATATGAAACCTCTTTCTATCTAATAAGAATCATACATGCAATTAATTTGTACGCATAAATTAATCACAAAAATAATCAAAATACATAAATAGATACAAAGGTATAAACTTTTTATTAATCAACAAATAATTTAATCATATAGTTTAGAGTTTTACAAAATGCAGGATATATAAATCTACTCCTACATGGAATTTACAATAATCACAAAGAATGTAGAGAAATAACAAATAATCATGATGAAAAGAATAAACCCTTGTAGATGTTTTGTAATCTTTGATGATGCTCCAACGATTTCTCTCTTCAAGTTCATAACTTTGCTCTCCTAAGGTTTTTAGAGTGACTCCGAATGATAAAGAGTCCGAACTCCTTCTTTTTAATTGTGAAATAAATTGAGTATTTATAGTTTTAGATCAAGGTAGCATGTACGACCTACTGCACACTCATGCTTAGGGTCATGTACTCTGAAACAAAGTAAAATTCTAGTATTCAAGGTTCAGCACAGCCTCTTGTGCGGCCGTGCTTAGGGTTGTGCACTCTGGAATTCCTTCACTTTCTTCTTTGGTTAGATTTCCTCCTTCAGCACTACTCTCTACACAACTTATGCAGAAACCAAGGCACATTTTCAAGATGTATTCTAATCACTTTTTGCCCTCTAACACTAGTGTCTACGTGGCCATGCTAAAGGTTATGTATACATGGAAATCACCCTTTTCTATACTTTGCCAAATTTCGTCTCACTTTCACTCGAACCTTCTTTAAATCCTTTAATTACACTCTTTACACCCCGAATTCAAATATTAAGAACTTAAATGTCCTTTTTTTGATAAATTCACATAAAATTCATACAAAATTATATTCAATAAGTACTAGAAATAAGGCTTTTTCAACACTTACCATGGTCTCCCTAGCATTTTTCTAGGGATTGGAGCTAACATTTTCTCCCTTCCCATCATCTCCTAGAACTTAGTAATACAAATAGGCATCACCACACGTTGATATGTTTTATTTCTCTTCTCTAATATCTACCAACTACTCACATAACCATCCATACTCCAACCAAAATACAAGATACAAGCACATGCTTGTGCACATGGTATGCCAATTAATCTTTATAAGTTACAATTGCAACTTCCATTTCTTATGCCTACTACATGCCCCTCCTACATTTGTATAACTTCAATTTTAAAATAATTGTTAAGTAAGGGATGGCAATTGAAGTTTGCATTCTTTTCCCTCTTAATGCATTGGCATATTTGCAATGGGAACCGCCACATCCACTTACTGCTTTCCTCAACTTTATCAACTATCCTTCCAATAACCTACTTCCAAATGCACTCTAGTGTAGAGATGATTGACATATGTCTTGCCCCAATCATAATGGAGTTAAAGGTCTCCAACATGTTATTTATGACATCAAACTTGGCCTCATGTCTAAAAAGTGCCTTGCTCTAATGTTTTGGATTTTTTTCACAATAAATGATCACCAGCATCCAATTTCAACTTTCTTATCCATTTGACATGTTCCTCAATTTCCCCAACAATTGTCACCTTGCATGCACTCTAAAACAACCTCCACAACTCCCTACCCTTGTGTTTCTTCCTCCAAGTTGCAAAGAGACATCTTGCATAAAAATGCTCCACTGACGGATAATTGTTATATATGGCTTTAACTAGCCCCTGCACCAAACATAGAAAAAACTAAAGGGTCACAACATAAACAAGCACTACAGCTATGCATATGATGGAATTATCATGTGAATATAAAATATACAAAAAGAAACTTAGAGAATATGGATATATTACCTTTTGCACATTTCTGATGATAGTGAAACAAGGAGAAGCACTCAATCCTACCAAAGTGTCCAATTCTTCCAAAAACCATGACTAGAGCTATCTAGGGCCTCACCATCTATGTAAGCCTATGTCATTTAGTACATTTGGTTGTAAGGATTACATGCTATGACACTAGTTATTCACCCTTCAACATACCCTTTAAAAAACAACTATCAAGGCCTATGATAGGCCTACACCCATCTAGAAATCCCATTCTACAAGCATCTAAGCATATGAACATTCTCTTGAAGTAAAGAGGATAGGCTAAACTAAGGAGCTCAACAACAACCTCAACATGATTTGGTTATTCCTTAGAAGCCTTCCTAAGAGCACTAGCATAGTCTTGAAGTCCATCAACCTTCATCTTAGACCTTCTATTAATCTACCTAAAAGTATATTCTCTTGCACGTTGACATTAGCTATAATTAACATACACCAATAACTATTCCCTTGCACATTGCTTTATGTCATTTGTTGACATTGTAGGAATGATTTGTTGCCTTAACATGAAGTGTTTTCCAAAGAGCTTATATGCCACACAATTATCACTAAAAGTTTTCCTATAAAACTCATTATGTTGGTTTTGAAAAGTTTTTACAACAAAATCCTTTGTATTAGACTCAATTGATGCGAACCTGGCGAATTGGCAACTTGGGTTCTTACACTTATACTACATCCTTTGTTTGTCATTCAACATCAATCTCAATTCCTGCCTATCATGCATATAAAGCCTATTCATCACCTCCTCAAATTGTTCTCTACTTTCAAATACCATTCCCACACAAATATAGAGAGCTAAGGTTGTAAGATCAAAGTGATCCTTTGACCTACTTCTCCTCTTCTATCTATCTTCACCCTCTTCATCACTAGAATCTATGCCAAAACTACTTGCATCCTCTAAAAACATATTCTCAACATCAACATTTTCATTACTCTCAATTGCCTCTTCCTAATTGGTTCCCTTCTTTACCCTACAAATTTCTTCTCTATAATCATTAAAAAAAATGTCTACATTAGTATGAAACCCTTTAATTCTATATGAAACTCTATTGGCTAAGAATGTCTTCTTCTTATTACATGCAATTGGCTGAGAATGTCTTCTTCTTATTACATGCAACCAATACTTCATCATCATAATTGTCAAAAAGGCAATCTACCTCATTCACATTCTCATACTCTTGTGACTCATAACTACACTCACTACATTCATATAATTTCAAACATCGAACTCACACACACAAGAGACTACCACACCTCCACTCCCTCCTTTCTTTTCCCTTTCTAAAGTTCAAGTAGTTAATTGTAAATTTAGACAAGGTTGAGATAATATTCATGACATTGATTTATTACAGGAAATACTTATGTTGATATTTACACAATCTCATTAATTACAGCATTAAATTTGGAATATAACAAAAAATATATCAATATTTCCCAAGTTATTATGAAGTATAACCAATGATTATTTATTAAAGATGTAATTATCCATTACTTAAAGTTTTTATTCCTTGTAGAAATAGAATAAGAAATATCATCCTATAAAAAAATAATAACTATTCTCCATATAGAAGAAATAAAAAAAAACAAACTTAAAATAAAAATTCTAAAATTAATTTACAAATAAATAAAGTGTTAAAAAATATTTCAAAAATAATTATTATACTCCTATTGAATCCCTTTTAAGCAAACACCCTTAGCTGCGGAATGTAAGAAGCGTTTTCTGCCCAGTAAATGGTTTGCGCGCAGGCGGTTTAACGAATGAGGAGCGGCAACCTGGCGTGGATGGATATCCGCTTGGGATTTTGGATTTTTTATTTTGATCATCCTACAAAAAGGTCGGGCTTTTACGAAAAGCTTGCAGTTTTAGTTTTATATTTAGATGTCCAACGCAGGCAGGCATCACCCTCTCACAACATGCCATATTGTGGGTCCCCTTTCATTCAACAGGTACACTTAGCTGGTAGCAAAACACAACTTGCCTGCCTGCCTTTCGTGTTTCGGCGTAGAAATTATGATGGCATTGGAATTGCTAGCAATATATCACATGTGTTATCCCGCCCACAGACACACACACACACAGAAAAGAAGAAGAAGAATACCGGATGCCCGAATATGCCTTTGATGACTCCACTTTCCACTTAAAATATAATTGCTAAATTAAATTATCGTTTAATCATCGAATAACAATTAGCTCATCAACTAATAGGACCGTTCTTCCCAAGTATCCCTCAAATTTAGGCTGGGAAAAACTGCACATATCCATAATTTGCAAAGACTAATGCATTAACCATCGTGTCTTAGTTTTAACCATTTCATTCTAGATTAAGACCCGTATTTTTTGCCTTTTTTATTAGAATTTTGGTGGGTTTATATTTTTTTTTATTCTCTTGTAGGCTATTTGGCCTTTAATTTTAGAATTTTAGAGTACACACATTACAAGTATGTAGCTTACATATGCTCTATAATTACATGAAAAATATTAATGGATACTTATTTAGATATCCAAGTTTTACCTTTGAAAAAACTACACATTTATTTTTCAATGTTTATCTACTTAGATTCTCAATTTTTTCTAATTTTCATAGAATATGCCCTCCATCAACTTTGTTATAATTTCCATCCATTATTGTAAATTGTAATACATAGAGTAGTAATCTCATATTGAAGAGAAAAGAAGAGAGTGAAGTGCTTATAAGATTAGTTGTAGATTAATTGCAAGTTAGATGCATACCAATTGCAAGCTAGTTGTAAGATCAATTGTAAATTGGTTATAGGTTAGTTGCAGGTCGATTGTAATATTGGTTGCAAATTGGCTATAAGATCAGTTGGCAACCAGTTGCTTGTCGACTATAAGGCTAGTTGTTGGTTGGTTGTTGACTGGTTACTGGCTAGTTATTAATAATTTTAATGAATGATCATGTCTATTAAATAAACAAGCATAAACCAAAGAATATATCTATTTAGATTAAATAGTTGTGTTTCTTAAATGAAAATAAACCAAATAATATATTTCTTTAGATTAAATATTTGTGTCTATCAAATGGAAATAAATATGGCAGATCTCTTGAATTATTCTAATATATGATTCTTTCACAAATTTACAAAAGAGAGTTTGAGAAAACTTTGTTATGTCTTGAGGATGACTTGTTTTCTATACTAAGAGCAATATCACCTTAGGAAAGTTGAAATTTCACACCTTAAACAAATACTATTTAAAGTTATAAACAAAATTTATTAATTAAGAGTTTGAAAGGTTTATTTCATAAATTTAATATTGGAGGATTTAGATAATGGTTTTTATACACTGGATGCTTTTGTTACGATAAAAGTATGTAGTGGAGTTGACGCACCCTTGATTTTAGGATGTGACAAGCAATGGCTTATGATCCACAAATATTTTACGTACATCTCAAAATTGATCTATTAGTGTAAATCTTTTTTTTTTTTCAACATAACTATTAAGTGATGGACTATTTCATTAGAAATTATCTTCTTGAGTAGTGTAAAGCCATTACAGAAGCAAAACCTCCAAATCCCATATTAGCAATAATGAAATATAACCCTTTTCCAATCTAAGTATATAAATTTTTTATTGAAATATGTGATTTTGGGTAACATTCAACAACACTTGGTTACGCCTAGACATGGGAAAGGATCGACCTAACCCAAAACCAACCCTTGAATCGGCAATTCACGGGCCAAAATTAGGTCAACTAGTAGCTCACAGGTCGGTTCAAGCTTGTGAAACAACCCTTGAATTCTTTTTTTCTTTAAAAAAAATAAAACTGAAATAATTTGATACTAAATTATAAACTTATCTTAGATCAAATATCAAAATTTTAAATGTAATAATTTAGTTACATTACTTTGAACAAGAGAGAAAATATATTTTTTATAAATTTATATCACCTTTTTTACTTGCAATTTTTAAATGAATAATTGTGAAAATATTAATGATATACTCTTCTCCTATTTCATTGTATAGGAAAAAATATTGTTAGCTTTATTAGTTGGTAACAAACCCCGTGCATAGGGAAAGGGGGATGCTAGCCCTAAAACAAATTACAAAAAGAGAAGGGGGTGTTAGGCCTTACCTTTTGTACATAATACTTAAACCTTATAAGTAAATAACAAAAGTAAATAAGGGAATACTATTCATTTTACAAATTATCTCTAATCTACTACAAAAAAAATAATATAGTACTATTATCCTTATAAATAATTTTTTTCTACATTAGAATTGAACAATAAAAATGAATATTATTTAACCAATAGCGTCTTATATATTACTTATTATTTTTTATATTTCTATAACAAAACTAACTAAAAGAAAAAGTGTACTAGTTATTTGAGATCAAACCATACATAATTCTTTTTCATCTATTTTATTATTGTTTTATTTAATTAATTAACATTTTTATGGGGTTTTTTTTTGTGAAATATTTTCACTTTAAGTTCATGAAATTTGATTTTATCTTTAAAAAACTTGAAATAAAAGAACAAATTAAAAAAAAAAAAAAGACTACTGTAAACACCCTATTTTTGCCCCTTAATCACAAATAACGTTCATTTTTTAAATTTTTTTAATTTTTTAGTTTTTTCTTCTATTTAGCAAAAATAAAGGAAAAACATTGAAAAAATAAAATAAATAGGAAAAATATCCCAAGTTTGGAAAATAATGGTAGGAATAATAATAAAAGAGGTTAAATAAATAATTTTTACAAATTTTTATAATTTCAAAATAATATAAAATAAATAAAAAGTGCCACGCTTATGTATAATATGTGTACAAGATTAAACCAAGAATTGGGCCGGCTCAGCTGGCTCACATGCATGCTTGGAACGCATGCGAGGAGGCAAGGTCGCGAGTTCGAAATGCAGGGGAAGCAATCCATGCTTTGCATTTTTTTCTCTTCGCCTAAGACACGTGTCAGCTTGTGATTGGACGAAGGGAGTACACGCGATGGGCGCGTGATCGTCTTCAACCTCTGTCTGAAATGCTTGCCAGCCACAGAAAATCAAAATCCGGCCATTTTGATTTGATTTTTTGCACAAATCTAAAAAATCTTTAACTGAAATGAGATAAACATCATCCAATTATAATAAAATCACAACAAAATCAAATATTTACACAAATCTAAGTAAATCGGAGATAGGTTTTTAACCGAAAATACAATTCGGAGAAAATCTAAGCTTATCCGGCTCGATTTCTGGTGGCTATAAATAAAGCATGGTGTGGAGAAGCTAGATCACAAAGCAGAAGAGAGAAAAAGAGAGAAAACACAAGGTTTCGAAGCTCGCTGGAGTTCCCCCTTGCCGCGACCACCAATCAAGCCAAGAACCACCACCAAGAAGCGTTTTTGAAGAAATTCACAACCACGATTAGATTACCCACCCTCGGAAAGTTCGAAAGCAACTTTCAATCGCCCTCAAAAACCACCAAAATGCCGCCAACGAGAACCCTTCGACCGATGCGACCCGACCAGATCCGACCCTCATCTAAGTTAGTCGATTTTCCAATTCTTTTTATTTATTTATTTTATTCATTTTTATTTATTTTCATTAGATATTTATTTATCATAAATTTATTTTCATAATCTGAAAAAAAAATGTTAGAATTTTAATAAATTGATATGTTTAGTTTAATATAAAAATAAAAAAATAATTAAATTATTAGAATTTGAATAATAATATGAATTTGAATTAATAATAAATTGTTTTATCACTTAGAAAAAACCTTTTTTTTTTCAAAATCAATTCAAAATTGGTTTTTCTTAGATCAAAATATTTTTAGAAAATAAAATAATAAAGATTAGGCTTAGGTTTTTTTTCAAAATCTTAAAAATAATAATAAATGTAAACCAGACGTGTTTTCACAATTAAAACTTAAACAAATCCACTAAAGTTTTTTCATAAAAAGAAAACTACAACTTGTTTGATCCCGAATAGCAAATACGTTGGCACCCTTATGGGGCAACTTTAAAAAGAATAAAAAAAATCATTTTTCAAATCATCATTAGTGTAATTTTTAACATCTTCTTTTTTATAAAAAAAAAAAAGAGAAAAAGATATCAGAACATGACTCAAATTTCAGAAGGATAAGGTGGCAACTTTAGAGTTTTAATAGGATAGCCCCCGAGTCGAGAATCTCTAGTTTTTCTTTCTTCTTTTTTATTATAAAAATGAAAAGAAGAGATTTCGTCAATTAGTTGTCTAAATTAGAATTAATTCACTCAATTAGTTCTAATTCAATAATTTTTCCCAACTTCAGTTAGGTAGCGACTCCAAAAAAATAATAAAATTCCTAGTTCAAGTCGAGTATTTATATTGGATGGGCACAGGATCTAATGTGAATCAAATTAGTAATATAATGTAAAAATTTTAAGATTAGACTTGACAACTACTAAAAAGAAGAATTTTTTTTCTATATTTTACTTAAAAGAAAGGAAGAAGGAATGAAATCAAAAAACGAATCATTAAAAAAAAAAACTAAGAACAAGCTAAACTAACCTAGTGTGTGGTTCGAATAAGGAGTGAGTCATGATTTGAATCAAATGTGCGTCAAGTTGGAGTGGACTAGGATCACAATTGATGTTTTGATTAGTGGATCTTTGCCGAATCCCTACAACGATCGCCGAAGCTAGTGGCTATGTTGGATCGACCCTTTCAATGCTTCTTAATTGATTGGTGGTGATGGGATAGATTAGAATCTATGTCAAATTAATTGATTTGAGGTTAAAGGTTAAGGAAACTAGATTACAATCATTTTTAGCCCTTGATTAGTTCTTAATCTATATGAGATTTCTATTAAAAGTTCCTAGATTTTGTTTGAAATAAGCATTACCAAAGTTTTGAAATTTAACAAAAATAAATAATTAATTAAAAGTGTGAGGATTTACTTTTTTATTTTTTTAATATTTTTATAACAAAATTGAGTATAAAGAAAAGAAATAAAGGAAAATGAAGAAAAGAAAAAGAAAGTTTTTTTTTTTCATTGTGGTTGCTATGAAGTCCTTACATACCTACTATTTAAGATTAGGTAGGCCATACATAGTTTTTTTATTTATTTATTTTATTATAATTTTTTATTTAATTATTTAACATTATTATGAATGTTTTTAAATATTTTCACTTTAATTTCATTACATTTTATTTCATCCTAAAAATTTTTGAAATAAAAGAAAAATTAAAAAAAAAAAAGACTACCAAAAGAAAGAATCATTTTTTTATTTTTTGTATTTTAGTTGAAAGGAAGGAAGAAAGAAAGAAAATAAAAAATCAATGGAAAAACTAAAAAAGAGAAAAAAAAACCTAAGAAGGAGTGGTTACTAACTTGGTGTGTAGGTTAAAGCTTACAACAAGTTGCAATGCAAATCAAGTATAGATCAAGTTGAAGTGGACTTTGATCACAATTGAAGTTCCAATTAGTGGAGCCTCGCCAAATTGCTACTGTGGTAATTGACACCAAAGAGTATATCAAATTGACCTTTTTAATGCTTCTCGATCGATTAAAGGTGATGGAGTGGTAGCAAGCTCTAAGGATGAGCAGTTCCTAGCCAAGTCAATAGGGGTTGCTAGTGGTTAATGAGTTGTAGGCTAGGGGTTGACAATGTTGATTGTGGTTTTTGGGTGTAGGAAGTGGTCCTAAGTGGTGCTAGGGTGTTTACATGTGGTGAGTAGACTAATTCAGTCGAGGGTGGCTACAATTGAAGGTAGAGGGATGGTGGCTAAGGATGGTTGTCGTGTTTAAAGCTTAGTAGCAAGACTTTAAAGTGGCTATTGGATATGTTTTTGTGGCGAATTGTTTGGTTCAAAGTAATGGTCATTGTGGCAACTAGGTTAAAATGGTGGTGGGAAGGTACAATGGTGTTTGGCAATAATAGGGGTTAAATGGTCAACAATGGTCATAAAGGATTTAAGTGGGATTTGTGTGTTGTTGTTTGCGATTGTTGTGTGTTTTGAGCAAGATGGGAAGTCCTCTATTTATAGAGAAGAAGATAAGCTCTAATCAAAGAGATCAAAGCTCGCCAAAAAATCTTGAACTTGAAATTCAAATTACAATCAACGTCAAATTAATTGATCATAAGGCTAAAGGTTAGGGAAACTAGATTAGGATCATTTTTACCCCTTGATTAGTCTCTTAATATGCATGAAATTTCAATTATAGTGTGTAGATTTAGTTTGAGATAAGCTTTGCTAGAGTTTTAAAATTCAAACTCCAATGATCCATGTGTAATGTTGATCTAACAGTTCAATTAAAAAAAAAAATTATTCAAATGACTTTAAGTCGTTAATTGATCCATTTTCGTTTAAAAACCATGGCAAAGTGCACTAAAACGAACCTAAGTAACCTATGAGAGATCTCTAATAGGGTTGATTTAATGAAGATGATCATGTGCCACTCACATGATCTACTACATTAGGGGAAAAAAGTAAAACAAAATAAAAGAAATAAAAACTGACTCAATTAGGAGTCAAACCTATAACCTCTATTCCTTTATCCATCACCCCAGCCATTTATGTTGTTGCTTTTTCTTAATACATATTGCAAGCATATTTTATTTAAATGTTAAAAAATACTATCTTTATTATTATTATAATTAATTATCATTTGGCTTTTTTACTTTACAATTTTTATTTTTATATTGTTATGCTTTTTTTTTTTCAACTTTTATTCTTTTTTATTTGCAATTTAATATTTTTGAATATTATAAAGGGTAAAAATAAAGTGTCTACAAGGATCACAAGTGGCTAACTTTGCTTAAGGGACGGTTCATCACACAAAACCCTAAGTCGATTAAATAAGTTAAAAAGGAGTCTAAAAACAAATGTAATTTAGGGACAACCTAAAAAAATAAGTGGAGAAACCATAAGTAGACTTAGGAACATCCTTAATATATGATTATTTATGTAATTTGTTATAGGCATAAATTTGAACAAATCCCACTTACAAAGTCTTAAGTAGAAACTAAGCTCTTGAATTGCTATTAATTTGTGCTAATGCATGCTATGTAGTTATAGCAACTAGGTGAATCCTTCCCTCTATGTGAAAATTATAGTAAGGTAAGTAAACCAAAATATATGTGAATATGTGAGCTTTGTTAAACTTATAGTGTGAGAACTTGGAATCAATAGATTGGCACTTTCAAAAGTAGACTTTAGGGATCTCCATGCTTTTTAAACTTGACTTTAAGGATCTAAGGATTCACACTCTCAAAACCAACTCTAGGGAGCAATGAAAGATCCACACTTGTAGAATCAAATCTAAGGTGCAAAATAGTCCATACTTTCAAATTGACTCTAGGATTCCAAGGAGCAATAAAGATCCAAAATTTTAAAATTGACTCTAAGGGTATACAAGCCTTCCAAATTTGATTATGAAGATCTAACTCCATGTAACCACCAAGTAATTATCAATACCCAAGTTATAAGTATATTAAATGAATATGTAATTATGTAATTTGATTTGCTATTAAATAATGATGGTTGCATAAAGTTATTTTAAGTTATGTCATGTTTAACATGCATGTATGATTGTATATGGTAATTTTATATTAAGTGTCACCATTATCCCTTTAGATTTTTTTTTTAGGTGGTGACTATTTTGAGGGTAACGATTGCTATGACTATTTTTGATAGAACTTATACATTAGTAAATGGTTCCATGGTAATCAATATAACCATGATGATTATGAGTAGAGGAATCTAGTTATAATAAGTTTACTAGCATATTTAGATTATTAATTTTTAGTTGGAGACCTTAGTTAATATAATTTTCTATATGTTTCCTTAAAATGTTCAAATTTATATTTTGAGAGTATTAATAATTATTGATAATTTGAGTAATCTTAGCTTTTTAAGCCTTATAATAGGAATATGCAAAGGAGCGGCCATACCCCCTTGTTCGAGGTATAATTGATGAATACCTAGGTTAATCAAGTCATGAACTTGAAGTGTGTGAATGCCATTACAATCTCCAATGGAAGATGGTTTTTCAAAGCCAAGTCTCGAACCCACTTGTCATTCTAAACATCTATATATCTTCAATTACTAACCTGCCATAAAGAGCTTCAACTCTTACTTAGACTTGACAAGTACTACAATTGCACAATTTTATAAAAATCATTTTTTTAGTGAATAACTAAAGGCAATGTACCAAATTGTGTAAGCAGTATGTTTGGTGAGTCAAGGCAATATTCTATAAGGAATGGTATGTTAACTCCTAACTATATTAGTTTCGTCTATAGGTAAGTAAATGCTAAAAATATTTTATTTTTATAAATCTAAAAACTAAAATAAACTAACAAAATTGGACATTTGACATCTTAAATAGATATAATCAAGAACTTGACAATTGAAATATTATGATTGTTGTTAATGATTGTGCCACTAGTCTAATTGCATTTGAATATGTTAATTTATTGATTATTTTATGTTTTTAACAATTTAAAATAACATAAAACTCCTTTTCTCAATGCAAGGATTTACTTAAATTGACCGATTAGTCCTTTCTATTTCTAAACAAGACGAAAAATTGATTAATCTTTTTAAGTACCTAAACCATAACTAAACTATAACTCATATTTCTATGCCTATTTGCAACCAAAGATATATCATCATGGAATCGGTTAGATGATGTTTTTTTTTTTAGCACAAACTTAATCTAATGTTCATTACAATTTGATAAGAAAATATGCTTGGTGATAAAATATCAACTTAACCATTTAAACACATAGTAGAAAAATATTATAGCTCAATAATCTAATATCCCAACCACTAGATCTAATTTATGATTTTACTAAGAACAACAAGAACAACGGTAAAAACAACATACATAACAAAGCTCAGTTATAAAACTAGAGGTGAGTAGAGTTTAAGCTCCCATCTACATGGTGCCTAACCCCTAGTAAGATGGCAAAACAAAGCTCAACCATGATCATAATGTCTAGAGCTCCCATGCAGCCTTCTCATCCCTCTCAATTGGATGGCTCAAAGGTCTTAAAGAAGTTGGTAGGGTTAAGTGCCCCATTTAGATGCCTCGACCAAGCCATTTGAATGGCATGCCTAGTCATACTTGATTTAAGCATGACATGCTTAGTCTTTGATAATATTTAAAATATGAATGAGATAGATGATGTTTTTGCTATAAAGGAAATCTTAGCTACCTTGGAAGAGAGCTAAGTTCTTATGAATTCAACCATCACCCATGTAATCAATATCGAATATAGCTACAAGGAATAAATCACATTAATTGAAAGGATAAGAGACCATAATCCTACACCCTAACTGCACAAGAGTTATGCCAATCCTATCGTTCAAAAAAGTACAATTAATTTTAGTTTCTAAAATCAATAACCAAATTTGGATTAATTAGATAAGATAGGATACAACCATATAGTACTTAGCCTTAAGTTCTCGATGAATATGACCTTGTACTCACTACTATACTACAATTATGATTGGTGTACTTGCTAAATGTTTCACAAATTCATATTTTTAAAATTTGTAAGTGTAGGTGGGTGATGCCTTTGACAATGAAAAGAGCCAATAAGCAAAAATCACTAAAAATATAAAGGTTTTAGTAATATAGTACCACGATTTTCCAAAGACAAATGCCACACTAAACCATCTTTGTAAATTGAGAGATTAAGTTGTATGACTTCGAATGATAGCGTATTCAAAGAACAATCATGTAATATAGGCTAAATTTCTTTGTTTACTTACATGCATCAATAATATAAAATCTATTCATTTACTAACTTACTCAATGTAGATAATTCAAGAACAACTATGCATAAATTATTGTTGTTTTCCTCATGCAAAAGCCATCAAAATTTACATTAAGTTGTTCTCCAACGAAAACACTAGGTTTCGATCAAATGATGTATAAGTAAACATTGAAATATTTTTTACATACTATAGCTTATGCTATGCATTCACTTATTCATTTTACATTTTTAATGTTTAAAGCTCATAGTCAAACAATATATCACAAATAAATTATAGGAAATCATTTGTGCACACACTTGATCCTATTCAAGAATATCAACTAGAAGAATGTGTATAGGTTCCAAAATTTTAGAATAGAATTGGAACTTATACTCTATAAAATATATAGATTCCATATTATCTTGGATTGTTTGAGTTATCTTGAATTGTTTAAGTTTCTTTTTTCTTTTTTTTTTCAAGCTAAGGCATTATTGGTTATTCATATTTAAAACCACAATATTTAATTTATAAGTGAATATTGCTTTTAAATTTTAAATTGGAACTAATATAGATATAAGGAAATTCAATAAAAGCATAAATAATAAAAGCAAGCATAAACGATGACATGTAAATTGGAGATTTGAAATATATCTGACTATCTAACTTAGTCTTAGCATAAAATAGCATATTATAACTAAAGTCAATAGATTGGACTTTTATTATTATATTTCCCAAACTAATTAGCAAAGTTGTGTAGGTTAAATTCAAAATATCTTGTATATATTAAAAAATAACAAATTACTATAAAATTTGGATTTTGTAATATATAAAATATAATTTAAATAAACTCTAAAATGGATAAAAGGTCATACTCTTATTAAATAATGTGATTGTATATTTTAAAGGTTTTTAAAATTGAAAACCATTATGCGACATCTAATACAAACTTTAGAACCTGTCTAAACATATTGGGTCCAGTAACATCGAGATCCCATGTATATGGATGTTCATCAAAGTTGATCTTCTTCAAGAGTGAAAATAAATAAATAAATAACTTAATAATACCTATTATCCCATCCTTTACGGGGGGGAAAAGATAACTCAGCGCGGATCAATATTAAACTCTGCAAGCCCAAAAGCTTGAACTGTCAAAGCCGAATCTTCAGCCGTCAAGAAATAGACACGTTTGCATGGAATCAACTATTAATCCCTCTCTCTTTCTCTCTTTCACTACACTTCACAAAAAGCACAATCAAAACCACAAAATAACCTTAAAAATACCAAAACCAACGAAAACGAGAGTGAGAGAGGGGCCTTACACAGCGGACACCGACTCGGCCACCACCATTCTTCTATCTCTCTCTCCTTACCGCTCTCGTCGCCCTTGATACAGATTCCTTTCGTAGCCATTTCAACCCAAAAACGGTGCGTTTTTATGTTTATCTAAGAGATCCACCAGTTTCGCCACCTTTTCCACACACACCCAACAGCAAACCTGATAATTTCCCCTGTTTTTCTCCTATGTTCTTCTCTGAACTTAATGATTCAGACATCTATCTTCAACAACAAATAAAAATAGTAAATAATGCTTGCCCACGTTTTATCCAAGCAAAAAGATTCAAACTTTTAACGGTTTCTTCATTACTTTCCAAATTTAGTCTCCATTTGAGAATTCTGAAAGATATACTCCAGTTTTAGCCAGTGTTCTTGGCGTTTTATGATATTTATGGATGATTAGTATAGCTTCTTATGTGATTCGACGTTCGAGTGATCTATCGGTTCTTCGGTTCGTGTTAGATCCCATACTTTCGATGAAAATCGTTTTCCATTTGGTTCTCATGCTTTATTTTAAGTGGAAAACGCAGAAAATATGACCATCACTTGTTATAACGTTACTTTTGATCATTTTTTACAGGATCGCGCTATATAGCATGAATAAGTATGTCTATAGTAGCATATAAATGCCACTGTTTATCACAAAGTGCACGTACTTTATCATACGCAAATATATATGATTTCCCATTTTCGATATGGTCGTCATCATCAAAACACATAATAACTCTCTGTCATGGAGAAAAATCTGTTCTTGACTATTAAAATCTAGCGGTTAGATATAACTCTCTTATATGCTTTCTCTTTATTTGTTTATTTATATAAAAGAAAATGTAATTTTGTTTTTAAGCAAGATAATATTGTGTGGACGAAGTGCAGTATAAATATATAATTACCAAAAGAGAGACAATTCTTTCTTTATATTTTTTCGGTTTCTTTAATTAGACTATAGGGTGGGATTTTTACTCGTCTTTTGGTTTATCTTCAGGTATTGGTGCAATGGAACAGAAAAACGTACTGTTGTCTGCATTGGGTGTTGGTGTTGGTGTAGGAGTGGGATTCGGATTAGCATCCGGGCAAACAGTGAGCAAATGGACTGGAAATGTAGGTTCTTCGAACCCCATAACTTTGGAGAGAATGGAGCAAGAGATGCTTCGAATGGTTGTTGATGGAAGAGAGAGCAAAGTTACCTTTGATGAGTTTCCTTACTACCTTAGGTGTGACACTGAAACATATTTTCATACTTTTTCGGTTAATTCAAATTATAAGGTCTGAATTGGTTTATAGTTGGTACTAGGTGATACTGTTATCACTTGTGTTCAAAGGGGTTCATAGTGCGCTTGGATTCTGTAATTAATCCACTTTGGCCATCTCATTTTCATCTATCTGCTCAGAAAAACTACATGGAAAAAACACTTATTCGAATCCTTGAGATCCTTATTTTTGGAATTTATGCTGTTCAAGATGTGGAACCTCTTCTTACACTTCTCCTTTACAAGGCTGTTTAAGAAGAAAAAACATCGTGGAAACAAAGCACTATGTCATATTTGGAATCATACATTAGTTGCAAGCTTTACATATATATGGAAGTAGAGATTCTATCACTACATGGGGTTTTGTAAAGGGATTGTTATCACTTTGAATTGGTTAGTGTGGTAGGAGTTAAGTGCAAGGGCTTGAATGGTAGTTCTGTAGTAAAAACAAGGGAAATCTGCACTTTTTGCCTCAGTTCGATATTCATGATGTTATGTGTTTTTTAATTGGCTTAGTGAAGATTCATTAGGCCTTGGAAAGTTATAAGATTTGTAGATGCAATCTTGCGAAATAAGGGAAACTTGAGGCTTAAAAGCTTCATGCCTTCACTTCTTATTGAACTTATATCTCATTCTACAGAATGACAAGGCATATGTGCTATGATTGATAATAAAGTTCTTAGTCCAATCTTAACATTGATGTTTAAGTGGATTGTATTGTACTTAATACCTTTGTCTTGGGACCAAATACTTGGCAAACTTGTAATTCTCTGAATGGAATGACAGTGAACAGACACGGGTATTGCTGACAAGTGCTGCATATGTGCATTTGAAGCATGCCGATGTTTCTAAGTACACACGAAATCTTCTACCTGCTAGTAGAGCTATTTTGCTCTCTGGACCTGCAGGTTGGTAGTGAGATAAATTGTTTTGTATTTGTTTTTTTAATTGTCACGAAAATTCTAAGACAATGTTTTTAATAATGCTCAAGAACTTTACCAGCAAATGCTCGCCACTGCTTTGGCACAATATTTTGAAGCCAAGTTACTGCTGTTAGATGTGACTGATTTTTCTTTGAAGGTAACAATATGAACCTAACTCATTAATCTTACTCCTTCCATTTTTTCTTCTTTTAAAAAAAAAAAGATTCACTCTAACATTCATTGTGCTACTTACAGATTCAGAGCAAATATGGTGCCAACAAGTCGGTGTGTGCCTTCCCTCTTTAAGTTTATTAATATTGTTCATATTACATGTATGAATTATGTGTTATTTACAGCAAATGCAGATTCTTTTCCTGTAGTCTACCAACTTAAGCATATGTAGATATTTACTAATTTCCTGTGCGATATTATTTATGGAAATACTCTTTTAATTGGTGACATTGCTTGGCTTGTTTTTCTTACTTTAAGAATATATGCATCCCTCATGCTGCTTTATCCCTTATGCAGACTTATAAAAGGTCTCCTTCAGAGTCAACACTCGAGCGGTTGTCTGGCTTTCTAGGTTCTTTTTCAATCCTTCCACAAAAAGAAGAAACTATAGGTATGGGAAAAAACTTAAACAACTTCTTATTGGATATAAGGAGACCTTTCATTTTTCTTTTGTTATTCTTTTTTATTTAACTTGTTTTGTCCTTCGGAAAAAGTGGATTCTAATCCCCGTTTGTTTTTCCACCTTGTAGCACACATAAGTAGTGTAACTTCATATATGAGAAAGCATGCGTGTTTATCCAGCTAGCATACATCAATCATTAGGACTGTTATTTGATTGTCAAACAATGATAGATTATTTGACATTTGGGATTGATTTCCTGAAATGAAAATATCCATGCATAATAATCCTTCTGCAGACATTTGAGCTCTTTAGTTCAAGTCAATATTTGACAGCTATGGAAAATTTTGTTGGGTCTGACCTTTTCTACTAACAGTTGTCAGTTGGATGCGTGCAATTTTCTTCATCTGTCAGTTTGCTTCCTTTAAATTGGAACATCAATGATGCTTCTATATTCACTATTACTTATTGCACACTCTATCAGTTTGCATTTGGATGTAATGCTTTTAGCAGTTTTATGCCAACAAGTTGAATGCATCATTTAAAATATATTCATCCTCCTCTTGAAATTCTTCTGAGTGTGGTGATTTTACTCTCTTCTCAGGAATCTTACGGAGGCAAAGTAGTGGTGTCAATATTGGATCCAGGTTTTCAACTTTTGGTTTTGGTCATAGGAGTGTACATGCTGGGTGCATGCCTTTTCTTTTCAAGTCCATTTTTTTCCTTATGTTTTGGCTTTGAACTTAGGGGAAATGAAGGTCCTCCAAATCCTCCTAGGCTTCGCAGGAATTTTTCTGCCTCAGCCAATATGAGTAATGTTGCTGCTCAATGTACCACAACTAATCCAGGTATATCGAATTCCAATGCAAATATTCAGAGAGTGATACCTATCCTTCTTATCCTGCATGCATGTGTAATTGATTACTTATTGCAATGGGGTAGCAGATTATGTGGATATGGGTTTTATTTCCTTTTCTACTTAAGCTAAATTTGCACTGGAAACTGGGCAGCAAATTTTAAGTACAGAATGGTGGGTAAATGAAGTTGTAGATCTTCAGGATTTTAAGATTACTTACATCGTAGTAGATGTTGTGAATGGCAAGTGGATGAGATCTGGAATTGCTTTTCCATTTGTCATTTAAAGTTAAACTCTTAGCAAACACCAAGAAAAAGTTTTAACTATGGATGGAATAACATTATGATATATTTACTTACATACCATTTGACTTTCTGTTGATTGAAGATTGTCAAGGTTAGTGAGCCTTGTCAGATGCAAACTGCTTGACCAATCTTTGATAGCTCATGACTTTGTTGATTGCAACTTATGTTCATATTATTCATTGTCCTCCTTCTGGTCACATTTACTTTGTTTATCTCGGTTCTAAGCCATACAGTTGGATTTTTACCCCTCATGTCTGCTGTCCTTCTTCAGCTCCCCTCAAGCGCACGAGTAGTTGGTCTTTTGACGAGAAGCTTCTCATTCAGTCTCTCTACAAGGTAAATTTGATATGGCACTTTCCGTGAGTCAAGTTTATGCTATGGGGAATAACTTCACAACTTCCCATACATCAAGATGACTTTTGTTAGTAAAAAGGAATAATGAAATTATTTTATTATTACACTTAATTTAAAAGTACATTCTGCAAATATATATATACACAAAAGATATTAAAATATTCTATTTAAAGGATGTGAGACCTATATGTATTTATATATAACCCAACACTCCCCCTCAAGCTAAAGCATACAAATCATATGCATTAAGCTTATCACAAATATATTCAATACGAGGACTCCTTAAAGACGTAGTTAAGATATTAGCCAACTGATCATTCGAATTGACATAGCTAATGATAATAAAACTAAACAAGATCTTTTCTCAAATGAAGTGATAGTCGATCTCTATATGTTTAGTTCTCTTATGAAAAACTGGATTAAAGGCTATATGTAAAGCAACTTGGTTATCACAAATTAACTTTATTTGCATTACTTCACAAAACTTTAACTCCTAAAAAAGCTATTTCATCTAAATAAGTTCACAAGTTGCTAAGGCCATTGCACGATATTCTACTTCTACACTTGATCTAGCAACAACATCCTGTTTTTTATTTTTCGAAGTAACTAAATTGCTTCCAACTAAGATACAATACTCAAAAGTGAATCGTCTATGAAAAGGAGAGCCTGCCTAATCAGCATCGGAATATCCAATCACTTGAGAACAACTGCATTCCAAGGATCAACATAAGGAGATTGAAGGAATTGATTGACAACACTAATAGTAAAAGATATATTAGGTCAAGTAATAAGTAAGATAATTAAGCCTTCCTACCAATCAACAATATCTCACAGAGTCTACAAATGGTTCCCCTTGTCCTAATAACAACTTCATATTAGGATCCATAAGAGAATCTATAGCCTTACAATTAAGCATACCAATTTCTTCCAAAAGATCGAAGGCATCTTTTCTCTAAGAGAGTATTATACCAGAACTGGATTGAGCAACTTCTATGCCAAGAAAGTACCTTAGTAAGCCAAGATCCTTGGTCTGAAAATGTCTAAAAAGATGCTCCTTCAAGTGAATAATACCATCCTGATCATTACCGGTAATAACAATATCTTCTACATAAACTATTAAGTAAATGCATTTCCCTTTAGATATATGTTTATAAAAGACTAAATGATCAAATTTACTACAAACCATGCCAAATTCCATAACTACAGTACTAAACCGGCTAAACCAAGCATGTGCAGATTGTTTCAAACCATAAAGGAAGCAACGGAGTTTACATATCAAATTAGACTCTCCCTGAGCAACAAAACCAAGTGGTTGCTCCATATAAATCTCCTTATGGAAATCACCATAAAGAAATGCATTCTTTATATCCAATTGGTACAATGGCCAATGTTTCATAGCTGCAATGGATAGAAATAATCGAACAGAGGATATCTTAGCCATAGGAGAAAATGTATTAAAATAATCTAAACTATATACCTAAGTGTAACCTTTAGCATCTAAACGAGCCTCAAGTCGATCAATTTTATCATCAAGACCAACTTTCACAACATAAACCCATCAACACCCAACCAAAGATTTTCCAAGAGGTAAAAGAACCAAATCCCAAGTATCATTAGCATGTAAAGTAGTCATCTCCTCTATCATTGCCTATGTCCATCCTAGATTTGAAAGTGCCTTATTCACATTTTTAGGAATAGAAGTAGAAGACAGAGACAAAACAACAACATAGTAGGATGGAGATAAACAGTGATAACTAAGAAAATTATAAATGGGGTAAGGATTTCGGGAAGATTGATTACCTTTCCTGAGAGCTATTGGGAGATTTGTGTTTGAGTTTTAATTTCACCAAGTACAATGAGAATAGTTGTCAATAAAGATTATAAAGTACTAAAAACCCAAAACAGATACAACATAACTAGGGCCCTAAATTTCATAATGAACTACAGCAAAAGAAGAGGTAGCTCGGTCATTGACTTGCCTAGGAAATGAAATTCTAGATTGTTTTCTTAGTTGACACGACTTACCCTTTAAGGAAGACAAATGCAATAAATGGGTAACTATCTTCTGAAATTTAAAGATGCCGAAATGGCCTGAACGATTGTGGAGAAGAGCTAGAGAGATTGGAGTAGAACATACAACAGGAGAAGCTGGAGGGATAGTGAGGTAGTAAAGCCCCTATAACTCACATCCTATGCTGATCGTCTATTTCATACCGAGATCTTAGAAAACAATAAAACGAAGGTCAAATTTAATTGAACAATTTAAAGCCCGGGCAACTTTATTAATAGATATAAGGTTGAATAGACAATTAGGAATGTAAAGGACATTTTCTAAAGGTAATGATGATAAGAGTTGTGCATTGCCCACAGCTTTAGCAACTATATGAGAACCATTTGCTATAGTAACAAAAGGTAAAGATGTAGATCGTAAAAACCGAGAAAATAGATTGAGATTACTAAAGATATGCTCAGAAGTACCAAAGTCAATAACCCATGGACTTAAAGAAAAGGACTAAGTGAGGCATGCAACAGAATTACAAATATGAGCAATGAAAGTAGTAGAGGATGACGATGGTTTTAAAGCTTGATATTGGAGATATTTCTTAAGATCAGTTCCAGTGAGAATTAGAAAATCCTGGTGTTGTCCATCAGAAGTTGTGTGATTAGTATTCTGAGTAATATTAGAACAAGGAGGACGACCATGTAGTTTGTGGCATTTATCCTTAGTATGTTCCCACCGATTGCAGTAAGTACACTTAGAACGATTTTCCCACTCACCTCCATAAGCTCCACCGTGTTCCTCTCTTGCGCTTAATTAAACTTGAATACCATCTGAAAAGCTAAAGCTAAACTATCCATAATAGAAGACCCATGTATGGGTGCATTTGAAATGGACGACACATAGAGAAAATGGGAGAAAACTTCATCTATAGATAGTATAGTAGGACTAGCTAATATCTGATCACGAACAAGAGCAAGGTCAGCACCAAGTGTAGCAAGAATACAAACCATGAAGAATTTGTCCCTTTAAGCTAAATCATCCTTGAGATTCTAACCAAGAGGAAGCAAAGAATTGTATTCAGCTTTAATTGATGCTCATCTGCCAAAGAAATCAACAATAGACATATCCGACTGTTTCAAGTTAAGCATTAGATATCATTAGATAACATTGAATATCATTAGTATAAAAGGTTTTTGCTTGAGTCGAAACATCATAACAAGTATTGTAATGCTTATAAATGGGATGAAGAGATGGATCAATGGACTGTCACAAGAGACTCAATAATAAAGCATCTGCTCTCTGCCAGTGATCCTTATCCTTTTGCACGTCGTCGAGATTAATGGTTAATGGTCAAATGGTCTTGTAGACCTTGACCCATACACCATAATTCTGTAGCTTTAGACCAAGACATGTAGCTGGAACTCCCCATTAATTTTTCCGTTGTAATGGCAGGAGATAGAGATAAGAAGTTTGAAAAAGGACTGATTTTCGATGAGGAAGCATCGTGAGCCATGTTGAATTGAAGACAGCCCCGAAAAAGAGGGTGAAAAGGTGGTAAACAGTGGTTGTCAGTGATGGACGGCAGTGGAAGATGTTGGCATTTGGACAGTCAAAGCTAGAGGAAGCACATCCACGGGCATGTGAAGGAAAAGAAGGATTTAATGCCAGAAAAAAAGGAAAAAAAAAAAAAAAGAAGGAAAAAAGATATGGCAACGCAGCAAGTGGTGGCACATGACAGCGCGTGGAGGCATTTCCAGTGGTGAGCTTTGGGGGATACGACGTCAGAGAAGATAAACACAGTGATATGATTGGATTCTAAATCCAACACCAGAAAATGGTCGAAGATGCATGATGCCACCATACTAGGGTTTTTTTTTGTGTAGGAACTAAGGTTTCTAAATCCAACTCCAATACCATGTTTAGTAAAAAGGAATAATGAAATTATTTTTTTATTACACTTAATTTAAAAGTACATGGTACATATATATATATATATATTTATATACAAAAGATACTAAAGTTTTATATCTAAAGGATATGGGACCTATATATATATATATATTATGTATGTATGTATGTAACTGAAGAACTTTTACCTGCTTCCCTGTAAATGCAGGTTTTATCTTATGTGTCAAAAACAAATTCCATCGTGCTATATCTCAGGGATGTTGACAAGCTCTTATGTAGATCCCAGAGAATATACAACTTATTTCAGAAAATGCTGAACAAGCTTTCTGGTTCAGTCCTACTACTTGGTTCACGAATACTGGATGCTGGTAATGATTACAATGAGGTAGATGATAGGCTTTCTGTAGTCTTTCCTTACAATATTGAGATTAGGCTGCCAGAAGATGAAAACCTTCTCGTAAGCTGGAAGTCTCAACTGGAGGATGATATGAAGAGGATTAAAGTTCAGGACAATAGAAACCATATCATGGAAGTACTTTCTGCGAACGATCTTGTTTGTGATGATTTAGAATCCATATGTGTGGATGATACAATGGTACTTAGTAACTACATTGAGGAAATTATTGTGTCTGCTATTTCTCATCATTTGACGAACAGCAAAAATCCCGAGTATCGAAATGGAAAGCTTGTCATCTCCTCTAAGAGGTGAGAACAATATTTCTTTCACCTTTCCTCCACTTTTCAATCATTTCCTCTTTTTTTCCCCTCATTTGGGATTACTTGATGTTATACAGTTTGTCCCATGGACTGAGTATATTCCAAGAAGGCAAGTCTGATAAGGATGCATTGAAGTTGGAAGCCATGCTGAGGTATGTTGGTAAAGTCTTTCAAGAAAGAAATTGTTATGGAATTGCTATGATTTACTTGTTTTCTTTACAATAGAAGGCAAGAGGAGGAAGTACTGCTGCCACAAAACCAGAGACAAAATGCGAAAGCATAGTTCCTGAAAAGAAAAGTGCAGCTGATTCTTCACCACCAGTGGCAAAGACTGAGGGAGATAGTGCAGTTCCTGCAGCAAAAGCTCCAGTAAAAGTTCTCTCTTCATTTGTCGTTCTTTACTTTATCTGAGAATAGATAGTTCTTTGCTTTCCTCCATGTGCTGCTAGTGGTCCTAGTTGAATAAGGATTTCTTTGTGTAATCAATATCCAAAAAAAATTATACTTGTTTGATATCTGAGCATTATGTTGCTTGTAATTTCAACAATGAAAGTGGTTATCTAATTTATTTTTTTGTTTTTTAAATATCTCAGGAGTTACCCCCGGACAATGAATTTGAAAAGCGAATAAGACCAGAGGTCATACCAGCAAATGAAATTGGGGTCAACTTTTCTGATATTGGTGCCCTGGAGGAAGTTAAAGAATCCCTGCAAGAGCTGGTGATGCTGCCTCTACGAAGACCTGACCTATTTAACAGTGGTCTTCTGAAACCATGCAGAGGGATATTGCTTTTTGGGCCACCTGGTACGGGGAAGACCATGCTGGCTAAGGCTATTGCCAAGGAGGCCGGAGCAAGTTTCATAAATGTTTCTATGTCTACCATTACCTCTAAATGGTTTGGGGAAGATGAAAAAAATGTTCGAGCCTTGTTCACTCTTGCAGCCAAAGTATCTCCCACTATAATATTTGTGGATGAGGTTGATAGCATGCTAGGTCAGCGGACTAGAGTAGGTGAGCATGAGGCCATGCGGAAGATAAAGAATGAGTTCATGACTCATTGGGATGGTCTCCTGACGAAACTAGGCGAGCGTATTCTTGTTCTTGCTGCAACAAACAGACCATTTGATCTTGATGAAGCCATTATCAGGCGTTTTGAGCGGAGGTAAGCTCAGCTGTCAATATTTTACATAGAAGATTTATGTATACAAGATTGAGAAAGTCAAGTCCTTATCTTGAATACATACCACCACTATACTCCTGAAAATGAGAACCAAACGTTTTCAGCGGAGGTAAGCTTCACATGTCAATATTTTACATAGAAGATTATGTATACAAGTTTGAAAACTTTGATTCTTTATCTTGAATATATTACTGGCCATTGTTCCCCCCAAAACATAATAATCTCGGGCTTCTTCCAAAAGATTAGATTAGGATTCAGTTCTGTCATCACAACTGAACCTGAGTAGAGAACACTGAACTGAAGATGACACTTGATGATGGTCTTTGAATTTCTGACTTACTGAATCTTAGCCTTTGCATCAGTTGCATCTTTATTTGACTTTTCTGTAAATTTCTGTGATACTTGTTTGTATGCAGAATTATGGTTGGGTTGCCTTCGGTTGAGAACAGAGAAATGATTTTGAAAACACTTCTGGCAAAAGAGAAAGTTGATGAAAGTATGGATTTTAAGGAGCTTGCAACTATGACAGAAGGATATACTGGAAGTGATCTCAAGGTCCATCTCTTTCTTCATCTTGGTTTTTTTCTGCATGAATATGTAGTACTAACCGTGCAGAGTATCCGTGATAGAACTTGTGTACAACAGCAGCTTATCGTCCAGTTAGGGAACTAATTCAGCAAGAGAGACTCAAGGGCTTGGTATGTCTCATCAAATACTATTACCTTCTTGGTCTTTGAATGTGTTTGGCACGATTGTTCCTGTGGTAAATCATTTATTTTATGTATTCTTTAACGGGAGAAAAAGCAGAGAGTAGATGAAGAGAAGAATGAGAATCCTGAGGACAAGAAAGAAGATAAAGAGGAAAGAGTTATTACGCTTAGACCTTTAAACATGGAAGATTTTACGCAGGCTAAGAATCAGGTGTGTGTCTCTCTTGCTATCAAGCATTCACTTGCCTTTGAACATTCACCGTGTATCAACCTCTTTGACACCCAAACCGGTAACCATGATATTATATTTTAATACTCTAATGGTGGATGCATACGTTAGTTCAGTAAGGAACTTAAGTCGGTCAGGTCTTGCATGTCCTTGCTGAGTATGTATCATCATCATTTTGTTGCATACTGATCCGGGAAATTTGCTCAATCTGATGAATGCAGGTTGCAGCTAGCTTTGCAGCCGATGGAGCAGGAATGAACGAGTTAAAACAATGGAATGACTTGTATGGTGAGGGCGGTTCAAGGAAGAAGCAGCAGTTAACCTACTTCCTCTGACATTTTGCCCGTGGGAGTAGTCTCTTGAGTTGGTTGTTGTTCACCAGGTTTCCTGTTACAAAGTCAGCCAGGTGGAAAGGAGCTGTTTTGTTCTCTCGAATTATATGTGCCGGCGCCTTGTTAAAGATCAAATAACATAGGTTAGAATAGGACGGCGATGAAACTCTTCACCACTTCAGGGGGGTAACCCCAGAATCTGATTAATCACCCTTTTAGGAATATGTGACTTGATGGTGTAGGTGTTTCTAGCGGTAGGGTTTTTAGACAAGGTGTTTCTTTTTTTTCCCCTCGATCTGTAGGATTATGTATGCTTTGTTTTCTTTTACTTTATGTCATGTTTGATACATAGAAATAGATTGAAATGGATTGAATTGAGAAAGAATGAAATGGAATGGAATGGCATGGCATGGAATCAAGAATAGAATTAGAATCATTGATTCCATTTTGGTTTTTATGTTTGGTTGCATATTTGGAATGAAATGGAATGTATATACATAAGTATTCATCAAAAATGTCTTTATTCATATATTATTGTTTACATATGTGATGTATGTACATATATAATGTAAGATATTATAATTATTTATATAATAATGTATTATACATTCAAATCTAATATAATAAATATATGATATACTTTTTTGAGTTGTTTTCTTGGGAGTTAAGAAACAGTTGTTGACCTTGGGTTTTGGAATTGATTGTTTGGGTCTGGAATTGGAATTCAGTCTGGGAGGGTTCCTAGAAGCGGTCGTGCTTAAGTTGGATCAGCAAACAAGGACTGTAGACTGGTTCCTAGAAGTGATTGGTCATGTATATGAAGAGATAAGTTGATGAAGGGAAAAGATCCATCACTTATAATTCTATAAGGCAACGAGAAAAGCAAAAAGAAAATAAAAATCCATTTATCATTCATTCATTGGTTCCTCATCCACGTTTTGCTATGCGTGTTTGACCTTAAGGTGATTTGGAAGTCATCGTCGATTGTCACTCATCGAGGGTATTTGCACATGGGTTGCTTGATCACCGTGATTGAGGTAGGATTAAAGTTATATGATAAGACTTTTCTAAAAGCTCTCTTATTGAATACGATAAGGTAAAAGTTTTTTAAGAATTATTAAAATTCTTATTCAATAGCATAACAAACTATAATATTTTTGTAATGTAAAAGGTTCAAGTCCATTTGCCTGTTACAAGAAGAAAAAACCAGAAAGTTTTGCATTCCTTTGTAAAGAAACTTCCAGCAACGAGACAACAAACGCAAAAATACACTACCACCATCAATCAATGAACATCAACCCCTTTATATTTGTTGTGGGTCATATTGATGGGTATTTTATATATTTGTTAAGAATCTTAAATGATTATATATATTCACGTTTGGGTTACATTTTTCATTAAAAGAAAAAAAAAACATTCTTTATTAATACTTTTACCTCATTCAGCATGTCAATAGCATGAGGGCTTTCTCGTTTGTACACCGAAAGCTAGAAATACGGTACCACACACAAACGGACATTTGGCAAAGCATTGCTTCCCAAAATAAAACATGTCCACGTCGAGATAATACGGACATGCTGGTGCAGACACACATCCTTCGACGTCAGTCGTGATTATAACATATTATCTATCGTGAAGTCCTTAGATTAATGTGATGTTGAATGTCGGCAGCACCATGGATTTAGCAAACCTTCGAACTTGAATGCGATGCTTAATTAATAGGACAGATGAGATTGCAAATGCTGATTCTAGCTTTTTGGACCAATAATCTTGAAGCTTATACACCGAATTAGGTAAGGTTTTATATTCTATTTATTAACATCTTGTGGGCTTAAGAATTTTTAAGTTAGAACTCATAAGTTAAAACAATATTCCAAATCAATATTAACCACTAAGTATAAACACCATGTTAAATCTGATTCGTTGATTTAGAAGCCTATGCTTATAAATACACATCCTTATTTATTATTGTCATTTAGCACTCGACACACCATAATCAAATTTCTAAATCCATAATCATATAATTTAACAACCGCTTAAACATAAAGAAGAGAGGAGCCTTACTTCATATTTTACTGAACATAACATAATGCATCAACTACCATTACCTCCGGTGTCTTTATATAACCCATTCATATTTCCCAAATGTCAACTCTCAAAGACTACACTACATATATATACTTTAACATACAGCCAAATAACCAATTTCCGTTCGAATAGCAGAATCCGTAGACAAGTATTAGGAGCTTCACCGACAGGACAATTATTCAACTTAGACGTGCCTTTTTACGTATGAAAAAAAAAAACGCGAGTTCATCCCAAATATGTGTATACAATACACTTTCTTAAACGTCACCAAAGACGCCACATTCCAGCATTTATTAATGCCATCTGGAATATCAAACCATACATACACAGGGTGGTGTCTCTTCATCAGTAGAAGTACAAGGTAAACATAAATCAGGTCTGGTGTATGTCTTTATTGTTATATATATTTTCATTTGCTTAGAGAGAGTCTAGTCATCACATCAAGACAATAATCATCCAGAATAAAAGCTCATTTGTTTAGCCAAAAAAAAAAAAAAATGAAAGTTTCCTCTATCTGCTATAAAAGGGCTCACTAGACATAGATTCAATGTTGCGTTAAAAAGGCTATTGCTCTAAAAGGACTATAAAAGGGCTCACAACCCACATATGACCCACGTAGCAATCTAGATTCCTATTTGCTTTAGACCTTGATGATGGCAAAAGTCTCCTGAATTTAGCAAACAAACTAAAACTAAATCATCAATAATCCATGGTTAGTGAGAACAAAATAAAATGTACAAAATTATCTTAACCACCATGGGATTAAGACTTAATCCACGCGAAAAGGATGATTATTACGCTCAGATGCTGAACATCCCAGTAGTGAATGAATCATAAATGTTGTCACCTATTTTCAAGTTTTGTTATTTTGCTTTGATGGAAACAATTCTCGTATCGTTTAACTGCTTAAAGGTTCATCAGCTGAATCCAAAGTCAAAGGTAAACCACTCCAAGAGATGTAAAACCTGGCATCAGCCAAAATACAAAAAGACAGGCATGAATAAGCTTCCACCGTCCATAGGCTACCTTTCCACCGGCCTAAACATAAAGGCCTACAAGCATTATTTGTTTACCAAATATGTAAGGAAAAGGAATCGACCCAAATCTACAATCCACTGACTTAAGCAAAATGCTTTCCCAACATTCTGATAACATTCCTAAGCTCATAGATCCATGAAAACACTGCGATATTCAAAGCACAAAGCAAGTATAACAACAGCACATTTTTTAAGCCAACGACACTAATAAAGAAGAGAAAAACAAGAGAAACATAGGGATCTAGTCAATAATGGAGATAGATCTTGCAAGACGTAAACAAAACAGTGCTGTCAAACCTACAAAAGAAACATCCACAGGCTGGATGCTTCAATCCTTCTTTTTAGCCAATGGACCCTTTGGGATCTTACTTAATACTTTGGAATCAAGGACAGCATATTGCTTCTTGAATTCACCAAGTGCCCTCTCAGCAAGAGGATCAACCTTGTCCTCATATTTCTCATAGAACACCGGAACAGTGTGTAGGATTACGAAAACTGTTCAAAAACATGAAATGAGTTCATAAGACAATAAGTAGAGATTCAGCGTACTTAACCGTATAAGAAATCTCCATTACATTACCTATGTAGAACAAGGTCAAGAAGTTACAGCAGCTTCCAATGGTGGACAATACCCACAAACCAAAAATAATCTGCCAACAGAAAAACAACTCGTGATTGTTAGCATAGGATGAAAACTGGAAGAAATGACAAAGATGGATTTTTTTTTTTTTTGGTTAATTAATGACAGATGGATTATTAAACAGTAATTGCCAATTGCAGACATGAGGAAATATCTTGAGCCAAAGTGAAGCTCTATTTGCGACAGAGTTTAACATACGCCAAGAAACTTCTTAAGATCCCTCCCTGATGCTATGCTCCTCAACACACCAATGGCACGATTGACCTCAAACCTAAGAGCAGAAGCAATTTGCAGCACTGGCTCCTCTGGAATATGAACTTCTGGGATCTTTGGTGGGGCCCTGGGTAAACAGAAGAGAGTAATTTACGACACATGTATATGGAAGATGATCGAACAGCTAAAGACAATACAACAGCTTACTTGTGGATGAAGGTGGAAGCATTGGACCAGAGGAACATTATCGCCAACACAAGAATCAATGCATGGCAAACCAAAGTCAGCAGGTGGTATTGAGCCAACTCGAAGAGAGCCCATATTGCTGTTACAATACTGACTGCACCACCAGATAATTTCTTGTTTCTCCATAGGAGAACATCAGCGGCTGTTTCAACAAAACCGCACACTCAATTAGCACACATCCTCCCAATAAAATGTGTAAAAGTCACCTTCATTCATACCGTTTCAAGTGATTTACATACTCATTGTCTGAATGGCATCTCAACCAGTCACAATAAAACGCCTCGCACATTAAATTAGTCAACACAATCTATATTATTTTTCAAACTTAAAAGTGTTCAAATGCAATGGGCAGGATGCCACTGGGTCAGCAAGTTAGGGACAGCAAAGTATCCATCCCCTCAAGTGCAACGCCCGGATTGCAACCAAAAGGATTGTGGAAATGGTAACAGCAACTTTTACAAGTTATAATCCATATTAACATGCTAAGTGTATTATCAATGAACCACAAGACGTATTTGTACAAGATTAACCATGCCATATACTCTATTTTTTTTTCATCACTCAATTGTCAATATAATAAACTTCCCTCAATTAACTTACAACTAACAGACCAACAGATCTATACTAAACGATAACTTTTAATACACCATAACTCAAAGAAAGACCTTTAAACTTAGCAATTTAATTCATTGCCACTGACTGCAGAGTAATAAAATGAAATGAAACATTAAAAGAAGAAAGAAAAAGAAAACAACCTTAGCATAGAACAGATCAAAACATCATAAATCCATATTCACTTCTGCAAAGAAACCGAACCCAAAAAATCTAAATCATAGGAAAATCCCAAAGGAAAATTCAAACTGAAGCAAGACTATCAAAGAAAGAAAAGAAAGAAAGAAACCCTTTCCGCTCAAAAAGAAAAATCCAAACTTCACCAAGGTTCTCAAAAAATAACTAGACGTGTTGAATTAAATTTCCAAAATTATAAAAATTAATAAAAGGAACCCCAACAATTTAAACTAAATGACGTACGTTTACCACCACCAAGAACCTGGTGCACAGGTCTTTCTCTCCCAAATAGACGAAAGACCTTAGCTTTCAACTCCGCGGGCTCAGATTTCTCTTCATGATCCGAATCAGAGGACGACGAATCATCATGGCCGTGGATCTTGTCCTCTATCTTCTCCAACAATGACTCGTGTTTGGTCTCTTCGTGCTCCGCCATAGTTGAAATCAATTCCGATCCAAAACCCTAAACCCAAAAAAGACTTGGCTTCAAAATCAAAACCCTAAGAATCGATGGAATGTTATTATCAGGTTTTGTGCGCGTACGTGCTATCAGAGTGTGTGTGAAGTGGAAGAATATCTTGCTTTGGCCTCAAACTGGGGCTTTGTGAATAATAACAGATTTGATATTGACCGTTGAGATTGAATAGTTTGATCTTAACCGTTGGTTGGTTTGGATACGAGGCTGTTGGTTTGGAGTGAAGACCAGAGCGATTGTAAGGCAGGAGTTGGGGTTTTGAAAAGGACATTAATAGCCTGGGACCGCTATCGCCGTTAGTTCACGGTTTTTTGGTTGTGGACTTATTTTAATATTTTTCCACACTTTAAAGTCTTCGAGAAAAATGAAAAAAATAAAGGTGGCAGCTAAGGTAAATTATTTTCGTGAGACTATCATTCCAAACATTGGACCTCTTCTTCTTAAGTTTGAAATTAAGATGTTTGTAACATAGCATCATTTTTTTTTTAAGGAATTGATTTGATGTAAATATTTTTTATTATTATACTTACTAAATAGAAAATTTTAAAAAATAAAACATTATAAAATTATATAACTCTTTATAAATTTACGAAGATTTTTTTCTTTTTTCTTTTCTAATGATTATAATAGAAAAAGAGATTTGAACTTATACCATATTGTAGAAAGATAGTATTCATATCAATTAAGTCATAAGTTCTAAACAATTTATGAAGATTGTAAACATATCAACAATGGAAAATAAACAGTTATTTTCAAATAAAGTATAAAAAATGCAAGAGATCCATTTGATGATTTTTTTTTTTCGCTATTCATAATGAGTTATTAACTCTTCTTTTTTTCCCTATAATTATCGTGAAAGCTTTTTACACTTTTTGCTAAGATTGTTGTCCTTGATTTGTTTCTATATTGTGTGCTATTAGCAAAAAAAATACATACATCATGATGAAGATCACATTAGGAGAATTGACCCAAGGATAATCAAGGACAAGATAAGGAGTTGGGAACAAAGAATGCGAGAATATTCGAAGTGCGGACCACAAGGATGGAAGTCGGGAGTGGAATCAAAGGTTGACAACTTCAAGAATATTAAAGACCATCGGCCTAAGTGGTCGGCTTTAAAAGAAGGCTACTAGCCTAAAGTGGTCGGTGTCGAGTCTAATTTCTGAATTCCCATTCCTAATCCGATCTAGACTAGACCCTATGCTCATCTAATGTAGATCCTCGACTTGAATTAGGAATTTCGTTTGATTTTTGGAGTCGCCACCCAACTGTTGTTGGGAAAAATTGAATTAAGACTAAAGGAGCGAATTAGTCTTAATTTGGACTACTAGTCGTCGTTATTTCCTCTTCTCGTTTTTGTGAAAAGAGGAAAAGGGAAAACCAGAGTTTCTAAGTCCGGAGGCTAACCTATTAAAACCTTTACGGTTACCACCTAATCTCCTAAAATTGTTTATCTTTAGAAATGTGTTTTTATTGTGTTTCTGTTACTTTTTATTATGTGTTTGAATTATTTTAAGAAAAGGATTTTTCATTAATTTTATGGGTTGACCCGAATGGGTGCCTACGTACCTGCTACTCAGGATCAAACAAGTCGTAGTTCGCTTTTCTGAAAACTTTAAGTTGGTTTGTGAATTTTAATTTATGAAACATCTTTTAGTTTTATGTTTTTATCATTTTTTGGGATTTTTTTCTAAAAAAACTTCTAAGCCTAAGCTTTGATTTTATTTTGAAAATGATTTTAGGGAAAAACATCAATTTTGGATTTATTTGAAGAAAGGGATTTTTCTAAGTACTAAAATTCATTTTTTATGATTCTTTTATAATTTTTGAATTTTTTTATGATTTTTATGGTTTTTTTGTTATTTTTGTGATTTCTGAGAATTTTGGGGATTTTTGTGATTTTTGGGAATTTTTTGGATTTTTGGTTTATTATCTATCCTATTTTGACATCTAAAATTTTATTATTATTTTCCTAATGTTTTTTATTATTTTTCTATATTTTATTATTTTTTATTTTTTATTTATCTATTTATTATTTTTCTACATTATTAAATTCTAGAAAAATCTAATTTCTACATTTTCCTATTTATTAAAAATAAAACATAAACAAATAAATAAATAACTAAATAACAAATAATAAATTAATTAATTAATTCAGAATAAATAAATAAACAAAATTAATTAAATAAAAAATTCGGAAAATCCGACTTACCTGGATCCGGGTCGGTGCGCGAGTCGGGTCGGTCGAGTCGAATCGGGTCGGGTCAGGTCGATCGGACACGGCGGCGGGGAAGGCTCGTTCACGGCGTTCCGGTGGCCTTTTGCAGCGGGTGAAGTGTCGAATCCTAGCTTCTCGAGGTTGCTGAATCCAATGGTGGCGGTGGTTTGCTCCCAGAACGTCTCATTGCGGTGGCTCTAGCTCCGGTTGGTGGTTTTGGCTTCAAGCTTCTCCGGCGTACTCCGATTCGCTCCTTTCTCTCTCTTTCTCTCACTTGTGATTCGTGCTTTGGCTTCCTCACCTCCTCCTCTATTTATAGGCGTCTGGAAACCCTCTTGGATAAGCTTGAATCGGCCGATTTGGATAAACCCATATTTTTCCGCTTTTTAGATTTGATTCTATCCAACCTATTTGATGTCGATTTGTTGTAATCTTGTGATTTATCTGAATAATTCGGTTTTAGATTTATTGAAATCCAAAAAGATTCGAAGAAATCCAGCAATTTCAACCTTATCGGACTTCTGCCGGATTTTTTTCTCTGACTGGGCTCGAGGAAGAAGACGACCACGTGCGAGGCACGTGTTTCCTCTCGGCCAATCACATGCTACCACGTGGCAGCTCCAGGGAAAAGAAGGAAAAATTTTTGCCGAGCGCACGCAGGGGGATTCGAACTCGCGACCTTCAGCCTTCACATGGTCCCAACATGCACGCACGAGCCAGCTAAGCTGGTCCAATTTCCCGATTTTCTTTATATCGCAAATTGTATATATGCAATGCGATTTTTTTATTTTTTTGTATTTTTTGAAATTTCAAAAATTTGTAAAAATTGTTTATTATTTATTATTGCTATTCTGAAATCATTTTTCAAAATTGATGTGTTTTCCTATTTATTTTTATTTTTTGAATATTTTTACTATTTATGCTAAATTAGAGGAAAATTGAGAAAAATTAAAAATTGATTATTTTTTAGAATTATCGATTCCTAGGGCAAAAATGGGGTGTTTACAACCGGCATTGAAAGACATGGAATGGCTGGCTTGAAAGTCGCCCGCCTAAGTGGCTGGCTTACTCCATAAAGGCCAGCTCCATGTGTAGATAAGCCACCGGCTTAAAGTGTCGGGTTAAGTAGAAAATTATAAGCCAGTTCTTGTCCGATTTAGGCCGCCAACGTATGTTGTTTTCCTTAGTCACAAGTAAGGTTTTTTTTGTGGTGTTTTGTATACATTTGTTGTAAGACTATAAATAGTCATCATACATTCATTTATAAACATCTTTGAACATTTTTAAAACCATCAATTGAGAGAGATTTCTCTTTGGTTCTTTGAAGAACTATCAAACTTATCGGATTCTTTAATCTATGGCGTTCATCCTTTAACTTATCAATCGATCCTTCCATAGTCAATTGTGGCGTTATCGCGTATACTAAGGCTCTTGTCTCATTTATAGACAAAGGGTCGCGATGCCTATCGTTCATGAGAGATCTTAGGTTGTGAGATTGGCAAATTGATCGTCGGGTTTGCGTCATTTAGTATCAGAGTAATCAGGTTTGTCAAGATCGCCTATCCTTTTTGTTACTTCACTTACCTGTTCTTAGATCTAAGGTTTAGATAAAAAAATCATTCCTTTTTTTTAATTTGATCTGCAATTAGAGTTCAATTGATTGTTGTTAGTGTTTAAAAGGAATCATACATATTTCCTTTCTCAAGAATTAAAAAAAAAAGAGGTGAAGAGAAAAAGAAAAAGGAAATTGCTATCAATTGGGTTGTGTTGAGTTAGAATTGAAAATTGTAAAGACTATTATTACTATTTTGTGATTTAGAGTTTACTTTTGGTGATCCTTAATTGAATTCTTAGTGTCTTGTGAATCTTGTCAAATCGTGATACGAAATTGCTATTGAGAAAGTTGGGTGGATTTCTATTGGAACAAAATTTGATTAGATTATTAGTTCTAGAAGAACCAAAAAGAGGAATTGTTGAGTGGGTAAGGATTGGTGAGAATAGTATAGCAATTTGAGTGAAACACATGAGTGAGTGAATTTTAGAGATTACATTTCTTTTATTACTCTTAACATTATTTTGTGCAGCAATATGTCTCAGAGAAATTCTCCTAAAAGTGTGATGGGGGGAATTGATACAAACTTGATTGTGGAAACTCTAATAACGAAGATGAGGAGAATGTTTAAAGCGGAAATGGATCAATTTTATGATCATATAGAGCAAAATTTTGAGCAATCACGGATTGCTTCTGCTAGGTGTAGAAGGGATAAAATGCCAAGAAGGGCAATGCACATGGAGGATGATGAGTGGGGTAGAGAAGGGTTTATAGTTGAACCTGATCGGGACTCTTTTATGGGTTACAGGAGGAATATAGGGAGAAGTTAAGGAGCTAAGCATGAAGAAGATAGCAGTCTAAGGAACATCAAGATGAAAATCCCTTCCTTCCAAGGAAAAAATAACCCTAAGGTGTATTTAGAGTATGAGAAGAAGGTGGAGATATTTTTTTAGTGCCACAACTATACTGAGGCTAAAAAGGTAAAACTTGCTGTCATTAAATTTTCTGATTATATAATTGTTTGGTGGAATCAACTTTTGTTGAATAGGAAGAGGAATAAGGAACCACTAATAGGCACGTGGGAGGAGATAATGAGAAAACGATTTGTACCTACATACTATTATAGGGAATAACAAATTACAAACCCTTAAGCAAGGCAATAGTAGTGTAGAGGAGTATCATAAGGAGATGGAGGTTAGCATGATCAAGGAAAATATTGAGGAGCACCGCGAGGCAACTATGGCCAGATTTCTAGTGGGGTTGAATAGGGAGATTTAGTATGTAGTGGAGTTGCAGCATTATGTGGAATTGGAATATATAGTTCATATGGCCATTAAAGTTGAAAAGCAACTCAAGAGGAAGAGTAGTAGCACTACACGTACCATACCGAGTTCTTCTAATTGGAGAGTTGACATAGGGGAGGAAGAGGAGAAATAGCTACATTCCAAACCACTGCTAGAACAAATATCAGACTTGGTATCTCAAGGGACTAGAGGTAAATCTGATCATTCTACTTCTAGGAATCGAGATATTAAATATTTTAAATGCTAAGGTAGAAGGCACGTAGTTAGTTAATGTCCTAATAGATGAGTTATAGTGTTGAGGGATAATGGTAAGATTAAGACTGACAATGACTCAGATCATGAGTCTATGCCACCACTAGAGGATGATGATGGAGAGGAGTATGCTGTGCAGGGGGAGTTGTTAGTAGCTAGGAGATCTTTGACCGTATAGGGTATAGGAGAGGAAAATGTGCAACGGGAAAATATTTTTCATACTCGATGCCTAGTTCAAAATAAGGTATGTAGTGTGATTATAGATGGTGAGAGTTGTATAAATGCTGCTAGCACAACCATGGTGGAAAAGTTGGGGCTTCTTACGATTAAACATCCTTGTCCTTATAAATTGCAATGGTTGAACGATAATGGTGAAGTTAGAGATACAAAACAGGTGCTGATTTCTTTTAGCATTGAGGAAGTACGGAGATAAAATACTGTGTGATGTAATTCCAATGTAAGCTACTCACTTGTTATTAGGGAGGCTATGGCAGTTTGATAGACAGGTGAAACATGATGGGCTCACCAACAAATATTCATTTGTACATAATCGGAAGTTAGTTACTCTCTGTCCTTTGAAACCTAGTGAGGTTTATGAAGATCAAATGAGAATACTGAAAGAGAGAGAGAGCAAAAGAAAATGAGTGATAAAAATAAGTTGAGTGATATTATAGAGGAAAAAGAAAAGGGGGTAAAAAGATTGAGTGTTGAGAGAAAAATAGAGAGAAAAGAAAATTCTAATGAGGGACTTAGTGAGTTAAGAACGCTCTATTTGCAAGAACAAAGAAATCTTTAGAGACGCATGAAAAGGCCAAGCTCAATATTGAGCAATAGAAGAAACAGAGTACTAAACGAACTAATAAAAGGCATCGTCAAGATCTATTTAAACCGGAGATTGGGTTTGGGTGCGCATAAGTCACAAGCGGTTCCCAGCATAAAGGTGATCAAAGAGGCTTCCAAGAAGCGAGGGTCCATTTCAAGTCCTCGAGCACATCAATGATCACATTTATAGGTTGGAATTACCAGGTATGTATCCAACTAGTGCTATTTTTAATATTACTTATTTGAGTCAATTTAATGCAGGTGTCGATTTGAGGACAAATCTTTTTCAAGAGGAGGGGAATGATGAATATCACATTAGGAAAATTAGCCTACGGATAATCAAGGACAAGATAAGGAGTTGGGAACAAAGAATACGGGAATATTCGAAGTGTGGATTACAAAGATGGAAGTCAGGAGTGGAATCAAAGGCCGATAGCTTCAAGAATATTGAAGACTGCTAGCTTAAGTGGCCGGCTTTGAAAGAAGGTCGCCGGCCTACAGTGGCCGGCATTGAAAGACATGGAATGGCCGACTTGAAAGCCGTTGGCCTAAGTGGCCAGCTTACTCTATAAAGGCCAGCTCCATGTATAGATAATCCATTGGCTTAAAGTGCCAGCTTAGGTAGAAAATTATAGGTCGATTCTTGTCTAATTTAGGACACCAGCGTATGTTGTTTTCCTTAGTCACAAGTAGGATTTTTGTGGCGTTTTGTATACATTTGTTGTGAGACTATAAATAGTCGTCACACATTTATTTGTAAACATCTTTGAACATTTTTAAAACCATCAGTTGAGAGAGATTTCTTTTAGTTCTTTGAAGAACTATTGAACTTATCGAATTCTTTAATCCGTGGCGTTCATCCTTTAATTTATCAATCGATCCTTCCATAGTCGATTATGGCGTTATCGCGTATACCAAGGTTCTTGTCTTGGTTATAGACAAGGGTCGTAGTGTCCATCGTTCATGATAGATCCTAGGTTATGAGATTAACAAATCGATTGTCGGGTTTGTCACAGGTTGGCAAGGTTCGCGTCACATCAAAATATGGATACTCTAAAAACTCTATGCACAAATGAAACATAGTAATTTAAGGGAGGAAAAAAAAGGAGAGAGAGAAAAAAGCAAAAAAAAGATAAACGAAGAAATATACATACATATAATATATATATATATATAGAAACACCTAAATCAATTACAAAGTATAAAAGTTTATCTTTAATATTTGAAAAAAAAATTATAAATGCACTTTCTAAACTATTAGTCACATGCAATTATAACTAACAATTTGTCACACAATCATTTGCTCAAACACAACACAGGTGACATGATACAATTATAAATGAATTTGTAGTAAATAGAACTTAACATAATTAATTATCTAGTCAAATCCATTTGATTTCATTTATAAATATGTTGGATTTAAGTTCAACACCTAAACTCGTTTACAAACCTATTTAATAAACAACCCTCATAAGCATCTTTAGTATAACCTACAAACCTCTTTAAAATTGGAATATCTAATATTTATAATTTAATTTTATACTCTAATATATACTTACTCTACTCTTCTCTCTAATGTCCAACATGTCACACAACCCACCAATATGTTTAAGTGATATGTAAAGATATGAAAGGAGAATATAAAAGGATAGCATACATAACATAAAGTCTCATCATACATATAGCAAGAGGCCACAAGTGGCCAAGTTCATCATAAAAAAAAAAAATAGATAACATAATAAGGCTAAAGGCTATGTCCAAATACACATAATGGAAAAGACCAATATAATTAAAAAAAATCACTTCATTAAAAGGCGGAGGAGGAGGTAGAGAATAGTAACTCTGGAATTGATCAAAGAACGCTTATTGCTGAGAAAAATGCCTATTGTTGATTAGAGAAGGCAGTTCGATGATCATAGAAGGCTTGTTGTTACTCTATTAGAGATGTTTGCTTAGTATCCATGGCATCTAACTGAAAGTAGACATGATCACACAAGGACGAAATCTTTGAGGAATAGGAAGGGAAGATCGATGGGACATGCTACTGATCATCATAAGTATCTTGACCATAATCCCTCTATTCATTGCCATTAAGGCCACTTAGTTCACCATCACCATACCAGCACCACCCACCATCATCATCATCAGATTCACCACCACCACTAGTAGCCTATTCTTGAGAACCACTAAGAGCAGGAAGTGGATCTTTCCTAATGTATCGTCCTCTATTGTCACGCTTCTAGACACCCTTTATGATAGAAGAGCCACACGAGAAATTTCCTTGTTGAGTGTTTCAAAAACAATGTCTTTCCTCTTAAAAAGTGAGGAGATGAACTATCTACATTAGAGTAAACCATAATTAGGGCCATTTGTGACTTTCTTAAAATTATTAAATGTTAAGTCTCGAAAGTTTATCCTCACATCACTACAAATCTTTCCCATAATCGACAAATCATCATGAGTCATAGTATTATGCCTACATACATGTGGCAAAAAATTATGGTAGAGATATAGGTGAAGAATCCTATGTTTAAGTGATAAGCAAATGGTTTGTAAAACTTAATAGGATGAATGTTTTTGGTCAGAAAACCTTTTCTATCAATATATTGTCAATTTCATCACATATATCTCTAGGGGTATTTTAATTCTTTGACCATAAACATATGTATACAAGTATATATGAATTTCATTATGAGATTCCACACTTAAACACATATTACCATTTGCATCAAGTTTATCTATTAAGTTACAATAAAACAACTTGATAGCATCCTCATTGATAGCTCAAAGTAGGTTTTAGAGCTCTAGCACTTTACTCTTAATAACGCCTCTCATAGAAGTAACACTAAACTTATCTAGCATATCACAATGGGAATTTCCATCAACATCTATGAGTGAGTTTTTAAAGAGTTAGTGCTTGTTGGCATGATTGGCGAAGGAAACTGATGATCATTGAACTCTATATTTGGCCTTATACCTTGTCCTTCGGTGCTTACTCTCCTAAAATGACCTCCCATTATCCTTACCATTATGTAAAGAAGTGATTTTTAGGTTGGAGAAATTAAGGTTTAGAGTGAGAAGATTTTGGGATTTTAGGTGATGTGTAGAGAAATTAGTGAAATTGATTATGAAAATGAGTGTAGGATGGAAGAATAAGTGTTTTGGTAAGAATTTGAGTAATATGGGATGAGATAGAGTTAAATTTAGAATAGCGAGAAGGTGCTATGGATGTTATAGAGAGAAAAAGAAGTAAAAAAAAATGAGAGAGAAGGGAAAATAGACTAATATAGTCAATTTTTTGTAGATGGTTATCAGATGCTAGGCTACCATCTAGATGCTAAACATGCTAGCAACTAAATGCCATGCCCAAATGCATCCTATGCATTTTTTGGCATGCTACCATTTGAACACTAAGCATAATAGTGGTCAAATGGTAGCTACAAAAATAGCTCAAACACATCCTTTATCATACCAAAACAAATCTTATATTACCATTAATCAAGTTTGACTTCACAAAACATGTTTTAAACATTGATAAGTACATATTAGAATGAAAAAAAAAAACTCATCAAACCACAAAGATTTCAAGAAATTACCATCCAAGTTCTAAAGTAGCTCAAGTTGGTCCATTTTAAGCATTATAAGGGTCTAAATGACCAAAACTTGTACCAAACCATTACTAAGCAAAACTAACATTTTAGATAAATTTCATTAGTATAAAGAGACTCAGAGGAAGCAAGAATTAGTTGTAGGATTCAATTTTCAACAAAACACCACTTAAGTGCCTTAAAACACTAATATGCAAACATTAGGGGTCTAGTGAGTCAAATTTGCATAAAATCAAAATTGAGTCAAGCTAATTACTCAAACAACTTTTAATGACTTATTTAAGTGTGCAGGAACACAAATTGGACACAGAAACCAATACGTCACAAAATTGTGCACATGAGAACCTAAGCTAGTGTAAGGGAGGCAAAAGCATTTCAAGGCATCAAAATAGTCATTCAAACAAGTTTCAACAACATATTTAAGCATCCATAGACACACCATTTGCACAACGTTCAAGAATTCTTGTGTAAGCACATGGGAACCTAAAGTTGCATAAATGAGCTAGGAAGCAAGCATAGGAGATCAAAGTATGACAAAATATCAATTAAAGCATAAAAGATATTCAACCAAGTTTCTTTCACCTAATATCGTGTTATAAGTCGATGTTTTCATTGAAAAACTTGAGTTTTGCAAAACTCACTATCTTGATTCATTGTTCTCAACATTTATCTTGCATGATCATTCACAATTCTCTTCTTAAGATGCAAAACTGATCCTTACTCAAAGGTTTTTGTCAAAATATCGATAATTTGATTAATTGTATCAACAAACTCTAAGCATATACCGTTATTTTGAACATAATTATGTATAAAGTGATGCCTTATCTCTATATACTTAATCCTTTAGTGTATTGGATTTTTAGTTAAATTGATTGTACTTATGTTATCACGTTGAATTGGAACTTTTCAAAGTTTAAACCATAATCATGTAATGTTTATTTCATCCATTGCATTTCAGTACAATAAGTACTAGTAGCCACATATTTGGCTTTGGTAATTAATAATGTTATTGAAGTTTTATCTCTTTGAATGCCTAGACAATAGTTGGTTGCCAAGAAAGTGACATGTGTTGCTTGCACTTTTTCAATTGACTTTACAACTGGCAAAGTCGGCATTGAAGTATCCTACTAGATCAAAAAAAGTAAACTTAATATATCACAAGCTAATTTCAATAGTGCCCACTAGATACTCAAAAATACATTTTACTACACTCAAGTAAGATTCTTTAGGGTAAGATTGAAATCGTGCATATAAACATATGGCAAGCATGATATCACGTCTAGAAGTAGTTAGATAAAACAAACTTCCTATCATGCCTCTACAACTTTTCACATATAGTTTTATCACATTCATCTTTATCTAGTTTAAGTTTAATGCTCATAGGGGTAGGCATAACTTTACAACTATCCATTTAAAACCTCTCTTGTATACTTAGTTTAATTAATAAAGGTTCCTTGATCAATTTTCTTAACTTGGAGACCTAAGAAATAATTAACTTCTCCTATCATACTCATTTTAAATTCTTTTTGCATGTATTCTACAAACTCATCAATTAATCTCATGTTAGTAGAACCAAATGCAATGTCATTTACATAGATCTAAACAATTAATGTATTTGACTTGTTATTTTTGATAAACAATGTTGTATTAAGTTTTCTTTAGGAAAAATCATTACTTATCAAGAAGCTATTTATCCTTTTATACTAATATAGGTCTTATCTTCTATCCTAGACCTATAGGTAAATAAATCTATCGATACTATAGCATAGCAAATATTAATATTGAATGTCGATCCCATTAGAACTACAAGTATTAATAATTACCTTTTTCCAATCATCTAATAAACAAAATCAAATGATTAAAATTTATTAAAGTAAACAAGAAAATAATAAGAATATCACTAATAAAAATACATACCTGGATATTAAATCTTCTAGAACTACTAATGCAATCAATTAATTATCATTCAATTCTATTATTGTATCCTTGGATCATAGAAGTTTCTAAATTAAACTAACAACTCTTTTAAGTCTATTAGTTCCTAACTCTAGGTTGATTAGTTGGAAGTTCTTTCTAATTAAAACCCCTAGAATCACATTATTTTTTATTTGTGAATTCCTCTATTAGTTTGATCATAATTCGAAAAATTTACGTTGTTCTATCTTTAAGATTCCATGCAATTCCTTCCAATTATACTTGGTCTATTCAAATACAAGACCTCTCAATCCCCATAAAAGAAATCAAATATCAAATTAACACACTGGTAATATTAATCTGAATAAACAACTAAAACATATAATTGAATCAAAAGAATAACAATAACTTCATTGAATAAAATCATCAATTATAAACTCATTTTAGGATTTATCATACATGAGTACTAAAAAGAATATTAAGCTAACATGACATTGAATAGGAAAGTGGCATTTGCATAAGACATGGCTTCAATAAGATAGTGTAAATGCTTATGTATCTTTCAACAAAAAAACTTCACAAATATTTGAAGTCTATCTTTAACATGGTCCTTGACACGAGCATGCACTTGCCTTTATACTTGGGTATAGTTGCTTAGCACGATCATGTATCTAGTCCTTTAACTTGCTCCTTGCATCGCTCTTAACATGGGCGTGTTGGTGATCGTGTCACTCATTCTAACTTTTGCAACTTGTTCATTTTGACCCCAATTCACATAAAACTTGCATGAATTTGTTACTTTTTATCTAAAGTTGCTTTTAAGGACCTACAATCAAAATATAAGTAAATTAAGTGTAATATTTAATCAAACATGCTTATAAAATAAATCAAAACCAAATAGTAATTAAATAATTAAGTATTTTCAACACTTATCACATGCTAAGCTCTTAGAGCTTGTTTAAGTCCATAGAGTGCTTTGTTAATTTTAAAACCATGATCGAGGAGTTCATTATTTTTAAAACCTAATGGTCACTCAATATAAACTTATTATTTAATGAAAACATTCAAGAATACACTTTTGATATCCATTTGAAAAACTTTTGAAGTCTTTAAAGATCGCATATGCTAAAAGCATTCTTATGACTTCTAACCTAGCAACTAGGGTAAAGGTCTCAGCAAAATCAATTCTTTTTTCTTTATTAAAACATTTAGCAACCAAGCATGCTTTATCCCTAATTACTATTTCGGTTTTCCATCCAACTTATTTCTATAAACCCATTTAGTTCCAACAACTGGTCTTGTGCTAAGTCTAGGTACTAGATCTCAAGCTTCATTCCTTGTGAATCAATGAAGCCCTTCTTACATAGCTTATATCTAAAACTCATCTTTTAAGGCTTCATCAACATTTTTTAGCTCAATGGGATAAGAACACTAGATTATTCGTCTTTTTAAGAGAAGCTCTAGTTAGCATCCTATTAGATGGCTCTCTAATGATTAGATCCTTAAGGCGATTCTTAACAAAATACCATTCTCTATGGAGGTTTAGATTATTGGATTGATTTAAATTATCATCTTCCTTAGAACCTTCTTTGTTAAAAACATTATATTGATCATTATTAAGGTTAAACCTATCTAATTGAGAACATATACCACCAATATTATCATTTACATCTTTATATGGAAAAGCATCATTAAACATAATATGAATAAGTTCTTCTACTACTAAGAATTTCTTATTATATACTTTGTAAGCTTTACTAGAAAGAAAGTAGCTAAGAAAAATAACTTCATCAGACTTAGAATCGAATTTCTCAATTTGCTTCTTCCCATTATTCAAGATATAGCATTCTTGTTTCAAATGGGTGAAAATATGATATGTTAGGTCTTTTACCTTTCTAAAGTTCATAAGAGGTTTTCTCTAAAATTGACCATATGAAAGCATAGTTTGAAATATAACAAGCAATACTAATGGCTTTGGCCTAAATGTATTTTAGTAAATTATTTTCATAAAACATAGTTCTAGCCATTTCAATTAAAATCCTATTTTTCCTTTAGTGACTCCATTTTGTTGTGGATTTCTAAGTATCAAAAAGGCATATTTAATACCATTTTATTCAAAAAAAAATTTCAAAGTTTTCAGACTCTCCCCACGATCACTTTTAACGATGGCAATTGTAACTTTTTTTCATTTTGGACCTTCTTGCAATATCTAAAGAATACATTATTAGTTTTGTCCTTGTTTATAAGAAAGAAGGTTCTTGTGTATCTAGTGAAATTATCAACAATGATCAAAGTATACTTTTTTTTACCAAACTATGAATTTGGTTTAGTTCAAACAGTCCATATATAATCATGGTTGTTAAAATTACGAGTTAACTCATACGTTTCTATGAGTTTATGAGTTTGTGAGCATACTCATGTCAACTCACATACAAAATTGGTTAAAAGGTAAAATCATAGTAAAATTGCGATTTTACTAGTGGAATCGTTAAAATCGTGAGTTACATTGCATTTCAACCAATTCTAGTTAAACTAAAAGTCTAGAGCCATTTCAATCCAAGTCTAAGACTACAATGGGCCACCAAGTTTAAAATAAGCCTAAACCAAATTGTGGTCATGTGTTCATTTCATTTGAGCATCTTCTACATTCTACCTGAAGCTTCTAGGCTAGCTGTAACTCTGTTTGTTCTTCATCTTCATTTCATTCCTGTCTTTAGTGATGTACTTCACAAATTGGATGGCAAACACATTAAGCACAAGGTGTGAACAACCAACTCCCTCAACAAAATGGAGTGTCAAATTACTTGAAAATGGAAGTCTAATTCACGAGTTTGAACACTAAATGGAAATAAGAACAAATAAGTGTATAAAATTCAATGGAACCACACATAAATCAACTAGAATTCAATCTTAATTTGAAATGATCAAATCTGAAAATATATAACCCTAATTCACGTGATAAGAGCAAGTAACCAACAAATTGTACCTAGATATTACTCACTAAACACAATTTCGTAAAATAACAAGAGTTAGATTGATATGACTCACAATCCACTTTAGTTTATTCTCGCTACACAATTTCACAAAGAAATTGATAAGGGATCTATTGCAATTGAAGGAAACCCTTCACACAACAAGTGTATAATTTTCTCAAAAACGTCAAAAGCTTCTTCAAAAACCCTAGTTAGCAAGTATTTATACTTGCTCCAATTAGGGTAAAAATAACACAAAAATTATAAAGATGCCACTAAGTGGCCGGTTTTTTCCAAAACACAAATTACAAATACAAAATAAAATGGCCGGTTCTTCACTTCAATTGAACATATTGTTGGACCGATTCTTCTTTGGTTTATGTAAGTCTATGAATAACCCATAAATTGAGCTTTAGCGAATTTATCCATCGTCTTGTAAAAATCGACAAGTGTACCTACTGGAATGCACAACAAATATGTAATAGAAAAAAAGTTATTAAACAAATGTTCTTTGGGTAGGATTGTTCAAAGAAGACCTCATCGCCAAATTTTGTAACCCTTTGGCTCTTGCCTTGGTGATAGGTCCTGTAGAATTTTGATTCCTATCATTTAGCCTTCGTAACTCCATTCATTTCTTAGTTCTTTCACAAGTCACAGCAACAATCTCGACTCAATCGTGTCGAGTTTTGTTACATCTCTAATTCTCCGTTCACTTCATAGTCATAGCAAAACTGATCTTCATAGTGATAAAGTTTTAGTAAATTGTTGTTTGCCTTCGCAGTTCGCATTCGTTTCAACCTTTCACGTAATCAAGTTTTATCACTTTCAAGGTTGTTATTTCCTATTGTTATGGATATTCTCTATTTGACTTATCTTGATTTATGATTCCATTTCTCGATTTCTTTTTACATATGGAGGTTTCTTCATTTAGTTACTAAATGATGCACTGAACTTAATTTGTTAAAGATTTTTTCCAAACGAACAATGGAATAATATGTTATAGTTAGTGCATAGAGACCCTATGAAGTAATAGATACTTTAAGGTGTTGTCTTGATTGAAAGATTTGTGTCCACAGCATATAATTTAAGTATTGGTTTTCAAAATATATAGGTCATAAGAATAACCTTTGGTAGTCAAATGCACCTTGTAAGGTCAAAGTCCATTACCTAAAATGGGTTATCGAATATCCTCTAAAGAAAACCCAGGTATGGCTACTGTTAATATTCCCATCGATCCATTTGGCCCAAGTCTTGAGGGCTCTCTTATATACCTCCCAAACCTTTAAGTCTCTGGTGCACATAGTAGCCTTCTTGATAGTAATCTTCTCTATAAAAACAAAGATATAACAGTAAGAAACCTTAGTCTTTCAAAAGCATTTTCCAAATGGCATGCAAGCATGATGCTTCCCTATCTAAGATTGTTCAAGTGACTCTTCCTACACTGAATTTCTGTTAACGATGTTGATACCTTCCCTCCCCCCTTACATTTTCCTTGGATACAATGGCTAACTTTAACAATGCAATAAATTGCATGAGGAAGGAAATTCTTACCCTTTAGAAGTTTTTGCATGTGTCTACCAATGACTAGTATTAAACACTATGACCTTAGCATCATGATACATTGGTGCTATATGATCTATTAAATCTAGTCTCAATGTCTCAAAGGATGCAAACTAGCGACTCCCACATGTTGTGATTGAGTGAATCCACCACAAAAACCAGTCTCTTTCCCTGTAGTCTCTCCAAAAAATCAATTGCACTCACTTTGAGAGTAGTTGAGTAGCCACATTAATATACACAAAAAGTTGAAGCAAGTTGAAGTGCCTTTTTGGTCATAAGTCTTGATAGCTAGTAAAACCACCTTAAGAGAGATATTGTGTAAACACTAGAGGAGTTCCATTTAAATCCCATAAAGCTATTACCTTACCTCTCAAAATGCCAAAGAATTTTTCTTATGGAGCTTCTCCCTTATGAAGATCAACTCTTTCTTATTTTATACTGTTGATTTATACGTTTTTTGTTGGTTAAGAAAAGTTATTTAACAAAAGAAGGGTAGGGTTGCTAGTGTATTGTGATGTGCTAACTTCTTTTTAGGGTTGTTTCTTCCTTTGTTTTAATGGTTTGATGTTGGATATCTATTTATAATTGGTTTTATCTAGATAGTTAAGAAAGTATAATTGGTTTCATACTTTGTATTTACTTTTTATTTCTGCCACTTCCTATTTGGCATTAGGTTGCCTTAGTGAGTTGAAGGGCGCACTGATGATGATGTTCACTTCAACTCACTGGAAATCATGTAAGTATTCGACCACAAGTAATGGAAAGTGGATTCAATAAGTGGTTTTAGATAGTAGGTTTTGGAAGAATGTTATTATTTGCCTTAAAGCTGCATTTCCCCTTATTAAAGTACTCAGATTAGTGGATGGACTATTTAGTATTGAAGCTGCAAAGTTAGTAAGAGAAAAAAAAAGCTCCAACTAAATAGTAGGATTCATATAGAGATGAATGTCGAGAACTACAAAAGTTTGCTATTCGTGTTTTAAGTTTAACTTGTAGTTCTTCGGATTGTGAGCATAATTGGAGTGCATTTAAAATTATACGATAGAAATAGTTCTTTTATTTGATTTTATATGTTATTAGGATTATAAATCTTATAACGTTATATATAACATTTTTCATTTTCAGGTCCATATCAAAAAGAGGAATAAACTGTATCAACAAAGATGAATAATTTGGTATTTGTAATGCATAACTTGAAATTATGAAATAGGAAAGAAAGATGCATTGCTGATACGTCTACTTTCACTGTTAAAGATCTCTCATTTGATGATGTGTAATACATTATATATATATGCAATTGTGCCAATACGAATAAAAGACGGGGGTAATTTTGTCTTTTTCAACATGACTATATATGTGTGAAAATGACTTAGGCTTCTCCTTTCTTTTCCTCACATTTTCACAATAACCGTTTAGAGACACAAAAATAGAGAATGGGAGAGAGAGCCTCTTCAAGAAAACTTAAAGCAATCCAAGGAGGTAGTGCAATAAAGCAAAAAGTTACGGTTTTAATCATTTCAATACATATTTTATTAAGAGGAGACTCACCCACAAAATCCATTTGGTTGTTCATAGAAATCAAACTCAAGGACGGATTGACTAAGCACAAGAGTGATTGGATTGGGAGTTTCAAGTGGAATTCGGATCAGGTAAGAGATTATAATGTATATGTTTGGATCTACTGAAGCTTAGAAGTAGGAAATGAGGAGATTGGATGAATTAAGGGTAGAAAAACAAACCGAGGGATATACGACCATCCAACACGATCGTGTTGCTCTTATGTTAATTTACCTAGGTATATTGAGAGATACACAGTCCCCAACATGGTCGTGTTTTGACCGTTTTGAATTACAAAGTGTTCTGAGAGATATACAACCATTCAATACGGTCGTGTTACCCCCATGTTAAAATGAGAAAAACGTGGCCTCCCAATACGGTCGTGTTTTGACCGTGTTAAGTCCAAAAGTCATACCAAGAGATATATGACCTCTCAACACGGTCATGTTTCAACCGTGATGAATTAAGAGAAACACGACCTCTCAATACAATTGTGTTCTAATCGTGTTGAAGCCAAATCTCACTGAGAGATACACAACCCCTAACACGGTCGTGTACTAGCCCGTGTTGAGCAACACGACCTCCAACATGGGCGTGTTAAGTAATGAACATTATTATTATATATCAAATTATCTTCTTAATTAACCAAGTTCCACATAACCAAAACAAATTAGTAAAACCTTAGATGGCTTAATAGAATAAGAGGAATTAGGAGAGTTATATTATGTTAGATTAATATTAAGATTAATGTGTTGATTATACAGATATCGACGTAGCTTAAGTTTGGGACAAGAAGTGTGTAAGGCTAGGATTCCAAGTACATGCTTACTTTGTTTGTTGTATGTGATTGTTAGGAAGCTATATAATGAGTTGTATGTGAAATAATAAAATGCTAAGACATAATGTGAATCATGTAGTATCAAGAAGTAATGTAATGTTATATGAATGGAATGTGATATGTTGCTTGTGCTTGGCTCGACTTAGGGGCTTGTAGTGGCAGATCCCTAGGGGGAACTTGAATGATCAGTATGCCATGTTGTCCTTAATGAAATCGTGTATCGAAATGATCTGGGGTAGATTAGGGTTAGATGGGGCCCGTAGTAGCAGTTCTCATTAAAGTTAGACGGGGCCCACAGAGGCAGTTTTCACTAGAACAAATGTTGTGAGTACCGAGGTCATGAGTACCTTTATGTGTGATAATTCATTACATGGATGAGATGGAAAGAGAACACTATTACCATGTGGAGGAAAAGTGACAAGAATTATGAATTATTGTAAATTGATGTTTTATTATTAAATTGAAATTATGGAGATAGATTATAACTTGAGACTTTGTGGTCATTAAATAATGAAATTGGGAATGACTTGTCTATGAGTCGTTCATTTGATTATAGTTATAGTAATATGATGGATAATATATATGAGCAGGTTTTGAAGTATATTGAAGTTTATAGCCTTAGCATATTGCTAAGTAGTAGTGATACGTGGCGAGCCGTGGTACTCTAGGTTTTGGGGCGCTACATGATGAATGGATAGTTGAAGAAGAAAATGTATTTAACTCATCAAATGAGAATGAGGGTATGTTGCATATCCATCTAACTACAAAGGGTGAAGAAAAAGATGAGGAGGAGGAGGAGGAAATTGGTGCCTATATGAATTTAGAGAGTCTTGGAAGTAAGTCCCTAGTCCTAGATGACTTCGACATTCATGATATTGATGATGTTGAAGTTGAAATGCAAAGGGAAACTTCAAAAGATTTGGAATTAGAGGATATGGAAATCATTGGTAGCAATACACCTCATGATGATGTTGACATTGATGAAGAAGATGATGTAGATATAGATGCGAGAGACGGTGAAAATTGTGATGATTTGTTTTAGTTGTTGTTTTAAATTATGATTTATGAATTCGTAACTTTTATTAGGGCTTATGGTTGATTATTTTTGTGTTGATTATTTATATTGTATAACTTATATTTGATTATCTATATTATGACTTTCATTGCGATTAATGACCAAAATATAAGTTGAATTTCCTTATTTCTATTATTCATTATATTTTTTAATAACTACTGTAAGTAAATTTACACTATTTGTAAGTTATTTTACAAAAGATGTAAAAACTTACGTTTCTACATTCTGATTCTACAGGCACCCTGATGATTCTACGTAAAATCACGATTTTGGCAACCTTGATCATCATTATCATTATCACTTAAACTTATTGTTGATGCTTTAAAAGCAATTGTCTTCTTCTTAGACTTTTTCACTTGTCTCTTTATCATCTCATCATTCTTAAGAGGCATAAGGAGTTACTCTTTTATAGTGATGAGAGATCATGAGCTTCCTTAATGGCAATTCTTTTCGACTCTCAATCCTTTGGTAAAAATATAAGAATTTTAGAGTTGATTTCAACATTTATAAAGGTCTTACTAAGAATACCTAAAGGATTGATAATATTGATATATCTATTATGCATTTCATCACTTATTTCATTAGATTCCATCTTAAAGTTTCTAAATTGTCCACAAAGCAAACTCATTTTTCGTATCTCTAACATGGGAAGTTCCTTTATATGCACATTGTAATTCATAATATATTTCTTTAGCATTTTTACATGTATAAGTTTTATTAAAATAATTTTTATTTATGGTGCAATGTAAGATATGTAAAGCAATATCATTCAACTCAACCTTTTTTCAATCATCATCATCATAATCTTTTTCTTGCTTATTCTCTTGTAATATACTATTCAAATATATATAAACGCATATTCATAATTATTAAATAATAATATAATATAATATATAACTAAGGTCAATTAAACAAATAAGATTAATGGACTAGGGCAATTTGATCTTTTCCTAGCTAGACTATAAAAGCTTGCTTAACTTAAGGTTCTCTTTTTTCCTCATTTGCAACTATAACCAGAAACCTAAGAGAGACTTTAGAGACCTTACAAGGAGTACAAGCGATCTAAAGGAGAACCACAAGGCTAATCCAACAGGTAAGGATTCTAATCATTAAAAATGGGTTTTATTTTGATGATAGACATATGCATATGAATTAATTGTGGTATGTTAATAGAGATCAAAATGAAGAACACGCTGAAACAAGTATAGGATCAAATGAATTGAAGGATTTCGACTACAATTTGAATCGAGTAAGTATACAAGACTCTAATTTACATTAGGATTGGTAAATACAATAATCAATTAGACTTAAAATCATAGAAATTAGGTTTAGGAACAAATTTGGAGAAAAGGGAATAAGGGATCATGATGAACAAAGTGTACATGGTCAGATATACGCCTGTGTATCTACCCATGTAAAAACACGAGAGTGCACAATAAGGTACACGAATGGAGGACACGACCATACTTAAGCATATCAAAATTATAAAATCTACAAAAAGGTATACGACTAGATACATGACTATGTACTTATGTTCACTGAATTAACATTTTACACGAGAAAGATACATGGCCATTAGTAGGACTATGCTTTAGCTTGTGTTCCTCTACATGGCCTCTCACACGACCATGTTGTCCATGAACACTTCTTAATCAATTCTATTTTATTATACTTCAATCCTCAATTATACGCTAAGTAAAACTAAGTATCGAGGAAGGGAATTATATAATTAGAATATACCTAATCCATTAGTAAACCTAGATTACTTGTAGAATATAACTAAGTGTAGTTCTTTATAATTGAACATGCTTACTTCCTTTCTTTAGAGACATAAATGACTATAGTAGGAACATCTTTTCAAGTATGTGTTTACCTTGTTTTTTTGGTTATGTTTGCTAAGTAGTTGTTTAATAATTGTAATTGGTTAATGATTTTAAATATTTAATAAACTTAATTGAATGTTAGAGTTTAATATGTATGTTGCTTGTGCTTACCTTAGCCTAGGAGCCCATAGTGGCAGATCCCTTATGGGCACCTCGATAATTAGTATGCTACGTTATCCCTAGTGGAGTCACGTATCAAAATGATCTGAAATAAATTAAAGCTAAACGGGGCCTGCAATGGCACTTCCCATTAGGATTATATATATATATATTATGTATAATATTGGATTATGAATTCCCCTTTGTTATATGTTGATTAATGAGATAAATAACTTGACGAACTGATGTACAGTATACTATTGTTGCATTTATGCATGTGATGTTGTAACCGTGTAGCATGTGTATGTTGGTGCAGTATTCACATACTGAGTTTAGGCTCATCTTTCTTTACTTTTTTAGTTACATGAGGGAACGATGAACACATTGACTACAATGAAAATGAGGATTTAGTGGGACATTAAATGGATGAATATGGAAAATAACATTATTATTATTACGTAGATGAAGAGTGATGGGAAATTAAAGAAGAATTGTGATTAGAATTTTAAGTTGTTAAATTGAGAATATATAGATAATACAAGATTCTTAAATTATGTTAGGTATTATATGAGGTTGGATGCTTAACTTAAATTTTAATTTGAGATTATCTATAATGTTTTATTTAATGATGACTGGAATAACTTACTCGAGAGTCATTCATTTCTATTATTGAAGTAATATTAGTATAAATGTAATGTGAAGATGAACATATTTCAAGTTGTATGGAGATTTAGAGTCTTGGTATGTCATTATGTAATAGTAACACGTGAAGAATTGTGATGTCTTAGGTTTTGGAGTATTATATTTCTATTTTAATTTATCCTTTTTCTATAATATTTTAAAGTTATCTGTTTTGAGATTTTATAAATATTTTGATCTATTTTGTAAATAGGAGCAAAAATCTCAAAGATGCCAATAAGAAGGGCATTTTGAATAATTTCTTCCATTTCTTAAGCTAAGCCAACAAATTATAACAAATTAATTCGTATTTAAATTTTATTCTTTCCTTTCACAAGCTTTCCAAATTTAATATGGCATCAAACCATAGCAAAATATATAAACGAGTTTACCTTATATTTCAAACTTTTTTTAAAACTCAATTAAGTATTCGATGTTTTAAATGGATAATTTAAGTTTTTTTTTATATCTATATATAAAAAAATCAAATCCTCTCTCTCTCTCTCTCTCTATATATATATATATTGTATTTCAGAATTCTTAACCAAACTTGAGCAATGAAAAATGGAATCCCTTGGCTTGACTTGACGGCGTTAACTTACTATTGGAGACGTGGAAGCAGGAGGGATGCTGGTGTAGGTTTTTCGAAAAGGTGAGGCGATGCAGGAGTACACGTGTGGTGTAAATGCCAGAAGTGACATAATGAAGGCATCGTATTGATCTTAGGTATGACACGTGGACTATTACTTTACTTCTTAGCCCTGCATTAATTAATATATATATATATATATATATACTTTTTCAAAATTGAATTAACCTTTAAATTTATTATTAATTATAGAAATTTAATAACGATAAATAATAAAGATTTAATATTTACAATTAAATAATAAAATTAACAATCGGACCGACCTATTCCGTTTGAGTGGTTGTAGTTAGCCTCACGATGAAATGAAGATGATGGGCTGTGCTTGCATACGGTATATGTCATTCAATGTCGTAGTCATTGCCTTCGCCACTAAGCATATATAAATATAGACGAAACCTTTGATTTCTTAAGGAGTAGACCAGTTCATTTTTTAAAAATTAGACATACATATAACATTTTTAAAAAAATACACTTCATTTATAAATTAGGGTTATTCTCATCACTCACAAAATTGGTTTTATGAATAGTGTAAAAATACTATATAGATATAAAATATGATTGAATCATGATAATATATATATCTAACTTTTTTTTTTGTTTATATTATTATATGTTTCGATTCATCTTACTAAATCAAATGTACAACCATTAATTTTACAATTCATATACTCTTGACTCTTGAGACATTATGTTCAGTTTCATGTAGGATTTTTTTTTTTTTTTAATATTTAGCTGTTAGATTATTTTCAAGTAAAGAACAAAATTTCCCTTAGCATTGGTAGTTTTTGCCATTTTAAATAAAATAATTGGATATATTTTATATGAAAAAAATTATAGGTAAGAGATCAATAGTTGAAGTTAAGTTTAAATAAGAATTGAATTTTCAAGTGATTAAAATAGATAATTAATATTATATTAAGTAATTAAAATATAAAATCAAACTTTTAAGTGGTTAAAATAAATTATCAATATTACATTAAGTAATTTAAACATATGCATATTATTATTCTATAAATATGTTAAGTTGTTTAAACAAAGCATCTATAGCTATCCATAATAGCATTATAATGAAATCCTTTATTTAAATTACTTAGCATAACATTGATTATTTACTTTAACCAACCGAATATTTGATACTCTATTTAAATTTAATTCAAAACATTGATCCACTTATTTGTAATTTTTTCAATTTTATGCATATAGAATATGTGTTTTTTATATCCAATATTGTACACCCATTTCTTTTTTTCTTTTTTTCTTTTTAAACGTAGTTTACCCATTACAAAAAGAGTTTCTTCTGCAATTTTTTTAATGAAATAATAAGATCCCCCCCCACCCCCTGTTCTTTTTTTCTTTCTGCCAAAACGAATAAGCACTTATATTAGTTTAGGTGCATACGTATTGCGGATGTAAAATTATTAAAATATATCTCTTTTTTTTTTTAAAAAAAATTACAATCAATAAATCCAAAAACGATAACTTGCTTGGAGTGCCTTGCTTGATAGCAACTGCATGTATAAGGGAAGATTCAAATAAAATTTTCCTTTCCATACGTACCGTAAGAAAAAAAAAAAGATTAAAAAAGTACTAATAAATAAAAATTTAATCGTATTAAATACTATAAAATAACAAATAACTGAGATGAAATTACTATAATAAAGATAAATTTTTTATTTAATCAATAACATAATACAAAAACTTAGATTGACTGAAATTAAATAATTAATTTTCTTAGTAATATCGGAACATCACGTAAAAATAAATTTACTCGTCGGAAAATAATACAATTGCTAATTTAACTATAAAGTAAAATTGTATAATAACACTATATTGATGAAGAGAAGTGAACGTGATGGCGTGAATGGACCAGATTCTTCTTGGATAGGGGGTCCACAGGAAATATTCAGTATCATCTCTAGATTTTATCAGCTCCGGATTCTTCCATTGACTATATAGAATCTGGACCGTCCAAATTAGCTGATGATGGGCCCCCTCAAGAGATCAGCTTGGTTATTTTTCATCACCACCTTGCGCTTACGGACTTTTCAATCTTTTCGTGATTTTGATAGGATTGACTCGGTATTTAATTTTGTTCGTAAATTTATATATTAATAATAATAATTTAATATATATAACTGAATGGATAATATCAAAAAAAGATTTTTACACTTATAAGGAAGGTATTTATTTCTTGATTCATAAGAAAAATAAGATGTTCATTTATGAATTTCAGGGTTTCTTTTTTCTTTCTTTCTTTTTTTCCTCTTGAAATGTAAAATCATTTTTCTATATGTTTCTCTATATGTTTGTTAGCTTAAGTACAATTTAATAGCATAAATTCTATTTATTTTTTATGTGCATAATTTTGTTTTAGTGTAAATTTACTTTTAAAAAATTAAAGAAACTATATAGTTTATTCATCTCAACTATTTATTCATAAATTGCTTTTTTTCTCTGTTTTTTTTTTTAATGTTTAGTTCTACAAATTAGTTGTTTTTATTTATTTATTTAGGAGCATTTCAATAATAATGCTCGGGCAACCATGACGGCTTCGGATCAAAAAGCTTGCGATTATTGATGGCTTGCGTGCATGTATTGGCACAAACAAGGCAATAGCCCCATGCACAAGTAATTGTAAAACGACCGGCTTGATTAGAAAGGAGGAAATCAATGAGCGGCAATAAATAAAATGGTCCAATCATTTTCTTCTACAGTTTACAATAAATAGTCCAATTTGGAATCTGAGCTATTTGGCTGGGTTCATTCATATGAATGATGGAGTTTGTTCTCTTCGATGTTCACAGGAAACTGAAAGTGTGGAAGGAAAAAAAGAAAAAGAAAAAGTACCAAGATTTTAGATTTCGATTCCTTTTGGTTTAGAAAACTAAAGGATATTCTATATCATTGTACCGATTTCGTTTAAACAAATAATAATAATAATAATATAACCAAACAAAAATCTGGCTTGACCCTTAATTAGAAAGGGTTAGATAATGAACAAAGTTAACTCCTAAAAGCCCAGCTAACCTGAAATGGTCTATTTTCCTACTTCAACTAAGAAATAATGCCAAAACATGCTTTTGAAGTTGGGAGAGTCAACCTAACTTTACTTTTTTTCAGATCGGCTAATAAAGAGAGCTTCAAGGGAATTGGATATGTTTCATTGATATCCGATGACATGTTGATGATGACATCAATTCAGTAGTATGATTATCGCTTTATTTATTTGTTTATTTATTATTTAACAATCTAGTTATCGTGTTTTTATCTGCTGTTAACTTAAGGTGTTCCACACTGATGTTGTTCCATAGCACAATTTATTACTGTATGTTCCGTAGCATTTGTCTTGTTGAACTTCAATTAAGAAAATGTGAAAGCATTTATTTTCTCAAAAGAGGAAAATAAATTTTTCTCAGGTAAAACCCTGCCTCGTGGTATCTACTCAGTTTTATGATTAGAGAAAACTACTAGAAATGCAAAGACAGTTCGATGCAGAACAGTTTAAGAGCTAAACTGCACTTTACGGTTTGGTTTGACTGGCTATGACAACCATGTTACAAGGCATTGACTTAGACACTTTCTTGGGAACAAAAAAAAAAAAAACAGACACTCGCCACCACATCAGAAAAGTAGTACCCGTTGAGTTAGCAATGTAAGAAGTTTGCAGCTCTAAGATTGGCCTTGTCTGTCCGAATCGACATGTAACTTTTTTCTCAGTATAATTAGAATTGTCGTGCAAGGACAACCAACTGAAATAAATCTCTTTTAAACCATCGCATGCTATGTGGTAGGGCATACCCAACAAACAGATCCATCTGTCAATTACAAAAGGCAAAACCCAACGCAAAAAGTCATCACAGTTCACATCACATGCTATGTAAAATACACTCAATTGGGAAAGATAGCCGGTTAAGTGTTGGGTCAAATTAAGCAGAAAAGCACGTGAATGAACAAAATGAGCAATGTAGCAGGCCATATAAAGTGCTGCAACCCAACAGCAAACGACAAGGGAAAAGAAGCTTATTTTCCTTTAGAAGTATCCAAGATCAATCTAACTCTGCCAGAAAAAAATTAAACTAAACTAAAATAAAATAAACATACAAATGGAGCACAACACCGCAAATGGCATTTCCCATCAAACGAATCCCCCAGGTCTATCCAATAACATCAGGAGATTACCTACTTATGAATAACAAATTATGCCGCCTAATAGCAAAAACTTTCATCCCAACAGGATCAATATGTACCAAAGCTGGAAGAAGCTGGGGGAAGAATGAAGGGGGTTCTCACCCTTCAATAACATCAGTAAAGGGTAAACACTAGGTTTCTATCTTCTCTTTTGGTCGGACACTCTGGCTCCCATGATTTTACAGACAGGCTCATCCTTTGATTGGAGAAGCTTCAAAGCTGGATGTACCTTGAGATCCCCCATGACCAACTTTTGACCAACATCCAACTCACTCAAATCTACATCAATATATGGAGGAACTATATCTGCTGGGCAAAGGAACTTTATAGTTCTCTTGATAGTATTTAAAGATGATCCTGGAGAGTCATTATGAAAGAAAAGTTAAATAATTGAGATAAATAGACAAAAACCATGAGCAAAATGTGTTCAAATGAGAACAAGCAAAAGCATTGTATACTATTAGATTGTAAAAAAGAGCATCTAAAAGAAAAAATATTACCTTTTTCCCCAAGCATAAATAAAGATCCAGAGAGAGAACTAATATCATTTGGTCACCCTTAATGCATGTCCTTTAGGGATTCCCAAAGCCAAGAACTCCATGAAGGAACTTGGGATAATTGCCAACCCTTGATGGACTGGTCCTTCAAGGACTGGCTCTTTCAATCTTTCTTTCTTTTCTTTTCTTTTCTTTTTTTCATATTCTATATTTTCCTGTTTAAAAGCAGCACATACAGCCCTATACATGCAGCCCTAAATATTACTCCCAACTGCAAATGTGTTAGCAAACAGCCTGCCACTGCTTCCCTTAAGGTGTACACGCACCAGAATAGGAAGAGTTGACTGCATCCAAGTTGTGTCCTAGCAGATAGTGTCCTAGAATAGGGTGTAACGCGTATGTGTTATGTGTATGTGTCGTGCTGTGTGTATGTGTATGTGTATGTGTCGTGCTCTGTGAGCGTGTGTGTCTGTATCTGTCAGTTATGGTCATGTAATGTGGTATTCTGTTAGTGTATGTGAGAGTGTGGGAGTGAGGGAATATGGATAATAATAGTGAGAGAGAAATAGGAGGGTGGTTAGTACCCACCCTGGAAACCTGCATGTACTTAACAAGAAGAAGGATAATGAGAAAAGGAGCCTATTTTCAATCCAAAAAAACATGTTCTCGAGATCTAGGGTTCTCTCTAACGAGTCCTCACATTTTGCAAACATAGGGAAGCAAGGACGAGAGTCTCGCTCCAAAATAATTGAATCAAATTTCATAGTTAGCAAACCCATTACAAGATCCTCTAAAAGATCCAATAACAAAATGCATTGCTTTGCAATGCCTGGTTTTTTTGTTCAATATCATTTATTAATTTTCTCTTTTCTTTATATATATGGATAATTCAGTATAAATTGCAGCACATTTACACATGCAATCCTGTTAATAGACATAAACTTTTATTATTATTTTATATGTTTTTTTAACCATTGTTATTACTACCATTAGAATGATTTTTAAAAACTAATTTAAACAATGATAAAAATAATTACATAATGGGGCCTCCAACATCAAAAAGAATCAAGGAACTTCCTCCAAAAACCATAGGACAACATGGAAAGACCCTTGAGGGGCAAATTTTGTGGAGTATTGATGTAGCACTTTAAGAAACTCAATGGGTCCTAAAAAATAAAGATGACCCTGTTCCCGACAGCAAAACTAAATCTCATTTATCAGCTGGGATTATCCCCTGTTATGTGGAGCTAATCTCCCAGCACTAATAACTTACATACAATAAAAGGTCTCAGAAATCTCCCATTGTGCAACATGCATTTCAAAGTTTCTTAAACTCTGATACAATGAAGGTTACAGACTCAGATATCTTCAAACACTGGACAGTCCCAAACAACAGAATTGGATTGTCAGCAAACTCTGGAACATGTTTTTCTTACTCAGCAGCATATAGGAAGTTCGAATGGAAATAGACTGAGGGATTATGACCTGTAACTACATTTTGCAAGTTCATTGGTTTCTATTGTTTCTAAGCTCATGTCAAGAAGTTCTATGTCTTACCTCTAAGGATCCCCTGAAATTTCTTCCTTTCATCTATATTTTCTTGTTTTATTACAAGAAATAGGTATCATAGGACCTCCAGGGCCAGGTGGTGTGCACTTGTTGAGCAAATGAGAGGGTTGAATATAGATTCTTTTTCCAGAAGCAGAATTCCAAAAAATCAGACTCATCTAAAAGTACAACCAACCCCAAAATGAAAAATCTGGCCTAAGTGTTCACACTTGAGATAAAAACTGCTTTTAAATTAAAACTGGCATCAGAATATCACATAAAAGTCTTCATGCGCTGTTCCAAAGTCAATATTAATCCCCTTCATTAGAAGAGAAAACTTCTGCCTTCTGCATATAATGAGATCCAACGAAAAATAGAGCATCACTTCTTGAGGCAAGATAGCAGCAGCTTCTCATATAGCTTTCCCAACAAATTAATGAGAAGAAAGTGACTTCATGAGGTAATTAACATCCTATACATGGAATCCTATGTCTATTGCCCGATATGCTGAACCTCCTACATATATACAAAAAAAAAAAAAAAAAGAAGCTAAAATATGGTGCCTAAAAACATAGATCTCGAAATCACTCATTCTGATTGAGCTAGAAGTCATATACCAAGAGATACTCTTAATGAAATGATTATGAAAAATCTCAAAACAAGACAAAATGTTCCAACAATTATATGATATAATAAAATAAGAGATAAACTGATAAAAACAACGTTGCTTAAATTTACCCAAGAAACAATATACAGAAGCTTGACAAAAAAGAGGTTGTCAATGATGACAAATATCAAAATCAATTTTTAAAGCCCCCAAAATAAAGGGAACTTACCTTTCCGTAATCCAGGAGATACATCCTCTCCTCTATATACAAGAGGAACATCAACTTTCAACAGTGCATTTGATGGGGCTCGCATGAAGGTCACGTTTAATGGTGCATCTGTCCCAGCATGTAGATGAATCTGCCACAAGTAAATCAAATACTTCAGACATTGACTTGGAACTCGCAAATTTTTAGTTATCCAATATGAAGCAGATAACAGATCAAGCACAGTTCACGATATTCTACAATAGATCCATATTTGGCCAGTTCTGTCTATGAACATTTAAAGGATCCACCACAAAAAAGCAGGATAGCCAAACGAACATCCATTTGTTTCAAGAGCTTCGTATTAAATGAAAATGCAACGTCTTTTTGCCCCCTAAAATTTGAAAGGAAAAGCAACAGATTGTAGTCCTCCATCTGTATTTCACCTCTTTTCTCCTAGCTCCAAAATCTGAACAAAACCACGTACTGATTTTTGTAATAATTTTTTCCTCAAAGGTAAATGAGACACAAATTTATATTGTCATTACATCTTTCAATCCTTGATTAATTAATTACTAATGACACTGTATATCAGTGTAGGTTTGTAATGTTCTAGTCCTTTGCTTCAAACACTTCTCAGTAATCGAGCAAGGCGTAAATGTCCTGGACTACAATTTCAAACAAAACCTTCCAAATATACTTACAAAATGCAATAAAGTCTACTTAGATCAGAGTAAAGAGTATTTTTAATCCAGTAGCATAATCATTGTATCACAGATTAGCAACTGAAAAAGGAATGCAATACCTAAACAAACAAACCACACAATCTCCAATTTTAAAATAGTTAGTGGCTTTACAGCCTTGAAATTTAGACTTGGATATGAAATAGGATGCACAAAATCCCATTCCATTGTCTGACAAAAGATTTAAATTTGAAACCAAACTGTAGATTTTGATCCATGAAACCTAATTCCCCATGAATCTTTCATAATGAAGCCAATATAAGATTATTGAGACAAGTGTTACTAAACCAGTGAAGTAAGAAATTAAAATTTTGGATTAGAGCTCCCTAGCAATTCTAGAAATGATTTTAATGCAATTTCATGTAGCAACAGAAATTACTCTCCATGTGGTCCTCTTATGAGCCTTGCAACTCGAAGTAAAGATCCAAAATTCAAATCTTCTACCAAAGAAGTTAGCATCGGAATGGGCTTCTCCATCTTTTTAATTCCTTTTCAAACTAGAAAAATATTTATTCAGATTTTCCCTATATTTTGTGGGATAAATCAGTAAAGTTCATTGATATAAGCGATAAAGAATGTACCAAACCATCGTTTTGACAGGTGGTTTACAGGTACTCCATTCTACACAGATTTTCCCTATTTGCTATCATATTTCCAGTTCTTTTCAGTCTTTTAACTTAAGGAACTCAGTTTTCATAGTAAAACCAGTTGACAGTAATTTCAATCAAATCCAACAAGACATTCACTCAACATATCGAAAAGAATCAACTTTGATACCACAATCAGCGTTTGAGTTCATAGTCAATTCAAAATCAGCCTCACTTAATTCATCTTTAATCTCTACAGTCACAAAGACAAGAAGCTCAAATAACTAAAAAAAAAAAAAACGGCATGAACCTCACGGCATTTTTCAATTAATAAAATTCAAAAGTAACATTAGAAACTCTACACAACCAAAGGACACACTTGTTCTGCATTTTTTTGGGGATAATTTCTGCTTTCTTTTTTTGGATAATTATAAACATTAAATTATGGTAAATGCTAAACATGTTAAACTATATATTGAGACACAGTTAGCGCACCCTGAATTACAAACAAATCAATTTGCCACCAAATGCAAAGTGAATTCCACTAGACCGCAATTCCAAATTGAAAACAAAGAAAAAAAATTCAATCAAACAAGAACAAACGAAAAACATACCGATCGTGGCAAAACCCTAACTTTTTCAATGATCTCTCCATCCTCAAAGCCCGACCTAACTTCTAAATCAAACAACCTGGAAAGAAAAAATGACCTCCCTAATTGATTGACCAACTTCCTAATCTGATTCGTCTTAACGGAAATCAACCGTTTATTTCCTCCATGCTGACCATCTTCTTGTTCGAAAACGATACTCGGTACGCGGCCCTGTTTACGCTCTTTAACGGAAGTACTTGTGCCGGAACTAGACCGAGGGATCGCGAGGATTGTTTCGGCGTATTTGGGGTCCGGTTTGGGGAGGCCTTCGAGGCATGTGAAAGAAGGCGGTTCTGGTTCTGGGGATGGACATACGGCGGTGAGTAAAGCTGCGGAGGATTGGGAACAAGGACGGAAGTGGAAGTGCAGTGGCTTGGAAAGGAGAGAGCGGGAGATCCACATAGTGTGTGTGTGAGAGAGAGAGGGAGAGGGAGAGGGAGAGAGGGTTAAGAGAGGTTTATGGAGAAAGAGAGAGTGTGGAGAGAGAAGGGTTTTTGGAGTGAGGGCTTTGGGCTTAGTGATTCATTGTTTTATTTTCTCTCCAAATTATTTAAGTGACGAGGAAGAGGACGGGAAGGAGAATTTGGATGGGCCTCTTACAAAAATTTGGGCTCAAAGATACACCTTTACTTCCTCCAATCCTTTTTGTTTTTGTTTTTTTGTTTTTTAATACATCCTTGTTAATAGTGATTTTGGGCTTGAACTCCCATACTTAGGTTGCCCTAAAACATTTTGAGCTGCTATAAGTAACTTAGGCCTTACGATCAAGTTAGCTTGGCTGATTAGAATAGCAAGACTCGATAAACTTTGAGTAAGAATAGCTAGAAACAGTTCAGGTTTATAACTATTCACAATTTTACTATCTTGAAATGTCGAGCCATTCAATAGGACATGTACCACTACCTCTAGTCTTAATTACTCATCCACTCCCTTTACAAATACTAGGATTAGCACTTAGGTAAGGAAATTCGAAATCTATGATTCCTAAGCTTACTTCAAACTATCTAATTTCTCTCACCAACAAGTTCTAATTTGAGCATTGGAGTGGCCATGTTGGAAATAATCCCAGCACTCCCATCACTCAACCTTTTTTACTTGTTTCAAGTCACAATCACCTAGTCAAAGATCCATAAACAACACTCCTTAAATTTAAAATTTACCTTTTACTCCCCCTAAAGTTTTCGAGACTGTCTACCACTCTATTAAAAAAAAAATCTATAAATAAAAATCATTTAAAGATTTTAGCGATTGATGAAAATATAGTGGTATATTTAAAAAATAAAATAAAAGGAAATGTGTGATAGGTTATTGCAGTTGGCTGATTACATATGATGAGCGTACCGGTTGATTTTGGAGAGATTTAAGATGATGACATGTGTATAGATGCGATAAAAAGAGGCATGGGAGAAGAAAGAAACAAACTCGATGTTTGATATGTGTGTGTGTGACAGTAGATTGGATTTTGTGTTCTTGAGTGTTCTTGATTTGTTATATTTGCATAATAGTTGATTTGATCTTTCATGGAGGCATTTCAACAAAGTTTCCGCATTGTTATCAAACCTTACAATAGGCAGAATGCTATATATGAATGAGAGAATTATCATCCTACTTGTAAACTTTGGAGTTTAATCTTGGCTATTAGATTACTCTAAGATGCATGGTTGAGATACGATATTGTTGACACTCATAGGATCACTCTTGGTGATCTAATGGTCCATATCATTCCTTATTTTCTTATATAGACCAAGGTAGGGGTGATAAATGGGCCAAACATGCAAGTATGAGTATGCACGAGCTTGGACTTAAGCGGCATAAGCATAGACACATGAGAAAAATGGAAGGCATGAGCATGCAAAGGTTCATTGAAGCCTAGGCACAAGCACATAGGCATGTAGGCCGGCATGTAGACATAATAATTATTTTAAATTAAAGTTAATAAATTATTTAAGTAGTTGTTTTTGTTGTATAACATATTTAAATTGATTATTTTTTGTGTGTAAATTAATGTTGATAAGTATTTGTTTTGTTGGATGGGACATTTAATTAATTTAATTGGAAAACATGCCACTATTTTAATGGAAAATATTAACTGTATTATTTAGGTATTGTTTCATTATTAAGATTTCATGGTATTAGATTGAACAAATTTTTTTGTCTTTTGTTTGGTTTGCACATTTGGCTTGGTTATTAGACAAAAGGGATTCTAGAGTATTGGACAAAATACTAAAATTTTATACCAAACAGTTAACTCATTGGACAAAAACAAACATATTTTGAAATCTAAAAAATAACCTTGTCTACACCCCATTAACCTTAGTTGTTGTCCTCTTTTGCTTCTCTCTACATCTAAGCAAGCTTCATTCTAAGCCCTAAGACATTAGCTCTAATCTAAGTAGCTCCACTCTAGATGAGTTCTTCTCTCTCTCTCTCTATGTGTGTGTGTACATATCTTGGTCTCTATACATTTGTTAGGGTTTTTATATTCTAATTTGTGATTATAAGTTTTTCAATCTATTTTTTGTTCAATTTTTTCATGATAGTGGTGATAGAAATTATGGGTTAGTGTTTGTTAATGTGATTATGAAGATAGATATCAGATTTAGTGTCATAACTCCTACTAGTTTTATTGAAGTTTATGTGTTTGAAAGGTAGAGTATGTGATGCAACTCAAATTGTTTGTTAAAATGTCTATAAATGATAGTAATTATTGTTTGGGTTGAGCATGATTGAATGTATTTTTTCCCCATATTTATAGATGGATTTTTGGTTTGAGTTCATGTTTGATGTGTTTCTTTTGGTGCAAAAAAGTGTCTAAAGGAGTTGAAGAACATTATTTCCAAGTATCCTGATTATGAATCTATGAGTCATTACTGATTTTATATACTTTTTTTCCTGAATTTTAGTGAAAGGATTATAGGATAATGTGGGTTTTTATTAAATTTTGGTTCAAGGGTAGTTGTAGTTCTTATGAATGGAAGTTGTTTGATAGCTTTTAGCTTCAAATGCTAGTTCTAAATTCCTAGCTATTTAGCTGTGTACAATGTTCTTATAAATGGAAGTTTCTTTCATGATTGTGATGAACTTTTATGTGCATTTAAATTTTATTAGCTAAGAGTAAGCTAAATGACACTTATATCTAATCCTTCATGGCTATGATAATGTTCTTCCCTTTTTATGTACTCTTGAGTCTCGACCACTGTCTAGTGTTAGAAGTGAGTATTTTGGTTTACCTACTTCAAGTTTTAACTAATCTTTAGTTACAATGTACAGTATAGAGCAATGAAAAAGTATGTTACTCTTGTAAAGAATTACCTTATCTTTTGTCTCTTTCCCTTTAGCTGAAGGTATGCCCCATTTCTCTATTTTTTTTCTTTTCAACATGGGGCAGATTATTGTAATGACCTTAATAAGAAGGATTTACATGGTATTTTTAAGGGACAACTTAGGATTTATCCTTTCGTAGTTATAGCTTAGGATTTATAATGATTTAACTATGTTGCGTTGATTAAAAAGTGGCCATGGATATGATAGCTACTCTTCAATTAATAACTTAACAAACATTTCTTTTTGGATGTATGGAGCATAATTAACTATGGCCCACAATACACCAAATGTAGGAAGCTATTTCTCTTATAAATATAATTTGCTAGCTACTATACTAAGTATTTTACTTAACAATTTGTCTTGCAGAATTAACAGATAGTAATAAAGAGAGATTTTTCTTCTTTCTTCCCCCCCCCCCCCTGGAATTTCTGGTTTGAAGTGCTTCCATCAACAGTCAATAGTTCTCTATCTTAGCCATCTCTTATTATTAAGTAGTACTTAAGTTTCATAATCATTTTTAAATTAACATGCGAACCAATGCTTGTTGCTTAAGATGTATGAGATAAAACTCAAAACCTTGTGAATTTTGGTTTTTCTTAACTTTGCCATAGTGTTTACACATATACTTATTTGTTTGTCCTTAGATGTGCATTGTAGATCATGGATCATTATGAGACTTTGATTTACCTTATTAGATGTAGAGTTTATATCAACATGCTTATAAGGGTAGTTGTTGGATTTTTTTTTTTTTTTTTTATATAAACTCTATTTTGACTAGGGAGGTAGAGAGGGAAGTATTGGATAAACAAGTAGTAGTTAGGTATGAAACGCGTAGAGAAGCGATTGATTCACTTATCAAGGGAAGTGATATGAATTATTTATGGGAATTAAGGATGTGTAGAAATAGTTTCACGCATCTTTGTGAGCTCCTTAGAGTATGAAGGGATTGCATCCTAATGGAAAGGCAACAGTTGATGAACAAATTGCCATTTTTCTTAACATTCTTACACATCATACACAAAAATGAGTATTTAAGTGAGATTTTATAGATTATGTGAGATTGTTAATAGAAAGTGCCATCAAGTGTTAGTTGCTATCTTAAGGTTAGAAGACATGCTGCTTGTAAAACCAAATCTACTACCTCAAGATTGCACTAATGAAAGGTGGAAGTGATTTAAGTTATTTGTTTATTTTTTATTTTTTTAAATTTCCTCAATAGGCATGATTACTAATTATACATTATCGACTTTTTTCTTTGTTTGTTTGGAAACATATTAGGGTTACTTAAGAGCATTAGATGGTACCTACATTGTAGTGACAACACTTGTTATAGATAGATTTAGGTATTGAATAAGGAAAAAGCATCTCGCAACAAATGTCTTGGGAGTATGTGTGAAGTCCTAAAAATTTCGAAAAGTTATATAAATAATTAAAGAAAATAAATAGAATAATAAATTATTCGAAACACAATTTTCAAATAATATTCAGTTAAATAACGAAATTAATTTAAATTATAGATCTAGGAATTTTAAATGGAAATTTAGAATGAATATTTATATTCGGGATAATCAAAATAGCTTAGATGCAAATTTTTGTAATAAAATGCTAAAAATATAAAATTTAAAGATATTTTTATACGTGAGCAAAATAATAAAATAGAGGTATTTAGAATATATATTCATAACTTAAAAAAAAAAATCAAATCGCGTTAGGCAGCAGCAGCAGGTCCAACCATCTCGTCTATCACATTGACCGAGTCAGCACTACCGACCAGCTTGTCCCATCCCTTTTCTTTTCTTTCTTTTCTTTTCTTTACTCTTTCCCTTCCGTCTGCCTTCTTCTTTTCCATCATTTTCTTTTTCTTTCTTCTTCTTCTTCTCCTGCCTTACTTTTCCCTCCCAGACCGCACTTCTCTTCTTCTTCCCTTTACTTTTTCTTTTCTTCTTCTTCTCCTTCCGGATGAACCGAGCAGCTCCTCTTTCCTTCCTTCTTCTTCCCCGTCGTTTGTACTCCTTGACGCGGTGTTGTTTCCCCCTTCGCCACTCTCTCCATTGTACTCTTTTCCCCCTTTGACTCCGACCATAGTAGCAACAGCAAGGACCGCAATAACAATGGCAATGACGACTCCGACCATGGCAGCAACCGTGGTGACCTCAAAAGTAGCAGTAACGACCTAGCAACCACAGCAATGATGGTAATGGCAGTGGCCACGACGACCCCGACCACAGCAGCGGAAATAGCAATGGTGGTCCCAACGATAGCAGCAATGACGACTCCAATAATTACAGTAACTATGAAGACAAGTGAGGGAAGAGGATGTGTGTATGTGGTGAAGGATAGCGTAGTGTGTGTGAGGATGTGTTGGTGTTTGTATGTGAGTGGGCATGAGGACGTGTGTGTATGAGAGAAGAGTCCAACGGCAGTGACAGCAACGGCACAACAAAGACGGTGACGGTAGCATCTAGTCGAAGGATAGAGGCGATGACAAACACGATGACAGCAACGACGACCACGATGGCGGCCTCGACGATAACAAAAATAACTACAAAAACGACTGTAGCAACAACTGCAACGACGACTGTGGCGATGATAGCAATAGTAACGGCAGTGATGACGACCACAGTGGACCACACCCACAATGACAGCGACGACGGATGACACTTAGGCGAAGTTCACCGACTGGAAATAGGGTGGATGGTTGTGTGTGTGTGCGTACGCGAAGGAGGAGGACCACAACAACAGTAGCAGTAGCAACCACGCTGGTGGCCACGGTGACAACCACAGCAACAACCTCCTTAGGTGATCGGGTCCCAAGCGTGCGTGTATCAACGGACTAGCAGGGAGGAAGGAATGAAGTGGAGTAAAATGTAAGAAGGAAATGTTGTCCCGCAAGATGACGTCCAACTAGGGTGAAGCCATGAGAGAAAGGGGGAAGAAAAGAAAAAGGGAAAAGGGGAAGGAAAGGGAAGAAAAGAAGGAGGAAAAGAATAAGAAAGTAAATGTAGGAGAATGTGAGGTTGATAGAGTTATTTTATACTAAATCTTTATAGTATGAATTGTGTTAATTTATTATTGATTTTATAGAAATCATAAGGAAATGGTACTTAATTTTATTATGGTGATAAATCAGGTTTAAGGGAGTCAAGAGTGCTAATTCAAGTGATTTAGAGAAGTCATCTACAATTTGGATCAAAGACAAGAATTTACACCGCCGGAGGAAAGTACATGGGCGTGTATTTGAAGTACACGGCCGTGTACTTGATTCAGAATCAATAGAAACATACATGGTTGAAGTACACGGCCGTGTATCTGGCTTGAAGAACCTACAGAAACATACACGGTTGAAGTACACGGCCGTGTATCTCAGTTAGTTGAGGCCATGTATATGGATAAGTTTGGCCGTTTCAAGAGATCTTTCGGTTTTCTTATATATACCTCTTCGTTTTCCAAAAGAGGGGGAGTTGAGAAGTGAAGAAACCGAATAGGCAGAGCAGGAGACACCTGAAACAAAGACTTTTCATATTTTCATTTTTTGATTTTCGTTTTGAGATGAACATGTGTGGCTAAACAGATTTTCTAGCCAAAGGATCATCAAAAGTTTAATTCTTCACGAATTGTGATATCTAATTGATTTATCTTTACTCTATTCTTTGTTTTGGATATTTATATATCTTTTAGATGTTTTGTTAATATCATCTTGTTTGATTGGTATGAATTAGAGCTCTTCTACTCAATTAGCAAGTTAATATATTGTCAACTAGTACGTCAGATTCGTAATTGTTTGATAGTTCTAGTTTCTGTGACACAATGACATGTTTGATTATAAATTAGATAGTCAAATTCATGTTATGGAGATATATGACCTTGTTTAAATAGGTTATCTTATAATCTACTGGCATGAATTGGTAATCTCTCTAGTTTTTTTTTTTTTATGCTATTGATAGATTAAATCCTAAGAGCTTGTTTAGGGTTGTTTAATCAATAAGAGAAGTAATCAAAGAGCTTGTTTTGATTATCAAGAAAGTAAGAAGAGATAGGTTATTAGAGCTTGTTAATAACCATAACCAATTTATCTTAGATAAAGAATAGAAAATATTTGCATCAATGATCAGTTCTATGAATTAAACTATAGTGATTCCTTTGGTTAGGCTTTTATCATTATTCAATTTTATTATCTACTTTCAGTATTATTTTAATTCACAAACAAAACACCCATTCTTCTTTTCCTCTCTATTCTCTTTTGATAAAAATATATTTAACCAATCCCTATGGATACGACCCTACTCACTGCTATATACAAATTATATAATTATCTAGGAGTAGGTTTTTATTTTGTTGGATTCGACACCCATCAAATTTTGGCGCCGTTGCCGGGGATTGGTGTCAAATTTATTTCTATTTTTGCATGACTCGTTCTTCTCATACAGGTGAACTCACTTATAATCCAGAGATTGAGAAGACTTTTAAGAGACTGCGAAGAGAAGCTAGGTTGTGTTAAAAAGAAACCGTATCATCTTCATCTCCTGGACTGAACTTGGCATTGGATTTGTCTGATTCATCCATTGATTTTGAAAAAGAAGAAGATATGGCAAATCCTGAAAGAACATTAAGAGAATTGGCTGCACCGGATGTGAATCAACAACCACTTTGTATTCAATATCCTGAATTGGCTATTGAATTTGAATTGAAATCTGGTTTGATTCATCTGCTACCCACCTTTCATGGTCTTGAGAATGAAGATCCTCACAAACATTTGAAAGAGTTTCATATAGTGTGTTCTAGTATGAGGCCGCAAGGAATATCCGATGATCAAATCAAGTTGCGTGCCTTTCCATTTTCTTTAAGTACTAGAGCTAAAGATTGGTTGTTTTATTTGCCTCCAGGTTCTATAACTACTTGGACAGATATGGTGAAGCTCTTCCTAGACAAATGTTTTCTTGCATCTAGAGCCGCTGGCATAAGAAGAGAGATTTGTGGTATCAAACAGAGGGATACCGAGACTCTTCATGAGTATTGGGAGAGGTTCAAGCAACTCTGTGCAAGCTGTCCACAACATGGGATATCTGAACAACTTCTCATTCAATACTTCTATGAAGGTCTGCTTCCAATGGAGAGGAAGATGATGGATGCTGCTAGTGGAGGCACCATAGTGAATAAAACCCCTGGTCAAGGGAATTGATTTCCATTATGGCTACTAATTCGCAACAATTTGGGTATAGACATGATTCTTCTTCAAGGAAGGTAAATGAGGTAAGTGTTTTTAACCTTGAACATCAAATTTCTAACCTAACCTCCCTTGTACAGCAGATAGCTCTTGGAAATACACAGTAGGTGAAGGCTTGTGGAATTTGTGTTGCCCCTAATCATCCTACCGACATGTGTCCTACATTGCAAGATGACAATCATGAGCATGCCAATGCTGTAGGAGGATTCCCAGGACAGCCACAAAGGAAATATGATCCCTACTCGAATACTTATAATCCTAGATAGAGGGATCATCCTAACTTCAGATATGGCAATAAACCACAAAATTTCCAACAATTCCAACCTAAGCCATCAAACCAAGTCCCACAAGCTCCTTCCACTTCAGGTATGTCTCTTGAGGAAATTGTTAAATCGCTTGCTGTTAATACAAAACAATTTCAGGATGAGACAAAGCAGAGCATTCAAAACTTGGAGAACCAGGTAAGCCAACTTGCTTCTTCTATAAATAGGTTAGAAACTCAAGGTAAGTTACCTTCTCAAACTATCACAAATCCAAAGCAAAGCGCTAATGCAATTACCTTGAGAAGTGGAACGGAATTGCAGGGATCAAATGAGAAAGGACACCGAACTAATCTTGAGGAAGAGACTGAGAAAGAGATTTCGACTCCGAACCAGTAGAACAACCAGACCAGAGGGTCTCTCGTTGAACCACCAAAGGTCATGGTGACAGCACCCCCTTTCCCTTCTAGATTAGCAAAATCCAAGAATGAAGCTGAAGAAAAAGAGATTCTTGAAGCTTTTCGCAAAGTTGAGGTAAATATTCCTTTGCTTGATGCAATAAAACAAGTACCTTGCTATGCTAAATTTCTCAAAGAATTGTGCACTAACAAAAGAAAGCTGAAAGGTAATGAAAAGATTAGTGTAGGTGAGAATGTTTCAGCTATTCTTCAGAAGAAGCTTCCTCCTAAATGTAAGGACCCATGTATGTTTACTATTCCTTGTAAAATAGGTAATCTTGGAATCGCTAGAGCTATGTGTGATCTAGGAGCTTCAATCAATGTCATGCCTTTGTCTGTTTATCAATGTTTGAATGTTGGTCCCTTAAAGGAAACAAGTGTTATTGTTCAACTTGCTGACAGGTCCAATGTGTATCCTGAGGGAGTTTTAGAAGATGTTTTAGTACAAGTTAATGGGTTGGTTTTCCCTGCAGATTTTTATGTGCTTGACATGGAGAATGATGATTCTCATAATTCATCAATGATATTATTAGGGAGACCATTTCTTAAGACATCTAGAACGAAAATTGATATACATGACGGTAACCTCACTATGGAATTTGATGGTGAAGTGATTAAATTTAACATTTATGATGCCATGAAATATCCTAGTGATATCTCTCCTATTTTTGTTGTGGATGTTATTGAACCATTAACATAGGCTACATTTGACTTGATAGACGATGATGAGTTGAAAATTGTACTTAATAGGAGTCTTACTATTAATGCATTAAAAACTCTTAAGGAGAAGCTTGTAATATCCTCTGATTTGCAGGACATGATTTATGAGCTGGAATCGTTAAAACCTATCAGGTATGGTGTGTCCTACATTAATTTACCTCCTTCTAACATAAGACTTCTTCCCTCTATTGTGCAGGCACCAAAGCTGGAATTAAAACCTTTACCCGAACATCTAAAGTACATTTTCTTAGGAGAAAATGAGACTCTTGCTGTGATAGTCTCTAACAAACTAAGTACTTTAGAAGAAGAAAAGTTGATTCGGGTGTTGAGAGAGTATAAAGAAGCCATTGGATGGTCCATAGCTGATATCAAAGGACTAAGCCCCTCCACATGCATGCACAAGATATTAATGGAAGATAATTACAAACCTTCAAGGGAAGTTCAGCGTTGTTTGAACCCGCCTATGATGGAAGTAGTTAAGAAAGAGATCTTGAAACTTCTTGATGCAGGTATGATCTATCCAATTTCCGATAGCAAATAGGTAAGTCCAATTCAAGTTGTTCCAAAGAAAACGGGCTTAATTGTGATTGAAAACTCTGATGGTGAGTTAGTTCCTACTCGTGTTCAGAATGGATAGAGGGTTTGTGTTGATTATAGAAAGTTGAATGCGTCAACTAGAAAAGATCACTTCCCTCTTCCTTTTCTTAATCAAATGCTTGAACGTTTGGCTGGCCATTCTCACTATTGTTGTCTTGATGGTTATTCAGGGTTTCATCAAATTCTAGTGGCGCTAGAGGATCAAGAGAAGACTACCTTCACATGTCCATTCGGTACTTTTGCATATCGAAGGATGCCTTTTGGGCTTTGCAATGCCCCAGCCACATTCCAAAGGTGTATGGTTAGTATATTTTCAGATTATGTGGAGAATATCATAGAAGTTTTCATGGATGACTTCACTGTCTATGGTAACTCTTTTGATTCATGCTTGACTAACCTTACAAAAGTGCTTCAAAGATGTATAGATAAGAATCTTGTGTTGAACTATGAAAAATGTCACTTTATGGTTGAACAGAGTCTAATTCTAGGTCATATTGTATCTTCTAGGGGACTTGAAGTCAATAAAGCTAAAATAGAATTGATTAAATCTCTACCTTACCTTGTAAGTGTACGGGAAATTTGCTCTTTTCTTGGGAGTGCAGGATTCTATCGACGCTTCATTAAGGATTTTTCCAAGATTACTCAGCCCCTATGTAGATTGCTGCAAAAAGAAGTGACATTTGAGTTCGATGAGGCCTGCAAGCATGCTTTTGACACATTGAGGGATAAGTTAACTTCTGCTCCAATCATTCAACCACCTGACTGGAACCTTCCCTTTGAAATTATGTGTGATGTGAGCAATTATGCAGTTGGAGCTGTTCTTGGCCAAAGAGTTGGAAGAGCTTCTCATGTCATTTATTACGCTTCTAGAACATTAGATAGTGCTCAATGCAACTATTCCACAACGGAAAAAGAACTCTTGGCTGTTGTTTTTGCTTTAGAAAAATTCAGATCATATTTACTTGTTACTAAGGTAATTGTTTACTCTGATCATGCAGCTCTCAAGTACCTGCTCGCGAAGAAGGAGGCGAAACCAAGACTTATTCGATGGATACTCTTATTACAAGAGTTTGATATGGAAATACGCGATAGGAAAGGCTCCGAAAACTTAGTTGCCGACCACCTCAGTAGAATACTTATCAGTGAAGGGTCAATACCACTACAAGATGATTTTCCAGATGAGCATCTCTTTTCTATTCAAAAGACAATTCCTTGGTATGCTGATATTGTCAACTATTTGGTTACTAAGACACTACCAAGTGATTTGTCTAGGGCTCAAAAAAATAAAATTAAAAGTGATGCTAAGTACTATGTATGGGATGATCCATATTTGTGGAAACATTGTGCTGATCAAATCATTAGAAGGTGTATTTCTCAAGACGATATTCCTTCTGTCTTGCAATTTTGTCACTCATATGCATGTGGTGGACATTTTGGCCATAAGAGGACAGTTCAAAAAGTGTTAGGGTGTGGTTTGTTTTGGCCTACATTGTTTCGTGATTCTTATATGTTTTGTAAGTCTTGTGAACGATGTCAAAAAGTTGGCAACTTAGGACATAGAGACCAAATGCCACTTACCCCTATTCTTGCTTGTGAAATATTTGATATAAGGGGTATTGACTTTATGGGTCCTTTTCCTCTTTCTTTCGGTAATGTTTACATCCTTCTTGCTGTGGATTATGTCTCAAAGTGGGTGGAAGCCAAAGCGACCCGAACTAATGATGCCAAAGTTGTTGTGGATTTTGTTAAATCTCATATTTTTGCTAGGTTCGAGACACCAAAGGCTCTTATCAGTGATCGTGGCACACACTTTTGTAATAGAGTAGTGGAAACTTTGCTTAAAAAGTACAAGGTCACTCATCGCACTTCCACCACATACCACCCTCAAACCAATGGATTGGCAGAAGTCTCAAATCGAGAAATCAAGTCTATTCTGGAAAAAACTGTCAATCTAAGTAGGAAGGATTGGAGCACAAGACTTGAAGATGCATTATGGGCCTACCGGACAGCTTACAAGACCCCTATAGGTATGTCTCCTTACTGTTTGATATTTGGCAAACCATGTCACTTCCCTGTGGAGTTGGAACATAGGGCGTACTGGGCTGTAAAACAATGTAACATGCAAATGGATGAGGTTGGTGAGCACAGAAAACTTCAATTACAAGAACTTGAGGAAATTCGAAGAGAAGCTTATGAGAGAACTAAAATCTACAAGGAAAAAACAAAGGATTTTCATGATCAAATGATTTCTCGAAAGAATTTTTCTGTAGGTCAAAAAGTATTACTTTATCATTCTCAATTGAAGTTGTTTTCTGGAAAACTACGATTATGGTGGGTTGGTCCTTTTGTTATCACTAACATATTTTCACATGGTGTAGTTGAGATCGCAAGTCTTGAAACTGGTAAGAACTTCAAAGTCAATGGTCATCGCTTGAAACCTTTTTATGAAGGATTTCAAGTATGTAATATTGAAGAAATCAGTTTAACTTACCCCAAGTATTGTGATTAATTACCAGGAACGTCTAGCCAAAGATGTTAAAAAAAGGCGCTTCATGGGAGGCAACCCATGTTTAAAAAAAAAAAAATCAATTTATTTTATCTTAGTTTTATTTTGATTTTTTTTTCTCTTTTGATTAGTTGCAGAAATGGTACATATCATCAGATGACACTCTCTAGTGCTTAAGGGGAGAACTCCAATCACTTTACACTTTATACCAGGGAAGTACCGGTATTCCTTTTCTCTTATTCTCTAATGTTCCTTATGTTTTTAATTCCTCTTTAATTGTGCTGAATTAGGAACAATGAGGACACTGTTTAAACTAAGTGTGGGGGAGAGGATAATAAATATAGAGGATAGAGAATTGACTCATACTTTGAATGTTTGTCCTTAAGCAATTTTAAGCCAAAATTTTCAAAATTTTCATGAAATCTGGAGATTGTACTAAATATTGTAATAAGCATCTACAAAATGTGAAATTGACTTGTTCAAGTGCTTTACTCACCTACTGCTGTGATTAGAATACTTGGTTAAAATTAAATAGTGAAATCTTTAAGAAACAAATTTACCTTGTATTTAGCTTTAGAATTGGAAGTTTAAGAGTAAGTCGAGTTCTTAAGTGAAAAATAAACAAGTTTACTTCTAGGTTATATTAGTTACTGTATACTCTTTGAAGTTGTTTTTGAAACAATGATAACACTTAGTGAAAGATGTTGAAGAAACTTTTTCCTTAGTAACCCTTTTAAAAAAAAAAAATGTGGAAAAAGAATTAAGCATAGCCATTACTCCAATGATTCAAGTAATCGAGTTAAGAGTATTCGAACTTGAATGTTAGAGTGAGGAAGAGTCTGTAGGGGTATCTCAAAACCCGGTCACTTGAGTGACGAGCTCGGGATGTTGCCGACTCAATGAAATCACTATAACGATAAGGGCGGAAAAGGCGAAAGTTCATGAAAAAGAAGCGGGCAAAAACCCGTCAAGTTAGATGCTTGATTAAATCAAAAGAATATGAATGTAAATATCATTGAATGAAGTAAGACTTATAATAAAAAGGGAGAAAATCTAGGGAAAGAGTAGATACCATATGCTTTTACTTTGTGTTGCAAAGATTATATACTTGCTAATATTCAATGAAGTTTAATTGGGTGTTTTTCCTTATTGGATTAAGTATTTACTTTTGAAATAAAAGTTCTTTTGCTAAACATGGGGATTAAAGTTTGTTTTGTTTAGATTAGCTATTAAATTTTGTCTATGGTAATTTAATCATAGGAAACCAGTTTGGTTGGAGCAGTAGACATTAAAATTACAAGTCATGAATTATAAAAGAATAGATGCTTGAAATGATGAAAAGAAATTTCGTAGAATCTATGACGGATTTCTCAATTGATTTGATTCAATTGCTTGAGGACAAGCAAGAGTTTAAGTGTGGGGGAATTTGATAGAGTCATTTTATACTCAATCTTTATAGTATGAATTGTGTTAATTTATTATTGATTTTATAGAAATCATAAGGAAATGGTACTTAATTTTATTATGGTGATAAATTAGGTTTAAGGGAGTCAAGAGTGCTAATTCAAGTGATTTAGAGAAGTCATCTACAATTTGGATCAAAGACAAGAATTTACACCGCCGGAGGAAAGTACATGGGCGTGTATTTGAAGTACACGGCCGTGTACTTGATTCAGAATCAACAGAAACATATACGGTTGAAGTACACGGCCGTGTATCTGTCTTGAAGAACCAACAAAAACATACATGGTTGAAGTACACGGCCGTGTATCTGGCTTGAAGAACCTACAGAAACATACACGGTTGAAGTACACGGCCGTGTATCTCAGTTAGTTGAGGCCGTGTATATGGATAAGTTTGGCCGTTTCAGGAGATCTTTCGGTTTTCTTATATATACCTCTTCGTTTTCCAAAAGAGGGGGAGTTGAGAAGTGAAGAAACTGAATAGGCAGAGCAGGAGACACCTGAAACAAAGACTTTTCATATTTTCACTTTTTGATTTTCGTTTTGAGATGAACATGTGTGGCTAAACAGATTTTCTAGCCAAAGGATCATCAAAAGTTTAATTCTTCACGAATTGTGAGATCTAATTGATTTATCTTTACTCCATTCTTTGTTTTGGATATTTATATATCTTCTGGATGTTTTGTTAATATCATCTTGTTTGATTGGTATGAATTAGAGCTCTTCTACTCAATTAGCAAGTTAATATATTGTCAACTAGTACGTCAGATCCGTAATTGTTTGATAGTTCTAGTTTCTGTGACACAATGACATGTTTGATTATAAATTAGATAGTCAAATTCATGTTATGGAGATATATGACCTTGTTTAAATAGGTTATCTTATAATCTACTGGCATGAATTGGTAATCTCTCTAGTTTTTTTTTATGCTATTGATAGATTAAATCCTAAGAGCTTGTTTAGGGTTGTTTAATCAATAAGAGAAGTAATCAAAGAGCTTGTTTTGATTATCAAGAAAGTAAGGAGAGATAGGTTATTAGAGCTTGTTAATAACCATAACCAATTTATCTTAGATAAAGAATAGAAAATATTTGCATCAATGATCAGTTCTATGAATTAAACTATAGTGATTCCTTTGGTTAGGCTTTTATCATTATTCAATTTTATTATCTGCTTTTAGTATTATTTTAATTCACAAACAAAACCCCCATTCTTCTTTTCCTCTCTATTCTCTTTTGATAGAAATATATTTAACCAATCCCTGTGGATACGACCCTACTCACTGCTATATACAAATTATATAACTGTCTAGGAGTAGGTTTTTATTTTGTTGGATTCGACACCCATCAGAGGTGTATATGGAGATGTGTGTGTATGTGTATGAAGAGGTGTAGGATGAATGAGATGTGTATGTGTGTGTGCGTAAATGAAGATGTGTATATGTATATGTGTAATTGAAGGTGTGTTAGGTATGTAAAGATGTGTATATGTGTGGGCGAAAGTGTGCGGGGTGTAAGGTTGTGTATGTAAGTGTATATGGTAGTGTGCGGAATGTAGAAGGATATATGTGTGCGTATGTGCGGTGATGCGTGATGTGTGTAAGGGTGTGTGGTGGTGTGTGGAATAGTATGTGGTGTAAGGATATGTATGTATGTGTAAGTATGGAAGTTGAGGATGATGTATGCGAGATATGTATGTATGAGTATGAGACGACGTGTGGAGTGTGAATATGTATGTATGGGTATGGAAGGGAAATGTGGTGTGTGCAAAGTATGTGGGTGTGTGTATTGATGGTGTAAGGTGTATATGGAGTATGTGAGTAAGTGTATGAGATGATGTATGGTGTGGGTATGTGAGTATGGATATGGGAAGTGTGTAATGTGTGTAGAGTATGTGGGCAAGTATGTATTGGTGGTGTGAAGTATATGTGGGGCATGTGTGTATGTGTATATGTATGCACTAGTGGTGTGTGTGCATGTGGACTTAAGGAGAAAAGAGGATAATAATGTGCAGTTGTCGGTGTGTGCAATTTGGTGTATGATATGGTTGTATGTATATATGTATAGGTGCGTATGTGTTGTGTGACGTGTGTATGTATATGGATAAGAATATGTTGGTGTGCATGTGATGTGTGGGAAAGGTTGGTGTATGTATGATGGAAGCGTGAGTGAGGATGAAAACCAGTAGAAAGTATGAGTAACCCGTAGGTGGAAATATCAACAAAGAAGAGAAGAAAGAAGATGATACAAAACCTTTAAGGACTGCTAAATATTGCGAGTTATCCTACAAGTAGTTTGTTAGAAGATATTAGAGAGAATTGGATAAATGTAAGGTTCAAAGATGCTCATGGACAAGAGAAGTGTCTATGATGGTGTAGATGGTGAAGGGAACGATTCAAGCAACATCCAAGATGATGGCCTGGGGAATATTTGGAATGAAATGGATTTCACAATGGAATGTTTAAAGGATGTTGAGAAAGATCATTCTTGGCTAAATACCCTAATGCAAGATCTTCAGTTGTCCTTTCTAAAGGTATCTTGCATATACGGAAGAAGGAATTCCAAATTTGGTAGGTCGAAGACATTCCATTGCTCGACTTCTACATAAGGAAAGCAGACAGTCGATCATAGCAACTTGGGGTGTTAGAAGCACATATTCATAGGAAGTTCAACATTCGAATCTTGTTCGCCTAAAGTTCCTTGAGGAGGAAACTTCACGCCTTATCATTAAACACAAGATGAGCAGAGTACATATATTGGGTGCTAGAAGACTACCAAAGTCAAGTGGAGATGCAACCTTCTATGGTTGGTTGAGGAAGCCAGGAGGACACTGATTTCAAGAGGAAAGCAAAAAGGGGTTGCCTACTGGAATCTCTTGACTTTGGCTAGGACTACGACAACCCTAAACAAGTGAGTGCGAAACTTAATGATATGCTACTATGTTGTGTTGTATTTTGAATGCTATGCATGTGAAATTGCTGTTTGTTGCGTTTGCTATTTGATATGATTGTTATTGAGTTAAGTTATGTAGTGGGGATTAACGAGTTAGGAAAGAAGTCATGAAGAACAGAGAGGGATGAATGGTCCGAGGGTATAGATGTTATTACCTTAATGATAGTACCTAGTGCCATATCGCTAATGCTATAACTACAAGCTTAACCCATGATTTAAAAATTGTTTTCTTCCAAAACAAACTAGAACATAGAAACTTAGCTTTCCCTTCTATAGCTACCCAGTAGGTATGCTTAGTTGGAATAGGGTGTATAGGTATTATTATGTATACGTGTCAGAGTTGGTTCCTGAATGTATATGCATATACTTCAACAAACTTATTTTCATATTATATCTATGAACTACACTTATGAAACCAATCATAAAAATCATAAGTGCAACCTTGGTTTTTACAATTCAATGACCATATCTTCTTACTCTCTTAAGTTTGTAAGGGAAAGTGTCTAGTAAATTGTCCTTGATTAAAGATGTGTCACGAACATATATATATTTATCTATATATATATATTATATACAAATGTCTTGAGGACATAAAAAAGAAAATACGAGATGACCTTATTGGCTCTTGGAAGTGAAAATGATAGAGCACTTGAGAAGTGAGATGGCATAGAGGTGCCAGAGATGATGATTGTAAATCAACCTTGAGTGGTTGGTTTGACATGTAAGATAAATGACATAGAGGTGTCAGATATGATGATTGTAAGTCAACCCGAGCGGTTTGACATTTAAAAGGAAATGGCACAGAGAGGTGCCGAGATAATTTAACTGTTTATAAGATTAGATAAGTCTACATTAGTGGGGTTTGGGTTCGGTGTTGGTTTGTGTGATAACAAATTCTTGATCCTTGCTTGATTGTAATGAGTGTGAAATGGAATGTTTGATGTTTACCTCCGTGGTATGATTGAGAATTGATTTTGATTATATATGTTGTTTGATCACTTTAATTAATCAATTAAAGTAGGAAGTGGACGAGATTAAAACTTGACATGCATTTCCATGAGACATGTGTATGAGATTGAAGGCCATCACTGCTACATGATGCGTCGGAAGTGATCAAGAGGATCATTGTTTCGCTAAGTGCAAACTAAGTGATTTGGGGATTGTCGCACCTTGACGGTTCCAAGTCTGGCCTGTCATTGAGGGTTTTGCTCCGTCTGGTGTAGAGAGGTCCGCGAGCTTTCACTGTTGAGTTAAGAAAATATCATAATTAACAAAGTGATAAGATAAATGAACTGGGTAATAACCTGGGCACTAATAGTGGCTTCGGAATCCCCAACCCAAGGTTAAGGAGGGCGTAAACCTTAGACTTCACGTTGGTTACCAGAAGACCACATGAGATGCTGCATTCATATGGTTGCTCATGCATAGCATATGTTTGATAACTTGATTTGTAATTTGCTTGTGTGTACGTGGCATTGAAAGTGTTTCCATCCCATTCACTGAGCTATAGTGTGCTCACCCCTTCACAGACTCTTTTGCAGGTAGCGATTACAAAAGCGCGAGATGGGATAAGATGTGAAGTGTTGAGAGTTTTGGAAGACCAAAACAACAAAGTAAGATTTGTAAAGGATAGATTTACTTAGATGAAATGTTAGGACCCTCATGTGAATAGAATTTGAAATTTAGAAACCTAGGGTTTATCCTATTTTACTAATTGGTAGGGGATACCGATTCTCTGCGATTATGGTTGACCATGGGGTACGGGATCCATAGTTGTATTTTATTATCCAATTATATGTACTATGATTAGTTGTAAATGCAATTATTTATTTAGAGTCTTATGATCTCTGACACGTAAGATGATCATTATGTAACGGGAGCACACGCGCCATGATGGTTTTAGTAGAGATTTCTAGGCCCCCTTTCGGGGCGTGACAGTATTTGATCGTAACCTAAGGTAGTCTACGTATTAGTAGAATGGGAAGGGTCTACATCATATTCTAAAGTATTGCGTAATGCAATTATCTAGTCAAATGGTTTGAGAGTTCCACTTGATATGCAACTTAAAAAAAAAGAAGAATCGTATTGCATTTTATTTTTAGAATAACAAAATTTCCTATAAATTTATGGGGTTGTATTTATTTATACGTTCATACTACCTACTAGATAGTAGATATACCAATGTGCTAGGCTTTCTTATGCCTTCTAGAGGTACACATTACCATATTCAAGAGTAGGATGCAAGTTTACACAAACTTCAAAATCATGAGGAATTATTTAATTATAGACATGCAATGGTAATAAATGTTATAGAGAGATTTTTTGGAATTTTGAAGAAATGATGGGGTATTATAAGGAGTCTATCCTTTTACCCCATCAAAATACAATGTCGAGTGATAGTAGTTGGCTATTTACTACATAACTTTAATCAAATGTACATGCCACTAAACCCCTTAGATTATGCTCTAATAGAAGGTGATAAAAATCCTATTGGAGAAGATGGGATTGATGCAATTGGAAGAAGCTAATGTAGATTGGACTCAAATGAGGGATAATTTAGCATAAGAAATATACAATGAATGGAGGGCAAGCCATAGAAACTAAAATATCACTTGATACTAGTTATTGTATTTTCTTTAGTATGTTTGTTGGAACACTATCACTATTGAGTTTTCATCAATCATGTATTGTTGAAATCCTTTAGTTATTGAAATCCTTTAATTATGTATGTTAGAACATTATGATTGTTGACTTTTCTTTTGTAATGTATACTAGAATGCTTTAACTATTGTTTATATATATGAAAATGGTTTTGATTATTTTCTTTTCACTTGTATTAATGCATTACAATATTGATAGGTTTATAGTCATAGGCTTAATGATAAAAAAATGTAGGCATATTGGGAGTGGGGTTGAAGAAGAAATGCTACTTGCAGTGTTAAAGGAGTTAGTTGTTAAAGGGTATAAAGAAGAAAATGGCATTTTTAGGAATGGAACTCATGAATAAATCTTAAAGAGATGAAAAAATGCATCCTAGAAATAAATATTAATATCAAAACAAATTGCTAACAAGATGAAGAGGTGGTCAATTAAGCTATTAGAAGTGGTTGATATGATAAATACTAGTGAATTTGGTTAGGATGATGCTAAGAAATGTGTTGTAATGGATAGCGATCAAGCTTTTGTCGTGTATATGAAGGTATAGTTAACACATTCTTTATTTTGAAGTATAATTCTCTCTCTCTTTTTTTTTTTTTTTAAATTCTCAATTGTTATAATAGTTACTTAAATTGATGTGTAGAAACATCCAAAAGTTGGTAATCATGCTAATAAAGGGTTTAAAGAGTTTGAAAGACTATAAGGTATTTTTGGAAAGGATAGAGCACATGGTAAAGGAGTTGAGACACCTGTAGATTTTGTGAAAGATATGCATGATGATGGTCAAGATACTTTTGAAGAAGAGATGAAATCAAAACGAGTACAACAATCCCCTGAAGCCTCTAGTTATGCCTCACATGGCCCATCTATGGGACCCACTCACAAGCATCGAATGGTAGAATATGCTGTTGAATTCATTTTAACATTTGAAAAGAGCATAAGTGATGTTAAGAGCAACTTTGCTTCACTTGTTAAGAAAATTGCGAGTCCTCCAAGAGATGATATAGTTGAAGAGTTAAAAACTTTAAGATTATTAGAAAATGAACAATTGGATGTTCTTATGCAAATGGCTATAAATCCACATATGAAAAGTTCTTTTGGAGACTCTAAGGAGATTAGAGGTTAGCATTTGTTAGGTGTTTTATTGGTTGATTTAAAAAATATTAGAAATATTTGGTTAATTGAGACTTGTTTGATTGGCATGCTATTAGTTTTTGTTGAACCTTTTTTATTTTGTGATGCTTATGATTGACTCTATTAAGAGCACCTATAATATGCTTATTTTGCCTATATTTCAATCTCGCTTTTATGTAATGTATTAATCATTCCTAAATGCATTATGTGATGATTTTTAGTATGTGCCAATCATATTGAAAGTCTATTAAGAACATTGAACTTTATTTTCATGGTAATGTTAGTTTCTTAATACTAGTTCTAACATTTTTTACTGTTATATTGAAAATATTGATTTAATTATTAATTAATATTGTAATGGTTAAATCTTAAGGTAGACTATTGTAATATGTAATTTTCATCAAAATATTATAACAGTGACTAAATTAACATTATAGTTGTTAAATAATAAGGCAAATTATTGTAATTTAAATATCTATTAATTTGTTATAAAATCAATATAATTAACATTGTGGTTATTAAATATAAGAAAATTATTATAATTTATAATATGAATAATTAATTTTTTTAATTATATAAAAAGTCTATGGATTTATATTTATTATTTTACACAATTTGTTTAATTATGTGAATTAAATAATTTTTTTAAATTATATTTTTTTAATAACATAAAAAATATAATTAAATAACCATGATATAATACAAATGGTATAATTGTCAAAATGTCATGTACAATGTAGTACTTTGTATATAACAAATAGTTGGTATTATAAAAAAATATTATTCAGTACTATACACATCAAACGTGATACAATAGATTTGTATTGTCCTATTTTTCTTATTTTGTACTACTCAATTTTGTTTATATTGTCTAATATTACAAACTAAGTACTACCTTAAATATTATGAATTTATTTTTTTGGTTGTTATATTATGGTGAAATTTCAATCTTAAATTAAGTTTTAGTGGAAATTATAAAGTTAGTTAAATAAATTTGCAATTTAGTTTTAGTGAAAAATTATTAATAAAATCTATGCCTCAATGTAATGGTTGAACAATTAAGTAGGTTATTCTGAATAGTTTGCATATTCACTTTGAATTGAAAATTTTAATGGGAGATTTGCATGCTAATTGTGTTTAAAAAAAGAGTAAAAGCGTGATTATATAGAATTGAAATTAAGAGGGAAAGATTTAATAAAGTTGATTTGATGATATTACATAAATTATATAGAAAAAGAAGCCTAAAACATGAATTAGTAATTATCATGCTCGTCTTTGTCCTTCTCCCATCCTCCCTCTTGTTCCTCAGTTTGATTATTGGGGTGATGATTTGGTGTGCTTCAATTCGATGTTGCTAGGAAACAAAAAATGTGGTTTACCCTGTATTTTGTTCTTAGTGTTAGCCTTGGAATTGTGCATACGGATTGAGACTCATAGGTTGGCCTGTTTAACTTGTTTAAAAAATGAGTTAGGATTGAATTTTTTAGTCTTCTTAAAAAATGGGCCATTTTGACCTAGCCCTTCTAACCTACGGGGTAGCCTGCGATAAGTCAGGTTGGAGCTAATGATATGCAAATTGTAAATTTGTAGTTTGTAGCCCTAAACTAAAAGTCTAAAACCAAAGTGCCTCTTTCTCCATTCTTTCTTTTCCTCTCCTATTATATCTGTCATTAGTCATTAGCAAAATAAAACCTTAGCATTACACCACATCACTGCCTCTGTCTTTAACTTAACTTCTCACTAGCCATTGCCTTCATCATTGACTCAACTTATCATCTCTTTTGTAGCTAACCACTAGTGAATGAAGGCCATAATCTTCTTTAACGGTGAGAAAGACCTACATCTTCTTCATGCTGTGTTCGTATCTATGATGCTAAGAATCTATTTATTTTTTGAAAACTACTATTTTCTTTTCTAATTGTTGAAATTGCATGCATTCAAGAGTAGGTGGCTATTTATTCACATTAGCAATGGCAACATTGCTTTCTGTAAGGATGAGTGTTCTTTGTTGATTTGGATAGTTGATCACTATACTTCTTTCTCTTTCATTTATCTATAAATATATGAGGTATCGGATAAGACATTGTTGTTGCTATATTAGGACTTGACACCCCATTTAAGAAATACTTCAACTTCCATTTTGATCAATATGTAATTCATATAATTAGGGTCTGTTTATCTAAACAGGTTTGTGAAATAGGAAATCATACAATTTCAAAAACAATGACTACAAGTTTTATGAGAAGAAGTAATTTGTTGGGATGAAATGTATAAAATTATCTCTAATTCTATTAGGTTTATGTAGAATATTGACAAATACATAAATTTTAATATGTTTGATTGTTATATTAGTGTCTATAGGGGTATGAAGCCTTGGTTTTATCCATATACCATATCAAGTTGGAAATAGTAAATATCGAGATAGATTCTTACTAGTGATTGATTTTTAGTTCAACCTCTAGTAAGGAATGAAATTTCATATTTGATAGAGAAAATGATATCAAGATGCTCTACTAGCCCTTTAGGTTTGGTTGAAATGAAAGATAGCATTGACATAATGATAGCAGTACTATGAGAAATTTTATGAGACTGTGGATTATCACTGATGCAATGCAAATTAAACCTAATATGGATGCTAATTGTTATCCCTTATCTATTGCCATTGTGAAAGTATATAGTTAACTTGAAAGATATTTTCTCGAAAAGAATCTAGCTCATTATAGCTTAGGCATACCATATTTTTTAAGTATTCTCTTGTACCAAGAAGTGACTTTACATAGTGTTTAATAAAGCTATGCATGTGGGATAACTATCCTTTTACTATACTCATGTGTACATATCGGAGCATCAAAGAGTAAAAGAAAATTTGCAAATTTATTTCACAGCAGTTATCGACTTATGGCAATTTATCCATATCACAAATGAAAAACCAATTATGTTGGATTTATAATCCTAATTTAACTTTCTTTTTATTTTATTTTTTTAGACTCGTGGACTTCTTATAAATATAATATAGCTTGGTGGTAGTAATACATCTTACTTGATTTATTATACGATGGACCTACAATAATTATCCCAGAATTGATCTATGTGTACCATAAACCAAAAAACATATACTATAAAACTTAATTGTAGTTGTAATTAGTAACTTTAGTGAAGGAATTGCAACAATAGGATGTGATTTGTCTTTTATTGTCACATCACATGTAAAGTAGCAAAATTATGATTATACTTTGTGAAGGTGTACATGTAATGATTTTTGTGTACTTAAAGGCTATAATCTTTTGAAATGAGTGTTGGATAATAGATATAATATGAAAATAACACTAGACATAAGGTAGTCTCAATCCAATATTAGAGAAACAACACATTGTTGTCCTCCATTCAATTCATTATGCATGATCATAGTTATCCACTTGTTGAATTTTAGTGACTTGTTATGGTGTTCCAATCACACTTTACATTGTTATGAAAGTGATGTTGGATTTTTATCTATATTTACTTAACATCCTATCTTACTTCTCTTTTGTGGTGCATTTACAAAATGGATTATACTTGCTCTAGGAACGATAATACTAATTAGCGTATTAATATTGATGATGAGTTGGTAGCTCATGGGGGCAATGCTTGTATGCTATTAAATTCTAATATAGGAACATCTCTCGAATCCTAAGAATCTAAAGGTAAGAGAGCTAGAGCAAACACTGTTGAAGTTTGGCAGGTATTTACAAAGATAGAAGATAGAAAAGATGGTAAAGAAATAATAAGATGTAATGGATGTAAGGAAAAATATGTTGTAGGTGGATCTAAGTATGGAACATCCCATCTAATTCACCATATGCATAAGAGTCATTTGCCCCTTAAGTATCATGATGTGGGTGATATGATGATTGATTAGTTTAGGAAGCTAAAGTTAAGAAAAGTAGATTATAAAGTTGCTCGTGAAATTTTTTTCAGTGGCAATAATTAAACATAATCTTCCTTTTTTATTTATTGAATATAGGAGGATTATACAATTCATAAAGTATTTCTACCCTAATTATATTCCCATCTCTAGGAAAACGGTTACATTTGATGTGTGAAAAATGTACTTAGCTGGAAAAGAAAATTTAAAAAAGGTTTTGGAAAAAATTCATGATAGAGTTTGTTCGACCTTTGACCTATGGATGACACAAGTGAGGGTTATATGTGTTTGATTGCACATTTCATGGATGAAAATATGAAACTGAATAATAAAATTCTTTCTTTTAATCATGTGCCCCCACCTCCCTTAAGAGTTGAATTATAAAAAAAAAATGTTGAATTTTTTTGAAAGATTAGGAAATAGATAAGAAAGTTTTCTTTCTTACCCTAGATAATGCATTTGTGAACGATTGCATGAAAAATCTTTTTAAAAGATCAACTAAAATTACAAGGTAGTTTGTTGTGTGATAGTGATTTTTTTTTTTTTTTATATTAGATGTTGTGTTCACATTCTTTACCTAATTTTTAAAGAAGGCTTGACAATAGTTGATGAGTTTTTATATAAAATAAGAGAGGGTATAAAGTATATAAAGGGGTCAGAGAGTAGAATGAAACATTTTTGGAAGTGTGTTGAATAAGTTAGTAACATTAATACTAGTGTTGGTTTGCATTTGGATGTAGCCACTGGATGAAATTCTACTTATTTAATGCTTGAAAGTACTCTTAAGTATCAATGTGCTTTTTGTTACTTTCAATTAAATAACTAGAATTATAAGTATTGTTCATCAGTACAAGAATGAGAAAGAGCCTAAAAATTGTGCAAGTTCTTGAGTTCTTTTTATACCATCACAAATTTGATATCTAGTTCTTTTTATTCAACTTCAAACCTATATTTTTTATAAGTATAGATGATAGATGTTTGTTGAATGAGAATCTAATAAGAGAAGATTTTTCATAAGAGATATGTGTATTAAGATGAAACAAAAGTTCAACAAATATTAGAAGGAATATAGCATTATCCTTGCACTTGGAGCTATTTTGGACTCTCGAATGAAGTTCAACTTTTTGAAGTTCTTCTTTTATAAAATTGATTCAGTTATATGTGAAGAGAAATTGGCTAAAATAAAGAGTAAATTATATAAGCTCATTGAAGAATATAACAAGAGCTAGATAACTAACATGTATTTTAGTAGCTCTCAAGTTGGATTTTCTTAAGTTCAACAAACATTTGAAGGTGGAGGTAAAGGTGAAGGACTTGCAGGAAGTTTAAGTTTCAACATTGCTACTCTCGATGTAAGTTTAACAATCACTTTAATTTGTTTTATTTTTTTATAATGTTTCATTTTTCATGATCAATTATCATTACTATTTTTTTTTTCTAATGATGTAGAAGTATTGTCAAGTTGAGGTAGAGACTATTGGTAAGTTTTTCTTATATCCATATTTAGATGAACTGGTATTGGATATGAACTTTTATTTAGAGTTGAATGTATTTGAATATTGGAAAACTCAGTGTTAGAGTTATCAAGATTTGTGTATAATTGCATTTGATGTGCTTAGTATTCCAATTATTATAGTAGCGTCTGAGTTTGCTTTCAATATTGGAATTCATGTTCTTACTAAATACCACAATTATATGATTCTTGAGAATGTGGAAGCTTTAGTTTGTAGTCACAATTGGTTACAAGGGTTTCATTGGAAAAGTTTCTTTTTTTTTTTTTTTAATTTATAACATTTCTTTTAATTTATGATTTCAACATTTTAATATTTCCATCTAATTATGTGTTTCATTTGTTGAATTGTAGGTGGCGAACAAAGATTCGATTGATAACAGTGTCAAGGGAGGATTTGAATGTAATTGTTGATGAAGAATAATTAATGTTGACAATGACAACTAGTTTGTAGCCATTCAAAGTTTTATATTTTTACATGATCTTTTATGTAATGTTTTATTTTCAACTTGACTACTTTGTTCTTGTTTTGATGTTGGTAAATTGTAATTTTAATCTTTTAATTTACTATATGAACTTCCTACTTAGCCTAGCACAAGGCTAATATGATAGCCTTACATTTGTAATGTGGAAGATAGTGATAACAAGAGTAACAAAAGTGATGGCAAGGATGGCTTTAGCAAATATGATGTATGTTACAGCCAAATCTATGTGGAAAAAATTTACAAGCAGTATTAAGTAACAAGATGTTAGGGAAATAGAGATTGACAAAGTTGATATGCATTCATCTTTTTAACTAGAAGATATTGTTACTTTGTTAGAGCTCTAGTAAAATTTTCATAATTGTAGGCTTTGTAATTGTAGTCTTTGATCTATGATGAAGGAATGAACTTCCTCATTCTTTTTGATGAAAAAAAAAATGGATGCTTCAAATGAATCATGTGAAATATATGTTTATTTGGCCATCATTGTTTAAATAGGCTAATTTTATATTTTAAATGAAAAAAAAATGTTAGTGGGTTAGTGGATTAACCATTTGATCCATTAAAATGTATAAATGGATTAAACATGCTAAATTTTACTTGTTTAACCCACTAAAACATATAAATGAGCAATATAGACTAGGTTAGTGGGCTGGTCTATTTAACTTTCTAGCTCTATAGGTTACGCTAGACTAACAATAAACAAGCCTATATGGATTAGCTCATTTAACTTGCAGGTTAAAATGAGTTGGGTTAGTTTAGCTTGTTTAACCCACTTGCATAACTCTAGTCGGCCTAATCTTTCAAGCATACGCATGCTTTAACAATCTTGGGGTTGAGCGAGAGGTAATGGGGTTCAAGACTTGCCTACCCAAGTTGAAGGCTAACTTAAATGAGACTATCAAAGCTAGAAAAGCTAGAACATTTGATGTTACTAGAGAAAGGGTTGACATCATATGTTTCCCAATTGACCACCAACCAAGGACATCTAAATTGCCTATGTCCTCCCTTTTTGGGATCTACTACACATGGTATATCGTTAAGTCACTGTTGGCTTCTAAACTAAAATTGTTACTAGACCTAACATCTTGTGTAACTTGCTAGCTTTTTTTGGAAGATGAGTCATTCAAATGATTACTAGATCTAGGTCATTGCATTGAGGCTATTTGCTAAAGTTTGGTCAAGTGAAAGTGATATAATTCCTTAAGCAAACTACATACCTTGAAAATAAGCACATCTACTTCTGCTTTAGCATTTTCAATGACAATGTTGTGATAAAACTCCTTAAAAAGAACCCTAATACCACAAAACTTATACTGCGGATTTAAAATTGTCACAATGCATAATAGGTAGGGGAAGGGATAGAGGTAATCTTGATATTTGGATGTCATTGCACTAATGGTTGATTAGAGCATAGGTTCAACAACATGTTTTATCAAAACGTATGTTATGTCCATGAGGATGGGAAGGATGGTGCTGCTAGTAGGATCATAGGAGCCAAATAATTGATTTATGTGTAAAGTCCAAAAAATTTTGAAAAACTATATGAAAATTTAAAGAAAATAAATAGAATAATAAATACTTCTAAGTCGGGGTAATGAGAGGAACAATTTTGTAATATTAAAAAATTTAAGAAATGTATGATAAAAATTCAAATGTTACGACGCATAAATATTATCTCAATAAATTGCGTTAATAATAGGTTTTAAAAATTAAACAATTAGAAGAATAAATTCTCCGAAATGTAATTTTCAAACAATATTAGGTTAAATAATGAAATTAATTTTAATTATAGACTTAGGAATTTTAAATGAAAATTAAAGTAAATATTTATGTTTGGAGTAATCAAATTAACCTCGACATAAGTTTTCGTAATAAAATGCTAAAAATATAAAATTTAAAGATATCTCGTACGCGAATAGAATATTAAAATAGAGACATTGTAATACAAAATATAATATAAATATATATAATACAACTGAAAAAAAAAACATATTTTCAAATCTACCGCCATCTCATCAATTCGTCACATCATGAACAGTAAGCGGCAAGCAGCAGCAGGAGGCGCCATCCCGTCCTGCTCCCTTCCCCCTCTTTCCTTTCCTTTTTCTTTTCTTTCTTCTTCTTCTTCCCTGCTTCCTATGTTCTTCTTCTTCTCCTTCGTTCTTTTTTTTTTCCCTCCAGCGTGGCGTCTTCCCTTCCCGGTCGTCCTTGCCCCACGTTTCCCCTTCCTTCATTATTCCTCCTTGTCGTCTTCATATTCCCTTGATGCGGTGCTGTCCCCCTTCATCACTCTCTCCGTCATACCCTCTTTCTACTCCCACTTCGACTCCACCTGGTTGATGACTTCTAGTTGGCGACCGCTCAAGGTAACGACTCTCTCAAGATTTAGCTTGTGCTTTTCGGGTCCACGGGTGGCGCTGTTAGTTGACGAACCATAGGTGGCCTCAGTCGAAAGTCCCATTGCTCGTGTGGTGTTATGCTAGGCTCGGAGGACTGCCATTGGGGCGGTTAATCTCATCGGGCACGGATGGCTCAGCTATAGGATAGTAACAACAGCAACAACAATGACAATGATAGCAACCACGATAGCCACATAACGATGGCAACAACGATAGCAACGACGACGATAGCAGCACCCAACTAAAGGAGAAGAGTGGAGATGCGTGTATATAGATATGGTGTTCGGTGTATGGGTGTGCAAGGAATGACGACTGACAGCCATCTAACGATGGCAGTAGCGACGATAACCACGACCACAACAACCGTAACAGCAGCAGCAATGGTGATTCCTACAGCAACTGCAACGACGATCCCAACGGCAGCAGTAACGACGACTCCAACAGTAGCTGCAACAACAACAATGGTGACAACAACGAACAACAGCAACAACGGCCCCAACTACGGCGATAGCAATGACCATAACGACTACAGTAATGGCAGCAATGATGACAACGACTTAGCAAAGGCAGCGGGTTGGTGTGCGTGGAAAAGTGGAGAAGGAAACCCTTAGTGCGAGCTAAATGGTTGTGCTGGGATGGTGTGAGTGGTTGTGGCGACAAGGACGGTGAAATGTCCTATGAGGATGTGTATGTGTAGGTGGAAGTATGCAGTGTGTAGGGGTATATGTATGTAAGTGTGTGGTGGTGTGCGGAACATAGGATGTGTGTGTGAATGAAGGTGTATAGTGTGTGTATGTGACGGTGGGTGGTGTGTATGTGAGGGTATGTAAGTGTGAGTGAAGGTGTACGGGTAAGGGATAGTGTATGTGAGGATGTGTATGTGCGGGTGAAGGTATAGTACGTGTAAGAGTGTGTGGCGGTGTGTGGATGTAGGGGAATATGCATGTGTGTGTGTGCATGGGGGTATGTGGTGTATGTAGAGATGGGTGTATGTGGCGGTGGATCGTGTGTGTGTAAGGATGCGTGCATGTGTGGGTGAAGGTATGCGGGTGTAAGGGTGAGTGTATGTAAGTGTATGTGGTGTGTGCGGCATGTGTGTGTATAAAGATGTGTGGTGTATGCGAAATGTATGTGTGTAGGATGATATGTGGTGTGTGCGAAGGGGGTGTATGCATATAGATGGTGTGAGGTGTATGTAGTTTAGGTGTGTGCATGTGAATTGTCGTGCAACATGTGAAAGTATGTGTGTATATGTATGAAAGGTATGGGGTGTGTGGAGTATGTGCATAGGTGCATGGAAGGTGTGGGGTGTGCAGTACTTGTGTGTGTAGTATGTGACATGTGTGTATATGTATGAAAGACGTATGGTGTGTGGGTATGTATATATGTATATAGAAGGAGTGGTGTGTGTGGGTATGTATGTATGTGTGTGAAATAGTGTATGGTGTATGGACATGTGTGTGTGAGTATGGAAGTTGAGTATAGTATAGGTGGAATATGTATGTATGAGTATGAGATGATATGTGGTGTGTGAACATGTGTGTGTGGGTATGGAAGGTGAATGTAGTGTGTGCGAAGTATGCGGGTGCATGTGTATTGGTGGTGTAAGGTATATGTGGAGTATGTGTGTAAGTGTATGAGATGGCATGTGGGGTGGGTACGTATATATGTGTAAGAGATGGTATGCAGTGTGGGTATGTGAGTATGTATATGGGAGGTGTGTAATGTGTATGGAGTATGAGGGTAAATATGTATTGGTGATATAAGGTGTAAGTGGAGTATGTGCGTATGAGTATGTCGATGGTGTGGAACGTGTGTGGAGTATGTGTGTATGTTTGCACTAGTGGTGTGTTTGTATGTGGACTCAAGGAGAAAGAAGAATAACAAAGTGCAGATGTGTGTGCGTGTAATTAGGTGTATGGTATGGTTGTGTATATGTATGTATAGGTGCGTGCGTGGTGTGCAGAGTGTGTATATATATGGATAAGAATATGTGGGTATATGTGTACGTGGTATGTGTAAAGGGTGGCTGGTGTATGTATGGTGATGGAAGCGTGAGTGAGGATGAAGACTGGTACAGAGGATGGGAAACCCTATAGGTGGAGGTTTCAACAAAGGAGAAAAGAAAGAATGGAAAGGTGAAACCGAGGAGGAAGAGGGAATTGTATGAAGAAAGCGAATGTATCTGTGTGTGAGATTCAGTAGGAAAAGAGGTGTCATTAATGTAATAGCGGTGGCCCGAGCAGCTTGATTAAGTAATCAAGTTAAGAAGGGAAGGCCTGGAAGTGCATGTGTGCCATCGGTGAACCGATTGTGTATGTGAGTGTGGGGAAAGGCATCAAGGAGTTTGAGAAGAAATAGGAGTTAACGAAAGATCGAGAAATTCAGTGGAAATTGCATGGAGTTACTGTAGATGACCCTTCGATACCATACTCAGAGAAGAGACTACACATCGGAATCACCTAATGACGGCTAGGACTATGATGGCCCTAAACAGGTAAGTGAGAAACTTAATGATATGCTACTATGTTGTGTTGTATGTTGATTGCTATGTATGTGAAATTGCTGTTTGTTGTGTTTGCAATTTGATGTGATTATTACCGAGTTGAGTCATAGTGAGGATTAATGGGTTAGGGAAAAAGTCATAAAGAATATAGGGGATCGTATGCTCTAAGGGTTTAGATGTTGTTACCTTAATGATAGCACCTAGCGCCATATTACTAGTGCTATTACCATAAGCTTAACCCATGATTTAAAATTGTTTTCTTCCAAATCAAACTAGAATATAGAAACTTAGCTTTTCCTTCTAAAGCTACCAAGCAGGTGTGCTTAGTTGGAATAGGGTCTATAGATGTCGTTATGTATACATGTCAGAGTCAATTTCTGAATGTGTACATAGACTTAGGCAAACTTATTTTCCTATTATATCTACACAATATACTCATGAACCCAATTATACAAATCATGAGTGAAATCTTGATTTTACAACTCAATGATCATATTTTCTTGCCCTCTTAAATACGTAAGGGTGGCATAGAGAGGTGCCGAGTTAATTTAACCTGTGGTAAAACTGGATAAATCTATGTCCACGGGGTCTAGGTTTAGTGTTTGTTTTGTGTGATAAGAAAGGCATGATCTTTGTTTGTTGGAGTAAGTGTGAAATGAAATGCTTGGTAGTTGCTTCATTATTTGAATGAGAATTGTTTGTGATTGCATATGTTGTTTGATCACTTTAAATCAATTAATTAAGGAAGTGGACTTGATTAAAACTGGACATCCATTTCCACGAGACATTGCATGAGATTGAAAGCCATCATTGCTATAGGGCTCGCCGAGGTAATCAAGAGGATTACTGTTCTGCTAAGTGCGAACTAAGTGATTAGGGGATTGTTGAGCCTTGGCAGTTTCGAGCCGGTCAGTCCTTCCGAGTTTTGCTCCATCTAGTGTAGAGAGGCACGAGAGCATTCACTGTTGAATTGATGATAGGAATAAAAATCCGACAAGACCTATCATTAGGGCAAGAATTGAAGGATTTCAAATCTTGGCGTTGAGGGCCCATTTTGAGCAGATCGACCTCGGAATTATTTATATATTAACCTCTTTTCTATTATTCTTGTATTTTGTTTTCCAATAGGCACACTTACCATATTCTATAGGGCAATGGACAAACTCCCTCAGACTCAGCTTGTGGGTTATCCATGGATCGACCTGAACCGGCAATGAGCTGGGCCAATGGATCCTATAGAAGATCGGCATCTTGAAGACCATTTCTTTTATATATTTACTCTTTTATGAACTATTTTGGTTGTATTTTGGTTTTGGGATACTTTTATTTCTTTGTAACTTTCATTTAGGGTTAGCCACCTTAAAAGTGGCAAACTTGTAATTTTGAGCACTTTTTAACCTTAAGAGTAGCAAGTATAAATACTTGCTTAAGAGAGGGTTTGAGGCTTATTTTTGTAGATCAAACACTACCTTTCACGTGAGAATTAGGGTTCCTAATTGTCATCTAAACTCTTATCAATTTCAATCCCAAGAGTTGAAATTGTGGCGAGTGCAACATCTTGAAATTGTGAGTTATATCAATTTCATTTTTGTTGTGATTTCTTTTCTTCTCTAGTGTGTCATATCTAGGGTTGAATTGAGATAGTTCTTGGTCAGAAATACATATTTTTATTCACGAATTCTTGTGTTTATTTGAAGTATTTATCAATTTGATTCGGATCATCATTGAAGACTACACTTGAAAACGTGTTCTTTTCTATTGGAATGGGATTCTTATAATTAAGGTTTTCTTTGTCATTTTTGGATTATTTGCATGGATTATATGAGATTAGGGTGTTGTTAGAAGATATTATGATTGTGGTATTATAATTATATCATTGGATATTTGGATTTCATCATATCTTCATTAGGGTTCACGTGAAAATTGCCCTTTGTGGATCCGATTTTGCCTTGACTTGAGATAGTTTTTCTTAAGTCTTTTGATTGTGCTTCTTAGTGGAATTAGGCATATCATCTTTTTGGTATCAGAGCTCTTGTTGAAAGAAGGGATTGGTTGTATTTGATTTCGTGGAATTGATCATCAATTAGGGTTGATCAAGTGAAAACCGCAAATTGTGTTGTTGTTGTTGTTTTGAGATTGCGAAATTACTTTGGCTTGGGATTTAATTTGCTGATTGTTGGAGTTGGATTGGGAAGGTTTTTGTATCGTTTTATGATCACTAAATTTCGTGGAAGGGGCAGAAGCATAAAGTGTTGTTTAATTCAACAACTTTCGGAACTTGAAAAAAACTTACCAATTCTTGCCGTGACTAGCTTGTGGCGTGAGGAGATTGTGTAGTTTGTTGTTTTTGATTTCCATTGTGTAATTCTGAATTGGTGGAGTACAATTTGCAAATTACATTGAGTTTTGATTAGTAAGGAATTATTTGAATTCAAAACATATGCAATTAAGTTGTGAGAGTTAATGATTGCTATTTGAATTTGAATTCATTGTTACCAATTGAGGAAGGCTTGCAATAAGTGAAGTTGTTTGAATTTCAAATTGAAAGTTGCTGCCTATTGTGGAATTCGGAATTCATTTGTGGAAAGTCACTTATTAGTCCTTTGCTATCATTATTTGCCGTGGAAGTTGAAGTCTACTTGTAATCAATATTCATCTTGTTGTTGCCGTGGAAGTAACACATCATAATTGTTGTTGTTGCTTGTGTGTTGTCGTGGAGTGAATTTTTGGAGATTAAAGTTTGTTGCACCGTGATCTTAAAAGAAGTGGGGAACATTGTTCACGTGTGGATTGAGTTGAATTCCACAATGTCTAGTGAAATGCTTCAATATGCTAATATATTACGACGCTCATTAAGTACATTTGCTAGTAAGGAGGAAGAACAAAGGGAAAATTTGTTCCACACCTCTTGTAGGATACAAGGAAATTTGTGTGTCCTTATAATAGATGGTGGTAGTTATACTAATGTAGTAGCTGCATCGTTGGTATCGAAGCTAAAGCTTTCAACTATTCCACATCCTAAACCTTATAAACTACATTGGCTTAATGATCAAGGAAGTCTGTATATTACCCAAAGAGCTAAGGTGCCATTCAGTATAGGGGACAAGTATTGTGATGAAATTGAGTGTGATATCTTGCCCATGTGTGCATCTTATATTTTTCTTGGTAGACCTTGGTTATATGACAGGAGGGTCTTACATGATGGCTTCAGAAATACATATTTGTTCCAAAAGGAGAGCAAGCAAATTATTCTGAATCCTATGCCACCTTCAGAGGTCCATAATGTCCAGCAACAGATTAATCGACCATCCGAGGCTAAGAAGGCTTTGATTCAAAATAACGTCTCTGAGGGGAAAAAGGTATTGTTGATGGAACAGAGTCAGATGAGTCAATCATTAGAGGGCCAAACTGTTCAGAGACAGTTATGTTCACCTTTAGAGGTTTCAGAGGGTAATGAGCAGTTGGGCCAACCATTAGAAGACACTGAGGATCAGCATCATATAGATGAGTTAGAAAAAGAGGAAACAAAATCAATGGAATGGGTTGAGACAGGGGAGACATCAATAGATAATGAGTCCTTGTTTGTGTTGCAGATGAGATACATCCTATAAATGGATGAGAGAAAACAATCACCACTTGTAGTATTTCAGATATTGGGATTCTGCAGAGATACTTCTTCAAATGGATTACTAGGAGAAAACAAAGTTTCTGTTGCATTTGACCTGCTAGATTTGAGGACAAATCTTTTTGAGGCTCGAGGAGACGATAGGAATAATAATCCGATAAGACCTATCATTAGGGCAAGAACTGAAGGATTTCAAATCTTGGCGTTGAGGGCCCATTTTGAGCAGATCGACCCCGGAATTATTTATATATTAACCACTTTTCTATTATTCTTGTATTGTGTTTTCCAACAGGCACACTTACCATATTCTATAGGGCAATGGACAAACTCCCTCAAACTTAGCTTGTGGGTTATCCATGGACCGACCTGAATCGGCAATGAGCTGGGCCGATGGATCCTATAGAAGACCGGCATCTTGAAGACCATTTCTTTTATATATTTACTCTTTTATGAACTATTTTGGTTTTGGGACACTTTTATTTCTTTGTAACTTTTATTTAGGGTTAGCCACCTTAAAAGTGGCAAACTTGTAATTTTGAGCACTTTTTAACCATAGGAGTAGCAAGTATAAATACTTGCTTAAGAGAGGGTTTGAGGCTTATTTTTGCAGATCAAACACTACCTTTCACGTGAGAATTAGGGTTCCTAATTGTCATCTAAACTCTTATCAATTTCAATCCCAAGAGTTAAAATTGTGGCGAGTGCAACATCTTGAAATTGTGAGTTATATCAATTTCATTTTTGTTGTGATTTCTTTTCTTCTCTAGCGTGTCATATCTAGGGTTGAATTGAGATAGTTCTTGGTCAGAAATACATATTGTTATTCACGAATTCTTGTGTTTATTTGAAGTATTTATCAATTTGATTCGGATCATCATTGAAGACTACACTTGAAAACGTGTTCTTTTCTATTGGAATGGGATTCTTATAATTAAGGTTTTCTTTGTCATTTTTGGATTATTTGCATGGATTATATGAGATTAGGGTGTTGTTAGAAGATATTATGATTGTGGTATTATAATTATATCATTGGATATTTGGATTTCATCATATCTTCATTAGGGTTCACGTGAAAATTACCCTTTGTGGATCCAATTTTGCCTTGACTTGAGATAGTTTTTCTTAAGTCTTTTGATTGTGCTTCTTAGTGGAATTAGGCACATCAATTAAGAAGATATCATAATTAACAAAGTGATAAGATAAATAAATTGGGTAATGACTTGGGCACTGATGGTGGCTTCGAAATCCCCAACCCATGGTCAAGGGGGGCATAAACCCTAGACTTCATGTCAGTTACCGGAAGACCACGTGAGATGTTGCATTCATATGGTTGCTTATGCATAGCATATGTTTTGATAACTTAATTTGATATTGCTTGTGTGTACGTAGCATTGAAAGTGTTACCATCCCATTCACTGAGCCATAGTGTACTCACCTCCTCACAGACTCTTTTGCAGGTAGTGATTACGAAAGCTCGAGATGGGATAAGATGTGAAGTGTTAAGAGTTTTAGAAGACTAGAACAACAAAGTAAGAATTGAAAATGATAGATTTACTTAGATGAAATGTTAAGTCCCCAATGTAAATAGAATTTGAAATTGAGAAACCTAGGGTTTATCTTATTTTATTGATTAGTAAGGGATACTGATTCTCTGCGATCATGGAGAATTGTGGGATACGGGATCCATAGTTGTATTTTATTATCTAATTATATGTACTATGATTAATTGTAAATGTAATTATTTATTTAGAATCTTACGATCTCTGACTCGTAAGACGATCATCATGTAACGGGTGCATACGCGCTATGATGATTTTAGTGGAAACTTTTAAGCCCCCTTTCGAGGTGAGGCATTATGGGTCCTAAGAAGGCCTCAAAATCTACCTCATTTTTTTGCTTATCTTCTAATCCTTGATGTTCATATTATTAACACTATAGTTGGTTGAGTTGAAGTATATGTTATAAAATGAGGTCAAACTCTTTATGACTCTCAAAACCTTGTTCGGCATTTTGAACATCGAATTTCACCTTGTTAGGTAGTCAAGCAGTGGAAACTTTTGTTTGAGGTTGTAACCCTAGTAACAATCTTTGTAATGCTGGAGTTTCGTTAGGGAGGAATGGACTTGCTTGATTGCGAGCTAGATTTTTACGATATGATTATTGAGACTACAAGAATTGATACCGGTATTCACTGCCAAGTTTAATATGTAGCAAATGCATTATACGTGGAAAAACATTGTCATGCCTGGAAGGGTGCTTTAAACGTAATAGCCCACCATACATTGTATAGAAAACCTAAGAATAACTCCCTTGTTATTTAGGGATTTGCCATATAGTATACAAAGTGTACTCACATCTACTTACCCGAGTACGATTTAGCATTTCCAAGTAATATAAGGATAAAATAATTAAAGCATCATAATAATAAAGACTAGGGTCCCATCAATATTTATGAGATACTCTTATTATTCGGTGGATAATAACTATTGAAGTAGTTTATGTCTTTGTGATAATATAAGTACAATTAGAAAATAAATTTAAAGTCTATATATATATAATGGCGATCACTTTACTCATTCTTTATCCTTCACACATCCTAGTGGGGGCCCATACTAACCTTTGGCATACATTTACCAGACTCAAGCCTATTAGGCTCCTACAACAATGAAACACTGTGAGGTGTAAGTTACAATTAGCTTAGTGAGAAAACCCTCATACTTCATCGACAAACAATTACACACAAGTTATTTAAACAAACATTTGAATGTATGATCACGCATACGAATGCAACAGTATATATGGTTATTCGTAAACTGCATGCAACACAGATTTATCACCCTCTGTTGCTTAGGTTAGAAAATCATAAACTAGACGTTGAGTCTAGGTTCCAATCACCTCAAACTATTTCTTTTAAGATGGACACAAAATTCTATTCATTTGTACTATATTAAAATAAACTCATATATATATATATATATATGCTCATGTGGGGTGTAGATATGAATGGCACACTTATGATCATTGACTCGTAAGACGATCATCATGTAACGGGTGCATATGTGCTATGATGATTTTAGTGGAAACTTCTAGGCCGCCTTTCAAGGCAAGACATCATGGGTCCTAAGAAGGCCTCAACATCTACCTCATTTTTTTGCTTATCTTCTAATCCTTGATGTTCATAATATTAACACTATAGTTGGTTGAGTTGAAGTATATGTTATAAAATGAGGTCAAACTCTTTATGACTCTCAAAACCTTGTTCGGCATTTTGAACATCGAATTTCACCTTGTTAGGTAGTCAAGCAGTGGAAACTTTTGTTTGAGGTTGTAACCCTAGTAACAATCTTTGTAATGCTGGAGTTTCGTTAGGGAGGAATGGACTTGCTTGATTGCGAGCTAGATTTTTACGATATGATTATTGAGACTACAAGAATTGATACCGGTATTCACTGCCAAGTTTAATATGTAGCAAATGCATTATACGTAGAAAAACATTGTCATGCCTGGAAGGGTGCTTTAAACGTAATAGCCCACCATACATTGTATAGAAAACCTAAGAATAACTCCCTTGTTATTTAGGGATTTGCCATATAGTATACAAAGTGTACTAACATCTACTTACCCGAGTACGATTTAGCATTTCCAAGTAATATAAGGATAAAATAATTAAAGCATCATAATAATAAAGACTAGGGTCCCATCAATATTTATGAGATACTCTTATTATTCGGTGGATAATAACTATTGAAGTAGTTTATGTCTTTGTGATAATATAAGTACAATTAGAAAATAAATTTAAAGTCTATATATATATAATGGCGATCACTTTACTCATTCTTTATCCTTCACACATCCTAGTGGGGGCCCATACTAACCTTTGGCATACATTTACCAGACTCAAGCCTATTAGGCTCCTACAACAATGAAACACTGTGAGGTGTAAGTTACAATTAGCTTAGTGAGAAAACCCTCATACTTCATCGACAAACAATTACACACAAGTTATTTAAACAAACATTTGATTGTATGATCACGCATACGAATGCAACAGTATATATGGTTATTCGTAAACTGCATGCAACACAGATTTATCACCCTCTGTTGCTTAGGTTAGAAAATCATAAACTAGACGTTGAGTCTAGGTTCCAATCACCTCAAACTATTTCTTTTAAGATGGACACAAAATTCTATTCATTTGTACTATATTAAAATAAACTCATATATATATATATATATATGCTCATGTGGGGTGTAGATATGAATGGCACACTTATGATCATTGACTCGTAAGACGATCATCATGTAACGGGTGCATATGTGCTATGATGATTTTAGTGGAAACTTCTAGGCCGCCTTTCAAGGCAAGACATTATGGGTCCTAAGAAGGCCTCAAAATCTACCTCATTTTTTTGCTTATCTTCTAATCCTTGATGTTCATATTATTAACACTATAGTTGGTCGAGTTGAAGTATATGTTATAAAATGAGGTCAAACTCTTTATGACTCTCAAAACCTTGTTTGGCATTTTGAACGTCGAATTTCACCTTGTTAGGTAGTCAAACAGTGGAAACTTTTGTTTGAGGTTGTGACCCTAGTAACAATCTTTGTAATGTTGGAGTTTCGTTATGGAGGAATGAACTTGCTTGATTGCGAGCTAGATTTTTACGATATGATTATTGAGACTACAAGAATTGATACCGGTATTCACTGCCAAGTTTAATATGTAGCAAATGCATTATACGTGGAAAAACTTTGTCATGCCTCGAAGGGTGCTTAGACGTAATAGCCCACCATACATTGTACAAAAAACCTAAGAATAACTCCCTTGTTATTTAGGGATTTTCCATATAGTATACAAAGTGTACTCACATTTACTTACTCAAGTACGATTTAGCATTTCCAAGTAATATAAGGATAAAATAATTAAAACATCATAATAATAAGGACTAGGGTCCCATCAATATTTATGAGATAGTCCTATTATTCAGTGGATAATAACTATTAAAGTAGTTTGTCTTTGTGATAATATAAGTACAATTAGAAAATAAATTTAAAGTCTATATATATATAATGGCGATCACTTTACTCATTCTTTATCCTTCACACATCCTAGTGGGGGCTCATACTAACCTTTAGTATACATTTACCAAACTCAAGCCTATTAGGCTCCTACAACAATGAAACACTGTGAGGTGTAAGTTACAATTAGCTTAGTGAGAAAACCCTCATACAGCATCGACAAACAATTACACACAAGTTATTTAAACAAACATTTGAATGTATGATCACGCATACGAATGCAACAGTATATATGGTTATTCGTAAACTGCATGCAACACAGATTTATCACCCTCTGTTGCTTTGGTTAGAAAATCACAAACTAAACGTTGAGTCTAGGTTCCAATCACCTCGAACTATTTCTTTTAAGATGGTCACAAAAGTCTATTCATTTGTACTATATTAAAATAAACTCATATATATATATATATATGCTCATGTGGGGTGTAGATGTGAGTGGCACACTTAGTCTCATCAACCCCTAAGTGATAAATCCATGGACTCAGTCTCAATTATAGCATGGCATTTCCTAATTTCAAGTAGTTCCCAATGGTTGAGATGAGGTTACGCATGAAGAACACCTTCATGCGGCCTTTCCATATCACCACGTGATGCCGATGACCTTCTTACATGTAGAAATATGTAATGCATGATCCATTTTATTAAAGCTGGATATAGTTAGATTCATTTATTAGGCGACAAACAAAATCATCATAGACACTCGCATTATACTGAATCTAAATGTAAGGGGGAATCCAATAATCAATTAACCAAATAGGATTTATAGTAATTTGGTAATCAAAACCACATCAAGCAAACACAAGTAGATTTCTTGACCCCACACATATATCTAATTTCATAGGCATCACTTATATACATATATTAGTGCATTAAAGTATAAGTGCAAACAAGCATAATAGTCATAGGATCACTTACCCAACTATGTTACTATTGGCTGTAATAATCCAGGTGTAGCTCAGTCTTGAAATCAGTATCACCTAATAGGATAGATAGTAGTTCTATGAGTTTAAGTAGTATAATAAATTTGAGTGTTTAAAGTAAATTTGTCAGTTTTATTGATTTAAGTTGTTTTAGTGTTTTAGTCATAATGTTTTTTTCTTAAGTCTTTTTTTTTTTTTTTTTGCATATTTATAGTTATTTCAAAGGTTTCTATGTGTACTTTCCATTTTTGTAGTCATTTGGGTATTTGGATTTTGGAAATTCGGGTTTAGTTTTGATCAGTTTTGGATGGGCCATGTTTGGGCTCATTTTGAGGTCTTTTTTCTAATTAAGCCTATGGTTCAAGAGAAAATAAATTCTAATTAACCTATGGACTTGTTTGGTCTTTATTTAGGCATGTATGGGTCATTTGTTTTACTGTACACCTTTAGTTTTTTATCAAAGATTTAAGGTTGATCAATAGGTTTTCGGTTTCACTTATTCCTCACCTATAAGTCTTGTTCTTTGTCCTTAATCAAAGGGGCTTGATTTCCAAATTTTCATAATGATAACTTATATTATGAAAATGTTGGAAATCATGAGTGGAAATCTCTTGGCATCAGTCTCCTCATAGAAAACTAAATCATCTATTTTTCCATCTTCAATCATCTCCAATATGTGTTAATCATCACTTAAAGTTATTAAATGTTAGGATTCTCCTAGTAGGTTAAAAATAATTGCTCCCTACACTCCTTGAAGGTGGAAACTAGAATAGGAAGTAAGTTTGAAGTGTCATTATTTTCACTTACATTATAGCTTTCACATTTAAACTTGCTTACAAGAGAGTTACACTAAATTGTCCCTATTTTAGTTCAAGTTTACAACATTTTCCTAATTCTTTCTTTAGTACCACTAAAATACATGGCTAAAGTTACAAAATCAAAGAGTTTCCTAGCCACTCTAATATACTAATACACAATTACATCATAAGAAAATGAACGAGTAAGTTCTAGTTGATGCCTACTTTTATTGGCCTCTTTAATGTACACACCTACTCCACTTCCTTACTTTCCTTAAGCTTGATGCTATTACTTGATTTCTTCTAATTTTTAGGCTCCTTAAATGTCCTCTTAAGTGGCATACAAGGCTGCTAGGTTTGGGGGTAAATATTGTGGTTGTTGAGTAGTGTTTTCCTTTGGGAGTGGTAGCATGGAAGGTGGTTGGATAGGGCCGATTAGTGGTAGTGGTGGGATTTTTTTTTTTTTTTTGTGAAGAGTGTTTTGTGGGATTTTTGGAGAAAAAAAATCAAAAGTGAAAGAGGTCTAGGCTTCATGTGCAAATGGGGTATAATGAAGGGCTTATGGTTGCTTAAAGTGGAGCTTAAACACATTAGACAATAGGAGTTAGTTAATGAATTTGCTTGTTGGTTAAGGGAATGGTTAAATTACTTGACATTTTTGGAAATTGTCTTTTCCATCAGAATTAAGGTCATGTCTAGGCCATAAACCTACACACTTAGGATGCACTTAAAGGATTATAAGCCCTTGGATCAAGTATGTTGTCACTCCCTCTTCCATTGGATGTGGTTGATGGTCATTTGGGGGTTCTTAGGCTTTTAATTGTTTTATTCATTAGTTAATCAATGGAGATTAATTAGGGTACTTTTCAAAGGTATAAATGGGTTATTTATTTAAGTTAACTATGGGAGTGAATTAGCCAATTTTCCTTTCTTGTTTCACGTTAAGTAAAGGTAGTTTAGGGAAAATTATTTTCTACCATTTACATTGTTTGATTTGTTTAATTAGTAAGACTAATTCTCATTAAGTTATGCATTCTTTTATATTTTTCTTAGGGTAAATTATTGCTTTTAAGGCTTTGGTTCCAATTGAGTTGAAACTTATATTTTTTGAGCTTGAGGTTGATTTTGACAATTCTTAATGTGGCTATATGGTTTTGTTAATTGGTTTAGGACTTTGGGATTTCAAATTAAGGCTTTCAATAAATGTTAGTTAAGGTTTATGACTCTTAATGTAATGCTTTATGGTCAGATTTCATCTAGGGTTTTGATTCCTTAGGTTTTGGTATACTAATCATGTCGATTACTGTAGAGTAAATCTTAGGTTTAAAGTTGTACTTTGTGTTTATTTTTTGACATATCTCCTAACACTCTCACTAGACTTAGCTCTTGATCTTGAAAATTTTCGGGGTTTATGAACTTCCCATCACATATTAGATTGAGGGCATGCTTCAACAACCATATTGAAGTTGTGTTGTTGGAGGCAAAATGAAAGCTATGATCCTTTTCTACAACATCCGTTTTTAGTCGATCTATTGTACCATAGTGCATATATAGTTGTCGTTAATGCCATGTAGTGAAGACTTCCATATATTAGATGTTAAAGAAATGTTACATGAAAACAAAAAAAAAGTTATAGTATTACCAAGCTATTTTAAAGGAAAAAAAGATGAAAAGATAATGCATTTTCACAGGAAGTTGGACACATGCTCTTTGAGGGCATGCTATTTCTTAATGAAAATGTCCATTGTTTCTTTTTTTAGGGTTTGATGTCAACATGCTTGAACTTTGGTGTAGTCTTTGTTTCCTACCTTATGAAATGCCAATAGCTTGCAATATGGAAAGGAATACTAGTTATTGCCATCATTTACACGAGCTACTCGTGTGCAAATGTATTATCAAACACAAAGTTGTTGAGTTTGGTACCATGTGTGGTGGACATTGAAGGTTCAAACTACTTAGGTTGTATCGAAACTAACATATGGCATTTTCTCTTATTCATTTCAATGTAGCATATGAGATGGCTCGTCCTAGATCTCGCCTTATGGAACAAAACCTTTTTGCATGTTCGACACTTAGCTCTTCCTATGTTGTTAGGGTCATAGGAATATTGCCAAACATCTACCATCTGCCTCCTTTACTTCCCCCCAATAGCTGTAGTTGAGTATGTATTACTCATGGCTTGTGAGGGTGTGAGATCATCCTCCTGGCAATGGGCATAATTTGTAAGTTACAATACATTCAATTGGAAAATTAAAAGAAATGTGAATTTTTAAAGCATGATATATCGAAAAGAGACCACCTACCAAATCATGATCATTGCTTATGGCAGATTGTTGTCGTGTTGTCCTCATAGTGGTAGCAAGAGTGGAATAGTCGCACTCTAGCTAATTATATTGCGTGTTCTTAGGAACCTTGGGTAAGGGACCGGGGAACCTAGGGTTCTAGCCTTGGTTCATCAAATATGTGAAACCTCGATTTATATAGGTTAAGTATGGTTGCTCCCCATACTAATTTCCAAAATTAACCATAAATCATTATACTTATATGGGAGTGAGGGATTTTGCTAGTTACCACAACCTACCATTGTTAAAATAAAGTTAGGAAGAGAAGTAAGAGTTGAAAATGAGAGAATAGCATCAACAGAAAGTGTATTGCAACTAAATAATATGAAAACATGTGGGAAGATAAAATGGAGGCCAAGTGTTGATTTATGGGAGATGAAATTTGCAAGCACAACCTCTATAAATACTCCTCCTCCCCTCTCCCCCTTCACATCCACATCCACACCTCACAACCACTTCCAATACTCTCTCCCACAAGCATTCCTAATATCTAGCAATCCTTTATCAAATACATTTTTCACTATGTAACCTAAAAATTTATCTCACCAATGTAAAACTTCTTGCCATCAATCTAAACACCTTAGGGAGCATTTCCCTAGTTTTATACCAACACCACTTGTCGCTAGTCCCCCCACTAATGAGATGCTTGATCACCTCGTTAAGGTATCTATGTAAGGGCATTACATGAAGGAATATCATATGAAACCAATGTTGATAATGCATTTGTATGGTTTTGCTAAGCTTAGGGAAATTTACAATTTTTGTATAATGTTGTACGAAAGTGGTTTCTAGCCATTAGTTAACTTGTAAGATGTAATGTACGTTGATTTGGTGCATATTTTCTACTCAAATGTGACTTTAAATGAAGTATTAGGTGAAGGAGAAGCAGTCCTATGGTAAGAGACACAATGGGACTTCAATTGCTTCTCTACTTACATGTTTAGCTATGTTATTTGGGTAACATCACAATACATTAACAATTTACTCGAAATTAATGAAGGCCTCCAATTGTTGATGCAAAGGGGCATGTTTGAAGCCTTCCAATATATCTTCTAATAGTCAATATGTGTGTAATACCCCAAATCTCGGGAAGCTACAACCCGCTACGTGTTCTTACTAGGTAAGGACACTTTAAGGCTGTAAACTCTACTTTGATACCATTTAAGCCTGTATTTCTTGTTAATCACAATCAAATAAATCCCATACTTTAAATATGATATAAGTACATCCCATTTAAATCTTCAAACACTAAAAAATAAATCTTAATAGATCAATTCAAATCACTTTAGAAGTTTAACCATTCTAAACTCTAAAATTCTCAAAATCAAAATAAGTCTCATCAAAGTTCGAAGGCTTTAGCTGATAATTCTTCACTTAATCACCATAGCAATAAATGTAATCTACATTTTTCCCTTCTTGCACATTTAACCCTAGGTCCTCGTCATGGGTAGCATTTTCATCTTTGCTTGTGTTTAAAAACAAAATACCCCCGAGGAGTGAGCTAATGCTCAATATGCGTAACCTGTAAATACATATGCATGAATAGGCTAAAATAAGTCACATGCATCAATGTAGAAATTGAAATCATATAACATGTTATTATTTCATTTAGTCCACATCACAACAATGGGATACTCATGATCCCATCAAATCATATATAGATACTTAATACATAGTATAGTGTTGGGAATTGTCACTATGGGCCCCAACACCTAAGAGTCCTTAAACTACCAAGATCATTTCCAAGCATGACTCTATTAGGGATAGCATCACACAAGGATCATTGGGGTGCCCTATAAGGGTCTGCCATTATGGGCCCCTAGGTCGAGCCAAACACAATCAACAAGTAGCTTAATCTAATCCATTATATATTAATCTAGTTTATTACTATCCTAACAATCATAAGAAACAACCAAAGTTACATGTACTTGGAAACGTAGTCTTAAGTGCAACTAGTCTTGGATTAAAAGCTAGTCTGTAATTTGTCAACACACTAATAATATACTCTTAGTGCTAATTTAGAATAATCTAAGTTGCCCAATTTTGTTTACTTAATCATTATATGATTCCTTCTCTTACTTTACTAGAGTTTCTAAGGTTATACTAAGTGTTTAGGTTACATGGAAATTCAATTAGGTAGCAGATAAATCAAGTAATGAAATATCTTCTAAGTACACGTTTGTGCTTTAGGCTGTGTACTTTGGCATGGTTGGATACATGGCCATGTATGGTGATCGTGTATCTTTCTATGAATTTTTACATTTTAGCATGCCTATGTATATGGTCATATAGTTGGTCATGTATCTTTTTGTGGATTTCCATATTTCGACATACCTAAGTACATAGGCGTATCCTTCATTCGTATACCTTTTTGTACATTATGCATTTCTACATAGGCAGGTACACGAGTGTGTACCTAACCATGTACCACATTACTTTTCATCTTTTTCAATTCTTTCCTAATTCTAATTCCTACGATCTTAAGTCTAATTGGATCCTAAAATTTGTCAATTCCTAATGCAATATGTGAATTAATATACTTATTTGATTTGGTAAATGTTTCGAATTCTTAATTGTTTGATTCCTTACTCATTTTTCCATTTTCCTTGATCTAAATTCTAATGGAATCATGTAATAGCAGTTTATTTAATCCTCAATTCTATAATCAAGAATAACAATTCAATCATTGAAACCCTTTACTTGATGGAATTGAGTTTGGTCCTTTGTGGGTAATCGTTAGGTCACCTTAGAGTTTCTTGCTCTGGAGAGTATCCCTTTTCTAGTTATTGTGCAAATGGTAAAAAGAGGAGCATTAGGTTAACATGGGGTTTATATACCCTATTAAAAAAAAAGACTAAATTATCTCTGAGTTTTAATAAAAATTACTTATTTAACCTTGGCTTATATTAAATAAATGTTAAATTAATATATATATATATATTCCAGGTGTTTACAATGTGAGAAAAAGATACAAGCCTAGCACTTGAGACACTTGTAGGTTAGTGACTAGCCACTATACAGTAAGACCTTCCACCACATTATCATGCATGCTATAGTGCAGTGATCCACTTACAATTTCTTCTCCAAAGAAGACCTCTTTTTGATTGATTGTATGTTACTTTAAAGGCCAATTGATGTTATCATCGTTGTCATTCACTACTTATTGTACATTTTGGCTTGAAAGGATGCACATCTAAGCTATGGTTGTCTAATCACATCTATACTTGACTCTAATGATTGTGATTTGATAGATTATGCCATCTACAAATTAAAGGGGCTTTTCAACCTTCAAGAGGTAAAAAGCAAGCTCCATTTAGTGAGAGATAACGTAATGGGTCAATTTATAAGCTCCAATATGTGAGAGATGGGGCAAAAGGTCAATTTAGAAGGGAGGGACAACAAGCATTGCATCGGCAAGCAGTGCAATAATGTGAGGAATCGCTAGATGTTGCGCATTATGGTATGTTATTATCATAGCCATGTTTTAGTTTAGAGGAAAGGGGTCAATAAGAGCATGGAGGAATTTTCATGGATGTTCGATTGTAAGTCATGAAAATGCAATCCCACCAAGCTCAACAAGATGTAAGGTTGGATGTTATTGAAGGCATGTCCAAGAAATTTTGATGCAAAATAAAAAATATTACCAGTATTGAGGCTACCTATCGCCACTAGCTCCCTTGATAGTAATCAAGGATAGCCATCTACTTCTCCTTACCCATCTTTCAATGAGCTATAGGATTTTAATGTCCTTTTTTATTCTTCTGTATATCTATTTTGCAAATGGCAATTTAAGTAATAAAATACCATTTTTTAAAACTTATTCTTGTTAATTGTCCAATTTATTGTTCTATTAATATTTATTCTTTTCACATAATAAATATTTATTATATTATTTGTACTAGTCCTCATGTTATTTATACTAATTACTTTTAATATTAATGCTTTTTAAATGTAACACTACATTAACACACACTCACACATATGTACATACCTAACATACCTATACTTATATGTGTATACATACACCGTTCATGTATATATATATCTATACTTTTATGTATATGTTATATATTTAAACTATGTTATGATAGTGACAAATATAAATATTTCTATAACATATAATATACTAATATACTATGTAAATATATATACATATTATACACGTGTCTACACTTATAGTGTGGTACCTAATACATATACAAATGAAATTAACTATACACATACACATACATACATAGTATATACCTAATCCACCTATGCTTATATAGGTATATATACAAGTTAACCGCTTACCATATATGTACATATGTCTCTAGATGTATATGCATATATATTTTTAATATATTATGTAAATATTTACATGGTATAATTAATACATGATAAGCCTTTTAGCCATGGACCTTAAAGTGTAGCTTGGCAAGCCCATTAAGAGTTAAATAAATATGCATAAGTGTGGTACAAAACTACAAACAAGCATAAGAAGAAGAGGAACTTTTTCCGAGCGAAACAAGCTAAGCCTCGGATGAAACAAAAAATTCAGGAGATTATTCCACAAACTGTAATATCCTCCTCTTTCTCATTGCCGTTATCAAGATCAAGGGTTTTCAAGTGCTTGTCGATCCCAAACAACAAGGACATGATCTCCTCCATGAACATATAGGACCTATCACCAACAACAAATTCATAAACTAAACCATTAACGTCAATCAAACTGCATCCTGGCATCTTCCTCACCTGGCTCTCTTCCATTCCTTTCCTCACTCCTAGGACATCATCCCATTGTCTAGTGGATGCGTACATATTAGAAAGAAGAACATGTACCCCACTATGATCAAGTCTAACTTGTCTTAACCTCTGGACAATCTCTCTACCTAATTCAACATCACCCCGAACTGTACACGCATTGAGCAACGCCCCTAATACATATGAATCAGGCTCAAACGGCATTGTTCTCACCACCTCCTTTGCCTGTTCTAGCATTCCGGCTCTTCCTAAAAGATCCACAAAACATCCATAATGCTGAAGCTTGGGCTTGATGCCATATACCTCACTCATACTTCTAAATATCCTCACCCCTTCATCCACCAAACCCATCCGACTGCATGCACTCAACACGCATATGAACGTGATCTCATTAGGAACAACCCCTTCATTCTGCATCCTCTTAAACATCTCAACTGCAAGATCACTTCTATTATGATTAGCCAGGCCTGAAATCAAAGAACTATAGGCAAAAACATCTCTATCCGGCATGGAGTCAAATACAAAACAAGCCATATCAATGCATCCACACTTGGCGTACATATCAATAAGAGAGGTACCCAACACTCTATCTAACCGAAACCCCATCCTATCAACATAAGCATGTATCCACCTCCCTTGATCCAATGCACCAAGGAAAGCACAAGCAGTCAATGCACTTACTAACCCAGCATGGTTAGGACGGACACCCGACCCACCTGACCCACTCGAGTCCAACTGCATTGCACTAAACAACTCCAAAGCCTCCCAAAACATCCCACAATGGACATACCCAGCAATCATAGCACTCCAAGCAACATCGTTTCTTTGCGGCATTTTATCAAACATGTCCCTTGCAATGAAAATTTCACCATTTTTCACATACCCATTGATAAGGGCTGTCCAACTGACAACATCCCGGTTCGAGCTACAGTCGAAAAGCTTCCGAGCCGATTCAACAACGCCGCACGTAGCGTAAAGATGAATCAAACCGTTCTGCACGAAGTCGTAGGATTCCCAGCCCAGTTTGATGATTTGGGTATGATAAGCCGTGCCAGAGCGCGTGTCGGATAGACGTGCACAGGCAGTTAGGAGGAAAGAAAAGGTGTAGTTGTTGGGTAAAAGGGCTGTCTCGGAATAGATTTTCTTGTACGCAGAGAGTGCTTCGAAAGGTTGCCTTGTGTCTAAGAAGGACTTGATCGTTGAGTTGCACATGAAAATCGCATCTTTCTTCAGTTTCATGCCGCTTCTTTTTTTTTTTTTTTCTTTTTAACTAAATCATGGTTAGTCGCTAGCGGTCGTCATCGATGCTCTCTGTGCAGCCACTGCTAGTCTGCTACCGGTGGTCTGCACCGAAGTTCGAGTTACCGTTGAAGTTCAAAATTGTTACGCTCCAGCGACGAATTACTGTCTACGTTTAATAATGAGTTCAATATTAGTCGTTTTGCCTCAATTTTTCACTAGTATTAAGTTTGAATTTAAATATTAGTTAAGTTTAAATTAATTTTAGATATTAATATTATTTTAATTTAAAATAAAATAATTTTAGATAAATTGAAGAGTAAAAGTATATCGTTGAGAGCATCTAATTTTTGGAATTCTCTTTATTGGGAGTGTGTTGAATAAGAAAATGGTCTCATGAATTACTTATCTTTTATTCTAATTCAAAATTAAAATAAATTTCATTGAGTCGAATTCAAATTTATTATGCAATTGAAATCGAGCCTAACTTTTAAAATTTTGAATCAAGCTTGAGATCAAGCTCAATATTGTATATTTTTCATTCAATTTGTTTATAGCCTTAGTTTAAACTTTTAAAGTTATTTCCTATTCGTTTTTTCGACAAAAGATATCTTATGCTAATTATTAGATTAATCATATGAATTGTTCTAAAAACTTTCAAAATTGCATAGTTTTCTTTAATGGTGCACCTATTCCTCTTATTATATAACTAGTTAAAAAGCCTACACAATACATTGATAAAAGTTTGAGTAATAATTATAATTTTTTTAAACAACAAATATAAATATAATTTAATGTTTTATATATCATAAAAAAATTATCCAATGGAATATTTATTGAAGTATTTAATTCATAAATAAAATATTTAATTAATTTCTAATTGACATTAATGAGATGTTTAATTCATTTTACTAATAAACATTATAACATATTATCTAATTCATTTCACTAATAAATATTATAACATATTATCTAAAAACACCAACCAAAAAAAAAAAAACTCTCACAATAAATTGTTTTTATGTTTTTAAATATGAAGGAATAATTACATATAAGATGGTAAATTACAATGCAATTAATGCCATAATTAAGATGAGGAATTGAGAATATGAGAATATGACTTCAATATTCGTTGTTGTTATCAAATCATATAGTATATATATATATATTTTCATATAATAAATGACTTAAGATGAATTATTAAATAATGTTCTATTCTAAAATCATTTAAATAATTTAAGTTCTCGAAAATGAATAATTCATAATGTCTTATCATCTTATTATTATTTTCGTAGTTTATAAATAATAAAGGACTCTACAATTAAAAAATTAAATATAAAAAAAGCTTTATAAAAAGGTATAAAATACATTTAGAAATTATTTAAGCAATTCAATATCTTGAAAATGGATAATTCGTTATATATATGTGATTTGTTGAACATTCAACAAAATAAAAAAATAAAAAAAATAAAAAGTACCTCTAATACTAATGGCTCAATCCATCTTTATTATCCTTACTATGTTTTCCATTGGCTCTTAACATAATTTTTCTTCTTCCATCCAGGCCGCTTGTGCTCAAACCGATGAATCTTCACACAAACTTTCAATTAATGCATTCATATAAATAAGAAATGGCTCGACATAACTTAATTTTCACTTTACATTAAATGAAATTAGCTTAAATGTTTAATAAGATATATCTACTTTTCAAATGAATTTTTTTTTTTTTTATTTCACTATCATAAAATGCTATAAATAGATGACATGACAAGGAAATCATACTAGTGATTTTCTCACTCAAAGTAGATTCGAGTTAATCCACTTAAAATCAAGATTTAATCCTGTGTGGCGAGTTTTTAAAGGTGCTTCGACTTTTAATCACGAGAATATGACTAATGTCAATAACTCACGCCTAATCATAAAAAAGGAAAGCCAAGTGCCCCATTTTGAAAGAAGGGATAACATGTATTTCTCTAAATTTTGTAGAAAAGTTGCTGTGCTTCACCTTTTTCTTCAGTAAGCAAATAAGATGGTTAATTATATTTAATGTCAGTTATACTTAATTACCAAAAAAATTAGTTTTTCCAACAAAGTAGAGGGTGGAAAAAAAGAAAAAAAGAAAAAGAAAATCGGTCGAACCGAATCAAACTCAATTATTACTATTATTATTTTTGGTAATTTGGTTTGTAAAATTCTCAATTTGAACCAAATTGAAAACTTATGGCTATTTTGGAAGTATAAATTGAACTTATTTGTAAAACTGAACGATACCGTTTTAAATAAAATAATAATATTTTATTTAAAACTAAAAAAATTCATTTATTACAACATGAAACTTAAAATTTTAGTTTACATTTATTAAAATTTATATGTATTTAATTTTTATGACTATAATTTATCATATATATATATATATAGATCGATTCAAAATTTATACTATTTTCTATCTTTAAGAATACAATTAACTATCAATATATATTTGATTTTTTTTTGCATAAATATTAACTTTATTAATTTCTTATATAATATCAATATATTCTATTAACTGAATTTAGTACTTTTTATATAAGATTGTGTAACTCCAAAAAATTTTATTCAATAGAAACTTTACCAAATAGGCTATGATAAGAAAATACGTTTAAGCTATAGCTCCAAATGAACCCAAGATTAGGCTAGAAATTAGAGATAACCCGATATATCATAAGTTGACCTAAGTCAACTTAATTAAAGCAAAAGTCAACAAAAGTTTACTAACTCAATTCAACCCATTAACATAAGTCTTCCATTCGATACCCTCGGGAAGACTTGAGTAGACTTAAAGCCTTAGAGCTAAGACCTGGGTTGACTTAGAAAAGATTTGATAAATAAAATACCAAGGATTCACACGATGTCCTTTTTCAATAGAACCGATGTATTTGACTCAATAAAAGTTCAGTTGAAAATCGTCAACTGTGCTAATTTTCACTAAACTTCCTATTTGAGAGTCCAATCTTATTCTCAATATTTTACCTAGTAAACTAAATGTGAATTTTATCAAATTTCATCTATAGAACTAGTACTTAGCCCTAAACATTCCTTAAGTCTTAGATTTAAAAACCTGAACTCAATTGACTAAAGTCCACTTCAATTTGACTTGAGTTAACTTCTGACAAATAATTAGATGACTCAAGAAGACTTGCATTGACTTGAGTCTAATCATTTCCAAATCTATCCTATCTAATCCAATTATGAGGATTTATAGCCTAGAACATAGATTAGCAAAAACAACTACAAATTAATAACAAACCAAATTATAAAACTAAATCAAAATCGAAAGTTTCTTAAACCTTGTCCTAAAAGCCGTCTAAGCGGTTAAGCTTGAAATCACCCTCAAATCTTAATCTATTTAAACCAAAATTTTGCTAATTCAATATTACACCTTTAATTACTCAATAATACATAAAATATAAAAAAATCTAGACAAAACCCCACCAGCTACATCCCCTTTTCCAAGATGCCACCAAAGAGAAGTCAAACTTCTCCTCTTATCTTATCAAGATCACAATTATTACACCTGATCTTATTTCAATCTTATCCTATTTTATCTTTTCTAACCTAAGAAAAAAGACATAAAATAGTTTAAAAGTAGACATAGGAAAATCGGATCCCAATAAAATACACTAAACATATGATTTTTCCAGTTTTTGCTAAGGTTTACTTATCTTAATTTATCTTATCCTATAGTTAATAAATCTTATCCAAATTTTACCATATTATACCTTAGATATACCTTGATTACTTAGAAAAAGGGCTTGGTAAAATTTGAAAAGATGAGCCCTTAAAAAAAATAAAAATTAGAAGCCTTTCTTTATGTGAAGCATCACCATGAAAACCCATCTAGCTTGACACCATTCAATTCACCTTTTGCTATCTTAATTTAATTCAATCTAAAATATCCTAAATTAACTTGATTAAAATGGGTAAAGGACCTAGAGATATCATGAAAAATTTTGAGTTTTATTGTCTTATTAATAAAAGGAAAATTACACATAAATCTCATCTCCCAAAAACACCTTGTTATTTAACCTTATTTCACCCCATGTTTGAGACCATCTTACATAATCATAACCTAATCAAAATTAGCCCAAAATTTGTCACGACTAAGCTAAGGAGGTTACTAAAAGTAAATAAAAAACCAGCCTAAGAAACTACCTAGAAGCTACCAAAATTGGCTACCCTCTATTGATTATGTCAACTCCATGTGATTTTGCCACCTCAATTTATCTTATCTTATGCAATCACTACCCTAACTTATCCTATAAGACCTTAGGCCAATTATAACCTTAAAACCTGCCTAATCTTGTCCCCTTAGATGTGCCAAATCAGAACTCAAATTAATTTGCAAAACAACAAAACTTAACTAGTATAAAAAGGGAGGTAAAAAGCAAATTTACCCCTACAAGCAACCCCACTTTTCACTCACCATTTACTGCCCATTTCCTCTAAACTTTTCCACCAAACACACCTCATATTCCCCAACAAGATCAGAAAGTTTCACCAAAAAATAACCCCACTTGCATCCCCAAAGAAAATCATAGTTTTGGACCAATAATTTCTAAATCCAAGGTAAGTAACTTCCAATAATGTTGAGCTATCTTTAGATCCCCTTAAGGAAGTTACTAACCTAATTTATTTTCTATGTCTTAGGTACTTGACTTTAGGAATTTTCATCAAATTAAGGTAATCATAATTTACCCAAATCATTTTCCATAACATATTCATCATACTACTTATATGTAATAGTTGTAGATTTTAATCACAATTCCACATCAAACAAACTTCATCTTTGTAAGATTATCTTATTTATTTTTCATTTGGAATATTTTTCTAATAATGAGACATATTTCAAACTCCTAATGAACATAAAAGTACAAAGAAAAGATATTAAGGCCTTATCTTCAAATCATGAGGACCTATAACCATCTATATTCTATTGGACATCTATGGATACATTCTTGACATATTTGGACATTTTATGGACATATATTCATGGACATTCTCTTGACATATTCTTTGGACACATATTTGCCTTATTATGGCAAGGACAAGACTTTACCTAAATGAGGACCTAAGCGTGGACCTTGACAATGAACTGATTCCTTAAACGAAGAACTTAACATTAAAAGACTTTAATAAAATATGGGGTTAACTAGGAGATACTAGATTAGTTTATCTCAAAGATAGTTATTTCTTATATGTATAAATATTTTTCCATGTTTATAGGTTTTTTAGAAGATTGCTAAGTTTTACCCAAGGATTACTACGATCCTTGAAAAAGAATGGCAAGGTAAGGTGAGTACCAACAATGATTGCCACTTGATTTGTGCTCGTAATTTTAGTAGCACCTAAAGTTGAATACTAATGAACCCATGTGTGTGTTTGATTTGGTTGATTGTTTGATTTTTAAGGCCTAAAGGAAAAGAAAGTAAAGTTGCTTATACTCATGGCTATTTTTGTAGTTGATGAAATGTTTGCAAATTGTTTGGTCACCTCTTAACTTATGTTAAACATATCGAAATACTTATTTTGAAATAGATCATGCATAGCATCTTCTTGCATATTTTCATATATTCCATCATAATTACATAGAATGAAAGGATGTCCTAAGGGAGTGTCCTATTCTAACAATACAAAAATGACTAGAGGATCGTTGTGTATTGGTATGAATCTGTGTTCATTATTTTGTTTTGGGCATATGCATCTAGAGGTATGTGGGTAGGGAAAACATTATTTTCTTTTGGTTTGTCTCGAATCCTTGCTTAGAAGATCATTCTTCTAACATAACTATTGATATATAGAGCATGGCTTTAGTTTGTGTAGCCAAGGATGCATGTAAGTGTAACGAAATTGGTAGCTTGAACTCTAATGGAATTTTAAAATGATCCTCAACCCAAGGTCAAAGGAGGGGTATATTAGTTAGAAATACCCTTAGACCTCATGTTGTTTCTGACTGACTACATATGATGATTGGCATATGATTGTTCATGCATTAAAAATGTTAACTTGCTTGTTTTGCGTGAAGGGTGGTTTTGAGCTAGGATCTCACTAAGCTTTATAGCTTACCGCCCCTACAGTTTACCCTTTTTGCAGGCATCATTCTGGTTTTACTTTGGTTGAATCTAGAAAGTGGTGAGAATCTTCGAAGATGATGGTAGATGGGCGAGTGAGGAAGAAGACAATTAGAATAGATATTTTTAATTTTAACTAGACTTTTGGATGAATGTAATATTAACCATATAAACTCATTTCTCTATCTATTGTATATGTAGAACCCTATATTTTATATTAATAGACGTTAGCCTTAATATTGGTAGAATTGTTATCTTTAAGGTGGTTTCTAGAGTAACGACGCCTTATGTACCATGTTGAAGTTTGTGTGGGCTGAAATCTAGCTAATCATAGACTTCAATATAGTACATGGCGGGTTGTTATGATTAGGGTAATCCTTGGGGCATGACATATTGTATGTTAAACAAATATATTTTGATAACAAAATTTGGTTTAATCTATAACCTCAACCAAATTTTTACGATTTGAGAAAATTCTTGAAAGGTACTATAAGGTTTGGTTTAAAGTGATAAAAAACTAAATCATATTTTTGGTTTAGTTTAATTTAAAGGGAAAATCAAACCAAATCGAATTGCACTTAACCCTACTAGTAAGTCATTTTTATAAATATTTGAAATTCAAATATTATTATAATGGTTATTAGTGTTTTATTGAAATTAATATAATATTGATTGAGAACAATATAATTTTATCTAAAGATATGATCATGTATGTTGTACAAAATTTTGTAATGAAAACTCATGTAGTATATGCATCTTTTATTGCAACATCAATTACTAGAACAATTGTTGCAAAGTAGGTCTTCATACATGAAGTCATATATTTATTCTCTAATTTCAAATGCAATAACACATCCAAAACACCAACTCTAACCAACGAGCACAAATAATAGCAATAACAAGAAAAAAAAAATATAAGTGATTATATCAGCCACAAGTCAATAATATAAGGAAAAGTAAAACAAACTTTTCATTAAAATGTAAAACATTTTGATTATCCATGAAAATGTTTAAAATAAATCATAAACAACTATATCCCATCTTGCTCTTAGTTTTAGTAAATGGTCTAGTGATTTTAGACATGATAGATTTATGCTCAATTTATCTCACATTAGTGGTGAGAGGAGCTTGTGACTCTTATGTTGTAGGCAATTGCAGGGGGCTCGTCAAAGTCATGTGGAAGAACTGGACTCTATTATATTGAAGGTTGTGAGTTGTCACTAATATCTAGTCAATAGTGGTGTGATCTTCGCGGAGCGGGTGGGGATAGGAATAGGACTACTAATAGAGTGCATATGGAGGGTAATAAACAAGCTAGTATTGGGAGTTGAACTATCTATGGTGTCCTTGACCATGCTGTTTAGAGGAGTTTGGTCATGATGAATTTACTTATCCTTTTGTCGTCCTTCTCTACCTCTTGCTTTATTAACCTTACAGCGTAGTGGTGGTGCAAGTGTAGGATCTACCGGAGGTGCATATTATAGGTCTACAGCAACTTCCCCCTTTGGTGGCTATTTGTGTTGAGTGGCAAGAAAAAGTACGACTTCGCCATGATCTTCAGCTAGTTATATGCCATCATTAGCTAAGGAAACTACTGAAGGCAGATTAGATGCTATGTGTATATAGCAAAGGGTATTAGCTTGGAAGAATTAGAAGAAAATGTATTAGTGTAACTTAGTCATATAGGTTAATCAATGTGATATTGTAAGTGCATTTCTTACCAAGTGTCTAATTATTACTCTAGTATGCCTTACATGACAGCAGTTGACATGTTTGTACCTTTGAATTTAGTTTAGATGTACACCATCACCATAATCCAATTGGATCCTATAAGAGTGACAATCCTTCTAATAGGAATTGTAGGATGCACACAACATTATCCAATCAGTGTCGGTTCGGCCCTGTAAATCAATATGATGTAAGTAGGGCTCTATGTCGACATTGATAGGCACTCACTAGAACGCAATAAACTAGCGGTAGATGCGATTTAGGTAGTATTACTCTACAATATGAAGGTACATCAATAGTACCTGAGCTATCCAAATGTCTTTACCCGCATAGTAGAATGGGGGCAGTATGTTGATGAGATCTTCGGGATAAGGTTGTCAAACAACCTAACAATAAATGTGTAGAGGTTAATGAAGATTCATAATATTCAATAGATATAAAAATATAAAAAGAAAACATACTTGCTGTGGCTTCCGGTGGTCAAATGTCCTTATATGCTTGAACAATATGAGTAAGGTACTACGTAGTGTCTTGGGCTATCCTTCATCAAGACACCAAGGGCCTCACATCCTCTAATGAAATCCCATAACAACTTAACGGAGCTATATATGGGAACTTATCCCATGCCCAGACCTGTAGAAGAATCGTGTTCCTCCCATCTCTTATGAGGTGGAGATGGATGCATGACAAAACTAACAATACAACTAGGCTAAATAGGTAGAGCTCCAGCTATACTGTCCTATAAGAGCAAAGTTTTCTAAGAGTGGAAGGAACATACAATGGACTAGGCTACTTAATTTATCTGCAAATACAAAGCTTCCCAACAATTGCAAAATGTAGGCACATATATGACACTTAACCATCTCTTCAGATGCTTGATAATGCAAAACCTAGAATCTGCACCATAACTAGGATAAGTTAATCCATCTGCTCCTTTTGTACTTTGCTTTCAGCCTCTCATCAAGTAATTGCTCACACTCAAATGCCTAATTAAGGCTAGTGGTACCTATAACGGCTTGTTCGTCAACTAGTAACCTAAATTGGACCTCGATGTCTTGTAAAATCATGGTAGCCTTGCCATGGGCTATATGAAAGGTGTATGTCTTGGTCCTCTACCTCTCCACTAGTGTTATAATAAGATGCCAATCCAATTGAATGAAGGGAAGGCATGCTAGTCTTATAAACCCGTTATGCTCTAGATAAGGTAACATGCAAGGATCTAATGAGATATTATCATCGACACGATGTAGCTGTAACTCACGATGCCTAATTGTTAGCTAAGATGCTTCCTATCAACATAAAAGTAGAAATTGTAAGTTCATTCTAGCAATTGTCACCCATTTATTGTATTGCAAATTCTTATGTGCAGTGTTAAAGTTGCTTGTAATGTGGCGAATAAGGTCTTATTCGATTCTTCACACTGTTTCCACTTACAACAACAAAGTTATAATGGTTCTTTATGCAATACATCTTCATAACTTGCATTAACTCTTCCTTACTATTGAATCTTATTCCTTTCTTAAGCTTGTCATTAATGTTGAAGTCATCATATATAACAATCATATTTTCCTCAAAGGATATATAACCACTATCTCTCCTAGCATTGAAAAATTAGAATGACATCCCTAGGTTCGCTATCACTCGAATTACTCGCTTTTTGGAATCTATGAGCTTACATAACATGCACATGCACTAGTAAATTTGTGACATACATGTCATTAATAAAATTTTCGACGAGACCTTCATCTTCATCAAAATATTCCTCATGCACTATAAAGTGCTCCACAACAATATCAATTTTCGCTGGAGAGTGGATGGCCTCATTTAATTTTGGATCATTAGAGTTTTCTTCATTGCACAAAGGTTTAGAAGCTAGCATCTAAGCCATTTCATCACACATTGGTGAATTAGTTATCATGCTTGGCCCTTCCTCCTATCAAGGTGATGAGATATTGGTTGCTAAGGGCTCTTTTTCATTCGAATATTGTAATTCCTCATGGATTTCAACATACAGGTTTTGTATTCGTTCCTCCCTAAAAACTGCAGCTAGTAGTGTAGACACATGTGTAGTATCTCAACACGAGCCGTAGTTGGATCGACTCTAATACTTCTACAAATTTTATGCAAGACTTCTGTATAGTTTGAATTCTTATTCGCCTTAAACTTCTTCATCAACCCATTCTCATAATCAAGCCCATCATTGCCATACACAATGTTCCCTCCCACATACATAATAGATTTCACCACCCTAACTATTTTCAATCTAATTACATAACTTATGCATATTTAGTCTCATAAAAGATTGCATGAACTCCCTATTGTGTAACTTTGACTATTCCAAATAGACATTGTTTCCAACAATTTCTAAACCTTTATAATTTCCACATTTCACATATTTTGCTACTACTCCACACACGTTATGAAATAATACACAACAAATGGTACAAATTAAAAAAAAAACAAAATATTCGATGAATCTGTGAATCATGTTGTATTATAACATTTTTAATTAAAAAGATATATATAGATATTTTTCCAAGTATCATTAGTATTCCTAAAATGAATACACAATTTGCTTTTTGAATATCAAGAAAACTTATTGATAAATATATTTCTAATAAATAAAAAAGTAAAGAAACAATTTATAATATAAATCAAAATACAATTTTTTTTAACTATAAAAAATTTGTTTTCTCATTTTAGTAACACAAATTCAAAGTTTTTTTATGACTCCTCCTCCTTATCTCGATTCATTCGATTAGTATGAATTTGTGACAAATGTAAGTTTTTCCATGAGTATAGCTTTTTTAGGAATTTTTATAACATTTGTTTTATATAAGCCCCTTTATTCATCTTTAAAATATTGCAACTTACAAAACTTGTTTTGGTAAAGAGGTTCTAAAAGAATTCTATGGGACAAAATAATACATGTGATATATGATTGGTCATATAATCATGCCTACTTAGATAGGTTTTATGCAATATCTTTTATTTAGGATATATAAGGATTAGTTAAATTAACTTTTTCTAATAGCGGTTTCTAAATATTAAAACCTTACTACATGAAATCTTATGTTTTTAGAACAAGTTAAAGGAGTAGGCATTATTAGCAGAGAAGAAGCAAAAAAATGGGTTTATTTTTATTTTTGTTTTTTAATAAAATCTTCAATTGCACACATAATATAGCTATATGAAATTTAGGTTTCAAAATTAAATTTATATTAAAAAAACCCCCCTTTGAGTATTTTTGCCAAATACCTTCCATACATTCCAAACAAGTATCATGCCCAACAACTCTTGCACCTCTATAACTATCACATTTCACATATTTTAGCACTACAACACTTACATAATAAAATACTATAAATTTATTTAACTAAAATCATTATTTCTTTTCATAATACAGGTATATCATATGTGGGTTTTGAGCTTAATTTTTTTTTTTAAAAAAAAACCTAAAATGGCACAAAACATGTAATATAACACAAATAGATTGTATACTGTAATACATGATTTTTTTTAATATTTATTTAATTATGTAATATAAGTATTATTATAAAGAGTTAAGGATGAGGATGGAAATTATAAAAGTTGAACGGGCAATTTGGACATTTCATGATGGGGAGTATTTATTCTTAAATGACCTAACATTCCTCCTTTTCCCTCCTCACAATAACATAGCAGACAAAATCACTCTCTAAACAAAACCTAAGGTGACAAAAGGAGACGGCATAGCCTAATTCCAATTCCAAAGGTAAAGGATCTTGTACGGATTTCAGTTGAGGAATAAGGGAAATTGTGGTTATAAGCATCGATTTTTCGTGCAAAAAATGAGGTTGTGAAGGGATGAAAGAGAGCGAAGAATCAACGATTTGAGAGGATTCAACTTATAGGGAATTTGAAGTAAGTAATCTAATCCATGTAATTTATTTATAATAACATGTTTTAGGAACTTAGTTAAGCTTAAGAATAGGAAGGATTAGGTTTTTGAGGAATTGAAGTAAGAGAAATAGGGTTCGGGGGATTTCTAACGGTAGCACAACCTATCAACACGGTCATGTTTTGACCATGTTGAAATGGAAAAGTGCACTAAGAGATACACGGCCTCCCAACACGATCATGTTTCGACAGACCTAAGTTAAGGGTAACATGACCTCTCATCACGATCATGTTTTGACCGTGTTAAAATGGAAAGGTACACCGAGAGATACATGGCTACCCAATATGATCGTGTTTCAACTGTGATAAGTAAAGGCAACACGAACTCACAACACGATCGTGTTTAGACTGTGTTAAAACTAAGTTTTTCATCGAGAGATACACGACCCCTAATACGGTTGTGCTTTAGCCTATGTTGAGCAACACGGTCCCCAACATGACCGTGTTGAATAAAGTATAATATAATTATATGCTTGTTTAACTTCGATTTGAACTAATTTCTATGCAACCTAGATAATTAGTAAGGCGTTAGAGAAATTAAATGAATAGGATTAAAGAGACTAAGAATGATATTGATCTTAAATTGAATACTAAGAAGAGCATGTTAATGTGTACAGATTTCCAATTAGGTTAAGTCCAAGACTGAGAAGTGCTTAAGGCTAGGATCCAAGGTACGTATAACTTGTGTGTTGATTTGTGCTTGTTTAAGTTAGCTGATGCATTGAAATTGATTAAGTTAAATGATTTGAGTTAAGTGTTTAAGTTGTATTGCTGTATATGCTTGGCTCGGCTTAGGGGCCTGTAGTAGCAGATCCTTAAGGAGCACCCCAATGATCTTTGTGTGACGTTGTCCTTAGTGGAGTTGTGCTTGGAAATGATCTAGGTTGAATGCTGCTTAAGTGGTTAAGTGTACATGGGTGTGGGGCTTGTAGTGGTAGTTCCCATCACTAGGTTTAAGTGTACAAGGGTGTGGGGCTCATAGTGCCAGTTCCCATCACCTAGTTTAAGGTTTACATGGACATGGGTGTGGGGCCTGTAGTAGCAGTTCCCATCACTAGGTTTAAGGTTTAAGTGAACATGGGTGTGGGGCCCATAGTGGCAGTTCCCACCACTAAGTCATGTTCCAATGTGTTAAGTGTAATAAGGGGGTCATGAGTACCCTGTTGTTTGCTTGTGGACATAAATTATATTAAGAAATGATTGTATGTGATTAAGTTCTGCATGATGTATGCGATATTCGTTTATGTTTGTTCATGCGTGTGTGTTTGTGTTATATGTACTGGGCATTAGCTCATCCTTTGGGGAATCATTTTTAGATGCAGGTATTGTGGGAGATGAGAACCCAGAAGATGACTTGGGTTTATGTGAATTACAAAGAGAGGAAGACGAAGAGTATCATTATTGTTATGGTGATTAAGTTTTAGGGAAAATTTTTTATGTTTAACTGTAATAGACAGTATCTTTTGAAATTGTTATTTTTGGTGTTTAAAGGCTTCCGCTGCGTTAGATATTTGATATGGTTTAAGTTATTATTTGAAACTTTGGAGATATATGAAATGCTTTTATTATAAGAGTTACAGGTTAAAATATATTGGATTTGTTTTAGAGCCTTAACATGTTCTTATGATATAAGGACACGTGGCGAGTAATAGCGCGGCTTAGGTTTCGGGGCGTTATAGCTTAGGTGGTATCGGAGCTCTAGGTTTATGATCTTTAGAGACTTAAGTTTAAATCTATAGAAAATAGGTTCATGATCCTTATGAATTAAGTTTTGATCTATAGAGCATAGGTTGTTGATCCTAAAGAGCTTAGGCAATGATCCTTAGTACTAAGCAATGATCAATAGACGTAAGTTTTAAGCAATAGAGTCTCAGATATGATCTTTAGAAGGATTAAGCGCTTGATCTATAAGATAGTGAGACAAGAAGAGAGTGGGAAAATATGGGACGTTACTTAATTATGTAATTATTTTCTTGTATTATTATTTTACTTGTATTCTTCTAACTACTAAGCGTTACATATGAATAGACCCCTTGTGTATAGTATATGTGTATATACTTACACACTATGAAACTAACCTTGATTGATACTAACATAAGTAGATCCAGTTGTCTCTTCTTAAACAAAATGTTTCCAAGAAGAATTATTGGATCAGGAGTTGGAAGGGGTGCTAAACGTGATAACCCTAATGAGAAGGAAGCTTAGCACCCACAACAACAAGGGGAAAGAGGTCAGATGGTTGAAGAGACGGTTCAGCTATTGCATATAGTGAATCACCTAGTGGGACTACTGGCACAACAACACCAAGCACCCAATGTCCCACATCATAGGAACGCTAATGAACTCATCAGTTTTGATAGGTTCATAAGAGTGGCAAAGGAATTTAACCCTAGAGTGGATGACCCAATCGAGGTTAAGGATTGGGTACAAGAGATTGAGAAGACCTTTGCTACCTTTCAGATACCAGAAGATAGGAAGGTGAATTATGTTACATTCATGCTGAAGGGAACAGCAACAAAATGGTGGGCTTTAGTCCCTAGACTTGCAGGGGAGTGCATGAACTAGGCTGTGTTTGAGGATTTTTTTTTACCAGAGATACTTTCCCCAATAGCTCTAGAGACAAAATGGAGAACAATTACTATAACCGTGAATAAGGGAATTGAATTGTTGAAGAGTATGAGGCAGAGCTAAATCACCTCATTCAATTCCTTCTTGAAAATGTACGCAATGATGACAAGTCCCGAGCCAAAAGGTTCCTGAGAGGATTAGAATTTGACCTACAACTTATAGTAGGGTCCTTTTAGTTAAATACTTATGCTGAGATGGTAGATAAAGCGAAGTGCCTTGAATAAAATAAGAAGATCATAGAAGAATAGAGGAGCCGCAGAGCAGCAATGGCTATGGGAAAAAGACCTGCCTTTAGTGGAATGGGGCAAGACAGGGGTAAAAGAAATCACTTACTATAAAGTGAAACACCTCGAGTTGTAGCCCCTCCTCTCCAGATCAAGCAAGTGCCTTTGGCACTCATTACAACAGACATAAATGCTAAATGTCCCAGATGTTACGGACCCCATGAGTTAAGAGAGTGTCGATGGCTAGATGGGGCATGTTTCTCATGTAGGAAGATAGGGTACATTAGCAAACATTGCACTGAAAGGTCAATTCCCCTAATCGTCTATCATGTGTGCACCTAGAGGGGACACAAGGTAGTCAACTGTCCTCAGGGACAAATAAAAAATCAAGCAGGGCTAGTTCAATAGGCAGCTAGACCTCCAGTGAAAGGATAGAGAAGTATACCATAGGCAGGAGGTCCTAGACAAAGAGTTCTTACCAGGGTGTTTACCTATCATCAGTAGTGGCACTGGGATATCCTAGATGTGGACAACATTGCAGGTATGCTTCCAATACACTCCTGCAATGCATATATACTATTTGATACTGGTGTGTATGCATCTTGTGTGTCTAAAAGCTTTGTTTGTGTATGTGCTTTGGATGTTGAAAATATGGATGATTGCTTGGCTGTTAGTACTCCTTTGGGAGTAGGAGGAAGAATAAGTAGGATATGCTGAGGAGTGAGTATAGAAATACATGGTAGGGTGATGCCAACAGATCTCCTGGTATTAAAGACGATAGAGTTTGACATTATTTTGGGTGTCAATTGGCTATCAAAATATCATGTCACCATTGACTACCACAACATGGTGGTATAGTTTAATATGCCTAGAGATGGATATTTTGAATACAAACTAGAAGTGCAGGGACACACTAGATTGCCTACTTATGAGATGTGGAGAAAAAGTGTACTAGTAACCATATCTGTTGAAGCCAATGAAGAAGTTAGGATAGAAGAAGTACCGATAGTGAGTGAATTTCTTGATGTGTTCCTAGAAAATCTTCTTAGTTTACCCCCAGCCAGGGAAGTAGAATTCAATATAGACTTGGTACAAGGTACATTACCTATATAAAAACCGATCTAAAGAATGGCATTAGTGGAATTGGAAGAATTAAGGAAACAATTACTGGAGTTATAAGATAATGGCTTTATAAGACCTAGTGTCTCTCATTGGGGTGCACTAGTCCTGTTTGTGAAGAAAAAGGATGGAAGTATGAGACTCTGCATAAACTACAAGAAATTAAACAAGGTCACCATAAAGAAAAAATATCCTCTTCCTAGGATAGATTACTTATTTAACCAGTTGCAGGGAGCTTAGGTGTTCTCTAAAATAGACCTAAGATCAGGTTATCATCAACTTAGAATAAAAGAAGAGGACATCCAGAAAACAACATTCAGGATTAGATATGGGCACTATGAATTTCTGGTGATACCTTTTGGACTAACGAATGTACTAGTTGCATTCATGGATTTAATGAACAGAGTATTCAGAGATTTCTTGGATAAGTTTGTAATTATCTTTATAGACGGCATCCTGATATACTCTAAAGGTACTGAGGAGCACGAAGAGTACTTGAGACTAGTATTGGGCAGGCTACAAGATGAGAAGTTGTATGCCAAATTCAATAAATGTGAATTTTGGCTGGAACAAGTAGTCTTCTTGAATCATGTGGTTAATAGAGATGGTATATCTGTGGACCTAGAAAAGGTGAGAGCAATAGTAGATTGGCAAAGACCAAAGACAGTTATAGAGGTAAGAATCTTTTTAGGTCTAGCAGGCTACTACAAGAGATTTGTTGAAGGGTTTTCCAAAATAGCAACTTCTCTTACTAGACTGACAAAGAAGAATGTGAAATTCGAATGGAATGATAAATGTAAAGTCAACTTTTAGATGCTCAAAGAGAAACTGGTGACGATGCTAGTTTTGACTTTGCCCAAGAGTGGAGAAGAGTTTATAGTGTATAGCAATGCCTTAGTTTAAGGGTTGGAGTGTGTATTGATGCAAAGTGGTCAAGTAATAGCATATGCATCTAGACAATTGAAGCCGTATGAAAAGAACTATCCAACTCATGACTTGGAGTTGGCAGCTGTAGTGTTAGCTTTGAAACTATGGAGACACTACTTATATGGAGAAAGGTGCAAAATCTTCACTAACCATAGAAGCTTGAAGTATATATTTACATAGAAAGAGCTGAGCATAAGACAGAGGAGATGGTTAGAGTTAATTAAGGATTATGACCTGGAAATGTAATACCATCCAAGAAAACCAATGTGGTGGTAGATGCCCTTAGTAGAAAGAAATAGGGCAATGTAACCACTCTCATCACTTCATAGAAAGAGTTATTGGAAGATATGTGCAAAATAGAGTTAGAAGTTTTGACATAAGAAAAAGGATGCAGAATTGAAGAGAGAGATAATAAAAGAGGTGCATCACTTTGCCTACATGATACATCCTGAGAGTACCAAAATGTATAAGGATGTGAAGAGTTGTTATTGGTAGAGAAACATGAAGAGAGAAATAGCAGAATATGTAGCCAAATGCCTCATATGCTAGTAGATCATAATAGAACACCAAAGACCGGCTGGAGAATTATAAACTCTTCCAATACTAAAGTGGAAATGGGAGCATGTGATAATGGATTTTGTTACAGACCCCCCCCCCCCCCCCCCCCCCCCCCCCCCCCCCCCCCAAATACCAGAGAGAAGTAGAATGCAGTTTGGGTCATAGTTGACAGATTGACTAAGTTTGCTCATTTCATACCTATTAGTGTAGGATATAAATTGGAGAAACTGGCTCAGATATACATACAGGAGATAGTCAGATTACATAGAGTGCTAGTGACAATCACTTCTGATAGAGACACTGGGTTTGTGAGTAGATTTTAGAGCAGCCTTCACAAGGCATTGGGCACCAAATTGCAATTCAGTACAGCATTCCACCCACAAACAAATGGTTAGTCTGAAAGGACTATACAAATACTAGAAGATTTGCTCAGGGCATGTGCACTAGACTTTGGAGGGAATTGGAATGAGCATATACCTTTGGTGGAGTTTGCCTATAATAATAGTTACCAGGCAACCATCCAAATGGTACCATATGAAGCTCTTTATGAAAGAAGGTACAGATCTCTACTACATTGGGATGAAGTGGGAGAAAGATGGATGATGGGGCCGGAGTTAGTACAAGAAGCAGTCGACAAGGAATCAGGTAGAGAATACGAACAGCCTAGTCTCAACAAAAGAGCTATGTAGACATGAGAAGGCGTCCTTTGGAATTCCAAGTGGGAGATAAGGTATTATTGAAAATTTCTCCGACAAAGGGAGTGATCAGATTCAGGTTGAGGGGAAAGTTAAACCCGAGGTACGTAAGCCCATTTGCGATGTTAGAGAGAATAGGCACAGTGACTTACAGGTTGGCTCTTCCACCAAATTTGGCCGAGGTACATGATGTATTCCACATATCTATGCTAAGGAAGTATGTACCCGACTTGGATCAAATAGTGGCTTTAGAGCAACTGAATGTGCAACCAAATTTGACGTCTTTAGAAAGGCTAATCAGGATTTTGGACACTAAGGAACGAGTACTAAGGTGGAAAACAATCCTTTATATTAAAGTGCAATGGACAAACCAAACGGAAAGGGAAGCGACATGGGAGTTAGAGGAAGAAATGAAGAGAAAGCATCCAAAACTCTTCCAAAATCAGGTACTTTCAAGGACGAAAGTTTTTGTAAGGGGGGAGAATGTAATACATGAATTTTTTTTACTATTTATTTAATTATGTAATATAAGTATTATTATAAAGAGGTAAAGACGAGGATGGAAATTATAAAAGTTAAAAGGGCAATTTGGATATTTCATGACGAGAAGTATTTATTCTCAAATGACCTAACGTTCCTCCTTTTCCCTCCTCACAGTAACATAGCAAACATAAGCACTCTCTGAACAAAACCTAAGGTGACAAAAGGAGACAGTGTGATTTAATTCCAATTCCGAAGGTAAGGGATCTTGTACGGATTTCAGTTGAGGATTAACGGAAATTGTGGTTATAAGCATTGATTTTTCATGTAGAAAATGAGGTTGTGAAGGGATAAAAGAGAGTGGAGAATTGATGATTCGAGAGGATTCAACTTGTAGGGAATTTGAAGTAATCTAATCCGTGTAATTTATTTATAATTACATGTTTTAGGAACTTAGTTAAGCTTAGGAATAGGAAGGATTAGGTTTTCGAGGAATTGAAGTAAGAGAAATAGGGTTCGAGGGATTTGTTGAAATGGAAAAGTGCACTAAGAGATACATGCCTTCCTAACATGGTTGTGTTTCGACCATGTTAAGTTAAGGGCAACATGGGCTCCCAATACGGTTGTGTTTCGACCGTGTTGAAATGGAAAGGTGCACCGAGAGATACATGATCACCTAACAGGGTCGTGTTTTGACCATGATAAGCAAGGGCAACACAACCTCACAACACAGTCGTGTTTAGACCGTATTGAAGCTAAGTTTTTCACCAAGAGATACTTGACCTCTAACACAGTCGTGCTTTAGCCCATGTTGAGGAACACGATCCCCAACATGACTGTGTTGAATAAAGTATAACATAATTATATGTTTGTTTAACTTCGATTTAAACTAATTTCTATGCAACCTAGATAACTAGTAAAGCCTTAGAGAAATTAAATGAATAGGATTAAGAAGATTAAGAATGATACTGATCTTAGATTGAATACTAAGAAGAGCTTGTTAATGTGTACAGATTTCCAATTGGGTTAAGTCCAAGACTGGGAAATGGTTAAGGCTAGGATCTAAGGTACGTGTAACTTGTGTGTTGATTTGTGCTTATTTAAGTTAGTTGATGCATTGAAATTGATTAAGTTAAATGATTTGAGTTAAGTTTTTAAGTTGTATTGCTATATGTGCTTGGCTCGGCCTAGGGGCCCATAATGGCAGATCCCTAGAGAGCACCCTAATGATCCTTGTGTGACGTTATCCTTAGTGGAGTCGTGCTTGGAAATGATCTGCGTTGAATGCTGATTAAGTGGTTAAGTGTACATGGGTGTGGGGCTCATAGTGGCAATTCCCATCACCAAGTCATGTTCTAATGTGTTAAGTGTGATAAGAAGATCATGAGTACCTTATTGTTTGCTTGTGGACATAAATTATATTAAGAAATGATTTTATGTGTTTAAGTTCTGCATGATGTGTGTGATACTTGTTTATGTTTGTTCATGCGTATGTGTTTGTGTTATACGTACTAGGCATTAGCTCACCATTCGGGGAATCATTTTTAGATGCAGGTATTGTGCGAGATGAGAACCCAGAAGATGACTTAGGTTTAGGTGAACTATAGAGAGAGGAAGACAAAGAGTACCATTATTGTTATGGTGATTAAGTTTTAGGGGAAAATTTTGATGTTTAACTGTAATAGATAATATCTTTTGAAATTGTTATTTTTGGTGTTTAAAGACTTTCGTTGCGTTAGATGTTTGATATGATTTAAGTTATTATTTGAAACTTTGGAGATATATGAAATGTTTTTATTATAGGAGTTACGGGTTAAAATGTATTAGATTTGTTTTAGAGCCTTAATGTGTTTTTGTGAGATAAGAATACATGGCGGGTAGTAGCGTGGCCCGGGTTTTAGGGTGTTACACATAACTTACTAAATGCATTCAATTTGATGTTGATTTGTGCTTAATTTGTACCAAAATTTTCAATTTTCTTATCTATCATGTCTAAAGGAAGAGAGAGTTTGAGGAAGTATGTGTATTTTTTCTAGGAAATGGGTTTTTGTGGGTATAGGGGCTACTTTTGTGTAGCAAAAAACATATGTACAAAATTTGTACTAAAAATGCATGTTGTGCATGTGCCTTTGGTACCCTATTCGTGTAATATTTTTTCCTCAGCCCTATTTGAGTAATATTTTAAAAAATTTGCATTTTTTTAGGATTTTAGCCCAACATAAACCATGGTGCATGATGGGAGACTTTAACCAAGTTTTAGATGAGTGTAAAAAGTTTTAGGAAATTGTATGAATGGTTATAGTATGTCAAACTTGAGAACAATTCACTGGTCAAATAGGTAAAAACTAACTGAATTAACCTAAACCATAGTGAACTAAGCGTGGGTAAATTATAAATGAAAATTTTGTTATTGAAATGCCACTTTGTTCCACATCTAGAGGGCAATTTGATCATCACCCATTAGTGCTAAAAACACACCCTTAATTAAGTTTAAAATTTTACGTATACCATTTAAATGCTAACTTATGCACCTTTCACATCTAGATTTTCCAAATATAGTTACAAGGGTTTGGGTACAAAAATGAGAGAATATGATGGAAGCAATTGCTGACTTCAATATAGCTACAGATAACTAAAACATAGACACTAGAAATCTGTATGAAGAAAAAGAAAAAAAAATCAGACAAGATATTATATTTCTAAGCAAGAGAGGGAATGTTGTAGAAAATGAAATCTAAAGTAAGTGGATCTAGGATGAGGAGAAAAAGCACTAAAGCCGTTATTTTTTGGTCTTTGCAAGAAGATCAAGAAATATAATTTTAAGATTGCATGACAACATGAGAAATTTTGATACTAAGCCTATTGGACCTCAAAATTTTGATAAATAATCACTATAAAGTTTGTCTATTCAATAGTCATAAGTCATTCAACACTATAAAATCTTCTTCAAGAGAACTTTAGAGTAGAGGATTGTTAGTGGACAAAAAGCTGGATTAAGTAAATCATTTTAGTAGGAGGAAATCTATGAAGATTTATGCTCTATTGGAGCATTTAAATTTTAAAGCTCCCAAGAAATATGGCATATATGCAAAATTCTTTGAAGAATTATGACATATCATGGGGCACTCTTTAGAAAATTTAGTATACTAGATCTACCCAAAGTTGGGAGTGCGAAACAATTTAAATCAAACTTTGCAATATATTTCATCTTGACTAAATATTTTTAGGGAATTTCATTTAGTCATTTCGTCTCACCTAGCATGTATACTATTGTTGATATATATCATCAATATTTATATAAATAAATAAAAATAATAATAACAAAATAAATATCCAATGATCATGGGTCAACTAAAAATGCATTGGCCAATCCTAGACCAATACTTAAGGATCATACTACTAGGGTCCATTAACTTGGATTGTAACTCCTTTAGACCTTTGAATTTCTTTATATCTTAAATAAACATAGACTTCCCTTCTTCTATTTAGCAATAAAATTTTCTAAATTTCTAAAATGCATATTTAAAAAATAAAGAAAAAGAAAATTCAAATGGAATTCTTAACTTAGACTCATAGGTCTAGATAAACTAAAATTACATTTTATCTATGGGTATATAAACTCAAATAAAATATAAAACTACAATTGCTTTTCAGCTCAACCTATTCGAAGGACATATAAATCCTATTTAATAAAACTATAATCATTCACACGAAGTTCATATAAGTCGAAACCCATGATCATGCACCATACAATATAATTCCATAAATTACATAAACAATATCAACAATTCAATTTAAAATAATAGCCATAGTCTTGATATAATCTAGAGATTAATTATTATATATTTTCATAAATAAACCGTCCTCTTTTATTTATGAAATTGACTCCCGTAAAAATTGCAAGCATAACATGATTCTATAGTTGCGCCTTCGCAAAAATTTCATCTATCCACATTGTATTCAAGAGACACCTTGTAAGGATGATCACAGCTTAGAGATGAGATCTAATTCCAAAATATGATCAAAGCATGGGACCCATCAGGCCCTTAACAAAACACAAGTATTACTACTTGTTGGGGCAGATGCAATAATATACCTTCTGAAGATCATTAAAAAAATTGTTTTAGATCATCTACCTTGCGACATGACTTTGGTTCCGAAATCAAAATTTTTAAATTTGCACTTGCATAACTTTGTATAAATCCCATACAAATTAACACTACAAGCAACCATTTATTCTATGAATCAATTCTAGATTGATACATTAAACATTATAAATGTACATAGTACTCTGATGCTACTATTAGATTTTATAGTGGATAAATGTAGCGGAATTTTAAAATTTCCTACAAAATTTATTACATAATCTATATGTAATATGTATAATGTTAAAAGAAAATTACTTATAAAAAATTTTACCTTTTTCTTGTAATGCAAAAACCTTCTCCTCATTGGATAGAGTTCAAGTGAGATCTAAAACTTAAAGTGTTTCTCGTAAAAGAATGTAACTGCATTCACCATAAGACACTAAGTGTTGTCCTTTGAGTGGTATCCATATACACAACAATAAAAAAATATTTTAATTCTACTATTTTTTAATAAATTGATTATGAAATTATTTCTAACTATAAAATAAATAATGAGATAATTTTAGTATCTACTAAAATCTTCAATCAATAAAACTTGTTTTTATTAGTCATGTATTGTGTTCAACTCTTTAGGTCTATATGCGCAAAAGCATTGTTGACTCAAACATAGATTAAGGTAATTGTCTAACAATAATTATTGGCCACTTAATATGATGTAAAGGTTGGAAATCATAAACCATTGTGAACTAATTACTATGTAATTAAATCTCTTTATTAAATGATATTTGGATTAAATTATTGCATGTCATGTCATCAATATTTAATCACTTACTTGTTTTCTAATAGGGATGAGTAGGTAACCCTATTGTATAGGATATCCACTCATACTCTATTTGATCGAGTAGGTTCCAAATGGGTATTAAGGGTCATAGGATAAATTTTTTTTATATAGATTTTTTTTGAACCTGCTCTCATGGAGTAAGGTATGAGTACAAAGTCGTCTTACCATGTACCTACATTGAAAGTTGTACTCCAAAGTATATAGAGCATAGGTTTCAAGATATGCTATATTTACTCTATAAGATGTTATTAAATAATTTTAATAAATGAATAGTAAATGATAATAGTATAATTTTTTTGCTATAAATGTTTTATTAAAAAAAAAAAGCCTAAGTTCATAAGTTAATAACCCTAAAGGGTTAAACCCAATGTCACCCATCTTTCTTTTCCTTATTTTTACCTATTTTTCTCTTTTAATTTAGATTTTTTATTCTTTTGCCCTATTCTTTTTCATTTGTTAAGTAGTAAGATTGTAGAATTTGAAATAATTAAGGTTGACAAATTATATATATATTTTTTAATTTCACATATTTTGTTACATGTTTCATAATTTTTGCAAATTAAGAATCTATCATTCACTTATATATTACTTTTTTAATATCATAAAATTTTAAAATTTATAGAAATATATAATTCACAAGGTATAAGGTGGTTCGAAGGTACTATAGGGTGGGTTCCTATTCCAAAAATTAGAAACCTATACCTTACAGGATAGGATACAAGTAGGGCATCGTACCTTACCCACCCCTTACCTCCTCACCTTTAATTTACAAGATAAAACAAACTTAATGGAATTTGTTATCTCATGGCTAGTGGCTTATAAGTCACTCTTATCTCAACCAAGTGGCCATGGATATAATCTCCTTAATCCAAGAGAGTAGTAGACTCTATCTTGACTCATAATTATTTTCTCTATATTTTATGTCATACCTAATAACCATATTATTTACACTCTTAATTAAGAATGTATTTAATGACATCAAAGCATGACATTCCATATATAGGATATATGAAAGTATCAAGTCTAGGGATTATTTATTATTAAAGAGAAACTAATGACATTAAATATATGCTATTGTTTATTAGTAGGTCATGTCCAGTATACGCATTTAACTTTAGGCATCCATATATATGACTTAGATATCAATTCGCCATTCTATGTGAGCAAGTTCCTGAAAATCCGTGCTAGAATCTACCCTTTGACCTTTAATACCCATATGAAACCTACTTGATTGAGTAGAGTACGGGTAAATACCCTATAAAATAAGGTTATCCACTTATCCCTAGTATTATTTAAAACAGTATATATACATGTTATATTTAAAACAATATATATTGAATTAAACTATATGTAGTATAAAGACATTTATATGTAATATTATATGATACATAATATGTCAAGAAAAATAATGCCTTAAAAAATATATATATTTTTCTTGTTGCCTACTAGCAATAAACAATTATAATAAATAGATAAAACAAATAAATAATCAACACTATATATATATATATAAACTCAATAGAAAAAAAGCATGAGACTGTAATATAAAATCTTCTACTACTAATAGATAATGAACTTACAATGTCTCTCTTCACTAGTTAAACTAGTGGATAATCAAATTTTACAACACACACCAAAGGATGAATATCAACAAAATTACAAAGTAAGTCAATTCACGAAATCATAAAAATACAAATTCAACACAAATATTATAAATCTAATGATTGAAATTCGTCACAATTAAGATTTAATATGCCATTCGATTGTGGGTTCAATGCATCGTTGAAATAAAAATCTTCTTTTCAATGATATCTTCGAAAATAACCAACCCTTCACTTTTCAATTTTATGCATTATAGACAAACAGTGCATATTTTATCACTTGCTCAAATCCCTCTCCCACCGTTGGTCCAGGTTCTTTATTTTTCTCAAATTCCTTCATCCTCTCATACACCTATAATATGCCATTGCTTCCCATAGGGATATTCTATTGATGGCACCATATTGTCATAGTTCGCAGCTTATCTTATTATTAATAGGTAATGTTTTATTATTATTATTCATGGTGATTTATTATTATAAAAACTTATCGAAAATTTTTACAATAATAAATCATCATCGAATAACTACAAAAATAAAGCTTATTAAAAATAAATACAAGCTGCCGATAATAATGGTATTGTCACTTTTAAATGAAGATATCGTATAATTGCCTTTTCCTATATAAGCATAAGTGTTTTTTTTTTTTCTTTTTCCTTTTTATAATTTCCTTCCTTTTATAATTATTAATTGCTATTATTATTAGCTATGGATACATGGTTTATGTGGGACCTTCAATATGAGAAAGCTTTCCATATTGTTGTGAAGGAATACACTTTGGATTTGACACTACATATATATCCTTCATTTAACTCATTCCAATATTTCTTTTTCACCTAATTCACACTTGTATCCCAAAAATCTCCCATTGAGTGTGAGTCTCTTCTACATTAGGCTTGGGTCTTGCTTTCCCTTGAGTAGAAACCTCTTGCAACTTCATCAAAAACTCACCCATTGACTCCATTAAACCTGCCTTGTGAACAACCTACAACTTTGCTTGCTCACCTCATGTCATGGATTTCACCTAAGTCACCACCAAAATTGTCACATTTATTTTGTCATTGTCCCAACCTAACCATCAATTTTAATACCACTTGTTGTGAGTGGGGACCTAGCTTCATCATTGAGGAGAAACTCTATATATGGGATAGGTGAAGGAACACATCTATAGGCTTGGCACACATTCAACTTAAAATCTTATTATCATGTTTGATATATAAGAATAATTTGAAATGAAATGGATTGAAATAAAATAAAGTAAAATGGAATGAAAATGAAAATAGAACAAAAAAATCCATTTCTATGTTTGGAAACATCCATAAAGTCTTGATTTCATTCATGTATTATAATAGTATATGTAAATAGGTCCTTAATTTGTGGATGAAATAAATATACACTATATATTGAAACCTATTTTTGTATATTTTTATTAATGAGGTAGAATAGAATTGATTTCACCTCTAGTGGAATTAAATTTTTTCTTAAAGCCAGATCATTTATTTCAATAGATCACCATTTTAACTTCTAAAAACTATTATAAACATGGGAATGAATTGAAACTTAGTATTACGATTCCATTTCAGTGTCAATCCCCTATGTTAAATGTGCCATAAGGTATTACACCAGTGGTTTTGTCCACTCACATATCCTTCACTTAGCCCAATCTTTCTAATGTAGGATTCCTTTTTTCACCTAGCTCACACTTGTATCCTAACATAATATAATGTATAATATATTATAATTATATATGTGTGACATACATATATATATACATATATACTATACTTAGTAGTGATGATGCATACTATTTATTGTCTAGAAAATAAAGTTTATCTAGAAAATAAAGTTTATTATGTAATAATAGCTAACTTTTTCGTACGAATGCTTTAAATAATAAATATAGAATATATTTAACATATGATACATATATAATACGTAATATATTATATTCTATAATGACAGATATAAATCATATATAGTAGATTCTGTGCAGTGTTGAATATAAGCAATATATAACTCATTCAACAATATATCATGTAAAATATATAATATAGTGTACATATAATATATTATAATAATTTATAACTTAAACGTGTTGATAAGGCTTCTTATACGTAAACGTATTGCAATTTCGGTTTTGAAAATAGTATCCAAACGCAGGAATGGAAATTGACTTTAAATGACGATTTCATTTCGAGCTCATTCCAATGTATCATACATGCTGAAAAAATCTTACATGCGGTTCTAGTACTCTCCTTTCCAAGGTTCTCTTAGTTTTAGATAATGATCAGAATAATAAACTTGTAAGTTTTATATTTATTCTGTTATATGCTCAAATAAATTAAACAAATTACTAGTATGCTCATGTGCTCATTGTTGTTTAACAAACACATGAGTGGAGTTTTCATTTTGCTATTCTACTACATTTCTTCCCAATCTATTTTAAACGATTTCATTCGAAACCATTATTATATACCGAATGTGATATAAGAATTTAAATCTCTTTTATCCTTCTACTAATGAAACATCAAAATATACAAATGCATGTACACACATTATATATATATATATATATATATATATCTTAGAAACTACAAGTTAGCTTATTTCTATAGCATTCCCTTTCAATCTATTTTAAACCATTCAATTCCAAAACATCACTATATAAGAAATGTGATATAAGGAATTTAGGAGGTTTAAAAAAACATTTAGAAACTCCCTTGAACTAGTTAGGAAACTTAAAGAGTACATTCTCAAATTTCCATTATTTTGTGCACTTACACAGATACTGCCACCAAAGCAATCTCTTGTTGATCACGAAACGAAACACTTTATAAAAGCGTGACAAAACCTTTGAAAATCCACAAGACGTTTCCCAAAAGCTTTATAGCTGGCCTAGTTCGTTAAATCTCCAAGAAGTTTTTCTTCATTCATGATTTTCTCCATAAATTATTGTACCCTATACATATTGTCAACCCCTAAGGGGAATATGTTTCATTGGTCACGATTACAAGATTCCTTTATGTCGTTGAAATTGTCTCTATTTGAGGTCCACAGTCAGCATGCATGCTCAATGGTCCTTCGTTTTGACAAAATTAAAGTGTGACGAGTTTGGTAATTTCGCACCTTGACACGGACAGGGACAAGTGCATGAACTTACAAGCATGGTAAAAACAATTGTACGTTTTTACGTGCTTGTATTTTCCTCTTGAAGAAAATGAATAAAAAAATTATGCTTGTTCTCTTTTAAGGAAATTAGGGGGAGGTGGTTAGAGTCTACTTGTTCGGAAGAAGAGTCATGATTTTAGAATTTAAATTAACTTAATTTTAAAAGCTATTTCTGAAGCTTGTATATGAGTTAAATTAGCTCGTTTTTAATATATGCCAAAATGTTAAAAGGATCTTAGTCTATTTAGAAAATTTGATATTCTATTTTCTTTTCATTTTATTCTATTACATTAGTATGTTTAAAGAAACTATTTTTCTATTTTATTTTGTTTTCTTATTAGTTTAGGAAAGTTAATTTTAGTGTGTTGTTTTCCTTTATTTAATTTCCTTTTATAATTCTAGGATTTTGAGAGTATAAATACTTTACAAACAACATACTTAATAGATTATTGGGAATTATTATCAATAATACAAATTATTGTTCACTTTTATACTTTGTGCTATCACTTCACCCTATGTCACCTTTTTACTTAAAACTATATTAGTGGACCATGCATCCATAATGTAGCTAGGGTCTTTTTTACTATGAATATGGTGCCAAGGGAATGGCGCAATTTTGCCACCCCTAAGATAGGAATGAAGTTAAACTAGAATTAAGCAAATAGCTAAATCACATATTATTGATAATTGTGAAAGTGCCTTAAGAAATAGTACATATATTTACATATCACAAACTTAACTTTAATTAAAATTACAAAAACATAACATGGTAGTCCTTTATATAACTTCTACAAAATAAAGCCATGTGCTCATTCTCTACCCAAAGCTTTAAGTTCCTTCTTTAGCTCCATATTCTATACCTGAGGTTAGACAAACTAGACACTTGATTCATATTCGAGGTAAATGAGCAAATAACAATAAATAACACAAGTATACATAACTTGTAAACAAACATAAGTTCAAACATTTATGTAATGGATATTTCCATATATACTAATGCTTGTGACATGCATTAGTACTAACACCCTAATCAAGCTAGCAACACTTAGCAACTCAAACTGAGCAAATCAATCTAGAGATTCAAAACTGAGCAATTGGAGTCCAATCAATGCATTCTATATGCCCTAAAAATTGAGCTATGTAAACCAAGCAACTTTTATTAATAAAATCAAACTTTTGAAATATAACCCTAAAGGTCTTTCATGTTATGCCATGAATGTGACTCAGCAATCATTGAGAAACATATAACAAAGTTTGAGCACATACTCAGCAAAAACCAAACTATGACGTAGCATCCCATTAAGCAATGATGCAAGATCAAAACTAAGCAACTACGGCAATATCAACCATCACGATATTACTACAAATAACCCATATCTTAGTTATAGGTATAAAGACAACAAATCTAAAGATATTCACAACATTCTCATATCAACTAACCATTCCGCATATTAGCAATTCATTGAGTAAAGTGATTCACATAAGTAAATTCATAGTGACTCATGATTAACAAGCAAGTAGTTGTATGCTCTTGCAACCGCCACGCATATATAGATTTGGGGGCTATTCCTGCAATAAGGGGGCTAGGGTACTCATACAAAAGAGGTCAATGTTCTCACCTAATCTTAGAAATCTTCCCAAGCAACCTACTTACATAAACCTATTACATACACACAATTCTAAGTCATTGTCTTATAAATAATATATACAATATAAGCTTACCACTAATGTTTATGTTCTACTGATTTTTGATGGCCATAACTTCTCTATTTCTTATTAGATTATAATGTTCTTTATATCTATGCGATTGTTATTTTGAGTATTACTTAAATATTATGAAACATTTAATTGGTCACATCTACAAAATCATGGAATCGCTCTTTTGTTATGTTATTTTAATCCTAAATTACCACAATTAGTCCAAAATACACTAAATACCCATATAATAATTTTGATTTATCTTATATTTGAATATGATTAGTTAGTTATTTGTATCAAAATATCCATTTTAAATAATACAAATGTCACCAATATTAGTGAAGAAATCTCCAATTAAGAATTTAGCAATAATACACCTAATTACAAGTTATTTATATGATAATTAGAATAGAAGCTCAAATACTTCCATGAAAATTTCTTTAAGTCTTGAAAAATATGTGTTTTGACTATGCAATTTTGGGCACTTCAACTCTCTTGCCTATATTTGTCAGCTTACGTTTTTAGCCCTTAATTTATAATAAATTACATAAATAGTAAAATTTACATGCATAATTATGAAACAAAATTCATTTACATCATACTTAAGTCTCTATAACCATCATAAGTTTAATTCAACCACTGGTTCTAATGAAAACTATTTATTTCATTAAATTCTAAAAGTTGGTAGTCTTTAGAGAAATAATTATCAAACTCATGCTTTTTCAAAATCTAACTTTATTTTTATTTTTTTAACCTTAGGATTTATAGATTACAATAAAAATTTAAAGTCTAAAGAATATTGTTTGAATGACCAAAATAGCCTTGTAATTATGGCTTGAAAGTACGCTTTCTAAAGCAACCACTAAAATTCTTGACCCAAATAAAATTACAAAATTCTTATAATAAACTAGAGGTAAAATAGTGATTAACTTAATTAGCCGCAAGTTATTATTAAAGCTGGTTTAATAATTTTAGAAACCGACTGAAGCTACCATTGCAACTTTAAACCACCATAATGGCAGCCTTCAGTGGTGCTCTAGCCACTAAAGGAACCGGCAAGCCTTCTTTTGGGGTGGACTAGTGAATTGCACTTCCTCTTATTTTTGGAACACCGCTTGATATTTTCCCAAATTTCCTTTTGAATTTTCTGTAGGAGAATGATGGATTTTCTAATTTTCATAAATTTTCCCTCCAGTATAATTTGTTTTAAGTGATGTTTACTGCATTCTACAAGTTTCAAATGATTTGAAATAACTTGTTTTATTTTGTTAGGACTTGTATTAACCTAGGTGTTGTGCATGTAAGCTTCATATATCCTAAGCCCATCAATGCTTAACTCCTTTACTATCTATTCGCCAGTTGCATGCAAAGACGAATATATTCCATTGACTTGCTGGAGGCACTTCGTGTGTGAGGCGGATCTCAGGTGAATTTTGCAATTCTTTTCATGTCAAATTAATAAATGTAATAGTTTTAGGGTTACTTTTTTCCTATATTTGATAATTACTTCATTATGTGTTCATACACCAATTATCAAGTTATTTAGTGATTTTCTATAGTCTTTTAAGTGTAATTTTAAAAATATTTTAGGATTTAAATCCCTTTTTTGAAAAATAATGGAGCCGAGTTGTATTAGGTAAAGATAAAAGGGTCTCCTTGCAATTTAAAATTCATATATTAAATTGTGAAATTGAATGTTGAAAGGCTCTAATAAGCTTATAAGCTTAAATAATTGGGAAAAGTGCAAACACATGTCCAAAGATCCAAAAATGTATCTTTTGTACTCCATAACTTTTGAAAATATATATTTACCTTTTGAATCATTGCTAAAAGCCTAAAACAAACTTTATTTATTAGTTAGTTAGAAATGATTTTGGGAGTTAACAATTGGTGTAGAGGTAAATATATATTTTTAAAAATTATAAGAAGATGAATATATCCTCGGAGAGTTTAAGGGTTCTATTGACATGTAATCTATAGTTTTAATTATTCGAAAATGTTTTCAAAGTTATCTAAAATAAAAACACATTGTCTACGAAAATATGTATTCTCAAGTTCAAATTTAGGATCCAAGAGTTTATGAAACATTCTAGTAGGAGTAGACAGACCCATGACAAGTGAGGCAAGAGCCACTACCTTATAAGTATAGGTTCCAAAGACAAGGGCGGATGCAGAATCATACCATTGGGGAGGTTAGATATATTGCATTAAAATTAATATTAGAATTATTCATAGAAAAATATTCACTTAACATTTTAATTATAATACATCTTATATATATATAAATAAATGTATCATCAACATAATTTAATATTAAATAGAAAAGTAAATTTAATATTTTTTATGTATCAATTATGAGTACTTAATATACTTTGTAAAATATTAAAAAAATAAACTTTTTAGTAAGATTATAAAAAATAATATAATATTTTATAATTTTTTATACTAACTTTATAAGATTATTTTATTAGTAATATTATAAATATATATATATATGTATATATGTGTTTTTTAATATAAGTGATTAAACAATTAGTTATTCAATAATACTTATTTATTTTCATAGTTTTAATAGTCAAAGAAAATGTTACTACTTTAAGTAATATAACTACTATTATTTATTAATGTTTTATATAATTGATTGAAACACTTATAATATCGAATATAATTACTATTTATTGTAAAGTTACCAATAAATAAATAGAATCTATTGAGAATTTATTTAGTTAATTATCATCTTTTATATTGATGAAATTCAATTGTATATGTTATAGCAAAAAAAAAAAAGAAAAAAAAGAAAATGAAAATCATTTAATGAGACAAATAATAAATATAACTTGAAAAGGTAAAAATGACTCTAATAGTAATCGAACCTATGACTTTGAATATGTAAAAAAAAAATAATCTAAGTACTAAATCAAATTAAGTTTTATAATAAAATTTATACTTAAAAAATATTAATATAATATATATTTTTAAATTTAAAATAAATTTAATTAAAAAAAAAATTGGGCTCGAGGAGCCGGGGCTCCTTTCGGCCTCCCATCGGTTTGCCCTTGACCAAAGAGTTAAATAAAAATGTATTATTATTTGGTTATCTCATTGTGTTATAAATAATGCTCACTTGGGTCAAATTTTCTTTACATTTGTTAAACTTATATTTATTAGTGATATTTTTAGCTATGGAGTATACGATATCCTATGCATATTAAAAAATTATAAAGCATCATATGAATGAGATACTGTAAATATATAGTGAGTAAATTCTAGGTGGATACAAGGTTTTAACATACTATCTTACTATGGGCATCCAAGTATCAGAATTTAATTAGAAACAAAAATCTACTGAGTGGCATGTAAAGCACACTAGAGAACAAACCATACAGGATAGAACAAAAGTTTCAGATTCATCGAACCAATGAAGATGCTGGATCCTACATTCTAGATCGAAAAAGCACAATGAATCATCCTCACGAGTGGCATTTGGGTCCACGAGCCGAAGAAGATGCTTCGTGCGAAACTCAATTTCAAGCAATCGCATTAATGTCCAACAAAGTGGGTCAATTCCCATCCCAAATTTTCATCACTTTTCCCCCCTTTGGAGTAGGTAATAGTAACCCACATTCTCAGATCTCTTCAAGATTCCACGTCCACTTTTTTTTTTAATCCTGTCCATATACACCTCTCTCTTATAAATGCATACAAGGATTCAACTAGATTAGAGCCAGCCAATAAAAGATTATCTATCCCATTTCTTGACTTCACATAACACATGACCTTATCTTACGACATAAAAATGCCGGGAACAACCTTAACATTGCATGCAATTCTAGTACTCTCCTTTCTGTTGTTTTTCGACCTTTCATTTACGCTGCCTCTCTCTACCAACAATAGATGGATCGTTGACTCATCCTCAGGAGAACGTGTGAAGCTAAGATGTGTCAATTGGGCGAGCCACCTTGAGCCAATGCTTGCCGAAGGGCTTGACAAGCAGCCATTGAAGAACATTGCAGCTCGGGTGGTGGCATTAGGTTTTAACTGTGTCCGCTTAACATGGCCAACCTATATGTTTACACGCCCCTACTATGGCAACACCACGGTGAAACAAACCCTTGATTTACTAAATCTTGAAGCGGCCAAAGAGAGAATAAGGAAGTTCAATCCTTGGGTTTTAAACATGACACATATTGAAGCGTATAGTATGGTTGTTGATGAGCTTGGGGCACAAAGGGTGATGGTGGTGCTTGATAACCATGTTAGTAAGCCTAAGTGGTGTTGTCCTTACGAAGATGGGAATGGATTTATTGGTGATTACTATTTTAATCCAAGTGAATGGTTGTTAGGACTTCTCACTGTGGCTAAGCACTTCAGTGGAAAGAAACAGGTGAGTTGAATGTAACCATTTCAAAAAATTACATCAATACCGTTTTTACTTTTCTTTTTCTCAAACTTTGTATACCTTTTTTTTTTTTTTTTTTTGGTTTTGTCAACTGTTATTTACATAACGACCGGTCCAGAAAGAAATCGAGCCTATCCATTCCTTTAATAGCCTAGTGTTTGTACCTTGTACCACTAAATAGTAATGATTTAGTGGCAGACTTTTATATCTATTTTGGTCAACTAAAGTGATGTAAATTATTCAGCCATTTTCTTACAGGTGGTGGCAATGAGCTTGAGAAATGAATTACGTGGCCCTCTTCAAAACGAGCATGATTGGTATCAATACATCACTGAAGCAGCAGAAAGTGTACACATGGCAAACCCAGATGTACTAGTCATTGTTTCAGGCCTCACTTGGGCTTCAGATCTAAGCTTCTTGAAAACAAGGCCGTTGGCCTTGAGCTTTCACAACAAGCTAGTGTATGAAGCCCATTGGTACTCCTTCAGTGGTGACCAAACGGTTTGGGTGAACCAACCTCTAAACCATATATGTGCCAATGCCTCGAAAGGAATGGACGACCGAGTCGGTTTTGTCACTGGTGGAACGAGACCGGCGCCACTGTTTCTGGGTGAATTTGGGTTCGATCAAAGAGGGGTGAGCCAGGCCGACAACCGGTTTTTGTGTTGCTTCATGGGATATATGGTGGAGAGAGACTTGGATTGGGGCTTGTGGGCTTTGCAGGGAAGTTATTATTACAGGGAAGGTACTACAGGGCCGGAAGAGACATTTGGGGTGCTGGACGCGAATTGGCTTCGTCCGAGAAATCCGACGTTCAAAAAGAGATTTCAGCTCATCCAGAGCCTGATTCAAGGTAATAATCATAGTTGTTTCCCCCCAATAAATTTCTAATTTTGTTGCTAAACGTGAAATGCAAATGCTGGTAGCTTGTGAGCCCAAAGGGGTAGAAAATTGGAACTCTATCCCATTGGAAAACCGATATTTATATATTGTTATTCAGAAAAATTAAGAAAGTAAGAGTAAATAGAGTATAGCTCATTTTAGAATTCAAAGAAATTATCTTAAATGATAGATTTAGCATCTCCAACTACACAAGATCTCGCTTTCTACTAAAGTAAAATACATTAAAACATCTTTCATATGGCTTGTTTTCTTATTGCAATTTTTATTTTTTTAGATCACAGCTAATCATTATTCTCCTTTTACAATTCTAGAAGTGCAGTTATAATTCTTTATGGCAATGACTAAAAAACCAGTAATATTTTCCCATTATTTGTGAATGTATACATATCCAGATTATTTTCAATTCGATCAATTAATATAATAAAGTCGTAGACGACTCAATATTTTACCAAATACCTTGTACTTTTCTTTTGCAGATCCAAGCTCCAATTCCCTAGAATTCAAGACTATATATCACCCACAAAGTGGCCAATGTGTGAGTGCCAATGCAAGAAAACAAATCCACTTATCCAGCTGCAAGAAGTCAAGCAAATGGAGTTATGCTGGCGATGGATCTCCCATCAAATTGATAGGCACCAACTTTTGTCTAAGAATAATTGCTAAAGGTCTTCCTTTGGTACTATCCAGCGACTGCTCTAGCGAACAGAGTGCTTGGACAGCAATTTCAGAGTCTAAGCTACATTTAGCCGCCATGGATGGAGAAGGAAACTATCTTTGCTTAGAAAAGAAGTCTCCTTGGTCGTCTGTAGTTCTAAGTAAAAGTTGCACGTGTGTAGGAGATGATTCTGGTTGCTTGTTGAATCCTGACATGCAATGGTTTAAACTAGTTTCGGCCAATGTTGAACCGTAGTTAAAGATCAATTCTATGATCATATCTATCATAAGTTATTACTAGATCCTTGCAAATCAAATATGAGTTTGAAAATTTCCTAGAGATGATCCAGTCAGATAAACAATAATTGAATGTATGTTTGTAAAAATACCATATTAGCATGCACTTCCACAGAGGGAAGATTTAAAAATCCAAAAATAGTGTGGATATACAAGCTATTCTCTTAAACTAGATTTGATATATATTGAGACATCGAGGCGAGGTCTTATATAGCTTAATTAATAAAGTCATTATCAGGCGAATAGATTGATGCCTTCCTTGCTATTTGTTGTAAAATATACGATTGACTGAATAATAATAATAATAAAAAAATAAAATAATACCAAATATTACAGATTATTTTATTATATTTACATTAATGTATAATATCACAGTTGCAATTTTTATACAACACTAACATGCACACAAGCGTGCGTGCATACGTCTATATGTCACTATAATAAATATGAAATAAACAAGAAACACTAAACCCAAAAAAAAAAAGAAAAGAAAAGACCTTCAATAATTTTTTAAACAAAAGGCTAAAGCAACAAATTAAGCCACAACTTATACTATACTCTAAGGTTTTATTACAAAAGAACTCATTTCGGATTCTTGAATGCCACGTCAATATTATAAGGAACTCTCTTTTTTAAGAAACTCATTAAGTTTTTGTGGGTCTCGATAATATATTCTAACTAATCAAAATTAAAATATATGTACATATATATATATATATATATCTAAATTACTTTCAAAGTTTCTTATCAAAGGAACCTGGTTTTTCAAGGACCCTACAATAATGGAAAAGGAACCCAAAAAGTGAGTTCTTCTCCTTGATTTCATCACCAAGGAACTAGTGATAAACATGCCCTAATATGCACTAAAATGTCTAGATGATAAAGAGTATGAGTCATCGGGTATATAGTGAATAGAGTATAAGACTCCATTCATACCATACTCTATAAGATATAGATTCCTAAGTTTTAAAACCAAAACCTACCTTGCAACACCTTTGATCTACCTTATACTTTTATAAGGTATAGGATACTTTGTGGAGCTTGTAAATTTTACTATTATTAATGTAAACTTAAGTTTATATGATATCAAAAAATAATTTATATGAGATATTACAAATTCTTCATATACAAAACTTATGAAACCTATAGTTAAACCTATAAAATTAAAAAAGTAATTTTTCCTCTTTCATTATTTCAAATTAATGTGATTTTACTACTTAGCAAATAAGAAATAATAAGGATAAAAAAATGAAAAATATAAAGTTGGAGAGGGAAGTGAAAAAGGAATAAGAAAAAAGAATGGAAAACATAAAGTAAGAGATGAGGCATTAGTTTAGTGACATAGATTATTAACTTATGGCCTAAGCTCCTTTATTTTTCTTTTTAGCAAATCATTTATTAGTAGAAAAGATAATGTTATTATTTATTATTTATTAATATTATTTAATAATTTTTATAAAGTAGGTACAAGCTAACTTGGAGCCTACACCTTATATGCTTTAAAGTACAAGTTCTGAAGTGAGTACAAAGTAAGAAGACATTATATTTGTACTCTATTATGTGAAAAGTTGTTTCAGAAAATCTATATTTGGAACCTATCTTATAATCCTCAATACCTTCTCAGAACCTACTTAATTAAGTAAGGTATTGGTGAATATCCTATAAAATCGGGTTATTCGCTCACCTTTAATAATGACATTTTGATTAAAGAGTATTTATAGGGATTAGTAGTTAGTTATGAACATATGATGTTTGCACCATTAAATGAAGGATTTTTTAGGGTTAAGCAATCTAAATAGACTTAATAAAGAGGAAAGTAGTGCAAGAATCCATAATAGATTTTGGTTAAGACTCAAACTTGTTGAGAAAGGGTAAAACTGTGCAAAACAATTTTATTGAACCCTATTTCAAACCCATCAATTTAAAACTCTCTATATCATCCTCAAAAATTGGTTTAATTATTGGATCCTACTACTAGCTCAAATAATTAACTTCAAATTAGGCTTGGCTAATTAATTATATTTTGCAAATTGTTCTTCTCCATCTATATATGGCTACTTATTTTGAAAATAAACTACCAAAGAGTACATGGGTACTTATGTAATCCTCATATATGCTTCAGTTTCAAAAGAAAATCAAAGTTCTTATTTCTTAAATTTAGAATTCATGAGATAGAATTAGGTGTAATACGATTGATATTAATAAATAGCATTCTGTAAGACCAAGTAGGTTATTTCAATTTATTCAATTCTTCCAAGAACAGATTGTAAATACATAGAGCTTTACAAACTCAAAAAAGAAAAAATAAAAGATATATTATTAGACTCTTTACTTACGAAACAAACTAAAATTATGAGGTGTGTAATTGTTGTGAATAAAAGCACAATACTAAACCTTTTATGAATATTGTCTTACTCTAAAAATAATTACTTTAGAAATCAAGGTTATGTAATCATAATAGAGTAAATATATACATGGTTATTAAAATCACGAGTCAATTGTATGATTCTACGAGTTTGCAATTTTATGAAGTTTTTCATAATCAAAATGAAAGAAAAATTATTTAGGTGTAAATTTTTTATATAATTATGAATTTAGATATACGATTCTACAAGTTATTGATTATACCTATTTTATATGATTTTATACGATTCTACCGATTTTATACAATTCAATTCCAAGTAAAATCATGATTTTGACAACCATGCATATATGAACAAAACCGAACAAAGAATTAGCAATAGCAAGGCTATTATAATATAAATAGGTAATGAAATGTATTGATGTGAAACACATTAAAATTAAAAGACACATGATGAGTAATAACAACTCATCTTTTTTATCTAACAGGCCATGAATCTAGTATCTATTCACTTCAATATACTATTGTGAAACCCCATGATTTTGAGATATAAAACATAACAACAATAACTACTTCTACATAGCTTTCTCCTCTCTACTTCACATAGACATCTATTGCACGTTCGAGATAGAGTTGCTGTACATAATCGTTTTTAATGGCAAAGCATTGCTTTACATGGTATCAAAGCTAAATTGGTAAGATCTAGTACAATTTTCCTTGAGCAAGATTGTTCGTATGTAATCATGTCTAGTTTGTCAAAACACACTAGTTTGATAGAAGAACAAAATAGTAATTTTCTTGACTTGGATCCTTTATATCTTACAGGTTCAGATAATCCTAATTTGGCTATTGGAAATATCATGTTTACTGGTTTGAATTACCTAACGTAGGCTCGATCAGTTAAGATAGGGTTAGGTTCAAAAATGAAATCAGGGTTTGTTGATGGTAGTCTATCTAAACCTAATTCGAATTCACAAAATCTACTTCGATGGGAGAGATGTGATTACATGGTGAGACTACAAATTTCGAACTATATAGTTAAAGAGATCTCAAAATTATGTTTTTGCTCAATCTACGTATGATTTGTGGAATGAAGTAAAGGAAAGATGTAGGTAAAGTAATGGTCTTCTGATTTTTCAGCTCCAACATGAAATTAGCAATCTTAAACAGTTGAATCAATTTGTGGCAACATATTATAACAAATTGAAGAAATGTTAGGACGAGTTGCAAGTGCTACATACTTATCCCACCTGTTCTTGTGAAGGTTTAGCCTACTGCAATTGTCGACTTCAGGAACAAATTTTAGCCTTTGAATAAGAAACTAGGCTAGTTCAATTCCTCATGGGCTTGAATGATAGTTTTAAGATGGTGAAAAGTCAGATCTTGGCTATGGATCCTTTGCCTTCGGTTAACAAGGCATAATATTTTATTCAACAGGTTGAGAGGTAGTGGCAAATTAACATTAGAGTGTTAAATGATGTGGAAATGTCTGCTTTTCAATTTAATCAAGCCTCTACTAGAGATAGCAACAGAGGTAACGCAAACAGTGGGTTTGATAGGAAGAAAGGAAAATGACTATATTGTAGAAATTGCAAGAATAAAGGACACAGCATTGAGACATGTTTCCAACTCATTGGATACCTGGACTAGTATAAAGGGAAGAAACTAAATTTGGGAAAATTATCTAGCAAAATAGCAATGAATTGTTTTAATCCTTCATTCCATGTTGGATATACTACTTTACTAGATGATAATTTAGATTCAACTGTATGAACAAGGACTGTTCCTTCCTTTGCTACACATATTGGTTCTTCTGGAGATTACATGAATACTAGAAGTTCCATCTATGATCCCAAGATGTTGTAGGGATTGTGTAGTGAACTCATGAAGATGATGCAAGAGAAGTAGCAAGGCAAGGAATCTAACTTGAGTTCTATTAATTTTGTTGGTACAATATCTACTTTCTCTTGTTTTAACACTATGAGTAATGACATGGGATCATGGATAATTGATTCAAGGGCCATTGATCATATTACACCTTATTTTTCCCTTCATTTTGACACTTCCACCATGCCATATCCCATTTCAATTCGTTTGCTTGATGGACGTTTTAAATTAGTCTAACTTTGTAGGTCAGCACATATTAGTTCTTCTATTACTTTACAACATGTCCTTTATGTGCCTGATTTTTTGCATACCTTGTTATCAGTTTTTCGTATACTCAAAGATAACAAGTTAGTGGCACACATTAACACTACAACCATTACTTTTTAGTACCAAGTCAATAATCACGTGGTTGCTAATGGCAAAGAGTCAAGTGGGTTATATCCGCTTCAAGTTGATGTATCTCCTTCTTTTGTTCACATTTCTTATACTCAAAAGTAATGATTCTTTAGTTCATTTGTTTCATAAATGCTTAGGTCATGTATCTTTGTCCAAATTATAGCATATAAATTGTTTTGCTTGTTCCACTATTACTAAAATTTGTTATGATGTTTGTGATGTTGCTAAAATTCATAGACTTCCTTTTCCTAAGTCTATATCTAATATAAATAATGTCTTTGACATGTTGCATATAGACATTTAGGGTCCTTATTCAGTGCCTTCCATTACTGGAGCTAAGTTTTTCTTGACTATTATTGATTATTTCAGTTCATGTACTTAGATATATCTCACGAATTCTAAGTGTCAAACTATAAGTTTTCTTAATAAGTTTCTTAAACTCATTAAGAATCAATTTCATGTTGTTCCTAAAATCATTTGCACTAATAATGGAGCTAAATTCCTATCTTGTCAATGTCAATCTGTTTTCCATGAATTTGACATTATTCATCATAAATCTTATCCGTTTACACGACAATAAAATGGGTGAGTTGAGCATAAGCATAGGCATATCATTGAAACAGCTCATGCTTTATGACTCTAAGCTCATTTACCTAAGTCTTTTTGGGGTGAGTGTGTCCTAACTGTACACACTTGATTAATCTCATGCCTACTTCTAAACTTCACTGGAATCGCCTTATGAAGTTTTTTTCAACAAACTATCTTCTTATCATCATTTACGACTAATGGATTGCTTGTGTTTTGTTATTAACCATTCTCCTCATCTCAATAAATTTGACTCTAAAGGAGTTCGATGTGTTTTTCTTGGTTATATTCCTAGACAAAAGGGATATAAATTGTATGATTTACATAAGGGTAAAATTTTAGTTAGTCGGGATGTTATTTTTCATGAAACTACCTTTCCTTTTGCTGCATCTTCTGATATTTCCAGTTCTTCTCTTCATGTTGCCAATCAATCCAACCTTTCATTTCCACATCCCTCTCTATCTACTAACCAATTTGCTCCTTCCTCTGTTGTTTTTTTTTATTATGTTCCTCCTATTTGTGGTTGTTCTGCTTCTATTCCTCTTGCTCTAGATTATCCTAATTCTATTCAGCCTCATTCTTCTGATTCTTCTATCCATGAAGAACAACATTCTCTCCACAGATCTTCTCGCTCTCGCCACTCACCACAATAATTAAGGTTCTATATACACACTTTACAATCTGATCATTTTTCTTCCCTTGTTTCTCCTACCTCCATTTTTCCTTTTTCTTCTTATCCCTTATTTTCCTCCCATACATTTTACAATTATTCTCATGATTTTGTTAAATCTCTACAGCTAATGTACTCAATTCCCACACCCCATGCACATACTCTCAAGCTGTTTAACAGTAGAAATGGATTTTGGCCATGCAAAACGAATTTGATGCTCTTGAGCATAATGACACATGGGATATTATGGATTTTCCATCTGGTAAATGCCCTAGTGGTTGCAAATGGATTTTTAAAATCAAATATTGCTTAAATGGCACCATTGAAAGGCATAAAGTTAGGCTAGTTACTAAGGGTTATACACAAGTTGAAGTAGTTGACTATCATGACACCTTTTCTCCAGTTGCCAAGCTCAGTATTGTCCAAATCTTGTTGGCTATTGTTGCTGCTCGAGGATGGCCTTTGTTTCAAATTGATATTAACAATGCTTTTCTTCATGGTTTTTTAGATGAGGAAGTTTATATGCTTCCTCCACCGTGATATTCTACAGCTGATCCTCATCAAGTTTGTTTCCTTAAAAAGTCTCTCTATGGTCTTAAGTAAGCGTCTCATCAATGGAACAAGGAGTTATTTAGTTTTCTTCTTGCTCATGGTTTTGTCCAATCTTCTAGTGATCATTCCTTGTTCACTAAACCTAGACCTGATTGTTTTCTTATGGTACTCCTTTATGTTGATGATATGCTCATCACAGGAATTGATTCTTCCCCATTGATGTTCTCAAATCTAGGTTACACGATGCCTTTACTATTAAGGATCTAGGTGTAGCTCATTTTTTTCTAGGCTTAGAGATTTATTGTTCAGCAGCAAGTTTGATGGTTCATCAGTGAAAATTTGTTGCTGACTTATTACATGACACTCATTTAATTGGTTGCAAATCGGTTTCACTTCCTCTTCCTCCTGGCAATCTCCTTAAAGATGATGGTGATATTTTGGATGATCCTTCTATCTATCGTCACATTATTGGGTGTTTATTGTACTTGACTATTACTCACCCGGATGTTGCTTTTGCTGTTAACAAGCTCAGTCAATTTCTTTCTCATCCTCGTGTGACTCATTATCAAACTGCAATTCATTTGTTGAAATATCTTAAAGGGACTATTCATCTTGGACTTTCTTATTCATCCTACAATTCTCTTGTTGTTCGTGCCTTTTCGAATGTAGATTGGGGCTCTTCTACTTTTGATCGGAAGTCCTTGTCTAGCTTTTTCTTTTTTTTGGGCGATGCTCTTGTTACTTGGAAGTCTAAAAAACAATCTACTATTAGTACATCCACCACAAAGGCTGAATATCGAAGTCCCGCTGCTGCATCTAAAGAACACCTTTAGATTACTTATATACTTCGGGACTTACGCGTTTCTTTCTTAGCTCCTATTCCTTTATTTTGTGATAATAAGTCTGCTATATTGATTGCTTGCAACCCTTGCTTCCATGGTCATACAAAACATATTAACATTGATGTTCACTTTATTCGGGATTTGTTGACTCATGGATTTCTTGATCTTCATCATGTGTCTACTGCTGCTCAAGTTGCTAATGTTTTCACCAAAGTGCCTTCCGTTGCTCAATTTACTCATATTTTGTTCAAGTTGGACCTTTTTATGGTGCCAACTTAAGGGAGGCATGTTAACATTATCTGTACATAATACACTCTTGTCTATTTATACTGATTGGTCTAGGTGTAAATAGGTGATTGGACCTCACTAGTCATTAGTTAGTTTCTATTTTCAGTAATAGTATAAATAGCATCTTGTACAGTTGAGATATAAAACATAACAACAATAACTACTTCTACATAGCTTTCTTCTCTCTACTTCATGTTCAAGATAGAGTTGCTATACATAATCAGTTTTAATGGTAGAGCATTGCTTTACATTCCTTTATCAAATTCAAGCTCATCTTGGTAAATTCAAGCTCATTTAAGATATTTAAACCAAAGCATGATTAACTTGTTTGCTTATTTATTATTTTAGGTTCAAATTTGTAGTTGATGATTGGAAGTTAGCAAGAACCGCTATTTGCATGTCTTGGTTTGCTGGAGCCTTATGTTGTGTTGGTTTATTAGGTTGCTGGTGTATTAGTTTATTAGTTTGTCAATATGTTGGTGTATTATTTTGCATCTATCATTGGTTCCTTGCATTATTTTGCATACCATCTATTAAGAATGACACTATATGTCTTTTAGATTTTTGAACTATATGAACTAATGTTTTAGATTTTGAATGGTGATGAAATTCTAAATAAACAGGTTGAGTGGTAAATATATAGGTTTGAAATAACATGATGAATTAACCTGCTGAATGAATGGGTAAAAATTTTAATGCTAATGTCATGGTGCAAACATGAATAGGTTGTCTTTATCGTGATGCAATATATGAATAGGTTAAATTAACCTGTTCAATAAATAGGACGAATAGTGAAATAGTGAATTTCCATGAGATCCTTCGGGACTCTATAGGTTGGATGAAATTTTAGTGACATGTTAAATCCATGAGTTATCAATTTTGAGGACATGTTCATCCATGAATTATTTGAGGACATGTATGGGTTAGGTGAAATTTTAGTAACATTTATTTGAGGACGTGTTCAATTTATCTATTATGTACATGTTGAATTACCATGATTTTTGTTTTTTTAAACATGAATATGTACAGATTGAATGAATATATTAAAAAAAAACCCTAAAAAAGTGTATAAATCTTTGAAATGTCTTATTGGTCTTACAATTATGGTCCAAATCATGAATTGCCTTTTTTTTGTTTAAAAAAAATTTATACTAAGCTTCAAAAGAACTAAATGGTGACATATGATTTAGTTCAATTTAAAGGAGTAAACCTTATCGAATTTAATCATATTCACCCTTAATAAATACTGTTAGTTTTCTATAGGGTTTTTTACTAAGGGTAAAAGCAAAGGTAGAAGTAGCGTTTGTAATAGGGGTTACGAACTTAAATATTGCGATTTAAAAAAAATTATGTAAATATTATACTCGAAATAATTATTCTTAAAATAGGTTTTGAAAACGTGAATGTCGTTTGCGACTTTAAGGATAAAAAAAATTAAACTAAAGGTGTGGAAAAGGTCTACGCTTTTAGTACAAGTTCTACTATTTTTTTTTTCTTATGTATCTACAAACCTATAAAAGTTGTGAAAAAAAAGTTTACTACAAACCTATAAAATTATTATAAAAGTAATACTGCAAACCTATAAAAGTGATACAATAAATTTACACAGTATCATAGCATGTGACTTGTAAGACATAGGAAAAATTTTGCACCAACAATTTATAATATAAATACGATTCATCAGTTCAAATGTTCATATTTTCATCTTTCAGTTTCCTCTGCAAATTTGACTTTATCTCATTACTTGCAAATTTTTATTTCTGTAATTTCTATTTCATGCAAGTTTTACTTTGTTGAAATACGTGTATTAAAATATATTCATTACGATCTCGATATGTTTTCTTAAGAAAAAAATTATTTTTGTTACTATTATACTATGGATAAATGCAAAAAAAAAAAAATACATGTAATTATATATACTCCATAATTTTTATTGAAATAGTAGTTATTGTTAATTAATTATTAATTAGTAATTAATTAGTTTTTAATATATGATTAATTAACATTAGTAAATGAATTATGTTTATATGCTATTATAATGTACATTTATAAACGTAGTTGTTAAATTAAGTTGTTATTAATTGGCTATAAATTGGTAGTGATTAGTTGTTCATATGTAAGCAAATAATTTGTGAAAAATTTTGTGTTGATTACAAATGTAAAATATATGAATGGTTTTGTATAATTAGTTATAAAATGAAGTAGTTATTAATTATTCATTAATTAAAGGTGGTTACTCGTTAATATATCATTAATTAATTGTTGTAAAATTAATTAGTGAAAAATTTTGTGTTGCTTTAAAATGTAAAATATTTGTATGGTTTAGTAGAATTAGTTATGAAATTAAGTAGTTATTAATTATCCATTAATTAAAGGTGATTAGTAGTTAATATGTCATTAATTAATTTTTATAAAATTAATTAGTGAAATTTAGTGTTGGTTGAAAATGTAAAATATTTATATGGTTTTGTAGAATTAGTTATAAAAGTAAGTAGTTATTAATTATCCATTAATTAAAGGTAATTAGTCGTTAATATGTCATTAAATAATTGTTATAAAATTAATTAGAAAAAATTTAGTGTTGGTTGCAAATGTAAAATATTTGTATGGTTTTGTAGAATTAGTTATAAAATTAAGTAGTTATTAGTTATCTCTTAATTAAAAGCGATTAGTCATTAATATGTCGTTAAATAATTGTTATAAAATTAATTAGTGAAAATTTAGTGTTAGTTGCAAATGTAAAATATTTATATGGTTTTATAGAATTAGTTATAAAATTAAGTAGTTATTAATTATCCCTTAATTAAAGGTGATTAGTTGCTAATATATCCTCAATTAATCGTCGTAAAATTAATTACTAAAAATATTGGTATTGATTGTACATGTAATATATTTGTCTGTTACTATAAAAGTAGGTGTAAACTTTAGTTACTATTAATTAACTATTAATTAGACAGTAAGTAGTCACTAATCAGTCATAAATTAATATATTGATGGTAACATATACTAAATTTTTTAATATATATTTTATTTTGCATAATAGATGGAGCCTAGACCTTTCGATCCTTCACTCTTGACGTAGTAGGAGAGACATTAATCACAAACTATCAAGGATAGAGAGGTAAATGGCTATTCCCTTATCAATTAGTTTATGTTGCATTAGAAATATTAAAACATTTCATGTGTTATCGGTATAGGATCAAGTAACCCTCGTTGTTCGACAGCATAAGTTGCCACTTTATCGCGATGAGCGTGCCATCCCCCTTAATGCTCAAATGGAGCCATACTCGCATTTAGTTGGATTTGAAGGTGCAGGCCACCTGTTGTACATACCCTTGGATTGGCACATGATTACAGCATTAGTGGAGCAATGGCAGCTAGAGATGCACACATTCCACATGCCAATGAGGGAGTTTACAATTACCTTGCAAGATGTGGAGATCCAGATAGGACTCCCCGTAGATGGTCAGGCTATTACAAGGAGTAGTTACCTAGATTGGGGAGTGATATGTGAAGAACTCCTGAGGGTGAGGCTGGGGCATAGCGATAGGGGGAAATGCATTAGTACGACATGTCTTTGTGATATGTTCATATGTTCTAGATGATCCCACTGAATACCGATGTTGAGAAAATCTATCGAGCTACGCATACATACATACTGCAGCTATTAGGGGGATTTATCTTTGCCAATAACTCCAGCGCCTTTGTCTACGTGATGTAGTTACCTTTATTGGAGCATTTCGACATTACTGGGATGTATAGTTAGGGGTTCGCATGTCTAGCGTGGTTGTATCACCAACTTTGTGTCATGTCATCACCGTCAGCACATGAAATTGGAGGGGCTACCATTTTGCTATAGGTGTGGGCCTGGGATAGACTTCCCCACATCGCACTCGTTAGCTAACTCGGACTATTTATAGAAACTGGATGCCTACTAGTGGCACATTAGAACACGTGAAGGGATACGTATTATCACCCCACGCATGTTGTCGGTGCATATCGAGATGTATTAGACAGGCAGAATATGTCACGGGTACTTTAGTAACCTAATTTTTTTCCTTGTAATTAATCATATTGATCATTTGAAGTCAATATAAGTTTTTATTTTCAAGTTGAGTGGGAGCTGTACGATGGGAATTTAATTAATCTCCTACCTAAGTTCTACTAATTTAGCATGCACATTTGGATAGCTCAGGTGCCACTGATTTGTTTCCACATTATTGAGTGGCATTTCTTATATCAAGTAGCCAGGTAATTTGGTGGGTTCCAATATATCCCATAGCCGGTGAACACGTAGTTGGAGCTCTATGAAATCGACTTGTGGGGGCGGATTGATGTTGATTAGACAATTCAGCATGTAGTGTAATTAAACATGTGGGAACAATGGGTCGATCAAGTCGTTCATATGGAGAGCCCTCATGGTGTGCATGACAGTTACTTACAAACATTGGACACATAGGGGCTGTTCTTGGATTTCTAGTAAGTATCATTTACATCAACACTCCATAATGTCGAAATAATTGCATGATAGTGGCAAATTTAATTTACATTTTTTTCATACTTGTAGGGTGACACGTTGTGACAAATTTACTTATCGCTGGATGTAGAGACAGTTATGAGAATAGCTGCTCAGGATCTTGAGTTTATGCTTCACCATGGGGGGTAATACTATACTCGCAACCATAACAGCAGAATACCCAAGAGGAGGCAGAACTAATTCCTGCGCGGTGATGAATGGGGGGACGACGACGACTTTGAAACTGAGGTAAGATACAAGAAAATCAAATACAGGGCCAATAGATGTCTATATATTCTTATGCTATGTATGCTAGCTTAAGGCCGATTTTCAACCAATACAAGACACTACATCAGCATTCTATAAGTGGTCCTACTTTAAGCTGCCAACTCCACAGAAGAAATGCTTTGGAAAATAACCTATGTACCAAGGTGAATCATCAAGTCAGCCTACAGAGTGGAGTCCCATGCTTCGACAAGCGTTCGACAATACTCCCCAGCAGCATCCAACAAAGGAGTTTGAAGCTCTGCTAACTCCATGTCCAAGGCCAACTAACGCCTTCGCTCGGCTAGCTAGACAATTCACTAAGGGAAAGAGATAAGAGGGGATAAGGATAGGAACTGCTAATTTTTATTCATTTCATATGTATATACTCAATTGAAATGATTAAGTTGATGTATTTTTACATGTAATGTATATATATACCAATTTACAACTTCGAATTTTTTAAAACAAATTAATAAATATCTAAAGAAATTAACATTTAATAGAACTTGTCAATAAATTACAAAATTGCAAATATATATACTTTACATTAAGCATCCTCGTTCCACTGTGCCAGAAAAAAAAAAAAAAACTACATGAAGTGATCAAGGATTCACTTAACCTACAAAAGGGAAAAAAATAATGTTAACATCATGTGATGAAATATGTATCGGTATCTATTAGTTACCATTATCGCGTCAATGTGGGCACGTTCTTCTATTGTGCCCCCTCACTTCGCAAAGTCCACATGTGATTTGATTTAGACAATCTCTAATGTTCATCTCCATGTGGTATCTTTTCCGCCTCGACTTTCCCTTCTTCCAAGGCAAGGTCTCCCCTTAGGTGGAGTGACGGGAAGTATACTAGCTCCAAATCCAACTCGTCCCCTATCAGTAGAAAGTACATCTTATATGTTTGCTTTTGATGTGTCCATCTGTACCAATTAGGTGTAGAGTGCATCATTTCAAGCCTAAGTGAGGTAGCTATTGCATATGTGTAGGAGCATGGAATTATGTATATTTGCCACTGCTGGCAACTCCATGTGCTGCAGGCAAAGTCAACAATGTACGTCCAGCCCCCTCCCCTTAACTTGCTGGTGATGCGATGACTATTGGTTAGGACTTCGAAAACTCCGCCGTACTTGCTATAGTCGATGACCTTATAATTGCTAGCTCATGAACTCCATTAGTTGATTTTTTGGGTTACATATTTGGTGAAAATTCTATCCTTCGCCATATTTTTTGATGCCTTCATATGCTTCTGGACGAAGTACCCTACACAATTGTAGAATGTCTTCTTTACCAAAGCAGTCAAAAGTAACCCCCGAGCCCCTTTTAACACGAAATTGTAGCTTTCAACAACGCTGGAGGTCATATACTCAAACCGATAGCAACCATTATAAGCTAGTGTCTATATATTCAATGGCATGTCCTCAAACCAGTCCAACGCATTCGACTTAATAATCCCTACCTACTCTATCACATAACTCAACTTACGAGATTGTGCTTGCAACCCGATGTATGTGACTAACCTCTTGCACTGGGTGTTTTTATGTGTAGAGTTGAAGTTGCTCGCAATGTGTTGGAGACAAAACTGCCACACCACAAATGGAGGCCACCATCCATTCACTTCTTCTTAGACTATTGATCTAATTCCTGCGTGTCTATCTGATATGAGGCAAATGGTTTCACGACCTTCATAGTCGCCAACAACATATTCCTTTAGTTTCCTAAAAAACTAGCCCCATGTCTTAGCTGTCTCCTGATCAACCAGAGTGAACGCCAATGGAAGTATATGGTTATTGCCATCAACACTACAAGCAACTAGCAACTTGTGAGTGTACTTCCCATATAGAAAAATGGCATCGATAGTAACAACTAGTTTAAGAAATCTCTACACTACGATGCACAACTTAAATGCCTAGAATACCCACTTCAAAGTAGATATATCGAGGCTACTCAATCTGCTCCACCCCCAATCTATTCGTGTTTTGGGATTTATATTTTCTATTGCATTGAGAAGTTTAGGCAGTTTATCATAAAACTTCTCCCAATTCCTATACGCATGCTCGATAGCTCGTTTCTTTCTCTCCTAAACCCATCTCCTACTGATCATATAGCCAAATCCTTATTTGACAATGCAAGTCAACTCGACCACCTTCATATTAGGATTTTCCCTAAGAAAATTTACAAATAAGCTAGCAAAGAGATTGTAATCCAGCTGTGGGTGATCTTGACTAATTAGTGGGTTATTGCATGTGGTAGACCCCTGAATCTTGTCACCATGAACATGCCCTCCAACTTCTTCTTTCAGGCCCGAAGCATCCATTTACAACCGTCGTCCCTTCTCAAACAATAAATAGACCACAACAGTAAACTAGACTCTACAATAGTGATGTTGCAATGCTTCTTCATATGGTAGGACTTAATTGCTTGAATGACATCTGCTTTCGTTCTGAATCTCATGCCTCTGTAGAAATTTCCACTGTTGATTAAACTACTGCAAATATTAGTTTGCTCTTACTCGAAATAAATGTAACCACTATCACCCCTAAAATTGTAGTACAAAAGAAGATCTCTAACTGCCATGGTTGGTGGTTCAGTCTACTCTAATCGATAGATAGACTGTTTCGAGTAGGTATGTACAGTTGAAGAGTCTTCATCAAGTACTTCATCTCCCTTGTTCTCACTTTCCTCATTTTCCTCATCGGAACTCTCTTCATTATCGCTACTGTCCTCTTCAACACCCATTCCACCATCGATGTCAATTACAGCCTCTACCCCCACACGAACCATGTACGAATCCCATGTATCTAGTTGTTGTAATATTGGAGTAACTACTCTATCTATTTCATCTTCATCATTCACTTCCATCAGGGTTAGAATTAAGGGTAGAAATGTCGACGGCTTTGACTGCATTTTTGCAATGTCATGTGACGAATGTGGCTAATTGCTTATATCGAATGTCTACCTTATCGAGGGATCCCATAAATTGTCAGAAATTCTAATATACAATTGTTGTATGCTACGATCTCCATATGATGTTTGTGAATTATCTCAACCCCTATTTTAGTTGGATCGACTCCAATGCTACGACATATTTTGTATAAGAATTCATTATAGTTGGTATTTTTCTTCAATTTAAACTTCTTTACCAGATCCCTATCATACTCCGGCCCCTAGTTACCAATTACAATATTTCCAAATGCATATATCATCAATTTCACATAGTTAGGCATTCTTTCCTTATCTACAGTATATATAAATAATAAGCTTTTAAAAAAAATGACAACTTCCAATAACATTCTAAAAGTTACATATAAAAAAAAATTCGTAACATTTGAAATTTAAATTTTTTCCCCATTATTTCCAAAATAATTTTTTCTAAAAATTTGTCAGATGTTATTTTTTAATAACATTTTTGCTGCTAAAAATTTTAATCATTTCTGTATCATTTTATAATATTGTAAAAATTATTTCACATTCTAGATATTACAAATTTTCATCACAATACTTTTTTCATATTTTCAATAACATTCTTAAAATTTGCACACAAAAAAATTCCATTTCATTTCTAATTTTAATTTTCCATTATTTTCAAACAAGTTTTTTTTCTAAATATTTGTCCAAAATTATTTTTTAATAATATTTTTTTCACTAAATATTTCAATAATTTCTGTATTATTTTATAATGTTGTAAGAATTATTCCACATTCTACATATTTCACATTCGTCATTACAATAAATCCTCATTCTAATACAAAAATTAACATCACATGTTACGTATTACAACATTTATATAAATCATATCTAACAAATTACAAACTAACAATAGCCAATAACATTTTCTATAAAGTATAACATTACAATAATATTTTCCTAAAATATTACATCAAACACAAATAAACAATAAACTTCAAGTTTTCCCAAAAAAAAATAAAATACCACAATTAATTACTTATCGAGAAAGCGCTTAAATCTGGGTAAATTACTTTAAATTCTTTCTTTCCTATGTAAAATCACTTCTTCTTCTTCCTCTTCCTACATGTAAAGGAGAGAAAAAAAAATAGAGTTGATGTGAGTGTTTTTGTGGAAAATTTTATTCTATTACTGTATTGATTTTTTCAATTTCATGTACTGTTATAAGGTGATTTTTCTTTTTGATCTACAGTTAGTGTAAAAAAGAATAAAAAATTGGACGGCAGAATTGAAGCAAAGTCTGCAAACCTTATAGTACAATTTGTACAGAAAACACGGACCTTGTCCGTGCCTTTAGTACAACCACACAGATCGGGTCTACACCTTCATTTAATTTTTTTTTATTCCTAAAGACGTAAACGTCGTCTGCATTTTCGAAACCTATTTTAAGAATAATTATTATGAGTATAATATTTACGCGATAAATTGGGATATATCTTTGCTGATAGAGTTGAAACAGTAAACTAATTTACAAATAAAAACCACCATAAATGCTTACTTGATTCTCTTCCCTTATCTAGTTATTTTTACATAATTATTATATTTCAATTTGTTGTCTATTTGTTCAAATTAATCAAATAAATTGTCACAGCCACCTATAAAAAAAAGGGGGGCATTCGAAATAATAATAATAAACTCAAATGATCCAATTCCTTCTTGGTTACCTGATTGGAATCTACAATTTTTAGGTGGTTTAAAAAATAGGAAGTAATTTTAATCAAGATTTTCACCCCAACATCCGAACATGTAGTTGAAGAACACAAAATGACTAGATCATAACTTAAGGTATAATAATATAAATTTTTTACTTCCTAATTTCCAATTGCTTGAAATTTCCATCATTGACGGGAGACAGAAACGCAGTTTGAAGGAATGGGAGTCATAAGCCATACATTTTATATCAACTTATTTTATATTCAATTTTCTCATGAAAAAAAATATAAAAATTTGGATTCCTTATGTCCTATTACACGGCAATAATTAAATAAGTTTTTATGTTCTGTCGCGAGTGAAATTTAGTATAATTTTTTACTACCAACATATACATTTTTTAGAGGAGTGCGACCACCTATATGTTTGAATGTGTTGTTTTATATGTGATGTTAAAAAAAAAAAAACAAATGACTATTAAAAAAGAATTAATAAATAACGTTATCCAAATAATGACGATGATTAAAACGAATAAAAAATAAGCACGAGATGACACCAATCATGAACTAGATTAGATTGAATAATATCGAATCATAAATTGGGTTTGAAACTATTTTTAGATTTGAAAAAATTACAAGTCAAACTAAACCAAACTATGAAAAGTAAAACAAAAAATAATGGTAAAAGTCTAGAGAAAATATGATTAAAAAAGAGAAATTTATGTTATTCGGTTTCTCTTCTTATTTGGTTTTTAACGAGTAACTTACAACTATTTTTTTTTTATTTCATATTTTTGTTTATTCACTGATATTGGAACCATAGTAACTTAGAAAGAAATAATAATATCTCATTAAATCTATTAAATGAACATTGAAGATAATGAATAATACTAGGGAAATGATAATTAATTGTATCTTTTTCATATCCAGTACAATTTTAAATGGCTCAATAACTTGCATATGTAAAAAAAAATTAATAACATGTATAATAATGGTTTAAACTATGTAAAAAATCGGACTCAACTATTTTTTTTTATGTTTGAAAAAAATTACAAATTAAATTGTATGGATAAGTTTGATTTAAAAAAAAAAGAAGAAAAGAATTGTATGGCTAGGTTAGGGAGGCAAACTATAACACACCATACCAAATTGAATAGGACCATGCCCATTAGCTAATTAACATAATTAAATGATGTGATACTGACATCATCAACACCCCCATAGGTGTATCAACACATGCATTCTTATGACATTCTATAATAAATATCAAGGATGATAGAAAATCATGCATTAACATCTTTTTTTCTTTTTACCTTTTTTAGGCAAACCCCTTATACGGGAAGAAATGAAAATCCCAAATTTTATTAATAAAATTTAAAAGTATGAAACCTCATCATGGTTACAGCTATAAGCTACTTAATAATAATAATAATAAAAAGTAAGGGAGTATTGTTTCCCTTACAAAAGAGAACAAAACAGGAATTAGGTGAAGTAATACAATCACCTTTCTATAAAAACCTATCAAAGCTAACGGGACAACCTATAAACAACTCAACAACAAGAGGAGAGAAGCCCCTACTCATTTGATTCTCTGATTGGTGTTACAAATTCCTACTTTAAGTATAGAGGAAAAATCCCTTAATAGGAAAATGAAAACAAACGGTTAGAATAACTGCCCAAGTGTTATAAATTTTTAAAAAGATACAATGTGAAAATGTCATAATCTAATTTTATCTTGAAATATGATCCTTTTGAATTTTTCATTAAGGGAACCAACATTTTCAAAATGAAAATTTCTCTATGAGTCCTTGCTTGTTTAGCAAGCTAGCCAGTAGTTGTGTTTTGTTATCAGTGCCATGAATTGTCTAAAGAAGTTTTTTTGCTCATGAGATGTCATTTCATATGTCCCATCAATCAACATGTTCGTGATATTATAGTGCCCACATTGTTCCAAAACTTTAATTATAATTATGAGTTCAATACACTTAATGGAAAGGTTATTGGAAAGAAAACCAAAGCACCGGATTATATTACCTTTGTCATCCCTCAAGATACCAAACCCCAACACCCCTCTCCCCACTAAACCTAATAAAAACCTTTTCCTTTAGACAAACCGCCATCCACATTTAATTTAAAATATCCTAGTTTTGGATTAATCTAAGATGTAGATTGCAAAACCTTTTTTCTTTTGCTTTTTTTTTTCCGTTGTTTTTTTTTAATAGAGGAAGAAATAAATCTTCATTTCTCTTGATTTAACTCTTATTAAGAGGAGTAGCTCTCTTAAGATTGATAAGATCTTCAATCATATGATTAGCTAGAACCTTAGAAGATGTATTTGAATTCCTGTGTTTTCTACTATTTCTCTTAACCCAAATGATAGAGTAAACATGTCATTTTGTGATGGTTTGTAAATTGGTAACATTTACACAATCTCATTGAATATGAATAATTACTACATCAATTATCAAGTTAATGAGAAGTCAATGAGAGAGATTATCTACATTTTATCTATTACCAATCTCTAGATCAGAGACCTTAAAATGTGAAGGGACAGTTGAAGCTAAATCACAAAGGCATCCTCTAAAGTGCTAATGATCAAACCAAAAACTTATATTACCTTCACCAATTCCAAAAAAAAAAAAAAAATGTTAGATTCAGTTGTCTCTTGTGCAAGCAAAAGTCTTTTCCAAATACTAGAAGAAGCATGTGAAGCTAATATTTCAACATAATGTTTACCTTTTAAGTACCTAAAGTGTATATAATCTATGAAAAGCAATTTTTCAATCCTAAACTTCCACCAAAGTTTTGACTCAAATGCTTTTGGAAAATCACTAGGAAATGAAGTTAAATAACCCTTACTTTACAGGAAGGCATAATTTGGCTTAAGATGCCCAGTTGGTTGCCTTTAACTTAGTAGAGTTACCCCCAAAAGAAATTTACAAACATACTTTCGAGTTTCCAAAGACCCATTTTAAAGGCTTAATTGCTTGAAAAACATAAAGAGGAAGGGATGACAGAATGCTTTTAATAAAAATGATATTGTCCCCACTATAGAGCCACAAGTTGACCCAACTATTGATCCTAGTTGATTCTTTTACAAAGAGTTCACTAAAACAATGATGATCTATTTGCCTTATAGTCAAATAACCAATGTAAGTGAGAGGGGGACCCATTCTAGAGACAAACCTAATTTGACATTTCCTAAACACACTAAAATCTTTTGGAAAGAAAATGGAGCTTTTGTTTTTGTTAACTTTTTGACCTAAAACTTTCATATTGGTAAAGAAAACTTAAAATTTGTGCTCATAAAAAAAGTACAGTCATTAGCAGACTTGAGGCAAGAGATCTAAGAAGGGGACCCAGTTTGGTATCTTAAAAATGGAAAATATTTATGAAGATGATTTATACCTTAAGAAATATATTTAGTGGCTAGAATGAACAAAGTAAGAGATAGTAAATCTCCTTGATGTAACCCAACAAGATAATTTGAAAGAATCAGATAAGTAGTTATTTATTAAAATTGAAAATCATCTATTTCACATTATTCTTTTAACATATATGTAAACTTTTGGCGAAAACTAAGAAAATCCAAAACTAAGGAAAAAAAAAACCTAAATTTGCTTATTTTAGGCTTTCTTCATATCTAGCTTAATAATAAGATTGCCACAGCAAACCTTGTTGTCAAGATTATACATTAATTCTTGGGCCAACAAAATATTATTGAAATGTTCCTACCTTTAACAAAACTAGTTTGATTTTGTAAATTTATTCTTGGTAAAAGATCTCTTAATCTATACGACAGAATTTTAGAAAAAATTGTTAAAGGTAGTGTTGCATAAACTTATGGGTTGAAAATCTTTTCAAGTTTTAAGGGTTGGATTTTTCAAGAATCAGAACAAGAGTGCATGCAGAATAGAATTCGGACAAAGAAAGCCACCAAAAGATCTAGAAAAACTTCATGGAAATCCTTATCAATGATTTTTCAACAAGATTGATAAGACATGCCACCAAAGCCATCTGAACCCAATTTCAAATCTACATCTAACTTCGAAATGACACTGTAACCTCTTCAAACAAGGGATTAGATATAAGTTTTTCATTATCGGAGTAGGAAATTGCTTGGTGAAGCCATATAGGCAATTGGAGGGTTCCGCATTGGAGGATTCCACTGCGGAGTCTTTACACAACAAACCATGGAAAAAAAGAAGCTGCAGATTTTCCTAGAGTAAGACCCTCAACCAAGTCCCATTTTCATCTTTAATTTTCTTTATAGCGTTTTTTTTTTTTTTAACTCTTCTTTCTTGCACACAAGCATGCAAGTACTTAGAGTTTCTATCTTCATCTTTCAAACATCTTATTTTAAATCTTTGTTTCCAAAAATTCTCTTCTTGTTCAATTATTCTTAACAAATCCAATTTTGCCTTTTGGAGCTCTATGTACTTGTCTTTATTATTTGAACTATCATTAATCATTTCCAAGTTTTTCTCCTTTTTTTTTCTTCTTTTTTTAATTTTTTTTAATTCCTTGCAGCTTTTGTTGGAATTTCATAAGGCCTCGAGTCTCACATTCAGGTCCTAAGAAGATTCAACTACAATGATTATGATTTCATTTTATTAGTGAAACAATTGTAGCTGTTTTGCATGAAAACCAGATTTTTCATTCAAAAATATACTCTAGCATTTCCAATGTATAGGATAGGTCATTACACTCTCAACACACATCATCTTTCTTGCATACTAAAATTCACAAGACATACATCAAGGTTTTTTCATTTGCATTCATATTATTGTGCACTAACCTTTTTTTTCAGTAATTTCTTGAACGTTATACATACATAAAATATATATATATATATATATATATTACTTCTTAAAACATATCAGTTGACATAAATTGAGTATAGACGAACTTCCTTGTGATCATGAAGAGACAAAGAAGATTGAAATCAAGGATAATGTAACTTCTTCTTTTTTTTAGCTACCGGCAAAGCTGTCGGTATTGTCACGGATGCAGCGGAAAGGGAGGCATCATGTTCTGAATTAAGCAAACACAAAATGCAAAACGATTAGCACTAAGGAAGACATTGTGTAAAGTGAAATTGATGTCCACCTTGCCCCTAACTAAGTACAACCTTTCGTGGTGTAGTGTGGTTTGGTGGCACCGTGATATGATTTTTGTTTGCCACCAATAAAAGAATCCCTTGATCTCCAGAAAACACTGACATATGTGGTATTGATCAAGACATGGGTAGGTAGAAACAAATGAAAATTTTACAAGTAAAATTATTTATAATCATGTATAATAGTTATATAATTGTTACGAATTAAGTGTTAATTTTTTTATATAATTTATGTGACATATCGATTAGAAAGAATTACTCGATTGTATGCTTTGGGGTCCAGCATAGTGACAAGAGTTACAAAGTTATGTGGACCGAAAATTTTGACTTTGAGTAATACAAGCCTAACATAATGCATGTATCCGTGTAATCCGAATATAATATTAAATAAATGTATTCTCATATTTCAATGTTATTTAGATTTATGATAATAGTTATAATATGATTCAAAGTTACGTACTTAAACATTATTTTTTTAAAATTGCATAAATATTATACCTATAAAATATATTCTTAAAATAGATCGTAAAGACGCGAATCACGTATGCAACTTTAGGAATATGCAAAAATTTTAGGCTGAAGGAGCAAACAAGGTCCGTGCCTTCAGTACAAACGTCCAACCGCTTCTCACCGTTCAATTTTTTATTCAATTTATGCTCACAATTGATTTATAAACACATGATAATAGTACAAAAACTAAAAAATACAAATACGAAACACACAGAAACACACAACCCACACAAAATACCCACTTACTCAGATCTCATTTTGCTCTCATTCGTACACAAGAAAGAGGAGGAAGAAGAAGGAGTGATTTTGCATAGGAAAAAAAGATTTGCCCATATTTAAGTGTTTTTGAACAACTAATCTTAATTGTGGTATTTTTTTTTTTTAGAAAAGTTGAAGTCTTTTTATCTGTATTGAATTTTTTTTTTATCTGTGTTTATATTTGATGTAAGATTTTAGAAAAATATTAGTATAATTGTATATTTTATAGAAAAAATTACTCGGCATTGTTATATTATAATTTATTAAATATGATTTACATAGATGTTGCATGCGTAATATGTAATATTAATTTTTGTATTAGAATGAGGATTGACTACTATAAAGAATGTGAAATAATTGTTGTAATATTATACGAAAATTTTGAAATATTTTGTGGAAAAATATAATTAAAAAATAATTTTGAACAAACATTTGAAAAAAAAAAATTGTTTGGAAATAATGGAAGAAAATTGAAATTAAAATTAAAAATAAAAGTGAAATTAAAATTAAAAAGAGAAATGATAGTATTGTAAAATTATATGAAAATGGTTAGAATTTTTAGTAGTAAAAATGTTATTAAAAAATAACATTTGACAAATTTTTAGGAATAAATCATTTGCTAATAATGGGGGAAAATTTTACTATTTGAAATATTATAAAAATGAATTTTTTTCTTGAAATTTTTATAATGTTGTTATTGGAAATTGTTATATTTATTAAAAAAAATATAATTTATATATACTATAGATAGGAAAAAAATAGTTGATTATGTGAAATTGATAATCTATGCATTTGAAAATATTGTGGCCAATAATTGGAGGCCGGAGTGTGATAAGGATTCGGTAAAGAAGTTGAAAATGAAGAAAAAGTCAAGTACAATGAATTTTTATACAAAATATGTCGTAGCATCGAAGTTAATCCAACCAAAGTGGAGATTGAGATAATTCACAAACATCTAATGTTCTATGAGGGCAATACATAATATGTGTTGATAGTAATTAGAGATGATGAAGATGTTGAATTTTTTTTTTGAAACAGCTGAATCATATGGAGATCGTGGCATACAACAATTATTCATCAGAATTTCTAACAATTTGGGGAACCCTTCGGTAAGGCAAACATTCGATACAAGCAATCAGCCATAATCGTCACATGACATTGCAAAAATGCAGCTAGAGCTGTCAAGATTTTAATCCTCAATTCCAACCCTAATAGAAGTGAACAATGAGGATAAAATAGATAGAGTGGTTACTCCAGTGTTACAGTGACTAGAGACACGATATTCGTACATGTTTCGTGTGGGAGCGAAGGCTACAACTGACACCAATGGTGGAATGAGTGTTGAGCAGGACAACAGCAATAACGTGGAGAGTTCCAATGAGGAAAATGAGGAGGGTGAGAAGGAAAGAGATAAAGTAGCGGAAGAAGAGTCTCCAACGGTACATACTTGCTCGAGACAGCCAATATATCGAGTAGAGTAGGTTGAACCACCTACCATGCCAGTTAGAAATCCTATTCCGTATTACAATTATGAAGGCGATAGTGGTTACATTTATTTCAAGCAAGAGCAAACTGATATTTGCAATGGTTCGAGCAGCAGTGATGATTTTTATAGGGGCATGAGATTCAGGATGAAAGCAGATGCCATTCAAGTAGTGAAGTCTTACCATGTGAAGAACCATTGCAACTTTACTATTGTAGAGTCTAGCCCATTGATATAGTCTATTAATTGTATGAGAAGGGATGATGGTTGTGAATGGAGGCTTCAGGCTCGAAAGAAGAAGTTGGAGGGCATGTTCGTTGTGATAAGATTTAAGGGTCCACACTCATGCAATAACTCACTGATTAGTCAAGATCACCCATAGCTATATTGCAATTTCCTTGCCATTTGATTTGTAAATCTTCTTAGGGAGAATCCTAATATGAAGATGGTCAAGCTGACTTCTTTTGTCGAACAGGAATTTAGCTACAATATCAGCAGAAGACAGTTTTGGGAGGGAAAGAAATGGGCCATCGAGTTCATGTCCGGGAACTAGGAGAAGTCTTATGATGAACTACCAAAACTTTTCAATGCAATAGAAAATACGAATCCTAGAACACGAATAGATTAGGGGTGGAGCAAATCGAGCACCCCTGGTGTGTCCACTTTAAAGTGGGTATTTTAGGCCTTTGGGCCATGCATCGCAGCGTAGAGATTCCTTAGACTTATTGTCACCATTGATGCCAACTTTTGTATGGGAAGTACACCTACAAGTTACTAATTGCTTATGGCATTGATGGCAACAACCATATACTTTCATCGGCATTCGCTCTGGTTGATCAGGAGATAGTTGAGACATGGGTTTGGTTTTTGCAGAAACTAAAGGAATATGTCATCGGCGACCATGAAGGTTGTGAAACCATTTGCCTCATATCGGATAGACGCACAGGCATCAAATCAGCAATTCAAGAAGAAGCGAATGGATAGCGGCCTCCATTTGTAGTGTAGCAGTTTTGCCTCTAACGCATTGCGAGCAACTTCAACTCGGTGTATAAAAACACCAAGTGCAAGAAGTTAGTCACATATGCTAGGTTGCAAGCACAATCTCATAAGTTGAATTATGTGATGGAGTAGGTGAGGATGATTTTTCCAAATGTGTTAGACTAATTTGATGACTTGCCATTGGATATGTGGATGTTAGCTCATGACGGCTTCTATTGATTTAGGTATATGACCTCCAATGTTGTTGAAAGCTATAATTCTATATTAAAAGGGACTTAGGGGTTACCTGTGACTACTTTGGTGAAAAAAAACGTTTTACAATTGCATTGGGTACTTCATGTAAAAGTGAACGAAGGCATTGAAGAATATAGAAAATGGTAGAATTTTCACTAAATATGCAAGCAAAATGATCTACCAATGGAGCTCACGAACTAGCAACCATAGGGTCATCGACTACAACAAGCACAACAAAGTTTTTGAAGTCTTTACTGGTAATCATGGCATCGCTAGTGGGTTAAGGGAAGGGTACTGAACACATGTTGTTAACTTTGCTTGTAGTACATGCAGCTGCCAAAAGTGGTAGATATATAGAATTCCATGCTCACACGCATATGAAGTGGCCACCTCACTTAGGCTTGATATGATGCATTCTATACCCCGATTGGTATAAATGGACACATCAAGACCAAACATATACGATGCACTTCAAGCTTATAAAGGACGAGTTGGATTGGGCACTAGTGTACTTCTCGAGACTCTACCTAAGGGGAGGCCTCATATGGAAGAGGGGAAAGCCGAGGCAGAATAGATACCACATGGAGATGGACATTAGGAAGCATCTAGATCAAATCACATGTGGAATTTGCGAAGGGGGGGCATAATAGAAAAGCGTGCCCATGTCGATGCGATAATGGTAACTAATGAATACAACTACATATTTCATTACATTTTGCATTGCATTTGTGATGCTAACATTAACTTTTTCTCTTTTGCAACTTAAGTGAATCCTTAACTACTTCATCTAGTTTGTTTAAAGACATGGCAGAAGGAGGATGTTTCATATTCTGTATATATACATGCAATTTTGTCATTCATTAAGAAGTTATTTTGAATGTCAATTTGTTTAGATATTTGTTAAATTTTATGAAATATTTGAAGACATAAAATCATACAAGTACACATTATTGGTATATAGAATGCGTACTGATTTATTACAAATTGTAATAATACATAAATTTCATCATTGCAGTAAACCATATATATATGCAAATAATTGAAAACCTATCTCCTACCCCTAATGAAATTCCTAGCTAGCCGAGTGAAGGCGTTAGACGGCTTTGCATGTGGATTTAAAGGAGATTCAGACTCTTAGGTGGCATGCCGGTAGGGAGAACTATTGAACACTCGCGGCTGCATGGGACTCCACTGATGTGGCTATTTCAATGATTCACCCTGCTCCATAGGTTGCTTCCCAAGGCGTTACCTCCTTGGAGCCAGTGGTGTTGGTATAGGACCGCTAATAGAATGCTAATGTGACGTCTCATATTGGCTAAATGTAGGCCCTAAACTAAGATGCACCGCATCAGGATCAATATGTATCTATTTATCTTGCATGGGATTTTCCTCTAGCTCACTGCGGTTTCGAGGTCGATGTCGTCCCCCCATTCATCTCCACGCTGGAACCGATTCAGCCTCCTCCCAAGTGTTTTGCTGCCGCAGTTGTGGGTATAGTGTTACCACCCCCCCCCCCCCCCCCCCCCCCCCCCCCCCCCCCCCCCCCCCTTGTAATAGTAAAGCATGAACTAAAGGCCCTGAGTAGCTATTCTGATGGTCGTGTCTATGTTCGGTGATAGGCAAATCTAACTTAAGGTGTCACCCTACAAGTATGAAGAAAATGTAAATTAAGGTTAACATGATCATGTAATTATTTGGACATTTGCTAGAGTGTATGTAAATCGTTCTTGTTAGAAAGCCAAGAACTACCCCTATGCGACCGTTGTATCTCCTACTTATCGACCCATACCATTACAAGTAGCTATCATGCATACCGCGAGGGCCCTTTATAGGAACGGCTTGATCGACCTACTGTTCCCACATGGTTAAATATACTTTATGCAGGATGGTCCAATTAACATCAATCCGGCTACACTAGTCGATTTCATGTAGCTCCAGCTATGTGTTCACTAGCTGCAGGATATATTGGAACCTACCGAACTGTTTGGCCACTCAATCTAGGAAATGTCACTCAACAATGTGAAAACAAATGAGCGGCACCCAAGCCATCTAAATGAGTATGCCAACTTTGTAGAAATATGGCAATATATTAATCAAATTTGTGCCATACGATTCCCATTCAACCTGAAAATAGGAATTTTTTTTTTACTTTAAATGATAAATATGATTAATTGCAAGGAAAAAAATATAATTACTGAAGTACTTGTGACATATTCTACTTGTCCAATGCATCTCGATATGCGCCGACTACATGAGTGGGGTGAAATTGCATGTCCCTCCATGTGTTCCACCATGCCACCAGTGGACATCTGGTTGGTATAGATAGTCTATGTCAACTGATGGGTGATATGTGAGGAAATCTATCCTAGGCCCACGAGGGAGCTGGATTTATCGGCAAAGATAAATCCCCTTAACAGTTGTAGAATGTATGCACGAGTAGCTCGATGTATTTGCTCCACATCGGCATCCGATGGGATTAGCCAGAACATATCACGGAGCCATATCATACTAATGCACCTGCCTCTACCGTTGGACCCAGGTCTCGCCCCCAGCAGTTCTTTACATATTGCTCCCCAATCTAGGTAGCTACACCTTGTAACTGCCTATCCATCGACAAGGAGTCCTAACTAAATCTCCACATCCTGTAGCGAGATAGTAAACTCCCTTGTCGACATGTGGAATGTATGCGTCTATAGATGCCATCTCTCCACCAATGCTGTAATCATGTGTTAATTAAGGGGTATGTACGACAGCTAATCGACACCTTCGAATCCAGCTGGTTGCAAGTATGGCTCCATTCGAATGCTCGTCGCAATGGAGTGACAACTTACGCTGTCGCATAGCGAAGGTTACTTGCTCCTATGCCAACAACATGTCAAATGTTTTCCTATCTCTAATGCAATGTAAACTAATTGATAAGTAAAACATCTGTTATCTCTCCATCCCAAACTACCTGTGACTAATGACTGGCCTGCTGCATTAAGACTAAAGGATCAAAAGGTCCAAGCTCCATTTATTATGCAAAACCATATAAATAATTTACATTTGTAACCAATATAAAATTTCTCAATAATTAATTTTATAACTCAATCTACAAAAGCATACAAATAATCTCACCTTATAACAAATACAAAAAATTTTACTAATTAATTTTACAACAATTAATTAACGACATATTAACAACTAATCATATTTAATTACTGGATAATTATTAACTACTTACTTGTATGACTAATTCTACTAAATCATACAAATGTTTTACATTTCTAACCAATATAAAATTTTTCACTAATTAATTTTATAGCAATTAATTAACAATATATTAACGACTAATTCCCTTTGATTAATGGATAATTAATAACTAATTAATTTTATAACCCAGTCTACAAAAGCATACAAATAATCCCACCTGGTAATAAATACAAAATTTTTCACTAATTAATTTTACAACAGTTAATTAACAGCATATTAATGACTAGTCATATTTAATTAATGGATAATTATCAACTGCTTAGTTTTATGACTAATTTCACTAAACCATACAAATATTTTACATTTATACCAAATATAAAATTTTTGATTGATTAATTTTATAATAATTAATTAACAATATATTAATGACTAATTTCCTTTGATTAACAGATAATTAATAACTAATTAATTTTATAACTCAATCTACAAAAGCATATAAATAATCCCACCTTGCAACAAATACAAAATTTTTCACTAATTACTTTGACAACAATTAATTAACCACATATTAACAATTAATCACTTTTAATTAACGGATAATTACTAATTACTTATCTTATAACTAATTCTACTAAACCATACAAATATTTTACATTTCCATCCATTACAAGATTTTTCACTAATTAATTTCATAGTAATTAACTAATGATATATTAATGACTAATCCCCTTTGATTAATGGATAATTAATAACTAATTAATTTTATAACTCATTTTATAAAACCATATAAATATTTTCACTTTGCAAAAAATAGAAATTTTTTCACTAATTAATTTTACAACAATTAATTAACGACTAATCATCTTTAATTAACGGATAATTACCAACTACTTACTTTTATGACTAATTCTACTAAACCATACAAATATTTTACATTTTCACCAAATACAAAATTTTTCGTTAATTAATTTCTTAGTAAGTAATTAATAATATCTTAACGACTAATCACTGCTAATTAACAATTAATTAATAATAACTTAATTTATAGCTATGTTTACAAAAGTAAATTATAATAGCATATATACATAATTCAGTTACTAATATTAATTAATCATATATTAATAATTAATTATTTACTAATTAATAACTAATTAACAATAACCATTACTTCAATAAAATTTATGCAGTATACATATTTACATGTCTTCTTTTTTTTTTTGGCATTTATATAAAGTACAATAACAATAATAAAATTAAATTTTTTCAGAAGAAAAAATATCGAAATCTTGATGAAGAAATTTCCACACACGTATTTCAATATATTAAAACCTATGTAAAACACAAATTGTGAAAACAAAAATTTGCAAGGTGAAGTTTATAGAGAAAATTCAAATATCGAAATGTGAAATGTGAAGATATGAATTAAATTGAGAATTCGTATTTATATTTGAAAGTGTCGGTGTAAATTTTTTCCTATATATTATTGTATAAATTCACTATAATACTTTTAAGTTTGCAGACATACTTTTACAATAATTTTATAGGTTTGTGGATATAATTTTATAAGTTTGCAGTAAAGATTCGTGGGGTTAAGAAAAAAAAATTGTACTAAAAGTGCAGATCAGTCTATACCTTCAACTTGGAATTTTTGCATATCTCTAAAGTCGTATACGTGATCCGTGCCTTCGCAACTTACTTTAGAAATATGTTTTATGAGTACAATATTTATGCTTTTAAAAAAAAAAGTAATATTCTATAATTTAATTGTGCATATGCAGTTAATCCAATTTTACATAATTGTGTAACTCTATTAAATTAAATTCATCACACCATTGTATAATTTACATAATTGATATGTATATTATATAGTCATTTATAAATAATTGCGTCACTATAATAAGATCATATTCTAAGTAAAAGTAATACAATGATTGGACTTGGATAACAGGTATACAAATGGTCATACAGTTGCCATTTATTTTGGTATTATGAATATTAGAAAAGGGCGAGCGCCTCTGCCCATTAACTTGCTAAAACGACCCACTGACATTATCAGCACATAAGCTGATAGATCGACCAACTAAGACGATTCGTTAACAAGACCTGCTAATCGAATAAACCATCAGCAGCTTAATACAAGTTATATACGTACCACTAGCACAGCCATCCTAACTCGTGAACATGACATATTATGACAGGATAATTTTATGGAGTCTCCATTTAGATTATATAGCTTTAAATCCAATCTATTTTATTAATTGATTGGTCACATTGAATCGATTAAAAAATAACCTATCAATAATCAAGTGGTATTATTACTGGATTAAGGGGTAATTACCTTGGGTAAGGCTAGCAATTTGATATTGAATCTGCTAACTCCGACAGAAGACGAAAGTAATACTTGATGTAATTTATAACGAGTCAAACTCGTTTCAATCAATTCGTAAATGTGTTCGATTCATGTTCAGCATTTAAACCTATTTAATAAATAGATTTGGTATATATGTTTGTGTGTAGCCCACAAATCTATTTAAGATGAAATTTCTAATATTTATAATTTATTTGTATATTTTACTATTTTCTTACTTTATTATCTTCTGGCTTCTTTTATGCACTTTTTGCTCTCTCTCTCTCTCTCTCTTTCGTCTCCATTGCTCCCACTCTCTCATTGATCTCGTTACGATCATCGTTTCTCTCTTTTTATTATTGTCGTTCACTTTAACTCGAATTTTGTAATAATACTATTATCTATTCTAATTTCCAACATTTTTATCAAAAAGAAATAGTATAATACATTTAAAGCTCCGTTTTTATATGCACATCCGTTTAGACAAATCTTATTAAGTCTTAACCTCATTAATATTTTTAGTAAAAATCAAATTGAATGTGTTAATAAGTTTTTATTTAAATTAGTTGCATAATGCTATATAGATTAACTTATAAAACAATTATACTATAAATATTTGTTTAAGTGAGTTATATGATAAAAGTTTGGATCAATTGTTGGATTATTGAGTTATTATGTTTTTATTAGACTTATCCATACATTTTACTTATAAATAGAAAGATATCTTTCCAAACATTAGTATAGTTTTCAATATATTTTTCCTTATCAACATTAAGTAAATTGATGATGATACTAGAAACATACTTTTTAAATTGAAACTCGATAGTTATAATATATTTATTTTATAATTTTTTCAATCGATAAATTGATTCGATTAGGATGCAAAATATGATTATTAAAATGAGTCGAATTATGAATTTAGATTTTCAATGCAAAAAATAAACTGATCATATTAGGGGTGTCGAGCCTAATTTTGGCTTTTTCTTTAATTTAACCTATATTAAGTCCCGTCTACTTAATATAAATTACTCGACAATAAAATTAAGCAAAAAAACTATATTTTTTAATTATTTTAAAAATTGGAATTGCCATCAACCTAAGTTGAAAAAATTAACATTAACTAGTTATTAGTTTACAATTTTTTCTAAAAAGTATAAATTAAAGGCTTTATTAAATACCCTTCCTTTTATTTTGATATAAGCATTCATAAGCAAAAAATAAAATAAACTAACTAAAAAAATTTATTACTATTTTTTCATTTTTCTATTTTTAGGATTTTTGTAAAAATAATTTTTTTTTATCAGTCACTCTATTTGTGCCTATGTATCTCCTATTCGGAATCGAGTAGTTGCAGCTCCCTTTTTTTTTATCAAACTTTAATCTATTGACCGATTTTATTTAAGAAGAGGTACCAAGTTTACGTTATTTAATCAAAATAATTTTAATAAAAAAAATACCTAAAAGACCTAAATTGAAGGTGTTGATTTTTGAAAATTCCTAAAGATCTAAGTTTGAAAAACACCATATTAAAATTATAAGTGATTAAACTCTAAGATAATAGGGTTAAAAAATTTTATAATTCTTTATGATTTTATTTTACATATCTTTAAATTTTTATTATTAATATATTTTTATTTTATTATTTTTAAAATTTTAATATATTTTTTCCTTAAATTTTTATTTTTATTTTCTTAGTTATTTGCTATTGAGTTGTGGTATATACCATGACAACCCAATAGGTATTCAAAACCTACTTATTTGTTATTCATTATTTATTTATTATTTATTTTACTAAATCTGTTTTTTTATTTAATCTTGTTTTTTTTTTTTGTTAAATCTAACTTTTTATTAAATCTATATTTTTTTATTAAATATGTTTGCTTCATTAAATCTAAACAAAATAGAAAATAAATAGAAAAATAACTTACTTGACTTGCGTAGGTCAGAGTCAAGTCATGGATCTAGGTCAGTTTTACACTTATAATGTATGTAGGCATCTGGAGAGAATGGAACAATAGCGTGGCCAAAGCTTGTCAACTCTAGTGGTCATTAGCAGCTTCAGACAAGTCATTTTGTTAATGGGAAGTGCGTCTATGATGGTGGTTCATGCCTAACTCGAACAACGGTGGTGGTTTCTCGAACACCTAATGAATTTCATATCCTTGACTCGATAATTAAGTGATGAATTGAAGCTAAAGTTAGCATTTTTATGACTTTAGGGATGATAAGGAATCTAATTGTCATGCCCCACTCTAAGGGCCTCTTGTGACAACCCGCTATGATCGCTTAACCTCTTTGTTAAGCAATTGTGAAGCGCCTCATTACCAATAATGATCTGACTATCAAAGTAATAATATTCCCTGCTCATAAGATAATTAATTATACAAAAGTATCGGAGGGCCTCAGATGGGTCTCAATACACCACTACAGGTACACCCAAGATCAAATTAATTGTTTGATCACATTCTCATTAATTACAAAAAGTCCATTCTCATGATGTTTATCTCTATCTAGGCTTCACACCCTTTTCACGACCATGTCACCAAATGATGCGACGTTTACTCACCTTAGTTCGTCAATTCATTAGGAAGTTTAGGTAGTCCCTTCCTATAAGACAAAATCTATAAGAGGGTAAGCCAAAGCTTAGTGAAATAAGGTGCAATCTCTCAATGTTACAACACACACAACAAAATTCAATTAAGTTATCAAACAAGTGCTATGCATGAACAAACATATGAATACAGCATCTTACGTAGTCTTCTGGTAACCAATGTGAAGTCTAGGGTTTACACTCCCCTTGACCTTGGGTTGGGGATTCCGAAGCCACCATTAGTGCTCGGGTCTTACTCACATCTTTATTATTCTTATCACTTAATTAAGTTGTGTCTTAGCTTTAATACTTTAAGCTCAGGTGCCTCAATACACCGAGCATTTACACCCTCAAGAGACAGGCCGAACTTGGAACCGTCAAGCCATGACAATCTCCTAATCACTTAGTTCGCACTTGGTGGAACAACGATCCTTTTGATCGCTTCCGATGCATCTTGTAGCAGTGATGGCCTTCCATCTCATGTAATGTCCGTGCAATGCATGCCGGGTTTTCAATTAGATTTCATAATTAGATAAGGTTTTAGGGTGATCATCTAAGGTCAAGCACATATGTAAATAGCAATCATGGTAACAATCTATTCATAGTACATTTAATCATTTGACAGAGCAAGGTGCATCCACATCATCAAAAAGAGAACAACATCCATGAAATCCTGCTAGAGATTATCAAGCTATAGACTTCTATTCAAGATTATAGTAACATGTCTCATCCTTAGATATATGTGTATGTACCAATGACACATGAGGTTTAAGTTAGACTTCCATCCCTCCTTTATAATTACATATTGCGATATGAGGATTCGTGGTTATGAATCCTAGTCGACTACGAGTAACTTTTTCCCCTAATCCTATATACTCTATTTGACTATGGCTTATATCAATTCTGACATCCCATTCTTCTATCTCACTTACACCTAGCATATGTATCTATATAGGTAAGGACTTAGGTTATCGATAACTTGACTCCCCCTTTCCAACTTGTAATACATGCATATACTTATGGCTTAGATTGGCTCCTTAGATTCCCTTCTTTCGACGTCCACTTCCAACACTTTTCATGTCAACATATGTCTAGAACCCCTCATCAATCTCCACAATCGTCAACAATGAACATACCATGATGTCTCTCTTTACTCCTACTACTAAAACCACGCTCACTCGCTAAGGAAAGATCCAACACTTATATGCCTATATCTACGTTTTCTCACATTCTCATTCATGAATTCCCATCTTCCTTCCAATTCCCCCAACACACAAGCTCACAAGAAAGCTAGCGTCAATATAATCCTAACTCGACCTCCATTTCATCTTATAATCTACCTTCTCAAATCAAGTCCCATCTCTGCTTTCCTCATCTCGTATACAACATATATCGATACGATATCCTTATGCTTGCTTCCACTTTCTTGTAGTTTGTTCCATCCTCCAAGCATCACACACACACAAGTATACTTATTCACAACGGCACAACCACTATTATACCTATATATATATATATATTGTACATATTATACCACAGCAGTACTTTCCATTTTTTTTATTCCCTTCTTCTACGTCCAACAAAGTCTTCGGCCCCTATATACGCATTGTTATGTAGGACACTAACGTCTAGACATATATATATATATATAGACACAGCAGCTAGCAAAAGAAGGGAGAAAAAATAAAATAAAATAACGTCACCAACACAATGGGAGTCCTCTTTGCACACACACCCAGCTGATGCACATATACATATATATTTTACAGAACAATTTCCCAACATTTGGATATATCTATAGATGCATGTTATCACGGTGACTTCGGCCAGCAATGCAACAAACCATTATACATGTACCTATATATATATGATTCCCCACGGCAGTTGGGAGCAAGGAAATGTCCTAGCCATCCTCGGTTTACACCTATATATACATATATTATCTTACGGCATCTACATTTCCATGGATACATCAGCAAGCTTAAGTGGATATATATATATATTATCTTACGGTATCAACATTTCCATGGATACATCAGCAAGCTTAAGTGGATATATATATATGCTTATCCCCTGCAACCTTAAGGAAGGATTCCCCAAACCATTTTACATACATACTCCAATCCTACAGCAGCACACGCAAGGACGAGAGGAGAAGACCAACAACCCCAGCGTTCCATGTATACCATTGAATCAGCCACAAGAGGAGCTTCATGCCCCCCACACGCACTTATCGTCCAGCAAGCTCGAGGAGTTTATACGTATATACATACATATTTCTTTAGGCGCGGCTAGGGGAGAGCTTTCGCAAACACAAGTACACAGGGGAGATCCAGCACATGCATAGCACGCATATACATATTTATAGGGTAATATAAACTTCCCAATAAGGTAAACGTAAGTAACAATTATACACACAATACAATATATACGGAATCTTATTCACATCGATCTCATTTCATTGAGGTTTTACTCGAAGTAATCTTCGGGTGTTTTCGAACCGAAACCCTCTTTACTTAGAAAATTAGGGAAAAGCATGTCATCACACTAAATACATAGTTTAGATCACTTTATCTAATATTTCCTAAGTTATTATAATTAATTTCAAGTAAAATACTAATTTTTATATTTATTTATTTTATATATATAACTTTTAGAAACAAATCCCTTTCTATGAAAAGTTAGTTTAGTTGAGTTGCACTTACCTCAAGAAACACGTGAATAGTCTCGGATCGTCAATCGGAAGTCGTATGTGCAAGTTATGATTTTTTTTTGTTCGTTTCCCCTTTTTGTTTTCTTTTCCGGTTCTTCGTCGTTCTTGTGGTATTGACTCCTCTCCGTTTCTCTCTTTTGCTTCTTCTCTTTTATTTTTTCTTTTTTCGTTTCTTTGTTGCTTATGGGTTTCGTGGGTCCTCCACGGAAATGCGGCACATCTATATATATTATTAAATAATACTTTTTTAGGTTTAGGGTTATAAGAAAATCTCAGTGTACTTTTACTCGCATAATAGTTTCAATAAAATTTAGAATTTTAATATTTTATTACAAATTTTTATGTTTAAGTTAATTTAATTATTCTGAGTGCGATTATCCATTCAAAAATCCTATTTAACATTCCTAAATCTATGATTTTGATGTACTCCATCATTTACTCAAATTTTCTTATGATTTACCCTTAATACGCTTATTTCTATTATTATAACTCTATTCAAATGATATTTTAAGGCTTTTAATAAAATCTTTTAATTATTCCGCTATTATACGAAATTAAAGTTCGCTAGTTTTACACTAATAACACCAAAAACTTGCTTTGATTTTCATTCTAGATCAAGAAAATCAAAAGAGAATGTGCAAACAAGTTTCAGTTGTGGTAAAGAGAGAGTGTGTGATTTGGCTTCAATTCAAGTCATTTTGAGTCGTTTTTTTATTGTCTCCATTTCATTGTCACAACTTGTTCTATTTATAGGCACTCATGAATGAACTAGGTAAGCTTGGTTATGATTTAGGATAAACTACATAAAACCTTAATTTTTATTTTATTTGATTTGATTCATTTTTGGTTAAATATTCATATTAATCTTTGATATAAAGTAGATTTTTCAGTTGGAACTTGATAAGATTGTGTTAAGATTTAATAAAAACTAGTTCATTTTGCTTAGATTTGTTCAAATTTGCCCACTCTCCCCCTCATTGTGTTGTTTGTATGTTGTCTAAGCACATGTTCTTTCAACCAATCGCGTGCTACCACGTGGTAGTTAGTAGGGAAAAAAATGAAAAAGGCACAAGGACTCCTACACAAGTACAAGGACAATACATGGACCAACTTAGCTATTTGTTTTCTTAATTACTTATTGCAACTAAATTGTATTTAAACGAATTTACCTCCTCGGTGAGTTTTACTCAATTGAAGTGTCTGAGCTTAATTTAAAGATCCTATTTTGCTAGTTTTTATTTCAAAAAAATAACATTTTATTATATATTATTATTATTATTATTTTCTTTCTTTTTCATTTTATTCAATTCTATTTTTCTATAGTCTTTGATGAGGACATTGTAGCTGACACGGGTTGATACGGGCGTGCCTATTATAAACATGGCCATGTATGATGTCAGGGAGTTTCCAGAAACACACACGATTGCATGCACGGCCAGAAGGCACGGTTGTGTAATACACCAGGATGATTCCCAGAAACATACACGGCCTCTTACACAGCCAGGAGGCACGGCCATGTGTTCTGTCAGGATCTCTCACAGAAACATGCACGGTCTTCATGCACGGCCAAGGGAGACGACCGTGTGTTATGTCCGAAATGTTCCCAGAAGCCTACACGACCTCCATGCACGGCGTGTACATGACAGATGACGGACGTGTATACTTATATTTATTTCCACGTGTACATATATATTTCCTTTTTTACGTATTTTCCTGGGGAGTATATATAGTTGCTAGGTCATTTTAGGGTTAGATTATTATTCATTATTCGATATACACTTTTAGAGAAAAGTTTCTCTACATTCTCGATTGTGCGCAATTGAGACTTATCAAGGAATAAACTAAGATTACTCTTTATTTATTCGTAAGTTCCAATCCTAGAATTGGTCTCGTATGTTTATGCTTTCCTCGCTGTGTCAATTGGTATCAGAGCAAGGCAAATTCCTGCGGAGATGTCGGCTAACGATGGTGTTGATAGCGGTCACGTTCTCGACCTTGATCGGGATGCGGAAGTCCAATGAGTCAATCAATGGGCTCCAAGGACGGTGGTCGAAGCCATGGAACAGAGACTTGGGCACGTAGAGCAGCGTTTGGAAGACCTGGTTGCGCGTTTCGATGCCATGGTGATGGACCACAACGGAAACAGGGGTGTTGTTGGGAATCGACCGGGAATAGCAATCACTCGTGGCGGTCCTATCAATGAACTTGCTGCCGCGAATCAGTGGAATCGAAGGCTAGATGAAAGTTCCTCTGAAGAGGAAGGTGAATTTCTGCAGAGGAGGGGACAACCATCGTGAAGGGGTGGTGTTGGTGGTGGCAGGTACCGCAGGGCCGATGACCAAATTGACTAGGAATATGGTGGCGGATATCGACGAAACCACCAGGGCTTCGATCATATCGATGGCGGTGACTTCCGTCTTAAGGTAGATATTCCACCCTTTAATGGTAATCTCAATATAGAAGATTTCTTATACTAGCTTGCAAAAGTCGATAGGTTTTTCGACTATATGGAGGTATCTGAGGACAGGAGAGTAAGGTTGGTTGCTTGTAGGCTGAAAGGAGGGGCTTCTGCATGGTGGGATCGTTTGTAGAACCGGAGGCAAAGAGAGGGGAAGCAACCTATAAGGACATGGTACCGCATGAAGAATCTGTTGCAGAGAGATTTTCTACCACCCGACTATGAGTAGATCCTTTTCCAGCAGTATCAACGATGCCATCAAGGGCAGAGGATGGTGCATGAATACACCGCCGAGTTTATGAGGCTGGCGGAAAGGAATGATTTGAGGGAGACTGAAGGTCAGCAGGTAGCACGATTTGTAGACGGATTGAAGCCCCAAATTAGGGATAAAATAGGGGTAACGGTGTTCAGAACCATCAATGAAGCAAAGAATTTGGCCCTTAGAGCTGAGATGATGATTCAAGAACAGAGTGCAAGGCTAGGTGGAGGCAAGAGAAATTATGCTTATGATAGTCTCGGCAGTAGCAGCAGGGTGGTTGGTGAAAAGGCTAGAGGAATAGTAGAGAAACCAGTTGGAAGTATGGAGAAGAAAGAAGACAAGGTTGAGGGAAAGAAACCTCTTAAGAGCAAAGAGACCCCAAGACAAAATAATATGTATGCTAAACCGATTTAGGGAAAGTGCTATAAGTGTAATCAACTAGGGCACCGATCCAACGAATGCTCGAATCGACGAACTGTAAACATTGTCGAAAGGGAGGAAAAGGAGGAAGTGTGCTGTGAACCGGATGGTGAGGATGAATACTATGATGAGGCTGATGATGCAGTGGAACCGAACTACGTGGTCAGAAGGATGATGCTAGCACCGAAACAGGAGAGTAGTTCACAACGACACTAGCTGTTTCGCACTAGGTGCACAATTGGTGGGAGAGTGTTCAACTTGATTGTTGACAGTGGGAGCTGTGAGAACATCATCGGAAGAGAGGTTGTGAAACGACTCCAACTACAGATAGAGAAGCATCCGAACCCTTACACCATAGGATGGATTAAGGCAGCGGAGCGAATCGAGGTGAAGGAGAGATGCCGGGTTCCATTTTCGATAGGCAAGTATCGGGACGAAGTCTACTGCGACATTGTTGATATGGATGCCTGTCACTTGCTATTCGGACGACCTTGGCAGTTTAACGTAGATGCTAGATTGGAGAAAGGGGGCGTGAAATATACGTTGCTGCCATTGACGGATAAGCGACCTAAGACCTAGAGGGCGGAAGGAAAATCTTTTCTAACGATCACTCAATCAGAAAAGGAAATGACCGAGGATATTAAAGAATCTCGATTGATGCAGGCTCTTGTGGTGAAGAATGTGGGAGAGAACATGAATAGTGTAGAGGCTCCGGAGGAAGTAAAGGGGGTATTAGAAGAGTTTAAAGAGGTAGTGCTGGAAGACTTACCAGAAGGGTTGCCTCCATTGCGAGACAGCCAACACCACATCGACTTGGTGCTTGGGGCTTACCTTCCTAACCTCCCTCATTATCGGATGAACCCTAAAGAGACGGAGGTCCTACAGGAGAAGTCCAGGAATTACTAGATAAAGGATTCATTAGGGATAGCATGAGTCCATGTGCTGTTCCAGCACTGTTGACGCCCAAGAAGGATGGGAGTTGGAGGATGTGTGTGGACAGTCGTGCGATCAACAAGAACACAATTGGGTATAAATTTCAAATTCCTTGCATTGAAGACATGTTGGACAGGCTGAGTGGAGCGGTAATCTTCTCGAAAGTGGATCTTAGAAGTGGGTATCATCAGATTCGGGTCAAACCGGGGATGAATGGAAGACCGCCTTCAAGACAAAGGAAGCGTTGTACGAATGGTTGGTTATGCCATTCGGCCTCAACAACGCACCTAGTACCTTCATGCGTGTGATGAATCAGGTACTTAAACCATTCATAGGTCGGTTTGTTGTAGTATACTTTGATGATATCCTAATATATAGCAAGACTAAGGATGAGCATCTAGTGCACTTAAAGAGCTTATTGACTGTGTTGAAAGAGAATAAGCTCTACGCCAATCTCAAGAAGTGCATATTCATGTCACAAAAACTGTTGTTCTTGGGTTTTGTAGTAAGCGGTGAGGGTATAACGGTGGATGAGGACAAAGTCAGGGCTATTAGAGATTGGCCCACTCCCAAAACAATCACCGAGTTGAGAAGCTTCTTGGGGTTGGCAGGATTTTATAGACACTTCATACGGCATTTTAGTACGGTTGCTGCCCCATTGACTGAGTGCCTGAAGAAAGGGAAGTTTCGTTGGGATGGGAAGCTGAGTCTGGGTTTGCTGTGCTCAAAGAGAGATTGTAGTGCGTCGGTGTTGGCCTTACCGGACTTCGACAAACTATTCGAAGTCGACTGTGATGCTAGTGGCGTGGGCATTGGCGCAGTGTTATCTCAGGAGAAGAGACCCGTGGCTTTCCATAGTGAGAAGCTCTGTGAAGCCAGGAGAAACTGGTCTACTTACGATAAAGAGTTCTATTCTGTGGTCAGAGCTCTAAGGATGTGGGAGCACTACTTGGTTGGAAAAGAGTTTATCTTATACTCGGATTGTGTCGCCTTGAAACACCTGAGTAATCAGACCCGCATCTGCAAAGATATACACGCCAGATGGATACAATTTCTGCAAAAGTTTCCATTTCACCTGATGCACAAATCCGAGGTCCAAAATAAGGTGGCAGATGCATTAAGTAGAAGGGCGGATTTTGTTGGTTACCATGAGGGCTGAGGTGGTAGGCTTTGAGCAGCTAAAGGAACTATATGAAGAAGACGCGGATTTCGAAATGATATGGAGGAATTGTACCAATCAGGAACCCAATGACAGTTACTACATCCTGGAGGGTTACTTAATGAGGGGTAACCAACTCTATATTCCCGAATCATCCTTGAGGGAGAAATTGGTTAGGGACCTACATGGAGGGGGATTGGCCGGACATCTGGGGTGTGACAAGACACTAGCGGCAGTGGCTGCAAGATATCATTGGCCTTAATTGAGAAGAGATGTAGGGAGAATCATGCAAAGGTGCTATATCTGCCAGACATCTAAAGGACATTATCAGAATACTGGGTTGTACACTCCACTACAAGTACCTGAGAATATCTTGGAGGATCTATCTATAGACTTCGTGTTAGGTTTGCCTCGTACCCAACGAGGTGCTGACACTGTTTTTGTGGTTGTAGACAGGTTCTCCAAGATGGCTCACTTCATCCTTTGCAGGAAGACGACTGATGCACAGGGCGTTGCCAAGTTATTCTTTAAGGAGGTGGTCAGGTTGCACGAGGTTCCCAAGTCAATTACTTCCGATAGAGATACCCAGTTTCTTAGCCACTTCTGAAGGACGTTATGGTACATGTTTAATTCTTCCCTCAATTTTAGCAGCACAGCCCACCCTTAAATCGATGGGCAAACAGAGGTGACGAACAGGACCCTTGGAAATTTGATACGAAGCATCTATGGAGAGAAGCCGAAACAATGGGATTTGGCACTTTCTCAAGCCGAGTTCGCTTACAACAATTCCATCCATAAAACTACTGGGAAATCGCCTTTTTCAGTGGTCTATACCAAAGCGTCGTCTCACGCCTTGGATTTAGCTTCTTTGCCTAAGGGTGTTGAAACTGATGTTGCTGCTAAACACCTGGCGGAACAATACCACACGGTGGCATCCGACGTGAAAGAGAGAATTGAGAGGGTTAATGAGAAGTATAAGAAAGTCGTAGACAAGCATCGGAGGAAAAAACTGTTCGAGGTGGGAGATCAAGTGATGGTGTTCTTAAGGAAGGAACGCTTTCTCGTGGGCACGTATAGCAAGTGGCAACCAAAGATGTATGGCCCCTACAAGATTGTCGCCAAGATCAATGATAATGCCTATGTGGTTGGGCTCCCAAAAGCATGAAAATCTCAAAAACCTTCAATGTAACTGACTTGTCCCCATTCTACACGGATGACGAACCCCTATATCCAGAAGAGAACTCAAGGTCGAGTTCTTCATTGGTGGGAGAGAATGATGAGGACATTGTAGCTGACACGGGTTGATACGAGCGTGCCTATTACAAATACGGTCGTGTATAATGTTAGGGAATTTCCAAAAACACACACGGTTGCATGCACGGCCAGAAGGCACGACCGTGTAATATACCAGGATGATTCCCAGAAACATGCACGGCCTCTTACACGGCCAGGAGGCACGGTCGTATGTTCTATCAGGATCTCTCTCAGAAACATGCACGGTCTTCATACACGGCCAGGGGACACGACCGTGTGTTATGTCCGAAATGTTTTCAAAAGCCTACACGGCCTCCATGTACAGCCGTGTACATGATAGATGACGGACGTGCATACTTATATTTATTTCCACGTGTACATATATATTTCCTTTTTTACATATTTTTCTGGGGAGTATATATAGTTGCCAGGTCATTTTAGGGTTAGATTATTATTCATTATTCGATATACACTTTTAGAGAAAAGTTTCTCTACATTCTCGATTGTGCGCAATTGAGATTTATCAAGGAATAAACTCAGATTACTCTTTGTTTATTCGTGAGTTCCAATCCTAAAATTGGTCTTGTGTGTTTACGCTTTCCTCGCTGCGTCAATCTTACTCTTTACTCATTTATTTATTATTGTTATTATTATTATTATTTATTTGTAATATGTAAATCTGATTTTATTTTAATTAACTTAAAAGAAAGCAAAAAATAGATACCTACAAGAAGTTAATGTTTATAATTATGGACTCTCACTAAGATTAAAATACAAAATATAACCTAATAATACGAATTGTTTAACTTGAGGTTTAGGGGAATAGTTTGATACAAATACAAACAGCTCCATTTTAGGTGGTGTTTCAAAGATCTATAGGCCATGATGACTTGGTGACTATTCTCGTATTTTACAGTTGCCCATCCTCTGAAACGTGGGGAACCCCCTAGTGGAGGGTAGTGGAGTGTACGTCCTATGGGTACTACCTAGCCTACTCCATTATGCATCTGCAGGTGGCAGGAGCAGCAGCCTTTTTCCTGTAGCCTGCAGGTTTGGTAGGGAACTCTCATCTTCAGTAAGTCTGCTGGCACCATTTCCTAAGTAAATAAACCGAGAGGCCGACTTCAATGGCTGAGATATTCTAGCTTTGGGTTAATGACTTAGGGCCCATTTTTTATTTCTTATTTATTTATTTGTTGCGACTGCTTTTATATTTATTTTATTCATAAATTTTTTAGAAGAGGTTAAAGAATTTGTTTTTGTTTTTTTATTTAATTCCCATGCAGATTACTTACCCGTCTTTTGATTGTAGGATTTTTTTTTTTAAGTATTTATAGAATTTATTTGATATATAGAAAAAGGATCCGTGATGTCTTTTATTTACATCTGATATAACCAAAGGCTTGATTTGAAATGAAGATATGCTGAACTTTGGATCTTGGTCGGCGCAATATAGTAAATTAAAAGTAAGTGTTTGCAGAGGGTTAATGCCTTAATGGCTATGTTGGTTATTTTATATTTCTGGTAGAGGTCACGTTTATTTTATGTTGAAAACATTTTTATTTTATATTGGGAAATATTCGTTTTCAAACGAAGTACCATATACTACCCTATAAAACCTATTAATAAATTGTATAGAATATGACATAATGCTATATTTTTACTTAAATATATAACTTCTACATTCTACTGAAAAGAAAAAAAAAAATATATATATATATATATATTCTTTTCTTTTCCTTTTATATATTTAAGTAAAAATATAGCATTATGTCATATTCTATACAATTTATTAATAGGTTTTATAGTATATATATATATATATATATAGCCCAAGTCCATTTGTCCGTTAGAGGCCCTAAAACATTTCCTAATTTCTACTTTCCATCTTTTCTTTTCTTATTTATTCCTGAATACTAATTATTAACCTTCTCTAAAAAAGAAAAAAAAAAGTTGCCCACTGGGAGAAATTGGTAAATTAATTTCATTTGTTAATACATGTTATAAGGTATTAATTAATATTTTACGATTTTTTTATGTCAACTTTGTTGCTTTACAATTTGTTTCCATAGTGCAACTTAAAATTTCAAAGAGCGCAATTGATTGTTGTGGTTGATTATTTTAAACAAGTAGACCTAATTTTACGATAAATTGTAATTTTTTTTAACAATAATGCATGATAAATTGTTGTTGGACTGTGTTTACAAAATCATGAAGATATTGACAAGTCATTCGCAAATTTACCTTAAAAATTTAATATTAAAATAATATAATAAAAAAATTTATAAATTTTAGAAAGAATCTATATTTTGTTATAAGTGGATGATTTTAAATGTTATAAGATGGATTTTAATTTTAAAATTTAGAAATCGCTATATAAAAGATAAGATATTAATAGGATTTTACGTCTTACCTATTTGATAGTTGCTCAACTTTAATAAAAAGGATAAACAATATAGGGTTGGGATTAAAAATCCATTGAACTTAAACAATTAGCCGCTAAAGGTTTTTTTTTTTTTTTTTTTGTGTCAAAGAAGAAAAGGTTAGGAGCAGGAAATTTCATTTTTTGGTGCACAAATATACAGTCCCGTTTTGATCTTAATTAAAAAATAATAATAATAATAAAATATTTATTAAAATTTTTATATACGCTATTGTCATAATATTGCCATTGAATTATCAGGAATTGTGATTGTTCGTGGATTTCAACGGTGGGTGAGGTGAGGATATGGACATTCATTGTAGTGAAAGGTGGTCGGTAGCTACAGGAAAAGGTGCTGTAGAAAAATAAGAATGCCGTTTCCACTTTTTTGTCGGCTAATAATAATAAATAAATAAATAAATAAATGTTTGCACTTTTTGAAATATAATGCTATTTTTCTCAAAATTTGTATTATATGTTTTCGATTTATCAGTCAAACATAATTATTAACCGCTGTTCACCTCTTTCATCTCCTACTATAAGTATTATTTCTTGAAAGTAAAAATCAAATTATAACAAATATCAACCATCATTAAAAAAATGAAAGAAAGAAGGAAAGAAAGAAAATGAATTTCCACGAAACACATATGCACCACAATTTTCTAATCCATTTGTATTTCATATTTGAATACTGCTTTTATATGCATACTGAAATATTGATTAAGATCAACTTTACTGGAATCCATTGCTGAGAACCCCTAACCCCATCCATACTCATAAGGAGGGGTCTCTTCCCAAATCTTTTTCAATATTTTATGCTTTAATCTAATTGCATTTTTGTCTTGATCTAAACATGTCCTCATGCCTTTTCTTTAAACTCTTTTTTTTTTTTTTTTTTTTTTGTGTATTACCAATTTCTTTTTATTTATAAACTCAACACTTATACTTTGATTAATTATTTTCTTTACAGGAAACTCAACTTGCAAAACTCTAGCATAGTCCAAGTTATAGACTTATGCAGGATGGAAGCTACGACGCTAGTGGCTTTTAATAGTTTCAAAAATGTAGGCCCAGAGGTCGTAGGAGTCAGGGTTAAAATTAGAACACGCCGAGCCAGAGGCATGACAAGCATGAAGAAGTTACAGTCCATTCAAAGAGCTCAACCAACTGGTAGTTGGACTTGGTTCGGTGAAGTAAGTCCAACAGAGGTCAGCCAGTCAAAACTTTAATTAATGGTGGAGCTTGCTGCTGTTTACTCACACCGTTTAAGGACTGCTCTGCCCACAGTGCTTTGCGTCCATTTCATATGTAACGATTTCATTTAGAATCAATTTTATTTTACATATATATATTCACCCTTTAAAACTTTATATATTGTCTCATTTTTAATACTTTATATGTATATAAATATATATTATTGAATATATTTATATGGATACTATAATAAAAATAATAATAGATTACAAAAGAAAAAAAAAATTCCAAAAAGAAAAGCTTTAGTGGCTTGGCTGGCTAAGCATTCTTGCTTACTTTGTTGCAATCCACCAAACTTGAAATGTCAATAAAAAAAAAAATAAAAAAACTATCAAGTCAAAGTCGGGTCATGCGACCAAACTATAATCCAATGGATTTCTTTTACTTATTTTTATTTTTCTTTTTCTTCACTTTTTGAGATAATTGCAAGTCACAATATCCCATGGATTGCATGATCCACCACATTGGAACACTTAGGTTGACCACCCAAGGCCAAGTGGTAGCTAACCACCATTGGGGGTAATGTAAACCTCCCTAGGTGGTGGCTGGCAAAAATTTAAGGGCTTTGTTTTTTTTTTATATAATTTTTTTAAATTTTAGATTACCTTTTGTTATATTATTTAATTAAGTATATTTAATAAATATTACTTCATTAAATCAATTATTAAAGTCAATTAGAAGCTAACATATCCTTCAACTAGCAATGACATCTAGTGATAAAATACAAATATATAAAATGCTAAAAATGAAAATACTGTGTCAAAAGATGAAAACACATATGTAAAGTAGAATTTACCATTTTATTCACTTGTTCCTTTCATATGTAATGGCTAATGCTAGGGATCATCGATGTAGGATCAAGGAACGTTGATTTATGGATTGCTCTGGGTGGAAGCATGCCTAGTTCATAAGCCAACCGATTAGTTCCAAAACAGTAGGTTTAGTTTGCAATTTGTTTGGGGACCATATGGGTCCATGCATGCTTATCAATTTGTTGAAATCTTCATTTATTATGTTACTTAGAAGCATCATATTTGGATTCAAATCTAAATCATGGAATCAATCTATGGTTCAGATCTTAGATTAGCAAATATATATATATATATATATATATATATATACATGAAGTCTCACGTTCTAACGGATGCCTTAGACGTAACAATTCATTGTACACTATATAGAAACTCGAGAATAACCACCTTATTATTCAAAGATTTACCATACAATATATAAGGTGTACTTACATCTAGTTATATCGAGTAAGACTTCCCATGTCCAAGCAATTCAAAAGTAATATAAATTAAAGGTTCATTTCGAATATAATAACAATAATAATAATAACTAGGGACTAATGTCCTACTAAAATACCTGATGGGTAATATCAGTGACTAATAAATAATAGCTACTAGGCAATCTATGTATTTGCTAGAAATAAAAATAGATAACACATAATATCACTAAAATTACATAAAGATAAGTAAGTGATCACTTACGATCTCATCTTTTTCTTCGCTCTTCTCATCTTTCTTGCAATAACCTTTGGTATGTGTATGCTAAGTTCTAGCTAACAGGACTCCTATAACAAAGGCATACTATGGGGGTGTAAGTTATATCCAGCTTAGTAAAGTATTCTTCCTATTGTACTGTCATGCAATAGACAAGCAAGTTATTTAATCAAACATATGAATACATGACAAGCATATGAATGCAATAGTATGCACAGTCAATTGGAGGCTATATACAATATGGATTTAATACCCTCTATTACTAATAGTTATGAAATAACAAACTACACATTGACCCTGGGTTCTAATCACATTGGGCCAACCTTTCAGATGGGTCATTAAAAAATTTATTTTACTTCATTGATATAATAAAATAGGTTTGAATTCATAAATACGTATATATATATATATATATGGTGTGTGAATGTGAATAGTACCCTCAGTTTCATTCACCCTTAAGTGATTAATCCCCAAGCTAGACCTTAATCAAAGGGTAGTATTTCTTAGTACTAAGTAGTTCTCAAAGGTCAAGGTAAGGTTATGTGAGAAGATATATCTTCTCCTGGCCTTTCCATACCATTGCATGACATTGATGGCCTTCTCTATGCAATAACTTTTTCATTTTAAGTTTGTTTTTTTTTTCGTGTTCTTATAGTTGTTTTGAAGGTTTTTACATGTAATTTTTATTTTTAAGGTTTTTTTTTGGTCATTTGGCATGTGCAACTTTTTGGATGGGACCAAACGGTTTTGCAGGTCTATTTGTTAGGCCTTTTGCATTATTGTGTCATAGGCTTAAAGATCTACTTCCAACTTGACTTGGTATCATTTTTGGGTCCACATTTAGTGAAGTTAAATCATTTTACCTTGCTATGGGCTTTGTGTTTTAAGCTCTTTAGGATAGTGTTAGCATTATTCTTTTAGGCTTTGCTTGTAATCCCTTTTAAGGCTTTATTTAATAGGGTTAGCTTATGGGATTTTATCTCCTAGCCTAATCTATTGACTTTCATCATTTTTAGGTTTTGGAATTTTTAGAAAATATTACTATTTTCATCTTTGGGTTTTAGTTAGGGGACTAGTAATCAATGTTCATTAGATTTTCTAACTTATTCACTTTTAACCCTTCTTATTTGATCAAAGTTCTACTAAAATTTACATTTAACTTAGCAAGTCAAGGAAATGTTTTTCTAGAGGATCCTAAGATCCATGACTAGAGAGGGTACATATTTTTCAAATTATTCATACACTTCCACTTTTAGAATTAAGACAGAGAGGGTACATGCATTGATACACTAGAAGTTGTGTTTTTCCATCATGCTTAAGAGTTATTTTTGCCTAGAATATCCCTATGTACAAGTGTAAAAAATTACAAAGATAGAAAATTATAATGCTCTTCTATGTTGGTTCACGCAAGGAGTTTAACAGAAAGAAAAAAGAAGAAAAAAGAAAGGTGGTTTGTAAAGAGTGTACTAGCTTAGAGTAGGCCTTTTAGTCAAACTTCCCTTACTTCCACCTCTCAACCCCCTCTTCTAAGCTTATGGTTTTTGCTCAAAACTCTAATGTTCACATCCTCCAAATGTCCCTATGGTGGTGTGCTTTGATGGTTTTAGTTGAAGAAGATTTGGTGAATTGTTGGTGGCGTTTTAGATGTTGGCGTGGGGCTGCTTAAATGTTAGTGTGGCGGTGGGGTGGTTGGGTGTTGGTGTAACCCTTCTTTTGACTAATCTAAGAAATAATCAAGAAGAAAAGTGGAATGGAAGGCAATGTAGGGTAGCGTGGTTGTAGGGTGTGTGGGTGTGTTATGTTTTCTTGACAGGGAAATTGCTTAGAGTGAGAAAAATGGTGAATGAGTGTGTGTGTATTAAATTTTTCTATCTTTATCCTCATTAAAGAGCATTAATGTGTGCATGATAAGATGATTAAAGGGTATTATGGTTAACCTTTAGGTAATGCTTGATTTTGGGTCAAATCCTTTTGTTATTTTTGGTAAATCTCCATCCTCACTTTAAACCTCACTCTAGCTTAACCTCTATCCTACTCCTTAACTTATGGGTTGCCTTTAGTTGCTAAAAGAAGTTGTCTTTTCCTTCTCTTTTCCTAGGTAGGCGCCGTATGCATGTGTCTCATCCCATTTATTTATTTATTTATTTTGTTGGCTAATTTGATTAATTTATGTTTATATGATTAGGGTAATCTAAGGTGATTTAGTTAGCTTAATTAATTTGGGTTTGAATTGTCACAAGGTTGTGTTTAAGGGCTTTAACCACATGCTAACTTCCATTCTTGGAGTAGGCTGGTTGATTAGTTTATGTTGATTAGTGTTGTCTAATTGTTGATTGCAATTAATTTTACTTGATCATGTCGATTTTTTGCATTCTACAATCATAACCTTTAGGTTTAGGAAATCCAAATCTATTTAGATTTTAAATTTAGGATTTAGGGCCATCCTTAAGGTTTTTTCCTCATAGTTCTAAGATTTATCATTTGAATTAGGGTTTTACGTTAGATTAGGGTTTCGATTGGTCATTCCTAGGGTTTAGGCTCCAATAAGGTTCTAATTTTTCATTTTTCGAGGATCTCATTTTAGGTAACTTACTAACCTAAGAAAATTCCTAAGAGGCTAAGTTCCCTATGGACTCCTTAATCTATCTCTAAATTGTCTTTAGGCGGTTGTTGATTAAATTTATAAATTCTTAGGGTTTACATGACGCCATGTCATCTTTCTTTTTTCCAAAAAATTAGGAATGTTAATAAGAAAAGGAGTCCATGAGCCTATCCACCATGAAAAGGTATAAGAGTGATTCTTTATTAAATGAAACAGATTAACAAAAATCAATATCATTAATAAACAAGTTAACTGATTTGAATCCCTATAATTATAACTAGAGTTTGTACTTAGAATCCATAAATCTATTAAATAATAAGTTTCATAAAAAAGTCCATGAGGTCATGCCCATTTGCAGATACTAAGGTTCCTAATGTTTATTGTTTAATTTTACTTTTCTATTATCTACTCATTATAATATCCTTTTTAGTATTGAGCATTGCACCTATCACCTCTCTCTCTCTCTCTCTCTCTCTCTCTCTCATGGGAATCAACCCTGCGGTTCCAGCATAGGGGAACTTGACTTGGATGTATGAGCCCAAACATCCACATATGACCAAATTTTATCTAATAATGTTTGATTTTGCACTTTAGCAGGTACATTAATCTATTTTATAGGATTTCCAAATAACATGCACTAAGGATCAACTTGAGGGACAATTTTTTTTTGAGTCACACCCAATCGCCCACAAATTATTCAATTGAAGTGAAGAATTGGCCACTTGAAAATCATTTGTATTTGTATTTGTGCTCATGAGAACCAACTATTTTTTGTCTATTTTGCACTTGTAATTTTGATCTTGGAACCAGCCACTTAGTGGCAACTTTGTAATTTTTTTTGTTTATTTTAACCTAATAGGAACAAGTATAAATACTTGCTAACTAGGGTTTTTAGGGAGCTTTTTGATAATTTAATAAAATTCAAACACTTTGTCATGTGAGAGTCACCTCTTGCTAGCATCCACTCTTATAAATTTCTTTGGAAATTGTGGCGAGTTTAGCTTGGAATTTCTTGTGAGTTATATCAAGATTTTCTAAGTTGCATCCTATTATTGCTAGTGTGTAATATCTAGTGATAGTTAGTTGATTTTTCTACTTGTTCTTTCATGCTAAATTAGGGTTCATATTGTTAGGATTACAAGCCAATTTTAGATATTGGAATTGCATTGTTATATGTAATTGATTGGTGTCGAGTCTAATTTTTTATTTTTCATTTTTATTCCTAGTCCGATTTATACTAGACCTTATGCTCATCTAATATAGATTCTCAACTTGAACTAGGAATTTCATCTTATTTTAGAGTCGCCACCCAACTGAAGTTGGGAAAGATTGAATTAGGACTAATTGAGCAGATTAATCCTATTTTGGACAACTAGTTAATGAGATCCTCTTTTCATTTTTGTGAAAGAGGAAAGGGAAAAACCAAAGTTGCTGGACTCGGAGGCTAACCTATTAAAACTTTAAAGTTACCACCCTATTCTCCTGAAATCTAAACCTTACCCTAATGTCTTTCATTGTTATTTATTTTTTGTTTTTTTTTGTTGTGTTTTTTGTTTATTGATTAAAAGAACTTATTCTAGTTATGGAAAATGATTTTTTATTCTTTTTAGAGTTGCCCAAAATGGGTGCCTATGTACCTGTTATTCAGGATTAAACAAGCCGTAGCTCGCTTTTCATGAAAAACTTTAATGTGTTTGTTAATTTTAATTATGAAATTACTTTTGGTTTACGTTTTTATCATTTTAGTATTTTTTGGGAAAAATTAAACCTAAGCTGATTATTTTATTTTTGAAAAATAACAATTTAAGGAAAAACCAATTTTTGATTTATTTAAGAAAAGCATTTTTCTAAGTGATAAAATTTTTATTTCCCTATTATTAACCTACCTCTAATATTCTTATTATTTTGTTTTTATTTTTTTATTTTTTATTTCTTTTTATTGATTAATTAATTTTTTTCTATTTTCATTATTTTATCTACGCTAAACTAAACATCTAAACTCTATCATTTTTCCTAATGTATATTCTTACTTATTATTATTTATTATTTTATATTTTATTATTTTTTTATTGTTTTATTATTTTTTTTTGTGATTTTTATAATTTTCTATTATTTATTCTACCCTAAACTAAACCTAAAAAATACTAATCTAAATTCTAAAATGGTCCTAATATTATTTTTTTTATAAATAACAAGTGAATAAATAAATAAATAACAAATAAATAAAATTCAATAAATAAATAAAAAAATCGGAAAATCCGACTTACCTGGGTCTGGATATGGGTGCAAGTCAGGTTAGTCGGGTCGAAGCGGGTCGGTCGGGTTGAGTTGATCACGGCGACTGGAGCTTCTCAATGGTGGCGTTCCAACGGTCCTTTTTGTCGAATGAGAGCAGCTTTCGAGTTTTTCGAGGATGGGGAGCTTAACCGTGGTAGTGGTTTCCTCCAAGAACGCCTCCTGGAGGTGGTTCAAGCTTGATCGGCGATCCTCGGTCCATGAACTCTGGCGAAGCCTCCGAACTCTCTTATTTCCTCTCCTTTTCTCACCTCTTTTTCGTGCTTTTGCTTCCTACCTTCACCCTCTATTTATAGAAGTTGGAAGACTCCTTCGGATATGCCTAAATATTTGATTCGGTTAAACCCAAATTTTTCCATTTTTTAGATTCGATTTTATCTTAGAGATTTGATGTCGATTTGCTATTATCTTGTGATTTATCTAGTTGAATTGGCTTTAGATTGATCGAAATCCAAAAGATTTGAAGAAATAAGGTGATTCCAGCTCCGTCGGACTCGCGCCAGCCTCCTCTTGCGTCTGTTCGGCTAATCTGGGCTCGAGGAAGGGGATGATCATGTGCGAGGCACGTGACTCCTCCTGGCCAATCACACGCTACCACGTGGCAGCTCGAGGAAAAAGAAGGAAAAAATTGCAAAGAGTGCCCGTGGGGGGATTCGAACTCTTGACCTCAATCTTCTTTCACACGTTTCAGGTGCACACATGAGCCAGCTGAGTTGGCCCAGATCTCAGTTTTATTTAACACGCAAATTGTATATACGTATTGTATTTTTTATTATTTTGAAATTCTAAAAATTTGTAAAAATTATTTAACTCCTTTTCTTATTATTTCTACAATTATTTTTCAAAATTGATATATTTTCCTTATTTGTTTTATTTTTTTTTTGTGTTTTTCCTATTTTTACTAAATTAGAAGAAAAAATTGTAAAAAATGAAAAAAAAATTTGACCATTATTGATTATTAGGAGCAAAAATGGGGTGTTTATAGCTGCCCCTCTTTATGGTAAAGTTTAGAAAACTTAACTATAAAGACAAAAAAGACGCCATTTTTGGCCTCTAGACTAAATGGATGACGCCATAGTTTGGCTGATTATCTAGAATTTGGTCTTTAGTAGGAAAATGCTCCATGAGCTAATAATCCCACGAGTGCTTTATGATGATTGCTATTGCTTAGGGAATGGTCTTAACAACCTAACAATATGAAGTAATGTATCCTCCCGAAAAGTGCTTTATAGGCTGATTAATCGACGATGGGAAATGTCTCAAGGATCATTTAAGGGTGTGTTATTATGAGTGGAATAGCTGATGATAGGAAGCGTCTTATCGGACTAGTAACCTTAAAGAAAAAAATTGTCTCAGGAAGCGCTCTTATGAGCCGGCAACCTGTCAATAGAAGCGTCTAGCTAGACTAGTGACTATTTAGGGAGAAATGCTTCCGAAGAGTGCTCTTATGAGCTGACTAATCGGTTATCGAAAAATTTGAAAAGTGCTCTCATGAGCTAACTAATCAACATATTTGAAAAGTTCTCCTAGTCAATAGATTCAAGAAGTGCTTCTATGAGCTAACTAATCGATAGATTCGAAAAGTGCTCCTATGAGCTAACTAATCGATAGATTTGAAAAGTGCTTCTATGAGCTAACTAATCAATAGATTCGAAAAGTACTCCTATGAGCTAACTAATTGATAGCAGGAAGTGCCTTCTTAGACTTGCAACCCTGAAAAATAGTTATCTCAAAAGGTACTCCTATGAGCTAACCTTGAGAAAGGGTGTTTAGGAAAGTGCCCCTCTACGGGCTGACTAACCTATAGCGGGAAGAAATGTCTCAAAAGGTTCCCTTATGGGTTAACCTTGAGAGAGGATGTTTAGGAAAGTGCCCCATTGTGGGCTGACTAACTGATGATGGGAAGCGTCTTCTTAGACTCGCGACCCTAGGGAAGAAATGTCTCGAAAGGTGCCCTTACGGGCTGATCCTAAGAGAGGATGTTTAGGAAAGTGCCCTATCATGGGCTGACTAACCTATACTTTTGAAAATGCTTCTAACGAACGAGTCAAATGATTTGATAAGAGATGTTTTATAATATGTGAATGGTGGTTATTTATTTTAAGATGCTTACCAATTTATCGCGGATAGCAACCAAACAACCGAACCTTCGTGCTAATTTGCTTCTCCTTTGCTTACTCTTGCTTCAAAATAGGGCTGAAGGTCTTGATGTGTCTCCTTTCTTATGTGCATGGCTCTTGTGATTGTAGTATTATCCTATTAATGTACTAGGTTTAATGCTCAAAAGTAGGTAGAATTATGTCACAAAATTTATTGAGATTCATTATCATTTCAATGTTCATCATTCATTGGTGAAATGATGGGTAATGTGTTTAGGAATGTTTGTTTTAATGAGAATTGGTTGGAGTTACCGATCATTCAGAGACATTAACTTTGCCTGTAAAAGAAATGAAAACTAGACTTAACGAAATTTGTATTGAATATTGACATTCACAAACATTAGCAAAATTTCAATTTCCTTGGCTAAGGATAGTACATCTTAACAGCATCTATATTAATAGGGTCCCTCAATTCCGAACCATCTATTTGAGTTAATACCAAAGCACCTCCTAACAATACCTTCTTTACAACGTATGGGCCCTCATAGTTTGGGGTAAACTTCCCCCTAGAATCTTAAGCATTCGGGAGAACTTTCTTTAGCACCAAATCTCCCTCCTTGAAACATCGAGGTCTCATTTTCTTATTGAATGCTTAGGCTATTCTTTGTTGGTAACACTGGCTGTAACATAACGCGGTGAGTCTTTTTTTGTCGATCAAATTCAACTGATCAAGCCTCTTCTTCACCCAATCCGATTCATCTAACTGCACTTTTGATAGAATTTTGAAGGATGGTATTTCGACTTTAACTGATAGAACTGCCTCAGTACCATATACTAGTGAATATGGGGTAACTCCAGTAGATGTTTGAATTGAGGTTCTGTAAGCCATGAGGGCGAATGGCAGCACCTCGTGCTAGTCCTTGTAAGTGATTGTCATCTTTTCGATGATTCTTTTGATATTCTTGTTGGTTGCTTCCACTGCCCCATTCATTTAAGTTCGGTAAGGAGTTGAATTTCTATGGTTTATATGGAACTATTGACACAAATCTGTCATCGACTTGTTGTTGAGATTGGTACCATTGTCGATGATGATTAACTCAAGAACTCCATATCGAGCTATTATGTCCCTCTTTAAGAATCGAACTATTACCCCTTTTGTGACACTGGCATATGATGAAGCTTCCACCTACTTGGTAAAGTAATCAATGGCTACCAGTATAAATCTGTAGCCATTGGATACTGTTGGAGTGATTGGGCCGATGATGTCAATTCCCCACATGGAGAAAGGCCATGGTGCATGATCATTACTAATCGTAGTTTTAATATTTATAATTCTTGTTCTTAATCTTACTACGAAGCAATAGGCAAGCGCACCTATCGTAGCGTAATATAGCGAGTAAGCACAAGGTCGTCCCTTAGAGATACACCAAGTACTAGTACTAACTCCGTTCCTATTATCTAACCGATGCTTAAATATGTTGGATGAAACTTAATTAATCTAATCTTAAAACTAATAACTCACTAACAACAATGGTTCTGAAGATTTATCAATTGGCAAACGCAACCTAGATCTTATTCTACTCCTTCTCTATCATGTAATTCATTAGATTTATGAGGATTGGCGTAGTTGACTTCTTATACTGTCGAATTCCCTAGTCAAGTTAACTACTTTCTCAAGTATATTAACCTATCTAATCTTAGATTTATCAAATAGGATCTCTCCTTATTTAATAGCAACCTAGAATTGCATAAAGTACGTGAATTCGCATCAAAATAATCGATGTAAACAGAAGACTCTTGTTTCCTATCTCTAGAAGAACAATCAAGTCTCATTAATTGCATTAAATCTAATCATAAGAGCAATTTCTCAATTAACTAATATGATATCATACATAAATTCATATTCCAGATCTATGAATGTAAGAAACAATTGAAGGGCATACAATTAATCATAAGAAAGTCAACAACTTCGTATTAAAAACCGAATCTTCATCACATGACAGAGAAGTTTTGAATAAAATCTAGATTTAGAGTCTACTCTTCCATAAATTGGACAAAAGAAATACAATTACGGGAAGAATAATTAGAATTCATAGTTACAGCCCTTAAAGATGGAATCTTCTCCTTCGTGGGTCTTCAACCTCCTTTTGAACTGACAGAATCTTCTTTCCCCTGCTACTATGTGTGTCAGAGCAAGTACAAAATTCGGAACTTCTTTTTAGGGCAACTAACTGTCTATTTATACATGTACCCGGGTTGGATACATACACGAGTAGTGTATCTCGTTCATGTATCTCATGCTTTCTTCCAAGTGTCCTTATGTGAATATACACGAGCAAGTACATGGGAGTGTACATTGGTCGTGTATTTGAAACATCGTTGCACAGCAGCAAAACTTAGATACACAAGCAAAGTACATGGGCGTGTACTTTGCTCGTGTACTTTCCAGACATCCACTTCAGTATACACAAGCAAAGTACATGGGCGTGTATCTCACTCGTGTACTTTCCAGACATCCACTTCAGTATACACAAGCAAAGTACATGGGTGTGTATCTTGCTTGTGTACTTTCCAAAATTCTTTACTTCACATGTATTGTATCCAATTCCTTCCAAACTTGATCTGACTCTTCAGAACTCCTTCCCTTGGCTCCAAAATACACTAGAAAATCCTGAAATTAACATTCATTCCATTAAGCATCATTTTCTTCAACACACCATCTAAAAATTCAACAATAAAGCACAATTTCATTACTCTAGATAAGGGAATTTTGCGACTTATCAAACTTCCCCACACTTAAGTCTTTGCTTGTCCTCAAGCAACACAAAACATTAATCAAACTTCTCATTAATCATGATTGTTGTTACCAAATAGAACTACTCAGATATTAGCATTTATGAATTTTAATCTTTAAAGCTCAATGCAATCCCTCAATCTATTGAGTGTGCTTCTCAACTTATCATGACAGTATTGTAACAGAGATTCTTTAGTCAAATTTCTAGGATTAATCAGAGTGGACCAATCTTTACCCTTGTCATTTTAACAATGGCTTTCATGATCAAAATTAGACACAAGATCAATCAAAGCAAAAGAAAACGTGGTACATTTCAACCACCATTAAAAAGTCTAATATCTTCTCAATTGTCTCTCTTAGTGAAGCAATCAATAATGAAAATACATTGCATCTATGTTTCCCCTGGATTCCTCCTTCTTTTTGGTTGATCTCTTCAAAGATTTTATTCTTTGTAATAGTTCACACTCGTTTCATCCTTTTTTTTTTTTTTTTTGGAATCTTGCAACCCATGTAACGAGTTTTCAGCCGATAATCTTAGGCTCGTCACCCAAGTTAACGAATGTTATCCCCTTAATTGAGGGCGTTCCTATGGGCTTAATTACTCGAGTTACAAGACCCTCTCAACTTTTGCCTTTATGGTATTTCATTTTATTGCGGTAATTTCATCGGTCGGCCAATCCCAGGCTAGACGGCCTTAGGTGACCAGGTTTTAAAGGGACCCCATCGAACCTTTATTACCTTAACTTATTATTTTGACTAGTTAGTAGCGGAGTCAAACTTCGCTCTTTTGAGGGACTAAAGCCTGCCCATACTAACCAATCCTTTATTTTTCAAGTATAACATGCTTTCATTAAATTATTACTTTAAAGAAATCTTCTAAGAAGGATCACCAAGAGAATTATTTCATTTGCCCTTTCATGAAAGATTATATAGCTCTCAAGATCTTTGAGTTTCACAACGATTTTATCCCATAACTTTGACTAAGTATCAATGTTCCAAAGAAGACAAAGGTGAAATGCACAACACTCTTTTAGAGGAATTCATTCACTAAATGCTACAATACTATGTAATTTGCAATCATGATTTCAAAATTCGATTATCAAGCACAAAGAGAAAAACAAAAATTAGGGGAAATTTTTTAATGACTCATACAATTCAGCACAACCCTTATCAAATTTCTTTAGTATCCCCTTCCCCACACTTAGATTGAGACATTGTCCCTAATGTCTTTATCATTCAAGAACGTAATGAGAAATAAAGAGATAAAAAGAAAAAAATAAAAAGAAAAGGAATTGAGACTTCCCGGGATTAAACAGGTGATGGACCAATTGCATAGCTAGCAGAATGTCGATCATCTATATCGATGAAGTTCACCAAGGAAGGTCATGGGACCAGTTGCATTCGCAAGATAGCACCTAGAGTAGCAAAGTTCAACATAACAAAAACAAAAGGTAAAAGAGTAAATAGATATCAGTCATTATTACAGTCATCCAACAAGAAATAGTCTAGCTCAATAGAAAGAGCTTCTCGAATATGCAACATAAAATAGGTAACTTGAAGTCATTCATTCTTCAGAACTGGTTTCCTCATCTTCATCATCTTCATCATCTGTTTCATCCTCTTCATCCTCACTTTCCTCACCCTTGGCAGTGGCTGGTTCAACTTCCTCAGTGGTTTCCTCGGTTTCCTCTTCACTTTCTCCCTCACTTTCTCCTTCCTTTTCCTTGTCTTTATCGCCGCTGGCCTCAACTTCCTCTTCAGCTTCAGGGGAAGAGGCATAAGTGGGCAAACTAGCTTACCCCGCTGGGAAGCACTTAGCCAGCGACTGGAAGGCGTGAACTACAAATTTCCTAAATTTTTTTTGTTTCTTTTACATCCCTTGTAGTTGCACTTTCATCTCACCTTGGGTCTTCTCAATGGATGCCAAGCGGTCAAGCACCCGCTCTGATGTAGGAATAGAAGACTCACCAGGTGAAGACGAGGAGGGAGCAGCTTTGGAGGATTGTGCAGAAGGAGGCGGCTTGCTAGAAGTGCGGGAAGTTCCTGTGGTTTTTTTCATTCCCCACTTGGTAAACGACCCATCAGAGATTCTTTCCTGATTGCACTTAGCGGCCTCTGGCCCAGGGTCTTGGAAAATGTCCATGCTCTTCAGCAAATGAGTGATGAAGCTGCCACAATAAATCCCCTTAGAACGGGAGTCATGTGCCTGTCTCTATAGATAAAAGGCCAACTCCAACCCGATATTAATTTGATATCCGTGGAGATGCTGTAAAGATAGAAGATTTCGAAGTTATTGACAACTCCCTTACTGCTCTTTCGGGCTCCAATTGTGTTTGTCAAGAGCCAATGACAAACTTTAAGGCAGTCATCCTTAATTAGAGAGGCCTTGAGCTGGATGGAAAGTACTCTTAAAGTCGGATTTCCGGTCAACTCCTCCCAGCATACCTGATTGTTCACTTGGAAGGCCAACGACAATGTAAGTCCTGAAACTCAGATGTCCAGGTAAAAGCTTCAGTGTAGAAGCCCATGAGAGAACAGAACTGGCGGATAGTACAGTTATGCCGTTGCCCATACACTTCAAAACTAAAAGAGTTGTCCCATCCTTTTTCAATTTCTGTCTTCTGTATCTGCATAGTGGATAGGAACTCAAGAGTAACATCCCGATATGCTGGTTCTTGTATGGTGAACAGGACCTCCCATGGGCGGTGGCAAGGGTCTCCTTCATTAGTTGAACTAGTCCATACCCTTCTAGCATGCCCCAATCCAAGTATTGGTGTGCACCAAACGGTTTCCGTGATAGAATTTCAAACCGCTTCTTGCTCCATGGCTCCTCCGCAACTCTTCGGGGAGGTGAGCGGAGGATGAACTAGCACCATCCCGCTTCCTCTTAGCAGGGGTGGTCTTCTTCTTCTTCTTATTAAACTTTGGTTTAACTGCACAAGTCTTTGTGACCATCTAGACAATCCAATGGTCTTAAAATAGTTAGGTCATTAATTCACAAAGAAATGATAGGACTTGCATTGGTTCCGAACAGAGAAGATAGCATAATTGAGATACACGACAGGTACACACCATGTACCTAGTTGTGTATCTGCCATCAATACACACAATACCATAGACACCAAATCAGTCTGTGGCTTTAGACATATCAACTGCCTTCCTAAAGGCCAAATGTAACTACAACAACCCAAGCATCATCAAACGATAAGTTCGAATCTGATTCAAGAAGCTAGGTGCGATAGTTTAGTGATCCTAGAAAATGCTCATACTTTGTTCTAAGAAAAGATCAGAAAAAAACAACACATGTTCTAGAAACCACAAAATCAAAGTCCAACATTCACGTCAAACCAATGTTGATTCTCTTGTTTGGCAGCCACTCATGACATCAAACAGCATTCACGTGAGTCAAATGTCTACATATCTATCAACAATCGACTTCCAATGGAAATCACTCATCATACCATCATCAAGATCAAGCATTATGGTGGTCGTGAAAGAAAACTGGCAGCAACCGTATTGCAATAAGTATTGAAGAGAAGAAGAGAGAACCTACTTACCTTGAATCCTTGAAGCGGAAGAAGTTTGTATGTGGAAGGACAATCACCGTATGGAGGGTAGAGTGAGAGTGAGTGAGTGAAATACACGAATGAGAATGGTCGTGTAAATGGTAGAGTAAGTGAGAGTCCTTTTATAGTACGAGCAGAAAAATTAGATACACGACCAAGTACACGGTCGTTACTTTGTCGTGCTAAATTCCTTTCTATAGGTAATACATGAGCGTGTACCTGTCGTGTATCGTAGAAGATCATTCTGTGGGTTAAATACACGACCAGGTACACGAGCGTGTACTTTGTTCGTGTATCATGGGAGAGCCTTCTGTGGTTTAAATACACGACCAGGTACACGAGCGTGTACCTTGTTCGTGTATATAGAGGGAACATTCTGTGAGTCAAATACACGACCAGGTACACGGCGTGTACCTTGTTCGTGTATATAGAGGGGGTTTCTTGTGGTCAGATACACGACCAGGTACACGAGCGTGTACCTTGTTCGTGTATCGAATTGTGCATTCTGTGGGTTAAATACACGACCAGGTACATGAGCGTGTACTTTGTTCATGTATATAGGGGAAGCATTCTGTGGGTTAGATACACGACCAGGTACACGAGCGTGTACCTTATTCGTGTATCTCTATATTTACTCAATGAGCATATTTTGAAGTGCACGGGAGGGCACGCCATGACGTATTCCCCTATTGTATGCAAAATTAAATTAGAGACCCTCTACAGTGTGAAAACAAGTACATACCTGCAACATTCATCTTGCATTCCTTGAAAAGGTCTCCCATCCTAAATTTCCCACACTTAGAGCTTAAAAGAAGCTCTATTAAGATGACTTTCATAGAATCCACACTTGGTTAGCCCCTCTGTAGCTTGCTGTCCTGCAAAAGTTACTCCAAAACAATGGATGATAAAAGTAAAAAAAAAAACATAAATAAAGAAGAAAACTTACCTAAGCAACATGGGTTGCCTCCCAAGAAGCGCTGTTGTTTAACGTCGTTAGCTCGACGTAATGAACTGGTGGAGCTCAAATGGAGATGAGAATGAGGTTCAGCTCCTCCTTTTCTTCCAAAACTTCTTTTGCCATAAAATGGCACTTCTCCCAATTTAGGACTGGGTTAGTGTCTTCACAACATTGCAACACTAACTCAAGATGGTGTAGACACTCATCAAAAGAATTCCCAACAATAGAAAAATTATCCCTGTATACTTCCATCTTGTTTCCTACCATATCCTCAAAAATAGCCATCATGCATCGCTGAAAGGTGGCTGGAGCATTGCATAATCCGAAAGGCATGCGTCGATAAGCGAAGGTCCCAAAAGGGCATGTGAATGTCGTCTTTTCCTGGTCTTCGGGTGCGATAGAAATCTAGAAATATCCAGACATCCCATCAAGGAAACAGTAATATGCATGACCAGCTAACCTTTCAAGCATTTGGTCCACAAATGGAAGAGGAAAATGATCCTTTCGAGTTGCGTCATTTAGCTTGTGGTAATCTATACAAACTCTCCATCTAGTGACAGTTCCCATCAGGATGAGCTCATTCTTTTCATTCGGTACTACTGTCATACCGCCTTTCTTCGGAACTACTTGAGTGGGGCTCACCCATGAGCTATCAGAAATCGGGTAGATCATTCCTGCATCAAGCAATTTGATGACTTCCTTTTTGACAACATCTCTCATATTTGGATTAAGTCGGCGCTGCGGTTGTACCACTGGCTTGACACAATCTTCCATCAAAATTTTGTGTGTACAAAACGATGGGCTAATCCCCTTTATATCTGCAATTTTCCATGCAATTGCTTTCTTGTGTTGCCCTAAGACATGCAATAACCTTTCCTGCTGATCTCGATCCAGATTTGATGCAATTATGACTGGAAGTTTAGAATCTTCTCCCAAAAATACATATTGAAGGTAGTCTGGCAGTTGTTTCAATTCTAGCTAGGTAGTTCCTCAATTGAAGGTTTCGATCTCTGATGGTGGATCTATTCATACCTTTAGAGCTTCTTTCTTCTCTCAACTCAGGATTATTATTAAGCTGATTGACAACTGCTCTAATCGCCATATTTTCAGGTTGCTCTTTCTCCCCATTCATCAAACACAGTTCCAATGCATCACCAATCGATAAGTCTTGCAATGAATCTGAAACTGCGAAGTCAAGGCAGTCGATTGCATAGCATGTATCATCATGATGCAAGCTTTGTCTAAGGACGTCAGGCATTTTCACTATGACCTCTTCATTTCCCATTCTCAACACTAACTTCCCATCCCCAACATCGATTATGGCTCTAGTAGTAGCCAAAAATGGCCTCCCTAATATAAGAGGGACCTCCACATCTGCTTCCATGTCAAGGATGACGAAATCTACCGCGAAGATGAAGTCTTGTACCTTCACTAATACATCTTCAACTACTCCTCTCGGGAATTTGACTGATCGATCGGCTAACTGAAGACTCATTTTGGTCGGTTTCGGTTCTCCAATACCCAATTTCTGGAACATCTTGTATGGCATCAAATTAATACTGGCTCCCAAGTCAGCCAATGCCCGTTCTTCAGATAAGTTCCCTATTAGGCAAGGGATGGTAAAGCTCCCAGGATCTTTTAACTTCTTTGAGAGTTTGTTCTGAATTACCATAGAGCATTCTCTTCCTAAAGTTACAGTGGAGAACTCTTCAAGCTTCCTTTTGTTCGATAGCAACTCTTTCAAAAATTTTGCATATCGTGGCATTTGTGATAATGCCTCAACCAGTGGAAGGTTGATATGCAATTGCTTGAATATCTCTAAAAATCTGCCATAATGCTCATCTGTTCTGTCCTTCTTGAGTCGTGCTAGATAAGGAACATTGGGCTTGTATTCTGGGATTGGTGGAGGTGATGATTTCTCTTTAGGCAATTTTTCTGAATGCTTTTCTCCTCCTTTGAGAACTACTTGTTCTTTTGCTGGTTCAGTCACCTGACTCTTTTCTTCTTGAACCTTTGGTTGTAGTTCCTTATCACTTCGTAATGTGACAGCTTTAACATGTTCTCTAGGGTTGGTTTCCGTGTTTCCCGGAAGTGAACCTTGAGATCTCTTTGACAGAAGCTTAGCTATTTGACCGACCTGGTTTTCAAGATTGTGTATTGATGCCTCATGATTCCTCAGAGTCGAGTCCTGATTTTTCAGAATCAAATCTAAGGACTTTTGTCGGTCTTATGAATCCTTGATGAATTTTGTGAGGAGATCTTCAATTGGCGGTTTGGAACTCTGGACCATTGGCCTCTGATAACCTGGTGGAGGATTCGGATTGCCCTTCTGAATATTACTGTTGTTACTCCAAGAAAAATTTGGGTGATTTCTCCATCCTGGGTTATAAGTATTGCTGTATGGATTGTTCTGGGGCCGAATTGGGTTTCCCAAATAATCCACTTGCTCAGTTTATCCTTCTTCACCACCTGAGGATTCCACAATAGCCAACTGATGTTGTGAGACAGCCAATCCATCGATCTTTCTAGATAAAGCCTCAACTTTGGACATGATAGAAGTAGCCACATCCACTTTAAGAATGCCTGCCACCTTCTTTTCTCTGCCCCTACCATGTGACCATTCATAATTATTCGCGGCCATATCTTTAAAAAGAGTTAAACTTTCTTCAGGAGTTTTATGGTTCAAGGTGCCACCAGCTGCGGCATCTATTGTTTGTCTCGTTTGATAGTTCAACCCATTATAAAATATCTGAACTTGAAGCCACTCTAGGATCCCATGGTGTGGGCATTTCCGCATTGAGTCCTTGAATCTCTCCCATGTTTCATACAAAGTCTCCATGTCATACTGATGATAAGATTGAATCTCAGCTCGAAGTTTAGCGGTCTTTGAAGGAGGGAAGAATTTGTCCATAAACATCATAATCAGACCTTGCCATGTAGTAATGGAGTTCCTCAGTAAAGAATTCAGCCACTGCTTAGCCTTGCCTTTCAAAGAGAATGGGAAGAGCCTGAGGCGGATCGCATCATCACTAACTCCATTAAATTTGAAGGTATCGCATATCTCCAGAAAGAGTTGGATATGCGCATTTGGATCTTCATCCTGTAAACCATCAAATTGAGTATATTGCTGCACCATCTGAATCACGACAGGCTTAAGTTCAAAATTATTTGCCTCCACTCGAGGACGGACTATGCTAGAGTTGACGCCTATCAAGTTTGGCCTGGCAAAATCAGAATTGGTTCTAGGTGGCTCATTAACTCGGCCATCTCTATTATCAACCAATTGATGATTCGGGGGATCCACAACAACATTTCCTTGATTCAGCTCTTGAGCACGATTATTGAATTGATCAGCCATTTCTTCCTTCAGTGATTCTCCTTGAATACCAAATGATGTTGACTCCGTCGAGTGTTGCTTTTTCTGATAACAACGAATAATTTTCTCTGGCTCAGGATTAAAAACAGCAAGTTCCTTGGAGCGACTTCTGGTCATGCACTGTAAACGAAATACAAATCAATTATGAGCTCCAAATTCTTAGGAAGAAAAAGGAAAAAAAAAAGAAGAAAGAAATAAATTGGTTAAATTAATAGGTAAAAAGTGTTTCTAATATTGGCGTATCCCCAGCAACGGCGCCAAAAACTTGATCGTTGCTAATCGTAGTTTTAATATTTATAATTCTTGTACTTAATCTTACTACGAAGCAATAGGCAAGCGCACCTATCGTAGCGTAATATAGCGAGTAAGCACAAGGTCGTCCCTTAGAGATACACCAAGTACTAGTACTAACTCCGTTCCTATTATCTAACCGATGCTTAAATATGTTGGATGAAACTTAATTAATCTAATCTTAAAACTAATAACTCACTAACAACAATGGTTCTGAAGATTTATCAATTGGCAAACGCAACCTAGATCTTATTCTACTCCTTCTCTATCATGTAATTCATTAGATTTATGAGGATTGGCGTAGTTGACTTCTTATACTGTCGAATTCCCTAGTCAAGTTAACTACTTTCTCAAGTATATTAACCTATCTAATCTTAGATTTATCAAATAGGATCTCTCCTTATTTAATAGCAACCTAGAATTGCATAAAGTACGTGAATTCGCATCAAAATAATCGATGTAAACAGAAGACTCTTGTTTCCTATCTCTAGAAGAACAATCAAGTCTCATTAATTGCATTAAATCTAATCATAAGAGCAATTTCTCAATTAACTAATATGATATCATACATAAATTCATATTCCAGATCTATGAATGTAAGAAACAATTGAAGGGCATACAATTAATCATAAGAAAGTCAACAACTTCGTATTAAAAACCGAATCTTCATCACATGACAGAGAAGTTTTGAATAAAATCTAGATTTAGAGTCTACTCTTCCATAAATTGGACAAAAGAAATACAATTACGGGAAGAATAATTAGAATTCATAGTTACAGCCCTTAAAGATGGAATCTTCTCCTTCGTGGGTCTTCAACCTCCTTTTGAACTGACAGAATCTTCTTTCCCCTGCTACTATGTGTGTCAGAGCAAGTACAAAATTCGGAACTTCTTTCTAGGGCAACTAACGGTCTATTTATACATGTACCTGGGTTAGATACATACATGAGTGGATACACGAGTAGTGTATCTCGTTCGTGTATCTCATGCTTTCTTCCAAGTGTCCTTATGTGAATATACACGAGCAAGTACATGGGAATGTACATTGGTCGTGTATTTGAAACATCGTTGCATAGCAGCAAAACTTAGATACACAAGTAAAGTACATGGGCGTGTACTTTGCTCGTGTACTTTCCAGACATCCACTTTAGTATACACAAGCAAAGTACATGGGCGTGTATCTCACTCGTGTACTTTCCAGACATCCACTTCAGTATACACAAGCAAAGTACATGGGCGTGTATCTCGCTTGTGTACTTTCCAGAATTCTTTACTTCACATGTATTGTATCCAATTCCTTCCAAACTTGATCCGACTCTTCAGAACTCCTTCCCTTGGCTCCAAAATACTCTAGAAAATCCTGAAATTAACATTCATTCCATTAAGCATCATTTTCTTCAACAAATCATCTAAAAATTCAACAATAAAGCACAATTTCATTACTCTAGATAAGGGTATTTTGCGACTTATCAGTGCATACAACAAATGAAGTTCTTTAGGCGGGGCATTTATTCAGTTTGCATAAACTTGACACAAGTGACAGTGCTTGACATATTTGATATAATCTGATTCTATGGTTAGCTAATAGTAACCCAATCTCATGATTTTTCGGGCCAACATGTAGCCGTTCATGTGAGGTCCACATACTCCTTCATGCACTTCTTTCATCAATTCATATGCTTCATTTCTATCCATACATCTTAACAAGGTAGTATCAGGCGATCTTTTGTAAAGCACAGACCCATTTAATAAAAAATGACTTGCTAACCTTCTGAGTGTTCTTTGGTCATTTTTGCTAGCCATTTTAGGGTATTTGCTCTCTTGGAGAAAAGTTTTGATATCATGGTACCAGGGCTTATCATCTTGTGCTTTTTTTATTACCAAATAGTAGGCGGGTCGATTTTCGATTTCTATTTTCAATGGTTGGACTTCGACTCCCCCTGTTATCTGAATTATAGATGCTAGTATGGCGAGTGCATCTGCAAACCGATTCTGAGTTCTTGGGATGTATGTGAAGGTGATTGCCTCGAATTCATCGATTAGCTCTGTTAAATGCTAATGGTATGGTACCAATTTAGGGTCTTTAGTTTTGTATTCCCATCTTGTCTGTAATATAATGAGTGAAGAATCTTTGTACACTTCTAATTCACGGATTTCCATGTGGCAAGCCATTTTGAGGCCGAGTATGCATGCCTCATATTCCACGATATTATTAGTATATGGAAATGTGAGTCTTGTTGCTGAAGGGAATTGTGTTCCTTCTGGTGATATCAACACTGCCTCGATCCTACAACCAATTACATTGGCAGCTTCGTCAAAGAACATCTTCCATTTAGGGCTTTGTTCTGTCCCATAGTTTTCTGCTAGTTTGCCCTCTGCTGTTAATATATTTTCATCAGGGAATTGGGCTTGTGATTCTTGGGGATTTCCCTCAACTGGGTGTTCTGCCTATTGGTCGGCTACAGATTGCCCTTTTATTGAATTTTGATTTATGTATGTGATGTCAAATTCTAATAAGAGCATTTGCCATTTGGAGATCCTCCTTAACAGAACGGGCTTCTCTGCCAAGTATTTCAAAGGATCGTGTCTTGTCAGCAACTCAATGTGATAGTAAATGGTGTATTGCCTGAATCGATGTATGACCCAAATCAGAGCACAGCAACTCTTCTCTATTTCTGAGTACCTCTATTCCCCGTCTGTGAATTTCTTGCTTAGATAATATATGGAACATTCTCTTTCCTCTTTATCTTTCTATCCCAACACACACCCCATGGACTCAGGGAGTATCGTGAGGTATAAAAATAAGGGTTTCCTTAATTTTGGAACTATCAAGACTGGGGGATTTACGAGGTAGTCTTTGATTGTCCTAAATGCTTCTTCACATTCATCGTCCCATTCTATCGTGGGATTCTTTTTTAGCAGACAGAATAGTGGACAACATTTGTCCGTGAGTTGCGAGATGGAACAAGCTATGTAACTCAACCTTCTCAACAAACCTCTTACCTCTTTGACAGTACGTGGAGAGGGTAGCTCCAGTATGGCATTTACTTTGCCAGGGTCGATTTTAATGCATTTTTAGCTTATGACAAACCCTAACAACTTGCCTGTTGTGACCCCAAAGGTGTACTTTTCTGGATTTAACTTGAGCTGAAACTTTCTCAATCGCTTGAACAACTTTCTCAGAACAACCACATGGTTTTCTTCTTCCTTAGACTTGGCTATCATATCGTTGACATATACTTCGTCTTCTTGATGCATCATGTCATGAAGTATTGCGACCATGGCTCTCTGATACGTTACCTTGGCGTTTTTCAAACCAAAAGGCATGACTTTGTAACAGAAAGTTCCCCACGTTGTGATGAATGTCGTTTTAGTTTTATCTTCTTCAACAATTTTTATTTAATTATATTTTGAGAAACCGTCTATAAATGAGAAGCGATGGTTTCCTGCAGTGTTGTCTACCAAGACATCGATGTGAGGTAGAGGGAAGTTGTCTTTTGGTGTGGCTAGGTTTAAGTCTCGGAAGTCTACGCATATACGTACTTTTCCATTCTTTTTTAGAACGGGAACTATATTCGCTACCCATTTCGGATAATCAGACACCTCAATGAACCCCACTTCTAGTAGTTTCTTGACTCCCTCTTTAATCTTTAGTAAGATGCCAGGCCTAAATCTTCTCAATTTCTGTTTTTTAGGTTTGACATCTTCCCTTGTGGGAAGCTTATGAACTACTATTGATTGGTCTAATCCCGGCATGTCGCCATATGACCAGGTGAATACATCTACATATTTAGTTAATAGCTCGACTATCTCACATTTTTGCTCGGCACTTAAATTGATCCCGATCTTAAGGTTTTTAGGTTTCTCAATGCTTCCAGGATTTACTGTCTCCACCGGCTCGTCTATTGAAATCCCACTTTGTTCATGTTTTTGCCAATTTTCTTGTATTATTTCGTGGTCAAGGACATCGCCTCCAACGGCTGACCCAGCAATGTTAGAAACGATATCAGTGTTTTCATTTCCTACTTGCGCGACATGTCCCTGACGTTCGACGGTAGGGAATCTGTAGGTGAAGTGAAACGAGAGTACGTATATAAGCAAAAAAACAAATGAATGAATTGCAATTTATTGAATCTGAAAAGAAACCACAATAAAAATTTGTTTAATAATTGTTCCCTATCCTTGAGCTGACCTAATGCTATTAATAGGATAATAGAACTAATTGTTAAGAGCTGAATGCTGCTCGGATGTGTGAAGGGTCGTGCTCTCATTGCTGACATCGGTTTCTCTTATCTTTGGCTCATGAATGGTAGTTGCTTGTTTGAATGATTGTTGGAGGGGTGGAAAACGCATCTGAGTATCACCTGGCTTCTCTTTCCTTTTGATACCCCTAGCTTGTGCCTCTTTCTAGGTTATAGGAATGTACCCTAGTCCAAACGTCCCTTGCTGTCCCTCCTTAAACTGATGGCCCTCCTTACTAGTCACTTTATTCACCTTGTTGAATATTTGGAGACCAAAGTCTTCGGAACCATCTTCCCTGATGTAGGGTATGGTGGTCTCTTTATAGATGGCGTAATCTTGCTCTCCCAACACGGTGATGATCTATCCATTTGCAATGAACTTGACTTTCTGATGGAGGCTTGAGGTTATGGCTCCAGCGGTATATATCCAAGGCCATCCCAAAAGCAGATTAAAAGACCTTGGAATGTCGAGGACTTAGAAGGAGATGTGGAATATCTGTGGGCTAATCTCCACTAGCAAGTTTATTTCCCCTACTATTTCTCTCTTCGACCCGTCAAAAGCCCTGACCACTGTTAACTTGGTGTAATGTTGCTTGGATCGGCTCCTAGTAGGTTAAGGGTAGCCAATGGGCATACGTTGAGAGAAGATCCATTGTCAATGAGTACTCAGGAGACGATTGTGTCGTTGCATTTTACCACTACGAACAGCGGTTTTGTATGTTGGTCTCCGTCTTCTCCTAGCTCTTCGGGAGAGAAAGATATTTGGTCCATGGTGAAGATCGAATCTGCCACATGGCTCAATTTGTTTGTTGTGATGCCTTCTGGTACCTTGATCTGTTTGAGCACTTTGAAGAGTGCTTCCCTGTGAGGCTTAGAGGATGTGAGGAGGCCCATAAGCGATATCTGGGCTGGAACCTTGTTCAGTTATCCCATGATCTTATATTCGCTCGCCTTGACCATCTTTGTAAATGCAGAGAGTCCCTCTTCTTCCTCTTTTCCTACCTTAGTGTTGGGCTCTTTAGTTGAGGTCTTGTATTTCGGGTCATAAATTCTCCCAGAACGGGTGATTCCACCTACAATAGGAGGTCTTTCTTGATGAAGAGCCCAATAGTCAAATGGTGCCACCTTATACCTCTCTGCGGGTATTGGGAGATTAAATACATACCTCTTCTTTGGAATTTGCACCTCAGTAGATTGTCCCTCGTAACACTTTATGACTATTGGCTTTTGGTCCAATTTAATCATGTTCATAGACTTCTCCCCCTCTTTCTCAAACTCGAGCCCCCATCCGCTAGGTGGCCCATACTCGGTTGGAGTGAAAGAGTAATTTACCAGATACTCAAATCTCTCATGCGATTTGCCTAGGGTACCGACTGCTGGGTCTCCAGCTAACCATCTCTTCTTGATCTGTGATTTAGGGGTTTCATTTGGGGCTTGGCATGGGTGACTTTCTCGCTGTATGTTGCTTTTTACTGTTTTGGGGACTCTTTGGAGTCCAGTTTTGCGGACGTAATCATATTGATAGTGGGCTTATGGTTCGGGCAACACATTGGGTGCTGGTGTGTTAACAAAGTCCAGCTGCACTATTCCGGCGTCAATCAGATCTTGAATTTTGTTTCAGAGCCTTCAACATCTATCTGTAGAATGCCCCTCTTGGCCTATATAATAATCGCACTTGAGGCTTGACTCGAAATTTCTAGGCTTGTACCAGTCACTCAGGATCTCGAAGTTGATCAAATTATCCGCTCGCAGTCGAGCGAAGACCTGGCTGAGCAGGATCGGGATTGGAGTGAATTATCTTAAGACTCTGGTAGCCTAGGTGTGATCCGTCGGGGATTGCTAGATTGGGGCACTTGTGGTCTGGAATGTCACATGGGTCCCAACCTTGTCTACTTTATTAGAATTAATCGTGCTGACGGTAGACTCCTTGGCTTTGTTACCTCTTAAGGGCCTTTGTGATGATGTGACTCTAGGAGGATCTATTCTTTGGAGTCTCTCTCATATAATGGCATTTTCAATTCGACACCCTGCTACTACTACTTCTACGAAGCTGGATGACGTCTGGCCCACCAGATGTGAGAAGTAAGTCTTATCCAGAGTGTTGATAAAGATGAATGTCAACTCTTTTTTAGAAATTGGGGTCACTACCCTAGCAACCTGAGCTCTCCAGCGTTGAGCATACTCCTTGAAAGACTCAGTGTGTCTCTTTCGAAGACTTCCCAGGTCGATTACCGAAAGGGCAACTTCAATGTTGAATTTGTACTGATCATAGAATGCCCGAGCAAGTCTCTCCCAGGTATTGACTTGGTTGAAGTCTAGGTGTGCATACCAGACGAGGGCAGGGCCTGTAAGGCTGTCTTGGAAGGTCTGGATCATGAGCTGGTCATATTGGGCATACTTGCTCATCTTCCATATGTACAACCTTGTATGCATCTTGGGGCATCCAGTACCATCATATTTTTCAAATTCCGGGGTCTTGAACTTCTTTGGGTACACCTCTTCCCCATATACTGGTAAGCTAGTGATCCCTACTTGTTCAAAACCATCAGGCCTCTCTATTGTCTTCATCTTATCAGCCAGCTGTTGAAAAAGTCTCCTTTCCATCTCCTTTTGCCTATCCTCCATTTCCCTCTTTATGTCGTCAGAGGTTGGACTAAGGTTGACTTTCGGTTCATACTTGAAAGCCGGGTTAAGGTGGGAATTGATCTCTTCATATTCTAGAGGTTGACCCTCTATTGCTTTCCCCTTTCTTGCCCCTGAGTGTTCTTCCTGAGTCGGTTGGGTGGTGTAAAGGAAGCCAATACTCTCAGTCAGGAGGTGGACTTGTGCAGCCAATTGCTGGATTGTTTGTTCTAGCGATACAATCTTAGGATTTGAGGTGGTGTCAACACTAGTGTTGTTGCAGTTGTCGCTGTTGTTGCCACTGTTTGCCATTTTGGTCTTTGAGTGGGTGCGGATTGGGCTTCTTGGAGGGTTCGGTTGTTTGGGAGCTATCTTTGATACCTGGCACGCATTTTTTCTTAGTTTGATGCACATATGTAAATATGATGCATGTATCGTATATATGCTAAAATAAACGAGCCAACAATCGATTAATGATATAATATTGAAACTTTATTTTTATTAATATTGGAAACTTTGAGCTCGATACTTGAAAAAAAAATGAAAAAAGTATAATAGTAATCTATTTCCTAGTTCTCTTCGTCTTCTATTGCGTAGGCACCAGTTTTCCGCTGATGATAGCTTCTAACTCTTTGACTCTAACTTGGGTCTTCTCCAGTTGAGCTTCTAAGGCCTTATTCCTTTAATCAGACTCTTTAAATCGACCCTTCCAAATATCCTTTTTATATTTTGCAGCTTCGAAGTATACTTCCATTCGAGCCCTAACTTATTCCAAATAGGTTCTCAACAACCTTGTTTGGCTCAGGTTGGGTGATATCTAGGACTTGGTATGCCCTTTCCCTTATTTGATATAGCTGGTGGATCACGAAATCCCTAGTGGCTCGCCATCCAGATCTCTAAGGTCTACATTAGGGCTCTCGATTCGCCCTTCCCATAGGGCTTTGACCTCTGCCAGCTTGGCAAACTTCTCGGCTACCAGCAGATTTGGGTCTTGATACTCAAACGTAATTGCTTCTAGTGATGGCTAATAAACTATGTCTTGAATGGTACCGAATTAGCGAACCACTAAGTTTGGGTGATAACCTATACATCTGCTGATATCGATTAAAGGTACGGCCTGAAGGTTTCTGTAGGTTAGGATGACTTTGTTGCAGTAACTCCATCTAGCCGTCCATAGGATGTCGTTGGCACTGAAACTCTTAAGCACTTCCACCCAACTGTGGCTAGTAAGGTCGTCGGGCAGCTTTATCTTTTCTATGCATGAGTCCACAAGGTCCACTTGTTGGGCTAAAGTTTTCCGAACTAGGTTCAACCCAAAACATTTGAGGTGGCTTACAAACTAGATCAGGATGAGGTTGATGTTTGAGCGGAGGATCCTGTGGCCCTTCTTCTTGACAAAGTTCAAGTTCTAGATCTATTCAGCCAGTAGAGCCGGGATGTAAGATTTCCCTTTCAAGAATTGGGCCACCAGCTCTACAACTCTATAATGGACATAAAAGGTTCCGGTGGGGAAGGGTATGGTGGCGAAGGCTGTTAGGATGAAAGCACTCACCCTCCTCTATTTGTAACTTTTGGGGTCCCCACATAATATGTCTTTCCTATCCCTATCATCTTCCTGGGCTATGAACCAGGCTTCTAACTCGTCCATCTGTATGCAATATTCGTTACAGTTTGCTAAGGCCTTGTTGATTGCTGTCTTGCGAATACCTAAAAGTCTGCTGAAGATAACGGCTGGCCCAGCCTCAAGATCTGGCACATATACTTCGCCGGTTAGTGATGGGGCCTACAGAAGTTGGGTGCACTTCTAGAGTGGGAGTGATCTTATGTAGCCCAATGAAGAAAGCTGCGGGCTCTACTTCCCATAGATGGAGGATAGCCCGTATTAAAGGTAAGTTCATTTCCATCTTCATCAGTGAAAGGATGGGCCCTATCTTCTGTTAGATGAAGGCCTGCTCTTTTGAGTTACACAGAGTAAACCAATGGTCCAGTACCAACTTTGGGTCTAGAGGTTTGCAAACTTGGATCTCTTTGCGGAGGAGGCAGTCAACTGTAGAACTAGCCATCTATTACAATAGAAATCCCTAATTACAAAAACTTTGTTTACAAAGTACAAATGATGTTATTACAGGGAAATGTATCTAAACTCCAAGAACAGAATAAAAGTATAACATCATTAATCAATTGCCAGCCTATGACTTCATGTATGCAGATAGGTGGGTTCTAACAGGTCCTCAAGCTCTATGGCTTCCCGCATTCTCGAAGAAATGGATCTCAGGCCATATCAAAGCATTGGGTGGGGTAGCCTAATCAGTCCCGAACAGTGATCATATCACTTCACTCAAAACCTACACAATGCCCCCCCGTCTTAGGGTCCTAAGACGGCCTGGGTTTGACCGTATCTATTCACACGATCACATGCATGTAGACTCAACAGTAAAAGTAAATAACCGAACCCTAAATCTAGTTTAATCCTTGAAAGGTTAGCAACAATATAACATTCAAAAGACATTTCTAGAAAATGTGATTTGAGAAGATTCAGGTAGCTAGCCTACTAGAGAGTAGTCCCAAATGGAGTTGCCATCCTATCGAATCTAATTTTTTATTTTTCATTTTTATTCCTAATCCGATTTATACTAGACTTTATGCTCATCTAATATAGATCATCGACTTGAACTAGGAATTTCATCTTATTTTGGAGTCGCCACCCAACTGAAGTTGGGAAAGATTGAATTAGGACTAATTGAGCAGATTAATCCTAATTTGGATAACTAGTCAACAAGATCCTCTTTTCATTATTATGAAAGAGGAAAGGGGAAAACCAGAGTTGTTGGACTCGGAGGCTAACCTATTAAAACCTTAAAGTTACCACCCTATTATTCTGAAATCTAAACCTTACCCTAATGTCTTTCATTGTTATTTATTTTTTGTTATTTTTTTTGTTGTGTTTTTTGTTTATTGGTTAAAAGAACTTATTTTAGCTATGGAAAATGATTTTTTATTCTTTTTAGAGTTGCCCTAAACGAGTGCTTACGTACTTGCTATTTAGGATCAAACAAGCCGTAATTCGCTTTTCATGAAAAACTTTAATGTGTTTGTTAATTTTAATTATGAAATTACTTTTGGTTTACATTTTTATCATTTTAGTATTTTTTGGGAAAAATTAAACCTAAGCTTGATTATTTTATTTTTGAAAAATAACAATTTAAGGAAAAACCAATTTTGGATTTATTTAAGAAAAGCATTTTTCTTAGTGATAAAATTTTTATTTCCCTATTATTAACCTACCTCTAATATTCTTATTATTTGTTTTTATTTTTTATTATTTATTTATTTTTTACTAATTAATTATTTTTTTTTCTATTTTCATTATTTTATCTACGCTAAACTAAACATCTAAATTCTATCATTTTTCCTAATGTATATTCTTACTTATTATTATTATTATTTTATTTTATGTTATTTTATATTTTATATTTTATTATTTTATATTTTTTTATTGTTTTATTATTTTTTTGTGATTTTTATAATTTTCTATTATTTATTTTGCCCTAAACTAAACCTACAAGAAACTAACCTAAATTCTAATATTTTCCTAATATTATTATTTTTATAAATAACAAATGAATAAATAAATAAATAACAAATAAATAAAATTCGATAAATAAATAAAAAAAATCTGAAAATCCGATTTACCTGGGTCCGGATACGGGCACGGGTCGGGTCGGTCGGATAGAATCGAGTCAAAGCGGGTCGGTCGGGTCAGGTCGATCACGGCGGCTGGGCTTCTCGGTGGTGGCATTCTGACGGTCCTTTTTGTCGAATGAGAGTGGCTTTCGAGTTTTTCGGGGATAGGGAGCTTAACCATGGTAGTGGTTTCCTCCAAGAATGCCTCCTGGTGGCGGTTCAAGCTTGATCGGCGATCCTTGGTTCGTGAACTCCGACGAAGCCTTCGAACTCTCCTATTTCCTCTCCTTTTCTCACCTCTTTTTTGTGCTTTTGCTTCCTACCTTCGCCCTCTATTTATAGAAGTTGGAAGACTCCTCCAGATATGCCTAAATCTTTGATTCGGTTAAACCCAAGTTTTTCCGTTTTTTAGATTCGATTTTATCTTAGAGGTTTGATGCCGATTTACTATTATCTTGTGATTTATCTAGTTCAATCGGCTTTAGATTGATCAAAATCCAAAAGATTTGAAGAAATAAGGCGATTCTAGCTTTGTCGGACTCGCTCTAGCCTCCTCTTGCGTTTGTTCAGTCGATTTGGGCTCGAGGAAGGGGATGATCACGTACAAGTTACGTGACTCCTCCTGGCCAATCACACGCTGCCACGTGGCAACTCGAGGAAAAAGAAGGAAAAAATTGCACAGAGTGCCTACGGGGGGATTCGAACTCCTAACCTCGATCCTCTCTCGTACGTTCCAGGCGCACACATGAGCCAACTGAGCTGGCCTAGATCTTAGTTTTATTTAACACGCAAATTGTATATACGTATTGTATTTTTTATTATTTTGAAATTCTAAAATTTTGTAAAAATTATTTAACTCCTTTTCTTATTATTTCTATAATTATTTTCCAAAATTGATATATTTTTCCTATTTATTTTTTTTTTTATGTTTTTCCTATTTTTGCTAAATTAGAAGAAAAAATTGTAAAAAATGAAAAAAAAAATTGAAAATTGACCATTATTGATTATTAAGGGAAAAAATGGGGTGTTTGCAATTGGTATTGGAAATTCCATTGCAATATATTTAATTTGGTTCACGCCAATTTTGAGTCCAATTGATTATTTGTGGATTGATTAATCATTTGTATCTTGTGCTTGTTGATTTGGATTCTTAAGCACATCACTCTCTCTCTCCGACACACACAATGTTGTCCTCATCCACAACTTTTGTTCCATTATGGTATTGAATTCATCTTATTACAAATTACCATCATTTTCTCTCTTATCACCACCCTTGTCCACTTTGACTAATCATTTAGTTATAAAATTTTAATTTCATCATATAATTAGATTTCAAACAAAAAAAATATAAAAAGATAATGTACAATATTATTAATTTAAACTTTTTAATTTAATTAATTATGTAATTAAGGGTCAAGAATGGTGTAATTATTGAAATGGAAAGTAGAATTGGGCTAATTTATTGCTTATTTGACTTTTATGAGTTTGCCTTTGAGTTTCATTATGAGATTTTTGTGTAATTTCATTTTACTTTAAATTATTAAAGCATGTAAAGTTTGCATATCTAATCGACTATGCTATAGGTTTTCCACATCAATTGATGCACTCTACATTTACTTTATCTATTTAAGCTACATAGGCCTATCTTAACTTTCACTTATTATTATTATTATTATTACCTTCATAATTTTGTATTTTTCTTTTCTTTTTAATTTTTAATATTAAAAAGGGTAAAACTAGGGTATCAACATTTAGATTTTATGTGTTACTAATTTAAAGAGACATTACACCCATATGGAAAATAAAAATGCAAATAAATTGCCAAAAAAAAAGGAAAAAAAAAACTAATTTGCTAGAGGTGGAAGTGGAGGTAGAGTTGGTGGTAAACCAATCCCTTGATGAGACTAATCATGACTTTATTATTTCATCCCATCAATCTTGACAAGCATATTTCCAAAGTTGCATTTAATTGCCCATATAATTATTATTATGCCATCTCCACATTAGCCACTTATTCTAGTAATGCTCTAATCTCGACATTATTTTGTGATCTCCCTTGCTTCTTCTTAATGTTGAAGTAGACTCTTTCCAAGGTTTGTCAATATCTAGAGTGACCTCTTTGCCCATAAAAATCTTAAACACTTTGATGCTTCTTCTTACTCGTCTTGCCTAGTAAGTTAATGTCATGCCCAAGTAGTTCAATCATAACAGTTTTGCTATGCTTATTAAGTGCTTATGATAGCTTAAAGCCTATTGCTACCATAACTCAACTAGTAAACACAAGACAGCATTATCAATTGATTTAACCACTCCATGCATTTAGTGTCATAGGAATCAAAATAACAACCAATACATAAGGAACAATGTCTCATTAATATTAAGATTTGTAAGTTTACAAATAAGAGTAGGGGCTTGTTAATGACCTACTCAAAAGTTATATTATTCCTATATTAGGTATTAAGCTTAAATTCCTCATTTAGCTCTACCCCATTCAACTTTTACACATCAGGATTATCTAAGGCATCTTGGTTCTATGTCCTTTCTAAACCTTACAAAATTCTATTAGTCAATAAGCAAAATCACTAGCTTAGTAAGTGGCAAAGAACCTACATTATACTTTTAACTAGCAAACACATTATTGTTGAATTAAAGTGAAATGCAACAACCAAATGGCAACCACATGAAAATTAAATCTACTCTAATTTGGGTCTTAAGGACTTTCCATGTCTACTAATAACATACCTTCACCAAAGTTGAGATAGTGTAATAGACCACTTGTCTTTCCAAGACTATTTTGGACTATCCCCTTGATAGCTTTTAACTTGTACTACGACCTCCTCTCCCATCAGTTAGATTAGGATAGTAAAAAGAAGGTAATCACTTGTACCTCATCTAATTGCCAGTATTTGGTGGGAGAAAAGATGCAAAATGTTAGAGATGCAATGTACGTTTAGTTAGTTAAGGTCAAATAAGATTTGAGTTCCACTTTAAGGTGATCAAAACAACATAACAAACCATGATATAAAGATGTAATACCACAATTCACACTAGATAAGTAGGCTTAGCTAAACACCTTAGATTAAAAATAATAAAATAAAAATACATGATAAATAAATAAGATAAAGAGAGTTTAAAAAGATTATAATAGATTTAGAGATGCATAAATAAAGATAACTTTTACAAAATAGGAAACTAATTAATGAAGTACCCACATAGCACCACTATAAATAGAGATCTCCCTATGCTTACAAGCCATTCTTATAAGAGTACTCTTTCTATAATACGAAAAGGGATAAGACAAAGGAAATCAAGCAATAACAACTATGCATCTAACCTAATCCCTCTTTTCATAAATAACAGAACTATGAATTAGATAAGGGTTTATAAACGTAACGTTTAAACTAAATTCATGTTATAGTAGATAATAGATCAAGACCCTTAAACTAAACCATAGGGAAATAAATAGCAAAAGAATTTAGGACCTTACGATGGTAGAAATCAATATATTAAGGTACATATTGAAACTAAATTAAGGTTTTAGAATGGAATCCAATTTAAAAGGTTAAAGAATGGCTTGAGGAATTAAATATAGAAAAATAAATTAGGATTCATATTTAAATAAAATTAGGTTTTTACAATGAGATTAAGAGCCATTAACTAGGTAAGTTAAGAGCAAACTTAAGAACCAATTTAAGAACAACAAGTAATAGAAACTAAGTCCTAATAATTAAAAAAAAAAAAAACATAGGGGTGAGCAAGTATAGGGTTAGTAGGATATGAGGCCTTACTCGTACCTTATCCTATAAGGTACATATTTCCAATTTTTTGAACCAAAACCTACCCTGTAGTACATTGGATTTACCATTGACCTTATATCCTATAAAACCTACTAGTAAATTTTATCTTTCTTTCTATAATTTTCATTTTTATGTGATATTAAAACAGTATATATATATATATAATATGCAAAATTTATAGAACTTGTAACAAAATATGTAAAATTAAAAAAAAAAAGCAATTTTTTTAACCATAATTATTTTAAGTTTTACAATCTTAGTACTTGGCAAATGGAAAGGAGTAAGGTGGAAGAATAGAAGACCTAAAATTAGAAAGGAAAATGGGGAAGAATAAGAAAAAGAAAGATGGGTGAGATTAGGTTTAATAGTTTATGATTATTAACTTATAGACTCAGACTATTTTTTTTTCTTTTTTACTAAAAACATTATTGTTAAAAACTATAATACTTTTATTTAATAATCATTTATTAATATTATTTATTAATATTTTATAAACTAAGTATAGGATATCCTAGAATCTATACTCTATATGCATTAGAATACAGGTTCCAAGATAGGAAAATGGTAAAAAGATCTTGTACTCATACCTTATTCTATATGAGTAAGTGTTGAAAAATCTGTATCAAAAACCTATCCTATTACTCTTATTACTCACTTAGAACTTATTCAATCCAGTAGGGTGTGGGTGGGTACCTTGTACAATAAGGTTACCCACTCACCCCTAATAAAACCTATAAACTTAAAAGATTAAGAAAATACAATGTTATAATCCTAATAGTATTGTTAATAGATAAACATTAGAATCAATTGTTAGAATAATATGTGTAATCACCCCATTTTTGCCCCTAATGATTAATAATAATCAATTTTCAATTTTTTTTATTTTTTTCAATTTTTCTTCTAATTTAGCAAAAATAGGAAAAATATTCAAAAAATAAAATAAATGGGAAAAATACATCAATTTTGGAAAATAATTGTAGAAATAATAATAAAAGGGGTTAAATGATTTTTACAAATTTTTGGAATTTCAAAAAAATACAAAAATAATAAAAATCGTATTGCAATATGCAAATTGCGAAAAAAAAAAAAAAAAAAAGAGTAAGTGAGCTAGCCCAACTTGTCCGAACCACGACCTCATGTACGTAGGGGGAGGGCTTGGTCATGGGTTCAAAACGCGGGGGAGGCAGATTCTGTGTTTTGCAATTTTTTTCCTCACTTAGGATACGTGTCAGTAGTTGATTGGCTGGCACGAATGCACGCGCTAGGCGCGTGACCTTCTTCTTCCTTCATTCGAGATCGTCACCGGCGGGGAAAAAATCGCATTTTGGCCATTTTGATTCAATTTTTTGCACAAATCCAACAGATCTTTAACTAAAATAGGATAAACATCATCCAATTGGAATCAAATCGCAACAAATTGATGGATTTGCACAAATCGGAGGAGGGTTTTAACCGCAAATCTGATTCATCTCAATCGGAGGAAATCTGAGCTTATCCAGCTCAATTCCTTACGGCTATAAATAAAGGATGAAGGTAGCAAGCAAAAGCACGGATCAGAAATGAGAAAAAGAGAGAAATCGAAGCTTTGCCGGAGTTCCCCAAGCTACGACCACCGATCAAGCCTCGAACTGCCACCAGGAGGCATTTTTGGAGCAATCCACCACCACGGTTGAGTTTCTCACCCCCCCAAAACCTAGGAAACGACTCCTCAACCTCCTCAAAAGGCCGCCAGAATACCGTCAACGAACACCTCCAACCGCTGTAATCGTCGACCTGACCCGACTCGCTTCAACCCGATTCGACCCGACCCACGTACTGACCCGGATCCAGGTAAGTCGGATTTTCTGATTTTTTATATTTTTTATTATTTATTTAGTTATTTATTTATCGAATTTATTTATTTATTTGTTATTTATAATTCAAAAAAATAGAAAAATATTAGAATTTATATAATTTTTTTTTAGGATTTAATTTAGGGTGAATAATAGAAAATAATAATAAAAATAATTAAAAAATAATGATAAAAATAAAAAATAATAAAATAATAAAAAATGATAAAGATATATTAGAAAAAATGATAAAATTTAGATTTTAGTTTAGGGTAGATAAATAATATAAGAGAAAATTTTTTAATAGAAATTAGTAAAAGTTAATAAAAAATTAATAAAAATTAGAAAAAAATTGATAAAAATTAGAAAAAAATAATTAATTAATAAAAATTTATAATAAGAGAGGTAAGTTGAAAAATAGGGAAATAAATTCTCATCACTTAGAAAATTGTTTTTATAATAATAAATCTAAAAATTGTTTTTTTTTTCCTTAAAATTATTATTTTTCAAAAAATCAAATGATCAAGCTTGGGTTTAGATTTTTCCAGAAAAATACTAAAATGATAAAAACGTAAACCAAAAGCAATTTCATAATTAAAATTCACAAACACATTAAAGTTTTTCAGGAAAAGCGAACTACGACCTGTTTGATCCTGAATAGCGGATATATAGGCACCCATTTGGGGCAACTCTAAAAAAAATAAAAAATCATTTTCTTAGAATAAGTTACTTAAAAACACAATAAAAAGACAACAAAAATAAAATAAAAGACATTTGGATAAGGTTTAGATTTCAAGAGATAGGGTGGTAACTTTAAGGTTTTAATAAGTTAGCCTCCGAACTTAGAAACTTTAGTTTTCCATTTTCTCTTTCACAAAAAATGAAAAGAGGAAATCTTGCTGACTAGTGGTCTAAATTAGGATTAATCCGCTCAATTAGTCCTAATTCAATCTTTCCTAACCACAGTTGGGTGGCGACTCCAAAATAAAATGAAATTCCTAACTTAAGTCGAGGGTTTACATTAGATGAGCATAGGGTCTAGTATAGATCGAATTAGAAATGGAAAATAAAAAATTAGACTCGACAATATGAGATAAAAGAAAAGATGAATGAAACCCATAGGAGACAAGGCCATTGATTGCCCTACTTAGTCAACCACCCATTCAATTGCCCCTTCAACTACTCCACTTTAACTTGGCCATCCACCTCCCTACCAATGTCAATCACCTTTTTTATTAAAATGGATTTCTAAGTAATTAATAAGATATGGATATATTACCTAATCTAAATGAAAATTAAGTAAAACATATAAATAAGAAAGAAAGAAACTAAAATAATTTTAGGATTTAATTATGTAATCTTTAGATTGATAATATGACATCATGTTAATAAGGAATAAGGAATGATTTTCTGTAAAAACAAGATGAGTGGCTTCTATCTATTTGCTATTTTTTCTTGTTAGGTTTACTATGTATAAATTAAATAATAATCTATAGATATTTAATGGCCATTTTTTAATTATACATGGAAGAAAATGAGATTATTTGTGAAAACCTTTAGATCGCTAAAGACCCATACATGTAAAAACTAGTACTCTTGAAGCCTGTTTCATACCTTTGAAAATTAGTTCTCTTCGGATCCATACCACACTTTTAAAATTGGTACTCCTAGAACCTGCACCACACTTTCAAAACCTAACTATCTTAAAATCCTATAGTTATAAGATTCACACTTTTAAAATCAATTATTTTAGGTGCAATATAGTTTCCTACTATCAAGAATTGGTTCTTCTTGGTGCATTAATGGATCCACAATTTCAAAACCCAACTCTCTTAAGGTCACTAAAAGGGTTCATATGAACTCTATTCTCCTAGGGTCTAGTCCAAATGGCTCATTTTTTTGTAAGAACAAATAAAAAAATACATGTATTTAATAATTTATGCTATGCTTATATGTTTGGTTGTTGCAATAGTATTCTAAGCACCATATGGTGTAGCATTCACATAGTATGTGTTTGTATGGTATTTTTACTCACCCTTGTTAGGGAATTTCTTTTTTTAATTTTAATTGCTAATTTGGACTTAAAGAAGTAAGGGAGTGTAATATTGAGCTTTGCATGTCCTATAGGGTATGCGATAGATTATGGTGCCCTTGGGTTTGGAGCATGACACTCAGCTATAGTACAATGTTTCAAATACATTTGGTACATGTGCACAAATAATCTAAGTACAACTACAAGCTGCATAATAACTTATAGTTCATTGTTAAAACAACATAATTGCTAAAGCAAGCCAACTTACCTAAGACATAGTGTGCAAGATGTTCTTGAATATAGAACTAGGAATCCTAGAAAATATTCTTTAAGTAGCATTTAATTGATAGAATTAGACAGCACGAGTAGAATATGATAGCACCTTACAAGAAGAATAGTATAGTATAATTTTCTTGTACCATATTTGGTTTGTTCAATACAAGACATGAATTTTTATAATGATATATGGTTATTTTTTACATTAATGTGAGAACTTACTAAAGGAGTTTTAGTATAGATACAATAGCTAAAAGAATGATATGCTATGGGCTTATCTTTTAGGTTTTGAGAGTATGCTTATTTTGTCCAGTGAAATAAATTTATGTACCATAAGATATATTGTACAAATTTTTTATATTGTCCAATATCTTAAGGTTCCTTTTCTTCGATGACTTGATTCACTATACAAATTAGTTAAAGGACTAATAATTTTATCTAGTCTAATACCATAAAATGATGACAATTAAACACTACTTAAGTTAGTTTTAAAAAGTAGGTAAAACCTAGTTTTGCATAATAAGTTATGATTGTAAAGTTTAATTGACTTTATTTTAGGATAGAATATTATAATACTGTTTTAGGTATATTATCAATAGTATATACTATTTTATTTGAAAATGTTTAATTATGCAACAAGGAAGAGGCCAAATAAACCATTATATTCATGTAAAAATTCGTGGGGTGCTATTCAATAATATAATTTACATTTACCGTTAGGATGGTCATTATTCAAAATAGGTTTTGGATCTTTCTTCTTTCACTAAGAACATGAAAAAGTAACCTTTTGTAGGGTAATTATGATTGTTTATAAGAGTATAGATGATATTTCCTTATGAAGGTAACACAATTTATATAAAGATTAATTTTTGATGCAAAATCAACCTTTATAGGAGCTTAGTAAGATCAAAGGAGCTTTTGATTTGATCTAAATAATAATTTAAAGGAAGTTTTTAGTCCATGCAAAGTCATAATGCATATAGAAGTGATTAGAAGTTATGAAATAACAAAGTAAAGCTTTTCGATAACAATCATGTTTACGATAGTCACTTAAGAGCAAAATTTTAGTCAAAATTGTGTTTAGACACGGTAAGGATCATAGGATATCAATACATTACACTCAAAATAAGTGTTAAATGTAGAAGAGTAAATGATGACACTTAATATTCTCCAAGTTTTAATAACTAACTAAATATTAATCAATTTCCTTTCAAACGAGCTTTAGAAATTAAGATAAGTAGGTAGTACTTAGTAAAATAGTACCTTTATCATCAAATGGCCATAAATAATGTAAGATATTAGAGGAAATTTTATAGGGATTTTAGAGGGTCGATAGCTAACATTTTCAAAGTGTTTTAGACAATTTAGGCATCATATTTGTAGAATTTACTAAAAAAAAAACTAAATATGCGAGATTAAATCTATAAAATAATAATGTGAATAAACATAAGTATAAGGAAATTATACACCAAAGGGTAGATAAACATAACAAATAAATTGACTTCTAAAATTCTCGCATTACGCTAGTAACCTCTACTTAAAACAAACACCTCTAACCACTCGAAGCTGCCACACCTTTATCCGCCCACTAGAGGGAGATATGGAGGTTCTCTAGTATTTAGCTCTCAATTTTTGGAGGCTTGATCAAACATAGGGAAAAATAACAAGTAGGGGTGATATTTATAGAGTTTTAGATCAATCTTGGAAATTAATTTAAAAATAAAATATCCGGGAAATTTTTTTGAAAAATTAATTATAGCTTTTGCATGAATTTACATGTCTCTAGTAATTTTTCTATGTAATTTTTGGTGAATTTTGACAAATATTTGGTAATTTTGTGATATTTTTCTTTTTAAAATCGAATTTTTTAGATTTATTCCCTTAGTCCCCTTAATTTAATGGTAACTCATGATTTTTTTTTTGTTTTTAATTGATATTTGCAATTTTTGTATAAGTTTAAGGGCATTTTTATTATTTTAATTAAGTTTTCTTATTATTATATAATATTATATTGAATTTTCGGAAAAATATATGATTGCATATTGATTATTATACCACATCAAGGCATCATGATGTTTCTCATGCAAGAAACATATATTATAAAGTAATAATTTTTTTCGCTCTTGTTTATTATATTATTATTTTACTTTTTACCTTTTAATTTTTATGCATGGGGCAAAAATGGTCCTTTTACTTCTTTACTACACTTATCCTTGATAAATGTCCATAAATTACCTTTAATTAGTTACTACAGTAGTAAAAGGTTGGTTTTACATTTACTTATTTACTTATATAGTAACTTTACGTATTTATAGTTATTTTACTTTATTAATAATGCCTATTATATTATTATAATTTTTTTACTTTAAAATTAATACTAAGGGCATGTGATTAATCTTATTTTTAATTTGGTAATTATGATTAATGATAAATTTATCTCTTTTTAATACTAATTAGATTTATTACTATTAACCTATCTTTCTAATCTTCCTCAATTATTATATATAATCTTATTTAATTTTATATCTATTATACATTTTCTTATCTCTCTTGAGCATTAATATACTTATATTGTTAGCACATTTGATAAATTTCATAGTTCAAGTTATAAGCCTATGGTGAATTAGGGTGTACGAGAACCAATATCCAATTATCTAAGAAATGAGTTCTTACCTTACCTAATTAGGGTTTTGGCTCTAAGACCTATTACTATTTGAACTAATTGGTGGCCTTATAGTTGGCACTGCAAATTTGATTCCTTAGACCTTTATAAGGATGAATGGACTGATGGTAGGGTTTTTATTGTATTTTAATTTTGTGAGCACCACAAAAAGGTTAAGTATTGGTATCTTACACTCTTATTTAACCTCCTAGCTGAGGTTGATCATGTAGTTTTTTTAATAATAGGTAATTAGCAACCCATGGCTTCAATTGCAATGTGTATAAGTTGGTTGAATGTTGACTTGTGTTCTTTTCAACATTCTATTTAATGAGATCAATTCTTCTTTCATGAAGGTAGTGTAGCTAGACCACATGGTAATGTGGTATCTGATAATTAAATGGAGTAATCGTACTGAAAGTTTTAGTTGGCTAGACTTGATGCACTTCATCAAGTTCTTCAATTAGAATTAGGCCATGTTATAACCTATGTCACCTTGATTAAAACATCTTCAAGTAGTCCTGTATGGTGGATCTACTTAAAGCAATACTTGGGACATTGTTAATCAACTCCAATGTGACTCTATTAACTTACCCTTCGCATATGTAGTGACATAGCCCATTTTGTGAGTTATCTACTTACCTTTTTTTTTCATCCTAAAAAATGTTGGTGTTAGAGTAAAACTCACGAAGTAAATTAACATAGATGGTGCTTTTAACCATGGAAGTTAACAAGTAAAACCTTCATAATAGAAAACATACTCAAGTGCCAAGTCTATATTCCATCAAGAAAGTTCATATGGATGTAGTGGTGGGGGAAGGATAGGGTTTATTACTGTATATCACATATAGCTCCTTTATTTAGGGTTAATTTAGACTTTTTGCACTTATTTAATTAAGGTTATATATACATGCTATTATAGCTATGTTATAATATACATTGTAAAACAAAATTTTCAATAATCAAATACATTTTCATATTCTAAAAGTGCTCATGGTATCGGAGCTATCTTAATTTTCTATTGTCATCAATTTTGTCCCCTTTTTTTCCTTTTCATCCTTTGATTGCATCTTTAGCTAAAGCTCCCTTATCGATCCTCATCATCATCTCTAATAGTTTTCTATTCCATTAGTCTCTAGTGACTTTATTTTTCAATAGTCACCACTTGTTAAGGCAACACAATTATAGCCTAACACTACAAAAAATAGTAGATCTCTCACATCCTCTCACAACCTACCACCAGAACCAATTATCATTAACCTCAACCTATTCACCAACACCACTTCCATATCTATCCAAAACCACACCATCACCCCTAACTCGATTCATCACCTACTTGGTCTTCGTACCCATGTCATTCCCACCTTAACTACACTTCATCTTGCCACACCCATCACTTATGCTATTCCCACTACATCTCGTAATCATATCATCCCTACCTTTACCACACTTAACATAGCCCAACATCCTACCTCTACCACTGTCATTCATTCCCTTCTTTCACCTTAATTAACTCTCTTGTCCAACTATCATCAACACCTTCACATTTGAACCACAAGCCAACACTAACCCAACATTCCTAACCCACATGCCACCTTTGCCTCTAATAAAATAGTCCCTTTGCTTCCACTATAATACCTTCTTTCACTCCCAATTGTGTCTTCAATGTTATGACTATAAAACTCACATCTAACAATTATCAATTGTGATCTCCCTCTTATGACCCCGTTTCTCATATCTATGGACTTATACAGATACATAGATGATACTATTATTGCTCCACATTGTGAAGTTTTTTCCTATACAGGAGCCTTACCCATAATAAACTTAGAGTATAAACAGTGGCTTTGGATCAATCATATTCTCAAAGCATCTCTTTTTTCCATAATTTTCACTAAAATACTCATGGGAATCCATGATATTTTAGCTACCTATAACATCTAGTCCTCACTTTGGTAACTTTTTCTTGAAAACCCCATGGGTTGGGAAATAGAGCTAAAATAAGGGCTCTTAGTCTTGCGATTAAATAACAACCCCATTTTTTAATATTTTCATGAGCTCAAATCGATTGTAGATTAGCTCTCTTCAATCAATAAACCTCTTAGCTTGAAGGATCTCATCACTCATGCCTTTAAGGTTCTTCCTCGAAAATATGACACCTTAGTCACTACCCCTAATCATTTCCCAATTCCTCTTACATTCAAGTATGTTCATGCCAAATGGCTCAATTAGAAATAAAGGGTTAAAGTGCTATGATGTTGATGATACTTTCATCTCAGCACTTATAACTCTTCATACTTAGACCTCGTCCTCAACTTTTAGGGTTAAGGTTATGCTTGTAGCTGCCGTAAAACTAAAGGGCATAATTGCACATCACTAGCTACTTATAGTACATCTCATTGATCACACTAACATAATTGCACCATGACTTGTGGCTACTCCACTTAGAGGTAATCTCTTCTTATAGAAACATCATCTCACCCTAACTCTTCTTAGCTAACTTGCTAGATTTGCAATTAGTAAAGCCATTCCACTCTTCAATGTTACCATAGGTTCAATGAGTCTTATACAAATGTGCTTTAGTCCTTTGCTACACTTTCAATTAGTGAATCATACGACACTATCTGGTATCCTGACTTTGGTGCTGCATACCATGTGACTTTAAATGTAAGTATACTCATTAACTTAATACCTTTATGTTGGTTTTGATAAAGTTTTTATTGGTAATAGTGCATCACGACCCATATCTCATACATGTAATCTTATCATCTTACCCATTGTTGTAACCTATAGATTAAAAATGTTTTACATGTTCCATTCCTCACAAATAATCTACTGTCTATCATCAAACCTTGTCAAGATAATAATTACACTGCTAGTTTTAATGAATCTTCTTTTTGTGTCAAGTACTCCTAGATAGGCAAAATCTCCCTCCAACGTCCAACTAGGCATCCTCTTTATCCCAGTATTTTGTATCCAGTCCAATCTCCTCACTCACTTTTTGCATTAACTATCCCTAGAGAAATATGGCATTCTTATCTTTTTTATCCTCTCATAGAGGTCATCAATAAGCTAGCTTAATGTCAAGTCATTCTCTAGATCCACTAGTCCTTGTCACTCCTACTGCATTAAAAACTCCACTTGTCTCCCATTTTATCATTCATGTCACAAAGCTTAGAAGCTTTTAAATTTAATCCATTCAAATGTATGGTAATTGTCAATTAGATTAAATATAAGATTTCATAATTACACATTTGTAGACAATTACACTAGATACTCATGAATGTTTCCAATGCATAATAAAAATAAAGTTTTGTCTCATTTTAAGCATTTTAAAGCACTATTTAAATACCATTTCTCTAATTGTATCAAAATATTTTACAACAATAGTGGTGGTGAATTTGTTAACATTACTTGCACTACTTTCTTATGTGAACACAATAGACACCTTCAGATATCTTACCTTACAATCCCCGACAAAATGGGGTTGCTAAGCATAAATAATGCTATATAATAGACTTGGCTCGTAATATTTGCCTTCATGCTTACCTACCACTCTCCTTTTGGGTTAATGCTACCTTTATTACTGTCTACAACATTGATCATCTTTCTTCAGCCACACTTGATCACAAATCACCCTATGAAATCCTCCATAACATGCAATTCAATTATCACTTCCTTCAAACATGTAGGTGTTTTTGCTTTCCCAATCTAATGCCTCAAGCCTTAAACAAACTATCATTTCATTCCACTCCTTGTATCTTTATCAGCTACTCTACCAACCACAAAGGATATTGTTGTCTTGACCTTACATCCAATGGATTTATATAAGTTGTATGTTGTATGTAGTTTTTTGTGAGTTAAGTTTCCCTACAACATGATTGTTTTCTCCACCACCTTTACTAGTGAGACCAACACCTCATCCATAACCTTCACCTACACTATACTTACCTTAACTCTCAACAGACCAACCCTTTTTACACTACAAATCCCTAATCCATATCCACCTCCTATCCCTCCTTGGACCATCCTAATTCAAAAGAATCACCTCCCATGATTCCTCTTGCTACCTATTGTTCCTTAGATCCCATTCTTACTCGCCCACTTATCCTTCATTTCTACTTTTGCACCATACCTCATGCCCCATCATCCTTTGAACTCTTTACACAACCTACAACCACTTTTACAATTGGTACCTCCCTTTATCTCTACATCACAAACTTCAATAGATTTACCCCTATTGGCCACACTCTAAACCTTCACAACTCGAACCTCCTCATCCATGCCTACCTATCACATGCTTACATCCTCTAAACTTGGCATAACAAAAACTTATACCATCCTTAACCTCTATGTACACTCCTCTAACTCTGAGCCTTGCCATTATACTATTATACTTTGTGACCCTAACTAAGTAGCTATTATGAAAGAAGAATTTACTTCCCTTCTAAAAAATAAAACTTGGACTCTAGTTCCCCTACAGCCACATCAAAATTTTGTTAGTAGTACTTGAAAATTAGGTTGAAACATAATGTTGAGGGACAAGTCAAGCATCACAAAATTTTCCTTATTGCTTAAGGGTTCACTCAATGAGAAGGTATTAACTATACTAAAACATTTAATCTTATCATCAAACTTATCATCATTTGCTTTGTCTTATCTTATGCTGTCTTCTCAGGCTGGGACATTTGTTAACTAGATGTTAAGATTGCTTTCCTTCATGGTCACCTCATTAAAAAAAATCTTTATGAAATAGCCACCTAGCTTCATTTATACCCATTATTTCAATTAAGTGTGCCAGTTGAAAAGGTTCCCTTATGGTTTGAAGTAGGCTCTAAGAGCTTGGTTCCATTAGTTTAGTAGTTCTTTGTTATGTTTTGGATTTCGATAGAGCAAGACTAACACATCCATGTTTATTATCTTCACTAAGGGAATGGACACACCAGTCCTCCTTCTCTACATCGATGACATTATATTAATCGGTAGTAAGACCTCACTTTTCAACCATTGCATTTTGGTTCTCTCTCCCACTAGTTTGCTATGAAAGACTTGGGTCCTCTACACTTCTTTTTTAGCATTCGAGTTACTTGCACAATTTCAAGTATCCACCTATGTGAATCTCAATTTATCTAGACTCTTCTTAAATGCCATGACATATACGAATTCAAACATGTTAAAACCCCATAGTCACTTAGGAGTCATCTTAGTGCTTGTGGTTCTCCTTTACTACCTAATTTGACTACCTATAGTGTGATTGTTGGTGCATTACAATACCTCACAACTATACAACCAATACCAACTTTGTGGTGAATCAATTGATCAATACATACACAACCTCATCACTAATCACATGTAAGCAGCCAAACATGTTCTTTGCTATCTAAGGGGCACACTATAATTGGGTTTCTCCAGCATTTGCACATCCTATACTTCTCTCATCACCATTGTGGATGCTAATTGGGTTGTACTCAACAACATGTTACCTTATATATCTTAGTTGTAACCTCATCTCCCTAGCAATCCAAGAAGTAGCCATCCATGTTTCGTAGTTCTACTAAGGTTGAATATCGAGCTCTTGCTTATACAGTTGTAGAGTCCACATGGATATATCATCTTGCTTGTGAACTTGCCCCATTGAACGACCTCTCATCCTATGTTGTGATAACCTTAAAGCTATCTACTTATTAGCCAATCATGTGGAGCATGATTGTCTTAAGCATATAGATATCGATTAGCACTTCATCTATGGAATGGTTTCCACCAGTCAGATTGTAGTTTGCTACATTCAGATACATTGGTAATGTGTTGACATCCTTACTAAGAACTTGTCTATGTCAGCTTTTCTTGATCATTGCTTCAATCCTAAGTTGACCTTAGTGCCATGAGATTGAGGAGGTGTATTGTTATATATCATAAACAGCTCCTTTGTATAAGGTTAATTTAGTTTTTCCGCTCTTGTGTAATTAGTGTTATGTATACCTTTTATTATAAATTTGTTGTAATACACACTATAAATCAACACTTTTAATTATGAAATACATTTTGATATTCCTAAAAGTGTTCAAGGTTAGAGTTAAATGAAATGGCATGGTTACTTTGGCACTTAGATGCTATATAAATCAACCTGTTGCTCTTTTAATTATGAGATCTTGTACCCTTTTGCCATTTTTATCTAAAGTTAGATGAGTAAGGGATATCTTGTATAGTATGTGTCAATAAGAAAGAGAGTATTTGTAGAGAAATTGTAGATTTTCTTTATACATTTGTAATGCCTAATTGCAACATATAGCTAGAATTTGGCTCATGGTCATTAATGTTATTTTATTTATTTATTAATTATTTATTTTTGACAATTGTCTCAAGTCTAATTTCTTTTTTACCATTGAAGTTTGACATGCTAACTTTGTTACTTAATATATGCATGTTGCATAGCAACCTCAACATGTTTGCTTTCAACATTCAAAACGTTTGATTGTTGAAGGAAAATGTATGTAAGTTGGGCACATTGACCTCTAATTGATTCAAGAATGTGTTCATGGATGGGGTTAAGAAAAAAAAAATTGAACCGTTAATTTTACCTACCAAATTGGAAATTTAGTTTAATTTGCGGTTTGGTTTGAGGCACTAGTTTGAACTAAATTTCACTGAAACCATAGTTAACAAAAAAGAAAGAAAAAAAAAGAAATTGATGTGATAATCTTTATTTCTTTTTACTAACAACTAACTTACAAGTTTATGGATAAAGTATAAGTCATGTGATACTATTCCATACCCAATTGATGTGAGATTCTTCATTTCTTTTACGCCTACCTTAAGCCATATTTTAAGCTCAAAGTCTCTTACCATAATCAAAGGGGACATTTTGTTTTAAACATTAAGATGTTGAGCATGAATATCTTGACTTTTATTTTTACATAGGATGAACTCAGTCAAACCAACTTGTGGATAAAGTTACATGAGTGGACAAATGAAAAATCTTAGTTTTTCCTTCTATTCCTTTAAGATTCTACTTCTCAAGCTTGAGTTGTGTTTTCTATCAAATCATATTAATCAAATAATAACAAATATCAAGACAAATTTTATCATTTATTTTTCTATATAAGCAATTTATGGTTTTAATTATGAGTAAAAATAGATTAAACCATTTTCTTTTAGTTCAGAAAATATTATGTCTATGGTTTACTTCAATACCTTAAAAGGGAAAAAAAAAAAGGAAAACTAAATCATTTATTGAATGTGGTTGGATTTGAGGGCAATACAAAGTCAAACTGCAATCCCTATTTGTGGGCTTGTCGAACTTTGATGATAGAAGAATTTGAATGTTAAAGGATTAAATTGTTTACCTTAGATTCATAACAAGAAAATTTTTAATAAAAATGATAAAAAAAAAGTTGACACTTACTATTTTTCCATCCTAATTATTAGAATAAATAACTATTTAATAACCTAAACAAATTTAATATAAAAAATAATTTATAAATTTTCTAATGGTTTAGATTGAAGTTTTATTGCAGTCACGAAGAGATAGCTTACCATAGTATACTAATCGCAAATCATGTGGGGATAATTTTTTTTTGGGCATACTCATAATGACCGTATACTACCTCAACTTCTGACTTATCCTGTCGTATGTATGTATGTATGTATGAATGTATTGTATAGTTATACTCTTGTCTTGTCCTAATAGTGCGAAGTCCTGTCATCTCTCATTGCTGCTAATCTCTGTACTCACTGTCCATTTTTTAATCTTACTCATGTCCTGTCTTTATTGCATCTGACTCCCACACTCTGAATACTTCACATGACTTCTCTGTGCCAGTACTAACCTCCGTCAGTGACGGTGAAAAACATCTCTCTCTCTGCAAAAACCTGCAAGCCTCTTTTGACCTTTTCCCCCATTCCCTTCATTAACTTCCCCATTTACTCCTTTTTAACCCTCTCTCCTGTTACAATTTTCATTTTATTTCTACTTCTATACTGGCTCTCCCAACAATGGAAGCCTTCAGCCTCCTCAAGTACTGGCGCGGTGGCGGTTGTGAGACACGCGCCGCTCCCCCTCCTGCTACCCTAGTCACCGCCGTTGCCCACCCTTCTTCCTCCACCTCCACCACCTCCTCCTCCTCCGCCTCCTGCGATGACAATGACGACGAAATATGCGATGATGGACCATTCTTTGACTTGGAGTTCGAAGAAGACAACAATGCCTTTGACTTTGAGCAACACCAAATCCAAGAACTAGAGCAAGACGAGGATGACTTAGAAGATGAGGAAAACGAAATAGACAACCATAGATGCGACGACCTAGAGAGACACTTCAACTTCACTCTCTCCACGTCATCCGGCCCATGCAACGACAACGACAACGACAACGACGTCAACAACAGCAAAAACGTTAGCGATTGTTCTCCATCTGATGATATTTTCTTTAAAGGAAGACTCGTACCCATTGAACCCTCGTCTTTGGTCTCAGCAGAACCCAACACCAAACCTCAAATTCCCTCCTTGCTGAGATCCGCAACAAAATTTCGTATTCTCACTTTAGGGAGTTTAAAAAGACACCCAAAAGAGAGAGTCCTGGCAAAACACGAAACTGACACGAACACGAAACCAAGCAGTAATAATAAGTTCCTCATCGTGTCACTCTTCACTAGAGATACCAGCTCGAAGAGCAGTGGCAATTCTGATAATGGTGTTGGAGAAGGCGGCAATACTAATGATAAGAGGTTTTCAAAAGAAGTAATGCAGAAATATCTGAAGAAAGTGAACCAGGTCTATGTTCGTGTGTCGAAGCGAAGCAATAATAATGGTGAAAATAAAGGTGTGAAAACCAATGGGAATTTGAGTTTGAATTTGAATATGAATTTGCCTGTAATGGTGTGTAAGCACTTGGGGAAGAGCCGGTCGGCGTCGTCTTCTGTGGCAGTGGTGCCGCCGAGAGGAGAGGCTGTGGCGGCTTCTCGGAGGGATGATTCCCTGTTTCAGCAGCAGGATGGGATCCAGAGTGCTATTTTGCATTGCAAGAGATCCTTCAATGCTTCTTCAGGTTGGATTAATTATTTCATCAATACTTTGGAAGTTTGTTTTTACCATTATCATTATTATTATTTTTTTGTTTGTAATTTGTCAAATAAAATCAGCTTTTCCAATTTTTGCACAACTTATTTTATTTTATAATTTTTTTATTAAAGTACGTCTTATTTTTTACGGCCTTTTCTTTATAATGAAAAAAGAGAGTCTCAAGATATGCAACCATATAACCTTATCTAGAGCGCTCCATTTATTTAATTTAGAGCTTAATATTACATAGAAGTTATAGATATACAATTGAAAAAAAAAAAAAAACTCAAAGTGTTGGTATAATTTTAAAAATTTCTTTGATGGCTGTAGGAAGAACTTTTAATTTTTTTTCCTTTACGTGGAAAAACTAGATCTCGACTCAAATAAATTATAAAATGCAGGATATTGCAATTAAGAAAATTAATTTAGGGTTAATTATAAAAGTGAAATTTCAAATGACATGGTTTATGTTGAATTGTCTGACCGTGTTTTGAAAATTCAAAAAGAATTTTAAAAATGAGAAGAAATTTAAATTCGTAATAATTACGCATTAAATGTTATTACTATTAAATTAGCCTATTTCTATCAAAGTCAAATGTCTAAAACCATTTTAATTGATATATATATATATATATATATATATAAATGCAGATTCAGAGAAATCAATTATGGCACGTTCAGTGAGCGATCCATTGCAAGGGAAATTCGTAGATTTGTCAAGAAAATCGGCGGATGGAAGGAAAGTAAAAGAAGTAGGAGGGAGTGTTATTATGGGCAGCAGCGACGTGGCGAGAAAGTGGAAGCAATAGATTTTTCTGATCTGTCTCCGAGGGCTATGATTGTTCCAATCAGGAAAGTGGGAGTGGAGCTTCGTGCATATCGTGAATCATTTCGTATCCTATCTTTCTACTTTGAAATGTATGTATATCTGCTGTGTTTAGGTCCAGGCTGCAGCCCTGCTTAGATTGAACTTGGGGCGTTAAAAGGCGAGCAATGATGTGATTCTCTTGTTTTGTTGGTGTTGATGATGATGACGACTCACTCATTCATCACCTTGTTAATTAAGTTTAAGTCCCTTGGTATGTTTTGTAATAATAATTATTCAGTAGTGTACCACCGTGCCCAATCTTTTTCCTATTTTGGTTTGTTTTACTTAGTTGTATGATGATTTTGAGATATGTTTTGTCTGTTCATGATATAAAGGGAAATGGCATCATACCCAGATACACAATGATGTATTCCATGTACTTTTGCCATAGTTTTACAAGTGAATTATTGGTGTATATGGTTAAGAGACAATACAATGATGGGATCGAAATTTGTGATTTGGTTTGGAGAGTGAAGATGGTAAAGCGATTCAAGATTGTGCCTTTAGCGGTCAACGAAGTGGGAAAGTGTGGACTGAAAACAGTGAAAAGGGTATGTCTTTCTCACTTTCTTCATCTCAAAGGATGAGAAAGAAAAGGAGAAAGCAGAGTAAAGCTTGAGTCAGGTTATTGCATTCTTTTCTTTTCTTTTTGTTGTTGTTTTGTTTTAATCGTTCTCATGCCAAACACAATAGGAAAAAGGAGAAAAGATCCATCAATCTACAACAGTTGTCCTATCTCTATCTCTCTCTCCGTCTCTTGGGTGTTTTTTTTTTTTTTTTTCTCTTAATAAATACCAATAGATGTCTATACGTACTAAAAATAGTAAATTTATGTTTTATCTAAAAGGGTTTGTAAAGATTTTTTTTTTTTTTTTTTTACATTTAGTCATTCATTTAAACTAATGCCTCCATCATTTACATAAAACTTGCATGGTTATTGTTTCAAAAATGAGAAACATTGAAACTAGAGATTTTTCATTGACGTTGATGCATCCAATATCTACCTGGTTTTTAGGTAGTGAAACATCATCGAAGATTCAATTTGTCTTCTTGTCTGAAGGGTTGAAGCTGGGACCTACAAAAGCGTGCTTGCAAGATGATCACTCCTAAATTTGCTTTCCCTCAAGTCATACATAGACATAGTTATATCAAACTTGGGTGGCAAAGGGCAGGGGCAAAATCGTCTCTTCAATCCTCGAAATAATGGACAGTGAGAATTTTCAATTTTTTTCCCGGCAACCACTGTGCTAGCTTGTCAGCAATAGGATTTTATATGTTTGTGTTTGGTTTTTGTATATATGGTGCTCCTAGCATTTCTTGGGAAACTAACTGCCTATGGTTTGATTGGATAAATGTAACGTTTTTGACTTTTCAACTTTATTACTTTTTATTATTAATTATTTAAAATTTAATCATATTAATTTATTATTTATAATATTTAGACGGAATAATTAATAAAAAAAGTAAATAAAATTTAGATAATTCATTGTAAAAATAAATAAAATTCAAATAAAGAAAGTTTAAGTAATAAATAAATATTTTAAAATTTTAAGTAATTAAGTATAAAAACAAATAAAATTAAAGTATTAAATGTATTATTTAAGCCTATAGGACTTTCCTAGTGCATACTTCCCAACCTCTCATCAAGGCATAGGATTCGTTTCTCAAAGACAAATTCAGTAAACTAAGCCTCCGTCATCGTTTGATCTACTAATATTTTCCCATCCTATCTAATGCACTCTTATTATTATTAGTCTACCATTCCACAATAAATTTCTAGTAATTTGTTCTAGTTTTTCAATAATTTTCTTTAGTAGTTTTGCCACCTGCAAGTATAACGGTAGGGATTCCAGGACAGATTTAGCAAGAATAAGTCTTTTAGCTATACTGAGATTTTGTGCCTTCTTAATAAAGAAGTTAAATTGACTTACTCTTGGTTTCATTCCCTTATCTAAGAGGTATCCTAAATATTTTCCAAAGGAATATGTTTCCCAATTCCCTAAGATTTGACGTAAATCTTCCTTTATCTCAATTTGACAAATTCAAATAAGAATAATAATAAAAAAAAAAGATTGAAGATTTACTATTGTTTAAAATAAAACTCAACATCACAAAGAACAAGCTAGGTGGAAAATTGTAAAATTTCCTTCTCTAATTTTGAAGGGTATCCAATTCTTGTTATTGGCTTCTTCTCCTACTATTCTTCCCAAGACTTCTATACAAAGAATAAAAATATAAGGTGACAAACGATCACCTTGCGTATACCCCCACTTGGAGAAAGGGTGAAGTGGGGTTCCATTTCTATGAAAGTGGTGTTTAGACAAGTATCAATAATTTTTATCCAATTCTTATGGAAATGTAGGCTAGAAAGAGCTCAATGGATGAAATCCCATTCAATGGTGTCATATGCTTTTTTCCATATTAAATTTGAGAATCATCCACCTTATTTTACTTTAGGTTCTCCTGCAACTATGAAGAATTTTATGTAAGAGTACAATAATATTAGCTAGTTTTCTCCCTATGATCAAATTAACTTAGTTAAGATAAACTAGGGAATCTATGTGAGGCCTTAGTCAGTTGACTAACACTTTTGCTAAGATCTTATATAGAGTTTTGTAAAGACCAATTAGTCAAAATTGCTTAATCATGCTTGCTCCACTTTGTTTTCGATTAAGGACAAGTTGAGTTTGATTAAGTTGCCATGGAATTTGACCATAAAGAAAGCTCTGCTTAATTAGATGAACTATGTCTTGTCTTATTATCTCATATAGTTATTCATGGAATAAACTAAGTAGGATTGAGGAAAAACCATCTCTTCTCAATTCCTCATACTTTACCATAAATGCCCTTTACTTTAACCTTTTCATATCATGTTGAGTTCGATCAAGTAGTTAGTCATGTCTAGTTTAGTGAAACTTTGGGATTCATTAGGCCTCAGTGTATGAATGATTGTGCTAAGTGGTATGGAATATTAGTTCCATAAGTAATGATAAAATAGTGATAGAAAGTAAAATAAAATAAGAAATAAATGAATTGGTGAGTATGTTATAATATTTAATTCATTACATTAAATAAAGTATTGATATAACCAATCTTATGTTCTCAATATCAACTATGATAATCATAACGGAGAGAAGTAAATTATAACAATAACAAACAAAGTAAAATAAAGTATGGTGAAATATATAAATAAGGTGGTGTATTAAACCCACAAATTATGAAGTAAAGATAATAAATTGTAATAGTAAGAAACCTAAACAATAAGCATGGTAACTAAAATAACATGGTGTATATATTAATAGAATAATGATAATATCTATGACCCTTTTCTTTTTGTTAGCGATAGTTGAAGCTTAGTAGGTAGTGTAAAATAGTGGTAGCTCTTACATAAAGTGATCCCAAATGAGATGTGGTAGCTATATTGAAAGTGGGGAATCAAAATCATGAGATTACCAAAGGTTAATAAGATTGGGGCTTACAAATGAATGAATAGAATGAGTTTAGTCATTAGGCATGTTTGGGAAGAAATTTGAGAATAGCCTTAGGAAATCTAAAATCATAAACTAGGGATTTAAAATTAGAATAGTGAAGGAATTTTAAAGAGTTGAATTTCAAATAATAGATTTATGGAATAAATAGAATGAGAAGAATGAAGGAAAATTTGTTAATACAAGTTGGATGAAAGGAGATCTGTAAATTTTATTTTGGGAGATATTAGCTGTAACTTGATAATATTAGGATTATGATCCAAACATGTTAGAGTTCTTTAAGTTGATTTGAATAAAGGATCAAATGGTTGTAGCATGAAATAGTTAAGGGCTAGTGAGTAAAGTAACTATATGCTGACTTGGGGGAGATGGTTATTCAATTCCCTCTTATATCATATAAAGTTGCTATTCAATGGCCATTTATTATCTTTTCCACGATAAGTTACGTTGAGTCTGTATTGACTTTGGAAAGTGAAGAAGGATAGGGATTTTAGGGGTGTAATTGACCATTTATTATTTATTTCTATTTCATTCATTATTCATTTTTGTGATTAACTAAACAAAATAATAGAAATATAATAACTATTATAAATCTATTCAATTCTTATTAAATTACAATTCAATTCTTGTTTACTCCATTCGGTGAAATGAATGGGCTATAAGGGATTTGACAAAGTTTGCGAGGCATTTGCACATAGAAACTAGAAATTTAGAAGAGAAACCTTTCACTATTATTGATGAAAATCCATAGTGTATCTCATTTAGAGAACAGTAGTTTGATCTTAATGGAAGGTATAGATAACTTAAGAAGAATTCTTATGGGGATTGTGATAAATTTTCCATAGAAATAACCTTATGAAATGCAGAAAAATGAGAGGAAAGGAAGAGAGAGAGATGGAAGAATGTGTAATCTATTATCTTGTTACTAGTTTGTTACATAATAGTATTTAAACCTATAATAGAACACATGTTATAAATAAAGTGTACAAGTATATCACATTATATTTAGTAGCCTCCTTAAGTTGGAGAATGTAAAATTCCCAACTTGGAAACAAGTTTTGTAGCTAAGAATCAGAAATTGCTTTGATCATCAAATCGGCAAGTTGGTGTTTAGAAGGTACATAGGATACTTGAAGAAAACCTGTAGCAATATGAGCTCCAGTAAAATGGATATCCACCTCAATATGTTTTGTCTCGCTATGCATACATGAATTCTTAGCCATTAATTTTGTAGAATGACTATTAGAATATAAGCAAATTGGTAAAAAAAAAAAAAAGGAATGCGAAGATCATGAACTATGTAAGATGTCTAAAGAAGCGCTTTTGTGGTAGAGGCCATTGCTCTGTATTCAACTTCTATTGAAGAAGTAGCTACTGTGGATTGTTTTTTATTCTTGCATGGCACCAAAGACGAGCTAAGAAAAATAAAAAAACTAGACAATGATTTTTTATCTATCTGGTAAAAACCTTAGTTTGCATTGCAATAGCTAATCAAGGACAAGGAGGAAGAAGAAGAATAAAATAGCTTAGCATCTATAGTCCCTTTTAAGTATCATAAAACATGCATAGTAGTTGACAAATGTGTTGTCCGTGGAGCTAAAAAAAACCGACTGAGCTATTGCATAACAAAAGAAATGTTAGGTTATGTGAGCATCAAGAGTAGCCTTCTAACAATCCTTCGATATACACCAAGATCTGATAGCAATTCTCTAGAAACTTTATCAAGATGCATATGAGAAGGGAAAGAAATTTTGATAGGTTTAGCACTAGTCAATTCGACATCCTTAAGAATGCTTAAAAGAAATTTTCTCTAATTCAATAAATAGCTATTAGATACTTAACACACTTCAATAGTAAGGAAGTATGATGTGCTCTGATACTAAATGATGATGTGCTTAGTATTTAATTACAATTACATCAAAACCAATTGGATAATCAACTAAACACAATTCATAAAATGGCGTGATTCCACTTCCACGTGAGCCCTAATAGCACGAACTAATTTGATTGAATATGAAATTATAAGGTACTCAATTGGAATTCCAATACCAATCAAAGAAACAAACATATTGATTCCAATTTCCAAATCAAATGGTGTGAATCCAAGCTTAAAAATTGAACCCTAATTTGCATGAATCAAGAACAACATAAAGTAACTAATTCCTTATCAAATATTACACACTAGTTGGAATTAGGATCAACTTTTAATTTGTTGATATCACTCACAACAAATCTAACTTCACTCACCACAATCCTAGAGTAGAATTGATAAGAGTATTTTTGTGAAAAGTATCATACCCTTCATGTAAAAGAGGCAGTCGAAAATGTGTTTATCAAAAAGCCCCCTTCTAAACCTACTTAGCAAGTATTTATACTTGCTCTAAATAGGGTAAATTAAAAAAAACAAAATTACAAGTAAAACCCACAAGTGACTGGTTTAAACACCAAAAGAAAATTAAAAATAAACCCTCAAAATTAGCCGGTTCTTCACTTCCATGGAACAATTGTTGGTTCGGTTCTTTTGGTTGATGTAAGTCCATGAATGCTCCACAATTAATTCTTAGTGAATTTTATTCGCTGTCCTGTAAAACCGATAAATTTACCTGCTATAATGCAAAGACAAATTGTTATTAGATAAATAAAATAACATGTGGATGTCTGGGCTCATTTGTTCAATTTGATTTCCCCATTGCTGGATCTAGAGGTTTGATTCCCATCAAAATATTTAATTTCACTAAGATTCTTGATTGTAAAAGCTTGATCAAGAGCCCTTTTAACATCATTTACAATAGCAAGATTATCCCCTATGATCAATACATTATCAACATATACTAGAATGGTAAGAAAACTATCATGATTTTGTCTCATAAAAGAGTGAATAATCACTCTTTGATTGTTAGAACCCCAAAGAAATAATAAACTTCGTGAATTCCCCATTCCACTAACATGAAGTTTTTTTTTAAACTATATAACGAATAAGCAAGTTATAGAGCTACCTTTGAGAAGTACCCTGATATCCTTCTAGAGGAACCATATATATCTCTTCATCTATAAATTCATGTAAAAAGGCATTAGTCACATCTGGTTGGTAAATAAACCAACCTTTAGCTGAAGCAACAACAAGTAATATCTTCATGGTTGAAAGTTTTGCCACCAATGAAAATCTGTGGGAATAATTAATCCCTTCCACTTGATTAAATCCTTTAGAAACCAATCATGCTTTATACTCTTCAATGGAACCATCTAGTTTATACTTGACTTTAAACACCCATTTACAGCCAATGGCCTTCTTACTATGAGGTAAATTTGTTAAGTCCTATATATGATTAGACTCCAAGGCCAACGGTTGTTTATTCATTGCATCAACTCACATGGGATTAGTTTTAGCCTCTTGATAGTTTTGAGGCTCACGAGCAGCAAACACTTGAGCTAGAGATGTAATATAATTTGTTAGATAATGAATGAATGAGTTTGAATGAAAAAGAGGATAAGAATTATGAGAGAATGAAAATGTGGTTAAACAAGGAGTGAAGTTGAGGTATTAGCTTGAAAATTATGTGTGAAATCCTTTAACCAAGTAGGCGGTTTTCTTGCTCTTTTTGATCTGCGACATGGCTTTATTTGATTAGTAGATGATGCATAAGAAGAATTTGTATGTATTGAAAGGTTTTGGATAGGACAAAAATCTTAGGATGATTCATTATCTTGACTAGAAGAATAAGGGAAAAGTGTCTTAAAGGAGGATGATTGAAATCTTGATGTTTGTTTAAAAGTAAATGGAAATATGTGTTCATAAAACAACACATCCCTACTGGCAAATAGCTGGTGATTATCTAGATTAAATAGTTAATAACCGTTTTGATATGGTGGATAAACTAAAAATATATAATGCCTCTAAGATCAAATTTATCCCTAGAATGTGCTAAAGTTGATGCATAACATAAACAACAAATTGTTTTTAGATCGATATATGTGGGAGTTTTGTCCTAGTGTAACTAAAAAGGGCTTTTCCAATAAAGTGTTTGAATAGGCATTTGATTAACAAGGGTTGTAGCAGCTAGAATACTTTCACCCTAATATTTCTTAGGTAAATTTGCATGTATTCTTATTGCTCTAGTAGTATCCAAAAGATGCTTATGTTTTCTCTTAACAATCCCATTTTGTTGAGGAGTGTAAATGACACTACTTTGATATATAATTCCATTTATTTGAAACAAATCTTGACATTCTTTAGAAGCAAATTCACTTCCATTATCAAATTGAATCATGTTTAGTATGGTTTGAAATTGGTTTTTGACATATGCAAGGAAATTGGATAGCGCATGAAATGTATTTAAGTTTGCATTCAATCAAGTAAGTCCAAGTACTTTTTGTTTTATCATCAATTATAGTAAGGAAAAAATTTGCACCTAAGATAGATGGTGTATTGTAAGGTCCACAAATCAATCTGAATTAGGTCAAAAGCATGTAATGAGCTAGATGAACTAGAAGTAAAAGGAGAATGATGGAATTTAGCAATACAAAAAGTATTACAAATAAATTTTAAAGCGTTTAAAGTTTTACAACTAGAAATATGCTTCATCCTAAAAAATGAAATGTGCCCTAGCTTATTATGCAGCAAAGCTAGAGACATTTTATTAGATAGACTTGTAGTTTGTAAACATTTTGATGTCTCATTTGCTTTATTAGTATAGGAAGACAAGAAATAAAAGCAAGAGATCGTACTCTCAGCTTGGATTCAAGAACATAAAGTCTAAGAAGAGCAACAACCTGGGCAATAGTCTACTTAAAATTCTAGTCCTGGAAGATACAATTGTTAGAAGTAAAAGTAACATTTAAATTCGTATGTAAAAGAAGTTTACTAATGGAAAGAAGATTATAATGGAATTTTGGTACATAAAGGACATTAGTTAGCAACATGTGATCATTGAACCATACATTACCAACTAAATGAATTGTTTTACATTAACCATTTGGGAGCTTTATTTTAATCAGATGATCACGAGTGTGTTTGTCTATCGGATTTTGATCAAACGAAGTCATATGATCGGAAGTTCTGGTGTCTACCATCCATTTCCTCAAAATGCTATCATACATTAAGGTAGAAGCTAAAAATTGATGATGAGAACAACTCACACCTGTAAAATTGATTGTCGAAGCAATATAATCTGCATTCAATGGATATTTTCCCTTGATAATCTTCAATACCTCACTACACATCTTAAAATCAAATCATTTTCATTTAAACTATTTTGTTACATAACAATCTGATCGTGCAATTGTAGATCCAAAGGAGTATCGACTACTTTCTAGTTAGTTTCTATAGATGCTACATTTGCTATTTTGAACTTTTCTCTTCTATCACTTCTCGAATTTCTCTGTTGTTGACATTGAATAGCATAAACTAACATCTCATCTCCTCCAATCGTCATTTACTTAATTGTTTTTGCTTCTCAATTTGATAAACAAAATAGTAAGCCTTATTGACACTAGGTAAGGGTTTCGTTGAAAGAATTTGGTTTTAAACATTTTCATAAACATCATTAAGCCCCATGAGAAATTGAATCAACCTATTCCTATTTTCTAGTTCCAAAAATGTATTGTTTAAGTCACAATTACACTACTCAAAAGCTCCACAAGTATAAACAGGAACACACTAGTATTACTCAATTTGTCCCATAATTTTTTCAATTTGTTGTAAAATATTGTAACATTAGAACCTTCTTGTCTAATATTCAGAATCTCATATTGAAGTTGGAATAATAGAGGTCCATTCGTAATTCCAAACCTTTCAACAATATCATCCCATAGCTCTTTTGTAGGTTTGGCATACATTAAACCTTTAGATAACTCTTTAGTCATAGAATTAAAAGCTAACACCTTATCATGTAATCACTTCTAGTTTAGCGATGTAATTTACTAGAATCCTTTTTTGGTTTAACGCAAAAGCCGTCTATGAAACCTAATTTTTCTTTAGCACCTAATGCTAACTTGATAGATCTATTCTAAATGAGGAAATTAGTATCGTTAAGCACTACATTAGTTATCATTGTCCGGACTTGATAGATATAAAGGATCATTGTAAGTCAGATCTGAATTAAAATTCAATTTCACCATTGTGATAGAACAATAAGTAAGATTATAGATATGTGAAAATTGTAAATTGGATTTAGAACTACTCTAATACCATGCTGAATTTTGCCATTAAAATGACCTTGTAAAATGTAGAAAAACTAGAGGAAAGGAAGAGAGATAGATGTAAGAATGTGTAATCAGTTATCTTATTACCGATTTGTTATAGAATAGTATTTATACCTATAATAGAACACATATTATAAATAAAGTGTACAAGTATATCACACTATATTTAATAGATTGAAGTTGTATAAAGCAGTTTAGATTAGGAACAATTATAGGCATATGAATTTGTACCTTAGAAGCAAGTCATTACAATCTAAATAAAATGGCTTAATGGAAGTCATGGTTGAATACCTGTTTGTAAGGCAATTAAGGATTTGAGAGTAATGCTAAGACGCTTGCCTGTATTAGCCATTGATACTCTAGTTCACTACCTCTATCCTTAATAGCATCCTATACCATTGTTGCAACCTATTAGTAGCTTCTTTTCCAATGTCTCAACCCATAAGTGCCATAACCATATCATATTAACAACCTACCTATTTGGATTTGTTATTGACTTTAGTGTGCAAATTAACAACCACTTCATTATGAATGCCCCATCCTATTAGGTGAAGACTACTCAAGTTCATAACCTACTTGTTTGAATTAGTTACCAACCTTGATGTACACACAAACAAACAAACACAATTTAATGAGTGAATAGTTTTAGGTTAATTATCTAATCTTACATACACAAAAACAAACACCATAAACCACATATCTAGAATTGGTTCGTTGTCTTGTAGATAGGTCAACTTTGATGAAATCTCTATCATTATTCACAAAATAATTAAGGGACAGTGCACATCTTGTCGTCAATATTTACCTATTTTTTTGTTTGAATTATGAGCATTTTATTTTATTTTATTTTATTTTCATTTTAAGTTATCAATGTTTTCACACATTTAAAAAATAGGGTTTCCATCAATTTTATTAAATTTTATGTCCATTTTGAGCTTATGACTGGTCTATAACAATTAATTTAATATGATAATACTACGTCAAATATATTTATTTACAAAATATAATATAAAATATATATTTGATTACACAATTATAATAAAAATAATAAATGTAAAAAAAGAAAAGTGTTGTCAAAAGATTGTATAAACCTTAATTGTCTTAGGCAACCCAACTCCAATGATAAGTTGACACATCTCAATAACTATGGACACATCATTTTTACTCTCTCTAGTTTATTTTATTTTATTTATTTTTATTTCTTTAAAGAAAGTAGGAACAAATGCAATTTTTTTGCATTACAAAATCAAGGCACAAGCTAATGGTCTAATTAGAAAACATACACATGCATTTCATAGAGACTTAAGTTTAATTCCCCCACCATGTAGAAGCACACAATTTTTTTTTTTTCAGAAAGAAAAGTGAGTCGAAATAGGAATAAATACAATTTATTTGCATTATAAAACCAAAGCATAGGCTAATAGATTAATTAGAAAACACACACGCATTCATAAGACCAAAGTTCAATTTCCCTGACGTGCACGACATATAGATGACACGAGTTTGATCCTTGCAAGTAATGCGCCTCGTGCTTTATTTTTTTGAGAATTGTGCCATGTGTCAACATCTTATTAGCTGACCATAGTATTGTTCATCATTTTCTTCCACCACAATTCCAGTTTCCTTTCTTAGACCACCACTTGCGAGCCATTTCTTACCCCTTTTTCTTCATGATTTCATTAAATTAATAGCGAAATCACAAAGATCACATGGCTTACTGTGTATTTGAGTTGAAAATCAATCCAAATACACTTAATTACCTAGCCAAATTTGGAGTGGAAAAAAGTAAAGTATCATCATGCATGAATTAAGCTCTACCTAAACTTATCCTCAACATTCAATTTTTGAAGCTTCTTTATGATAGATTAGGCAAGAATAAACACTAGAAAATCAGTCTTAATCGTCAATCATCTCAAATTAGGCAAAATTCATAGAATATTCCATGTTTTGATTGGGTGCTTTAATTTATAAATGGCGGATATTGGGCATCTTTCATCTTCACTTCGAGTTGTTATAGATAAATAAGAGTTTGAACAAAGCTTCTTAACATCAAGAATCACCCAAAAGTACTCATTCAAACACTAATTTGGGCTTTCTCTCTTTAAACCCATATCTTTGAAGCTCGCACTTCTCTCTAAAAGTTCTCCATGTACACTCAACTTCAAAGCAGCAAATTGGTGTCTTTAAGTTCCTAAAGTTGTCTAGCTTCATAAAACACCCATCCTTTGCTTTAAGTCTCCCATATTTGTTCTAGTCAAGTTCTTGAGTCTCGACCATCGACCACTATCATTGTCACTATCGTCACAGTTACTTATCACCCCTCACCATTACCTGCGCAATTTTCACCTTTCAAAACCTTTAGCTAACACCCTCCATCCCTCTAGTAGCTACCAGGCGAACATGCACAAGACCCAAAAGTCATTGCCTTCCTTTGTGCATGATTCAGTTTAAACTTAGATCTGCCAACCAAAACCAAGCCTAACTTCGACCTAGGTTCGTAATCCTTATCCATCCCTTTTTTTTTTTTTTCCCTATTTTTATTCTTATTTTTAAAGACATTTTGTTTTTTTTAAAAGAAAAATAAAAAAATATTTTTAAGAAATTTTAGTTTTTATAAATTTCTCAGAATTTTTGTCATTATAAATTTGTTTAAAAACTTTGATAAATAAATATATATTTTAAATTTAAAAAAATTAGCATAAAAAATAAAAAAAAAATTAGTTTTAAAACATTGATAAATAAATAAATAAAATTTCAAGAAATTATAGTTTTTTCATAATTTTTCTTTTAAAGACAATTTAGCTTCTATCATTTTTACAACTTAGAATAATAGAACACATGAACTATGATGGGTCTAATCTCATATAACGGGTACTTAGGCACTTACTGGCAGGCTCAATAACTAAAAAAAAAGGAAAAGATAGAATAAATTTTTTCTTCTTTTTTGTTAAATGCTTTGAAAAATAAATATAAATTTAGAAGGTTAAAGTGTTAACCATGGTGTTTTAAAAGATAGTATCTGAATATAGAATCTCTAGTTTTCTAAAAATATAAGAATATATATATATATATATTTTCACAAGATTAGTGGCTAGGTTAGAATTAATATTGCTCTATTAATTCTAACTTTTTTTTCCCAATAATAATTATGTGGCGACTCTTATTTTCAAAAGTAAAATTTTCTTTTTTCTAATCTTAGTCAAGGGTTTACACTAAATGAGTATAGGGCTTAGTATAAATCAGATTAGGAAAAATGAGTTGGAATTTAGGCTTAATATAATGGCAACTCTAATAGGGAGTAATCAAGTGGGCTAGCTACATAAACCTTTCAAAAAATAAAATTTATTTTTCAAAGTATTTATTTTTTTATTCTTGTAAATAGTTATATTGATGTTTGTTTTATGTAGCATTTGAGGCTTATTAAATAGGGGGGGGGGGGGGGGGGGGGGGGGGGTGGTTTAAACATCAATTATGTTAAATGTTGTTAGACCTATACCATATTAGGAACATAGGAGGGGGACCATTGTGTAAGTTTTAAGTGTAGTGGAATGACTACCACTCAAGAATGATTAGGCTACCCCACCCAATGCGTTGAAGTGGCCTGTGATTTATTTCTTTGAAAACATGAGAGGCCATAGAACTTAGGAACCTTTAGAACCCACTTAAATTGCACACACTTTTCATTAACCATAAAGTTACTATGGCATTTGATTAAAGTTGCAACCTAATTAATGCTTAAGTGTCCTATAAATGATTATGTAAAACCTTCTATATGTATCTTGAATGTATATTGTAAATAAATATTATATTATTTCCTTCTAAATAACTTTGTAATCTGTAAACAAATTCCTTGTAAATATATTGCCCCGTATATTAGAATTATGATGTAAACACCGAGTCTTAATAGGGTTGCAACTTAATAAGTGCTGTATTACTTTATTGGTTCTTGCATCCATATGTTGCCATGGATTTTTAATTTCTTTACTTTTTCTTAAAAAAAAAAGATCAAGTGGCTCATAAATATTACTTGCAAAATTGAGAATTGTCCAAATTAATGGCAATCAATTAGCAAGGCAATGAGCAAGAAGTCAACAATATGCTAAGCATACTTAACTCTTGGGTCCAACTACTTGAAGTAGAGCTGAGTTATTGGAGAGAAAGAGCTAGAGGGACAAAATTAGACGTGTAGACTCTCATGGCCAAGCTAAATGAACCGAACGTGTCCTTTGAATGAGCACTGAAGATGCTGCAATGTTAGGAATGCAACTGCAGGATTAGAATAAGAATATTCAGCCCAGTTAGTTAGTCTAGAAATAATTATCTATTTCATGCATAATAATAACAAGTGATGTTTTTCTTCATGAGCCATTTGATCTCTTTTTAACTTCAATTCCTTTTTTAATAAAATGCATAAAAAAAAAAGAAGAGAGCGAGAAATAAGAAATAGATACTAGAATAATTTTTTTTTCCAATCCTCTCAGGTAACTTCTACTAAACGTCCTTTCTAAAATACAATCTAAAAAAAAAAAAGTGGTCTTGTAAATAAATAATAATCATCCCATTTCATCCCCTTGAAAATATTGGTTATTTTGCTCATCTCTATCTCTTTAAGATCTTAGAGTCATAATTGTTGCTTCAGTTAATGTCTAAGTCCTTTTCCTTTTAATTTTCAAGTTAATTTTAAATAAAAAAAGAAGAGACTAGAAGGAATTGCTAATAGGAAAAGATTTCCCATGATTTTTGCCTCAAAGCGACTAAGTATCATGATGGCTAGTGATAATAACAACAGCAACCATAATACTAATACCTTTGCTGACTACAAAATATCTACTCTAGAATAGATAGTGAAGAAGATGGTTAAACAAATCCAATTTCTTATTAAAGATATCAATTTTTTTAGGGCTCTCTAACCATCACAAGAGGGGCATTCAAAGGCCCACCTTGAAGAGACAATTGAAATTCCACCTCATGAAGGAATTAGGCCCAGCACAACGGTTAAGATGGGCTTTAATACTAAGGACCTAAAAAAGGAATTGGAAAACAAACAAAATGAAATAGAGAGAAAATCATTCTAGCAACTTTCTGGCAAGATGAAAGTTCTGAGAGATCATGAAGGGTTCGATTAAATCGTTGGCATTGCTACTAATGACATAGATGCTTATCTAGAAAAATTTAAAGCACTAGATTTTAAAAAATGTGATGGGACTGGAAGCCCCAAGCTTCACGTAAGATTGTATCTATGCGAGATGGCTTGTTACACCAAACATGAGCTGCTATTGATCTAAACTTTCCAAGATAGTCTAACTGAGCCTACACTAACTTGGTACACCCAACTAAATCTAAATGAGATTGATACATGGGACAAATTAGCTCGTGTGTTTTACAACCTATATAAGTTCAACCTGGAGATATTCCCTTCAATATGGGATCATCGAGGAATGAACAAAAGTAACAAGGAAACCTTTAAAAAATATGCCTAAAGATGGAGGGGCATGCCGGTTAGAGTCACTCCTCTCTTAGGAAAAGATCTCATCTTTGCATTCATCAACACATTAGATGAACCATATCATGGGCATTTGATTGGTTGCACTATGTCTAATTTTGAAGATATGGTAGTTGCTAGCAACAGAATTGAAGAAGCCATCAAAATAGGGATGTTGATAAGAAAAAGACCAACACCACTGGATTCTGAGACAACTATAAGTGCTACAATATCAGAGCCCACACAAAGTAAGAAAGGCCTAAAGACACCTAGAAGGAAATTCACTCAAATCCTCATCCCATTGTCATAAGCTTATGATCATCTAAGGAGAGATAGCTTATTTTATCCTAAAGATTTGATGCTAGGATACAAGCTAAGAAAATATGATGTAAATGCACAATGTGAATACCACATGGGTCAATAAGGACATACTATAAATAACTATTGGGAGCTGAAAAACAAGATCTAAGACTTAATAGATGCAGGGGCAATCTAACTAGACTTTATCGATGACTTAGGGCATACTATCAATATGTTGAACTAAAATGAAACTCTAAAGTCTAGAAGAAATATTAGTGCTTTTTGAGCAACTAGTCCATGATATTAAGTGAGCTAGTCATCTACAAGAGCTAGACTTCAATGATCGAACTCGAGTCAAAATCGAGGCGTAAAGGCTAATTGCTTTTGGGGTCATTAGGAAAGAAAAAGCTATAGGGATGAAGCATATCACTAAATAGGGGGTTATATCCTATAAAGAAAGGCTCACAATTCTTGAAGAAAAAGTGACGACCTTAAGGGAAAAGATCATAGACCTGGAAATGACCATGGGCCTTATATTGAAAAGATTCTAACCTTCAACTCCTCTTATGGAGAAAACACCACTCCTTCAAACTTAGAGGGAGTTATTGAGCTTTAGTAATGACAAGGGGCCAAAAAGAAAGAAGCTAGAGGCAAACCCAACAAGTAGGAAAATACAAGTCCAAGGTTGGGGACGGTAATTTACTCCATTCAAGATCCCAATGGCTCAAGCCTTCATTAAGTTAATGGAAGATGGGATCATATTCCATGAAACCCCTAAACCAAACTACAGGCGAAGGAATTATGACCTAAACACATAGTGTGACTATCATATAGGTCAAATAGGTTACTTAACTGAAAAATGTTAGAGGCTAAAGAATAAAGTTCAAGACCTCATAGATTCAATTATCCAACTAGACCTCTTGGAAGTCAGAAGGTCCATGTACAATCCCTCTCTAAGCCATAAAGGACTATCTTTAGTGATAGATGTTGAAAGTCTGCTACTACCAAATGATAAATTGACTAATCATCTAAAATAATTAGGACTATCGTTTGGGGCAAGAGTGTGAGGGGCAAATGTTAGCAAGTTAAGAGGGTCAATCTTTGCTAAAGTTGTAACAGCCAAAGAAACAATTCATTTGAATAAAAGTTATCTATTGGCATTGCTCTTAATTTTTGAGGCAATATGTTTAAGGTACTCAACTTGAGGCACCAAGATCTTTTAGGGACATTTAGCCATTTAAGCCACATAAGGAAAGAAATTAAATATGACATCTCACTAGCTAAAAAGTTTAGGATGAAAAGAGGCAAACCATATCCTAAACATTGACCTTTAAACACTTGAGAAGTTGAGTGTCATCATTGTGTGGTTTTCAAACTCATTCCTCAAAGGAGGTACATCTTGAAATTGATACACAATTTAAAATGATGTGAGCTATTCATTTTTTATCCTAAACACAATTGTCCCTTATCAACCTCATTAAGCCTTTAAATAAAACCCTATTAAGAACTACCCCACAATGGGGTAATCAGGAGGATAAGGCCATTGGTTAGGAGAAAAGGATTAAACTAATTTGTGGTAGCCGTAGTTGCCTCAACTCAAGAGTAATCAATTATCGTCGATAATTTATTTCCTTTAGGATTAAGAAAAGCTTAGATCATGAAAACCACACAAAATCCAAACACTTTGAACCGTAAGTCACTAAAATAGAAACAATCACCTCTCGAAAGCACTAAAGGCAACCGTAAAAGCACCAATCTACAAGCCTCTAAGATCTAAAGTTGAAAACTAGGTTCCACACATGATATTAAGGTTTTAAGGCCATAGGAAGTATTTTATCCTAGACAAAACTTGCTTTTGAAATTGGGGTAAGCACACTTTTAGACCTAAGTTGAAGTAATGATAAGCCTTTTCATCTTAATTAGAAGCTCATGATACCAAATAGATTGATTTTAGCGCATCACTTACAAGAGCAACTATAATTTTTGGAATTGTAATCAAGAGAAAATTCTAGACCGAGAGAAGGTGAGGAAAATCCTCTTAGATTAATTTGATCATTAGTGAGATGTCTACTTTCAAGCAAAAAGATTATTGAAGCCATAATCAAGGGAAATAAATGTCATTCACCTCAAATTGGAAGATCAATGTTCTAATAAGGGAGCTTAAAGCCTCTAAGAAAGAGTTCAAAGCCACTTAAAGAATGAGATCCCTTAAAGAGGAAGAAGTCCCCTAAAGAAATGGTCCCTAGGCAAAACTAGTCATTATGGGCTTATTGCTTAGTAAGAGTGTTTGAGAATCTGTAAAGAATCTATATTAGTGAATCTTAAGTAAAAAAAAAAAAAGAAAAAGATTTATATAAGATTGTTGTTTGAATTTGGAAAGCTCTTAGTTAGTTTTAATGACCAAGTTCATTTTTTTTTAGCATGTTAGCTCCAATAGCCAATTCCTATTTGCATCAAAGTTAATCCATTTGCCTTAAAAGCCAATTTTGTCCACTCCAACTTAGCCCTAACAGTCAAGTATTATATATTCGAAAGTCTTCATCATGTTTTTTCCTTAGTGACTATTGTTATTTAATCCATTCCAAACCAAGGCAACTTTTATCCTTGATATCAGTTTCATTCTAATTCTTCAAGACCTATTTTTTCATAATCCTCATAGATCATCTACTCTTTAGAGCACTATCTTAGGTTATCTAGTTTTAGGAATGCTTGCTCATTAAAGGGCTATCATAGTCTAATTCTTCAAGACCTCTTTTGTTATAATCCCTATAGATTGCCTGCTCTTTAAAGCGTTATCTTAGGTTATCCAGTTTTAAAATCACTTGCTCACTAGAGTGCTATCCTAGGTTAAAGTAAATGGATCATTTGCTCATTAAAGCGCTATCTAGTTTTAGGATTGCTTGCTCATTAGAGTGCTATCCAAGATTAAAGTAAATGGGTTGCTTGTTCATTAGAGTGTTGTCTAGTTTTAAGATCACCTACTCATTGGAGCACGATCTTAAGTTAAAGTAAATAGATCACTTGCTCATTAGAGTGCTATCCTAGGTTAAAGTAAATGGATTGCTTGCTCATTAGAGTGCTATCTAGTTTTAGGATCACTTGCACATTAGAGCACTATTGATGGGTGTCGAATCCAACAAAAATAAAACCTACTCTTAGACAATTATATGATTTGCATATAGTGGTGAGTAGGGTCGAATCCACAGGGATTGGTAAAGATATTTCTATTCAAAGAGAACAATAAGAAAAAGGAAAATGGGGGGTTTTTGTTTGTGAATCAAATAAAGTAAAACAAGGTAAGAAAATCAGATATTGGTAAAAGCCTAGCCAAAGGAATCAAGATGGTTTAATTATAGGAATTGATCATCGATGCAAATGTTCTCTATTCTTGTTCTAGATAAATTGGTTATGGTTATTAACAAGCTCTAACAACCTATCTCTCCTTACTTCCTCAATAACCTCGGACAAGCGCTTTGAATTATTTCTCTTATTGATTAAACAACCCTTAGACAAGCGCTTAGGATTTAATCTATCAATAGCATTAAGATCTAGAGAGACTACCAATTCATGCCAGTAGATTATAAGATAACCTATTTAAACATGATCACACACCTCCATAACATGAATTCGATCATCTCTTTTATAACCAAACATGTTATTGCATCACTAAGACTAGAACAATCAAACAATTACGGATTTGACGTGCTAGTTGACAATATATTAACTTGCTAATTGAGTAGAAGAGCTCTATTCATACCAATCAACAAAGATAATAATGACAAAACGATCAGAAGATATATGAATACCCGAAAGCAAAGAATAGAATAAATACAAGTCAATTAGTCCTCACAATTCGTGGAGAATTAAACATCTATGACCCTTTGGCTAGAAAAATAGCTTAGCTACTCATGTTCATCAATAAAACGAAAATAAAAGATAGAAACATAATGAACCCGGTTGCTTGCTCTGCCTCCACGTTTCCTTCTTCAAGATCCAAGATTCCGAGATCAAAAGTTGTCCTAACCCTCTAGGGTTGGCTCTATTTATACTATTAGATGGATAGCATGTGATCTTTTGCTAGCAAGATACGAAAATATCTTTCCTTTTTCAAGTAGATTTCGAGAAGTGAAGATACGTCTGCCTGGCACGCCCCACCACACGGCCGTGGGTTAAGCCGTGCCATCCTCCGTGCATATTCTTCAAGTCTTCAACCGCGCCCAGTGTGAACCACGGTTAAACACACGGCCAGATTTCAAGCCGTGCCTTCGTCTGTGCATAATCTTCAAGTCTTCAACCGCGCCCAGTGTATAACACGGTTACAACCACAGCTAGATTTCAAGCCGTGTCTTCATCTGGTTGATGTTCCACACTTTCTTCTCCTTGGCACATCTATCTTCCACCACGGCTTCAAGCATGGTTTATCCCACGGGTTCCACCACGGCCGTGCCTTAAGCCGTGTCTCTCTCTGTTCAAAGTCCTCATTTTCGCCTTCTTTTCCAGTGTGTAACACGGTTTGAACCTTGGCCGTGCCTCAAACCGTGCTTCCTCCGGTGGTGTAATTTCTTGTCTTGATCCAAGTTGTAGATGACTTCTCTAAAATACTTGAATTAGCATCCTTGACTCCATTTAACCTGATTTATCACGATGATAGAATTAAAGTACCATTTCCTTATGATTTCTATAAAATCAATAATAATTTAACACAATTTATACTATAAAGATTGAGTATAAAATGGCTCTATCAAATTCCCCCACACTTAAACTCTTGCTTGTCCTCAAGCAATTGCATTAAATCAATTGAGAAATCTATCATAGATTATACAAACTTTCTTTTCATCATTCCAAGCATCTATTCATTTGTAATTCATGACTTGTAGTTTAATGTCTTCTACTTCAACCCAATTGGTTTCCTGTGATCAAATTACTATGGACAAAATTCAATAGCTAATCTAAACAAAACAAACTTTAATCCTCATGTTTAGCAAAAGAATTTTTATTCCAAAAGTAAATACTTAATCCACTAAGGAAAAACACCCAATTAAACTTCATTGGACATTAGCAAACATATAATCCTTGCAACATAAAGTAAAAGCATATAGTATAAGCTCTTTGCTAGATATTCTCCCTTTTATACATCTTTGTTTTATTCAATGAATGTTTACATTCATGTTCTTTTGATTTATTCAAGCATATGTTTTGACGGGTTTTTGCCCGCTTCTTTTCATGAACTTTCGCCTTTTTTCACCCTTATCGTTATAGTGAGTTCATTGAGTCGGCACATCTCGAGCTCATCACTTAAGTGACCGGGTTTTGAGATACCCCTACGGACTCTTCCTCACGCTAACATTCAAGTTTGAATACTCTTAACTCAATTAGTTGAATCATTGGAGTAATGGCTATGCTCGATTTTTTTTTTTTTTTTTTGCTAAGTGTTATGATTGCTTTACAAACAACTTCAAAGAGTATACAGTAGCTAATATAACCTAGAAGTAAACTTGTTTATTTTTCACTTAGGGACTCGACTTACTCTTAGCCTTTCAATTCTAAAGCTAAATACAAAGTAAATTTGTTTCTTAAAGATTTCACTACTTAATTTTAACCATGTATTCTAATCACAGCAGTGGGTGAGTAAAACATTTGAACAAGTCAATTTCACATTTTGTAGATGCTTATTACAACATTTAGTATAATCTCTAGATTTCATGATAATTTTGAAAAAATTTAGCTTAAAATTGCTTAAGGACAAACATTCAAAGTATAAGTTAGTTCTCTATTCTCTATATTTTATTATCCTCTCCCCAACACTTAGCTTGAACAGTGTCCTCACTGTTCCTAATTTAGCACAATTGAAGAGGAATTAACAACATAAAGGACATTAGAGAATAAGAGAAAGGAAATATTGGTGCTTCCCTGGTATTGGAGTGCTCCCTTTAAGCTCGGGAAAGTGTCATCTAATGATATGTATCCTTGCTGCAGCCGATCCAAAGAGTTCAAAACTACACTAAAATCAAAACAAACTAAACTAAAACAAAACAAAACTAAAACAAACCAAAACTAATGCAAAACAAAACTTTTTTTTTTTTACATGGGTTGCCTCCCATGAAGCGCCTTTCTTTAACGTCTTTGGCTAGACGTTCCTGGCTAAATATTCAGATAAGGATTTGGATTCCAGCCTTGGTGCCTGAGGTGATGGGTTAATAATATCCGCAACAAAAACAGGAGATGGGTTAATAACATCCGCAACAAAAACATGGGAGATATCGTTAGGGTGTTTCATGGAATCATAAATATGAAATTTAATCACTTCACCATCAAACTCCATAGTGAGGGTGCCATCATTTACATCGATTTTCGTTTTAGAAGTCTTAAGGAATGGTCGCCCTAATAATATCAGTGATGAAGTATGAGAATCACTATCGCCCATGTCAAGCACAATAAAAATCAGCAGGAAAAACCAACCCATTGACTTGAACTAAAACATCCTCTAGAACTCCCTCAGGATAAACATTGGACCTATCAGCAAGTTGAACAATAATACCCGTTTCCTTTAAAGGACCAACATTTAAACGTTGATAAACAGACAAAGGCATGACATTGATAGAAGCTCCTAGATCACACATGGCTTTAGCGATTCCAAGACTACCTATTTTGCAAGGAATGGCAAACATACCTGGGTCCTTACATTTAGGAGGAAGCTTCTTCTGAATAATAGCTGAAACATTTTCACTCACACTAATCTTTTCATTGCCTTTCAGCTTCCTTTTGTTAGTGCACAAGTCCTTGAGGAATCTAGCATAGCGAGGTATTTGCTTAATTGCATCAAGTAAAGGAATATTTACCTCGACTTTACGAAACGTTTCCAGAATCTCTTTTTCTTCCGCTTCCTTCTTGGATTTCGCTAATCTGGAGGGGAAAGGAGGTGGTATCAATGTGACCTTCGATGGCTCATCTAGAGACTTGCTAATCTGGTCGCCCTGCTGGCTCGGAGTCGAAGTCTCTTTCTTGGTCTCTTCCTCAAGATTAGACGGATTTCCTTTCTTATTTGATCCCTGCAATTCTGTTCCACTTCTCAAGGTAATTGCATTAACGCTTTGCTTCGGGTTTGTAATAGTTTGAGAAGGTAACTTACCTTGAGTTTCTAACCTGTTTACGACTGAAGCAAGTTGGCTTACCTGATTCTCCAAGTTTTGAATGCTTTGCTTTGTTTCCTCCTGAAATTGTTTGGTATTAACAGCTAGAGACTTAACAATATCCTCAAGGGGTATACCTGAAGTAGAAGGAGCTTGGGGTACGTGGTGTGATGGCTTAGGCTGGAATTGTTGGAAACTTTGTGGGTTATTGCCATATCGGAAGTTAGGATGATCCCTCCATCCATGATTGAAAGTATTTGAGTAGGGGTTATACTTCCTTTGCGGTTGTCCTGGAAATCCGCCTACAGCATTGGCGTGTTCATGATTGTCATCTTGCAATGTGGGGCACATGTCGGTCGGATGATTAGGAGCAGCGCAAATTCCACAAGCCTTCATCTGTTGCGTTTTTCCAAGAGCTAGCTGCTGCACAAGGGAGGTAAGATTAGAAATTTGATGTTCAAGGTTAGACACATTTACCTCATTTACCTTCCTTGAAGACGTATCATGCCTATACCCAAATTGTTGCGAATTGGCAGCCATAATGGAGATCAATTCCCTAGCTTGACCAGGGGTTTTGTTTACTATGGCGCCTCCACTTGCAGCATCCATCATCTTCCTCTCCATCGGAAGTAGGCCCTCGTAGAAGTATTGGATAAGGAGTTGTTCAGATATCCCATGTTGTGGGCAACTTGCACGCAATTGCTTGAACCTCTCCCAATACTCATGAAGTGTCTCGGTGTCCCTCTGTTTTATACCACAAATTTCTCTTCTTATACCAGCGGCTCTGGAGGCGGGGAAGAATTTTTCCAAGAAGAGTCTCACCATATCTGTCCAAGTGGTGATAGAACCTGGAGGCAAATAAAACAACCAATCTTTAGCTTTAGTACTTAAAGAAAATGGAAAAGCACGTAGCTTGATTTGATCGTCGGTTATTCCTTACGGCCTCATACTAGAACACACTATATGAAACTCTTTCAAATGCTTGTGAGGATCTTCATTCTCAAGACCATGAAATGTAGGTAGCAGATGTATCAACCCAGATTTCAATTCGAATTCCACGGCTAGTTCGGGGTAGTGAATACAAAGTGGTTGTTGATTCACATCCGGTGCAGCCAACTCCCTTAAGGTTCTCTCGAGATTTGCCATGTCGTCCTCTTTTTCAGAATCAAGGGATGAATCAGACAAGTCCGATACTAAGTTCGGTCCGGGGGATGATCTAGCTTCTCGTCGCAGCCTCTTTAGAGTCTTCTCAATCTCTGGATTATAAGTTAGTTCACCTGTCTGAGAAGAACGAGTCATACAAGAATAGAAATAAATTTGACACCAATCCCCGGCAACGGCGCCAAAATTTGATGGGTGTCGAATCCAACAAAAATAAAACCTACTCCTAGACAATTATATGATTTGCATATAGTGGTGAGTAGGGTCGAATCCACAGGGATTGGTAAAGATATTTCTATTCAAAGAGAACAATAAGAAAAAGGAAAATGGGGGGGTTTTGTTTGTGAATCAATAAAACAAGGTAAGAAAGTCAGATATTGGTAAAAGCCTAGCCAAAGGAATCAAGATGGTTTAATTCTAGGAATTGATCATCGATGCAAATGTTCTCTATTCTTGTTCTAGATAAATTGGTTATGGTTATTAACAAGCTCTAACAACCTATCTCTCCTTACTTCCTCGATAACCTCGGACAAGCGCTTTGAATTATTTCTCTTATTGATTAAACAACCCTTAGACAAGCGCTTAGGATTTAATCTATCAATAGCATTAAGATCTAGAGAGACTACCAATTCATGCCAGTAGATTATAAGATAACCTATTTAAACATGATCACACACCTCCATAACATGAATTCGATCATCTCTTTTATAACCAAACATGTTATTGCATCACTAAGACTAGAACAATCAAACAATTACGGATTTGACGTGCTAGTTGACAATATATTAACTTGCTAATTGAGTAGAAGAGCTCTATTCATACCAATCAACAAAGATAATAATGACAAAACGATCAGAAGATATATGAATACCCGAAAGCAAAGAATAGAATAAATACAAGTCAATTAGACCTCACAATTCGTGGAGAATTAAACATCTATGACCCTTTGGCTAGAAAAATAGCTTAGCTACTTATGTTCATCAATAAAACGAAAATAAAAGATAGAAACATAATGAACCCGGTTGCTTGCTCTGCCTCCACGTTTCCTTCTTCAAGATCCAAGATTCCGAGATCAAAAGTTGTCCTAACCCTCTAGGGTTGGCTCTATTTATACTATTAGATGGATAGCATGTGATCTTTTGCTAGCAAGATACGAAAATATCTTTCCTTTTTCAAGTAGATTTCGAGAAGTGAAGATACGTCTGCCTGGCACGCCCCACCACACGGCCATGGGTTAAGCCGTGCCATCCTCTGTGCATATTCTTCAAGTCTTCAACCGCGCCCAGTGTGAACCACGGTTAAACACACGGCCAGATTTCAAGCCGTGCCTTCGTCTGTGCATAATCTTCAAGTCTTGAACCGCGCCCAGTGTATAACACGGTTACAACCACAGCTAGATTTCAAGCCGTGTCTTCATCTGGTTGATGTTCCACACTTTCTTCTCCTTTGCACATCTATCTTCCACCACGGCTTCAAGCACGGTTTATCCCACGGGTTCCACCACGGCCGTGCCTTAAACCGTGTCTCTCTCTGTTCAAAGTCCTCATTTTCGCCTTCTTTTCCAGTGTGTAACACGGTTTGAACCTTGGCCGTGCCTCAAACCGTGCTTCCTCCGGTGGTGTAATTTCTTGTCTTGATCTAAGTTGTAGATGACTTCTCTAAAATACTTGAATTAGCATCCTTGACTCCATTTAACCTGATTTATCACGATGATAGAATTAAAGTACCATTTCCTTATGATTTCTATAAAATCAATAATAATTTAACACAATTTATACTATAAAGATTGAGTATAAAATGGCTCTATCAACTATCTTAAGTTAAAGTAAATAGATCGTGTGCTTATTAGAGTGTTATCCTAGGTTAAAGTAAATGGATCGCTTGCTTATTAGAGCTTTGTTTAATTTTAGGATTGCTTACTCATTAAAGCGTTATCTTAGGTTAAAGTAAATAGATCACTTGCTCATTAGAGTGTTGTCCAGTTATAAGATCGCTTGCTCATTAGGGCATTATCCTGAGTTAAAGTAAATAGATCGCTTGCTCATTAGAGCGTAGCACTATCCTAAGTTAAAGTAAATGGACCACTTGCTTATTAGAGCACTGTCCAGTTTTAGGACTGCTTACTTATTAGAGCGCTATCTTAGGTTAAAGTAAATGGATTGGTTACTCATTAGAGCATAGATTGCTTACTCATCGGAGTACTATCCTAAGTTAAAGTAAATAGATCGCTTGCTCATTATAGCGCTATCTTAAGTTAAAGTAAATGGGTCGCTTACTCATTTGATCACTATCTTAAGTTAGAGTAAATGGATTGCTTGCTCATTAGAGCGTTATCTAGTTTTAGGATTGCTTGCTCTTTAGCTTAGGTTAAAGTAAATGGATCACTTGCTTATAAGAAATGCTGTCCCTATTTTCAAGATTGAAAGACCAAATCCTTTATTTAAGTTTTCAAATGGTTAGCTCATTAGAGAGCCAACAAAGCATTTTTAGGCAAAAATGGCTTGTGTCTTGAGTCCTTGTAGTAAAGTTTTCCTCCAACTTCACCTTAAACAAGAGTAGTTGTAGACATCCCATTTTTACTCTATATTTTTTTTATTTCATTTAAAAAATTAAAATAAATGTAAATTGTTTGCATTACAAAATTGAGGCATAGAGCAATTGCTTGATTGGAAAATATACGCATGCATTTTGCAGAGACTTGAGTTTGATTCCCCTACTATGTAAATGCGTGCAAATTTCTTTTTAGAATAGAAAAGTGGGTTGAAGTAGGAATAAATGCAATTTGTTTACATGATAAGACCAAGTCATAGGCCAATAGCTTGATCGGAAAACACGCGTATGCATTTATGGGGAGACTAGAGTTCGATTCCCATAATGCGCACAAAAGTGCATAAATTTTCTTTCAGAATGGAATATGGAATAAATGCAGTCCATTTGCATTAAAAGACAAAGGCACATGTCAGCGGCCTATTGGAAAGCACACATGCACAACATATAGATGACTCGAGTTTGATCCCTGCAAGTAGTGCGCCTTACGCTTTATGTTATTGAGAATAGTGCCATGTGTCAACATTCTATTGGCTGACTATGGTACTATTCATCATCTTCTTCCTCTTTAATTCTAGTTTCCTTTCTTGGAGCACCATTTGTGAGCCATTTCTTACCCCTTTTTCTTTGTGATTTTATCAAATTAATGGTGAAATCTTAAAGATCACATGGCTTACTATGTATCTGAGCTGAAAATCAACCCAAATACGCTAAATTTCCTAGCCAAATTTGGAGTGGAAAATAGGAAAATCATCATGCGTTAATCAAGCTCTACTTAAATTTGTCCTTAACATTCAATTTTTAAAGATTCTTTGTGATAGATTAAGCAAGAATAAACACTAAAAAATCAGTCTTAATCATCAATCATCTCAAATTGGGCAAAATTTACATAATATTCCATGTTTTGATTAGGTAATTTAATTCATAATTCGTGGATATTGGGCACCTTCCATCTTCATTTTCAGCCACTATAGTATAAATAGAGGTTGAAACAAAGCTTCTCGACATCGAGAATCACCTAAAAACACTCATTTAAACACTAATTTGAGCTTTCTCTTTCTGAATACATATCCGCAAAGCTCCCACTTCTATCTAAAAGTTCTTCATGTACACTCAACTTCAAAGTAGCAAATTGGTGTCTTTGAGTTCCTAGAGTTGTCTAGCTTTGGAAAACACCCATCTTTTACTTTAAGTCTCCCATATTTGTTTTGGTTAGGTTCTTGAGTCTTGGCTACTGACCACCGTCGCCGTCGTCGTGGCTACTTGTCACCCACCACCATTACCTAAGTAATCGTCTCCTTTCAAAACCTCTAGTCAAAGTTCTCCATGCCTCTAGCCAAAGTCCTCCATGCCTCTAGTAGCCATCAAGCAAAGACATGTAAGACTTAGAAGTCGTTGCCTTCCTTTGAGCGTGATTTAGTCTAAACTCGAATCCACCAACTTGATCTAAACCTAACTTTAAACCAGGTTCGTAATCCTTATCTTTCCTTTTTCTTTTGTTTTTCTTTTGTTTTTTATCCTTATTTTTAGAGACATTTTTTTTTTAAAGAAAAAAACTATTTTTAAGAAATTTTAGTTTTTATAAATTTCTCAATCAAATTAATCATTATATATTTTTTTAAATTATTTTTTATTTTTAAAACATTTTAGTGTAAAAAAATAAAAAAAATAATTTTTTAGTTTTTTTTTTTTTAATTTCAAGAGATTATAGTTCTTTCATAATTTTTCTTTTTAAGAAATGTTAGCTTTTATCATTTTTACAACTTAGAAAGATAGAACACATGAACTATGATGGGTTTGATCCTTGAATAGTAAGTATGTAGGCACCTATGGGGCACCCTCAATAACAATTTTTTTTTTAGAATAACTTTTTTTTCTTCTCTATTAAATTCTTTGAAAAATAAATTTAAATTTGAAAGGTTAAAGTAGTAACCGTAGTATTTTGAATGATAGTCCTCAAACATAGAATCTATTGTTTCCTAAAAATATAAGTATATATCTTATTCGCAAGATTAATGGCCATGTTAGAATTCATACTACTCTATTAATTATAACTTGATTTTTTCCCTTGATAATAATCGGGTGGCGATTATGATTTTCAAAAGTAATTTTTTTTCTTTTTTCTAATCTTAGTTGAGGGTTTACACTAAATGAGTATAGGATTCAGTATAAATCATATTAGAAAAAATGAACCAGAACTTAGGCTTGACAATACTAGATGCAAAATTTAACTAATATAACAAAAATCCCATTCTTATAAAATTTTGAAAATGCCAATGACTCAAATAGAAAAAAAAATTAAGTATATTCAAATTGAAAAAGAAGTAAAAAAACTTTGAGGATTAAATGTGTACTTTTCCTAATAATTACTAAATTGTTTAGTTATACTAAAAGATCATGCTCTTAATCCCAAAAAACCAACTTAAACTAATAAGCTATAGATGAATTTAGATTGACAAGTGTAGACACTACATCTTTGTCTCCTTATAGTTTATGATTTCAAGAAATAAAGTGACACAGCATAACACGTGAGATTAAATGGGATTTTTGTCAAAAATTGTTGATTATGTGAATACTCGGTGTGTGACCTTTAAATATCATTTCATTCTATGAATTCCTAGATATTTGGTATCTAAATTCGACAATTTTATGAATTTGAGAATTTAAGAGAAAAATAAAGCAAAGATGGCTCAAATTTTGATAATATTCAATAATTCTTTGTTCAATGCCTTGGGGCATACAAATAATAGCATGCATAAAGTTTTCAAAAATAGAATATAAGAATTTTCCAAAAATAGAAATGTCTAAAATTTACTAAAAATAAAAATGCCTAAAACTTAAGGACACATAGAAAATTAGAAGACAAATACAACACTATAAATGACACTAAAAACAGAAGTGTTTATAAAAAGTTATAGGTAATATAAAAGTTATTAAAAATAGCAAATTCAATTGTTTAAGAGACTAAATGAAGGAATTTACCAAAAAAAATGGCATAGATCAGCATTACTCTTCAAGTTAGCTCATTTCCTTCAACATAAGGTTCAGAAATCAAGAAATCGCGATCGACCGAAATTTGTCTCATTTCGCTATATACCTGTTTGCTAATACCTCTACTTTATCATAAAGTAAACGGTCTAAGTTAGGTATGAGTATTAAAAAAGAAAAAGAAAAGAGGAAAAATTAGGAAAAACACCCAAAAAAAAGAAAGAAAATTTGAAAAATATATAAAAATGAAATTTTTGAAAAAGAAGGATAAAAATGGAAAAATAGAAAAAAAAAGGAAAATTGCAAAAGAATTACGAAAAAAATAAACAAAGAAAATAAAATTTCTAGTCATACAATGGGCATCAAGTCACATTTTTTGAATCAATTTTTCAAGTTTAAGAGTGAAATTGGAAATTGAAATACACATGCAATTTAGCAGTTTCTAAGCTTTAGGTGTGATTTCTTAAAAAAATTAATATTTTCAATCCTAGTCCAAGTTAATTATTTTATATCATGAAAATGAGGCTAATTTAAGTTGATAATGACTTCAAAAGATGCCTCAATTGGAGTTACATTGATCAATTTACAAGAAACATGGAGTCTAAAACATGGATTGATAATTACTCTAGTATTATGTTCGAAGTATACATAAATGCTATCCTTTTTGCACAATGGCTTGTTAATAATATTTTCTTTAGATCATAGTGTTATTTTTTTTTCAATTCTTATATTTTTTAATAATTTTTTAATCATACTAGTCTTATTCTTATATGTTTATGTTATATTTTTTAATATAATATATCTACTCTTGAGTCTATTCTCAAGCTTACTCATGAGATTGCTCTTAGGCTTGATCATAAATTATCTCATTAATAATGTAAACGAGTCTATTCACAAGCTTAAATAGAAGATTGAGCTTACTTATTCAAATAAATAAATTTTATTTTAAACTTAAAATCAGCTTATTTATGAATCAAACATGAGTGGAGGTGAGCTTAAAGTGAACCAAGCTCAAATAGCTCTCAAGTAGCTTACTTTTTGTTACCCCACTTTTGGTTATTTTTTAAGGTAGTAGAGAGGTTTTAGCCTTTCCATAAGAGATTAAAGATTTAAGTCCTTTTTACAAAAAGCAAATGTGGCAAATTCACCACGGTACCTCTAACTTTAAAATAATATTTAAGGTAACTCAATCATTAGATGAATTTTGGAAGGCTTTCTTTTTTTTTTTTTATCCAATTTTATAGTTAAAATTTGAAATTAATATATTTTTGACTGGACTATAAAAAACTAAATACCAAATATTATAATTATTTTATACCTTTTAGACTTCCGTATTAGGATGCATAATTAAGCACAGTAGACACCGTATTTCATTTTCACACCAAAGATACTGTGTGGTACGTGTGGACAGGTACATATTATTCTATTCAAACAGTGGGGGTCAACGCGTATGATTGAATCAATTATTGACAATTGGTATCCCAAAGTGGGATTAATCAAATGTGGAGTTCGACCAACCAAAGAGTTCACATCGTTTATTATAAATCACCATCTAAATGAAAGTACCCTAAAAGCCACAAGATATCGGACAACACATGCCCGCAATTATTGCCTTGTTCCTATAATAATAATAATAATTATTTTTTTGATGAATTAAATAATTATTTCTTATTATTATAAACTTGAATAAACAAATGGATCCACAATTCTTGTGCTTCAAAGTAAAGCCTTGTAAAAGATAAAATAATACAAGTATAATTATTTTAACTCTTTTGTTGTTTTTACTTGCTCCGAATAATATTTGTAAAATATCTTTTACGTGTATGCTGAAGTGCATTTTAAATTTTGTTTTCAAATATTACGTAATATATAATGCGAAGTCGAATAGTTAATAGTAATGTAGATAATCACATTAAACGCATTTATCTTTTCGAGAGAGAACACAATACAAAGAAAAAAGAAAAAAAAAGAAGAAGCAATACACAAAATTCAAATAAAAATAATAATTCCTATATCTCTACAAAAAAGGAAAAAGTTCCATTTCTCTATAAATCATCTATATAATAACTAGCATAGTGTAATAATATTATTTCACAGCGAGACACGGTTTCTGCAATATTGCTGAATCTCCCGACTTGTAATATTATAACTAAGCGTACAATTTAATCTAACCTCAACATGTTTCTTTATAATCCTCAAAATCTTAACTCTCCCTGGAATTCTTGTAGAGCTGTTCATCGTAATCATTGCCTTACTCAAATCACTCTTTAAACTCGGCACCTTCAACAAACTCGCCGGCACCAACTCCACCGTCACGTTCATCCTCATCGTCCGCCTTGCCGCGGCCTTCCCAGCCGGAATCCTCCCCATTCCCACCCATGTTCCCCCGTAGTAAACATCCGTCTTGGAATCGCCATACCGAAATGATGCCACGTTAGGGTTCTTAACGGATACGTCGGCTAGCAGGGTGACGTTGACGTCGGTCCGGAGTGTGTCGTTACTGAATTCTATACGAGTTAGGGTAATCCCGTTCATCGTAAGGGATGGGTCCTTGACCTTAAAGACAGTGAATGTAAGGATTAACAATATAACCGCTAGCAGTAAGAATAGAGCGGTGATGCACCCACAACATACTAAAAACTTGCGCTGCCGAAGTTTGAAGTGTTCTGACATGGCTTCATCGTCATTGCTCCGAGCCTGGTATAGGGCGGCCGGAGCTAGAGGCTTGCGGTCAGCCATTTTTTAGAAGGAAGATATAAACTATAGCTAATTATACGATTGTTTAAATTCTTGCAATACTGATGTGGAATATATGGTTGTCATGAACAAGAAAGTGGTCGAAATGATGGCATAGAGGAAGTGTTTGCGAAATTATTTATATGATTTTTTGGGTTTGGAATTGCGAAGAAGTGGACCCAACGAGTGATGATGATGGTCATAAGTCTTTCCTTTGTTTTGTTTGTTGGGTTGCGTTTCGTTGGGGTTATGAAAGTATTAGAGTATGAACTAATCTAAAACGCGTATTCCGCGGTTTGCAGAGCTTCACGCTTGACGATTGACTTTTTATGTCCTTATTCCCACTTGGAATATTCAACTTTGAAACGTGGGGTTTAGTTTATCCATGAGAGGTTCTACATGACAGTGACGGTCTTCCGATGTGGGTTTTCAGCTTGATTTAGGGCGTCTGGAATGACCGATTGGTGATGCGGGACCAAAGAAATTGCCCATCCGATGCCAAGAACTGACCTAGGACAATATGTGAAGTAGAAAATAAACTAATCAGCATATTATAATAAGATGCTAAGAAATTCACCCCACAAATAACATGATTTAGTCTAACCCTGCGACAGACGTGTACTTCATAGCAAAAGATTCAACCCCACCTCAATTTCCGGCAACATCCTTGTATGCTTCTCAAAAGACTTAAAACAACTTGAAGATAATGAAGCGAAAAATAGCTATAACTTCGACAAAAGAAGAATTTAATCGCCTCGTACCAATTTCCAAAAAAAAAAAATTGTCTTGATGGTTTCACACGAGCAAGTTATTTAATGAAACCATACCATCAAAAGAAGATATTTAACCAACTTAGATCATCCGTAAAACTTCAAGAAAATAAATTAAAAATAAAATAACAAAATGGTCAAGGTAAAGAAAAGTAATAAAGATTTAAGATAAGGGCCAATTTGATCATGCTACGAGATAGGTATAAAAGGGTCAAAGACTGATATCCTTTTCATTTTCTACACTACAACACCCTCAAAATAAGAAAAACCTTAGGAGAAGCAAATGATGGTTGTACCTTGTGATCCAGCGAAGTTACACACGATAAGTAAAGCAATAAATGATTCTTGATCGTTATTTACTCACATGTAATACGATTGATGACTGGATTCCTGGAATTTCTCTACAAAACTAATTGGACAAGTAAGGGTTAGGACAAGACTTTAATTGTTGGAGCAAATCTCTACAAGTAAGCAGTGCAATTTGAAGTAATTTAACATCTATATGTTGTAAAGTATCATGAATTAAGATTTAGTGATGTCAGACTACAACTAGGGTTGAAGAAATTGAAATTCGAAAAATTGGGAAGATAATTTGCAATGGAATAGTGGGGTGCACAGCTAGGTATACATCTATGTACTTGCCTGTGTTGTTTAAAGAAGAAAAGAATAAGTTGGGAAGCTTATGGCCAAGTATACACCCGTGTAATTGTACATGTCTCGTGTACATGGGCATGTAGAATGATGAAAGTGTATAGAAAGGTACACAGTTACAATACATGGCTACGTTCCCTACCGTGATCATGTACACAACCAAATGTATGGCCATATACCTTGAAAACCCTTGTTATTTGATTTCTTTTCTTATAAAATTCCATTAACCCCAAACAACTAGTAAAATTCTAGAAACTCTACCAAAGTAAGAGAAATGATCCAATCACTACTAAATAATCAAATTGGGTTGCTTAGACGATGCTTTAGATTAGTACTTAGATCGATTGTTCTATACTTTCATAGATTTTAGTGTAATTGCAAAGTAAGGACAAATCATGTTTAAGACCGCTTTTTTAGGTATGTGACTACCTTATTTTTCTTTGTGTTTGATTGTGTAGTATCAAAATGAGCTTAAGTAAGACTTAGATAATGAATTGATTGTTGCTTGTGCTTGGCTTAGTCTAAGGGCTCACAGTGATAGGTCTCTAAGGGGCACCTTGATGATCTTAGTATAATGTTATCCCTAGTGAAGTCGTGTATTAAAATGATTTTGGTAGATTTAAGGGCTCATGGGTGTTGGGGTTCATAGTGACAATTCCCAACACTACACTATGTATTAAGTATATATATATATATGGTATGGCAGCGTCATGAATACCCTTTTGCTATTTAAGGGATAAATGAGATAATAACTTACTATTTGAATGTTTTGTTGTTGTATTGGTGTATGTAGCTTAAGTTATGCTTGATCATGCACGTGTTTGTGGGTTATATGTATTGGGAATTAGCTTGCTCTTTAGGGATCATTTTTTTTTTTTTTGTTGTAGGTGTAGATGATTACACCTCTTACGATGAGGGCTTACGGTCACTTGAATAGGATGGGAGCGATATAGAGTACTATTATTACTATGAAAACTAAGCAAGGAAGGAAATTGAAGTTCTTTACATCATTGATATGGTGATTATTGTTGGAGTAAGATAGGATAGTTAATTGTTAGAATTTTAATTATTTCAAGCTTTTATCATAATGATTTATCAAGATCATCTTTAAAGTAGTTTATGATTTGTAATGAAATTCATTTGGATCATTACTAGTGATGTAATTAATTTTATTCAATTGTGGTTAACAATTATTGCAAGTTACATAGTATTAGCTAGTTTAAGAGCTTTAATGTGTCTTTATCTTATAAAGACATGTGGTAGGTTATGGCATCTCGAGTTCTGGGGCATTATAGCTTGAGTGGTATCAAAGTTTTGGTTTGATGATCCTTCAAAACTAAGTAATGATCAATAGGTATAGGTTTCAATTTGTAGAAAGTAGGTTGTGATCTCTAGATGGATTAGGCATTAAATATGTAGGATGGCAAGATTTTAAAGAGAGTGATGAAATTATGGGTTGGTTGCTTTATTTAGTAGCTTATTTTACTATAATTATTATCTTTATTTGCAATTTCTTTAAATCTCTATTTTATTTATATATAAGTATGTGTATTTGTGTAGATATATATATAGAGGTGTGTACCATCACTAACTTTTAAACTGACTTTAACTTTTGGTTCCATTCAGTTGTCTCATCTCAAATAGAATGCCTCTAAGATGAATTACCAAACCAGGATCATCAATGGGTATTGGGCGTGACAACCTAGATGAGGGATCACAAGGGGGATAAGGTCAAGTTGTAGACCAGAATGCCTAACTTTTAGAAACTGTGAACAACCTAATAGGGTTGCTAGCAACGCAACAACAAATGTGGAATGCCCGATAAAATAGAGCAGTTGAGGAACCAATAAGCTTGGATAGGTTTTTTCGGGTGGCAAAGGAGTTTAACCCTAAAATTGATGACTCAATGGAAGTAGAGAATTGGATGCTTGAGATGGAGAAGACGTTTGTTACCTTTCGAGTTCTAAAAGACAGGAAAGTAGACTATGCTGCATTTATGCTAAAAAGGACTGTAACAAGTTGGTAAGCATCAGTTCCTAGGCTGATAGGAGGACATCTGGACTAGAAGGGATTATGAGATTTATTCTATCAGAAATATTTCCCTAATAGCATTTGTGATAGGATGGAAGCTGCATACTATAATTGTGGATAGGGGAATGAGTTAGTAGAAGAATATGAGGCAAAACTAAATAGCTTAATTAAGTTCCTACCTGAGGTGGTGCATGTAGATGATGGATCTGGGGCAAGGAGATTTATAAAGGGGTTAGAGCCAAATCTCCAACATGAAGTCAAATCCTTCCAGCTAGCCACTTATGCTGAGGTGGTAGATAAGGCTAAATTTATGAAGCAAAGCAAGAGAAGGATAGAGGAGCAATTAGCCCGTAGGTTAGGGTTGGCTTTTAGTGCAGTGATGTAGGATAAGGGAAAGAGTTCCCAAATATATCATAATAGACCCTTAGTTACTGTAGCTCATCCTCTACAAATTTGACTTGTGCCTTTAGCACTTTCCCCAACGGCCGCTACAATCAAATATACCAGATGTTATGGGCCTTATGAATAGAGGGACTATAGATGACTAGAAGGTGCATGCTTCTTTTGTGGGAAGATAGGTCATATAAGTAGGAATTGCACTAAGAGATCCATTATGTTGGTATTTTGCCATGTATGTAAGCAAAGGGGACATAAGGCAGTCGACAGTACCCATGATCAAGCAGGAAATCAAATAGTCCCAATGTAGTAGGTGGCGAGACCTCTAGCACAGGTGCAACCTGGTAGACTACACATAGAAGGCCCTAGACAATGGGTTCCCGCTAGAGTATCTGCACTTTAACAACAGCAGCACTAAAACCTTCCAAATATGGACACTATTACGGGTATGCTTCAAGTACTTACCTACAATGCATATGTCTTATTTGATACTAGTGCTACTCATTCTTGTGTGTTTGAATCTTTTGTACATGATTATGGATTAAGTTTTGAATATTTAGATGGTCATTTGAGTACTAGTGCTCCCTTAGGAGTTGGGAGGGTTTTAAATAGGATCTATAGAAATGTAAGAGTGAAGATACAAGGTAAGATAATGCCAGTAGACCTATTGATGATAATTGGTTATTAGAGTACCATGCCACCATTGATTGCCCTAACATGGTGGTACACTTCAACATACCGAGAGGAGATTCCTTCAAGTTTAAGTTGGAAGCATAAAGACAAATAGGATTATGAACTTATGAGTTGTGGGGAAAGAGTAAGTTGGCTGTTTTGATAGTTGAGGCAAGTGAAGTAATGAGATTAGATATGGTGTCAATAGTGATGGATTTTCTTGATGTCTTTTTAGAAGACCTTCTTGATTTACCTTTAGCTAAGGAAATTGAGTTCAACATCGATTTGGTACTGGGTACTGCATTAATATTGAAACTAGTATCTAGGATAGTGCTAGTTAAGTTAGAAGAGTTAAAGAAACAGTTACAAGACCTATATGATAGAGAATTCATAAGACCTATTACATTTCCCTAGGATGCACTGGTCCTTTTTTTGTCAAAAAGAAAAATAAAAGAATCAAGGATTAAATCATGTTACCATTAAGAATAAGTATCATCTCTAGAGAATAGATGATTTATTCGACTAGTTACATAGAGCTCATGTATTCTCTAAGATTGACCTAAGATCAAGATATCACCAATTGAGAATCAAGGATGAGGACATCCTAAAGTCAACCTTTAGGATGAGGCAGGGACACTATGAGTTTGTAGTGATGCCCTTCGGTTTGATGAATGCTCTAGTAGCTTTCATAGATTTAATAAATCGACTATTTAGGGATTATTGGACAAGTTTGTGATTGTCTTTATAGATGATATCTCGATATATTCCAAGAGCAAGGAGGACTAATATGAAAAGCATTTAAGATTGGTGCTGAGTAGATTACAAGTGGAGAGGTTGTATGCCAAATTCAAGAAATGTGAATTTTGGTTAGAGTAGATGGTTTTCTTAGGCCATGTGGTTAACAAAGAGGGAATCTTAATAAACTTAGAAAAGGTGAGAGTTCTAGTAGATTGGCTCAAACGAAAGACAGTGATGGACATAAGGAGCTTCTTGGGTTTAGTAGGTTAGTATAGATGGTTTGTAGAGGGATTCTCTAAAATAGTGAGTCCTCTCATCAAATTAACACAAAAGAAGATGAGGTTTGATTGAGATGATAAGTGTGAAGCAAGTTTTCAAAAACTTAAGGAGAAGCTTGTATCAGCTCCAATTCTGGCATTACCTAAGAGTGGAGAAGAATTCACTATTTATAGTGATGCCTCAACTCAAGGGCTAAGTTATGTTTGATGCAAGGTGGGTAGGTCATAGCATATGCATCCTATCGACTAAAGCTATATGAGAGAAATTACTCGACTCATGACTTGCAATTGATAATAGTAGTATTGGCATTAAAACTGTGGAGATACTACTTGTATGGGGAGAAATGCAAGATTTTCATTGACCATAGGAGTTTGAAGTATATCTTCACATAAAAAAAAAAACAAATATGAGGCAACAAAGATGGTTAAAGCCAATCAAGGACTACAATCTTGAGATCTAATATCATCTTGGAATGGCCAATGTGGTGGCGGATGCCTTTAGTAGAAAGAAGCAAGATAATCTTACCACTTTAATCACCTTACAATGAGAATTGTTAGATGATATGTACAGGTTAGAATTGGAGATTTTGACTTAAGAAGTTAGATTGAAGATGACCGCTTTATGTATCTAGCTAACTCTAGTAGATAGAATTAAAACAACCTAAGTAGAAGATGTTGGTATTCAAGAGATGAAGAATAGATTGGGACAAGACAAGGCTCTTGAATGTAACACTGATCTAGATGGAGTCTTAAGATATGGAACATGATTGTATGTGTCAGGAAATGTAGAGCTAAATAAAGAGATCATGAAAGAGGTTCACTTATTTGGATTTACAATCTATCCCGGAAGCATTAAGATATATAGACTTGAAGAGTCACTACTGGTGGAAGAGCACGGAATAGGAGATAGCTAAGTATGTAGCAAAGTGCTTGACCTATTAGTAGATTTGAATTGAACATTAGAGGTTAGCCAGAGAATTACAATCCCTCCCAGTACTTAAGTGGAAATGGGAACAAGTGGTGATGGATTTCATTATAACTCTCCTAAGAACTAAAGAGAAGTAAGATACAGTGTGGGTAATAGTAGATTAGTTAACTAAGTCTACTCACTTTTTACCTATTGTGGTGAAATACAAATTGGAGAGATTAGTCAAAATGTATATATAAGAGAGAGTAAGGTTACATGGATGACTGGTAACAATAATCTCTAATAGAGGCACATGGTTTGTAAGTAGATTTTGGAATAGCTTACATAAAGCCTTAGGTATAAAATTGCAACTCAATATTACTTTCTACCCTTAAACAAATGGACAATCTGAGAGGACTATCTAGATCTTAAAGGATCTACTTAGACCTTGTGCATTGGACTTTGGAGGTAACTGAAATGAACACATACCTTTAGTTGAGTTTTCCTACAATAATAGCTATTAGGAAACCATCCAAATGGCTCCTTATGAAGCCTTATATGGAAGGAAATGCAGATTCCCATTACATTGAGATAAAGTGGGGGAGATACAGGTTTTGGGATTGGAATTGGTTCAAGAGGCAATGGATAAGGTAAAACTGATAAGATAAATAATATAAACAACTCAGAGCCAATAAAACAACTATGTTGATAAGAGGCGCTGCCCCTTAGAATTTCAAGCAGGAGATAAAGTACTATTAAAAGTTTCTCCAATTAAAGGGGTGACCATTTTTGGTTTAAGAGGGAAGTTAAACCCAAGATATGTCTTAGAAGGATTGGTAAAGTGGAATATAGATTAACCTTACCGCTAAGTTTGGAAGGAGTACATGATGTGTTCTACATATTCATGTTGAGGAAATTTGTACCAAATTTGAATCAAGTTATTACATTAGAGCCTTTAAATGTGCAATTGGATTTGTCTTTAATAGAATAGCTTGTAAAGATAGTAGATACCAAAGAACAAGTACTGAAGAGATGGTTGATTCCCTATGTTAAAGTGTGATGGACCAACTAAACGAAGCTTAAGGTAACTTGGGAAATGGAAGATAAGATGCAAAAGAAATATTCGAGACTCTTTCTAAATTTAGGTAACTTTCAAGAATGAAAGTTTTTATAAAGGGGGGTAAGGGAAGAATGTAAAACCTGAAGAAAATAAATTAAAAATAAAATAACTAAAGAGTTAAGGCAAAGAACAGTAATAAAGATTTAAGATAGGGGACAATTTGGTCATTTTATGAAATATGTATAAAAGGGCCAAACACTGATTAGTTTGACCCTTTTCATTTTCTATACTATAACACCCCTAGAGTAAGGAAAACCCTAGGAGAAGAAGATGACTGCTATGCCCTATGATCTAGAGAAGTTACACATGGTAAGTAAACCAATCAATGATTTTTTACCGTTATTTACTTACATGTAATATGATTGATGATTGGATTCTTAGAATTTTGCTACAAAACAAATTGGATGAGTAAGGGTTAAGATAAGACTTTGATTGTTGGAGCAAATCTTTACAAGTAAGTGGTTCAATTTGAAGTAATATAACATCTATATATTATAAAGTATCATAAATTAAGATTTAAAGATGTTAGATCACAATTAAGGTTGAAGAAATTAAAATTCCACAAATTGGGAAGATAATTTGATGGGGTACATTGAGAGGTACACATTCATGTACCTGCTCATGTTGTTTAGAGAAGAAAAGAACAAGTTGGGAAGTTCACAAGTTGGCACAATCCCATATACTTGCTCGTGTAACTATATATAGAAAAGTACATGCCCATGTACTTGGGTGTGTAGAATGATGAAAGTATGCAGAAAAATGCATGGCCACAGCATACGGTTGTGTTCCCTATTGTGCTCATGTACATGGCTTAATGATGATCATGTACCTTAAAACCCTTGTTATTTGATTTCTTTTCTTATTAATAAAATTCTGTTAAGCCTAAACAACTAGTGCAACTCTAGAAACTCTACTAGAGTAAGGGAAATGATCAAATAACTACTAAATAATCAAATTTAGTAGCTTAAATGATACTTTAGATTGGTACTTAGATTGATTGTTTTATACTTTGACAGATTTTAGTGTAATTGCTAAGCAAGAACAAATCATGTTTAAGACTACTCTTTCAGGTATGTGACTACGTTGCTTGTGTTTGTATTTGATAGTGTAGTATCAAAATGAGCGTAAGTAATACTTGGTTAATCAATTGTTATTGCTTGTGCTTAGTTCAGCCTAGGGGCCCATAGTGGTAGATTTCTAAGGGGTACCTTGATGATCTTTGTGTGATGTTATCTTTAGTGGAATCATACATTGAAATGATCTAGGTATTTAGGAATGGGTTTTAGGGCTCGAATTGGTAGTTCCTAACATCGTATTGTACATTAAGTAATATATATATATATATATATATGTGTGTGTGTGTGTGTGTGTGGCGAGATCATGGTGCCCTTTTTCTATTTGAGGACTAAATAAGATAATAACCTGCTATTTGAATGTTTTGTTGTTGCATTTATGTATGTAGCTTAAGTTATGCTTGATCATGCTCATATGTTTGTGGGTTATATATACTATGAATTAGCTTTCCCACCAAGGATCATTTCTTTTTTTTAGTTAGAGGCATAAATGATTACACCTCCTATGACAATGACTTAGGGTTATATGAGCATGATGGGAGTGATATAGAGTAATATTATTACTATGATGACTAAGTGAGGAAGGCAATTGATGTTCTTAACATTGTTGATATGGTGATTACTATTGGAGTAGGATAGGATGGCTATTGTTAGAATTTTAACACTTTAAAGCATTTATCATAATGATGTATCAAGATCATCTTTAAAATAGTTTGTGGTTTGTAGTGAAATTTAGTTGGATCATCATGGGTGATTTTAATCAATTTAATTCAATTGTAGTTAACAATTATTGCATGTTACATAGTTTTAGCTAGTTGATGTGCCAATAATCCAATTATAAGTACACAAAGCCAATTGAAGAATCAACTAAACAAATTCCACAAAATGGCGGCATGAAATCAAGGACCAACAACCCTCAAAGGCGTGAACCAAATTAGAAGTACTACAAGTGGATTCCAATACCAATCAAATAAAAAGGAACAATTTAATTCCAATATTTACAATTGGCATGAAAACCTAGCAATACATGAACCTTAATTTGGCGTGAAAGGAACAAACAAAGATTAACCAATTATAACTAGATATTACTCACTAGTAATAATTGGATGAAACTTAAGAAAATCTTGATATGACTCACAAGAATTCCTAAGCTAACTTGCCACAATTTCATAAGTGAAATTGATAGGAGTAGATGATGTGAAGAGAGGCTCCCATGGCAACAAAAGACAAATGTGCAATGTTCAAAAAGCTCCCTTATAACCCTACTTTGTAAGTATTGGTACTTGCTCTAAATAGGGCAAATTTAACAAAGAAAATTACAAGTGAAAAGCAACAAATGTAGCCAATTTTTGGCACTAAAGGAAATTACAAGTAAATCCGCATAAGTAGTCGGCTTCTTGTAACTCTATGGAACAATATTGGACCGGTTCTTCTTTGATTCATGTTGGTCCATAAATGACCCACAAACTGAGTATTAGTGAATGTATCCACCGTTTTGCAAAAACTGATAAATGTACATACTGGAATGCACAACCATTATACAATGAAAAAGAAGATACTAAACAAATGTCCTCGGGGTCTAATTGTTCAAAGAGGACCCTCATCGCCAAATTTTGTAACCCTTTGGCTCTTGCCCTAGTGATGGGTACTGTTGGGTATATGATGCCTATCATCTCTTCAAGCTTATGGAAGATTTGTCCTCAAATCTGATTGGTCTTCATGAACATCATCGGATAAATAGGGTGATAGATTTGCAACATTTAATGTAGTAGAGATGCCATATCCTCCTGACAATTTATCTATTAAAAGATCACTATAGTCATCAAGTACCTGAGATACCACGGGGGTAGATGCTTACACCTCTCCATCTCTAGAGCATACCTCATTTGCAATAAATATATTGGCTTCTCATTTGGTATGGCCTTCTATAACTCATATTGTCCCATCAATAAGGTCTTCTTCCTCCCAGTTTTACTTATTCGTCTCTGAACCCTTAGACCTCTAAAGGTTTACTTATCTGTCTCTGAACCTCTTGGCCCTTTGAAGGTTTACTTATTTGCTTCTGAACCTCTTAGACCTCTGAAGGTTTACTTTTCTACCTTTAAACCTCTTGGCTCCTCCGATGGTTTACTTATATGCCCCTAAACTTCTTAGACCTCTAAAGGTTTACTTATCTACCTTTGAACCTCTTGGACCTCTAAAGGTGACATTAGGTTTAACACTATATGTCTACCCTCCTTCTGGAACATATAAGTATTTTTGAAGCCATCATGCAAAACCCTCCTATCATATAACCAAGGCCTGTTAAGCAATCCATGGGATGCACACATGGGAATGATGTCACATATAATCTCATCATGATATTTATCCCCTATACTGAAAGGTACCCTAGCTCTTTAAGTAACATGTAGACTACCTTGCTCACTTAGCTAATGCAATTTGTAGGGTTTTGGATGTAGGGTTGTTACAAGTTTCAATTTTGATGCTAATGATGTAGTCACTACATTAGTACAACTACTGCCACTAATAATAATAACACATAGATTACCTTGTACTCTATAAGAGGCTTGAAACAAAATTTCCCTCTACTCATCATCCATAGTAGGAAACGAAGTCAAAGTTTGGTGTAGTATATTAATAGATAAATACATATCACCTCCCAACTGACTATTGGCCTCATTACCAAGTCCCCCATTCGTACTATCATTCGACATGGTTGATGAATTCATCTTTTGATACACTAAACAAATCAATACAATTACAACATACTTGACGTCAAATACAATACACATAACACCCCTTTTCAACCTTATAACAATACTTCACACACATACACTTCCACGGTTTAACACAACACTAAAATAACACACACACCACGCTCCACACACACTTCCATGCTTCAACACACAACTACTACTACACACCCAACACACAACACTCACTCTATGGTACACATACACACTTACGGTGCAGCTTTCCACTCTACGGTTCACATACACTTCCACACTTCAACACATACTCACTTCACACTTTAATACACACTTACTCCATAGCACATACACACACTCATTGTGTAGCACCCTTCAAACCATAACACACACACTTCTACGCTACACATACACACACACACCTTACCCATGGTGTAACAAGCTTCAACCACAACACACTCACTATACCACACATACACTCCTCACTTACGGTGCAACACACACACTTCACACTCCACTTCTAATCACGATAGCTAAACAAAATGGAAACAATTAAAGATACTTCTCCAAATGGTAAGTAAATAATTCAAACTAGTCAAAGTGTATTATGTTGATCAATACACAATAACTCCTTCAACTTAATGATTGTTTTTTGAATTTCAAATTGTTTCCTAATCCTCCACACAATGAAAGAAAATCTGGAAATGAAAATGTACCGTAATTCTGAAATCCCCCCAAAAATGCAATTCCCTTCTTCTTCAAACAAGCAACTCACAGCAAGATGAAGAATAGAAAGATGAAGTCTGAAATTTCCACTTCTAATTCTGCAACCATAAAGGTATATCACAATACAATCACTTATAATTACTTTAATTCCACTTCAAATAACTTCAATTAAGAAATGGAAGATCAAGAACCTTAATTCCCAAATTGAAAATCACGCAATCGCTTCTCAAAACCTTTACTTTGATACCAAAATATGATGTGCCAACAATCCAATTACAAGTACACAAAGCCAATTGAAGAATCAACTAAACAAATTCCACAAAATAGCGGCGTGAAATCAAGGACCAACAACCCTTAAAGGAGTGAACCAAATTAGAAGTACTACAAGTGGATTCCAATACTAATCAAATACAAAGGAAAAATTCAATTCCAATCCTTACAATTGGCGTGAAAACCTAGCAATACATGAACCTTAATTTGTGTGAAAGGAACAAACAAAGATCAACCAATTATAACTAGATATTACTCACTAGCAATAATCAGATGCAACTTAATAAAATCTTGATATGACTTACAAGAATTCCTAAGCCAACTCGCCATAATTTTACAAGTGAAATTGATAAGAGTAGATGACGTGAAGAGAGGCTCCTACGGCAACAAAAGAAAAATGTGTAATGTTCAAAAAGCTCCCTTATAACCCTACTTTGCAAGTATTTATACTTGCTCTAAATAGGGCAAATTTAACAAAGAAAATTACAAGTGAAAAGCAACAAATGTGGCTAGTTCTTGGCACTAAAGGAAATTACAAGTAAATCCTCATAAGTAGTTGGCTTCATGTAACTCCATGGAACAATATTAGACCAGTTCTTTTTTTATTCATGTAGGTTCATGAATGACCCATAAACTGAGTATTAGTGAATTTATCCACTGTTCTACAAAAATCGATAAATGTACCTACTGGAATGTATAACCATTATACAATAGAAAAAAAGATACTAAACAAATATCATCGGGATCTAATTGTTCAAAGAGGACCCTCATCGCTAAATTTTGTAACCATTTGGCTCTTGTCCTAGTGATGGGTACTATAGGTATATGATGCCTATCACTAGTTTAAGAGCCTTAACGTAGCATTACCCAATAAGGACATATGGCGAGTTATGGTGTCTTAGGTTTCAAGGTATTACACCATCCTCAACCCTAATTCTCAACATTAAATCCAATATTAGGAACCTACTTTTTGGGGTTTTTGACAATCCTAATTCTTGACTCGGTCTACACAATAATGTAAAACCTTCACTTAGTTAGCCCTCTCTTTAGAACCTTCATGATAACTCTCTTCCTCCCTTCTTCTTATCTTTTCAAAGTTACAAACTCTCAAACCCTAATCACTCTTATTTATTTTCTCTCAATATTTTTGTGAAATCTACTCTACTGATTAATGTTTATGTGTGATTGTGAATGGATTATAGGTGGTGAAATGAAGGAAATTGGCTTCTTCGAGCATCCATGCTCTTAAACGAGGCTCAAAACAATATTTTTAAGGATGTAATTCAATACCCTTTTTGATTCTATTACTTTCCTTTTATACTAGAATTTGTTACAATCTTGTTATTCAAATACTATTTTTTCTCCTAAAAGTAGTTGCTAGGAGGAGATCTATAATTGTAAATGATAAATCTATAGTAAAAAGTGGATTGCTTGTTCTCCATTCATCTTTGTCTGTAACAATTTCGCCTCTTCTTCAAAATAACCTTATCCTCAAGGTTGAAGAAGACTTATAGTCGACACTAGGAGGTCACCCATTCCATGTCCTCTCTTTGTGATGACTTATCATAAAACTGTAAGGTCATGATGATACGAATCACGCCTACGTGTGACGAAACCCTATATCAATACGTTTGGAATTGCAACCCAAGATGCCAAAACGACCAAAGTGGAACCGCAACCTGTTGCCTATAGATGAGGCAAGAACCTTGGTATATTCTGTTGATGCCACAATTGGGATGAAAGATCGATTGATAAGTCGAGTTTGAACGCCATGGAAAAGATTCGATAAGTTCAAGAGAAGTTCTTTGGAGAACTAAGAGAGGAATTCTCTCAAATTATGTTTTTCAATGTTGTATGTATGTTCTATATGTGTTTTTCCAACCCTAGCAGCTTTTAATAAGGTTTACAATTTGTAAAACAAAAGCCCAAAATGACATAACATAATAAAGTTGTGGAAAAATAACAAACAGGCATTGTACGCCGGTGGCGTAGTAGGTGGCGTAGTAGCCGACATAGGATGTACGCCGGGTATATAGGTCGGCGGCATAAAAGGCCGGCGTAGTCCCTCTGTCGCGCTCTAATTGCAACGCCAGTTTAAGGACGGCAACGTTTAAGCTAGCGTTGTCAAGACTGGTAGCTTTGATCTCCTTGAATGACTTGTACAAATGCAAGTTCATTTTCATGGTTGCTCCAATCGTTTTCGGCTTCTTAGATATCCTTTATCAGCCCGTTAAGTGCTTCATTGAATCGTTTCGTTTGAGTTCTTGTGATCGGTCCAGGTGGCACTTCAAGAGGATCCACATTCTACCTTCTAGCTTGGCTCCCATCATGGCTCTCATCATTCCCCTCCTCTTGAAAAGGATTTGTCCTCAAATCGTCGCCTACATCAAAAGGACTCAGATCAATAACGTTAAAAGTAGCACTTACTTGATACTCACCTGGCAAATCTAACTTGTAGGCATTATTGTTAATGCGCTCAAGAATTTGAAATGGTCCATCGCCTCTAGGAAGTAATTTAGATCGACGCTGCACAGGAAACTGCTCTTTGCGCATGTGAACCCAAACCTAGTCTCCAGGCTCAAAGATAGCTTGTCGACAACCCTTGTTGGCTTGTTTCACATACTGTTCTGTCCTCCGCTCAATGTTGAGCCTTGCCTTCTCATGGAGCTTCTTCTTGATTACTTTCGTAAGTGGTGCTGCAATGGTGCTGAAATCCTTCCCAAACCTTCTATAAAAGCTCGCTAGTCCATGGAAACTCCGAACATTACTTACATTAGTTGGACTAGGCCATTCTTGAATCGCACGAATCTTCTCTTCATCAACCTGTATTCCCTGTACACTAACAATAAAACCAAGAAACACAAGTTTGTCTATGCAAAAGGTGCACTTTTTGAGGTTAGCATATAATTGCTCCTTTCGAAGCACTTCCAAAACAGCCCTCAAGTGAACTATATGGTCTTCCAAACTCCTGCTGTAAATGAGGATATCATCAAAATAGACGACCACAAATTTGCCAATAAAAGTCCTCAAAACATGGTTCATAAGTCTCATGAAAGTACTAGGCACATTAGTTAAACCGAAAGGCATTACTAACCACTCATATAATCCATATTTTGTCTTAAATGCGGTTTTCCATTCATCACCTTCTTTCATTCTAATTTGGTGATATCCACTTTTCAGATCAATTTGACACTAGACCCATGTAACTTATCTAACATGTCATCTAAGTGAGGAATGGGATGACGATACTTTACTGTGATGTTGTTGATAGCTTGACAATCAACACACATTCTCCATGACCCATCCTTCTTAGGCACCAAAATCACAGGCACTGCACATGGGCTCATGCTTTCTCTCACGTACCCCTTCTCCATCAAGTCATTAACCTGCCTTTGGAGTTCCTTTGTCTCCTTTAGATTGCTCCTATAAGCTGGCTTGTTTGGAATAGATGCTCCAGGTACAAGGTCAATCTGGTGCTTAATACCACAAATAGGTGGTAACCCCTTTGGAATCTCCTCAGGGAAGACATCTTCAAAGTCCTGCACAATAGACACAACCACACTAGGCAAAGAGTTAAAAAGTTCGTTAGTATTCAAACAAGTTTCTTTAAAAACCAGTAGCAACATAGGTTGCTTCATCACTAACGCTCTCCTCACTGCACTCGCTCTTGCCACACAACTCTCCTTTTGCAAGGCTGCACTCTCCTTTTCACTCACCACCAAAGTTGATCCCCCTTCAACTTAACTTCTCACACTCTTTCCAGCCTTCCTCTTCTTTTCCTTTTGATATTGACTTTTGTGTTCCTTTTCTTTTTCTATGTCTTTTGCTCTCTCACTCTCCCTCTATTTTTCACTCACCTTATATTTTGCAAACGATTGCTATAGCTGCAATTGATCCTCATACACCGGTTTAGGTGTTAAGGGTTTAAGATTATAGCTTTTGCCATGGTGAACAAGTGTATACTTGTTAGAAAAGCCATCATGAACAACCTTCCTATCAAACTGCCATGGCCTCCCCAACAACACATGATAAGCCTGCATCGGCACTACATCGCATAATACCTCATCCTCATACCTACCGATGTGAAAAGCAATTAAGGCTTGCTTACTCACTTTAGTCTCGCCACTATCATTCAACCACTGCAATTTATATGGGCTAGGGTGTTTACTGGTCTTGAGCCCCAACCTCTCAACAATGAAAGTACTCACTACATTAGTGCAACTCCCCCCATCAATGATCAAACTACAAATATGGTCACCTAGATAACATCTAGTATGAAAGATATTCTCTTGTTGCATCTCATCTTCTTCCTTCACCTACACATTCAAAGCTCGCTTCACTACTGCCACTAACTTCCTTGCTGCAGGCTCCTCGTCATCACTAGCATCCTCCAATGAAGGCATATCATCATCTTCATTATCCCCTCTCAGTCTCAAACTCACTATCATCACGCATAATCATAACACGTCTATTCAGACATTGACTAGCAATATGGCCTCTGCCTTGGCATTTAAAACATTTAATGTCACGATTTCTAGGAGTAGAAGAATCAGGTTTACCTTGATTACCAAGAGTAGAACCTCCTTGCTTCTGCTCCCCTTTTGGCTTGATGGGTAAAGACTTTTCTTCCTTCTTCCAAGTAGATGAACTAGCACCCTGTTGAAACCGTGCAGTACTACTACCTTTCCTCTTGTGTTGGTTTTCAACCTTTACAGCCATGTGGATCATATCTTCCAGTTCCACATAATGCTGCAATTCTACCACATTTTGAATCTCTCTATTTAACCCAGCAAGAAACCTCGCCATGGTAGCCTCTCTATCCTCCTCAACATTCGCTCTAATCATAGTAACCTCCATCTCCTTGAAATACTCATCCACACTTCGACTTCCCTCCTTAAGAGTTTGCAATTTGTTGTGCAATTCACGATAGTAGTAAGCAGGAACAAACCGCTTCTTCATCACCCTCTTCATCTCTTCCCATGACTCAATGGGTTTTTCACCATTCCTTCTTCTATTCAACATCAGTTGATCCCACCACACTATGGCATAATCTGAAAACTCAATGGCAGCAAGCTTCACTTTCTTTCTCCCACTATAATTGTGACAATCAAACACCATCTCTACCTTCTTCTCCCATTCTAAGTATGCCTTGGGATCATTCTTCACTTGGAAAGGAGGAATCTTCATCTTTATACTACTTAATTGATTATCCTCTCTATTCCTATCTCATCTATCTTCTCAATCCCTAGTTCCTCTATTCCTACCACCATAACCTCTATAACTCCTGATAGAAGGTTCATCAAATTCATCATTAGAAATTTCATCTCCGCCCCTTTGTCCTCTCTTAGAACAACTCCCCCTCTTACGCCCTTGAAAGACGTTTTTAGATTGCTCTAGTTTCTGCTCCACCGTCTCATGAATTTGTTCCATTCCCTCCTGAAACATTCTCTTCATCTCACTCCTCAACGCCTCAATCACTAACCTAGCATCAAACCTCCCCCTCTCACCTTCAGGAGAATGTTACCTCGACATAGTTCCTGCAATGAAAGGTTAGTACTAACACAAATATGTATAGGATTAAACCTCATGATTCACTCCCTCACGTGTTTCACTCAAAGAATGATATTCTACATTCACTCGTGTATTCTCACAAGCAAGGATGATATCAACTCACCAATCCCTCTTCTTAATTCTCTTGGAACTAATCCAAACTATACCAAATTCTTCTGTAGAATTCAAGAACAACTCTAGGGGCTTGAATTTTTCCTTTTTTTTCTTTCTTTTTTTTTTGTTGTCTTTGTTTTCGTTCCTTTTTTTTTTTTTTTTTTGTAACAAGATTGCTAGAATGAAACTACACTACTCAAGAGACAATTAACACTATAGACTTGAGTATGAAGCAATGGTAATACGAAACTTGATATGAACAATTGATATGAATGATTGGAGTTAAGGTTTTGATGTTACCTTTCTTAAACCTAATTGATGTTTGACAAACCTAGGCTCTAATACCAAACTGATACAAACCACGCCCATGTTTGACGAAACCCTATACCAATACATTTGGAATTGCAACCCAAGATGCCAAAATAACCAAAGTGGAATCGCGATTCGTTGCCTATAGATGAGGCAAGAACCTTGGTATATTCTGTTGATGCCACAATCGGGATGAAAGACCGATTGATAAGTCGGGTTTGAACCAAGAAAGGAATTCTCTCAAATTATGTTTTTCAATGTTGTATGTATGTTCTATATGTGTTTTTCCAACCCTAGCAGCTTTTAATAGGGTTTACAATTCGTAAAACAAAAGCCCAAAACGACATAACATAATAAAGTTACGGAAAAATAACAAACAGGCATTATACGCCGGCGGCGTAGTAGGCGGTGTAGTAGCCGGCATAGGATGTATGCTGGGTATATAGGCCGGTGTAGTCCCTCTGTCGTGCTCTAATTGCAATGCCGGTTCAAGGCCGGCAACGTTTAAGCCAATGTTGTCAAGACTGGCGGCTTTGATCTCCTATGCTTTGATCTCCTTGAATGACTTGTACAAATGCAAGTTCATTCTCATGGTTGCTCCAATCCTTTCCGGCTTCTTGGATATCCTTTATCAGCCCGTTAAGTACTTCCTTGAATCGTTTCGCTCGAGTTCTTGTGATCGGTCCAGGTAGCACTTCAAGAGGATCTACATTCCATCTTCTAGCTTGGCTCACATCATGGCTTTCATCACATGACCTTCCCTTTATGTGATGTGGTAGGAAAAAAAAAATATATAGTATGAGATACCTTCAAAATATGATATGGAAACAATGAGTTGGAAAAATAAATAATATGCCAACTACCTATGTCTTTTAATATGTTGGCAACAAGTTCTAATTATTTCATAGTAGCCTCTAGAGCTCAAAAACAATTGTTGGTTCTTGTATATGTCATTATGTTGCCTAAAAACTCTATTGTATGACTATATGTCCATGTACTATCCCATGCACAATTTTTTTCTCTAAGAAAATGCCTCAAATTGTTGTTTGAAATCCAACAATGATGAAGGAAATTCTACTATTGTAAGATAGTTGCCTAATGCTTGTTGAATAAAAAGACTAATGGTAGTAATTGTTGGAGTCTAAAAAATTTCCTCTTGAGCCACTTTTTCAAAATCAGAAATGACTTCTCTTGGTTGTATTTGAGTGTAATCTATAGTAATAGTGATTGGTACATTCTTGTTTCCTAGTGTTGTACCTAAATTGTCATCTTGATCATGGTCATTGGCTACCCCAAATGTATGAACCCCGAAACATGCATGATCTTAACATGTGTCAAAATTTTCTTCATTATGAATGATATGAATATCTTCAAGAACTATTTCTGTATTTCCTCTCTACCCTTTACACTCATTTTCTTCATTAACATGCAATGGACACATGTATCTGGATTCTAAATGAGCTTGAACATTACAAATAGGTAAGGATACTTGTGGTTTACTATTTATTGTTTGCAAAGTTTGGTGGAATATAGTAGTAATAGAATTCTTGTATGTGTTATGAAATGTGGATGAAAAAGAATATGAAGGAAAGATAGAATGAGTGCGTAGTTTGTCTAGAGTGTGAAACCTATCAAGTATGGGGTGATATTCAAAAGGTCTAAGTTTGATCATCATTTGTTTAACAAATGCATCCCATATTGAATATTGTTTCCATTGCTTCATCCATGTGTACCATTGGAAAGCATTTCCTAGCATAGTAAAGTAGGAAAGTTAGATAAAATATTGTTCTTGGATGTTATGAAAATCAAAGAAAAGTTCAATCTTGAGTGTCCATTTAAATTGGTCATCAACACAAAACTTAGCTATGTCTTTTTTGATTTCAAGGAGATGTTGTGTAGAAAATGAAGAAAAAATAGTTACTTGCAAGGGATCTTGAAAGGTGCTCTTCATTTCTATACCATTTAATCTAGAATTGAGTAATTCTAATGAAAGTTTAGAATTACTCACAATGTTATTGATGGCTTCCTATACGTAGGTAGGAATGAAGAAATGATTTCTTGAGTCCATGTCATTGAGAGAAGAGCACCAAATGATAACCCCAATTCTTGGCTTGGTTTACACAATAATGCAAAACCCTCATTTATTTAACCTTCTCTTTAGAACCTTCATGATAATTCTCTTCCTCTCTTCTTCTTGTCTTTTCAAAGTTATGAACTCTTAAACCTTCATTGCTCTTATCTATTTTCTCTCAATATTTCTATGAAATCTACTCTATTTATTAACATTTATGTGTGATTGTGAATTGATTGTAGGTGGTGAAACAAAGGAAACTGGCTTCTTCGAGCAGCCACACTTCTAAACAAGGCACAAAACCTTATTTTTAGGGGCGTAATTCCATGCCCTTTTCTAATTCTATTACTTGTTTCTTATACTAGATTTTTTTACAATCTTGTTACTTGAATACTATTTTTCCTCCTAAAAGTAGTTTCTATGAAGAGATCTATAATTGTAAATAGCAAATCTATCATAAAAATTAGGTTGCTTGTTCTCCATTCATCTTTGTTTGTAACAATTTTTAAGGGATGGGAAGAGATCCTTATACTTTTTGGGGTCCTTCAAAGTTATTATAATATATATATTTTAAACTTTTCTAACAAAAGTGATTTCAACATAAAGTTATATAACTTTAGAAAAATGTTAAGTAACTCTCCTTAAGGATCTAAGGATAAAGTGGGGGAGATTTTTAAGGATAAGAGGTTCTTAAGGTGCTAATGTGACACCTAGGAACCCCAAATGAGTTCTTAGGAATAGGGATGGTTGAAAGAGAAATTTCATTATTCAATATATTCATTGCCAATGATTTAATTAATTACATGCTTGTCTTTTTATAGGCTAGAAGTTTACTTAATTAAATTAGGAAATAAGTTAATAAAAGAAAAAAAAAGAATAAAGATTTCATTAAGAAAATAAACTAATAAAATAATTGAATAAATGCATTTAGATATTCTTTTTCATCATTATTGGATATTAACTTAATTGACCTACTATGGAATTCAATTAGCCTAAGCTTTGGTATGCTCCATCTAATCGGTCAAGTGTAGAAGTTAGTCATTTAGGTCTATAAGTTATCCCATTTGATTAACCAAGTGAGCTAATCAGTTGATTGGGTTTGGTCCTAGCACTATATGGTTAACTATAATAAAGATTTAGTTAACTAGATTTGTGTTCCTTGGCATTGAGTGATTCTATACTAGTTTTGATTCATAGTAAGCTACATAAACTCAATAATAATGAAAAATAGACACTAGCATAAAAATAACGGCATAAATGAGATCTTTAAACAGAAAAATCATATTATATAAGACATTGCCACTAACATAATTGCCTTTACATAGATTGAATTCTATCATAGTCCGAATTGTCTCTACCTAATGTGGAAAGATCACCTCTTGTGATGAAAGCTGATGTAGTGCTCAAAGGTTTGAATTAGTTCTTTAAGCTCTAATTGAGTGATCCATGTAGGGATTAAAAGTGGATGATCTAATTATACAGAAAGAAACACCTATGATCATCCATGATATCCTCAATCCCTTTTTTCTTTCCTATAAATGGTTGAATATATGGAATTTGTGGAATAAGAAAGAAGGAAAATTAAGCTTCAACTTGCATAAAGGTTTAGTATAGTCACTAGGATCAATAGAATACGTGGGCCTAGGCTAATGGTAAGATAGGAGGCCCTCCAATTTAAAGATATTACTAATACCTATGCTTAATGAAAGTTCCAAAATATAGGCACTTGCATGAATTTTCTTTTAAACCTTGAATGTCTCAATACACCTAGCATTTTCTTTTTTTTTTTTTGTTTTTTGAAAGACCATTGAGGAACTCTCTTAAGTCTAACTTAATCAATCATTAAATCTCCATCATGAAACTCTTGGAGCCTATGGTGAGCATCTAGAGTAGATTTATATAATTCATTGCTTAGATTAATCTTCTTTCTATTTTCTACTTGCAATTCACAAATATAAGTAGCAAAAGAATTAATAAGTTTTGAAGGTTGGGTTGTGAGTGATGAGGTTTTGGATAATTGGGTTGCTAATCAACCACCATTCTAACGAGACTCAATCTAGTTTGCTTGTTTAATGAATTATCATAAGTAAGTTTTTACATAGTGTCACGCCCCAAAGGGGGCTTGGAAGTTTTCACTAAAAGTTATCATGGCACATGTGCACCCATTACATGATAACCATCTTACAAGTTAGAGATTATAAGACTCTAAATAATTAATTACATTTATGACTAATTATATTACATATAATCATACTATAAAAATATAACTATGGATTCCATGTCCCACGGTCAATCAAGATCGCAGAGAGTTAGAATCTCCTACCAATCAGTAAAATGGAATAAAACCCTTAGTTTCATAATTTCAAATCTTACAACAAGGTCCTAAAATGGCGTTTCATTTAGAAAGCCTACCAATTATATTCCTTACTTTATCATTCTCGCCTTCTAAAAAAACCTCTTGACACTTCGCATCTTATCTCATCCCAAGCTTTTATAATTTTTACCTGCAAAACAATCTATGGAGGGGTGAGCACATTATGACTTAGTGAATAACAGTGCAATACTCTCAATGCTATACACACACAAGTAATTTCAAATCAAGTTGTCAAGTCATATACTATTAATGAACAACCATATGAATGTAGTATCTCACACGGTCTTCTAGTAACCGACATGAAGTCTAGGGTTTATGCCCCCTTTGACCTTAGGTTAGGGATTCTGAAGCTACCATTAGTGCCCAAGTCTCATTATCCAGTTTAATTATCTTATCACTTTAATGTTTATAATATCTTTACTTTAATTCTAAATGCTCTCGTGTCTTTACATAGTCGGAGCAACACCCTCAAGGACCGACCGGACTCGGAACTGTTAAGGCGCAACAATCCCCTAATCACTTAGTTTGCACTTGGTGGAACAGTAATCCTTTGATTACTTCCGGCGAGCGCTGTAGTAGTGATGGCCTTCAATTTCATGCAATGTCTTGTGTAAATGCATGCCTAGTTTTAGTTAAGTCCAATCCTTTAGTTAATTAGTTCGAGGTGATCGAATAATATATAATCGCAAGCTAATCTACATTCAAAGCAAGAAAGTAAATTATCAAGCATTTAAAGAATATAATTCCACTGGTAAACAATAGGAACCAAGTGAAATCCCACAAGCAAAACCGTTACACCTCATATTCACATTTACCAAAACAAGAAGAGATCATGCATTTCACATCACAGATAAAGCAAGGAAGGCCAAACTAACCGGATAGAAACGATTGAGCTAGACACAAAATTTTAGTTAAATAATAGTGTAATATAGTTTAAATCTCCTCGACTGTTAAATCAACCACTTAAGTTTGAGCTATAGTTGTCATTTCTCGACACCTTTATGCTATTTCACTTAAACGTTAAATCAACCACTCGGGATTGATTTATAATTATCATTCTTTGATACCTCTGTGTCATTTCACCTCTCAAGTGCTTAGTTTTACGCATTCAAGAGTCAAATAAGGTAACCAAATGTGCACCTTTCTAAATCCTCAAGTATATTCATATAATATATATACATATCTATATATATGTATAGATTTATAAATACAATTTGTGCAAAAGGGTTTGTTCGTCAAACATATTCTCTTACTACTTACTTTGAAAATAATATCAGCCACAATAATTGTGACAATGACCAAGCAAGAAAACACACATACACAAAACATATCACAATCAAACACAACATTATAGCATATCATAAAGTTTCCCACTCACTTGTTTATGGTTGTCATAGTCCTAATTGTCATTAAGTGATTCTGACGTGTAGTCCCTTCATTGAACATAGTATCGAAGGATTAGCTATAGTGACTCCACGCAATTTTTGTTACATTTCTTGATCTCTCGTTAACTCCTATCTCTTCTCAAACTCTCCAATGCCTTTCCCTACACTCATATACACAATCATTTCACCAACGGCATACTACATTTCTAAGACTTCCTTTTACAACTTGAACACTTGATCAAGCTACTTAAGCCACCACTATTACATTGATGACACCTCTTTTCCCATTTAATTTCACACACAAACACACTCACCTCCTTCATGTAATTTCCTCTTCCTCCTTGGCTTCACCTTTCCATTCTTTCTTCTCTCTTTTCTTTATTCTCCATTTTTGTTTTGAAAATTTCCAAATTCGCCCTCTCCTTTACATGAAGCAATTTTGAACCTTTTGTTTATCAATTTGTCCCGAATATCTTTCAACGAACTACTTGTAGGATAAACCATAGGATTAGTAATTACTAAAGGTTTTGTATCACCTTCTTTCTTCTCTCCTTTATTGACATCTCCACCAATTGGGTTTCCCATCCTCTCCACTGGTCTCCACCCCCCACTTACGCTTCCATCACTACACATACACATCGGCCATCCTTACACACACATATGCCCACCTCCATTTTAATAACGTCATATACATATGTACACACAAGTTTCACCTACACACAAATATAGGATTAATACCCTCTTGACTTTATCTTCTGACTCTTCTTCTCTTTTCCTCACCCTTTTTCATCTTCAATTCTTGCTTTCTCCATCCTCTAACTTTTCTTTTCCCTTTCTCCTTATTCTCTTCTTCCTCTTGGCTCCCCTACACGTAACATTTCCCATTACTTTCTCGCTAAATTCCCTTCAATCCTTGGGTTTCTCCACTTTCCTATTTATATGTACCTTCTGTGTACCTTCAACCATTGCTCTTTTAATCTTTTTTTCACCCATTTCTTTTCCTCTTTCCTCTTTTGCTTTTGCTGTTGCTGTTGTAGTTTTCATTGTTCATGGTTTTGTTGTTGTTGTTGTTGTTGCTCTTGCTCTTGTGGATGTTTCCATTGTTGCTGTTCTCCTCCTCTTACTGCTCTTGCTTTTCTGTGTTTCTACCTGATTCCTTAAGAACTACCTCCCTACAGATGATGACAAAAATTCACCGGAGCTAGTGTCCTTAGAGATCACCATAGAGAATCCACTGTCTATCAGCAAAGGGTTTATCAAACCACCTATACGGATGGGATCGTTGTCATTGAACTCATTAGCAAAGGTCTTGCATTCAAAGGTCTTAATGAAGCCACAACGTTGCGGTTTGCGATTAATGAACCTCACTTGGAAGCTGTTTGAAGAGCTTCTAGAATGGCCACCAATGAGTAGTAGTTTGTTCTGCCGATGGACTTGACCTAAACATCAGATAAGTATCAACCATTATGGCTCCCACCAATTATGTAAAGTTTGTCATTAACAAAAGCATTAGCATGCTTATATCGTGTGGATGGTTGCTGTCCTAGCACTTGGGGTAGGCACCATTAATCATATGCTAGACCTAAACACCATGTGCTGATGTCCATGCCCTTCATAGCATCTTTTGCTCCCATGTAAATATCCTACAAGTACATTGCCTCATTTTCTTGTCATCATTAAATGAGGGGCATTGTGACTTCTCCATGTAACCAAGCTCTTACTGAGGTTAGGTTGAGGGTATGGATGAGAGATTGAGACCGGAGCTGGACTAAGAAGGTGGTGAGCCCTCATCTGAAAGGAAGAGTGAGATCACCGTCGAGATTTGTTGTACAGACAAGAAACTCCCTTCCCTTATGTTTTTCAACATAGATGTGGATTTCGATTGGTCGGATCTCGTCGGAGTTTGAATAGAAAACACGAAAGAAAAGTTGCAACAAAATTTAAATTAGGAAATGAATAATAGTCAAATCAGTGTAGAGTTTCAGTTATATGTGTTCGTTAAATACTAGTTCATCACCTTCAATATCACTGGAGAAGAAAACTAGAGTCGAAAATGGATCCAAAGCTTAATGGCCTATCGGAGTAGGTGATCAGAGATGTGAAGAGGATGGAGGAGCCTATGTTGGGGAATGGTGACACTATCATTGTTCGGTTGAGAAGAAATTAGAGTGCTTTGTTTTCTAACCTGATTTGATTTTTGCTGATGCATTGCTCTGATCTGCCATGGGAAGGGAGGGAACGAATAGGACAATACGACAAGTTCTCTTTCTTTTTTTTCATTTATTATAAATTTACATATGCATATTTATATATATATGGATATATATTTATTTTTATTTGTTATTATTATTCCCACTATTAGTATTTTATCAAAATTTTAAAATTACGGAAATGATATCCTTACTACTTAGCCTAGAAGTAATTGTTATTTCACTTATTTTAATATAAATTTTCTTAAATTTTTAGGTCATTACACATAGGAAGGATACAATTCCATTTAGACACATGACCACCAACTAAACATCTTAACAGGCTACCTAAAATCTTATTAACCACTATGGTCTAACCATTTGTTGATAGAGTGTGGATATTAGCTATTTCGGATGGCAGTAATTCTAGAGAATGGTGAAGTCTTAAGAAGGATCAACTAGGAACACTACGTTAGAGAATCTAAGGAAAAGCAGGTGTGAAAGCTTAAGTTTCAATTTCATTTTCTTTAATCTACTTAGTAAGAATCCCCAACTTATTTAATACTAACTCTCAGCTAGAGATTAAGGAAAACCTAGGTCTTTTTTGTTAAATTTGATAATTCTGGAGTTGCCACCTAACCAAAGTTGAGAAAGGATTAGGTTAGAATTGATTAAGAGAATGGATTCTACCTTAGCCATTGATTTGTGAGAACATCTTTTTCAAATATATATATATATTATATTTGAAATAGAGATTTTAGGTACAAGGGCTAATCTATTAAAACTTAAACAATTACCACACAAACCTTTTAACTTAGAGTTTATTTCTTGAAATACCCGTTGTATTTGGAAATAGCATTAAATTAAAGATGAGATAAAGCTAATTTATTTATCTATAAGGAAAAATAAATTTTTTAATTTTTTGAAGTAGTCTTATAGATACTTATGTACCCACTAAGTAAGACTAGACTTGTCTTAGTTTGCTTATTATTTTTTTAAAAAGATTTTAATTTGGAAAGGTTAAATTCTATTCTAATCACATATTATTTTTTTTATCATGTTTTTTCTTGAAAATTCTAAAATAAACGCTCTTTTTTTTTTTCTTCAGAAATCTAAACCTTAATTTTTAGGAAAAGGTTTCACTTAAGCCTGTATAATGTTCATCTTCATGTTTAATTTTATTATTTTACTTTTTATTATTAATTTCTTAAGACTCCAAGCTTTGATTTGATTTCCTCAAGAAAAATTGATGACTTTTATGGATCCAGGAGAGCTTAGAAACTTATTGAACTTAATTTTATGCTTCAAGATCAACTATAGTGAGAGAAATCATAATGAGCAGAAGAAGAGCACTTGCTTATTTGGTTTAGAGAGAGAAAGCTAAAAATTGAGCTTGAAGGAAGTGATTTAAGTGTTTGTTGATGATGGAATGCATTCCTTGACCCCCTATTCATAATAATCAATGTCAATCAAGCTTGGAAAGTCGAAAAACATAATGAATATCGAGATTGAACTAAATAGTTATTTGGAGAATTTTTTTTCCATCTTTGCATATGATTTTGACTACCTACACAAATGAATTAGGGTATGTTCTTCTATTCACCGTTAATTTGGTGAAATCATGCAAAAACTAGGGCAAAAAAGGATAGAAAGTGAGTTAACCATTGAAGTTTCTAGTAAGAATGTGGCTACTAGTGGATGTAGATTGAAGATGATGACATGCAAGCATGTTTCATAAGTAGCCAATAAATTCAAGCCATGTGTAGTGAGTATTGTCATTGAGTGTTGACATGGTGACCATGTGGCAACACATGTCACATTACATGTGCCTTACTGTGTGGAAATGATGTGTCAAGAGGGTGACATGTCATCACAAGTGGTGATAACATGGCACTTGTTTGCCAATCATATGTTGCTACGTAACACTTAATTTGTAAGAAATGAAAAATGCATTATACTTGTTTGGAACCTATGACTTCCTGTGCTTTTCCTATGTAGTTGATTGAGCTATTGCAATTTCCTTAGAATCTTGTGCAATTCAATTTTACTTAAGCTACAGTTTGGTCTAAATCAATTTTAAGCACCAAACTTGGTTTGAACCAAATTAAAGGTTTAAGGATTGGTTCTGAAGAAATTGAAATTATAATAATTTCCAAGAATAATTCTAGTACACATATGTTAAATTTGATTTTTTTTTCTTAAATTGGCTAATCTGAGTCCAATCGGAGCACCTTTTGAAGTTACGATTAACTTAGATTAGCCTCGTTTTCACGATAAAAGATAAATAACCTTGAATATAGTCTAAATATTAAACTTTTTAGAAAAACTTAACATTCTCGATTAAAGCTCGAAAACCATCAAATCACATGTGTACTTTGAGTTTTTTTTTTACCTTGAAAAATGTAAAGAACCCCTGAATGATATTTCATGACCACTACTTGGCTAAAAACTATTATTTTTCCTAATTTTATTTCATTTTTTTTCAAACTTTCTCACTTTTATTCTATTATTATTATTTTTTCCATTTTTCACAATCATTTGTTTTTCATTTTTCCTAATTTTCAATTTTTTTTCTAGATTTTCTATTTTTTTTGAATTTTTTAATTAGGACATTTTCCTTTTAATGCTAAAGTGGGGCAAAAAATGGAACATCTATAATAGCTAGCCACTGCTAGTTTGTTTGAAGCATTTGGAAACTATAACATGTGCAATAGTATAAGATTTTTCCACAAGATTTAGGGGGATTAGTTAAAGGTTGTTTGCTTGAATCAAATAGAGGAAGGGAAGCAAGGAATGGGAAGACTTCACTAGTAAAAGGAGATAAGAAACTTTCATAAAAAGTAGTAGGAAGCATTTGCCAAGGTAATGTCAAAGGAAAAAACCTAGTATAAAGAAAGGGTGTTTTGATAATAATAGAAGTTAAGATTATTAATATTTGTATTATAGTACTTAGATAACACCTTGACATAAAGGGGGTGACATATTGGTTGAAAAAAAAGAAACAAGTTTAATTGAAAGTGATGTGAAATTTGGAAAACATACAAGGTACTATGGAAGGTTTATGGTCTAGAGGCTAATATAAAAATCTTGTAGTTAAATGGCTTTTGGAACATAAAAACTAAAGTAAATGGAACTTTGGGATTAGAGATATATAGAAGGTAATATAGAAGTTACTTTAAATTGGAATATAAATCTACATATTTGATAACCATTGATAGATTTAATTGGAAAATCTTTAGTTTTGAATTAGTATACTTGAAAGCTTGATTAGTTATGTAGAAGAAAATGTTGATCAACAAAGGTAGTCTTAAGCCATAGTTGATGATTGTGATGTGATGTGAGATTTAGAATTATGAAGCAAAATGTGGTGGTTTAACAAATATAAGACTCTAGAGTATGATAGATTCAAGGACAAAACTATATTTAAAGGGAGCAAAGGGGGTAGGTTTGTAGGGGTGCGATGTAGAATGTAATAACCCGCATTCTAAGTTACTAACCCTTGGACTTTACTCAAATAAACTAAGTATAGAACTGAGCATCTCAAAACATACAAAAGATTTGATTCATCATCTCAAATATTTGATATAAGAAAATATATATAAGCAAGTAATTATAGTAACATGGTACTAATAATTAATGCTAGTAATAGCATGATTAACAAAAAGAAATGATATTATTCATAATATATAAGAAATAGCTCTAAAGAAGGGGAAATGACCATTTTGCCTTCAATACTAATATCAGTTCACTAAAAAGCCCAAAAAAAGAGAGGTAAAATTGCTATTTTCCCCTTAAGTCATTTACTATAAAATAATAGAGACATCATCACGAGTGTCAAAATTTAGTAAAGAGCAACTTTTGTAGATAATATACTTAAATATGTAAAGTATATTACATAATAATAAAATATGCCTTAGTAATAAAGTATCCTATAAAATGACATTAAATTATCAAATAATTGTCAAATCACTTATATAGGGTAAGTTATACATGGACACATCACAAAACTTTCCAAGGAAGTTAGAGTAGTAAAAATAATAATTATAACCTAGAAAATCATAATAATCTAGGGAATATTCCATATTTTAGTCAAGAATTTATTAAAAATTGTACATTAGTCCAAAAAGCATGAAAATTTAATTAGACATGTGACATGATGCGGAGAAACCATCATATATATTTTTTAGAATATTTCCGCGTGTTTACAACTAACAATTTAGTAGGTTATCTAGAAAACTATAAATACGATGTCCCACATTTGCAAAATTTCTCCACACTTAACCACACCTCCTAAATTCACAATAAAAATTATGAAGCAACTCCATATCCTACTCTACTAAGCCAACATAGTGGTGGTTAGAGGTGGTGGCCGCAAGGTGGTACACTGGCATGTGGTTGTTAGATTAGTGCGAGAATTCCGTAGCTTCATTTCTTGTTGTTCCTATCCTTTTTTTTTTCCAAGTGCAAATAGATATACTAGATAGTATGATAAGCACTAGTGGTCGAAAATATGTAGGATACTTGTATGTTTCTATGGATAGCCTTAGATTCCACTTAAGTGAAGTGCTTGGCTTGTGTAATGTTAATTTAGAACTTGATATATAGATGTTGTATGTTATTATGTGATTTCCATTTGGTTGGTATTCAAATTTTGTGAAACTTAGTATTTTTCTTGATGACTAGATTTTGTTAATAGTAGACTTAGGTCTACTAATACTATGATATAAGATACTCTCTATAGATTTTCGCTTGATTGATTGCAAAAATGTTCCTTTGTTGGATATGTATTATCTATGACTATTGATGTCATGCTTGAGACTTGGAAACCTCTATGGAAAGGTTTAACCTTATAAGATTTTATTAGATGAATTCCAATATTCCTTTCTAAGATGAGATGATAGAATTTTGAGTAAAGCTGACTCTGTTGATGCTATAACCACTTTATGATATTTGCTTGGTTAGATTGGTGTATTCATGGCATCCATGTGTTGTATTGTTATTTGTACATGTGCTTAACTTTTGGAATTGAGCCTATATATGTTGGCCTATTGCGGTCCCATGTGTCTCTACCCTTGAACCCTCACTAAACCTTATTATAAAAACTTATTCTAGGGCACAAAAATAGCAATCCCTTCCTTTTAAAGTTAAAAAAAATAAATAAAAGGGTAAGGATAAAAACCTCAATTTCAAGCTTGAACCTTAAACATTTATTCTAGCTTAAAATCTACTTTATATAGCTACTAATTATAGTTCCCATTCTTGTGAGTTTTAGGTTAGGAAATGAGCGACCAACCAAGTTAAGAGGGCTTTCTAAACATTAATTTGGGTTTGTAGTGGTAAGTGAAATGAGTTTATTTAACTAAACTTAGGCTTGTAGATTTTAAATCTAAATAAGATATGATGTTTTATGTGAAGAAAAAACAATTGGGAGTTGAGAAAACACAAATTGGAGCTTTGTTAGGAATGGCATTAGGAGGCATTGAGGATATATTTGGATCTCCAATAAGGTATCTCCAAAATCTTATTTAAATTGATGATTTAGGATAGTTAAAGGTAATTAAACTTGATGATTTAGTGATTTCTTCAATGTTGATTGTGTATTATGATGGATCCATGTTGCAACCACTAAAATGGATGTATTTTGAGTATGATTTGGTGATTAGAGTATAGATCTACTTTGGGACATGATAAATGTAATGTTGGGTGTTGGATTGGTAGATAGAAATCAAGTTTGATGTATGTTAATAGAGGATATGTTAATTGTTATTGTTGCCACCACTATGGTTAATGAGATTGAGATTTGACTTCCTTACTAAATTTGATTTAGCTGATGGGTGATGATAAATTGATGATTAGAGTATAAACATATGGGTTTTGGAATGATTTAAGTGATTAATTTAATGTATATAATATGTAAGAATTTGGAGTTGAGGGTATGATTAAATTAGTGGATAAGCAAGTTGATTTAATTACCAAATTGTTGATTTCTAGCATGTTACAATGTTGTTAAAGTGTTAAATTTGATGAAAATTGAAGTTAAATGATAAATGTTGAGTTTAGCAAAGTTTAAGGATGAATTAAGTTGAATTAGAAAATTGTATGAACTTGAATTTATAACTTTCTTGCATGTTTTAATACCATGTTTAATTCTAGAAAAATTGTGATATATTAGGTTTATTTTAAGTAGATTTTGTGGAATTATAATTAATGAATAAATAGGAGTTTACTTAGATGTAAAACAAGGTCTAGAAGTGGAAATATATTGAATTGGATGAGTAAGAATGCTTTGGGTTATGCGATGTTTTGTTTGCTTGATTTTGGTGATGTCTTAGGCTTAAAATGGAAAATAAATGATGTTTTGGACTCTAGAAAGGAGTAAGAATAGGTGGTTTTGATTTGGAGTAATTTGGACCTAAATTGGATAAGATATGGGCTCATAAAGTTAAAAATTTGTAACCTTATTTAGTCTAATAGTCTAAGGGCTCCAAAATAAGTAAAATAAGGCTTTTATGTTAAAATGAGTAGTAGAAGTGATAAGGAATCAAATGACTTAGATGTCACTTAATTTTTGCTTAAATTAAGTAAGTTATGACCATTTTAAATTAAAGCCTTTAATTGTGAAGAATTTGAATTAAATTGATAATTGGCTTAATTAAATCGGGTCTAAGTCAGCCCAACCATATAGGTCTAAGGATCACCCTCTCACCCTCCCCTTGTGCAGCCTAAATAATTAAACATAATGTGATTAATTGGGCTTAACTAATTTAACTATCCTAATTGGACAAAAATAAGAATTGATTTAATAATGTAAACCTAAATAACCCATGGGCCTAAGATGCAAAATCTAAAATATAATTGGGCTTATTTCCTCCTAAAACTTATATCTTAAGTGAGCCTTATAATGATAAACAACTCAACCAGGCCTCAATCCATTTTAAGGCCCAAATCGAATTACACACTTAAAAGAAACTAGACTTAGGCCTAAAGAAATAAATGAGCTCACATGACTATAATAACATTTAAATGGGCCTAAGGCCCAAAACCTATTTGAACCTATTAATCTTTAGGGCCTATACCCTAAATGGGCCCTAAAAAATAAATCAAACCTAAAAGGGCCTTTGACCTTGCAAAGCACTAAATCAGCTAAAGGGCTAAATTGAAATTATAATTGGACTTAGTAATAAATTGAACTTCAAACATAGCAAATAAGATTAGTTAAACATAATGGGCTTAAGTTAATTAAAATAGTTTGAAGAAACCAAATTGGACCGAAAATGAACTTAATTTCAATAACTAGACCAAAAGTAATTAAATTAGGGCTAGTGGGCCTGATTATAAACATAATTAGGCCTACTATTCTTAAAGGGCCCAAATACCCTAATTTGGCTTTAAACACAATTAGACTTAAAATTTAAATAACTTATTAGGTTTAAATGATTAAACCTTAATTGGTTAGAGTCAAAATTAGCTAAAAGCTAATTTGGCCTAAATAACCCCAATTAGGTACATAACTAGTATAGACCCTAAGTAGTCTAAACAAACTTTAAAATATAATTCAATTATTTAGAATAATCAGCTAATTTAAGTTTTCTCTTTTAATGCATCAAATTAATTTAGTCGACTTAATCAGAACTCATATTGTGATTTGCGAATCTTTAACCCTTCTAGATACCTAGTAACATTTGTATTGCTTGCTAAGTTAGAAAAATTAATTGAACTAATAATTAACCTAACTAACTACTTGCTACTTGTGCGTGGTTACTTGAGCCATCAAGTAGCAAACCTTAGATCGTGATTATGGCTACAACCATATACTCCGAAATGATATAGTAGTTAGGCACTTAAGCTATAGAGATATGGCTTGGTAGGTAGTTAGTAAGTGAAATTATGATTGATAATAGATACTATGAATGGAGAGAAGGTATGTTAGGAGTTATTTGGGAATTATGGGTCTTGGTAAGCAATACAATATAGTTGGATTGTGATCAATGAGGTCACCTAATAGTGAATTTACTTAAATAAAACAATTATTGGTTTTGGTTTTGATTTCAGGGATGTAGAGTCTAGTTTTTCCCATTAACCCTTGATGCTCACTGCGGTCGAATCAAACCCTAAATCCCCCATTATGATGTTTAGAGTTATGAATACTCCCACACTAGATGTTTAAATAAGATAATTAAATTAATTTTTTGAATTGGTTGCTACATTACTGTATAGGCCTATATGACATCCTTATATATGTTTGTGTTTTGTATATTGAGTTCTTGTCATTTCCCCTCCCCTAACCTCCCTCCCTTTTTTTTTGGGAGAGGATATTTCTAATCCATTATATGACTCAATGGGATATGGCTTCAAAGAGGAGTATTGGGATGAGATTGTGGACTTAGATTACATCAGCTATAATTACAATTGATTTTTGTTACTTTTTTTAAACTATGCTTCATATTTCAATTTTGTACTTAGACTTTTTAGAAGTTGCCTTTAGCTTTATGGCCTAGGTTATATTTTATGGATGTTATAGGCCTAGGACTTAGACTATGTTATAGGCCTAGGACTTAGACTATCTTTTCATACTTATCCACATGTTTTCATGACTAACAAATCATTAAATGTTTTCAAAAATTCAACTTTTTGCCAAAATATTTTTAACATCTAATTAACGATTTTAGGTCCTAAAACCGGTTTAGAAATTCATCTAGTAATTACAACCTTATATGCTTTACTATAATGAAATAGAGGTGTGACAGTTACATCCATTCCATTCCATTTCAAATTATTTTTACATACCAATTGTAAATTAAATTTTTAATTATTAATAATTTAATATCTAAATTTTTTACTTTTTATAGTTTGGTGTTTATACTTTCAATTTAGCTAAATATTAAATTGCAATCAAATTGAAAGTATTTATAATAAATTGTAAAAGTGAATAATAAATTTTCAGAAATTGAAAGTGCAAACACTTTTAATCCATTTATTCTTATTGTTTCTAATTCCAAGAAGACATATTCAAGACTTAAAAATTTCTTTCGTCGTTTTCCCTCAAGTATATATTGCCATTTCCATAACTATCTATCTAAGTGTTTGTGTTATATTTCTAATTTCTTGATTTAAAAGAGTTTTGTGTGTTTTTTTTAATATATTTAAAGCATTAAATCCATCATTTTATAACTTTACTTAATATAGTTTATTAATTATTATTTTTAGGACTCATACACTACAGGAATTTCTATATTTAGCGAAGTTTGCATATTTTTCAAACGTTGCTGATTTTAATATACTTTAGTCATTTTTATTAAACGTTGCAAAAAATATATCGTTAGCGATGTTTTTAACTAAAGTGAAATATATAAACTATATACACATAAAATGTGTTAGTGTAAATGATAATAGGGGTCATGCTTAAAATATATATATATATATATATATATATATATATATAATAACTAATAATAAAAAGGTTAAATATTTAAATTATAATTTTTTAAATCTTTTTTTTTTCAAAAATTTGAAATTCAAATTATAATATATACATAATTAATCCATCTTTTTTTCTTTATTATATCTAATTTGATTTCTATATGATACATGTATTTATTGTTTTATTTATTACTTTTTTATTCCCTTGAATACCTAGTTTTAAATGAGTGTTAATATAATATAATACCAAAATAACAATTAAATGATGAGTCAATAATACATGATATAAAATAAAATAAAGTCAATTTTAAATACCTTAACCTCTAGTGCATCTAAACCCCATTTCCATTCCTAAACCCTAACTCCATATGCTATGTCGTGGAATCATTGCCGCTTCACATCCTTATTTTCGCCGTCACTCTCTCTCGCTATCTCTGCTGTGTAACGACCTCCTCTTCTGGCTCTTCTTCGCCTTTTCGCAGCCCTAGACCACCGGCATGGCAGCTCACCTAAAGGATGAAGAGTACCTTGAGGTCATAATTCTTAAACGCATCGCTCTCTTCGAGTCCATTAAAGCATAACAACTCTCTCACCGCTAGTCAGTCCTTGCAGACCCCATCAAGTATGCCTTAATATAATATGCTTCGCATTCGTTTTGTACATTATTTACTCATGTTATTCATGTTATGAATAAGATAGGGGTGTTGGCTCACCTAGACTTGTAAAATCTGCAAGCTCCACCACATTTGCTATAGATCTCAAATACTTGGAGAAGAAGGTCTATTCTATTGTAAATTCTATCCCTTTGTGAAGCATGTTGTAAAATTTGTGATTCTCCCTTTAATTTCTCATGCCTAACTCTTATACTTAGAATCCAATGCCAGTAGCTGATGGAGTTATGGCGGTTGTAGCAGTGGCTGATAAGATGCTTGGACCTAAGGAGGACAGCCATTTAGCCATAGTCCTGGTACTTTTTCCAAAATTTCCCCCTTGACATTGTATTCATGAAAGCATAATTATGTTTATTAGGGGGCTAATTTGCTTAAGAGGTTTATCTATCAAAACAACAATATAATGAGATTTACTGCTTTAGCAAATTTATTATTTTTGTGGTGTTCGTAGCTAAATTTCACATTTTGCTAAAGAAAGAGAGAGAGACTTAACAGATTCTTCATGCTCTAGTTTGGTTTACCTGCTCGAGGTAAGACTTTTACTATAGAAAAACTTATAAGATACCTTCATTGGTTGGGTCATGAAACTAAGCACTTCAATGTTGGAAAGGTTAAATTTTTTCTTACTCCAATTGTCTTCCCTTCAAAATTCATCACAAATCTAGTCATAATTTTTCTCTAGTGACAGTATTGACGTCTCAAACATGGAGCTAATCAAGTATGCTTTGGATCTGGCACTTTTTCTATGCTCCTTTGGCTTACCTATTACTTATCAACCTACTTAAGAAGATCTTTTCCTTTTCTTTTATAACAATACTTTTAAAGATCTTTCTTGAGTCCTATTTTTTAATTGTCAAGTAGGTATGAAAAATACATAGCAGAATATTGAGTCGTTATCTTAAGTTTTTAATTGAAATTGATTTTTTTTTTCTTTCTTTTCTTTCTAGTTTTTCTTAGATTTTAGGCTTGTATATATAGCCATTGAATAAATGGATAGAGTAAGTTTGATTTTGTCAATGCTCGAGAATTCTCTCTTACTCCCCATCAAGTTGAGTAGTAATATTTATTCATGTTATCCAGCATATAGAAGGAAATTTTTTGTGTGCTGTTCATTCATGTAGTTGTCTCAAATAGGTTGTTCTGTTTTGGGATACTCCTTCAAATTCTCTAATGGGCAAGTTAATATACATTGAGAAGGGAAATGTCAAAACATAAATGTATGGATGCTACTATACTGATGCTAGATTAGCAGAACATCCAAAATCTGACTAATCAACTTGTTAATCAACTTATTGGAATAGATTATCAATACAAATCATCCCTATGCCTTGGAATGGAATGCATAGTTCAATGTGAGTAAAGTCGAGATGATGAATGACAAATCAATTTCTATACTATAATCCCCTCATGTTTGTCTTTTTTGGCCTCTATGGCCGTCTAGAGTTTGTATACAGGGTTATTCTATTCATTGATGTAAAAGGTAAGAGAAAGAAAGCAACTTTTTATGACTCTCAATTCCTCATAATGGTTACAAGGAAGGAGATGTAAGCCTTCCCCTACCATTTGAAAAATTCCTCAATGCAAAAAAAAGGAAGAAACCAATATTATTTGGTTCTCTATATGTGGATGGGCTTATCATAAGTTGCCATTGTTGCTTCTTTCAATGCTTCACTCATTGTTGGATGTGCATGACATACATGAGCTATGTCTATGCTAGCTACATCGTATTGAATGGCCAGGACGGCCTTGTGAATGAGCTCTCCTACATTCGGTGCTATAATATGGACTCCTAATATCTTGTCTCTTTCTTTTTCAACGAGGATCTTAACAATTCCCTCAGCATTGTTAATTTCCTTAGCCTTGCTATTTGCCAAGAATGGGAACTTTCTAACACAATAATGGGAACCTTAGGGTATGTGTACACAACACCTGGAACCTTATCATAGTCAACATGACCAACTTTACCAGATAAAAATTCTACACAAGTAACCTGATAAAGGCATATTTTACTCATAATTCATTAAGCGATTTGCGAGTATTCATTATTGATTTTAGAGAAATCACAAGGAAATGGTACTTAATCATGTTTATTTTTACATTTCAGATGTTGGAGGACTTTGAGTTCAAAGCTTAATCAATTTGGAGAGATTGCATACAAATTGAAGCATGAAAAGATTGAAGGATGGCAAAGGAAAAAAAAAGAAAAGCAAAGCTGCCGGCCTTTATGGCCGGCCTTCCATGAAACGCCGCCGGCCTTTATGGCCGGCTTAAATGAAGGCTGCCGGCCTTTGGCCGGTCTTGTTTTAATTGCATCTTCTCGCCCCCCCTTGCATATATATAGGTCCTAGGTCGATTTGTGGAGGAACTTTTGTCAAATTTTAGTGTTCTTAGAGTAGTTTTAAGGGAGAATTGTGAAGATCAAATCTTGGAGAAAACTTTGTGATCTTCGTGGAGATTATCATCCTTTGTGAAGGATTTGTGGAGTTCCTTTCAATTAAGGTATTATTTGTATTGTTGAATTGGTGATTTCTAAACTTTATTTCTTATATGCAATTCAAGCATTTGATCCAACCATTAAATATGATTTCTTTTACACGAATCTCCTTGAATCATAATCATGTCTTTATCTCCATGAATTGCTTAGTCTTTTCCTTGGGAAATTGGATGAAACCCTAGAATGTTAAAAGGATAATTGTAGCCATGTTATATGATTAGGAATTATTAGGATTATTCATGATTGCAATTCCTTTGATTTCAATTATAATTGGTCTTTGATTATAATTGTTAGAAATCCTTTTGATACGGGAGTTGATTAGGATTTGTTAGGAATTCTTAATTAGATTGATTATCAATACAGGAGTTGCGATAATTGGTTTAATTAGAGTTTATGGCAGGCGCAATGCAATGTTTCTTGTTAATTAATCACTAAGGGATTAGGGTTAATTGATTTAGGGCATTAGTTGTTTGTAACATCGGGAGGTGTATGAACATAATTTTGATTCCTTGGTTAATTGGAGACGCGGAAGCCGACTAATTGATTTAAGGTTAACATCCTTAAAAAGGATTTTCTAAACTCACTTGAATAACCTTATAACCACTAGTTGATATAACATGGTAGCAGTTTGATTAATGGATCTAGGGTGAATTCTAATTTCCCGCGTTCATAATTGATAGATTCTTCATAAAATTCTCCTTATTTTCTTTAAGTTAAATTTTTAGCTTAGACATTTCAAGACCCCTTTTTAATCTCCTAGATATTGATAAGAATTTCCATAGATCTAGTACTCTATTGGTTCCTCGAGGGATCGATAACCTTACTTTTCACCACTCTATTACTTGATACGACCAGTACACTTGCTGCAATTTACACTCCCATTTTATATATATGTTCTGAGCATATCATAACCTCATCCTCTTTAGTTTTATGAGCCAACATTGGACCAGGAATTACATCTCCAAGGGCACAAACGCCAGGTACATTAGTGGCAAATCGTTCATTGACCAAAATGCGTCCTGCCTTATCCATTTCGACTCCAATCTTATCCAGCCCCAATCTAGATGTAAACGGAGTTCTGCCAACAGAAACTAGAACGACATCATCTTCAAGTACAGTCTGCTCTCCACCAACTGCTAGTCCCAAAGTTAACTTGACTCAATCTCCAGATGTATCACATCTTACCACTTTAATCTTGAGCATAAACTTCATCTTTTATTTCTTTAAGGCACACTGGAATTGCTTGCGGATTTTCCCATCCATTATAGGGACGATATCAGGTGCAAACTCAACTAGAGTCACCTTTGACCCTAGCCAGCCTTAAACTGAACCCATCTCAAGGCTAATATAGCCTGCTCCAATCACCACAAGCTTCTTTGGAATTTCTAGCAAAGCTAAAGCTCTAATTGATGAGAATATGTTCTCTTCTCATCAATGGTAATTGTAAACACCCCATTTTTTCCTTAGGAATCAATAATAATCACTAATAATCAATTTTCAATTTTTTCCAATTTTTCCCCAATTTAGCATAAATAATAAAAATATCCAAAAAAATAAAAATAAATAGGAAAACACATCAATTTTGAAAAATGATTTTAGAAATGGCAATAATAAATAATGAATAATTTTTAAAAATTTTTGAAATTTCAAAAAAATACAAAAAAATGGAAAAATCGCATTACATATATGCAATTTGCGATACAAAGAAAATCGGGAAATTGGGCTAGCTTAGCTGGCTTGTGCGTGCGTATAGGGAACGTGTGAAGGCTGGAGGTCGTGAGTTCGAATCCCCCCGCATGCGCTTGGCAAAAATTTTTCTTTCTTTTCCCTGGATTTGCCACGTGGCAGCGCGTGATTGGCCGAAGGAAATCACGCGTGTTGCGCGTGATCGTCTTCCTCACTTGGACAGACGCGAGAAGAAGCCGGAGCAAGTCCGACGAAGGTGGAATCGATCATTTTTTTTCAAATCTTCTAGATTACTGTCAAGATAAAGCCAAATCCATAAGATAAATCAAAGAAAAACAAGAGATCAACATCAAATCGCCGAGATAAAATCAAATCTAAAAACGGAAGAAATTCAGATTTATCCAAATCAGCCGATTTGAGCTTATCCAAGAGGGTTTCCGGACGCCTATAAATAGAGGAGGAGGGGAGGAAGCTAAGGGACAAATCACAATTGTGAGAAAGTGAGGAAAGAGTGTAAATCGGAGAGCATCGGAGAAGAACCCAAAACCGTGAGCATCGACCGGAGTTGAACCACCACCAGGAGGCGATTTGGGAGTGAACCACCACCACCATTGGATTCAGCACCCTCGAGAAGCTAGGATTCGACACCTCACCTGCGCCAAAAGACCGCCGGAACGCCGTGAACGAGCCTCCTCCGCCGCCGTGTCTGACCGATTCGACCCGACCGACCCGACCCGCACACCGACCCGGATCCAGGTAAGTCGGATTTTCAGGATTTTTTTATTTTATTTAATTAATTTATTTTGTTTATTTATTTATTCCGACTTAATTTATTATTTGTTATTTATTATTTGTTATTTAGTTATTTATTTATTTATGTTTTATTTCAATAAATAGGAAAATAATAGAAATTAGATTTTTCTAGGATTTAATAATGTAGAAAATAACTAAAATAATAATTATAAAAAAATAATAAAAAATAAAAGTAAGGAAAATAAAAATGTAGAAAAGTAATAAAATTATTAGGAAAATAATAATAAAATTTTAGATTTCAAAATAGGATAGATAATAACTTAGGAAAAAATCATAAAAAATCATAAAATCATAGAAAATCATAAAAATCATAGAAAAATAATAAAAATTCAAAAAGAAAAAAAATTGAAGAGTTTTAACACTTAGAAGAATCATTTTCTTCCAAATAAATCCAAAATTGATGTTTTTCCTAAAAATCATTTTCAAAAATCAGATTAAAGCTTAGGCTTAGAATTTTTAGAAAAATCCCAAAAATGTTAAAAAATAAATCAAAAGGAGATTTCAAAAATTAAAATTCACAAACAAACTTAAAGTTTTCAGAAAAGCGAACTACGACTTGTTTGATCCTGAGTAGCAGGTACGTAGGCACCCATTCGGGTCAACCCATAAAATGAAATAAGAAAATCATTTTCTTGAAATAATTCAAAAAAATAAAAAGTAACAGAAATACAATGAAGCACATTTCTAAAGAAGAACAATTTTTAGGATATTAGGTAGTAACCGTAAAGGTTTTAATAGGTTAGCCTCCGGACTTAGAAACTCTAGTTTTCCCTTTTCCTCTTTTCACAAAAACGAGAAGAGGAAATAACGACGACTAGTGGTCCAAATTAAGACTAATCCGCTCCTTTAGTCTTAATTCAATATTTCCCAACAACAGTTGGGTGGCGACTCCAAAAATCAAACGAAATTCCTAACTCAAGTCGAGGATCTACATTAGATTAGCATAGGGTCTAGTCTAGATCGGATTAGGAATGTGAATGCAAAAATTAGACTTGACAGGATGGCGACTCCACTGGGGACGCATGCCAGTAGGCTAGCCACCTGAATCTCTTCAATTTGTTATCTTTAAGAAATGTGTTTCATTCTTTTTACTCTGTTGCTAACCTTTCAGGGATTAGTTAGATTTTCAGTTTTTCTTTATTGTGGGGGTTTTACGTGCATATATCTGTGTGAGTAGATGCGGTTGAACCCGGACCGTCCTAGAAACCTAAGACGGGGAGCCATTGTGTAGGTTTCGGGCGAAGTGAGTTGATTCACCGTTTGGGACCGATTAGGCTACCCCACCCTATGCTTCGATATGGCCTGAGATCCATTTCTTCGAGAATGCGGGAGGCCATAGAGCTTGGGAACCAGTTAGAACCAACCTACTTGCATGCATAACATCATAAGGGGTTGACAATTGGATGACAATGTAATGGTTTGTTATTTTGTCCTTGGAGTTCAGGACCATTTCCCTGTAATGTTTTCATAGCTTTGTTTGTAACTAGGCAATTTCTTATTGTAAATAGATGGCCAGCAGCACAGTCGACCGCCTCCTCCGCAAAGAAATTCGGGTGTACAAACCTTTGGACCCAAAATTGGTATTGGACCATTGGTTTACCTTGTACAACCCAGAGGAGCAGGCCTTCATCCAGCAAAAGATCGGCCCCGTCCTCTCACTAACAAGGATAGAGGTGAATTTGCCTTTAATCCGGGCCATGCTCCAATTATGGGAAATCGAGCCCGCTGCTTTCTTTATCGGGCCACATAAGATCACCCCTACCCTGGAAGAGTACACCCAGCTGTTATAGGCTCCAGCACTAACCAATCAAATCTATATGCCAGACCTCGAGGCCGGGCCAACCGGTACCTTCAACAGATTATTAGGCATCCGTAAAACAGCAGTCAACAAAGCCCTAGCAAACTGCAATGGATATTGCATAAAAATGGATGATTTGGAAGCCTGGTTCATCGCCCGAGAGGACAACGGGGATAGGAAGGACATATTATGTGGGGACCCTAAAACTTACAGACAGAGAAGGGTGAACGCTTTTATCTTAACAGCCTTTGCCACCATACTGTTCCCCACCGGGATTTTCTATATTCACTACCGGGTCGCAGAGCTGGTGACCCAATTTCTGGAGGGAAGATCTTACATCACAGCTCTACTGGCTGAACAAATCCAGAAATTAAATTTCCTCAAGAAGAAAGGCCATGGGATTCTCTGCTCAAGCCTTAACCTTCTGCTGATCTGGTTTGTAAGCCACCTTAAGTGTTTTGGGTTGAACATGGTTCGAAAAACCTTAGCCCAGCAGGTGGATCTTGTAGATTCATGTATAGAAAAGGTGAAGCTACCCGACGACCTCACCAGCCACAGTTGGGTAGAGCTGCTTAGGAGCTTCAGTGCCGAAGATATTCTATGGATAGCCAGGTGGAGTTGCTGTAACAAAATCATCTTGACCTGCAAAAACTTCCAAGCAGTGCCTTTAATCGGAATCAGCGGATGTGTTGGATATCACCCTAACTCAGTGGTCCGCCAATTTGGTACCATCCAAGATATAGTTTATCGGCCCTCGCTGGAAGCAGTCACCTTTGAATACCAAGATCCGAACCTGTTGGTAGCTGAGAAGTTTGCTAAGCTGGCAGAGGTCAAAGAACTTTGGGAAGCTAGAATTGAAAGCCCGAATGTGGACCTCGAGGAGTTAGATGGCGAAGTGGGAAAACACCGAGCCACCAGAGAGTTTGTAATCCGCTAGCTATACCAGACAGGGGAAAGAGCATATCGGGTTCCTGACGTCACCCAACCAAGACCAGACAAGATCAATCCAGAGACAGAAGTATACCTAGAACAGGTCAAGGCTCGAATAGAGGTATACTTTGAAGCTGTAGATCATAAGAAAGACATCTGGAAGGGACGTTTCAAAGAATCCGACCAATGGAACAAGGCCTTAGAAGCACAATTGGAGAAATGCCAAGCCAAAGTCAAGGAATTGGAAGCCGTCATTAGTGGGAAGTCTGAGCCTCCACAACAGAAGACTAAAAGAACTAGGAAGTAGATCTTTATTTGTAATATTTTATTTTGAACTCCAGAATTTTCAATATTAATAAAAGTGAATTTTCAATATCACATTGTCAATCAGTTGTCAACCCTTTTTACTTTTAGCATTCGCGTGACACATGCATATCATTCTTGCATTCATTGCACTAAAATAAAAACAAAATGCGCGTCCAGCTATCAAAATAGCTTCCAAGCAACCGAACCCTCCTAGAAGCCCAGTTCTCACGCGCTCAAGAACAAGAATGGCCAACAGTAGCGACAATCGCAACAACGCCATTGCTGAAGCTGCCTCGGACTCTAGGATCATGTCCCTAGAACAAACAGTTTAACAACTGGCTGCCCAAGTTCACCTCTTAACTGAAAGTATCGGCCTTCTGCGTAACACTCAGCCAACCCAGGAAGAGTATTCAGGGGCCAGAAAGGGGAAAGCAGTGGAGGGATAGCCTCTGAAATATGAAGAGATCAATTCCCACCTTAACCCAGCCTTTGAATATGAGCCAAAGGTCAACCAGGGGCCGACCTTTGATGACCTAAAAAAAGGAGATGGAAGAGAGGTAGAAGGAGATGGAGAAGCGACTCTTCCAGCAGCTCCATGACAAGATGAAAAGCATTGAAGGCCCTGATGGTTTTGAACAGGCCGGAATCACCAATCTGCCAGCATACATGGAAGAGATATACCCTGAAAAGTTCAAGACCCCAGAGTTTGAAAAGTATGATGGGATCGGCTGCCCCAAAATGCATACCAGGCTATATGCCCGGAAAATGAGCAAGTATGCTCAATACGACTAGCTCATGCTCTAGACATTTCAAGACAGCCTCACAGGCCCTGCACTGGTCTGGTATGCCCACTTGGACTTCAACATTGTCAACACTTGGGAGAAGCTAGCCTGGGAGTTTTATGATCAATATAAGTTCAATATTGAAGTCGCCCCATCTGTAATCGACTTGGGGAGTCTCCGAAAAAGACATGCTGAGCCGTTCAAGGAGTATGCTCAGCGCTGGAGGGCCCAGACCGCTAGGGTAGCCATCCCGATATTTGAGAAGGAATTGACATCCATATTTGTCAATACCCTGGACAAGACCTATTTTTCACACCTGGTAGGCCAGACCTTATCCAGTTTTGCAGAGGTAGTGGCTGCGGGGTGCAGGATTGAGAATGCCATTACCACCGGTAGACTCCAAACAATGGAGCCTCCTAGGGTCACACTGACACAAAGGCCTGTAGGAGGAAACAGAGCTAAAGAGTCTACTATCAACACGGTCTACTCAGGTAAGGCAGAAAAATCTAGGACTCGTGTGACATTCCTGACCCCGAGTACCCCAGTCCAACAACCCACGATGGGTCATAATCAGGCCGCCAGGATCCCAAGGCAGTTCACTCCAATCCCCATACCGCTTAGTCAGGTCTTCGCTCGGCTGAGGGCAGACAACTTGATTAGTTTCGAGATCCCCAACGACCGGTACAAGCCCAAGAACTTTGACTCAAACCTCAAGTGTGACTACCACATGGGTCAGGAGGGGCATTCCACATATAGGTGCTGGAGGCTCCGGCACAAAATCCAAGACTTAATTGATGCAGGAATCATACAATTGGATTTTGTGAATACCCCAGCACCCAATGTCAACACCAACCCACTGCCCAGTCACAAGCCCACCATCAACATGATCACATCAGAGGAGCCGACTCCTAAAGAAGCCCCTAAAAAGAATCCAACTGAGCAACAGAAGAAGCAATCCCACCAAGTTCCAGAAGAAACACCAAAGGCACACATTAAGAGAAGATGGTTAGCCGGAGACCCAACGGTTGGAACTTTGGGAGAATCACATGGGAGATTTCAGTATTTGGTAAACTATTCTTATACCCCGACTGAGCAAGGGCCACCTAGTGGATGGGGACCAGAATTTGAGAAGGAAGACAACCCGGTAAAGGAAGAAGGGAAAACTGTCAACATGATCAACTCTCATTAGAAGCCCAGGGTTATATAGTGCTATGAGGGACAATCAACTGAGGTACAAATCCCAAGAAAAAGATGTATTCAATGTCCCGATACCGGTAGAGAATTACAAGGCTGCACCGTTCGACTATCGGGCCCTTGAACAAGAGCAGCCTCCTATGGTGGGAGGCATCACCCGCTTTGGGAGATTATATGATCCAAAGTATAAAGGCCCGACTGAAGAGCCCAACGTGGAAAAAGGGGAACAAGAGGAAGAGGGTCTTGCTGCATTTACGAAGATGGTTAAGGCCAGCGAATACAAGATCATGGAACAATTAAATAAGGTTCCAGCGCAGATATCACTCATGGGCCTTCTCACAACATCCGAGCCTCATAGGGAAGCACTCTTTAAAGTGTTGAAAAAGATTCAGGTCCCGGAAGGTATCGCTACAGACAAATTAGGTCACGTGGCGGACTCCATCTTCATAATGGACCAGATATCCTTCTCTCCGGAAGAACTAGGAGAAGAGGAAGACCAACATACCAAACCATTATTCATAATGGTCAGGTGCCATGACACCATTGTCTCCCGGGTACTCATCGACAATGGATCATCCCTCAACGTTTGCCCATTGGCAACGTTCGACTTGTTGGGGGTCGATCCAAGCAACATAAGACCTAGCTCCACAGTGGTCAGAGCTTTCGACAGATCCAAAAGAGACATAGTGGGGGAAGTGAACCTACCAGTAGAAATTGGTCCACAAGTATTCTACATCGCTTTCCAGGCCCTCGACATCCCAAGGTCTTTCAACCTGCTTTTAGGACGACCTTAGATACATGCTGCTGGAGCCATCCCCTCTAGTCTCCACCAAAAGGTCAAATTCATCGCAAATGGGCAGATAGTCACTGTACTAGGCGAGCAGGATTACGCCATATATAAGGAGACTGCCATACCTTACATTGGGGAAGAGGGTTCAGAAGACTTGGGGCTGCAAATCTTCAATGAAGTGAACATGGTAACCAGCAAGGAGGGCCATCAGTTTAAAGAGGGGCAGCATGGGACGTTTGGACTAGGGTACGTTCCTACGGCTGCAGAAGAAGTGCAAACAAAAGGTGTCAAAGGCAGAATAAGGAAGCTGATCGACACCCAGATGTGCATCACACCTCTCTAACAATCTTTCCGAAAGGAAAACATCATTCAAGAGCTGCGGATAAATGAAGAGGACGACAGCAAAGGGAAATCAACCCCCTACACGTCCAACCAGCATCCGGCTCTGAATAATTGGTTTTGTTATCCTATCAGTAGCGCTAGGTTAGCTCGAAAGTAGAGAAAAATTATTAAACAAATTTTATTAAGAATCTTTATCAAATTCAATTACAGTTTGTTTTTCTTCTTATATATATGCTTTCACTTTTATGTTATTCAGATCTCCTATCATCGAACAACAGGGATATTTCGCGCAGGTAGAAAATAAAAACGCTGATATCGTTTCCAACGCTGCTGGGTCAGTTGTTGAAGGTGATATCCTAGACCACGAAATAATACAAGAAAATTGGCAAAAACATGAACAAAGCGGAATTTCGATCGACGAGCCTGTGGAGACAGTAAATCTAGGAAGTATGGAAAACCCTAAGAACCTCAAAATCGGGACCAGTTTGAGTGCCGAGCAAAAACGTGAGATAACCGAGCTATTAATGGAGTATGCAGATGTGTTTGCCTGGTCATATGGTGACATGCCTGGGCTAGACCAATCAATAGTAGTTCACAGGCTTCCTATAAGGGAAGATGTCAAACTTAAAAAACAAAAACTGAGAAGATTTAGCCTTGACATCTTACTGAAAATCAAAGAAGAAGTCAAGAAATTGCTAGAAGTAGGGTTCATTAAAGTATCCGACTACCCAGAGTGGGTAGCAAATATAGTCCCCGTCATGAAAAAGAACGGAAAAGTACGCGTATGCGTAGACTTTCGAGACTTAAACCAAGCCACGCCAAAGGATAACTTCCCCTACCTCATATTGATGTTCTAGTAGACAACACTGCGGGAAACCATCTCTTCTCATTCATGGACGGTTTCTCAGGATATAATCAAATAAAAATGGCTGAGGAAGATAAAACCAAAACGACCTTCATCACAACGTGGGGGACTTTCTGTTACAAAGTCATGCCCTTCGGTTTAAAAAACGCCGGGGCAACGTATCAGAGAGCCATGGTCGCTATACTTCACGATATGATGCATCGAGAAGTTGAAGTATATGTCGACGACATGATAGCCAAATCCAAAGAAGGAGAAAGCCATATAGATATCTTGAGGAAATTGTTTAAACGACTGAGAAAATTTCAGCTCAAGTTAAACCTAGAAAAATGTACTTTCGGGGTCACAACGGGGAAATTGTTAGGGTTTTTCATAAGTCAAGAAGGCATTAAAATCAACCTTGACAAGGTAAAGTCCATATTAGAATTACCTTCCCCACGATCTGTTAAAGAAGTAAGAAGCTTATTGGGAAGATTAAATTACATAGCTCGAATTATCTCACAGCTCACCGACAAATGCCGGCCACTATTCCGTCTGTTGAAGAAGAACGCCATAATAGAATGGGACGATGAATGTGAAGAAGCATCCAGGGCAATCAAAGACTACCTTATAAAACCTCCAGTCTTGATAGTCCCGAAACAAGGAAAACCCTTATTCTTATACCTCACTATACTCCTTGAATCCATGAGATGTGTGCTAGGGCAGAAAAATGAAGAGGGAAGAGAGCGTTCCATATATTATCTAAGCAAGAAGTTCACAGATGGGGAGCAAAGGTACTTAGAGGTGGAGAAGACGTGTTGTGCTTTAATCTGGGTCATGCATCGACTAAGGCAATATACCCTTTACTACCATATTGAACTGCTGACAAGACATGATCTCTTGAAATACTTGGCAGAGAAACCAGCCTTGATAGGAAGAATCTCTAAGTGGCAAATGCTCCTATCTGAGTTCGACATTACATACGTGAATCAGAACTCGATGAAAGGGCAGGCCTTAGCCGACCAATTGGCGGAACACCCTGTCGAGACAGGTTCCCAAGAACTACAGGCCCAATTTCCGGATGAGAATATATTGACAGTGGAAAATAGGCTGGTAGAAGACTCTGGGATAGAGCAGAACCCGAAATGGAAACTGTTTTAAGATGGAGCTGCCAATGTATTCGGTTGTGGGGTTGGGGCAGTATTGACATCCCCGGACAGCACTCAATTCCCTACATCGATGAGACTTACATTTCCCTATACCAATAATATCGCAGAATATGAAGCATGTATTCTTGGCCTCAAAATGGCCTGCCAAATGGGAATCCGCGAATTAGAGGTATACGGGGATTTGTCGCTCATCATACTACAAACAAGAAGGGAATATAAGACTAAAGACGCCAAACTGGTACCATATCATCAACACTTGACAGAGCTGATTGAAGAATTTAAGGCAATCACTTTCACATACATCCCGAGAACTCAGAATCAGTTCGCAGATGCACTAGCTACGCTAGCATCTATGATCCAAATAACAGGGGGAGCCGAAGTTCAACCGATGAAAATAGACATCGAAAGTCGGCCTACTTATTGTTTAACAATGGAAAAGATACAAGATAACAAACCCTGGTATCACGATATCAAGACCTTTCTCTAAGAAGGTAAATACCCCGAAATGGCTAGCAAGAATGACCAAAAAGCACTCAGAAGGTTAGCAAGCCATTTCCTATTAAGTGGGTCCATACTTTACAAGAGATCATCTGATACCACCCTGTTGAGATGTGTGGACAAAGATGAAGCATGCGAACTAATGAAAGAAGTGCATGAAGGAGTATGTGGACCTCATATGAATGGCTACATGTTGGCTCGAAAAATCATGAGGTTAGGATATTATTGGTTAACCATGGAATCAGATTGTATAAAATATGTCAAGCACTGTCATTTGTGTCAAGTCTATGCGAACCGGATCAATGCTCCGCCCAACGAGCTACATTTGTTATCAGCAACATGGCCATTCTCCATGTGGGGAATCGACATAATAGGCCCAATCACTCCAACAGCGTCCAATGGCCACAGGTTCATACTAGTAGCGATCGATTACTTCACCAAATGGGTAGAAGCTTCATCATATGCCAATGTCACAAAAGGGGTAATAGTCCGCTTCTTGAAAAGGGACATAATAGCCCGATATGGAGTTCCTGAGTCTATCATCACCGACAACGGTACCAATCTCAACAACAAATTGATGACAGGTTTATGTCAACAATTCCACATAAATCATAGAAATTCAACTCCCTACCGACCTCAAATGAACGGGGCAGTAGAAGCAGCTAACAAAAATATCAAAAAGATCATCGAGAAAATGACAACAACTTACAAAGATTGGCATGAAATGTTACCGTTTGCTCTCATGGCTTATAGGACTTCAATAAGAACATCCACAGGAGGTACCCCTTACTCATTGGTATATGGTACTGAAGCAATTCTACCAGTTGAAGTTGAAATACCATCATTCAGAATCCTGTCGGAAACTCAGCTAACTGAATCAGATTGGGTAAGGAAGAGGCTTGATCAATTGAATCTGATTGATGAAAGAAGGCTTACCGCACTATGTCATGGCTAGTGTTACCAACAAAGAATGACCCGAGCATTTAACAAGAAAATGAGGCCCCGATACTTCAAAGAGGGGGATCTGGTGTTAAGGAAGGTTCTCCCGAATGCCTAAGACTCCAGAGGAAAATTCACCCCAAACTATGAAGGCCCCTATGTGGTGAAAAAGGTTTTGTCAGGAGGTGCTTTGATACTGACTCAAATGAATGGTCCAGAATTGAGAGACCCCATTAACACAGATGCTGTAAAGATGTACTATCCTTAGGCAAGGGAATTGAAGTTTTGCCAATGTTTATGAAAGCCAATGTTCGATACAAATTTCGTTGAGTCGAGTTTTTACTTTTTACAAGCAAAGTTAATATCCCTGAATGGTCAATAATCCAAATCAATTCGCACCATAACAAATACTCCTAAACACATTACCCACCACTTCGCCAATGAAGGATAAACACTAAAATGATAATGAATCTCAATGTATTTGGTAATATAATTCTATCTACTTTTGAGCATTAGAACTTAGCACATTAGTAGGATAACGTTACCGTCAAAAGAGCCTTGCGCATAAGAAAGGAAGCACATCAAGATTTTCAACCCTGTGTCAAGATAAGAAGAAGTGAAGTAGAAGAAAACAGCACGAAGGTTCGGTTGTTTGGTTCATATCCACGATAAATTGGCAAGCATATTAAAATAAATAACTATCATCATGAAAGGCATCACATCATTTAGCTCAGTCAGTAGAAAGCATATTCAAAAGCATAAGATGAGTCAGCCAATAGTTGGGCACTTGTCTAAACATTCAATCCTAGGTTAGTCAGCCCATAGGGGGCACTTTCCTAAAACTTAGTTCTCATGGTTAACCCATAGGGGGCACCTTTTGAGACAAATTCAATTCCAGGTTAGTCAGCCCATAAGGGGCACTTTCCTAAAACCTTGTTCTCTTGGTCAGCCCATAGGGGGCACTTTTTGAGACAATTCAATTCCAGGTTAGTCAGCCCATAGGGGCACTTTTTGAGACAATTCAATTCCAGGTTAGTCAGCCCATAGGGGGCACTTTCCTAAAACCTTGTTCTCATGGTCAGCCCATAGGGGGCACTTTCCTAAAACCTTGTTCTCATGGTCAGCCCATAGGGGGCACTTTTTGAGACAATTCAATTCCAGGTTAGTCAGCCCATAGGGGGGACTTTCCTAAAACTTTGTTCTCATGGTCAGCCCATAGGGGGCACTTTTTGAGACAATTCAATTCTAGGTTAGTCAGCCATAGGGGGCACTTTCCTAAAACTTTGTTCTCATGGTCAGCCCATAGGGGGCACTTTTTGAGACAATTCAACTCCAGGTTAGTCAGTCCATAGGGGGCACTTTCCTAAAAATTTGTTCTCATGGTCAGCCCATAGGGGGCACTTTTTGAGACATTTCTATCATAGGTTAGTCGGCCCATAGGGGGCACTTTTTGAGACATTTCTATCATAGGTTAGTCAGCCCATAGGGGGCACTTTCCTAAAAATTTACCTCAAGGTTAGCCCATAGGGGGCACTTTTTGAGGCATTCAATTCAAGGTTAGTCAGCCCATGAGGGGCACTTTCCTAAACTCTCCCGATTAGTCAGCTCTTGGGGCACTTTTCGGAAATATTCTTCCAAACAGTTGCTAATCTAACAAGACGCTTCTGTTGATAGGTAGCTAGCTCATAAGGGCACTTCCTGAGTAAATTTTGTTTCCAAGGTTGCAAGTCTGATAAGACGCTTCCTATCATTATTTCTCATACATTCCTACACCATGCTTGAGATGTGTCCTGTCACCAATTAGTCAGCCCATAAAGCACTTTTTGGGAAGGAACATTACTCTAAATTGTTAGGACCACGTTATCTATTCAAGAGGCCAAAAATGGCGTCTTTTCTTTTTTGTCTTTGTAGTTAAGTTTTTCAAACTTTACTACAAAGAGGGGCAGCTGTAAACACCCCATTTTTGCCCTAGGAATCAATAACAATCACTAATAATCAATTTTCAATTTTTTCCAATTTTTCCCTAATTTAGCATAAATAATAAAAATATGCAAAAAAATAAAAATAAATAGGAAAACACATCAATTTTGAAAAATGATTTCAGAAATGGCAATAATAAATAATGAATAATTTTTAAAAATTTTTGAAATTTCAAAAAAATACAAAAAAATGGAAAAATCGCATTGCATATATGCAATTTGCGGTATAAAGAAAATCGAGAAATTGGGCCAGCTCAGCTGGCTCGTGCGTGCGTATAGGGAACGTGTGAAGGTTGGAGGTCGTGAGTTCGAATCCCCCTGCGTGCGCTCGGCAAAAATTTTTCTTTCTTTTCCCTGGATCTGCCACGTGGCAGCGCGTGATTGGCCGAAGGAAATCACGCGTGTTGCGCGTGATCGTCTTCTTCACCTGGACAGATGCGAGAAGAAGCAAGAGCAATTCCGACAAAGGTGGAATCAATCATTTTTTTTCAAATCTTCTAGATTACTATCAAGATAAAGCCAATTCCATAAGATAAATCAAAGAAAAACAAGAGATCAACATCAAATCGCCGGGATAAAATCAAATCTAAAAACGGAAGAAATTCAGATTTATCCAAATCAGCCGATTTGAGCTTATCCAAGAGGGTTTCCGGACGCCTATAAATAGAGGAGGAGGGGAGGAATCCAAGGGACAAATCACAATTGAGAGAAAGTGAGGAAAGAGTGCAAATCGGAGAGCATCGGAGAAGAACCCAAAACTGTGAGCACCGACCGGAGTTGAACCACCACCAGGAGGTGATCTGGGAGTGAACCACCACCACCATTGGATTCAGCACCCTCAAGAAGCTAGGATTCGATACCTCACCCGTGCCAAAAGACCGCCGGAACGCCGTGAACGAGCCTCCTCCGCCGCCGTGTCCGACCAATTCGACCCGACCGACCCGACCCGCGCGCCGACCTGGATCCAGGTAAGTCGGATTTTTCGGATTTTTTTATTTTATTTAATTAATTTATTTTGTTTATTTATTTATTCCGACTTAATTTATTATTTTTTATTTAGTTATTTATTTATTTATTTGTTTGTTTATGTTTTATTTCAATAAATAGGAAAATAATAGAAATTAGATTTTTCTAGGATTTAATAATGTAGAAAATAAATAAAAAATAAAAATAAGGAAAATAAAAATGTAGAAAAGTAATAAAAATATTAGGAAATTAATAATAAAATTTTAGATTTTAAAATAGGATAGATAATAACTTAGGAAAAAATCATAAAAAATCATAAAATCATAGAAAATCATTAAAATCATAGAAAAATAATAAAAATTCAAAAAGAAAAAAAAATGAATGAGTTTTAACACTTAGAAAAATCATTTTCTTCCAAATAAATCAAAAATTGATTTTTTTCCTAAAAATCATTTTCAGAAATCAAATTAAAGCTTAGGCTTAGAATTTTTATAAAAATCCTAAAAATGTTAAAAACATAAATCAAAAGGAGATTTCAAAAATTAAAATTCACAAACAAACTTAAAGTTTTCAGAAAAGCAAACTACGACTTGTTTGATCCTGAGTAGCAGGTACGTAGGCACCCATTCAGGTCAACCCATAAAATGAAATAAAAAAATCATTTTCTTGAAATAATTCAAAAAAATAAAAAGTAACAGAAACACAATGAAGCACATTTCTAAAGAGGAACAATTTTTAGGAGATTAGGTGGTAACCGTAAAGGTTTTAATAGGTTAGCCTCCGGACTTAGAAACTCTGGTTTTCCCTTTTCCTCTTTTCACAAAAACGAGAAGAGGAAATAACGACGACTAGTGATCCAAATTAAGACTAATCCGCTCCTTTAGTCTTAATTCAATATTTCCCAACAATAGTTGGGTGGCGACTCCAAAAATCAAACGAAATTCCTAACTCAAGTTGAGGATCTACATTAGATGGGCATAGGGTCTAGTCTAGATCGGATTAGGAATGGGAATGCAAAAATTAGACTCAACAGTAATCTTAGGTAAAGATTTAACGTCTAAGCTAGTGGCGATTATAATGTTCTTTCCCTTCACAACTGTGTTTTCTTACCCCATCCTTTAACATAGGTCACTTTATTTTTTTTAAATAGACCTTCAATAGCTTTGGTGTGATTGGCCACCGCTTTATCCTTTTGGGCCATCATCGTTGGTAAATCAACCTCAACAGATGGGACCGTAATTCCATGGTAAGCAAAGGAATGCTTAGCTTCATGGTACATATGGGATGAATGTGGCAATGCCTAGATCAAAGTAGCATATATACACAAAATAAACGTTAGTCCATGTTCTTTCTGTGCCTGCATCTTAGTTTCTTTTTCTCATTGATGTTTTATCATTTGTCTTATTTATTTATTTTTGTTTAGATATTCAGTTTTCTCATGTTTGAGGCTATTGCTTCACCTATTTACAAGCACCATTGCTTTTGTTTGTAGATAGAATATCATTCTTTCTTTTATTTGGTTTAATAAAAAATATAATTTGAAAGTTGTGGTGTATGCATAATAGTTACATTATATTTTGTCAAATAGCGTTGAGGATACAATGCCATAAAATTAGGTTACCTAACGTGCTTCCATAATCTCATGTGTTTATTTATTTATTTTTTTTTGGTACAAGAATATATCCAAAAGTTAGAAGAGGCAAAGAAATATGACCACAGATTATTGGGCACAAAACAGGAACAATTATTTTGTCATCCACTTAGGTATATGGGTTGTAATGTAATTGTCAAGATCTGGTGCATATCCAATGGACAATGTTGTTGATTGTGCATTTCTTTACATGAATCAGTCGAGGAAGTTAGTTCTTCCTTCCACATGGTGCTCGAATTTACAACAAGCTTGTGGATTTTATGAAAGCATAGTACAGAGAACGAGGCTACCATGAGGTTGTAGAGCCTGTGTATGGTTTATGCTATGTTTTTGAAAACATTTAAGGATTGCTAAAGCTACTCAACTTTATTAGGTTTTATCACAAATATGTACAATATGCAACTTTAGGAAACTTCTGGTCATGCTGCAAACTATAAAGAGAATATGTTTGATTTTGAGGTGAGAATCCCTATGCCAGTTGTAGATATTTCCCATGTAGCTTCCACACTTAGCTTATTATCCATGAAATTGATAACAAGAGTTATGTAGATGGTTTTATAGAACAAGAGCCATAAATTCTGGGACAATTAGTGGAGAGAGCAAATGAACTTTAAAGAGTAGGAAGTGTAGATCATTTTAGCACAAATTATACTCAAGACTTTCTTAGCACTAGTAGAAAGAAGAATAAGATATTGATGATGTGACCTTTTATCTGCAATAGAACTGGTTGAATTACTTAATTTGAGTTGATAAAAACATGGATTCTTTTTGAGCCAGTTGCATTGTACTTACTTCATAGGCTGATTTGGTTTTAAGGCTCGTAATTTTTGTTTGAAGTTTGACTTTTTTTCATCTTATGTAGATTTGTTTAGTTAAGGATATTCCTCCCAAGTTTTTTTGATGTGAAAGCATTATGTTTATAGAGTTTATTTCAATATGTGAAAAAGAAATATGTAGGGTATATATAATTGTGTATAACTAAACAGGTGTATGTTGGTTCATATGAAGATTGTGAATGTAGGTTGAAATCAATGCCTATTATAATTATTACGTTTAAACATTGCTAATTTGGCTTTATAGTGACGTTTAAACGTTGCCAATATACTATTTCACAACTTTTAAACATCATGTATAATTACCTCGTGGCTAAGTCTAAATGTTGCCAATGTAACTCTTTTACTATGGTTAAACGTCGCCAATATTACTCAACTACAACGGCTTTTTTTGTCCACTAAATTTTTAAATTGTGGTTTAACTACGTTTAAATGTCGCCTATTATAACTATCAGTTATGTCTAAACGTTGCTAATGGTAATCTTTTACTACATTTAAATGTCACCAATATTACTCATTTCCCGCACTCTTTGTGTCCATAAATTTTTTTATTATGCTATTACTACATTAAACGTTGCCTATCATAACTATTAGCAATGTCTAAACATTGCTAATGTTATCTTTTACTACGTTTAAACATCGCCTGTAGTACTAATTTATTGTACTTTTTTTTTGCCTTTAATTTTTTAATTGTCATTTTACTACATTTAAATGTCGCGTATTACCTATTTTTAGCAACGTTTAAACGTCGCCCAATATAACACATTTAGCTATGTTTCCACCTTTAGCGATGTTTATAAAATAAACGTTGTAGATATTTTTTGTGATAGACCTTTGGCTACATTTATTAGCAACGTTTATTAAACATGGCTAAATCTTTTTTGCGACGTTTATTTCATATTTAGCAACATTTATTAAATGTCGTCTAAGATTGAAATTCCTGTAGTGATATTTGTCAAATTGTAAAAAAAAAAAACTAATATTATTTTCTAAGAAACACCTCATTGTCCTTTCTTATAAGCATATACATTCCTAAGCTTTTGAATATGCATCCAATCCTACTTTAGAGTTTTTTCCTATACTAAAGAATATAAAAATTCTTAAAAAGACTTATAGAAAGACCTAGAAAAATTAGAATATACAAAGAAGATACATAAAAGAACAACATTAATAATTTTCATATATTTATATTTATAAGAAAAATTGAAATTCAAATAAATAAAACAAAGCAACTTTGAGAATTTTCCCATTTTTTATTTTTATCTCTTATTTGAATTTTATTTTATTTTTAATTTTTTCATGTGCATCATTCAAGTTGAGCATTAATTATTTAGCTAATGTGAATTTAATGATAATTAAAAATTTTCTTTTGATTTTTCAATCAATTTTTGTATTATAGCTTTTAGGAAAAAATTGTTTAAGTGATGGTCTATAAATACAATTTTAAAAAGTTATAGGATGATAAAGTGTCTATATGTGTATATTAAGAAAGTATGAGGACTCCTTTTATGGTGTATGCATTTTTTTTATAATAAAAGAAATTAAATAAAAAGGCAAAAAAAATGACATAAAGCATTAAGGTCCTAATAATTGACAATTTCTTTGAACTTATTAATTCTAATTTTCTATCCATTCTCATTTCCATAATCTAAGATAAGTGGGAAAAAAATATGTTTAGAAAGTAACCTAGAGAAATTTCTTTAATCTCTTGCCAAAAATAAGAATCCCACTATATTAAGTAATATAGAAAGAATGCCACCAGAAAAGTAGTAAAATCACTCTATAATCAATATCTAATCATCCAATCATTCAATCCTTGGGCTATTTTGAGCACTAGGCTATTTAAGGGCTTAGCAAGTAGAGCTGTGTAAATGGCTAAAGGTTCGTGAATCGATACATTTAACCCTTTTAAAAAGCATATTAGGGTTGAATTTTTTAACCTTTTAAAAAGTCGGCTAAACGATCCTAACTTGTTTAACCCATTGGTCAAAGTGGGTCGATCTGTTTAACCTATGAGCCAACCCACCAGTCCAAAGAAATAAAGAAAATCAAAAATTGGCATAACTTATCTATATCACTATCAAAACCTGAACTGTATACCATCTTTGAGTCATTCTATCATTTTACAATATAAATGTTATAGAGTTTGTAATTATAATATTCATATTATGGTATAAAATATTAAGTTAATTCATCATGTTGCTATATAAATGACACAAGGTCATTATGAACATTTTATTTTGTACAATTTTGAAAAGAGAAAAAAAATAAAATTTATTGTTAGTGAGTTATAAGGTAGTCCACATAATTCACTAAAATGCAAAAATGGTTTAAATCAATTATATTGGCCTATTTAATCCACTAAAACATATAAATGGGTTAAATGAGTTAGTTTGGTGGGCTAACCCATTTAACTCACCAACCATTGTAAGTTGGGTTAGGGCCAATAAATTTTAGCCCATTTATTAAACTAATCGCCATAAGTTAGCCTATTTAATTCTTGGGGTAAAGTGGGTCAAGCTAGGTGAGCTCGTTTAACTCATTTAAACAACTCTACCAACTAGTTTATAAATCAAATATGGATAAATATTTATTACCTCAACTTCCTATCTCGAAGGTGTCCTCACTAATCACACATATAGACTAGATTTTATGGAATAAACTTTTATAATTATATATTAATTTATCATTTAGGTTTATATATAGAGTTAGTGGGAATACATTTGAAATAGGAAGTTAAAAATAGCGAACATTTATCCTTCACATATAATTGCATGGATTACAATACCATCTAAAGAGACTAATTGGGTAGATATGAAAGCCTTTACCTTGAGGTAAGGTTGATTTGATAAATAGAGGGAGAGATGTTATGACCTAGAGCTAAGAAATGGACACACACCTACATGGTACAAGGAATTTGAAGCAAACAATCAACTTATTCAAGAATTTCAAACTATTAGATTAGAATCGGCCAATACTATTTTAAGTGGGAAAGAGGCTACTTTTGCTAAATTGTAATCATAATTAGTAAGTGGGTGAGAGAACATGAGAAGAGATTTGTTCAAAATAGTTCATATTTTCATAAATATAAATAGAAGCATAGAAAACAAAAGGGGCTGTGAAGTTAACAACCTAAAAACAGTGCCTTTTCCTTTTCTTAGAGAATAGTTGTCTTTGATAGGTGTTCTTAAGTTTTCCTTTTCCATTGATTATCTCACAAACATCATAATAAATCTAGGTGAGTAATTATTTTGCAAAATAAAGTGTAAGGAGGAAAGTACAAAAGGATAGTGTGAGAGAATTAGGGCTTGTTTTTTTGTCTTTCTACATCATAAGAGGAGAGAGGAATGAGTGGATCAAATGCTAGTCAAAGAAGTTATAACACCCCAAAACCCAATATGAGTATAGCTCACCATGTGTCCTTACTAGATGAAGACATGCAAAAGCTCAAAATATGTAAAATTGCACAATCAACATTCAAATAACTATACTAGTCAATAAAAGTATTCTCCACATATATATAATTAAGTGGCTTAACAAATACCACTTAGTCTCTCCATATAAAAAGAAACTGGAAAGAACAATTGTCCTCAATAATTAAACCAGTCTATCTCCTACGATCAATAACAGTAGAAGCATTTTAAAACTTAAGTACAACAGTAGTCTCAAGTCGACTAAACAAAGTCATCCAATATTATCTTTCTCTTCATCTGCTTATCACTCCTCATAGTACACATAGTCTACATTCTCTAAATTTTGATTCTTGTCTACTATCACACCCTACAATTTCTCTTGAAGTACTTGCAATTAAAAAATGGTCTCACGAGGGGTGTGCTAATGCCAAGTACAATGTATACCCACAATCACACATGTATGTCATACCAGAAATACCAACGCAAATATAATGAAACAGGATATTCAAACACAACTTGTTGTCTTTCATATCCTTTATTCCATCATACAATTCTCATCATCACAATCACTGTATGTACACCTTACACACTCACACATATATACACATATATATGATAAAGGGTATTCTGTTTTGTCCATAAGTCCAATCCATACATAATTATACATATATGATAGTGGATACTTCTCATTGTCCAGGAGTCCATGAGTCCATATCATAAATATATATATGTATGACAATGGGTCCTCCTCATTGTCCATGAGTCCATACCATATATAAATATACATATACAACAATGGTTGCTCCCTACTATCGATAAGTCCATGAGTCTTTCCATACCATACATATATACACATATGATATAGGGTACTCCCTATTATCCATGAGTCCATCCATACCATATCATTCTAAATCTACATGGATCATTTTGATACACAACTCTATGAGGGATAATGTTACATATCAATCATCAAGGTGCCACCTCGCAATCACCGACATTTTCGGTTTCTTAGGCTCGACCAAACACAATCACATACAACCATTCAATTCCAATTTCAACATCAATTTAGTTTACATTTCTAACTTAACACACACAAACAATAGACACAATACACATGTACCTTATAAGCAGTGAATGATCCCTTCACACTTATGAAATTGCTGAATTCTCAAACCAATTCAAACCTACAATTATGTATACTTAGAATAGCAAATGAATGAAATACGATGGAATAGTGAGTATCCCAAAACAACACGGCCATGTGAGTGGTCGTGTAGAAGAACGCAAGAGAGCACGACCATGCTAATGACTGTATACCTTTCTATATACCATTGTTATTCCAGTAAGCCTAAGTGCATGGTCATGTATTTGGCCGTGTACTTCAACATGGTAAGATACACGGTTGTGTATAGTGGCTGTGTACCTTTCTGTGAATTTTTGCGATTTGACATGCCTAAGTACATGAGCGTGTCTGGCGATCATGTACCTTTTTATATGAATTCATGTTTCGACATGGATAGGTACACGAGCGTGTACATAGCTGTGCAATCCACTGTTCCATTGCAAATCATTTTTTTCTCTTCTCCAACCTAATACATTACATGGATTTGTGCACTAACTTGTTTCAAATTGTGATTGGGATCCTCAAATCACATGTTCCTATGCCTATTTCATCTCGCTCCTTGTTCTAAACTTTAACAACATGTTATCAAATTTACTTAGACCCACAAATCTATAATCTGAAGCATGCATCTTAGTGATCAAAACCCTTACCTTGCAAAAAGAGGTCGATCTTGTTACTTTCCATTAGGTCGCCTTATGGGTCTCTAGACGAGTTTCTATTATTGCTATTGTGTAAATGATAAAAGGGGAGCATTAGGTCAACTAGGGATTAAATATCTTGACCATAAAACAACCAAATTGCACCCATATCTTTAGATTATTTACATACTTAACCTTGGGTTTAAATTTTATAGAATATCAAATATTTATATATATTTGGATATTTACATTGTTACCCCCCCTTACAAAAACTTTCATCTTTGAAAGTTACCTAGGTTGTGAAAGAGCTCTGGATAGCTTATTTTCATCTTTTCGTTCAACTCCTAAGTTGCTTCTCTCTCCATTTGGTTACTCCATTGCAATTTAACGTATTTGATCACTTGTCTTCTTAGAATCTACTCTTTAATATCCACAATTTTGACAAACTTCTCTACCGTTATGGGGTTTGGCTACACTTTCAAAGGTTCTTGGGTTAGCTACATATTTCCTTAAAATAAAAATGTGGAATATGTCATGTACCCTAGCCAAGTTTGGTGGTAAAGCCAATATATATGCCACTAGTCTAACTCTTTCTAAGACTTTGAAGGTTCTTACATACTTGGAATTTAGTTTTCCTCTTAGCCAAAATCTTACCACCCCATTTGAAAGTGAGACCTTCAGTAAGACATGGTATCCCACTTTAAAATCTAATGGGCGTCGTCTTTTATTTGCATAAGATTTCTAACGGCTTTAGGTTAATTGCATCCTTTATCAGATCAACTTGACTTTATCTATTGTGTCTTGTACTAGGTTAGGCCGTAATACCTGTTTCTCACCCACTTCATCCTAATGTAAAGCCAATTGGCACTTTCTTCCATATAATGCTTCATAAGGTATCATTTGGATGGTAGCTTGATAGCTATTATTGTAGGTGAACTCTACTAAGGGTAGGTGTTCATCCTAATTCCCACTAAGATCTAGTGCACATGCCCTCAACATATCTTCTAATATTTGAATGGTTCACTTTGATTAACTATCTATTTGTGGGTGAAAAGTTGTAGTAAATTGTAGTTTAGTTCCAATTACCCTATGTAAACTCCTTTTGAATCTCCCTGAAAATCTTGTGTCTATCTGAAACTATTGTGATTGGTATACCATGTAAACTCACAATTTCCTTAATGTACAGTTGAGCCAATTTCTCTAGTCTATATCCAATGCCTATAAATATAAAATGGGCAGATTTGTTGAGTTTGTCTATAATCACCCATATGGTGTGTAGCGTAGTCACAGTTTCAAGTAATGCTCTAATGAAGTTCATGGTTACATGTTCCCATTTCCATTCCAATATCGGTAGAGGTTGTAACTTGCCAGCAAGTCTCTGATGTTCTATTTTGATCTGTTAGCAGGTCAAACACTTAGATACATACTTTGTAATTTCCCTCTTCATATTCCTCCATCAATAGTGGCACTTTAGATCTTTATACATCTTAGTACTCCCAGGGTGGACAGAGTACCTAGAATAATGTGCTTCCTTTAGTATCTCATTCTTCACTTCAGCTACACTTGGAACACTAAGCCCTTGACCATGTCTTAACACTCTTTCTTCATCTACATTAATTCCATCGCCTTTCCTTCTTCCATCCATTTCTTAATCTTTTGTACCTCCACATTGTTATCTTTTGCAACTTTTATCCTGTCCACCAATGTGAGCTGTACGCGTAAACTGGCCAATCTCACCTCAATTTCCTAGGTTATAATTTTTAGCTCTAGTCTCTACATATCTTCCAATATGTTCTTTTGAGTTGTAATTAGTGTTGCTAAATTACAATGTCTCTTTCTACTGAGTGCATTAGTAGCCACATTTTCCTTCCCAAAATAGTATTGAATCTCTATGTGATAATCTTTTATCAACTCTAACCATCGTCTTTGCCTCATGTTTAACTTCTTTTGGGTAAAGAGGTACTAAAGGCTCTTATGATTTGTAAATATCTTGCACTTCTCCACATATAAATAATGTCTCTAAAGTTTGAGTACAAGAACAATAGTCGGTAATTTTAGATCATGAGTCTGGTAATTCTTCTCATAGGGCTTCAACTATTGGGATGCATATGCTATAACCTTCTCATTCTGCATAAATACACACCCGAACCCTTAGATAGATGCATCACTATGCGCAACAAATTCTTCATCACTAATAGGTAATGTTAGAACTAGTATTGAAATCAATCTCTCCTTCATCGTCATGAATCTTACTTTATATCTGTCATCCCATACAAACTTCACCCCCTTTTGAGTTAAACTGGTTAGAGGGATTGCCAATTTGGAAAATCCTTCTAAAAATCTCTTGTAATACTGTGTTAACATCAAGAAGCTTCTAACCTCTATAACTATCTTCAGTCTAGGCTATTCATTCACAACCTTTATCTTTTCAGAATCTACCGATAAACCTTCTTTACTGATCACATGGCCTAAGGTGAGACATAAAGTTTGATGAACCTTTTATCCAATAACTCTTGTATCAGCTTCTTGAGTTCTATCAATTCACCAGGTGCCATATGATACAAGGTTTTAGATATGGGAGCCGTAACAAGTACCACATCTATACTAACTTCAATCTCCATTATTGGGTGTAAGCTTGGCAGATCTTCAAGGAAGACATCTATAAATTCCCTCACCACCTGTACCTAATCAATTGTCATCATTCCTTTGGATTTAACCGTCACTGAAGATATTATGCTCTTGCCCTACAATTCATATGTGCTTCTAGCTTGAAATAGATAGATTCTCCTTCTGGTGTGTTGAAATGGATTAACATATTATGACAATCAATGGTTGCATGGTGTCTAAACAACTAATCCACTCCCAATGAAAATCTATCATCTCTAAAACTAGCTCTTCAACCAGAACTTTACCTTGCACTTCCACACTAACCCTTCTACATATTTTATTTAACCCTTTACCCACACCCATTATGGTACTTAAATTCAATACATTATCCAACACCTCAACATTATACTTCTAAATGCATCAAACATACATGAATGTGATATACCAGTATCCAACAAGACATAAGTATTAGTAAAGTGTACCAACAACATACCTACCAAGATGTCCATATTTAGAGTGTCCTGTTATTGCAATGTGAATACTCGTGTTGGTGCCCTTTGTCTTGGTCATGTTGGTTGAGGTTTGCCAACATGGCTCACAGCTTGGTTTCTCCTTACCTGTGCTGGTTATACACTCTATCCTCTAAAATTTGGGCAATCCACCATCATGTGACCCCTCTTTTTGTAGGAGAAACAAAAGTTAAGGGGAATCAATTTCTCTATGTAGGTCTTACTACCATATCTTGTCTTCCCACATGAGAAATAGGCACCCTTTGGTTACTTACACTCATTTAACTCATGTAGCCTATACAATCTCACACATCTATAACCCTAACTTATTGGGGAGGTCTTGACCTAAGAGGATAGCACTATAATGACCACAAGTTGGTTTACACCATTTTAAGTCTCTTGCCCTTCTCTTGTATGACAACCCCATAGGTAGGTCTCTTCCCCTGTACAACTCTAGTCACTAATGTCTTCATCTCCTCAATCCTCCTATGACTCTATTCCAAGAATTTAACCTTGTTCACAACCTCAAAATATGTGTTTATTGAAATGCTCTCACTTTGTGTTGTAAAGTGGGTTCCAGACCCAAATATAATCTATTTTGAAGGCTGGTGGCATGAACTTCACTAGGCAATTTAACTCCATCTCATACTCATTGACAAATCTTTTCCTTTGGTAGCAACTGTAGTAAGTTGCTTACATCTTATCTCATATGCTACTTAAGAAATATTATTCAAATAACATATGTTTGAACCTTTCCTAAGTGATAAGTCCAACTGTTAATCTTGACACACTTGACCACCTTTTTAAAGTCGAGCCCCTCAGTAAATATATAATATATTTCACCTTTTTTCTCTTTAGGAATTCCAAGTACTTCAAAGGTCTTCTCCAACTCATCAATGTACTACTTAGCATCCAGTAGGTCATTAACCTTGGGCCTGAACTCCCTAACCATCCTAATGAATCAAACCAAACTTACTAGCCTAACCAACTTAACTCCAACATCTCCCATTGTCTGCCCTTACATGCTATTCAACATTTGTAGTTCTTGTATTTGTTGTTATTTGCCACTAAAACTAGTAGGGTATTAATTGCCTCTAGTAGTTGTGCAACATTGACATGATTCGCTCCTAGCCCATGCTTAGGTAGTTTGGGTGCCATCCAATTATCAGGAGCATCGTCTCCAACACCTAATGTCGAACCTAGTATGGAAATTCTCTTAGACAGTCTACAAAATACAAATAGAAGCTGTCTCGGGATTTCACACTTCTATCAATAATAGGGTTGCTTAAATACATTTTCCATTGTATTTCTACAATCATGAGTACCATTTACTACCCACTTTTGTCATGTCTCACTGTCCTATAGATTTTTTTCTTAAGTAGTCCATGAATCAATAAACCTAGGCTCTTATACCACTTAATTTATAACACTCTAGAACCCAGCATAAGTGCAGCCCGCCACGTATCCTCACTAAGTGAAGACATGCAAAGGCTCAGAATATGTAAAATTGCACAATCAACATTCAAATAACTATACTATTCAATAACAGCATTCTCCACATATATATAATTAAGTGGCTTAATAAATACCACAGTCTCTTTGTATAGAAAGAAACTATAAAGAATAGTTTTCTTCAACAATTAAACCATAGTCTGTCTTGTTTAACTAATAACAGCCAAAGCATTTTAGAACTTAAGAACAACAGTAGTCTTAAGTCAACTAAACAAAGTCATCCAATATTTATCTTTTTCTTTGTCTGCCTATCTCTCCTCATAGTACACATACTCTACATCCTTCTCAAAATTTTGATTCTTGTTCAATATCATCTCATTATACCCTTCAATTTCCCCTAAAGTATTGATAACTAAAAAATGGTCTCACAAAGGGTGAACTAATGTCCAATACAATGTATACCTACAGTCACACACATATGCCATGCCAAGAATACCAACACAAAAAAATGTAACAGGATAGTCAAACATAACTTTTTATCTTTCATATCATTTACTCCATCATACGATTCTCATCATCACAATCACCATTTATACACCTTATATATACATATATATACGACAAAGGGTACTCTCCTTTACCCATAAGTCTAATCCATATAGAATTATACATATACGATGATAGGTATTCCCCACTATCTATGAGTCTATATCATAAATATATATATGTAAGATAATGGGTCTTCCCCATTGTCCATGAGTCTATGAGTCCATATCATAAATATATATATGTACGACAATGGGTCCTCCCCATTGTTCATGAGCCCATACCATACATAAATATATATATACGACAATGGGTACTCCTCAATATCCATGAGTCCATCTATACCATATCATTCTAAGTCTATCTTGATCATTTTAGTACATGACTCCACTAAGGACAACGTCACATACCGATCATCGGGGTGCTACTTGCAATCATCAACATTTGTAGTTTCTTGAGCCTAGCCAAACACAATCACATATAACCATTCAATCCAATTTCAACATCAATTTAGTTTACATTTCTAACCTAACACATACAAACAATAAATATAATATACACATACTTGGTAAGCAATGAATGATCCCTTCACACTTCTGAAATATCTTAGTTCTCAAACTTATTCAAATCCACAATTACGTACACTTAGAATCACAAGTGAATGAAATTTAATGGAATTGTGTGTATCCCAGAACAACATGACTATGTAAGTGGCTATGCAAAGGAACATGGAAGAGAACACAGTTATGCTAATGGTCACGTACCTTTCTATGTATCATTGTTGTTCCAGCACGCCCAAGTATACAATCATGTATTTAGTTGTGTACTTTGATATGGTAGGGTACACAATCGTACATAGTAGTCATGTACCTTTCTATGAATTTTTGCAATTTGACATGCTCAAGTATAAGGGCATGTTTGGTAACCATATACCTTTTTATATACATTTATGTTCCAAAACCATATACCTTTTTATATGCACTCACTTGTTTCAAATTGTGATTGGGATCCTCAAATCACCTATTCCTATGCCCATTCCATCTCGCTCCTTGTTCCAAACTCTAACAACATGTTATCAAATTTATTAATACCCATGAACCTATAATCCAAAGCATACATCTTAGTGATCAAAACCCTTACCTAGCAAAAATCTTGTTGACCTTCATTAGGTTGCCTTGTGAGTCTCTACACAAGTTTCTGTGATTGCAATAGTGTAAATGAGAAAAGGGGAGCATTAGGTCAAGTGAGTTTTAAATATCTTGATCAAAATGACCAAACTGCCCTCATATCTTTAGACTATTTACATACTTAACCTTGGGTTTAAATTTTAATGAATATTAAATATTTATATATATATACGGGTATTTGCAGAAGTTCTATCCTTAACATTTTGTGTCTTTCTATACTATCATCTAGTAAAGGGTTATAATCCTTCAAATCAAAGGAATGCAATATTGATATCGATAGTTGCAACTTTTTCCATTAAGCGATGTAAAGTTTATAATACACATGAGTACTACCACTACATAGATGACATGTCTTTTGCATAGGTAGTTGAAAAGAAGTATTACTAATGAAATATATATATATATATATATATATATATAAACTAAAATAGAAGAATTATAATTGATAAAAGGTACTAATAATGCATAGATTCACCGACAAAAATAATAAAATTTTTCAAAGATATCATAATTAACATATTAATAATATATATTTATAATATATCATGTGACTACGATAATTTAATCTTGTAGCACATTTTGTAGTTTTCATGGTCACGTCTGTTCATAGAAAATAATTTTTCAAATTCTTCCCAAACTTCTCTTGCAAATCCGCAAGTAACCAACAAGGGTTTGATGTTTTTCTCTTCTATCTTTCACAAATGGCATCTTTATTAAATTTGAGTCTATTGATTTTATCAATACTTAGTAGATTGTTAAAAGCTTCCCTAATGTTCATGGTCGCATCCATTTCCACCAAAATCAACCACTCTAGCATTAAACTTCTTTTTTTTTTTTTTCACCATAAATATTATAATCTAACATATTCAAAATATGGTAAAAAAAAAGTTCAAATGTAATGAAATCTTGAGAGCAAGAAAGTTTAATTCCTTTGGATTTTATGCCACGCAAACTTTATGTATTTCACAATTATATTTTGCCAATTAATTAAGTTTTCTTAAAATCATAATTTTTGTAATCCAAAATCTGAAAATACGGAAATCATCTTCTTTGATTTACTTCGAGAGAACAAATACCATTGTAGTTTATCCTCAATATTGATGATTTTTCAAATAAACATGTAATGCTAAATCTGCCGGAGATATCCCTTCAGAACAAGAACGGTAAGGAATTCATTCGGTCGATCAGCTGAAGGAACAATTGACTTGGAAACTTGCTTTATCACTAATATAAATGAAATTGCAAACTAGCGCATCAAACAAAGAGGATTATTTTCTATCATTTTTTTTTTTAAATTTTATCACACGTAATTTCCTTAATTGATCTAGAATGAGACATGGTGACATTAGGATTTCTTTTTTTTTTTGGTGAGGGGGGGGGTTTATACAAGTAAACTCTAACGCAACATTACTGCTATAAAGTTAATTTGCCAATTAGTTTTAAATCTATCAAGTAGTTATGCATAATCGAATATGTATTATCTATTATACCAATCAAAATTAAGTTTAGAAAAATAGTATAAAAGATGGGCTCATTTTTTTTTTTTTAAATATTGGTGAGCCAATAAATCCATTAGGAGTGTTCCTCTTGGACCTAAGGTTAGCAACCCTTGAGTAACTCAGGAAAGAAAACCTAAAAGCAAGAACATAGTTCCAAAGCTAGTCCCTTAGTGTTGAATGTTACGAATGTAATGGTTAAGGTTAACATGCCTACTAAATTATAAACCTTTACCTAAGTGAAGGGAAGCCATTAGGCAGTAAAGACTGTGAAGCATTAGATCATATTTTTGAGGAGGGTGCCAATAACAAAGAAAAGTAACTATAGAGTAGCATTATATGTGATTTATTAATTTAAAAATTGAATATGCTTACTAGCAAAATTATAAAGTTATATGAAAGATTATCATAATTAAGATGATATTAATATGCTTATTACATTATAAAATAAAAGTTTAGAAAATTTTTTTGGTAACGTATCTTTTCGATATTACATTTTTCTTTTAATGATGCATCATTACTGTTAACTTTTAGGAAGTATTTATTCAATATTATATTTTTCTTTTAATATTCTTCTTCAGTATTAGTATGAAATTTAATTTACCTTTTTCTTTGTCAAAAAGGTATTATTAATAGAAAAAAAGGTAATATAAAAAAGATGAGTTATCAAAAGTGACACCATAAAGGCATATTAAAAGAAGAAAATACTAACAAAGAAAAGCATTAATAAAACTATTTCTAAAATTATATATTACAATAAATAGATTTCAAAAGCTTTTATTATTTGTAACTTTTCACTAATTGATGGGAATGAAATCATTTCAATTACAAATACACTTGATGGGAATCAAATCACAAAGGTTGGTGGTGCACCCATTTAGGCCAGCCATAAAGGCCAGCGGTGTAAGCATTTAGGCTGGCCATAAAGGCCAACGGTGCATTTTTTCAAGGCTGGTGACCTAGATGCCTTCAAGGTTAGGGGCTTACAACTTTAGACTGATTGTTTTATGTTGTTTCGAGCTAGTTCTTCTTTATACTATAAATACCCTTTGTAATGGAAAGAAGACAGACTTTTGACAATTGAGAAATACACAAGTTTGAGTTTACTCATTCTTCTTATACTCTTATTAATCCTGTGGATTAAAGCGAGTGATAGTATCGGGCTTGTTATGTGTCATATCAACAAATCTATGCTAGGACTATTCTCTTGCTAGTGCATCATATCTGGTAAGAGTTTAGGGTATTATCTTGTTATTATTCTTTGTTTGGATTACTGGTTGTGAATCGTTGATTGGAATTGTGATTGGTTGATCTTGAATGGTAGTAGGCATATCCTATTTTAGTATCAGAGAATTGGTTGAGAGAAGGGATTGCCACGTGGAAGTGTTGATTTTGAATTGAGCAATTAAGGTTTATTCCGTAAGCCTCTTGAATTGTTTGATTATGAATTGAAGTTGGGATTATTACATGATTTGTGCCGTTATTAAATGAATATTGTGAATTGAAAAATTAGGGTTTATACCTTAATTTGTGTTGTAGGTTGTGTGATTGTAATTTAGAGATTGGGAAAAGGTTAAGAATTAAGGTTTGTGCTGTGGTTTATATGTGATTGTAATTAGGGCTTATGACATGGTTATTAATAGAGAATTGAAGATAGGGTTATATTATCAATGGTGTTGTGATTTGATTGGAGCTAAAATGGGATTTGAATGAAGATTGAAATTTAGGGATTGTGTTGTTAGGGTTATTGTAGTGTATGATTGTGATTCAAGAATTTGTATTGAGATTGCAATTCAACGTAGCATGTAAAATGATAGTGTAAATGAAGGAATTAGGAATGAAGCCAATAGTCAGGTTAGAGGAGGAGGTTAGGGACGTTGTGCTGTAGGTGGTAGGAGAACTTTAGAAAAGCAGTTATAGGACCTAATTACTGTTGTTGCCAATCTAGCAACGCTGGTTGATCAAATGACGTTACCCCAATAGCCAGTGGCAAATCCACAAGCACCCTTACCTCAAGTAGCCCTTAATGATGTATGTAAAGAAGGAGCATTAGGAGGAAATAGGGGCAAGCGAGTTGGAAGAGAGTATCATGCTTACTAGGAGGAAAGGGATGATAACTTTGAGGATAAACATTATCCTAATCATGAGTTCAAGCTGCCTAGTGGTCTAGAATATGTGAAATTGCAAATGTCTTCATTTGCTAGAAGGGGATCTGTAGAGGATTATCTTGATTGGGAAGATAAAGTGGAAGGACTTTTTAAGTGTTATGAAATCAATGACAACACTTAAGTATGTTTGGTAGCAATTAAGTTTACAAGGTATGTCGCCTTATAGTGGAAGAATATTATGGCAAGTAGGAGAAGAGATGGAGATGCTGAGATATGTACTTGGTAAAAGATGAAATGGGTTATGAGGAAGAGATTTATACCAGAGTATAATAGATAGGAGCTATTCATATGTCTCCAAACATTGAGACAGGGATGTAAAACTATGGATGAGTATATCCAAGAGTTTGAGAAACTTATGATTCGATGTGGGACCATTGAGCCTCCTAGACAGACCATGGCATGATTTGTGTCCCGTTTGAAATATGAGATCGCCTATATAGTAGAGTTACAGTGATATGATACACTTAATTAGGCCATCCATTTAGCTTTAAAAGTTGAGAGATAGAGGCGTTATAATTCGTATAGAGCAACAAGTAACAGGTATAGATCCTCTACTAAACTATATGGGTCAGATAGTAAACAGGTTGATAAAGGGAGAATTGATAAGAATGTGGAAGAGAATGTAGTTGTTATTGACAATAAAGGGGAGAAAGAATTTTTTGGAAAGGGGAAAATAGTTGCTAGGGCTGACATTAAGCAGATAGTGGCTGGGTCATCAAGTGGGAAGACTTGTTAAATCCAATGCTTCAAATGTTTGGGTTTTGGACATATGACTGCTTAATGTCCAAACAAAAGGGTAATAACTACTATAGAGGTGGAGAGTAAGGATGGCGAGGAAGAGATACATGAGCCAACAAATTTGTCAACAGTGCTAAATGAGTATTATGAGAATGCAGACGCTGAAATGCACGAAGATAAAGGAAATGATCAGTATTTGGCTATCAACGTGTTGCACAGGGAAATGGCTACCTTTCTAGGTATTGAGGAAGAACGGAGGGAAAACCTATTCCATATTTCCTACTGGGTCTAAGGTAACCTTTGTGCTTTTCTTATTGATGGTGACAGTTACACCAATGTAGCAGCTGCTTCACTAGTGAATAAATTGAAACTAGTCACTATCCCACATCCTAAGCCATATAAACTGCACTGGTTTAGTGAACAAGACAATCTACATGTCACTTAGAGGGCTAAGGTTCCATTCAACATAGGGGAAAAGTACCATGATGAGATTGTTTGTGATGTTCTTTCTATGTGCGCATCATGTATGCTACTTAGTGGACCGTTGTTATTTGATAAGAGAGTATTGCATGGTGGGTTTAGGAACACCTATGTGTTTCAGAAGGATGTAAGTGGATTGTTTTGAATCTTATGTCACCAATTGAGGTGAAAGAAGCCTAGGGACATATCAATAAAACCATTGGAAAGAAGTCTTTATTTGTGGGGTGGAAGGAACTTTTCCAAGGATGTACACAATAGACACACATAGAAAATAATCAAGGGATGTACACAGTAGACACTTCACGATGCTCATACGATAGAGAACATAATAGACACACAAAAAAAGTAAATGGGATGTATAAACACAAATAAATTAATAATATGTACTATAACAAAAAAAAAATTACAAAGCGAGCATGTGAGAAGATTACCCTAAGCAAGATTGCAAAAAATAATGAAAAAAACAAAAAAACAAAAACCTTAAGCAAGAAACTAAATCAAGAATATGTAGTAATATATTCAAGAAAAAATTACCTATACATGATGGAATCAAAGTAGATTGGATTGTGTGAGTTGCAACTACCTATGGGAAATGTCTAGCATACAAGATCGGGACTTAACATTGAAAAGAAAAAAACCGTGTAAACAGAAGAAAAGGAATAACAAAGAAGAACATAACACGAGAGTCGAGACAGACATTGCAGAATGTATTCACAAAGTTACAGTCATAGAGCTACTTGCAATTTGGACTGGGTTGGACTTATCTAGGCTGGGTGTCATCATCTGAGCTAAGCTACTCACTACTGAGTGCATAGGTTGACAGAAAAAAGACCAACGAATAGAATTGGTAGAAATGCATATGGAATCACGATTTTACTAATTACATAATGTGGAATCACGATTCTAGGGTGATTTTAACTTAAAACGTTTTTATATGCGAGTTGAGTAGGAATGTGCTCACCAACTCATAAAATTGTAGAAATGTATGAGTAAACTAGCGATTTTGACAACCATGGTAGTTCTAGTCATGATAGATCTATGATAAATCTAGTAAATGATCTACTCACATCCTACTGTGATGTTGTATGCAATTGTGGGGGCTCATTAAAGTCATGTGGAAGAACTAAACTCCATTATACCGAAGGCTATGAGCTATCACCAATATCTAATCAATAGTGGTGTGACCTTTATAGAGTAGTTAGGTTAAGAATGGGAGTGCTAATAAAGTGCCTATGATGGGTGATGAACAAGTTGGTACTAGGGGTTAAGCTACCTACGGTGTCCTCATCCATGGCATTTAAAGGAGTGTGGTTATGATGAATCTGCTCATCCCTCCATCGTCCTCTACTAACTCTTGCTCTATTAATCGTATGGTGTGGTGGTAATGTTGATGTAGGATCTACTAGAGGTACATACTCTAGGTCTATAGCAACCTCTCCCTTTAGTGGCTGCTCGTGTTGAGCGGCAGGAAAAAGTACAACTCTACTATGATGCTTAACTAGCTGTACATAAGCATCAGCAAGTGAAATTGTTAAAGGTAGATCATATGTTATATGTATATGGCATAGGGCGTCAGCTTATAAGAATCAAAAGAGAATGTTTTGGTGCAATTTAGTCATATAGTATAGTCAATGTGATATTGTAAGTGTTTTTCTTACCAAGTTTCTAATTATTGCTCCAATATGCCCTACGTTGTGGTAACTAACACATCTAGTGAGTTGAGGCTTTACATATTTGGCCTAGTTGTATCACTTGTTATGCCATGCATCCGTCTCTCCCCCTTTGTCATGTGCATTAGAGATAGATGCATGGCATAACTAGTCATACAACCAGGCCAAACATGCATAGCCTCAACTATACTAACTTATAAGGGTAAAGTCCTCCAAGAGTGAAAGGAGCATATAATAGATTAGGCTACTTGATTTATCTATAAATGCAAAGCCTCCCAGCAATTATAAAATGTAGGTGCAGGTATAATACCTAACCATCTCATTAGATACCTGAGCATGCAAAACTTGGAATTTGTGCCACAATTAGGATAAGTTAATCCATCTACCCTTAATGTGCTTTGCCTACGACCTCTCACCAATTAACCACTCACACTTAGATGCTCAATCAAGGTTAATGCTATTAGTAGCAACCTATCCATCAATTGGTAACTTGAATTAGACCTCATCATCTTATAAAGTCACAATAGCCTCACCATGGGTCATGTGAAAGGTGTGAATCTTGGGCCTCCACCTCTTTACTAATGCTATAAGAAGATGCCAATCTAACTGAATGAAGGAAAGGCATGCCAGTCCTATAAAGCTACCCTGCTCTGTATAAGGTAACATGTAAGGATCTAATGGGATATCATCCTTGTCACAGTGTAGCTATAACTAGCAACACCTAACAGTTAGCTAAAATTCTTCTTCTAAGCATAAAAGTACAAATTGTAGGAATTGATAGATTTAGCTAGAAAGTAAAAAAATAGGACCTATAAAATACAATACATGCCCTTGCTAAATAGATTTCGATCGATGTTTGGCCTACTATGTTAACAACAATAGATCAAAAGGTTTTGGATCCATTTATCTAGTGACATGAAAGTGAAATTTAGTTAGCAAAGAGAAGGTTATCATGTAAACTAAATTGCAAAAAATGTTTAATGAATAAGGGAAGTAAGTTTTTTTTTGTTACAAGCCCTATACCGTTATTATTTCTCTCTAGGCACTTCCTTCTATTATGCCCTTGCCTTCTACACCTAGTTCTGGATGATGGATCTTTAAGGTCTATCTTTATGTGGTATTGTTTTGATCTAGACTTTCCCATTCCACGTTGAAGTTTATCAATGTTAGAGTAAATGAATGGAAAGTCTACCTTTACCTAGTAGCGCTCATCTCTAATGAGATAGAACTAACTCTAGTAATATTGTAATTGATGTGTCCACCTATACCAATGGTCATTAGCTAATAACTAACAAGCTATCAAGCCTCAAATATGCTACTACAATGTAAGCATGTAAACATGGAATTTTGTATATTTGCCATTTATTGCATGTGCATGTGTGATTCTTAAGGTTTACAATTTGCATCCTTCCTCCTTTAATCCCATTCACCACGTGCTGGAGTCCAGTTACAACTTCAAATATTTGGTTAGGTCTATTGAACCTAATGACCTTATCAGCACTAGCCCTCTATCTCCATTTTTTTTTATTTTATTGTTAGCATACTTTGTGAAAAACCAATCTGCTGCAATTCCTTTATGTACATTCCCAGTCATCCTATCCCAATTCTTAACGCAATTGCAAATTATTTTTTTTACCAACACAATCACAGGTAAGCCTCTTGCCTGTTTCATAATAAAATTGTAAGTTTCTATAATATTCAAAGTCATATACCCAAAATGATACCCTCCATCATATGCAAGTGTCCACTGTTCCAATGGAATGCCATTAAACCATGTAAGGGCGTTAGACTTTATTTGCCTAACTAGGTTCATGTAATGCCAAAACTTGTGAGGTTGTGTCTTTATCCTAGAAACCACCACCTATTTGCTACATTGCAAATTCTTGTGAGTGGTGTTAAAGTTACTTACAATGTGGCATAAGAAAAACTGCCATACTATAAAGGGAGGCCTTCATCTATTGTCTTGTCACTCTGCTACACTACTAACATCAACATGTCTATTAGAATTAAGAAAAATTGTTTCTTGACAGTTACCTATAACATACTCCTTCAACTTTTGAAGAAACCATCCCCATATTTCCTCCAATTCGTTATCCACTAAGGCAAATGCAAGTGGGACAATGCGATTGTTTCCATCCATGCCACATGCAATCAACAACTTATAACTGTACTTCTCGTATAAGAAATTACCGTTGATATTAAGTATAGGCTTGCAAAACTTAAATGCCTTAACACATGGACTGAATGTCCACAAGACCTATTTCAATATGCACTCCCCACCAACTATCGAATCATGCTAACCCCATTTGACTTATGTTTCGAGAATACTAATCTGGATTGCATTTAGGAGTTTTAGTAATTCATTGTACAATTTTCCCTAATCAATGTACATAGCTTTCTTGTTTGCATTTGACACCCTCATCAAGGGGATTGTATACTCGAAGTTAGCTTCAATTATGAAATCGAGATTAGCAACCTCTATATCCAAGTTTTATTCTCACATATTCAAAGAAGATGATGAAAAGGCCTTCCAACTTTTTCTTACAAGCTTAAAGCCTCCACTTACAACCACTATCTTTGTTAGTACTAAAAATTGACCATAAGGTCTTGTTCAATTCTTCAACTACAAAGTTACAGTGATTCTTTATATGATATGTCTTCATAGCTTGCAATAGCTCTTCTTTACTATTGAATCTCATTTCCTTCCTAAGGTCATCATTACTATTGAAGTCTCCATACATAATAGCCATATTTTCCTCAAAGGTGATATAACCACTATCTCCCCCAACATTGAAAAATGGAATGACATCCTTAGGTTTATTGTCACTTGAATGACTCGCTTCTAGAAATTTGTGAGCCTACATTACATGCATGTGTAATGGCAGATGTGTAGTGTACATGTCATTTAAAGCATTTTCAGTAGGATCCTCATCCTCATCAGAATACTCTTCATGCACTATAAAGTACTCCACAACAGTATCAACTTTTGCTGGAGAGTGGAGGGCATCACTTAATTGGAAGTAGTGCGGATTCCGAAGTAGTATCTCAACACAAACCATAGTTAGATTGACTCCAATGCTTCTACAAATCCTATGCAAGTATTTTGTATAGTTTAAATTCCTCCTTACCCTTAACTTCATCATCAATGCATTCTCATAATCTGGCTCATCATTACTATACACAATATTTCCTCTTGTGTTCACAATAAATTTCACCTCCCTAACCATTTCCAACCTAATTACATGATATTTGCATGTTTAGTCTCATGCAAAATTGTATCAACTCTCCATTGCATAATTTTGACTATTTATATCCATGCATTCAAAGTAAACATCATTTCCAACAATTTCTAAACCTCTATAACAACTACATTTCACATATTTTGCTACTAGTCCACACAAATTGTGAAGTAATACACATCAAATGCCTTTTATTTTTTATTTTTTATTCTCAATAGTTCAACACACAATCTCGTACTCACATAAGACACAATATACACATTTTACACACACACTACATGGAAAGAGTACACATAGCACACATGCCCACACAACAAACTACGCTCTCATCTAGTACCCTACATGTGCACACAAATAGCACAATACACATTCACTCACATCATAATTACACCACGCAACATTATTCCTCCTTCCATTTCAACCCAAACACAACAACAAAACCAAGCCCAACAGTAGATATACAACATACACACATACAATAATTTTTCAAGTAAGGAAATACAAACAATATAATAAATCATTGAGTTTCCACTCACCTAGCAAGGGTGGCCTTGATATAAAGTACTTTTTCCCAGGATTGTAATCGTACTTATGGTTTTTGATTTGAAGCTAGTATGAGAAAGTTATAGATTTTTGAAGTTTTGTAGGGAAATATAATTTGTACAAGAGAACAAGGAAAGAGAAGAAGAGAAAGAATGAAAAGAAAGGAAATGGAAATGGGTCATATGAGAATTTGGAAATGAGGAAAGAGAGGGAGAGTTTGGTAGAGAAAACAAAGAAAAAAATGGCCACACAAGTGTCTGTAATTTAAAAACTTGGCAAAATGGTGTCTACAATTGAAAAATAAGCAATTAAGTGATCATAAGTTTGAAATAGGAAGGATTTAGTGTCTCCGTCCATTTATGGAAGTAACGGATGTTAGAATACTCTAACATGGCATTACCCGTTGAAATATTTATTACCGTTTCTTTCTAGAATTAAAACACCACAACTAATTGAAATTTAGTTTAAGCTTCAACAAGTATCAAATTTATACAGCATTTAAGATTGGCAACCACCTAATTGTAGATAAGCTGATGCAAGACAATGGAGTAATAAGTGTTGTTTTTTCTTCTACTTCAACTTCTTTGTGTAAAATGAGTACTGCTAAACAATTTGAGTAGCTAAAACAACTACTCCAACCTATTATACATGGTTTATAGAATTTGCATAAAACGAGTTCTACAAAATGGTACGACTAATAACACCAACTACTTTAACCTATTATAATTGGTTTGTGGAATTTACATAAAACTAGTTCTACGAAACAATTCGAGTAGCTACACCAACTACTCTAACCTATTATATGTGGTTTATGGAATTTGCATAAAATGAGTTCTACAAAACAATATAACCAGTAACACCAACTACTTTGACCTATTATAGTTGGTTTGCGAAATTTGCGTAAAATAAGTTCTACAAAACAATTTAAGTAGTTACACTAACTACTATGATCTATTATAAATTATTTATGGAATTTGTATAAAAAGAGTTCTACAAAACAACAACCGGCAACACCAACTACTTTAACCTATTATAGTTAGTTTGCAGAATTTTCATAAACGAGTTCTGCAAAACAATCCAACTAGTTACACTAACTACTTTGACCTATTACACTTGTTTTGCAGAATTTGCATAAAACAAGTTCTGCTAAACCATCTGAGCAGATACACCAAGTACTCTAACCTATTATTGTTGGTTTGTAGAATTTGAATAAAATAAGCACCACTAAACAATCTAAGTAGCTAGACCAATTTCTCTGACATACTATAGTTGGCTTACAGATTTTACATAAAATGAGTTATACTAAACATCCAAGAAACTACATCAATTACTCCAACCTATTAAACTTAGTTTATAGATTTTGCATTAAAACACATAACGAAGAATACTTTAATGCACAGATTTTGTGTTAAAACACAATGAAGAAGGAATTATATTTATTGTGGTCTAAACCATAAGGGAATAAAAATTATGAAACAAACATATACAATAGCTAGTTCATTAATTGTTTACATGTACAAGGCTTCTGGCTAGCATTCCAACCATCATTCAAAAAATGCAAAATGAAAAAAAAAAAAAAACAACTATCTATCTTATAAGGCCCTCATTTAGGGTCGAAGATAGCATAAGCTCGAGTAGAGGAGGAACTTCATTAGGAGGAGGCAAAGGCACTTCTTCTTGTGGATGTAGAGGAGGAATCTCTTTAACCTTGTTTATAGGAGGAGGAGAAGGAGCATCTTCAATAGGCGCTACTATCGACGACTAAGGAAAGTCCTCATTTAGTAGTTGTCCTTCTTCTTCAACCACGACCAAGTTAAGCTCCTCCCTCTCCTCCAAAGGGTGTTAAGCTCTTAAATTTTTTCCTTGAGCCAAGAGAGATTAAACGCTGGATCGCTCTTACAAATCTAATACTTCATGATCTTCTAGCCCCCCTCCATTACCCTGAACCAGCTCATTGGCATACTCATCAAAGGATTGAGTTTTCTCGTAGTACCTATTCTTAGTTGTCCACTCCTTCTCCTCTAGCTCATAGACCCTCATATCTTGATTAGCTAGCAACTTCTCAAGATCTTGGACCCATGCCTTCAGCTTAGCCTCCTCTATGTTACTTAACTCAAGAAATTATTGAGCCATATCTAAATCTCACTTGAAGTTTGCAGTAATGGCCTTCTCCTACCATAACTTCGATGTGAGGTATAACTCCTACTCCTGTAAAACCATGACCAACTCCTTTAAAGAGTTGATTTGACTGCTTGCATCATTTATCTCCCGTTGGGTGTTGGACAAGTTGACAACGCTCCTTCGTGCCCTCTCCTTAGCATCAACAATTTAATGGCAACAATCTTCTCTCACCGCCTTGAGTTCCTTGCGATACTCCTTCAATTCGACCTCGACTACCATTCGCTTCTAAAAGTGTAAGTCGTAATGATCATATTACCACGAGAATAACTAATAATAATATTCACAATTGGCATTTCATTCATGTATTTGTTGTTCTCCCTCGGCACATATGAACAAAATCCTGTATGCAACCTTCACTGTCTGCATGAAGAAACCAATTATAAGGACAAGCATAAAAGAATAAAAGATGAAGATTTTAAGAACAAAAACTAACTTATACCTCGATAAGATGAGCAAAGAAGAAGGATTGAAGATTTGAAGCCAACATTCTTGTTGCTAAGAGCTTGGCTTCACTTTGCTCCTAGGGACTCAAGATCCCATCAAACAGGTTTCACTGACTTGATCTCCCATCTAGGCCCCTCGCCATGAAAGGCATAAGGGCACTAGAGGGCAAGGGGTCGAGAGGCCTCAGGGGATTGCTGCTACTTAGGTGCTCCTCCCACAGATGTTGGACATTATGGTGCCGTTTTTATTGATGCTTCATGGCTACCTCTATTCTTCCCCTAAAAGCGATGGACTGAGCTTCCACGTTGTCCAAGATAGAAATTACCCCTCTAGAACAACTGTGCTTTAGAGGTACCTTGTCACCATGCTCCGAGATCCCCTATTTTCACATTGAGTCATTTAATAGAGATCGTCTCCTACCTGGAGGTGCATCTATGGCCGTGCTAATCTATCAGGGAGCATCCAAGCCACGAATCACAATTTTAACACAATAACCCTAACCTCCCCCAGGCGACCTTCCCTTAAGGGGCCTCCTAGTTGCAAGGGCCAATGCCTTAACCCTTGTCTCCTCTTGGGGCTTAGGTCTCCTACATCCAGCTCGATGGCCAACTAAGTTAGATAAACAAACCCTTTTGAATGGCATCATTTCTATAGGGAAAACCACATAATTAGCAAAATAAAAAAGCAAAATTGAAACTTACTATATAAACCTCTGAGCTACAGTTCGTTAGTTTACCCTCAACCTAACCCCATCCTAAACTTCAACCCTTACCTGCACCCTAGTGATGTTACCTTTAATGTTTGAGCCTTTGAGTGTACCTATACCTATTCCCTAAAATGCTCGCACTAAGCACGGAGTGTGAAAGGGCCTTCCATTATCCTAGAGCCTAAAGAAGGACCTTAGATTGTTGTTTATCAAATGGCATTAGCTTGATCAACTTCATGCATTTTGGATTCACCTAACCAACCCAAAAGTCTAGTGCCTCAAATGTCTCAACAACAAACAAATTTCTCTTACCCTTACCTACGCCCTAGTGACGTTACCTTTAGTGTTTGAGCCTTTAAGTGTACCTATACCTATTCCCTAAAATGCTCGCACTAAGCACGGAGTGTGAAAGGACCTTCCATTATCCTAGAGCCTAAAGAAGGACCTTAGATTGTTGTTTATCAAATGGCATTAGCTTGATCAACTTCATGCATTTTGGATTCACCTAACCAACCCAAAAGTCTAGTGCCTCAAATGTCTTAACAACAACAAATTTCTCTTTCCAATTGTGCACTAAAGACATTAACCTATCCATTAGCTTGACTTGAGGTCAGTTAGACAAGTAAAACCACCCTTGGGATAGTTTGGACCTCTTCACTCCATAGAAAAAAATAAAACAACTACAAAGTAAGTTGAATGCCATATAGCTTGTAAAGGCTCTCGAATCCTACCAATAGAATGTAAACGTTGGGTACAGGTTAGCAAGGGTTGACATGATAGTAGTTGAAGAAATCCTTCTAGAAGTCACTGAAAGGCAACGGCAACTTGAACTCAAGAAACCTTCGATAGAGGCAAATGCAGTTACTCGACATTAAAGTAACACGCTCTTCTTCGTGTGGAGCTTAGATGACCTAGCCATTCGGAAGTGACTCGCAATATATGGCAAGCACATCTACATCAGTCTCATCAATAACGCTTCTCACTCCTATAAATCTCATCTCATCCCTAATGACAATGGTTGATTATAGTAAAGGTAGATTGGCCTTTGCTCCTCCCCATCATTAAGGTAGATATTAAGGGCCATCTCTCCGCTGTGAACTTCTTCATTGAACTCCTCCTTAAACGACTTAAGAATCGCATTGTCCATCTCTTCATTCATTCCTACTATCATGTGGGGTCAGCTTGAGAGCCTTGTCTCGCATCCTACTACACTGGAGATGATCTTCTGAATGGCATCAAAAAGATTATAAGAAGATGAGCGTAACATACCTAATGCATTGATGGATGAGAAAATTTGAAAAGAGATGTATTGAGGTGATCATGTAAACATGAGAGTTTTGGATGTTATAAGAATGCAAGAAAAGCAAATTGTATGAAAGTGGATGTTTCATCTTCCTCTAGTCTCAAGTTAACTTTTAGAGTAATGACACTATTCACCCTAGCTCAACTGATGATGCCCAGCTCTATACTATCAGCCCAACTCAGATATCCTACTTCTCATAATGCATGAAGTCATTTCACAATTTGGAGGACGCCCTGACTCTTAGCCTAAGAACGCAAAGGTCGAATGGGCCCTTTCACAAATCAGATATGTCCCCTTTAGCCTAGCATAGGCTTACTCAACACTTTCACCTTTACCTCAGCAAATAAACAAAACCTAGCCTCTAGTCTTATCTGTACTATGACACTATAAAAGGAGGTCCTTTGATTTCCATGTAACAAAATATCACGAAAACAAATATATGAGGGTGAGAAAATATTTAATTATGAGTTCAATTAGTATATGTATTAATAATCTAATTAAATTATCTAAACCATGTTATTTTTATAGGAAAACTTATGTGTAATCTAAATAAAATATTTTGAATATAAATATACACTCAGAAATTCTATTTAGTCATCCTAAAATTAAAATTTTAATTCTTGCATCTTATTTGTTATAATTACCTAATCGATCTAGTTTCTTTCTTACTTTTGTATTTTAAAGTCCATTGTCATTTGTTATAAAATTTCCACTATACATAAGTCATTAAAGTAGTGTTAATATATTATAAATAACTATTATCAAGCTTTTCAAAAATTTTATTTATTGTGAAATTTACTTGTGAAGTTTTAGTAATTCAAAATATGTTGAAATTAAATGTCAATATTGATGATTATATTATCATAATATAACTTTACATATATTTGTTTTATTCCATAGTCACTTTCGATTATTGTTATGATCCTCATGGTATTTCTATAATCTTACGATCCTATTAATTATACTCATGTATAATAGTTATAATTAGGCTAAGTATTGAGTTATTATTTGTGTACTCCCATAACCCTTTTTCCTTTTTTTTTTTTTTGTAGGTTTCAAAATTTATTAAACCAAATATCAAAGTTATTGAATTTTTTTTGTGTTCTTTTTTTCTTCTTCTTTTTCCTTTTTCTTCCAATATTTGTGGGGCATTTCATGTAGTGTATGCAAAAATTTATACTAAAAATGATATATTTTTAGTATACTAAGAACGCAATTACTTCATGCGTTTTTGATACCTAATTCGAGTAATATTATTTCCCCTATCCTATTCGCGTAATATTTTGAAAAAAAATACATTATTTACATATTTTTCCCAAATATTTTATACTATTTCTTATTTTACCATTAATGGCTTAAGGGTAAAATAGTAATTTTGTTTCTTTTGGTCTATTTAGTGAATCGATATTGATATTGAGGGCAAAATAGTCCTTTAACCCATCTTTGGACCTATTTCTTATATACTTTGAATAAATATCTTATTTTGTTAATCATACTATTACTATCATTAATATTAGTAGTACTATTTTACTATAATTACTTGCTTATATACATTTTCATATATCAAATATTTTAAATTATTTAAATAATTATTATTAATGAGGATGAAATGCAATTACAATTCCACCTCATTTAAGGCAGAGTCAAATTTTTTCTTCAAGCTGAAATCATCAATTCACTCTATTTCTTAAAAATACTTTTGAACATAAAAAAGAAAAACTCTATTTTGGATTTATTCCAATATACCAAAACTGAAATAAATAGTTATATTATACTTATTTTAATAGCAGTTGCGTCGAGTTATCAACTTCTTTGATGTTACAGATATATAAATAATAAGTCACTTCTTTTAGAAATGACAATTGATGACGAAAATCCTAATGTTGCTTTCTCCTTGGTAACGTTTTCTTTTGCTCTAGAAGAATGTGACATTTGTAAAACTAATATGTAATCTCAACCACGTAAAATAAGGCTTTGAATGCCCAACGTACGTTTTCTTCCAGCTGTTCATTTTTTTTTTTTTTTTTTTGGCACATTCAAATAGAAAAGACGTTTTCGACAGAAAAAGAAAGAAAGAAAGAAAGAAAATATGGCATGAAGGGTACGTTTCAGCGATATAATAAATTAATAATGAGTATAGAATTGGTAATGATCATCGTTTGTTCTTCTATATTAGAAAAATTCGCACCATTAATATATATATATATATATATATATTCTTCATCATAATTAGCTCTTTGTCTGCTTATGAAACAAGCATCCGTTTTGTCGCATTAACGAATCAGCTAGTAAAAGCATCTTTTCTTTTTCCTGAATAAATTGAATTGAAAGTTCATCTTCAAGAATACGAATAACTTGGTGTGAGTGGAAATTGTAATGTAGTGTTTATATGTGAGTATCTTCAGTAGCCTAATAAATTAGGGGAATGTGTGTGTATATATATAATCATAAACTTGACATCTGGGCACTTGCGCAACTAATCAATGGCAGTTTATTTTATTTAAAGGTCGAATTTAATTTTTAACTATCATTAACAGATTTTTAATTAATGGTTATATCTATTAAATAAATACATATAAACCAAATGTTATATCTATTTAAATTAAATAGTTGTGTTTCTTCAACATAAATAAATATAACTAAACTTTTCAATTATTAAAAAGAAAAAGGAAATACCCTATTTCTTTTCTTGAAGATAACTTATTCTCTACTGTAGAGGTAATATCACAGAAGTATTTCATACCCTAACCATTGGCTGAAGCAGTTGCATGAATATAGACGAATATATATATATATATACACAACATATATTAATATCGAGTAAATAAAGAGCATGACCTCAATGACGAAATGGCCCAAAGCTTCCTGTTGAAAACATCACAAAACCGAATTGCTCTCGACAGATTGAAATGTAGCTCCCTTGGTTGAACCAAACAAAATTTCTCCAAGACCCAAATCGCACACATAAGAACAGACACTAAGAAGGTAAAAAATATATATTAACGAACCGACGTTTAGGGCTTGAAATCGCATTATACATCTCAACTTTATGTGAAGTGGTGCTAACAAGTACAAAATAAGGGTTACATACTTATATATATATATATATATTTTAATTATGTAAATATTGTATATATAAAACATATTACTAAAATAGGTTGCGAAGATGCGGATAACGTATGCGACTTTAGAGATGATGGAAATCAAATCACGGTTCTTATAAAGTTATTCAATGCAAGACGTAAAGCGCAAGAACCGGAGGTGGACAACCTTAGCTAGCAGCTTGCCTCTTAGACCGGCCTCAAGGCCGATGGTGTGGGAGATAGGCTGACCATCTAGGCCAGTGGCGTAGCCACTTAAGCCAGCCCTCAAGGCCGGTAGCTTTTCTTCTTAAGCCGGCCTTCAAGGCCAACGACCTATGTACTTAAGCCAGCCACATAGGCTGACGACCTAAATGGCAAAGTCGGGGGCGTACATGTTCTAAGCCGGAGGTGTATATTGTTAAAGCTAGCAGCTTTTCATTTCAAGGCCGGCTGCTTTCTTGACTCGATTTGTTTCGACTTTTCCATGTACTTTATATTTGTTTTTAGAACTTGAATGGACAGTAGACTTGAGATATACAATTTGACTCTTTGGGGTTTTTCCTCTCAATTTACTCTTATCAATCCGTGGGATTATGGTGAATGATGGTATTAGATTGTTGTACGTCATAACAACAAATCCATACTAGGAGTACTCTCTTGCTGGTGCATCATATCCGGTAAGGGTTTAGGGTTTATTTTGTGTTATTGTTCTTGATTTGATTATCCGAATCGGTTTATAACAATACATCATCTTGGATTTGAAATTGCTTGATTCTATTATAGAATCAGGCACATCAAAGGATATGCAAAAATTCTAGGCTAAAGGTATAGATTGAGTCTACGCCTTTAGTACATCACCCCTACACTTCTCACCATCCAATTTATTAGATTTATGCTCATCATTGATTTATAAACACGTGATAATAGTACGGAATCTGAAAAATATAAATACGAAATACACAAAAACACATAACGCACATAAAATACCCACTAACTCAGATCTCATTTTTCTCTCATTTACATATAGGAAAGATAAAGAAGAATGAGTGATTTTGCATAGGAAAAAAAAGATTTGCCCAGATCTAAGTATTTCTTAATAGCTAATCTTAGTTATGGTATTTTGTTTTTATAAAAGTTGAAGTCTTTTTATCTATATTGAAGTTTTTTTATCTATGTTTTCATCTGTATTTATATTTGATGTAAGATTTTAGGAAAATATTAATATAATTATATATTTTATAGAAAAAATTACTCAGTATTGTTATATTATAATTTATTAAATATGATTTATATAGATGTTGCATACGTAACATGTAATATTAATTTTTGTATTAGAATGAGGATTGACTCTCGTAAAGAATGTGAAATATGTAGAATGTGAAGTAATTGTTATAATATTATACGAAAATTTTGAAATTTTTAGTGGAAAAATATAATTGAAAAATAATTTTGAAAAAATATCAGAAAAAATTTTGTTTGGAAATAATCAAAAGAAAATTAAAATTAAAAGTGAAATTAAAATTAAAAGGAGAAGTGACAGGTAAATTTTTTTTGTATAAATATTTTTGAAATTTATAAAAAAAATCATTGTTCTTGAAAATTTTTAATATTTGAAATGTGAAATATTTTTTACAGTGTTGTAAAATCATACGAAAATGGTTCAAAATTTTTAGTAGCAAAAATGTTATTAAAAAATAACATCTGATAAATTTTTAGGAATAAATCATTTGCCAATAATGGGAAAAATTTTTAATATTTGAAATATTGTAGAAATTAAAATTTTAGAATATTGTTATTAGAAATTGTCATATTTATTAAAAAGCTTATAATTTATATATATTATGGATAGGGGAAAAATGACTGATTATGTGAAGTTGATGATTTATGTATTTGGAAATATTGTGGCTGGTAACTAGGGGCCGAAGTATGACAGAGATCTAGTAAAGAAGTTGAAAATAAAGAAAAATGTCAGGTACTACAAATTTTTATACAGAATATGTTGCAACATCGAAGTTGATCCAACTGAAGTAGGGGTTGAGATAATTCTCAAGCATCCTATGTTTCATGGGGGCAATACATGTTATGCGTTAATGGCAATCAAGGACAACAAAGATGTTGAAAATTTTATTGAAACGGCTGAATCATATGAAGATTGTGGCATATAACAATTATTCATCAGAATTCATGATAATTCGAGGGCCCCCTTTCAAGGCAAACATTCAATACAAGCAATGAGCCACAGTCATCACATGACATTGTAGAAATGCAGCCAGAGCCATTGAGATTTCAATCCTCAATTCCAACCTCAATGGAAGTGAATGATGAGGATGAAATAGATAGAGCAGTTATTCTAATGCTATAGCGACTAGAGATACGAGATCCATACATGGTTCATGTAGGAGCGGAGGCTACAACTAACACCGATGATGGAATGGGTGTTGAGTAGGATAACAACAATAACGAGGAGAGTTCTAATGAGGAAAATGAGGAAAGTGAGAACGAGGGAGATGAAGTAGTGAAAGAAGAGTCACCAACCGTACATACCTACTCGAGATAGCTAATATATCGAGCAGAGCAGGCTAAACCACCTACCATACTAGTTAGAGATCCTGTTTCGTATTAAAATTATGGGGGTAATAGTGGTTATATTTACTTTGAGTAGGAGTAAACTGATATTTGCAGTGGTTCAAGCAGTAGTGACCATTTTTATAGGGGCATGGGATTTAGGATGAAAGCAGATGTCATTCAAGTAGTAAAGTCTTACCATGTGAAGAACCATTGCAACTTCACTGTTGTAGAGTCCAGCCCCTTGCTGTGGTCTGATAATTGTATGAAAAGAGACAACGATTGTAAATGGAGGCTTTGGGCCCAAAAGAAGAAGTGGGAGGGCATGTTTGTGGTGATGAGATTCGAGGGTCCACACTCATGCAATAACCTACTGATTAGTCAGGATCACCTACAGTTAGATTGCAATCTCCTTGCCAGCCAATTTGTAAATCTTCTTAAGGAGAATCCTGATATGAAGGTAGTTGAGCTGACTTCTATTATCAAATAAGAATTTAGCTATAGGATTAGCAGGAGATGGGTTTGGGAGGGAAATAAACGGGCCATCATACTCGTGTACTGGAATTAAGAGAAGTCTTACGATGAACTGCCAAAACTTGTCAATGTACTAGAAAATACGAATCCCGAAACACGAATAAATTGGGGGTGAAACATATCAAGCACCCCTGGTGTGTCCACTTTGAAGTGGGTATTCTAGGCCTTTGGGTCGTACATCACAACGTAGAGATTCCTTAAACCTGTTGTTACCATTAATGCCACCTTTTTGTATGGAAAGTACACCTACAAGTGCTAGTTACTTGTGGTGTTGATGGCAACAACCATATACTTCCGCTGGCATCCGCTCTGGTTGATTAGGAGACAATTGAGACATGGGATTGGTTTTTGCGAAAACTGAAGGAATATGTCATCGGCGATCGTGAAGGTCATGAAACCATTTTGCCTCATATCGGATAGATACGTAGGCATCAGAGTAGTCCAAGAAGATGCAAATGGATGGTGGCTTCCATTTGCGATGCGGCAGTTCTACCTCCGACATGTTGCGAGCAACTTCAACTTGGCGCATAAAAACACCCAGTGCAAGAAGTTGGTCACATATGTCAAGTTGCAAGCATAATCTCATAGAATGAGTATAACATTGCATTTTTTATGCTAACATTAGCTTTTTCTCTTTTGCAGATTAGGTGAATCCTTGATTACTTCATCCAGTTTGTTTAAAGACATGGTAGAAGGGGCAGGCTTTACATTATATATATATACATGCAACTTTGTCATTCATTGAGAAGCTGTTTTGAATGTCAATTTGTTTAGACATTTGTTAAATTTTATGAAATATTCAAAGACGTAAAATTATACATGTATGCATTATTGGTGCACAAAATCTGTATTGATTTATTACAAATTGTAATAATACATAAATTTAATCATTGTAGTAGGCCATATGCATATGCAAATAATTACAAACCTATCTCCTACCTCTATTGAAATGCCTAACTAGCCGAGTGAAGGCATTAGATGGCCTTACACGCGGAGTTAGAGGAGATTCAGACTCTTGGGTGGCATGTTGGTGGGGAGAATTGTTGAACGCTCGCGATTGCACGGGACTCTACTGATGTGGTTGATTCGATGATTTACCCTGCTCCATAGATTACTTTTTAGGGCATTGCCTCCGTAGAGCCAATGCTATTGGTATAGGACCACTAATAGAATGCCAATGCAGTGTCTCATATTGGTTGCAAGGTTGTCAAAATCATGATTTTATGTAGAATCGCTAAGGCGTCCGTGGAATCGGAACGTAGAAATGTAAGTTTCTACAACCTATGTAAAATAACTTCCAAATATTGTAAGAATCGGAACGTAGAAATGTAAGTTTCTACAACCTATGTAAAATAACTTCCAAATATTGTAAATTTACGTACAATAGTTATTAAAAAATATAATGGATAATATAAATAAGGAAATTCAGCATTTATTTTGGTCATAAATTGCAAATTTGCAATCAAAGTCATGGGATAATCAAGCATAAGTTGTATGATATAAATATTTTATTTCTAAAATGATAAATCATGTATAAAGCGAGTTTCATCTAGTTATATATACAAAAGCTAAAAGATAATAGATAAAATTTAAAATCAATTGTGACTTTAAGAAATTACTGATAAATAAAAGTTGATAACAAAGATATATTATTAGAAATGAGTAACATAAAAAAATGAAAAATAACTACTAACTAAAAGTAAATAATAAAAAAGATACTATAACAAGAAAAACCTTCAAAAATATATATTATTAGGTAAATTTTTGCACTATTTGTGATTATTAATTCAAAATATATTTACATAACAATATATATTTAAAAGTATTAGAACTATGAGATATTGAAAAGATAGAAATATAAATACATTTATACCTTTCCTATAAAATTAAAAATCTAAAAAATTCTTATAAAGTTAAAGTTATCTACCCTTTATTTTATTTACTATTACAAAAATATTAATTAAAATAAGGAAAAAGTTATAGCTATCAAGCATGAGTACTTAACACGAACATGACCACAAATAGGAACAAGAAGACTGACAATTGACGAACACAAACACGAAGACTTCAATGCAACGTAACACACCAACAAACGACGAGTGGTAATCAACGAGCATATTAAGGTGTGACTCATACTCCCCTACGACAGGAAAGCATGCGAGTCCTCTATTGGACGCAGCCCTAGTTAACGGGTGAATCAGGATAAAATCTTGTGCCTTTATTTTTTTTCTTCCTCTTTTTAACTTTACTTTATTATTATTTGTGAGTGTTGGCCCTAACAGAACATACAACAACAACAGCAAAAACTCCTGAAGGTTGACATTTACCTCACATAAGATCGACACTTAAGATTTAAGATTAGAAAAAAAAAAAATGCTATTTGAAGTTTCAAGTTTCTACTAAATAAAAGGAACTGATGGAAAAAAAGTAAGAACAGAAAGTTATAAATAGTACAGATACATATCGTGATGCTTGACATAGTCGAAGAATGAAAGCTATAGCCCACAAATTTACTTGAATTTTAGGCTAGGTTAGGCTTCTTTGGGCCGCACGTCTTCAACTAGGCCGAGCTACTTCCTCTTCACTCCTTATGCTAATGGAAAATAAGACCTTGTAGTAGAAATGTAAAAATTCTAGTAGACTTGCGATTTTACAAATTCCATATGTGGAATTGTGATTTTACTACGATTTTACCTTAAAAATGTTTTTACATGTGAGTTGACTAAGAATGTACTCACTAACTTGTAAAATCATAGAAAGGTGCGAGTTAACTCGCGATTTTGACAACTATGATTGGCTGAACCTTGGCCTTAAGATAAGATGCACCGCATCGAGATCAACATGTATCTATTGGTCCTACCTAGGATTTTCCTCTGCTTCACCACAGTTTCGAGGTCGACATCGTCCCCCCATTCGTTGCCACATTGGAACTAGTTCAGCCTCCTCTTAGGGGCTTTGCTGCTGCGGTTGCGGGTATAGTGCTAGCCCCCTATGGTGAAGCATAAACTGAAGACCTTGATTAGCTATTCTCACAGTCGTGTCTGTGTCTAGCGATAGGTAAATTTGTCATAAGGTGTCACCCTATATGTATGAAGAAAACATAAATTAAGGTTAACATGATCATGTAATTATTTGGACATTAGTTAGAGTGTATGTAAATCATTCTTACCAGAAATCCAAGAACTTTCCGTATGCGACCAATGTATCTCCTGCTTATCAACCCATACCATTGCAGGTAGCTATCATGCACACTGTAAGGGCCCTCCATAGGAACGCTTCGACCAACCTGCTATTCCCACATGATCAAATACACTTCATGCTAGACAATCTAATCGACATCAATCTGGCTACATAGGTCGATTTCATGTAGCTCCGACTATGTGTTCACTAGTTGCGAGATAAATTGGAACTCATCGAACTGTCTGGCCACTCAATCTAGGAAATGCCACTCAACAATGTGGAGACAAATGAGTGGCACTCAAGCCATCCAAATGTACATGCCAGCTTTGCAGAAATCTAGCAGTATATTAATCAAATTCACGTCGTACAACTCCCATTCAACTTGAAAATAGAAAATTTTATTTACTTTAAGTGATAAATATGATTAATTGCAAGGAAAGAAATATGATTACTGAGGTACCTGCAACATATTCTATCTATCTAGTGCATCATAATATGCGCCAATTATGTAGGTGGGGGTAAAAATGCCTATCCCTCCACGTGTTCCACCATGCCACTAGTGGACATCCGGTTGGTACAAATAGTCTATGTCGACTAATGGGTACGATGTGGGGAAATATGTCCTAAGCCCACACCTATAGCAATATGGCCACTCCTCCGATCTCATGTGCCGACAGAGAGGATACAACATATAGTTGGCGATATAACCACGCCAGACATGCGGCCCCCCAGCTATATGTCCCAACGATGTTGAAATGTTCCAGCAATGGTAACCACATCATGTGTACAAGGGAGCTAGATTTATCGGCAAAGATAAATCCCCCTAACACCTACAGAGTGTATACACAAGTAGCTTGATGTATTTGCTCCACATCGGTGTTTAGTGGGATTAGCCAGAACATATCGTGAAGCCATATCATACTAAGGTGCCTACCTCTACCATTGGACCCGGGTCTCGCCTTCAGTAGTTCTTCGCATGTTGCTCCCCAATCTAGTTAGCTACTCCCTATAACTACCTGTTCATCCGTAGGAAGTCCCAGCTAAATCTCCACATCTTGTAGCGTGATGGTAAACTCCCCCATCGACATATGGAATGTATGTGTCTTTAGACGCCATCTCTCCACTAGTGCTATAATCATGTGCTAATCAAGGGGTATGTACGGCAGTTGACTGACACCTTCAAATCCAACTAGCTACAAGTATGGTTCCATTTGTGCATCAAATGGGATCGTACACTCGTCGCGATAAAGTGACAACTCATGCCGTCGTACAGCAAAGATTGCTTACTCCTATGCCGACATGTCAAATGTTTTCCTATTTCTAGTGCAACATAAACTAATTGATTAGTAAAGCCTCTGTTACCACTTCGTCCTAAATTGCCTATGATTGATGACTGGCCCATTGTGTCAAGAATGAAGGATCAAAAGGTCTAAGCTCCATCTATTATGCAAAACCATACAAATAATTTACATTTACAACCAATGCAAAATTTTTCACTAATTAATTTTATAGCAATTAAATAACGATATATTAACAACTAATTCCCTTTGATTAACCGATAATTAATAACTAATTAATTTTATAACTCAGTCTACGGAAACATACAAATAATCCCACCTTCCAACAAATATAAAATATTTTAGTAATTACTTTTACAATAATTAATTAACCACATATAACAACTAATCACCTTTAATTAACAGATAATTACTAACTACTTACTTTTATGACTAATTTTACTAAACCATACAAATATTTTATATTTCTACCCAATATAAAATTTTTTACTAATTAATTTTATAGCAATTAATTAATGATATATTAACGACTAATTCCCTTTAATTAATGGATAATTAATAACTAATTATTTTTATAACCCATTTTACAAAACCATACAAATATTTTCACTTTGCAACAAATACAAAATTTTTTACTAATTAATTTTACAACAATTAATTAATGACTAATCATTTTTAATTAATGGATAATTACCAACTACTTACTTTTATAACTAATTTTACTAAACCATACAAATATTTTACATTTCCACCCAATACAAATTTTTTTATTAATTAATTTTTTAATAATTAATTATTGATATCTTAACTACTAATCGCTACTAATTAACAGTTAATTAATGATAACTTAATTTATGGTTACATTTACAAAAATATATTATCATAACATATATACATAATTCATTTACTAATGTTAATTAACCATATATTAATAATTAAATACTAATTAATAGTTAATTAATAATAACTACTACTTCAATAAACTTTATGCAGTATACATATTTACATGTCATAAAATTTATGTAGAATATTACTTCAATAATAGCAATAAAATTAAATTTTTAATTAAGAAAACATACCGCGATCTTGATAAAAAAATTTCCATACACGTATTTAAGTAAATTAAAACCTGCAAAAAAATACAAATTGTGAAAACAAAAATTTGCAAATTGAAGTTTTGTTTTTAGGGAAAATTCAAAGATCGAAATGTGAAATGTGAATACATAAACTGAACCAAGGATTCATATTTATATTTGAAAGTGTCGGTGAAATTTTTTTCCTGTGTATATTTACTATATCACTTTTAAGTTTACAAATATATTTTATAATAATTTTATAGGTTTGCAAACATACTTTTATGATAATTTTATAAGTTTGCAGAAGCTTTATAGGATTGCAGTATTATAAGCTCTATAGGTTTGCAGTAACAGATTCGTAAGGTTCACAAAAGGGAAAAAAAAATGTACTAAAGGTGCAGGCAAGGTCCATGCCTTCAAGAAATATGTTTGAAGGCGTAGATGAGGTACGCGCCTTTAGCTTGGAATTTTTGCATATCCCTAAAGTCACATACGTGATTCGCGCCTTCACAATCTATTTTAGAAATATGTTTTATGGGTATAATATTTACGCAATTTAAAAAAAAATATTTAAGTATGTAACCCTACAAAATAATGTTGCCACTTTTAGTGTAATGATGTTAGATTTTAGTAATATAAATCGTTAAATCTATAAAATATTCATCATTTGTGAAGTAATTTTTTTCCTTTATTTGAATATAATGTTATTATATATTTGCACTAAATTTTATATAATATCATCCTTTATTTGTACCACTCTACCCAACATTTATCATCTATTTGAAATACTAAAGTATTTGACCCTCTATTTGATTTGAGTCCCAAACGTTCAACTTTTGTTGTGTCTTTACTCACTGACAAGACTTAAAATGACAAAATTAAATGCATAATCTTGATATGTAAATGTCCAAATCATTTAAGTCTCCAAATTTTAACATACACATACTAGATTAGACTCCTAATACAATCCCATTCGCTAGTTCATTTATGTGCGAAAACTAGCCTTAGATGGTGTCAGACCATGAAACTGAGGGATGTATACAATCCATCACATACTCATACTACAATATGAGCATACTAAAGCACAAAACAACAAAATATACCCAAATCATAAATATTCCACAATTATTTCCTTGACTTACATCATTTTTTGAATTCAATACTTTACAATTCTATAACTATCAATTAATTACAAACTAAGACAAAGTAATTAAGCACAAACGATAACAACCTACTTTATGATTTGCCTCAATATACCAGTGTCAAACCCAATCCTAAGTTTTGAATATCAACACTATACTTATTTTCTCCTATTACTGAAAAGAAAAAAAAAAGAATATTTCTCCAAAAGGGATGAATCAAAGCCTAATACGTAATTGCAAACACATACACAAATGCCCCAAGTATGCATGCACACACATACCTAATCTAATGGAACAAGTATCAAGTTATTATCTTTAACATTAGTTATCAAATAGCATAGGTTAAAGTCATATACATTTAACTCTGAACTAAGAGTACCTCATGACTTCGCTATACACATTTTTTATTAAATAGACAATCTTAAAGATGACAAAATCTTTTAGTTGTGTCCTCCTATAGTCATCACTAGGATATTGTCACACATTGATCATTAGGTGCCACACCAACTCACCATTCATTAGGATCAATGGCTATAGCTAAACATAAGCAACAAGTAATTATGTTATCACTTTGATTATGGTTTATTTGTTATTGTCCTAACAAACACAAAATATCAACCAAGGTTACGTACCTACATTCGATGGGACTAAATGTCTTACTTCATTAATATCACTTAACCCTGATTCACATTATATAATACCATATCATAAATCCATAATTAAAATATTATGATCATAACTTGATTCTAGGTCATTGATCATTAACCTAAAGGTTTGTACATAAGAAAGTACTTAGTTATTTCTAATTCCACTTTATGATTTGTATACTTTACATTATTATAGCCACTTATAAACAAATATTAAATCTAAAAATATTATTAAATAAAATTTTTTAATTTATTTATTTATCCTTTCATATATATACCTATATATATACGTATAGGTATTGTTATTATATATATTATACATACATACATACGTACATATACACACACACATACATATACATACTATGTTCATATGTATTATTATATACTTACTATTATGTAGACTTATATATGTTACTATTACTTCTTATTTTACTATGTATACTACTTACTTCTTTTACATATAAATTATGTTTGTACATACATAAACTTTTTATTTACTTACTTTTATTATTAGAATGTAATTATTCATCTACTCCTTATTATTAATATTTTATGGTTGACTTATAGCTTTGTTTATTATTGCTAGTGTTTGTTATTAATATTAGAGCATTACTATACCATATTAGTAATTTAGCTTTTATAGACATCATACTAATACCCTTAACCTCCAACTTAATAATATTATCACTTTCATTAGAATTAATGGATGAGTTATGATGTTATCATCAAACTTAATTAGTCATTTAATATATTGAAATCAATTTCAAAATTTTGAATTTAACTAAGTACTATTCAAAGTAATTTTATTATTCGTTATAGAGTGAAGAGTCAATGTCAACATTATTACTAATTAACATTATCTTTTACACATTAATATGCATTTAATGCTAACTTTATTGTCAATTTTGCAATTTTTCTATTACATCTACTTGCTTCTTCTTCTTCTTTTTTTCCTCAACAACCTATAAGTCAATTATAAAAAAGTTTAAGGGTCAATCATAACATCTTACTTTATCTAATAATTTATTAAAATAAGCTTTATCTAATTCTTCAACAGACTAAGTTAATTATAACCTCTTATAAGTTGTTTGTAAAAGTAATTATTTTCCTTCTATCACATCATCATTATTTAACATAAAAAAAATTATAATATATTATACTAACTATAATTAACATTGGCCTTGCATAAAAATCATCAATCAAACTCCATAATTTCATAGATTACTTATAAATCTCAATTCTTCCTTAACAAATCTATTAACAAAATTTAACGATTCCTTCATTTTATCTTACAAATTCCCACTACGTCACCAATTAACAACATTATCAATAACAATCAAAACTCTAGACTCCACATACTACTAAGGCTGGTAATTTATATCTTGTCTTGTATCCGTGTCTAAATGGGTTCGTGTCTAAAAAATCACAATACGTGACACAACCTATTTATTAAAAGTGTATAAAAACCTAAACCCATAACCCAATCCATTTAATAAGTTGTTGATTGCTCTAGTTGCCTCAATGCAGTTTTAGACTAGATCGAGCCTTCAAACTAATGTAATCTAACCTATAAGATAAACAAACACAAACTATTAGGATGCTATAGTTGTTTCTAGTACTTGGATTCTGACACTCAAGTTAGATAAGTAGTGTGAGGGTATGGCAATAAAAGTGTGTCGAAGGCGTTCAATGCCTTACCTAGTTAGAAGGACCTCCTTTTATAGTGTTGTGAGAATATTTTATTTTAGACAAGTAAATCTTCTTAAAGATACCCTGTTTATTTTAGAAAATATCTTCTAAAGTGTGTTCTTTAGAGAGTTCGATTATTTTTCTAATTTATTTCAACTAGCTTAGATTCTTTCCTATTATAGGGTCATACTCATATAAAGTAAGCCTTTAGGCCTTAAGCCGATTTAAGCACATGCCCTTCACGCTCATTAGTGACGTGACACTAATGAGAGTAGAGTTCATAATGTATTTCTTTCTAAGATGATGTTTGAATGTGTTAGCTGAGTTGTTCTTTAGTTAAGAGCATTTTCCTTACTTAAGAAGGATGTTAGCTGATCTGGGCATTTAAAGCACTCCTATCAAGGCCCTTGCTAGGCTAGCCCTATATCGAACCACCTTCTTTTAGCCAAGCAAAGTTGGGGAGTGATTCATCTAGGCAAAAGGTGTCTTGAAGAGCTGGTTAAGAGACCTTGATCCATGGTTAGACTGCTTGAACTACATGTATGTCAGTAAGTTGCAACAAACTGATAGCAAATTTTGGGTTACCCCTCCAGCCTAATAAAAGAGGGAGCTTGTTGGGCACACTTATGTCTTTTCAACTATTGGTTTCAAATCATGTGCATACATAAGGACATGTGGTAAGATGGAGTTCAAAGCAGTTGTAGAGGCCAAAAAATTGCAACCCTTCCTCACATAAATAGGATACATGGAAAAATCTAAGGTAACCTTGAAAATCACTCGCGCATGGCATAATTGTCTATATAAAGGGGTTAAATAGTCTCATTTTTACCTTTTCATGCATTTTCTTACTCAAAAACTCTCTTTTCTCATGCTCAATATTATTGAATTCTCTTTGCTTTGCAACCCCCAATTTCTCAAACATTTGTTGGTATGGCTAATCTTACCTCATCACAAACCCTCTCAAATCTTGTTTAAGGGTTATTCCACCCCCACCCCACCCCCCCCCCCCCCCCCCCCCCCCTAAAGTTGTGGCGGCAAACATCATAAGTCCTTCAAGTCGACCTTTTATGTCAACTATGCAAATTGAGGAGGTTGATGATCCACGCAAAAAGAGATATAAAATGAGCGTGAATAAATACCGGCAAGTGTACCGGATCAGATCAAGTAATATAGTGAGAGAAGAGTGTCGAACCACGAAGATTGATTAAGTAATAGACCTATATCAATTTCTACTATTATTTAGGCAATGATATTTGATGAGAATCAAATAAAATATACTAAATGCTTAAAAAGAGAATTGTGTTTGAAAAAGGATGAATTGATGGTGGGAAATTAGAATCCACCCTAATTCTACTAATCATATTGCCTTCATGTTATAATAACTCATAACTATATGGATTTTCACAAGAAATTGACAAAACCTTAATCCCTTTTCAAGTTTTAAAGTATCATAACCCCAATTTGATTTAATAGCTCCCACTAATTTAAATCAATGGAGGATTCTAATTCACAATCATAAATTTCCCAATTATATGATTGCCTAATATCTTTAAAATAATTTCTCCTAATCCCTTAGTGAAAAATTTAATAAAAATATTGCATGAAACACTTAGGTCAATTTCTAATAAAATTCAATAACGCTGCTTCCGCATGAATTATTAAATCTTACTTAGGAATTCCTGAATAAAACCTAAATTTCTCTTTGAGTCATTTACTTTCCTATGCATTGATTTCAATTACAAAATACAATTCACAGTAGGACCTCTTATATGAAAATTCTGTATATCTATATGTCCTATAACACGAATACAATGATCATTTTAGTTTGAATTATGGCTTCATCATGTTTCCCACAAGGATGATTCAGAACATTATGGAGTAGATTGCATAAGAACAATTGAAATAAATAGGTGCAATGGAATTCATATTGAATAACAAGAATAAACTAATAAATGGCATAAAAGAAAATAAAGTAGATGAAACAATTGCTATAATCTTCAAGAGTTTGTAGAACTTCAATCCTCTGAAATGATTCCTAGAATTCTTCAATTGAAAGCAAACTTCAGCAAAATAACATTCTTTCTTCAAACTAAAATTTGGGATAACATGAAATGTAAAAGAATTAAAGTGAATATAAAATCCTAAAGTTTCTAAGGGAATTTTAATGATTCAAAAGAAAAACAAAGGATGCTAAACAAAGGATTAAAACAAGGATGCTAAAACAAATGATGCTAAAACAAAGGATGATAAACAAAGGATGATGCCCTCAAGGTTCACACAAGGGGTCTATTTATAGATCCAAAGAGGAGGAGGATAAGGTTGATCTGATGAGGAATTGAGTCAGCAAATTAATTAAGATACGATTTTGGAGAGATTTTCGCAATGGATATCCGAGGAGCAATGTAGGCTAGCTCAAGGCCGGCGGCTTTGATGTCTTATGAAGCCAGTTTAATGTAAGCCAGCGGCCTTCAATGCAATCCTCCACTCGCTTCTTCAATTTTGGTGAAAAACTCCTCCAATTAACTTGTAATTTACTTTTGGGTCCTCAAAACCTGAATTTTCACAATAAACACCATTAAATATCATTTCTTTATATTTTCTTATAATATTGAAATAAATTTAATATAAATCCAAAAGAAAATATAAGTATAATGTGATCTTATCAGTTGACAGTGTAATCATACACATGTTCGTGGAGGATAAGGAGGTGATGGTTGAAGAACAAGCCTTGGATGTTTATCCAAATGATGGAGAGAACCATAGACTGACCTACCCTTGTTTTGAAGGGCCTACTTCATTAGGCCTAAGCTCGGATGCTATTAAAAGCATAGTTTGTGAGGCTAATGCTGATGCCATAGGAGTCTATAATGCCCCACTTCTAGAGGGTTAGATTATCTACCCAGCTTATGAAAATGACCAAGTAGCTACATTAAAAGGAAATAGGTTCTACATAGACAAGTGGGTACACTAGAAGCAATTTTTTAATTATGACAAGGTTAATCTATGTTAACATATCTCAAATGAATACACTTTACTTGTGGTGCTCGAAAGCTTGTGTGAATCTTATGGGATCCAACTAACTCCCTAATTGTTTCATTCATTTTGTAGTATCAAGCATATGAAATCTTCACTTTTTTTTTAGGGGGAGGGGGTAGAGGGTGTACTACTTGGCAAGCCGAGCAGGTGTGGAGTTGATGGATGTACTATCTTCCTTAGTACATAACTAGAAGATAAATTTGTTGTGATCGAAACTGGAGAGGAACTAAACTTTTGGATTTAGTGGGTAAAGTTGATAAGGACTAAGGCAATTAAATTGCTACTAAATGACCAATGTTAAGTTGAGATTTTACTTAAAGCTCTAGAGAAAAATGAAAGTTGTTCGATGATCCGATCATGATGTGGAGCTTCTTAGGTATTGAAGTGGCAACTATAAAGGGGTCTAAGGCTGAGGATGATCATGAAACACATGGCTTAGAGGATAATAAAGAAGTTAGTAAAGGTTTTCACTCAGCTAGGGCCAACTTGAGGGTCAAAACCTCTTATGCTTTCTTATTCAATAAGTATTTCTTCTCAACTTTGCTTGATCTTCTTGTTTGTTTTGCAAATATGCCTCCTCTTAAGCCTGTGAGAATCACCAATTTGGCTTCTTGTCAATTTGGATGGGGAAAAAAAGGTAGTGATGACATCAAACAACCTGGCCAAGATGCACCTCCCAAGAGGGCACCAGTAGAGGGGATCATGATATGAGGCCCCAAGCCTCCAAAGTTAGTTCCTCTTGCCCCAACTGTCATTGTGAAGGGGAAAGGGAAGGAGATAGAACAAGTGTGTGACACCTAACATGGCTAAGACCAGCCCTAAAATGCCACAACCAAACGACCTCATGCTATGTAGGTTAACCCCATGCCCAATGAAATCAAGGTAAGGCCTATTGTCTCAATTGGGGTCTTCTTGATGCCAAGAAGTGTTGAAAGAGAAGGTTTGACATCCTACCTAAGGAAAGGGAAAAGGAGAGAGGTGCAAGACCTTCATAAAATGCTCGATTCGACCTCACCTCTAGCACTTCTCCCCTTGGCTATTTAAGAGTTAGTGGAAAGGATTGGGACTAGACGTGAGCTACTCAAGAGTATGCTCAACCTATTGGATTGTCACGCCACTGAGGAGGCAATCTCATGGATAACTCCATTACAATTACTTGAGCATTTGTCTACTCAATTTTTGGAGGTATGCTTTCTTAGTTGTGGCTTGTTTAATTCTAAAGTTCTAAAATAGTTGAAGTGTGTTGACTCACATACTTTATGCTAGATGATTAAGGTTACCCATAGTGTGCTCTATGTGTATGAAGACGTAGATCTTCAAGTATAGTGTCATAGGACTAATAATGCTGAAATTTTCACCTTGTACAACTAAATGTATGACCATAATGAAGTTCATATGTAAAAGGCGATGAGGGAAAAGGCCAAGCTAAAAGATGCTTAGATTAGTTGCGAGCAGTCATGGAGAATTATAGCAAGAAGTTGGTTAAGGTAGAAGAATGTGTTAGGATAGCTTCTGAGGAAGTGCAAGGGGCACAAAATGAACTTTTAGGGGTAACCAATCAAATTTTAAGTCTCTCCTAAGAGCTCAACATCTCTAAAGAAAGAGAAGAGAATCAAGAGGTGAAAATTTGATAACTCTAAACCATCTTAGCAGGCTATAAAAGAAACACAAACATCATACAAGATTGCCTAGATAGGTACGCTGACTCGGAGAAGAGATTAAGGGAGCAAATTAGGGAGCTTTAGAATCTTGCAACTGAAAAGGATTCGAGGATCTAAGAATTAGGGGAGCTGGAGAGGATGGCTAAGAACCAATACTACAATGACATTTATGAAGAAATTCAGTCTCCTAATGACTATGTGGAGCAATTAGTCTCTATCATAGAGGGTAGCTAACCTAGGAATTGGTACTAGATCCATGTAAGGGATTTGGGTTAGAACCTGACATAGTTACGCAGAATGATGAAGGTACCCAACACCTTTCCAAAAGAGTGGAAGGAGTTGGAGGAGGAGGCCAACCAAAATGATGACATAACCTTTCTCTTAGTTAGGAGATCAATCTACCTCTAGCTCTTCCTTTTGAAGCTCCTCCTTCAATTCCTCCTCTAAGTTTTAATGAGGTTCCACCACCACTACTTGCTAAGAAACATCCTAGAAAAGGATCATCCAAGCTTGCCGAAGAGTAACCAAAATTGACCTTAGTCACAGCAGAGAACCCAAACTTGTAGATTTGGTCAAAATTTACATGCTTTGTTTAATTTTCATTTTCTTATAGGGAGTATCTTCGTTGATTAGGCTCATGTTTGGCCAATGAGGATGTTACAGTTTGCTACATAAGTTATCATCGATCAATGTGAGGATTGATCAGTTATGGGTAGGCATTAATTTGTTAATTAGAGTGTCATTGTTAGCCAAGCTTGAGCCTAGTTTGTGAGAGACTTCCACATTTTGGCTTCGTAGCACAAGTCTAACCATCGATAAAAGGGTGGGTGTTCATTCGCTAGGTGTCTGGTGGAGTCTGTTGTTGCCTCTCCGTGGAGTATAACTTTACTCATTAATCACAATTCTTTATGATTGAGTTTTAGTTTTGTGTTCTTTTTATAATACGAATAAAAAAAACTTACAAATAATAGATACATGTAACAAATGTGAATTGTAATTCTATTAAGTAATAAAAATATTTACAATCATCAATAGTAATCTAAAACATGTTCTAGGATATAATCTAAGATTTATTCAAAATATGGGTGTAGATTATCTACGTTCCAAGTTTTAGGGATTGGGTGCCTGTTGAGTCTTTCAAGCTCATATACACCATGTCTAACCATTCTTCGAACTTAAGCAAGGACTTCCCAATTGGGAGCCCATTGCCTTGCCCTTCTCTCAATCCAATGGCCTCAACCTTTCAACAGACTAAATCGCCTAGTTAAAAGACCTTATGCTTCAATTTCTAGTAATAGTACCTTGTTGCTCATTGCTAGTAAGTTGCCACCTTATAACTAGCTTGACCTCACAACTCTTTAAGGAAGTCGAGGTTAGCTTAAAGCCCAATTTCATTCACTTGAGAATCAAAGTCTTTAGTGCATTAGTTTTAGAGCTTAAGTTAAATAAAGACAGATCCGAAATCTAAACTGAAGGGGCTTTCCCTTTTCCTAGCTTGTGTGATCGTTTGATATCCCTATAAGATGTAAGGGAGCTCGCCTACTCATTTTCCCTTGGCCCGATTGCCCTTTTTTTCAAATTCTTCAAAATAACTTTATTAATGGTTTTAACTTGAGCATTCAACTATGGGTGGGTAATCGATCTATAATGAATCTTAATATTGTACATTGTGTAGAATTCTCGAAATTTGGGATTTTCGAATTGAGTACTATTATTAATGACTATGGCACTAAGGATTCAAAATCAGCATAATATAGTGCAAGTGACAAAGTCCTTTACACTATGCTTGATAATCTTTGCTACCGCCTTGACCTTTGCCCATTTTGAAAAGTAGTTAACATTAATGATATATTGGCACTAACCTGTAGCCTTTGAGAATGACCTAAAGATGTCAAGGCCCTATTATACAAAAGGCTATAGGCTCATGTTTGGCATTAGGTTATTACTTAGTTACCCATTGACTAGAGCATGCTTCTAGCATTTGCCACATCATTACACAATCACTTTGGCATCCCTTTTCATCATAAGCCAGTAGTATCCAACCCAAAGTGCTTTGATAACTAAGGCGTAGCCCATAATGTGGTTGTTGTAGACTCCTACATGGAACTCGATCAATAGGTGCTTGGCTTCAAAGGGTTAGAGGCACTTGAAAAGAGGCAAACCATATGCCCTTCTTTATAGCTATTGGTCAAGAAGTGTGTACTAAGCTACTTTCTACCTTAAGGCCTTTACTTTCTTCCTTTCATTAGGGATAGTTCCATTCACCAAATATTTGATGATCCAGTCCATCCAATATGGCTCTTGAAGAGTTTTAGTCTCATTGGTAAAGCATTCTTACCGAGACTTGTCAATACTCTTCTTAACAAGGAATTTTATAAATACTTTCTTATTCGGGTCAAAGAAGTATGTTGAGGCTAGTTTGGACAAAACATTTTCTTTGGTATTCTAAGTTTGGGTGATCTTTGTAATGCTCCATAATGTGAAGCTAAAGCATAGGGATTTAGAAACTTCAAGGTATTTAATCATCCCTTCATCTTTAGCAGCATACTCTTTATTAACCTATTAGACTATGAGTTGTGAATCTAAAAAAATCTCAACTTTTTCCACTCCAATTCCCTTTACCAATTTCAATCTAACAATGTGAACTTCATGTATTACTTCATTATTACTAACCAGGAACCAAAATTTTAAAGTATATTAAATTTCAACACCATGTGTTCCACACAATAAAAGCCTTGCTCCACTCCCTCCTTAGGTGAACAAGCCATCTACATGAAGGGCCTAAGTAAGCTTCTTGTAATCTCCAGCAGGCACCTTAAATTCCAGTGTTAACTTAGCTATAAAATCAACTAATAATTGTACCTTGATGGCCTTATGTGGTCAGTACCAAACACCATATGCACTAAGCTCTAGGGCACAACGAGCCATTTCGGTTAACGCGTTTAGCTTCTAGAGGATTTTCCTTAAGGGCTAATCAATGAGGACCACTATTTGGTAAGCTTCAAAGTATGGGCACAACTTTCATGCAAAAATGACCAAAGCTAGGAAGATTTCCCTATCTTGGAGAACATGACTTTCAAGGCCTGTAAGATGTAACTCACATAATACACTAGTTGGTGCTCTCTACCATCTGCTTGGACAAGTATAGAAGAGAGAGTTTGGTTGCTAATAGAGAGGTAGAGATATAACTCTTCTCTTATAATGGGCTTGGACAAAACTAGAGGTGTTGTAAGAAAGTGTTTTAACTCATCAAAGGCTTCGTAACACTCATTCATCCACTAAAAGTCTATTGGGCTCTTCAAGACTTTTAAGAAGAAGGCACATTTATCTACTAACTTCAAGATAAACCTATTTAATGCAACGACTTGCCCTGTCAATCTTTGAACTTCCTTGACTATCTTCAAAGGTTGCATGTCGAAAATTGCCTTGATCTTCTTAAGGCTAGCTTCAATCCTTTATGAAATAACCATAAAACCGAGGAATTTCTTGGATGTTGCACTAAAAATGATCTTTTATGGGTGCAACTTAATGCTGCATTGTCAAAGTGTTTGGAATGACTCTTATAGGTCTGCAAAGTGCTCTTAGGGCTTCTTACTCTTCACAATCATATCATTGACATATGCTTTTACATTGCAACTAATTTAGTGCATAAACATTTTAATCACCAATATCTGATATGTTGCCCTAACATTCTTGAGTCTAAAGGGCATGACATTATAACAATATGTTCTAAAGCTAGTGACAAAGGAGGTATGGACCTAGTTAAACTTGTGCATCTAGATCTAATTAAAACCTAAAAAAGGCATCTATGAAACTTAGTAGTGTGTGGCCCGATGTTGAATCAATTAACTAGTCAACTCGAGGGAGAGGAAAATAATCCTTAGGCAAGCTTTATTGAGGTTAGTGTAATCAATGCACATGTGCCACTTCCCATTGGTCTCCTCCACTAGCACATAGTTGGCTAGTAAAGTTAGGTAAAGTATTTCTCGTATAAACCTAACCTTTAAGAGTTTTTAGACCTTTTTCTCAATGGTTGCTTATAGTTCATGCACAAAATGCCTTTTTTTTTTCCTTAACCACCTTCATGTCGAGGCTAATATTCAACCTATGCATGATCACCTCAGTTGGAATTTTGAGCATGTCAAATGGTGACCATACGAAAATATCCATATTGACTCGGAGGAAGGCAATCGGTCACTTGCAAAGCTTAGTTAAGATTGTTGTGCCTATCTTTGTAGTCTATTTGGGCAAGTTGCCAATTTAAATTTCCTCTCTCTCTTCTATAGGTTCCCCTCTTAATCCTAGTTTTTCCTTAAAGGTAAATTTTAATGTGAGGTCCTCCTATTGGGAAAGGGCCTAGAGATACAAATTTATGGATGCTTGCCGATTGCCATTGTAAACACCAATGCTTATAAGAGTAATGAATTTAGCCTTTAAGTGCTTTGTAGAGGCTATCATTCCTATCATATTTTATGATGGGCATATGAGGATGATGTTATAAGGGGACAATGCATTAACAACAAGGAAGTTGACTAAGATCTACATCTTGTTAGGTCCATCTTTAAACTCTACATAGAGGTTTATAATGCCCTCTAGCTTTATAGGTTGGTTGTTAAAACTGAAGAACTCATTGTCATATGGTTTTAGCTTTACCTCAACCCAATCTTTCACTTGGTTATATGCTCTTTTGTATATTATATTCGCTGAACTACCATTGTCAATCAAGATTTTGCAGATGTCAAAGTCAACAATTTAAGCTTGAATTACAAGTGCATCATCATGAGGGAACATAATACCTTCAAGGTCCTCATCTAAGAAGGTGATTGTAGTATCCACTTTAGGGTGCTTTGCTTAGGTGTTGAGTACATTTTGATAGTTTCTTGATTAGGCATAGGCCTTACTTTGGGAGATGGATCATCTACCTCTGGTCGATACTCCTACTATTGTACTAATTGTTCCTCGAGTGGGATAGGTTTCTTGCTTTTACCCAGTTTCTTCTCTTTCATCTCGTCTTCCTTGCTTTAGAGGCTTGTCATTCTCTATGATATGTTCTCGTAGATAGCCTCATTTGATGAGGTTTTTGAGAGCATTCTTCAATTGTGTGCAATTCTTAGTTGAGTGACCTATGTCCTTATGGAAGTCACAATATTTGTTAGAATTTCTTCTAAAGGGATTATTCCTCATCTTGTCAAGTCAAGTAATAATATCCCAATCTTGTATCTCCTTGAAGATGTTAGCTTTGGTCTTATTAATAGGGGTGTGTTGCTTGTAGAAATGGATGTTGCACTTCTAGCCATCATTACCATTTTAGGCAATCCCCTTACTCTCCCCAATAGGGCCCATCCTATCCTTGACAAAGGGTTGATCCTTGCCATTCTTCTTTTTGTTTGAGAACTCCTGCTTGACTTGTCATCTTGCTAGTATGGCATCTTCTTAGGTAATGTAGTCTATAGCCCTTTTCTAGAATTTCTTGAAATTTTTAAGCCTATGTAACATCAAAGAGTGGAAGAATTAAAACCTATCCTTTACTCCATTAACTGCAACATTAAGGGCTACACTCATATTGACATTAGGTATCTTAAGCATTGCTCAGTTGAACTAGGAGATATACTCTATGATCATCTTACCTTGCTTCTATTTGATGAAGTTGAGGGTTGAGGAATCTCACTCAAGCATTTTGCTCGTCAAAAAGTGCTAACAAAACTGCATGGTGAGCTCTTAGAAACTAGAAATAGAGTTTAGCTTGAGGATTCAAAACCATAGTAATATTTTGATTTTAGTTTTTGATGGATAACTATATGAAAAAGGAAGAAAAGGAATCCAATTTTACTAAATTTGGAGTTAAATAGAAGAAGTTATGAAGTTTTGAAGATAGACACGACTTAGAAATGACCATGTCTAGAGCATGTTGAATTTGAAGCATAAAACAAAGAGTTACATGGGGGCTAAACATGACCTTGTTTGTTTGTCATGTATCTTTTAAAGATAATTAATTTTAAAGCATAATTTAAACATAACCTAAACTTAACCATGTCTAGACCGTGTCTACTACAATGTCTTGTTTTCCAAGTTTTCAACCTATGAATTTGACACAACCTAAAGCACGACCTTATTGGACAACATGTTGGCCTAAAACACAGAGTTTTTTTATGCTCACTGTATAAAGAAAAAGGGGACATGACCAAAGGAAAGAGAGAAGACATATTTTATTTGCTCTAGGGTTTTTAGAGAGACTAGGAGGCTATTTCTTTGTACTTCAAGAATTTAGGGTTTTTCTTAGTTTTTTTTCTTTATTTTCTTGATGATGAGTGTTTATACATTATTGAAGATTTCTATTTTCAATATGATTAAAGCTTAAATCATCTTAGTATCTAGACTTGTGGATCCTAGGATTATTATGTGATTGGAATTTCTACCTTTCAATGAATTCTTATATTTCTTCATTCATGCATGTGATCTTAATTTTGTTTAGATTGATATTTCTAGGATATTATTCTATTTATTTGATATTATACATTAGGAGTGAGAAGTTTGATGCATAATTAGATCTAGCATGTTTGAAGGGAATTAATGTAATCTTAAAGATAAATTACATAATTCTTTTGGAATTAATTAATTTATTTATGAGAATTTATTGTTTTTAATGCGTTCTTTGAATTATGCTATTATAAAAAAATTCAAATAGGAAATTAGAACTAGTTAATATAGATTTTAAATCAATTAATCTCTATAACTTACCAGTTAGATAATAGAGTGTAGATTAGTATTAGTATTTGTAATCGTTATGAGACTATATCCATATTTAATACACTATATTGCAAAATTTGATAGGTATACTTGCCTTCCATCAAGTTTTTAGCATTGTTGCCGGGAATTTGGATATTAAGAATACTAATCACTTTATTAATTTAACCATTTTTTTTCTGTTTGCTATTTTCAGTTTCTTTTTCTTCAGTAGTGCGTGACTAAAAATACTCCATCAGACATGTTGATTTTTTATTCAGAAATTGAAAGAACAAACAAGTGTTTATAGAAAATAGTTGAGCAAACAGTGAAGGAATTACATTAAGGATCTCCTTTAAGAATTAAAATAGAAGAGGAAGAGGACGAGTTAGAAATCATGGGTGAAAAAAACTAGAATTAACAACGAACTATGTTCGATTACTTCAAACCCTCTTTAGTCGGAACTAACTCAAGTATCGTCAAGCCACCTATTGCTATCAATAATTTTCAAATTCAACCTCATATTATACAAATGGTGTAGCAATTTGTCCAATTTTATGGATTACAAGATGAGGACCATAATGCTCACATATTTAATTTCTTGGAAATCAGCGACACCTTTAAGATCAATGGGGCTTCAGACGATGCAATTAAATTGTAACCCTTCCCCTTCTTGCTAAGAGGTTAAGCAAAATAGTGGGTGAATTAGCGTCTAAGGGGATCTATCACTGCCTAGAATGATATAGCTCAAAAGTTCCTTAGAAAATACTTTCTACCTACTAAAGCCACTTAACTCTGAAAGGACATATCATCTTATGCTCAATTAGACGCTAAAACCTTATACGACACTTGGGGGAGATATAAAGAGCTATTGAGGAGATGCCCACATCATGACCTACCCCTATGAATGCAAATTCAAACTTTCTACAATTGTTTGAATTTATCAACTTAGTAAATGATAGATGTCACTACTGGAGGGACATTAAATACTAAAACACTAAAAGAGATCTAATCCTTAATTAAGGACATGGCTATAAATAGCTCTCAAAGGGAAGGTGCTAGGGTGAGAAATAGGGTAGCAGGTATCTACGAATTAGATGTGGTGATAACTTTAGCCAATAAAGTTGATGCCATTAGTAAGAAGTTGCATGCACTTTCTGCCAATCCCTAATGTAACTTGGGAGAAGTTAATGTAGAGGGTATTTAGACTCAATATCAATAGGAACAAGTGGATTATATAGGAAATCCCTTTAGACCACAAAACAACCCATATAGTAACACCCACAATCCAAGATGGAGAAATCATCCAAATTTCTCTTAGAATAATCAGAATCAAAATCAATTAATGATGGATTTGCCTTCATTAAGATTCCAGCGACTACCACCACAAGAGAAGAAATTAGGTTTGAAAGAACTTTTAACTAAATATATTCAAACTAATGAGGCTAAGTTGTAGAACATTGAAATTTCTTTAAGGAATTAAGAAGCCTCCATTTGTAACTTGAAAAATCAAGTGGGACAACTTGCAAAGACGTTGGCTGAAAGGTAATAAGGAACACTGCTAGGAAATACTAAGACAAATCCTATAGAGCATGTGAAAGTAATAACCTTTAGAAGTGGAAAGGAATTGCAAGTTGAACAAAAAAAAAAAAAACTAGTGGGGAATCAAAAAAGAAAGATGTGGACGTCAAGGAAAAAGAGAGAGAGGAGTGACCAAAAGTGAAGGAATACAAACTACCATACCTTATCTTGAACGTCTAAAGAAGGATCACTCTAATGAACAATTCATTAAGTTCCTTGAAATTTTTAGGCAATTACATATTAACTTAACTTTGTTTTATGCTTTATCATAAATGCTCAAGTATGCTAAGTACTTGAAGGAACTACTCTCAAGCAAGAGGAAGCTAGAAGAGATATCAACTACGACATTAAGTGAGGAATGCTCTACATCAATGCAAAATAAGCTACCACAAAAATTAAAGGATCAAGAGAGCTTTACTCTACCTTGTCTTATTGGCAATTTATCAATAAATGGAGCTCTAGCTGACCTAAGCACAAGTATAAATTTAATGTCACATCATATGTTTGAAAAGCTAGGATTAAGGAACCCTAAACCAATACATATGAGCATTCAATTAGCTGATAGGTCCATAAAGTACCCCATCGGGATTATTGAAGATGTATTAGTTCAAGTAGATGCATTCATTTTTCTAGTAGATTTTGTAATCCTAGATATAAATGAGGACATTAAAGTACCACTAATTTTATGTCACCCTTTTCTAGCTACTACTAGGGTAGTTATAGATGTAGGAAATCAAGTGTTAACTCTAAAGGTTGAGGATGAAGAATGAACCTTCAAGACGTCTAACATAATTCAACAAGCCCCTAAAATTAATGATACCTGTTATTTCTTAAATAAGTCTAACCTACTTAGTTTCACATGTGTACAAGATGGCATTTATATAAATCCAGTTCAACAATGTCTCATTCATGTCAAGCAAAAGGGTCTAGATAAATTTAAGCAATTTGAATGCCAAAATTTTCATGGTCGTCCACCTAACCAAAAGAAGAGAAGTGCATCAAGCTAACAACATAAAATAAAAGTTCTTCTTAAGAGGCAACCCAAGTTTTTTTTTTTTATTAGCTTTCCTTAGTTTAGTTTAGTTTAATTAGATTTATTTCTATTTTTACAAAAAAAAAACAAAGAGCAAGCTATTTTTTTTTTTTTTGGTGAGTTTGACATGATCACAAAACATGGTTATGTCAAGGGCATGTTGAATATAAGATGTTGTCCAGATGTGATATAAACATTAGACATGAGCATGTTGAAGTCATGTCAAGATTTATTATAGAAAAAAAAATTCCAAGAGTTACACGACTTTGTGATATGGTTATGTTTAGGACATGTCTAATGGGGTTTTGGATTTAATTCTTTCCAAGAGAAACACGACCCATAAACATGATCATGTTAAGGTCATATCAAAATATCTGAAGAATATTAATTATTTCCGAGAGTTACACAAACTTTAGACACGGCTGTGTCTAAGGTCGTGTCAAGTATGCTTATTTTAATTTTTTTGAGAGATACACGGTCTTTAGACACAACCATGTCTCGATCATGTTGACCTTGAATCCCTTATTTTATTTTCTAGACACGAAGAAATGAGAAGATTCTGATCAAGATTACATTAACTAATTTTTCCTTGTTTTCTTTGTTGTAACTGACGAGACTAATGTGTCTTGCTAAACTAAACTATATCATTTTTTTTCTTTTAATTGTTGTTTTAGATTTCTGTTCTTTTTTCCCTTTCTGTAGCTTTTACATGTTTAGAGCATTCAAAATCAACCACTTTACATGCTAAGCAAGTTTTGGAATGGAATAGATGCCATACTCAAGGGAGTACTAGTTCTTTTCCTCATTACCTTCCTCAATTTTTTGTTGTATTTTCTTTGATTTTTAATTTGTTAATTTTTATTTTTATTCTTACACTGAGAACAATGTACAGTTTTAAGTGTGAGGAAGAGGGTTAAAAATTTTGTGGTTATTTAAGAAATCAAATTTTTTTATTTAATCCAAAAATCATTAAGTTAACTTACAATTTAATATATGATAATTCTTTAGAAAGTATAGAACACTTGATCAATAAATGCTTTAAGGATGCTTTACTTAAATTGAATAACAAAATCTATGTAAAGTAGAGTTACTTAGTATTTAGTTTTGAACTTTAAGATTTAGCAATTTGAATAATATCACTAGTTAAGAACTAGTCATGGATTTCTTCTAAACTTACTTTGATGTATATAATCTCTATTAAATAAAGGTAGTTGATGGTTTGAAGGGGTATTTGAAAACCCAATAGCTTAAAATCATCTAGTCTAAGACTTACTGACTAATGAAACTACTTGATATGAAAAAAATAAAAATTAAAATATATATATATACTAGAGGAATGATTAAGAGATAGTTGGATATATTTATCTTGAATTATAGTGTTTAGCAAAATTTGAAGAAAAGGGAAGTATACATTTTAGTAAGGTTAGTGAAGTGTTTATGACTTTTTCTTAATTAAGGAGATGATAATTCGTGTTTTAGAGTCTTGGAAATTCTTTGTTAAATGATGTAAGTAAACTTTGATTTGCAATGAAAAATATAAGAGTTATAATTAGTCTTCTTTTGAAACTAAAAATTAATTAAGAGTTTATTCATAAACTATTACAGGGTTAAAGAAGAATCATTTTAATTAAGTAAATTGATTAAGTATTTCTTGCCTTACTATTGATTTAATTAATTTGCTTGAGGACAAGCAAATGCTTAAGTGTGAGGAAGTTTAATAGGTGCTTATATATATATATATTAAGTGAGATTTAAAGTATTTTTCCTTTATTTTGGCATTTTTTAAAGAATTTGAATTTTGATTGAGTAATATTTTGATTTTGGGACTTTGATGGATAATTCAATGAAAATGGAAGAAAAGTAATCCAATTTTACTTAATTTGAATCTAAATAAAAGAAGTTATGAAGTTTTGAAAATAGACATAGCCAAGACATAACCATGTCCAAAACATGTTGAATTTGAAGCATAAAGCAGAGAGTTACATGGGGGCTAGACATGACCGTGTTTATTGGTTGTGTATCATTTGGAGATGATTAATTTTAAAGCACAATTTAGACATGATCTAAACATGACCGTGTCTAGATTGTATTTGCTGCAACATCCTATTTTCCGAGTTTTCGACCGAAAAATTTAACAGGGCCCGAAGCACAACCATGTTGGACAACATATTGGCCTAAAACATAGAGTTTTTTATGCTCACTATATAAAGAAAAGGAGGACTCGACCAAAGGAAAGAGAGAAGACATATTTTATTTTTTCTAAGGTTTTTAAAGAGACTAGGAGGCTATTTCATTATACTTCAAGAATTTAGAGTTTTTCTTAGTTTTCTTTGATTTCCTTGATGATGAATGTTTATACATCATTAAAGGTTTCTATTTTCAATATTATTAGAGCTTAAATCATTTTAGTATGTAAACTTGTGGATCTTAGGATTATTATGTGATTAGAATTTCTACCATTTGATAAATTCTTAAATTTCTTAATTCATGCATATATTCCTGATTTTGTTTAAATTGATATTTTTCGAGTGATATTCTATCTATTTGATATTATACATTAGGATTGAGAAATTTGATGTGTAATTAAATCTAGCATGTTTGAAGATAATTAATGTAATCTTAGAGATAAGTTACATAATTCCTTCAGAATTAATTAATTTGTTTATGAGAAGTTATTGTTTTTAATGCGGTTTTTGAATTATGCTATTATGAAGTGATTTAAATAGGTAATTTTAATATTAGAGTTAATAAGCTTGAAAAAGTTATTAAACTAAATTAGAAATTCCCCCAATCAATGAAATTTAAGAAGGATTTGAACAATTTTTGTTAATGTCACATAATAATTCCATGGGAAAACAAAGTTTAGATACTAATTTACCTTCTTAAAGTTAATTCTAATTTGCTCTACTTTTCTATCTTTCAATAAAATCTTAGTTCATTACTTAATATTCAATTATAGTTTTTAGATAAATTAATTTTTATAATTTACCGATTAGATAATAGAGCGTTGGTTAGTATTAATATTCATAATCCTTGTGAGACGATATTCATATTTAATACACTATGTTACAAATTTTGATAAGTATACTTGCCTTCCATCACATGCTTAAGATGAATAGAAAATTTAACATATTTAATGGAAATTTTATTTTTGTAAGGTTTTCAAAATGTTAAAGACAAAAATAAAAGAAAAGAAAATTAGGGACTCCAATAAAAAAGTAGGCAAATGTTGAGAACTAAAGTGTAATGCTTTATAAAATTAAGTTCTACAAATACTAATAACATATGGCCTTGAAAGTTAATATGAAATTACAATCCAAACAATAGTTTTGGTGAAGTTTCATCAAATATAACAAATCTTAAAACTCATAAGTTTCATAACATAATTAAATTAACCTAAACTCATGACTCATAAGTTTCATAACATAATTAAATTAACCTAAACTCATGACCCAATATTTTTCTTTAAATCTTCAAAAGGAATAGTTGAAGTATCTATACATAAAAAAGAATTATATTAATAAAAATATATGCCATAGAAAATTTTATAAAAATAAGTTAATTTATTACTTGTGTCTCCATAAAGCCAATATTTTGTATATAAAAAAGTTTCTACAATTTATGGTTTTAATAAGTTATGATGTTGATTAAGGATTCGAACTCCAGTACTAAATGCAATATTTAATGCTACCATAGATATCGATATGCCTAAGATATCACATGTCATTTTGCAATTTGAAGATATCAAAATTAATTGGCTTTTCAATAACTCAATATATCTAATTCAAAAATTGTATGTTGCTCCTCTTCTAACTATAACTCTAGCTCAAATTTGGTAGCATCTCAAAACCCTCATTACAAGTTTATAAACCAATTGAATCTAGTACGCAAAAAACATTTCAAAACAACAAAAATACAGATAATGTGTTAAAACCTTAACAAATCTAAAAGTTAAAACTATTTACACAAATTACACGGACTACTTATTGCTAGAGGGAGAAAGAGAGATTGGCTTACTTTTATCATTATTCCCAATATTATCAAGTACGACTCTTTAAGTATGATGACATAGTATTTTCTGAATAACTAAAAGATGAGAAAGAGGGATCTATCAAAAAAATTTGAATTTATCCAAAGGAAAAAAAAAAAAAAGATGAGAAAGAGAGATAAAATTACTGAGAGGAAGAGAGAGACATAATGTGCTATTAGTGTGGCATAAAAGAACCATGAAACCTTAAATGAAAAAATCAATAACACTTAAAAACATAAAAATAAAGAAAATAAAAAATATATATATTACTAATATTAAACAGCTTTATGGGTCAATCATGACTTGTTTACGAAATTTATTTAATAAACATGTTCATAAATGGGTGTGAGAGTTGGACACAAACTCGAACACAAATTTTATTATGTCTAAATGGGTCTAACTCATTTGTCTCTTATGTCATTTTTTTTTTTTTTTGTACATAAATCCATTTATTTTGTTATTACCAACCTTATATACTACTAAAATCTAAAATATTTGAAACTTAATAATCCTATATCCAAAAACCACAAAATAATTCATAAAATCCTAAATCACAAATTCTATCTCCAGTATTATGAATAATTCAACCTTATCATATTCAACATTTTCAAGGACTAAAATCACAACTTTATTTCAATTCCATAAAACAATTGAAACATCGGTTAATTCTATTAATAAGGGATTTTTTTTCCTTTTAAAGCATAACTAATTTTCCAAAACTCCTCAAATCCACATGATCATAGAGTCCATTCTTCTATAATGCATCACATATTCATATTAGATTAGCCATGAATCCCCAATAATATCTTTCCAAAAATGAAATATACTTCATGATGCTAAATCCTCTAATCCTCACCGACAACCAAATGAGAATTGAATGATCTTACCTTTAAATGAGTCTTAGCAAAACACTAATGGTAATAAGCATACACACTCCATCAATTAACACCACAAGTCATCGATCCTTCTTATAGATAAAAACTTTATTAGTGATCTTAACCAAACCTAACAATGAGGAATGAGGAAAGTATAGAAATAAGGCGATTCTTTCTTCTTATATCAATAAGGCGATTCTTTCCTTAAATCGCTCTTATCATTACCACTTGCCTTAAATCTCAAATTCTTAGTATTTAATTATATTGTTTAACAAATATTAAAACAACGATGATTTAAAGGGCAAAAAGAGTGAGATCTTACTAGGTAGAATTCTTTAATTGATGAAAATTATTATCGAAAGAAGATGCTTTTGATATGAAAAGAGAAAAAAAGGATAGAAATAGGTTAGCAGTTTATAGTTTACATGACTGCACTCAAATAGCATCTCTTTTAAAATCGGTTTATTAGATCTAGTTAGGCTTTGGATCAAATTTTATATGAAAAAGAGAAGATAAAGATTAGGTCTTCACTTAAGGAGGCTATAAGAAAAATTTACATACTTGTCCCAACCATTAGATTATTTTACAGCACATTTGAGATGGATTTACGAGTGTCACTGCTTTAGAAGAAAAAAAGTAAGTATCAGGTTAGTTATGCCATCGCAGAAATTATAGTTTTGTTATCATTTGATCAACGTAAAATTTAGTTTTCAGTTGCCATTCATGTTATTTTGCTATTCCGACTAGAAGTAGTAGCGATAGCGAAGTTTAAAGTTAGTCGAAAGAAAACACATGATCATACCAAAAAAATTGGTTTGGTTTTGATTTCAACATGCAGAAATATGCATGGAATAAAATCATGGTTTAATCAATTAATGTAAACGGCAACGTCAATTTATATGATTAATGAAGTCATATTACATATCTAATTCATGAAAATTTATGGTAATTTTAGTTAATGATGAATTGTACGTGCACCTCAACTTTAGAAATGGGTCAGTTTGTTTCCTTTTTTTTTTTAATATTTTGGGTGTCTTTTTAACATTTAATCAAATTCTATATTTGCCAAGAATAAGATACTAAAAAGATAAAAATATAAGTACATATAAACCTTTTATATAAAATTAAATACCTAAAAAACTTTATAAAATTGAACATATTTACTGTTTATTTTATTCATTTTTATAAAAATACCAATGAAAACACTCATGCCCAAAGCATAAAATATATTTTTAAAGCACTCTTTTAAAAATACATAAATTTTTACTTTTCAATACTCATATTCCAATCACTATCTTCATCATAATTAAAAAAAAAAAAATAAGATATAGATAAAATAGTTTTCTAAACACTAAATTTCAATAAAATAAGGAACAAATACATATTAAGTTTATATAAGATATGCAGATTAAAAAAAAAAAAAAAAAAAAAAGTCAATCAAAGCAGTACTAGAACCCCAAAATAAGCATAGGCACACATTTTTCTGCTCATGCGTAAAGTCCACTTACCTGGAAATATTTTGGAAAAAATAAAATTGCCCTGACGACATATAAATAGATCCAATGGAACTCAATAGACTAAATTACATTTATATACTTGTGTTTTGACCATATTTTTCCCTTTAACCTATATTTTCGTATTTTACGATTTGGATATTTGTGTTTTATAAGCCCTATATATTAGTTCTGATTAATCTACGAATAATTAATTTAATAAGATAAATTATTAAATATATTTAATGGTTTAATAGAGTAAAAATAATAAAAAATTAAGAAAGAAAAAAGAAAAGAAAATTCGAGTGCGAAAGATAACAAGAAAGGACATTGCTAGCCAACTCACGACAGGAGCCGGCCGTCCACCACCAGTAATTCATGTCTTTATCTCGATGTGAGATGCAATTCATCATTGTAATCTATTTTACTGGCACTATTGGCTCGAAATCATACAATTCATCATAATTGTGGCTTACACCATGCAAGGAAATGGAGATTAAATTCGTATGACTTCCGATCTCTTAAGATTGTAGTTTCACTGAAAATTATGGACTTCATTTCTGCTGTATATTAGGGTAAGTGTGTTTCGTGCATATATTTTTCAGAATTTGTTTCACATTTGTAGTTATTAAAGCTTTAGATTTATTAAATAATATCGTAGTGATATTTCGATTTTCCATAGTTTTTAACAAGCGAGGAAGGAAAGTGAAAGTTGGATGGCCGGTAGTAAAACATTACATGAAAAATATATATATATAGAAAATGAGAAAAATGATATTCATTTCAGAAAGAGGAAATGATTTTTTTTTTTTTTCATTTTTCATCAACATTTTGCATGGTTTGTTTACCTCTCACAAGTAGTTAATGTTGCCTTCTACAATTACTTACCACTAAAAGTCATTAATATTTGCGAACTCTTCAGGTTATATAATAATATTAAACAAATACAAAATTTTAATTATAATAAATTTTTAAGAAGTTTGGAAAGGATTTTTCATGAAACAAATTGGGTATGGCAAAAAAACTAGCTATACAAAAATAAATCCATGAAATTTTGGGTCGAAAGAGTACTCTCAATTATTCAACCTTACAAACAAAAATATCTCAATTTGAGTTGCTCTATATATATATAATGATACTGTTCTTATAAGAAGCTTGACTCCTACAACTAGTTTTCTATTCCAACTACGACATACATCAGGAAAAATCAATCTTAATCCAATGATCTAATTCAAAGAAATATATGATACAAACATAAAAACGTGATATTAGTAAATGCCTTTCCCATTATCTACCAAAAATGTAAAATTTTTCTTACTGACATTCGGCCAAAATCGGATGTAGACAAGTTGTTACAAAGGAAAGGGAAACAAGGCCAAAAAAGAAAGATATAAATCAAGATACCTATCAAACACACCGCAAATCCAGGACCCTTTGCATTGAAAAATGAAGTTTCATGGTGCAATTCATCACCAAAGTCCTCTTCGTCTCAATAATACTCAAAATATGAACCTTTCCTCTCATCTCCCCATGGCTCCTCAGTTGCAATTCCCCAGAATTGATATCGCCGGTGAGATTCTTACTTGCATTAACCGCTAACCTGCTCGATCTCACATCTATTGTAACGTCCATCCTTTTTGTATACCTAGCTTTGGCACGTCCTCCCCTAATGGTGTCCCCGCCAGTAACCCCACCATCATAAATCACACTCATCGTGCTATTCTCGAACTCGAACCGACCGAAGTTTGTATTCTCGATAGTCACTTGAGCGATCAAGGTTGCGTTTAGTGAAGGTGATCGGGCAGAAGATGGTGAATGCTTTAGATTCCTTACTAGTACCTCACTTAGTCTGAGTTTCGGCGTCTTGACACGAAGAACAATTACTGAGAAAACTAATAAAATTGCACATAGGATTACTATTCCTGCGAGAATGTACACGAAAATTTTGCTACTTCTTTGATCGTGTGAAGATTTGGATTTGATGGTGGTGGGGGCGAATTCTTCATCGCTTCGGCCGTAGACCTGGGCCGGGGCTAGTGGGTTAGTGTGGTTGTGTTCAGCCATAGTGGACTGTAGCAAAGATCGTTTGTGATATATTTTCACTTTACGTGGGTTTTGAGTTGTATTGAGAGTATAACAAAATTAAGGTTTTGATTATATATATGTGAAGAAGGAATAATGTGGAGATAAGAGTTTAAGAGCAAAGTCTAGGTGATATTAATGTAAAGAAGGAATAATTTGGAGATTGAGTGTGATAGCAAAGCCCTGGTGATATTAATGTACGTCTAGTGAATTATTAATGTGTATATATATAGTAACGTTGATAGGCCAACAAACCGTGTAATTGATAGGGTGGCTCCCGGAAGATGAAAGGGTCCTTATGGCAGTATATGCTTATATATATATACATGCAGTGGCCCAACTTGGTGGGTTTATTTTACTTGGTCATATTGAAGTCTCGTACCCAAAGACATGTCAGTAGTCAAAACAAGGTATCACGTACGTGTTCTCTCCAGCTTGCCAGTTTCCATTGTTTGACCTTGTGCCTGGCCAATTTTATTTTAGGGGATTATGGCGTTGCCTTTTCTGAAAGTTCAGAAATTATTTCAAAGCGTTATTGGACTTCTAGAGCTTTGTATGTATGTGACGTTTAATCCCAAATCAATTGATCTAAAAATTTAAATCGATAGATATAACATAATTTACATATATTCTAATATCTATAGAAATCTATCCAGCTTGCGCTTGATTAATAAGAGTGAATAAGGACGCAAGAATACAAACTAATGTTTTTTCATTCTAATATATATCATGTCATAAATCGAAATAAAAAATTAAAACCTATGAATATGACGTGATTTTTATATATATACTTGACGATAAGGATTACGGTTTGACCTCTCTACCTGTTGTAGAACCCACATATTGTTTAACTAGCCCTGATCTCTATCTTGCCTCTTTATTCCACACGGCAACCTCTTTTAGTTGTGCAAGACTGCAAGTAAAGGATGACAACGGAAGTCTATATATGTCACCACAATTAGGCTTCCAAAGTCATATTTTGGAATTATCGTCTTCTTTTATATCCGTCCGAAGGCGCAAGATGCACCGTTTATGTTAGTGTTTGTGTTTGAGTGGGGTTGGCTATAATTGAGAGTATTGCTAAGAGCCCATAATTTAAGGAAGCTTTTAATGTCTTCAGTTGAGTTTGATACATCATCAACCGTGAGACCCATCCATTTGGACCGATTGCAATGCACAATTACAGCATATTCCACTTTTAGTGTGTTTGTTTGTATTATAAAATGATTTTCGAATTTTGTTTTCGAGGTTTAATCTAACCAAATTTCAACACAGAAAATATTTTTATAATGATCTTAAAAAGTTGTATGGTCATTATAAGTAGTTTTAAACGACAAGTGATGATAAAAGGGCGATGACTAGTAGTACAAAAAAAAAATTATTTTTCTCATTTTTCATAAGTATTTTTTTATAGTTATTATTAACTGTAAGATAATTATACATGGATTCCCATATGGTGTCGAGTGCAAATAAATTATTTAAAGATTTTGTTGAATAAATGACAAATGTGCAGCGTGTATTAAAATAGGAGACTATGATATTTACGCATCCAGATTTTATACTTTTACACATCCTATACTACTAAATGATAGAATTACCCTCATTAAAGATCATTATGATTATAAATGCTTACTTTTTGGGTGAGAAAAGGTCAGTCGATAATTTATTTGGAGGTTTTGTTAATAAATGACAAACGGTGTTTTGAAACATTATTACATGGCCTTCAAGCATAAGCAACTGGAGATCTAAACCTCTGGTTGAAACATTACAAAACAATTAAAAGTAAACTTTAGAGAAAAAATCAAATAACGTAAAGAATACAAATCAGACAAGCGATTTCGACTGCAAACCAAATATACGAATGGTCAAAGATGCAAGGAAAATACGACAATGGCATTGATCTAGAGTCTCCATTAAGTTTCTCTCGAAGAGAAAGCAAGTTTCTCAAGTGTATAGAGCAATGGAGTTTCTCGATGAAGAGATGTAGAGTTTAATTACTTGGTGAAGGCATTCAATAGATGACCGTTCATTTCTTGTTGAATGAGAAAGCCTTTCAGTTTATTTAACAAATGATGGCAATTATTGCTTTCATAAGGATTATATTTTTTTTAAAAAAAAAAAAAAAAGTTACAATAGACATACCTAATATTATTTTTAAAAGAAATAACCATATAAATTAGCATTTAACATTTGTTTCAAAGAAAATTTCTATGGCCCACTCATTTTTTATGAGACTTCAGTTTTTAATCTTACCTGTAATTTACGTGTTAATGATAGAGATTTAATATGCATAACTGAATGATGAGATTAAAAATTAAATTGGCTTCATTAAATTTCATGCATGTCTGATTAAATTTTTATATCACCTTTTTTCAAAGTGTGAGTCGCTTTTTTACTCACAAGATAAGAATCTATAACCCTCGATAAATTATAAAAAGAAATTTCTCGTGCTCTAGTGTACCTTTTTAAAAAATAATGAACAATGATTCTTAGTATTTTTTTAATTATTTCATCTAAACTCAAAATAGTAAAATAGAATTTAACATTTAACTCATACTTTAAAGATTTGAGATATAAACGTGTACTAAGTGAATATAAAATAAATATGAGAAAGTGTATTTACAGTTGATATATATATATATATAGTAGAGGTGAAAAAAGAAGAAGCAATAATGAAGGCTTTGTTATTCTATCTTGATACATTTGTGTGAGCTATTAATCAAGGCAAATTGTGCAAGAAAAGATTGTAAAATTAAACGCCAAAAAAGATGATGAACTATTCTTGGACCATCAAAACGGCATTAAGATGCGGACACAATTAGAAGTTTTCAAGCAGAGGAGAAGACTAAGAGCAAGATTGCAAATCCTATAAACCAATGATTTTCATGGCAGCACCGGATGGTTAATGCCAAGAATAAGTATTTATTACATTTAGATGTCGTTTTCCTTTCTTCTCTATTCTCTCTTCTTGAACTTGTCAATCGCAATACATGCGACATTTCCATTCAAGTTGGGGAAATATAAACATTTCAATACTACCATGATAATAACATAAATTGTTTCCACCGAAAATAAACAACAACAACAACAACATAAATTGTCGCATTCGTGCATGATATATCATCATCTTGTGAATACGACAAGCATCTCAAATAGAGAAAAGTCTGAATATGATCAAACAAATGAAATGATTTTTTTTTTTTTCTTTCGATTTCAATTTTAAGAGTATGATAAGGTTACATAATATAAGTTTTATTATGAATATATAGATATATAAAGAAAAGGACAGAATTATTTATTATAACGTATCATCCGTTCTTATCTTAAAATCTCTTACCATGTCTCATGCTTACTTTATCCTATTAAATTCCAAAAGATCCGAAGTTTTTCCTTTTTTCTTTCTTTTTTTTTTCACACGGAGGTGTAAACACGGTTTTAGTGATTCCTATTATAGGACATATTACTTTATGCACATCTACAAACAATACAAGTACATATCGATCATCACAAATAGCTACATTTGTATGAAAGTAAGTAAATATATCTTGTAATTAAATACCATGGAAACAATCGTTAACTATTAAAATCTACGGGCCTTCATTAGGTTATAAAGTTTTATACTAGAAACTTAAAGGCTTTGGTTTTCTGTCTCTGATTTTACAATGATTGGGATAGATCAAGGATACTGTACTATACCATCGTTTTTATGTCATCATGAAGATCTCCAAGGTATTAATAAGCAGGGTTTACGGTCTGTAAATGGTTACTTTTTAGCCCTTCGTAGATGGGAGCCAAATTTTAAACCATCAGTGGCGCATTTTAATTTGGTTGCTGTCTGGGTTCAAATCAATGAGCTTCTGTTAGAATATTATGCCCCTATGGCCTTGTGAAAGATTGGTCAGGCAATTGGTCCAAGCCTTCGAACTGATACATACACAGCTACTGCAGAACGCTGGAATTGATACATACACAGTTACTTCGAATTGAGTACCCAATATTATCCTTGCCGGTGTATAGGTCATGTGACTTCCGTGTGTCCAGCTACTGTTGATAACGGTAAGGTAGATTTAGAGAGGCGGCCATTATCGAGGGGGCAAACTATTTTCTAAAAAATGATTTTAGAAAAAATATTTCCCGAAATACTATTTTGAAATTACAGGTTGGGACTACTATTTTTTAATGTAAAGAAATCACATGTTAGGGACTATGATTTCCAAATGTGAAGAAATGGCATGTTTTAGAAATCATAATTCTAAGCTACAATTTCTTTACATTCGAAAGTTGTAGTCCTAACATTCGATTTCCGTGCAATTGGGTAACATCTATTATTTTCCTATTTTTTGGAGTTGGAATTTATTGAAATGGGTTCTTAAGAAAATGAATTATCTAACTCTAAAAATATTTCAAACCTTCGACATTATATACCCGTCAAAAAAGGTCAATAATTTTTTAAGTCCATAACAAATATCAAAATCTATATAATACCACAAACCTGCCAAGAGGATAAACCTGTGACAATTCTATAGTTCATAACATAAATCAATCGAAGAAACAAAATGATTTCATCAATTCATTCAAAATGTACAAGCATAATTACATGGCTAAAGCAAATGAAATTAGATATAAATATACATTTCAGAAAAATGGAAAAAGTAGTGTATAATTATATAGCTAAATATATGTCTAATCCCTTCTTTGACGTCATCTATCATAATGTCTCCATCCATATCATGCTAAACTCTCCAATCTAGAAAAAGCTGCTAGGTCCTCTGACGTTAGGATGGGTCTAAGCATGGAATGGTAGTTCATCCCGTAAAATATACCAAGGATCTATTTGCATGAGTTCCTCATCCATATCTTGTATACCTAAATATCTTTCCTTTCGAGGAGTGAGTAGAGTAACCATAGACATATACAATATATCGACATCAGGTGAGTAAAACTCCATCTAGTCGACACTAAATGTTAGATTATCGTAATGTGAGGAAGGATGAGTCGCTGATGAGTAGCGAGCAAATGGAGCATCTGCAAGAGGACTAGGAGATCGATCTTATACTACCTGTTGACAATAGCCCCTACCATGAGCCTGTCCTCTCCCCTAGGTGGCACGAGTTTGAGGCATCTCCTAATGGTGCTCTTGATGATCTAAAGGGAATAATCTAACACCAACATGGCTTCAAAGGAGATGCCTCCCAGCAGCTACTACGACTCGAGTCTCTTCTAAAGAATCCACCACCTCAATGCGAGCAAAGCAATCCAACTATATGGAAAGTCAAGTATGTTAATAATATAATACAAAAAATATAAAAGTATAATGATATGATTAAAACAACTTACCAGGGCATCAAACATGGCTTCAATCCAACTAATGTACCATCATGTGACACTATGGTACCAAGGGTCATACCCTGGATCTACCCTACTAGGCAATGTATCATCAAACTCTAACTAAACGGTAGAGAATTGCAACTCCTCTCATTGTTGGATGTAGACCGCATGCCTCCTCCTCTAATCCTCAGCGGTTTTCCTTCTAAGATTGATCCTATGGAGGGAAGAAACTGTGTCACACTGCTATGATATCCTCTAGATCCCACCAAACTATCGCATTACCCGATTAAAATGATGACACTCTATAATATGAAAACAAATCAGGGGCACCCAAATACGCCAAATATCACTCCCTTCCTAATAAGAAAAGGGAAGCTACTCTAAGAGCCCATGCATATATGGCATTCAAAAAATTTACTAGAAATGAAGTTATTTAGTGAACAATAGATAAGTAAACAATATTAAATCAACTAATGTACCATATCTACTTAGGTGTTTGTCAATCCAAAGCATCTCGATACTATGCATAAACATGAGTGACAATTTACTTAATGTTAAACACAGCATGCTAGTAACATGCTAAAGGAGTATCGTGGGGAACATAGACCTAGAGTCGAGTCGGAGTGATGTGTGGAAATCTATCCTAGGCCCAAAATTGTAGAAGAGTCATAGCTCCTCCAATCTCCTATGTAGATGTGTCAGCTTCATGGCATAGGAATCTATATAACCAAGTTAAGCATGCTACCTCCCAGTTGTTTTGCCTTACCACTAGAAATCCTTCAAAAGTGGGAGAAACATCAAGTAGATTAGGTTAGAAGATTCATCCGCAAGGATGATTCCACCAATTAGCTGGAGGATGTATGTGCATGCGTATCGTAAGATGGATAAATCATCTATGTCATTTAGTAACCCCTTGAAAGAATTCTTTAACTAGGACATCTTAAGCTGTACCCCGGAGATATCATGAGAGCTAGGCCTAATGCTAAGCAAGTGCTCACACTTATCTACCTAATGCAAGCCAGTGACACCAATGACTATATGCTCGTCAATAGGCAAATCAAACTGCACTACCACATCTTATAAGGTCACCATCAGCTCCCCATGTGGCATATGAAACGTGTGCGTCTCCAGTCTCTACTTCTCCATAAAAGCTATATTGAGATGCCAGTCCAAATATATGAATGCAAGCTACGACACCCCACAAAAGCTAACCTGCTGCAGATAAGGTGTAAGGTGCTGGTTGAAGTGCAATCTCTCTTCTAAGGTCTTTAAAGAGGCATCCTATTGACGGCATATTAACCAAGCATCCTCTTAAAAATGAAATAAAATTTGTACGAATAATGTGATTTATGAGTATATAATGTAATGAAAGTGAAAAATAATCATATACTTGTCCCCCCAGATAGCCTCTAAGCGATGGGTATCTTACAGTGTGAAGAATGATCTATTTACTAAGCCTGGATCCATCTAGAGACAATAAAGAGTTAGGTTATTTTCAAAGTTATAAAACAATTTTTCCTTTTGCTTTTCAATTACCAAATAAAGAGTTATGCATGAATTGTTACAAAATATTACAATGGTTAACAAAAATGAACCTTATCTCCCCCTTCGTTCAAGGCAACTTCTTCTATTGTGCCCTACCCTTCAATAGAAATCACACGCATTCTTTGATGGTGACTCTCTAAGATCTGTCTTATTGTGGTACCACTTGGATTAGGCCTACCCTTACCTTTGGTAAGATTAACATCTGGATATGCGAATGGAGTCTACACATCTAGCCACTCCCAAGAGGTTTGAAGTTAATATGATATACGAAGGTTTAATGTCTTCAATAATACCACTTGGCCATACGTTGCATGCCATCACATGAACATATAACATAGCATCAAAAGCATATAAATAAGGAATTGTATAGGTCTACCATTTGTTACATATGCATTTATCTCTCATTAAGTTCACGATGTGACTATTGCCGCCTACAATCCTATATCCCATTATTCTCGCACTCATGATAACCTCAAAAATTCCATTCACTCTATCAAAATTAATGACCCTATGGTGATTGGCAACTTGGCCCCATTTTTGAATTTTTTTCAACGGCTTACAGTGTGAACACCTCCCTTTTTGCAAATCCTTCATTAGCTTTATTATGCTGTTGTTCCCAGTACCCAACACAGTTACAAGAAAAAATTCAAAACTAATGCTGACATAGGTTAAAACCTTGCATCCTTCAACATAACATTGTAGCTCTCACAGAGGTTAGTGCAAAGGTTAGTGGTCATAAACCCATATCTAAAGCTCCCAGTCATATGCTCGAGTCCATCTTTCTCTAGGGATGTGAGCAAAATAGTTAGTTGCAGCTTCATTTCTTTTTCTCAATTCCACCATATAAAATTCAAACTTCCTTTCTAGCACCTTCAAACTTGCTATAGTGACAATCTTTTTAAGTGGGCCACTTTTGTGCTTCACATTGAAGCTACTAACCACATGTTAAATGCATAATTGCCAATGCATAAAGGGTGGTTTCCATCCAAAATCACGGTGCTTAATTGCCTCGACTATCCCCACATGTCGGTTGGATATGAGACTTTGTTTTTCGGTCATGAAGATAACCGACAATGTGTTCATTCAACAATACTAAAAACCATGACCAGGATGCAAACAATTCTTTATCCACTAATGCAAATTCCAATGAGACTATATGATTAGCAAGATCCATGTCGCATGCAATTAGAAGCCTGTGGTCATATTTCCTACAACAAAAGGTTTCATCAATGCTGACAACCAACCTATAGTACCGAAATGCCTCGATGCATGGACCAAATGTCTAGAACACTCTTCGGAAGATCACTTCACCTTCTATCATGGTTGGCCAACCATTTCACTCGACATGCGAACTTGGGTTACTCATCTAGATGGCATTTAATAATTTAGGCAACTTCATGTATGATCTATCCCAATTTCCGTATACAGCTTCGATCACCCTCTTTTCACCATCCTATATTTATCTCCTTGTCACTAAATACCCAAATGTGTCGCAAATATTTTGTTTTAGCACATAAACCTTTACATCAGGCTCATTCCTAACTGTATCCTAAGAAATAACGTACTATAAAGCTTGATTCCAACTGTGGGTAGTCTTGATTCAGAAAGGGAATAATACATGTGTGCAACCCTTCAACAAAGGTAATAACAAAATCTCTATCCATCCATTTTTAGGATACACGAAGTCACCATTTGCATCCCTTATCCCTCTCTATACAGACAACATGCCATACCTTCCTATCGAACTCATCAATACGATAATTATGGTGATGCTTTATATGGTATGCCTTCATTGCATATATCAAATCAAACTTCATAGCAAACTGCATTCTTTTCTTTAACTCATCACCAAAGCTCAAACCATTTGAAGACATAGTACTCTCCTCAAATGTTATGTACCCATCACCACTATCCCTCCTATTAAAGAATGGAATAGGATACTGTTGGTCCCAATTAGATTAATCAAGAGGGGGTGAATTGATTAATTACTTAAAATTTCAATTTTTGCAAATCATTCAAAAACTCTTGACTAATAAAATGACGTGAATAACAAAAATGAAGAACAATAATGTGCAATAAATAAAATGAGTAGAGAAGAATAGATTGCTCAAAGATTTATAGAGGTTCCGCCTCGAGCATCAGTCCTCTCTTCCAGCTCCACGCTGGGGTCCCAGTTGTCTATACCGGTTGTGTTTCACTATATCAAACAAATTGAAAGTGTACAAAATAAGTCTCTTCAAGGCGAAGTCTCACTACTGAGTCTTTCTAGCTTCTTCATTAAGCTAATCACTCAAACTACAGTGATGAAACAACTATCAATTCTTTATACAAGAAAGGAATTACAATAACAATGAGGAATATCAAATTTCCTCTATAACTTAGATCACATGTATATGTAAAAAAAATTTTGCTTGAAGATGTATGAGCCTTTTCTTTTCCGTGTGTTTTTTTTTTCTCTAAGAACGTTCTCTCCCTTCCTTTTTTATTTGAACTGAACACTCCTTTTATGAAGAGAACATAACGGTTACTTTTGAGAATGTAACGTTCATGAAGTTCCACATGACAAGCTTAAATTTATTTTTGAAATTTTGTATTTCAAAAATAAGTTGAATCTGTTGGAGAGGATCTGCATTCCGTGATATTTTTTATGAGGATAAGCTTAGATAAATTATTTTGACTGAGATCTTCTTTGGAGATATTCCTTGGATCAAGTTTGTTGAAGATATCCCTCACATTATGGAACCTTATCTTGATATCCCATATATTGTGGAACCATATCTTCATGTAACAACCATATTTCTTATCCTTATCTTTGTAACTGTTGGATCTCCCAAAATATAGCACAAATATCTAGATTTAAATCTTGATAAAACTTGTAAATCTTATATGATCTCACTTTATTATAAAATAAAATCTTGTAAAACTTTATGTAAATTAAAAACCTCATGATATAAAATCAAACTTTAGTAAAACATATCAAGTATATTACCCAAATATACTTGACACGTGGAGCTAGGCCTTGAAATTTATTAAAAACTATCGATATAAAAATTAGAACGAAATCTGGAAAAAATTCGTGACAGGCATGGAAGGTTCTAAAAGAGCTTTTGAAGCAAAACTTGTCAACAGTTCTCCTGTTGTACAGGTTCTCAAAGTGCTTCTGAAACAAACCTGTCAACTGTTCTTCTATTGTAAAGGTTCTGAAAGTGCTTCTGAAAGGTTAACACGAGAACTACGAATACACTCCATAACTTCTGAAATACCTTCTATCATAACAAAACAATCTGTATAACACCGTTGAAGGTTCTGAACAAGCTTCTGTCTCTTTGTTCAATTTAGAAAAATTCACTTATTATCTTATGAAACAACTTCTGACGAGCTCAAACATACGTTACACATTAATCCTCTTTTGTTAACATCAAAACTAAATTAGAGAACTTAACATTCTCTCCCTTTTTGATGATAATAAAACACCATTAAATAAACAAAATAGAAACAACTTTCATGTTCAAGCAAACATATATTCATAACATCAGAATCCATAACAGAAAAGCATCATAAACACAATATAATCATTAATAAGCAGCATTGATCATAAGCATAATAGAATTATTGTCCCCCTTTTTGTTAACAGCAAAAGGGATAACTCCCCCTTAATCGATGCATAAAAGATAAAAGAAGTCTTTTACAACTTGTTTTCAAAACAAAAAATTAAGACAAGAACTAAGATTTTCTGGATCTTGTAACTCGAGAGGTAGAGGAAGTGGTGGAAGGTTTGGTAGAGGAAGGTTTTTCTGGTGAAGTATCCAAGTCGATGATATATGCACCAGAGCGAACATAATCTGGAAATTTGGTGGATAAGAACAGCTTGATTTCTCCATGAAGACTTGCAACAGATTGGGATGTTTTATCCGTCTTAGAGTCCAAAGTCTTGAAAGAGTTAGTGACTGAATCTCCTATCTTCTTCACTTGAGAGACAAACTTGTCAAAAGCAATCACATTGTTAGATAAATCTTGCTTGACTCTCGCACTAAACTCATCATAGAGAATTCTATAGTGATGGAGATCAGTAAGTATTTTCTCATAATTTTTCTTAATATTAGAAAGAATATCAGAAGTTTGTTTAACTTGTAACTCCATTGCTTCTAGTCTCCTAAGATCAGACCGTTGAAGAACTGAAACTTCATCTGTCAAAGCTGTCTTAACTAAATCTAATAGCTCATGTTTCAAAGCTTCTCGCATAACATTCTTCATTTGTTCCATATCAACATTGGATGTAGCTTCTTTTGTTCCACTCTTCCCAGCCTCATCATCATATGGTTGCTTTCTATAATCTATTTCAAACTCTGTTCTAGGTTCTGAACTAGGTTCTGAACCTCCTTCTTGAACAGGTATCGAAGAAGTTCCAAAAGGAACAATTCTTTTCATATGCCTTTGATGGACAAAATGTGCACCATCATTCGCATGCCACAAACAATCTTTAACAAAGATCAACATATGATGAAAAACTTCTTTACCTATCCTCTTTAACTTAATAGGTCCAAAAGAGCTGGTAGGCAAAACAATTCCTTTAAATACAAACAACCGCATGAGTACATTCCCAAATACCAAACTTTCTTTATTTCTCCATATTTGATCAATGACTCTAGAAGCCATGTCCACATTCTTTCTATTAATCATCGTATAGATAATTTGAGCATGTTCTATGGACATTGAAGTAGAACTACCCTTCCTTGGACATATACATTCAACAATAATCTTGTGTGTGATTCGAGGAAACAACTCGAAATCAATAACCATTACTTCTTTTCCATAATCCATTTGTAAGCCTCCATTAATAGCGGCAAAAAGATCATTCCTAGGCATGTTTGTAATCTCTACATCATCATTTACATCATGTAAGTGTAGACATTTAATTACATCTACCCTAGAAATTGTAATGTCTTGATCACATACCCTGGAAACTAAAACATTCCCTTCCGAAAGACTTAAACTTCCATAAAATTCTTTCACACACTCGCCATAAACTAGAACTTGAGTAGAGCAAAGTTCCATGCATCCTATGGGTTCTAAAAGTTCATTCCAGTAAAATTCATTACTTGTAAAGAAATTAAAATCCACAAAACTACAAGAACACACCTCGTTTTTCTTCTTTCGAAGAGATTTTGAAATTGAGGGTTTCAAACTTGGTACATTCCTTTATTTTGTTTGCTTCTTGGCTGTTTTCTTAGGCGGAGAGGTTTCTTGAGTAACCTTTTCTTTCCCTTTTCAAGACGATGCAACCCGTTTTCTTTTGGAAATTTTCTTGGAACCAATGATAGATTTGGAGTTAGGGGAACTTGGATTCTCCTCCATTGAATGTTCTTGAGGTTTTTCCGAAGAATCTAAAGATTCATCATGAATCACTAAAGGCTTGTTGGAGGGTTTTGTTTTGAAGGATTTTTGTTTGAGACGTTCTGAAGATTTAGGCGCCTTGGAGTCACAATGAGAGAGAAGGAAAATAGAGAGAGAGAGAGAGAGAGAGAGAGAGAGAGAGAGAGAGAGAGAGAGAGAGCAGATTGCAAGGGGAAAAAAATTAAAGAAAGAAGGAAACGGATGAAGAGAAAGAATATATATATTTATATATTATATGAATAAAGATTTTCAAATATTGAAAATTTCAGGAAAAAAAATCAAAAAGGGTTACAAATTCCTAATTCATTTCTAATAAATTCAAATTTTACCTTTTCAAGAGGTTTAGTAAAAATGTCTGCAAATTGATTATCAGTTGGCACAAATTCAACATTTATATCTCCATTATGCACATGATCTCTAATAAAATGATGTCTAATTTCTATGTGCTTTGACCTAGAATGATGCACTGGATTTTTTGTCAAATTTATTGCACTCGTGTTGTCACATTTAATTGACACAGTTTTAAAATTTATTCCATAATCATTAAATTGTTGTTTTATCCATAAAACTTGTGCACAGCAATTACCAATAGAAACATATTCAGCTTCAACTGTTGATAGAGCAACAGAATTTTGTTTTTTAGAAGACCAAGAAATTAATTTATCACCTAGGAATTGACAAGTACCAGATGTGCTTTTTCTATAAATTTTACAACCAGCATAGTCTGCATCAAAATAGCCTATTAAATCAAAATTTTGATTTTTAGGATACCAGATGCCTAAATTTGAAGTGTTAACTAGGTATTTGAAAATTCGCTTTACAGTTGATAAATGAATTTTTGTTGGTGCAACTTGAAATCTAGCACACAAATACACACTGAACAAAATATCAGGTCTTAATGCAGTCAAGTACAATAAAGAACCTATAAGGCTCCTATAAAGTTTCTCACTTACCTTCTGTCCATTTGAGTCAGAGTTTAACCTTGTTAAAGTACTCATAGGTGTTGTAACCTTTTTGCAGCCATCATATCCGAATTTCTTCAATATTTGTTTTGTGTATTTTTCTTGATGAACAAAGATTCCTTCTTTTGTTTGTTTTATTTGAAGCCCCAAAAAGAATGTCAATTCTCCCATCATTGACATTTCAAATTCTACATGCATGGTCTCAGCAAATTCTTGATACAACAATTCTTTAGTAGATCCAAAGATAATATCATCCACATATATTTGTACAACCAAGATATCATTATCAAAAGTTTTCAAGAACAAAGTAGTGTCAACTTTTCCTCTATGAAAACCTTTAGAGATAAAAAAACATACTCAATCTTTCATACCAAGCTCTAGGAGCTTGTTTCAAACCATATAGTGCTTTATTTAATTTAAAAACATAATCTGATTTGAAAGGATCCTCAAAACCAAGTGGTTGTTCTACATAAACTTCTTCCTTTATAAAACCATTTAAAAATGCACTTTTTACATCCATTTGAAAAACTTTAAAATCCTTATAAGATGCATATGCAAGCATCAACCGTATTGCTTCTAGTTTAGCAACAAGTGCATATGTTTCATCAAAATCTATTCCTTCTTCTTGTGAATAACCTTTAGCTACTAATCTTGCTTTATTTCTTATAATTTTACCGTCTTCATCTAATTTATTTTTAAACATCCATTTAGTTCCAATTATAGACTTTCCTCTAGGTCTAGAAACTAAGTTCCATACATTGTTTCTTTGAAATTGATTTAATTCTTCTTGCATAGAGATAATCCAATTATCATCATTTAAAGCTTCTTCCATATTACTAGGTTCAATTTTGGATAACAACACAAAATGATTTTCAAGATTTTGTAAATTAGCTTTTGTTTTAACACCAAATTGAACATTACCTATTATTTGATCAGAAGGATGTGCAGACTTATACCTCCAAGTTTTAGAAGCCTCTTGTTCAGATCTTACAACTTCTGAAGTACCTTCTGTATTTGCCTCTGAAATAGGTTCTAGATGACCAGATCCTTGAGTGTTAACAGCAGGTGCTTCTGACTTAGGTTCTGAAACAACTTCTGCTTTAGGATTGGAGTCATTTTCTTCATCAGAATCAACATCTTTTAAATCTTCAATAAATTTAACATTTATTGATTCTTCAATAGTTTTTGATGATTTATTGAAAACACGATAAGCACGACTATTTAGAGAATATCCTAAGAAAATAGCGTTTTTAGATCTTTCATCAAACTTACCAAGGTTGAGAGGATTCTTTTTAACAAAACATTTAGATCCAAAGATATGAAAATATGAAACGTTAGGTTTCTTACCTCAAAACATCTCATAAGCAGTCTTTGATGTCATGGGTCGAATGAAAACTCTATTGATGATATAGCAGGCTGTAGAAACTGCTTCTGCCCAAAAATACTTAGCAATGCCACTTTCGTTTAACATAGATCTAGTCATCTCTTATAAAGTTCTATTCTTGCGTTCCACTACTCTATTTTGTTGAGGAGTGTATGGAGCTGAGAAATTGTGAGATATACCATGTTCTTCACAAAAATTTAAAAAACTTGCATTTTGAAATTTTGTTCCATGATCAATTCGAAGACTAATTATGGAAACTCCCTTTTCATTTTGTATTTTTTTTGCAAATTTTTGAAAAGAATCAAAGGTATCTCTTTTGTGTCGCAAGAATATAACCCAAGTGTATCTTGAAAAATCATTAACAATAACAAGTCCATATTTGCTTCCACCCATGCTTAAGACTCTAGTAGGTCCAAAAAGATCAAGATGCAATAATTTAAGTGGTCTCTTAGTTGAGATTACATTTTTACTTTTATGAGAGACAGAAACCATTTTATTCTTTAAGCAAGTATCACATTTCACATCTTGTTTAATATTTATCTTAGGTAATCCTTTAATAATATCCTTTTTAGATAATTTTTCTAAATGATTAAAATTAACATGTCCTAGTCGTTTATGCCAAGCAAAAACATGATCATTCAAGGAAATTAAACAACAAGCATTATCGATTTCAACTGGTTTTATGAGATAGATATTTCTTTTCCTAATTCCTTCAAATAATCTTTCATCATTTTCATTAAAAGCATAGCACTTGTCTTGATCAAAAATCATTATATAACCTTTATCACATAACTGACTAATACTAAGTAGATTATGTTTTAAGCCTTGCACAAGATATACATTTTCAATGAGAAAAGTAGGCATACCAATCGTTCCAATGGCAATTATTTTACCTCTACTATCATCTCCAAACTTTACATATCCTTTTTCTTCCCAAGTTATGCTATTGAACAATGAAGCATCTCCAGTCATATGTCTAGAACATCCACTATCCAAATACCATGTTCCTCTTATTTTAGCTTCATGTTCCTGTACAAATAAAAAAAATTAAGTCCTTTTAGGAACCCAAGAAAGTTTGGGCCCTTTAAAAGATAAGCTCATTTGATTTCTTCGATTTACTTGTTGACTACTGAGCTTATTTCTCTTATAATAGCAAAATTTCTCAATATGACCAAATTTATTACAGAAGAAACATGCATAAGAATTAATATTCCTATACCTATCATTTACCTGTTTCTTGAAATTCTTGTTTGTATAACTTCTGTTATACCTTCTAGTATTGCTTCTGTAGTACCCATTGTGTAGATACCTCTTATCAAAATAACTTCTATAAAAGTCTCTAGTATTTCTTCTTTTAACATTATTTGTATTTGAAATGTACTTTTTGCTGTTGGATTCATCACTTAAGATTTGTTTAGCCTTAACAAAAACTGTATTTTGATTCGATTTTGAACTCGAACCATGCTCATATACTAATCCATGTTTTTCATTTGAGACTCTTTGTGAAGAAATTAACATGGTCAATTTCCTGTCACTTTCATCAAATTTCTTAAAGGTAGTTTTCAATGACTTGGATAGATCATCAATCTTTACCTTCATGTCACTTGTTTCTACTTCAAGTAGATGATTTTCTATTCTTAATTTTTCAATACTCACATGCATGGATTCATTTTCTTGTTTTAGGATAAGATTTTCATCCGCAAGTAAAGTATTTGTTTGCTTTACTGCTTCCTTTTCATTCTTAAGAGCTTTTATTTCGTTTTCATACATAGCTAATCTTGTATCAGCCCTTTTTAGTGCCTTTAATAGCTTACTCATTTCTACTAGCATATCAGTATCAGTTACATCTTCATCAGATTCAGAGTGTACCTCAAAACTAGCCATTAGACAAAGATTTGCCTCATCCTCTTCTTCTTCTGAATTTGTTTCTATGTCCTCTAAATCACTCCACGTTGCTAGCATTGCACGACTTTTCTTTTTATAATTTTCCATTTTCTTGATCAGTGTTGGACATTCATATTTGATGTGTCCTGGCTTTTTGCATTCATGACATTGAATCTCCCTTTTCTCTTTCTTCTTTTCTTTCTCCTTGTAAGCTTTTCCTGCATCATTATGCTTATATTCAGTACTTTTCTTGAAAACACTAAATTTCTTACCTCTTTGCTTTTGAGCAGCCTATTGAGTCTACGTGCTAGAAGATTGATGTCCTCTTCTTTCTCATCGTCGCTATCATCTGTTTCAGTTTCATTTTGCTTTAATTGCTTGACTTTAAACGCAATTCCTTTGGTGCCGTCTTCTCCTCTTTGTGTGGTTTTTATGTGTGACACATATGCCATGAGCTTTTCTCTCAATTGATTGAGAGTTAGCTTGTTTAGGTCTTGAGCTTCTTCTATAGCAGTTTTCTTTGCATCCCAAGATGGTGGCAATATCCTCAGCATTTTCCTCACAAGATCTAGATCTAGAAGTTTCTTTCCAAGTGATGCAAGCTCATTTGTAATAGCTGTAAACCTGTTATAAGCATATTTGACATCTTCATTAGACTTAAACTTAAATAATTCATACTGTTGAATTAAGGCATTTATCTTGGTTTCCTTGATGGTATCAGTCCCTTCATATGTATCGGATAGAATATCCCAAATCTCCTTTGCACTTGCACACGATGATATCAAATAGAACTTTGATGGAGCAATAGTAGTCAGTAACAAATTTTTTGCTTTGTTGTTCTTCTCGATAATTTTCTTCTTAGAATCTGACAAGGTCGAATTTCCATTCAAGGTGATCACATTGTCCCCAAGTGAAATGACCTGCCATGAATCATAATCATTAGCTTTAATGTAAGTTTCCATACGCATCTTTCAATATGAGAAGTTTGAGCCATCGAAGTAAGGAGCTCGATTAATTGCAACATTATTTTCAACCATTTTGGATCACTCAAAATAGATGAGTCCTACTCTAATACCAATTGTTGGTCTCAATTAGATTAATCAAGAGGGGGGTGAATTGATTAATTACTTAAAATTTCAATTTTTGCAAATCATTCAAAAACTCTTGACTAATAAAATGACGTGAATAACAAAAATGAAAAACAATAATGTGCAATAAATAAAATGAGTAGAGAAGAATAGAATGCTCAAAGATTTATAGAGGTTCCGCCTCGAGCGTCAGTCCTCTCTTCCAGCTCCACGCTGGGGTCCCAGTTGTCTATACCGGTTGTGTTTCACTATATCAAACAAATTGAAAGTGTACAAAATAAGCCTCTTCAATGCGAAGTCTCACTGCTGAGTCTTTCTAACTTCTTCATTAAGCTAATCACTCAAACTACAGTGATGAAACAACTATCAATTCCTTATACAAGAAAGGAATTACAATAACAATGAGGAATATCAAATTTCCTCTATAACTTAGATCACATGTATATGTAAAAAATTTTGTGCTTGAAGATGTATGAGCCTTTTCTTTTCCATGTGTTTTTTTTTTCTCTAAAGAACATTCTCTCCCTTCCTTTCTTATTTGAACTGAACACTCCTTTTATGAAGAGAACATAACGGTTACTTTTGAGAATGTAATGTTCATGAAGTTCCACGTGACAAGCTTGAATTTATTTTTGAAATTTTGTATTTCAAAAATAAGTTGAATCTGTTGGAAAGGATCTGCATTCCGTGATATTTTTGATGAGGATAAGCTTGGATAAATCAGTTTGACCGAGATCTTCTTTGGAGATATTCCTTGGATCAAGTTTGTTGAAGATATCCCTCACATTATGGAACCTTATCTTGATATCCCATATATTGTGGAACCATATCTTCATGTAACAACCATATTTTTTATCCTTATCTTTGTAACTGCTAGATCTCCCAAAATATAGCACAAATATCTAGATTTAAATCTTGATAAAACTTGTAAATCTTATATGATCTCACTTTATCATAAAATAAATTCTTGTAAAACTTTATGTAAATTAAAAACCCCATGATATAAAATCAAACTTTAGTAAAACACATCAAGTATATTACCCAAATATACTTGACACGTGGAGCTAGGCCTTGAAATTTATTAAAAACTATCGATATAAAAATTAGAACGAAATCTGGAAAAAATTCGTGACAGGCATGGAAGGTTCTAAAAGAGCTTTTGAAGCAAAACTTGTCAACAGTTCTCCTGTTGTACAGGTTCTGAAAGTGCTTCTGAAACAAACCTGTCAATTGTTCTCCTATTGTAAAGGTTCTGAAAGTTCTTCTGAAAGGTTAACACGAGAACTACGGATACACTCCACAACTTTTGAAATACCTTCTGTCATAACAAAACAGTCTGTATAACACCGTTGAAGGTTCTGAAGAAGCTTCTGTCTCTTTGTTCAATTTAGAAAAATTCACTTATTATCTTCTAAAACAACTTCTGACGAGCTCAAACATACGTTACACATTAATCCTCTTTTGTTAACATCAAAACTAAATTAGAGAATTTAATAGATACTCGAAGGACGAAGTTATGACATTAAACATTAGAGAGCTAGGCATAATAGTGTATACGATGGCAACCTCAAGGGACATTAGAGGTAGAGGGTCATTAGATGTGTCAAACTCAATGTTTATGGAAGGCCCACCAGTTTCATCTTCCTCATTTACAATTTCTTCTTTTGAATCAACAGATACATCATTGTGAACCTCTTCAATTTCCCTCCCAAGAGCATCTTTGATAAGTAAATCCATATCATCTTATGTATAATTCTCATGGAAATCATCATTTTGTTCAAATTTAGCTACAACATTCATGCATTCTTGACCCTACGAAAGTAGGGGGTGGAAGGAATTGTAGTCTCATAACCTATGGTTTCACCTTAAGTGAGGATAAGATTACCTTCTAATTTAAGGAATAGCTCCTAGAAGAACAATTGGCCTACAACTTGAGTAAATTCAACAAGAGTCTCTACATCATCATCATCTATGATTGGGATTAAAGCATATTGTGGCAGGATAAAACCTGAGTTAAAAACTGTCGTTGCTTGTAGAACACCTCCACTTGATGAAAGGTAGGTTGGATCAATTTTAATGGCTACACATATCTTGATCAATAATTATGTATGCCATGCATTCGTCTTTACTTTAATTTTCTTAACAGGCTCCCTATTATATTATGTTTCATCTTTACCATGCATGATATTCCCATGGGCAAATATTGCAAATCGCATAAAATCTGCCATCTCCACTACTAGCTGATAGTTGCATCAAACAATAATATATAAGCCAAAACCAACTTCATATGATATGAACCTCTTCTACCTCGTTTTTATACCAAATATCACATGAACTTATAAGTCTTCAATGGAAACCTACTAATACCTCCATATGAACTACATCGACTTCATAAATTCTAATTGCATAACCCAATTACTAGAAATTAGAACAAAATCTACAAATTAGGACATGACCTACAAATTAGAGTAATCCACAAAATTGAGCTAAATTCTTCAAGGGCAAAATTCACAAAATTAGGGCAAATTCTATAAATTAAGACAAATTCTACATATTGGAACAAGATCCATGAAATTGGGGCAAATTCTGCTAATTATGAAAAATTTAATAAAATTGGGGCAAATCCTACAAATTAGGGCAAAATTTACAAAATTGGGATGAATTCTACAAATTTAGGCAAAATGCATAAAATTTGGGCAAATCCAACAAATTAGCACAAAATCCACAAAATTGGAACAAATTCTACAAATTAGAGTAAATTGCATAAAATTTGGGAAAATCCTACAAATTATGACAAAGTCTTCAAAATTGGGCCAAATTATACAAATTACAATAGAATTCACAAAATTAGGGTAACTCTTACAAATTATGACAAAATATACAAAATTGCTACAAATACTACAAATCGAAGCAAATTATAACAATTATGGAAAATTTTACATATCTGGACAAAATCTAAAATTAACCTCAAAGGTGCAAATTCTCCACTAAATTTGTATGGAACAATGTACACTTCCAAGTACGCTTTCAAGAACAATTTTAAGCTTAGTTTTTACCTATTACAAAATCAACAATAACTCGTTCTATGTTCAAAGAGAAAAACAACAATGGAGTATTAAAGCATTACATTAAAGTGAATAAATTTATAATGAAAATTTAAAGGAAATAGATAATACTTACCTAATGTAGACCAAAATAGTGAGTTGGAGCTATGGAACTAGAATTTCCAAGAGAAAAACCATGTTTTGTAGCCATGTTTTAGAGAGAAAGTGGAAAACATTGAGAGAAAATTTGGCAAAAGTGACATTATGTTCGTAAGCATGCGATATATAGCAGACGACTAAATTGTACGTTAGGACTGTGATTTCAATTTAGTGTAAATTGCACTGCATCATTTAAACATAAATTGCAGTGCCAACCTACGATTTACACAAGAGAAATCACAATCTCAACCTACAATTTTGAAATGGTATTCTAGGAAATATTTTTCCCGAAACCATTTTTTAAAAAGTAGGGCAAACTCACACATTTCTTGTCACTATCTAGAGGTGAGACAATAGGTAACACATGTCCACCAAGTAACTTGGATAAAGCTACACCTTCATCTACTACTATGCCATTAGCTCATCAAGAGGGCTCTTCAAAAGGTACTTCGACATTAGAAACATCAAATACATATAAGGAGTGAATTGTTATCCAACGACACTGGAAAAGGTCTACAATTAGCCCTGCTTCTATTAGTACATCAATGATAGAGCCCTAAACCTCAATTAAAGTATCACCAGAGCATAAACACCTAGACAATCCAAACCACTTCAATCTAAGTACCTCTGAGCCTCATAGAAATGCATCTATACCCTATGATGGGGTGGTAGTTCCCTTGGAACCTAAAGATACAAAAGTATGTAGAAGTTTAGTTTATTATTATTATTTTGATTATACACATGTCAGTTTTTTGTTAGTAGTCAGTGTAGTGTAGTTAATATAAATAACTTTTGTAACTAAAATAATAAAACATATACAAAGATTTTGAAGAATAGAAAATATAGTTATCTTGTGCTCTGTTTCTTCTCTTCTTCTCGGTTGCTCTATTGTTATGTTTTTCTTTTGTTCATTTATCATTCAACCAAAGACATCTCATTTGCAGTAGAATTCTATAGAACAAGTTGTGATGTCAAGAAACTTCACATGGTATCAAAGTATCATCAGGTACTAAATTTGTTCTAATATTCTATTGGTCATGAATTTTTCTAGAAACTCAAATAATATAGTCGGGGATTCTTCTATTATGGATTCATTATATCTTTTGGGTTCAAATAATCTTAGCATGTCAATTGGGAATTCAATTTTTAATGGAAAAAATTACTTGGGATGGAGTAGGTCTATCAAAATGGGTCTTAGTGTGAAGTTGAAATTGGGATTTATAGATGGCACGATCTTGAAACCATCAGATTCGTCATCAAACTTTGTAAAGTAGTCAAGATGTAATTATATGGTTCACTACTGGATCCTTGATTCAATGATAAACGAGATATCACAAAGTTTTCTTTATGCACAATCTATGAAACAATTGTAAGAGGAAGTTTTAGAGTAACATGGTGTTTCCAATGGTACTTTAGTGTTTCAATTACAACATGAAATTTGTAATATGATAAAAGGAATTTAGACTGTAGGATTTTATTACAATAAACTCAAAAAATGTTGGAACGAGTTGCAACAGTTGCATGCATTTCTCAAGTGCATATGTGGTGTGATGAAGAACTATTCTTTTAGCATTAAAGAAAAATTTATGAAGTTTGAATCAAAAAGTAAATTGATGCAATTCCTAATGAGTTTGAATGAGATATATGACAATGTGAGGAACCTAATTCTATCAAAGGATCCAATGCCAACAGTCAATAAAGCTTTCTACTTGGTACAGCAAATTGAGAAGCAACAGTAAATAACATCAGTTTTCTCATTTGATGTCAATGGAGCAACCTTTAATACTTGGAGCAGAGGAATTTTAAATGGTGAAAGGAAGAACAAACTTACTATCTTCTGCAAACATTGCAAAAGAGAATGTCACACAATAGATAATTGCTTTCAGATTGTTGGGTGTCTCGATTGGTTTAAAGGGAAAAGATTATAGAAAGGTTGATTTTCTAGTTTTAGTGCTAATATTACAACTGTCAATGACACAAAGCTAAATAGTATTAGTTTTCCTTTTGATCATGTTGTGGATCTTGTAATAGAAGAAGAACAGTGATTTGACAGCAATGATCAACATATGATTCAAAGCATGTGTCATGAGATGTTGCGATTGATGAAAGCAAAAGGGCAACACAATAAAGCCATGGTGAATAATGTTCAGTTTGCAAGTATTCTTGTTTGTTCTTCCTATTTTAATACTTCTAATAATGGCATGTGCTCTTAGATAGTAGACACAAGGGCTACAAATCATATAACCCACTTTTATGACATCCTACACGATATTTTTTATCTTATACATCCTATCAGAGTAAACTTACCCAATGGAAGATCTATCCCAATGACCAAAGCAGGATCAATTTTTGTTACACCATCTCTTACTATACACAATGTTTTCTTTGTACCCAAATTTACGCACAACCTTCTATTAGTTCATAATCTAGTTAAAGACCAAAGGCTCATTGCTATTTTTGTTTCATCTAAGCGTCTATTTCAAGACCAGAACCAAACTCCACAATTGCAGTAGCTAAAGCTATGGGTCGGTTGTATATACTACAATTATTAGGCTTTGAAGGATCTTTCTATACAATTGATAAGCAAAAATTAGTTTTATCTAGTGCTGCTATTCCTAGTAACAATTATAATCAACATAAGATGGATCTCTATAATTCCGTTCCTAATACTTCTATCCGCTATAAGAAACGTAATCAACAGTCGAATCTCTATACTTCTGTTCCTAGTATTTCTTTTTCCTGTAACAATCGGAATCAACTTTAGTTAATTCATGCTCATTTGAGCCATACTTCTATTTGTAAACTTTAACACTTGAACTTGTGTGAAAATTTCAATTTCCAAATTTCTTTTGTGATTTCTTACAAGAGGCAAAGTTTCATTAGCTACCATTTACTAAAAGTCTACATGTTTCTAATTTTGCTTTCAAGCTTTCAAATGTTGACATTTAGTGGGGCTCATAGTGTTGTTTCAATTTCTAGAGCTAGATATTTCTTAACGATAGTTGATGACTTTACCAAATCAACTTGGACCTTCTTACTTCATCATAAGAGTCAAACACATTTGGTTATTGTGGATTTCTTTTCATGTCTCAAACCATTTTCACATAATTCCTAAATTTGTGAGAGTTGATAATAGGATAGAATTTTTGTCCAATTCATGTCAATCTCTTTTCCATAGTTTAGGAATTGTTCATCAAAGAACTACTACATACACACCACAACAAAATGGTCAAGTGGAAGAAAGCACAGACATTTGTTGGATACTTCTCGAGCTCTTAGACTTCATGCATAATTACTAAAAGAATTTTGGGAGAGTTCATACTTATAGCTACTTACTTAATAAATAAAATGCCAATAGAGAGTTTAAATTGGAAAACACCCCATGAAATGCTGTTTGGAAGTCCTCCGACTTATGACCATTTAAAAGTCATGGGTTGTTTACGTTATATAGCAAAGCAACCTCATTCGAGTGACAAGTTTGAACCTAGAGGAATTAAATGTGTATTTCTAGGATATGCACAAGGGCAAAAGGGTTGTAGAGTTTTTAGTTTATCTCATAAGAAAATTATTGTGTCTCATGATGTTGTTTTCTTTAAAGAAGAATTTCCATTCAAAGAAAATGCTACACAGGATCATTTGTTAAAAATCCAATTTTGTTTGAAACCATTTCTTTTGGAGATCAATTGATCAAACTTGGTTCAATCAACATGGATTTAGAATCTATAGTTTCTAGACATCAATGAACTATTTCTCTTGATTCTGCTTCTTCTTCTTGTTTTTTTTATTGATTTTACTGATGATTCATCTCATTTGCGAAGATCGGCTAGAGAAAGAAAACTCCTTCATGGCTTAAAGATTTTGTACATCTAGCTCAACATAGTAATGATAATTTGACTAATACACATATTTCTTCAAACTTAGCCACAAAAACTAGATCAATTTCTAAATATCGACTTTTTGATATTAATCCCTTTCTTACACACCCAACTGATTTTATAGCCTCTTTAATGTGTTACTTATTTAAGAGCCACAAAATTATTTTAAAGCATCTAAACATAAAGAATGGCATATTGCTATGCAAAATGAATTTACTGCACTTAAAAGCAATGATACTTAGGAGTTAACTTCTATATCGAAGCAAAAGAAACCAATAGGATCCAAGTAGGTCTATAAGATAAAATATAGAACAGATGGTACAATAGAAAAATACAAAGCTAGGCTTGTTGCTAAAGGCTTTACACAAGTCAAAGGGAAAGATTATCATGATACCTTTTCTCCAGTTGCGAAGTTAGGAACTGTACACATTTTAATTGCTATTGCTGCTGCATATAATTAGACTTTACATCAAATTGATGTGAATAATGTCTTCTTACATGGTTTTCTTGATGAGGATATATATATGCTACCTTTAGGAGGATATAACAAAGCACTTCCTGATCAAGCTTGTTATTTGAAGAAATCACTTTATAGGCTCGCATAAACAAGCCTCTTGACAATGGAACTTCAAAATATCTAAGTTCTTGATTTCTCTTAGTTTTCATCAATCGAACATGATTATTCTTTGTTTACACATCTTGGTTCTGATGGAAGTGTGTTTACCTTACTTTATGTAGATGATATGTTAGTCACTAAGTCTAATGAGTGTTTTATTTCTCAAATAAAACAAAGACTTGATCAAGCTTTCACTATTAAGGATCTAGGAGTTGCCCTTTTCTTCTTGGTTTGGAATTGTGCAGGTTAGAGTAGGGAATTCTTCTTAACTAATGCAAATTTATCCTAGATGTGTTACAAGATTTAGGTTTATCAAAAGCTAAATCAGTATCATTTCCATTGCCACCTTGCTTGAATCTTGATAATATAATAGGGGAATTACTTTTTGATCCTTTCTTCTACAGACAACTAGTTAGACGACTACTTTATATTACATTTACTCATCTAGACATTACATATGCAGTTCATTGATTAAGCCAATTCATGTCTCATCCTAGATAATCGCATCTTCAAGCCCTATTTCATCTTCTTCGATATTTGAAAGGGCATGTCTCCTTAAGCATATTCTATCCTGCTAACAATTCATTAAAGTTACAAGGTTATTAGGATTTTGATTGAGGTTCTAATAGTGAAGATCGCAAATCCATTTTTGGTTATTGCATCATGTTGGGAAATGCCTTAGTTTCTTGGAAAACAAAGAAGCAACCTACGGTATCTACATTCACTATCGAAGTAGAATAATGAAGCCTACCTATTGCTACTAAAGAGCTTCTTTAGGTGCCCTTTATACTTTGAGAATTACACATTTTTGTTTCCTTTTTTATTCAGCTTGTGTGCAACAACAAATCAACTTTGATGATAGCTAATAATCCTTGTTTGCATGGGAGAACAAAGCATATGGACATAGATATACATTTCATCAATGTAAACACCCCATTTTTGCCCTTTAATCACAAATAATGTTTCATTTTTCATTTTTTTTATTTTTCTTCTATTTTTCATAAATGAAGGAAAAATAATGAAAAAAATAAAATAAATAGGAATAATACACTAATTTTGGAAAATGGGAGTAGAAATTATAATAAAAGATGTTAAGTAATTATTATAAATTTTTAAAATTTCAAAGTAATATAAAAATAATAAAAATTGTAACGCATATATGCAAATTGCATTTAATAAAAAAAAAAACAATAAAGTTGGCTAGTCCAGCTGGTCTGGTCGCTGGCCCTAAGCGCGCGCGAAAGGGGTGAGGTCGCAAGTTCGAATCCGGGTAAAGGCACTTTGTGCCGTTTTGATTTTTTTTCCTCCAGGTGACACATGGTAGCACGCAATTGGACGACGGAATGGCACATGACGGGCACATGCTCATCTTCAACCTTCATTCGAGATCGGCGTTAACAACGGCTTCAACCTTCGTTCAAGATTGGTGTCAACAGCGGGGAAGCGAAATCCAATCGTTTTGATTCAATTTTTTGCACAAATCCAATAGATCTTTGACTAAAATAAGATAAACATCATTGAATTAACATGAATCTTAACAAAAATCAAAGATTTACACGAATCAAAAGGAAATCTAAACTGGGTTTCAACCGCAAATCCGATCTTAGCTTATCAGAACGAAATATGAGCTTATCAAGCTCGATTTTTGGAGTCTATAAATAGGACTCGATGAGAGGAAGCGAAGGGAGCGATCAGAAGAGAGAAAAAGAGAGAAGTACACGAGTTTAAAGCCTTTGCCAAAGTTCTTCAAGTCGCCGTTGACAACCACCACCAAGAGCGGTCTTTAGTGCAGAGTAACACCACCAATCGACTCCATGCCCTTGAGAACCTAGGTTTCGACTCCTCAGCTGCCTTCAACAACCATCAGAAAGTTGCCGTCAAAGGAGCTCTGACCGCCACAATCCGACCCGATCTGACCTGGTTTAAACTGACCCAACCTACGAACCACAACCCATATTAAGGTTAGCCAAATTTTATTAATTTATTTATTCATTTATTTATTATTAAAATATGAAAGAAATAAAAATATATATACGAAAATAAAAAAGGAGAATTATTTTTTAGAATATGTTAATTAGAAATAGATTTAGAGTTTTCTAAAAAAATAAATATATATGTCTATTATAATTAATAGATAATTAATAAAAAATAAAAAATTTAAATTATTAATAATAAATATTTTTATCACTTAGAAAACTTCTTTTCATAAAAAATATATATAATTGATTTTTTTTAAATTAGAGGTTTTAGTTTTTTTTTAAATAAAAATAATAATAATAAAGCTTAGACTTAGAATTTTTTTGAAAAATTTTTTAAATGATAATAAACATAAACCCAACATGTTTTCATAATTAAAATCAAAACAATCCACTAAAGTTTTTATAAAAAGTGAACTACGACCTGTCCCGAATAGCGAGTACGTAGGCACCCTTATGGGGCAACTCTAAAAAGATAAAAATAAAAATATTTTCAAATCATTATATCACTTTTTCTAGTATTTTCTTCTTACGCTAAAAAGGATATCATAACATAATTCAAATTTCAAAAGGATAAGGTGGTAACTTAGGGTTTTAATAGGATAAACCCCGAATCAAGAACATCTGGGTTTTTTTTTTATCTTTCTTCTTCTTTTTCTTTCATAAGAATAAAAAGAGGAGATTTCATCGACTAGTTGTTTAGATTAGAATTAATCCGCTCAATTAATTCTAATTCCATAATTTTTTCCCAACTCTAGTTGGGTCGTGACTCCAAATAAATAAAAACTTCCTAGTTCAAGTCGAGGATTTATATTAGATGAGCATAGGATCTATTATAAATTAGATTAGGGAGATAATATAAAATTTTAAAATTAGACTCGATAAGATAGCGACTCCATTAGGGATCCCGATAGTGGGCTAACCACTTAAACCTTCTAAAATCATCATTTATAGACATCTTTTATTAGCTCTTATGCTGTAAAATATCGTTTGCACTAATGTTTGTATTTACTCGTGATCTAGGGATTTAATAAAGTTTAGTTCCTTTTATTGAGTTTTTGTGCATGCAGTTGTGTAATTAGATGTGGTCAGACCTAGGTCGTCTTAAGACCTTAGGACGGGGAGCCATTGTGTAAGTTCCGGGTGAACTGAAATATTCACCGCTCGAGGCCAATTAGGCTACCCTACCCGATGCTTCGATATGGCCAAAGATCCATTTCTTCGAGAATGTGGGAGGCCATAGAGCTTGGGAACCTTTAGAACCCACCTTCTTTGCATACATGAAATCAAGAACCAACAAATGATTAATGATGCAATTTCTTTCTTTGGAGTTTATATGCAATCGCTTGTAAAAGAATTTTTATTTTGTTTTGTAAGATATTTGTTTGTAATTAATTTTTTTTTATTTATTGTAATTCTACTAGATAGCTAGCGTTGTAATTGACCACCTCCTTCACAAAGAAATCCGGGTTGTAAACCTTTGGATCCTAAACTAGTACTGAACCATTGGTTCACCTTATACAGCCTTGAAGAGCAAACCTTCATCCAAAGCAAAATAGGGCCCATTCTCTCACTGATGAAAATGGATGTCAACCCACCTTTAATTCGAGCCATATTACACTTTTGGGAAATTGAGCCCATGGCTTTCTTTATTGGGCCACACGAGATCACACCAACCACAGAAGAATATACTCAACTTCTCTAAGCCCTTCCACTTTCCAATAGGGTGTATGTACCAGATTTAGAAGTTGGGCCAACAATTATCTTTAGTAAACTTCTAGGAATTTGTTGAGCAGAGATCAATCAAGCATTGGAAAATAGCAATGGGTATTGCCTTCTAATGGATGAATTAGAAGCTTGGTTTGTGGCTCGATGCAATGATGGTAGCAAGAAAGATGTATGGTAGAATAGATTCAAGGAATCTAATTAGAGGAATAAGGAACTTAAAGCCCAATTGAGGAAAACCCAGGCAAGGGTTAAAACACTGGAAGCTACCATGGACGCAGAGAAGAAAAAGAAAGATCCAACGCCCACCCAACCAAAGAAGAGGAAGCTTAGAAGTTAGGAAATTAGATCATAATATTTCTTTCTTATGTTTTCAATAAAGCATTGAACTCCAAAGTTTACAATGTTGATAAAATTTCAGTATTATTACATCATTAATTAAGTGCTAGTTCTTTTGCATCCATGTGAGCATCTTGTTTGCATGTTTACTAAAAAATAATAACAACAAAGAAAAGAACAAAGCTAACAAAATTGAAGAGTTGCTAACAATAAGAGATCCTTTCAAAGTCCTAAAAGTTGCTTTTAAATGGCTAGCTTAACCTAAGGCTCATAGTCACTTACTCTGAACATAAAGCTAAAGACCTCTATAACCTGCTCTTGACTTGAAAGACCCCATTCACTTCAAAAGGTCTTCTCATATGTTTATTTAGCCTCGAAACACAAAACCTTCCAACTCTCTCCAATCCTAAGGGTTACACTTCAACTTTCTCTCCATTAGGAGTTATATAAAATAGACACAAAGATAATTAATTTTGGAGCACATTTTCGAAGTGGCTATGGTCAATTACCAACCAGGGCATAAAGAAGACTATCTTAACTAGCTTCCCAAGAGAGCCAAGTTATGACTAAATCACTTGACAGGGGCACATAACTCCCAAAGACATCATGAGACATGGTGAATATGGTAAATCTGGTAAAATGGAAAGATATCTCATTTGTTCGAGTGGTTTAGGATGACAAGAGGCAAACCACATCACAAACACTAACCCTTAAACACTTGAGAGTTAAGTGTTATTAATGTGGGGTTTTGGACTCATTCCCTAAAGGAGGTCTATCTGGAATTTGATACATTAATCAAAATAATTTTAGGTATTCATTTTTGCTATCTTAAACACAATAATCCTTTACCAACCCCATTTGAGCTTATATAAAAAGAGTTTCAAATTTTAACCATGTCGAGAACTACCTTACAATGGGATGATTAAGAAGATAAGGACATCGATCAAGAAAAAAGGAATTAACTAAATAGTGCTTGCCCTAGTTACAACAATTCAAGGGTAATTTTTGCCGTAAATAATTTTTTTTTTTATAAAGAAAAATCTACATTTTGAAAAAACACATGACCCACAAGAGATGATCACTATTAGGCTCAAAAGAAAAGGGAAAAAGATAGAAAAAGAAAATGAAAAAAAAAAGAAAAGAAAAGAAATGAGAAAAGCTCAAGAATGTAGTTAAACCTATATACAATAGAAAAGCCCAACAATACTTGAAAATACTGGGGCTAAACACAAGAACCCAAACATTACAATTCAAAGATATACCACCCTTCTTTGAAGACTTCTCCAAATCATTGAAAATAATTTATCTTAAACAAAAATTGCTGGGGCAAGTACTATTCTAGTTTTTTCTCAAGGTTTCTTGACTTGTAAACTCAGGTTGAAATGATGATTCTTTCAAACTAGACCTTAACATTAGTACTTTTCTGAAACCAATAACCAAGAGTCTATATTGCATTACAAGTCTCAAAAAGGCCTAACAGATTGATGAAAGCATATTACTTACAAGAAAGACCATAATTTTTGGAATAAAAGTCAAGAGTGACATCTAAACCAAGAGATTATAAGGAAGTCCTCTTAGATTAAACCAATTAAGAGTGAGATATCTGTTTCTAAATGGAATAAGGGAATTTAAAGTTATTTCTCATTAGCGTTGTTTAGCCCAAATTTTAAATATTGATGCCCCCTAAGAAGAAAATATGAGTCTTAATTGCAAGAAACCCCTCAAGAGATGATTGATTAAGCCAAGACACCACTTTTTCAAGATTAAACTAAACCCTCCAAGTAAAATGAGGCAAAAGAGTAAGTGATTATTGAGTAGTAGGGGAGGCCTACCCTTTATTTGTATTTTTGGGATCCCTGTCAAACTCTTTACTTGCTATCAATTTTTAAAAAATAAATAAATAAATAATTCTTTTAGATTTTTTTCAAAGTTTGCTAAAAAGTACTTTAATACCTTGTCGCCTTATCCTTAAGTTTAGAAGAGCAATTGTCTTGAAGATTATTAGAAAAGTTTATTTATCATTTGTTCAAAAGTTTTAAGTCATCCTGAACTCTTGACTATTATTGGAAAAATAAGATTCTCACTTAGGAATTCACTATCAGTTAGTTAGCCCATAATAGGGCACTTTCCTAAAATTTCTTCTTTAGGATAGTAAGTCTAAAGAGACACTTCCCACTATCAATTAATTAGCCCATAATGGGGCACTTTTCTAAACTTTCTTCTTCAGGGTTGTAAGTCTAAAGAAATGCTTCCCACTATTGGTTAGTTAACCCACAATGAGGCACTTTCCTAAATATCCTCTCTTAGGGTTGCAAGTTCAAAGAAATGCTTCTCACTATCAATTAGTTAGCCTACAATGGGGAACTTTCCTAAATATCCTCCTATTACAATTTCTAGTCTAGTGAGATACTTCTTATCATCAATCAGTTAGCTCATAAAAGCACTTTTCTAGATGATCTCTCCTTCATGGTTACTAGTTTAGTGAGACGCTTCCTGTCATTGATTAGTCAATTCGTAAGAGCACTTTTCTAAATAATCTCTTTTTAAGTTTGCTAGTCCTACAAGACACTTCCTATTATTGGTTAGTTAGCCCATAAGAGCGCTTTCCTAAACAATTTCTTCTTTAAGGTTGTTAGTCCTGTAAGACGCTTCCTATTATTAGTTAGTTAGCTCACAAGGGCACTTACCTAAACAATTTCTTTTTTAAGGTCGCTAGTCTTGTAAGACACTTCCTATCATTGATTAGTCAACTCATAAAAGCACTTTTCTAAACGATTTCTTTAAGGTTACTAGTCTTGTAAGACGCTTCCTATCATTGATTAGTTAGCTCATAAGAACACTTTTCTAGATAATTTCCTTTCTTAAGGTTACTAGTCTAGTGGGACACTTCCTATAGTCGATTAGTTTTCTTAAGGTTGCTAGTCTGGTGGGACGCTTCCCATCATCGATTAGTTAGCTCATAAAAGAACTTTTCTAGATGATTTCTTTAAGGTTGCTAGTCTTGTAAGACACTTCTTATTATCAATTAGGTATTTTAAAAGAGAACATTCATAAACAATTTTTATTTGTTAGTCTAATGAGACACTTCCTATTATCAATTAGTGAGCCCATAAGAGCGTTTTCCTAAAAAATCTCTTCTTTAAGGTTGCTAGTCCTGTAAGATGATTCCTATTATCAGTTAGTTAACTCATAAAAGTATTTTCCTAAAAAATCTCTTCTTTAAAATTGCTAGTCTTACAAGACGCTTCTTATCATGTTAGTCAGCTCATAAGAGTACCTTTTTAGATAATTTCCTTTTTTAAGGTTACTAGTCTGGTGGGACACTTCCTATCATCGATTAGTCAACTCATAAGAGCACTTTTCTAGATGATCTCTCCCTCCAGGTTACTAGTCTGGTGGGATGTTTCTTTATCTAAAGCCACTCCCCAAAGAGTATTAATCATCCTAAAGTGATCATTTTTCTTTGCAACATGGGATCATTAGCTCATGGAGCATTTTCCCTACTTAAATAGATAATCAAACAACTCCCTAGTAGAACCAGGTTCAGATAGCTAGCCAACTATGGTGTTATCCACTCGGTCCATCAACCAAAAATGGCGTTTTTTGTTGCCTTTATAGTTAAGTTTTTCAAACTTTACTACAAATAGGAGCAGTTGTAAACACCCTATTTTTGCCCTTTAATCACAAATAATGTTTCATTTTTCATTTTTTTTATTTTTTTATTTTTCTTCTATTTTTCATAAATGAAAGAAAAATAATGAAAAAAATAAAATAAATTGGAATAATACACAAAATTTGGAAAATGATAGTAGAAATAATAATAAAAGATGTTAAGTAATTTTTATAAATTTTTAGAATTTCAAAATAATATAAAAATAATAAAAATTGTAACGCATAATGCAAATTGTGTTTAATAAAAAAATGAGAAAGTGGGCTAGCCCAGCTAGTCCAATTACTGGCTTTAGGTGTGCATGAGGGACTAAGGTCATGAGTTCGAATCTGTGCAAAAGCACTTTGTGCCATTTTGATTATTTTTTTTCCTCTAGGTGACACATGACAACATGCGATTGGATGATGGAACGGTACACGTCGGGCGTGTGCTCGTCTTCAACCTTCATCTGAGATCGGCGTCAACAGCAAGGAAGCAAAATCCGATTGTTTTGATTCGATGTTTTGCACAAATCCAATAGATCTTTGACTAAAATAAGATAAAAATCATCGAATTAACATGAATCTTAACAAAAATCAAAGATTTACACGAATCAAAAGGAAATCTAAAACGAGTTTCAACCACAAATCCGATCCTAACTTATCAAAAGGAAATCTGAGCTTATCAAGCTTGGCTTTTGGAGTCTATAAATAGGACTCGGTGAGAGGAAGCGAGGGGAGCAATTAGAAGAGAGAAAAAGAGAGAAATACACGAGTTTGAAGCCTTTTCCGGAGTTCTTCAAGCCGCCGTCGACGACCACTACCAAAACCACCACTAGGAGCAGTCTTTAGTGCAAAGTAACACCACCACTCAACTCTATGCCCTCGAGAACCTAGGTTTCGACTCCTCAACCGCCTTCAACAGCCACCGAAAAGCTGCCATCAAAAGAGCTCCGACCGCTGTAATCCGACTTGATCTAACCTGGTTCGAATCGACCCGACTTGCAAAGCATGACCCATATCTAGGTTATCCGAATTTTATTTATTTATTATTAGAATATGAAAAAAAATAAAAAATATATTTATATATGAAAATAAAAAAAGGAATTATTTTTTAGAATATGTTAATTAGAAATAGGTTTAGAGTTTTCTAAAAAAATAAATATATATGTCTATTATAATTAATAGATAATTAATAAAAATTAATAAATTTTAAATTAGTAATAATAAACATTTCTATCACTTAGAAAACTTTTTTTCATAAACCCAACATGTTTTCATAATTAAAATCAAAACAATCCACTAAAGTTTTTATAAAAAGCGAACTACGGCCTGTTTGATCTCAAATAGAGGGTACATAGGCACCTTTATAGGGCAACTCTAAAAAGATAAAAAAAAAATTCAAATCACTATTAGTATAATCATTATATCACTTTTTCTAGTATTTTCTTCTTATGCTAAAAAAGATATCATAACATAATTCAGATTTCAAAAGGATAAGGTGGTAACTTAGGATTTTAATAAGATAGATCGCGAGTCGAGAATCTCTGTTTTTTTTTTATCTTTCTTCTTCTTTTTCTTTTATAAAAATAAAAAGAGGAGATTCTGTTGACTAATTGCTTAGATTAGAATTAATCCGCTCAATTAATTCTAATTTCATAATTTTTTCCCAACTCTAATTAGGTGGTGGCTCCAAATAAATAAAAACTTTCTAATTCAAGTCGAGGATTTATATTAGATGAGCATAAGATCTAATATGAATCGGATTAGAGAGATAATATAAAATTTTAAAATTAGACTCGACAATCGCAGATCATATAAGTTCTAGGTTTCTTAGTACTTCCTATGTACCTTCTACTCTTCAAGTGGCGAATATTCTTACCAATTTAGTAGTTGCTCCACATCTCCAATGATTGTGTATCGAGTTGGGACTCCATGATGCTCCAACTTTGTAGTTTAGTTAGTGTAAATAGCTTTTATAACTAAAATAACAGAACATATACAAGATTTCCAACAATAGAAAATATAGTTTTCTTGTGCTCTGTTTCTTCTCTTCTTCTCAATTGTTCTGTTTTTCTTTTGTTTATTTATCAATCAACCAAAGACATCTCATCTATATTAGAATTCTGCAGAACAGGTTGTGATGTCAAGAAACTTCACAAAGTGTCATACGCTGGAATCGCAGAACCTGCAAAAAGTTGTCCACCTCTCAGCACTAACAACACCCCTCCTATATTTAAAGCCCAACTTGAGGGTACTGAAGACCCTGTCAAATGGAAAATAAATCTTAAGAATTTGACAAGATTACGCCATCAAAATGGACAAAAAGATCATCCTAACTTTTCGAGTGATGATGGAGGAGGGCTCAGACTTGCCATGGTTACTTCCGCACAGCCGACTATTTTATCTTCAAATGAACAGAGAATGGAAGTTGGCAGTGGTATATCTCTCCCAGCATCACATGATAGAGGATCAGGTGTACCCGACTTACCAAGTGTCCAAGATCAAGACAATGATAGTTGCCGAGAATGCAATGGTGGAGGTCTTCAACACCGGCACACGACTGGAATCAATTCTGGACTTCAACATACAATTCTTGACAACGCTGACAGATCGGAATTATCTACCTAGTCGACTCATGCAGAAGTGGGGGACCACATGTTGCACTATCATACAATTGATAATGCAACAACCCTGGATGATAATACCAACCTTTGTGCTCCCCACGACCTATGTGGTTCAAAATGATGATCCTCATGCAATGCCTTTCCATAATGATGGTGAGGAATCAATGGCACATGTTACAACAAAGATATGTATGCAACAGGTTGGTCTAGAGCTACGCGATCTTATCAGCCTAAGCACCCAAATAGTCTGCTATGTTGTTGTTTTCATGGCTATGCAGACACAGGAAATTACTCACTTACCCTAGCCTTTGCGCCTGTTGATTTGGAATATCCGAGGGACCAACTCAACAATAAAGCTAAATGCTATCAAAGAAGTGATGAAGGCAATGCAGCCAGATGTTTTAGCACTTCTTGAGACAAAAATGACGGTGGATGCAGCATACTCCTATATGACCCTTCCTCTTGGAGGTTTTATATGGCAAGAGTCTGATGGAGCACGAGGAGGGATTCTTTTGTTATACAACACAACCATCCTTGAAGTGTGACTAGTTAATCAAATTCGTCAAGATATGCATGTCGTAATCCAAATCCTATAACATGGTATTTAACAAATGTTTATGCTGATCGCTGTTTTCGAGGGGCGTTTAATATTATGGGATCGCTTACAAAGCTATGCTTCAAAAGTTAAGAATGTACCGTGGGCTATTATGAGCGATTTTAATGAAATAATGCATGCCAATGAAAAATACGGTAGTTTGCACTATAGCCATAATAGAATGAGATGGTATCAACAATGCATGGCACACTCAGGTATGCATGATATGGGACTTGTTGGACCCATATTTACTTGGACCAACAAACTCTCACTGCCAGGACTCATACAAACACGAATAGACAGAGTTTGGACCAACACTTCTTGGAAACTAATGTATCCTGAAGCGTTGGTAAAACACTTAAGCTGATGCCCATCTAACCATAATCGTTTATTCTTAATCACTCACCCTACAATCCCCAATATAGCTGCTTCTAGGCTATTTAGATTCCAACCAATGTGGTTGGAACATTTAAACCTTTTTGCCATTAGTTCAGGCGATTTGGTCCGCGAATCAACATTCCTTCATAGCAGTAGCTAAGGATTTCCGATCCAAGGTTAAAATATTGAATAAGGAAGTTTTTGGGCTTGTCCATGTTGAGGAAAAAAGAACTTTGGCGCATCTAGTGGGACTAGAGCGAGCTATGAGCATTTACCCTACAACTTTCCTGATCGATCTAAAACGAAATCATAAAGATGTCTAAATACCTTACTAGATCGAGAGGAAATGTTATGGAGGAAAAAATCTAGAGCAAAATGGATACAATATGGAAAAAGAAACACTAGATATTATCATGCTCTAGTTTTAGCTAGATGGACCAAAAATAGGATAATTAGGCCTAAAAGATACAGTTGGTAATTAGATTGAAGACACTGTAGAACTACAAAATCACATCCGAAGACACTTCTCTCAGTTGTTCTCATCTGGTAAGGAGAGTTCTACTGGCCTAAATATCATACCATCACACTTATGTGGGGGTCTAGACCATCATTAATCAACTGCACTAGCCAAACATATTCAAGAAGATGAGATTCTCTGTGCTTTGTCTAGCTTGAAATCATACAACGCACCGGCAAGGGTGGTTTACATGCCTTGTTTTTCAAGAAGTGTTGGCACATCATTTCCCCTTCTGTCAGCCAACTAATACACCACGTGTTCTATACTTGCCAAGTCCCACCAGACGTTATCCAAACACTTCTAATTCTCTTGCCAAAAAGCGTAGGAGCAAAGCAAATAACTCAATTTCGGCCAATAAGTTTGTGTAACGCAATTTATAAGATCATAACAAAAATTTTAGTCTAACATCTCCAATCTGTGTTAGATTCTATTATCTATCCTACCTAAGGAAGTTTCATAAAGGTTAGAAAAGCCATTGACCTCATTATATATATGAGAGAAATGATTTATAGTATTATTAGAAAGAAAAAGGTAAGAAAGGGTGGATGGCCATCAAGATTGATCTTGAAAAGGTGTTTGACATATTTGAATGGGATTTCTTGTATTGGTGCCTTATAAGTTTTGACGCAGCGCGGAAAGCGAAATGAAACGAATCCGAATATGGATTGGTTTCACACAACAAAGAAACACTCTTTGATGCAAATCTGGTTGCGCACAACCGGGAAAAGGGAGAAAATTCTCTCACGAAATGTATTTGATAATAAAACAAAACGTAACCCTAATATGTCTGACAAAATAGTATTTATACTTCCCCGTAAAATACCTAAAAGGGGAAAATCTAAGCATACACGTGGAAATAAATAATAATATACGCGTCTGGAATCTATCGCATACACGGCTGTGCCTCCAGTCGTGTATGTCACTAGGCATGTAACGAGCGCAGGACACGGCTGTGTCCCAAGCCGTGTCTCAACCCGTGTAAGCTTCTGTGAAAGTCCTGCAAGCCGTGTCCCAAGCCGTGCCCGGAACCGTATCAGAGTCTGTGACAGTCCTTTAAGCCGTGTCTCAAGTCAGCCTCTGTGGGATACCCTGATCGGATACACAGCCGTTTATGGGAACCGTGTATGTCTCTGTGGAAATCCTGGTAAAATACACGGCCGTGCTTCTGCCCGTGTGTAGAGGTCGTGTATACTTCTGTGAGTTCCTTCCAAACACTACACGGCTGTGGCACAAGCCGTGTGTCCGCCCATGCGTGTGTCTCCATCATTCTCCCCCACTAATGGAGAACTCGACCCCGAGTTCTCATCCGGATATAAAGGAGTATCATTGGGGTGAAAAGGTGATAGATCCATAACATTAAAAGTACAACAGATATTCATATCTTCCGAGAGTTGTACAACATATGCGTTGTCATTTATCTTATGTACAACTTCATAGGGTCCGTACTTCTTGGGTTGAAGTTTCCCATATTTCCCTACAGGGAAACGCTCTCTTCGGAGGTAAACCATGACCTGATCGCCTACTGCAAAAAGCTTCTTCCGTCTATGCTTATCTGCATCCCCTTTGTATCGTGCATTGGACTCCTCTATCTTTCGTTTAACTTCCTCAGTAGTGGCTTGGTGTTGTTCTGCCATATGTTTAGCCGCCACATCACCCACCATATTCTTGGGTAATTTGAGCAAGTCCAACGCATGTTGTGGTGTCTTGGTGTATACCACCGAGAATGGTGATCTCCCAATAGTTTGGTGGACGAAACTATTGTAAGCGAATTCAGCCTGAGCCAGTGCTTGATCCCATTGTCCCGGCTTCTCGCAACAGATGCTTCTGATGAGATTTCCGAGGGTCCTGTTAGTTACCTCGGTCTGACCATCGGTTTGGGGATGAGCAGTACTCTGTAATTCAATGAAGAATCAAACAGATACCAAAGAGTCCTCCAAAAATGACTGAGGAATTTGCTATCCCTGTCGGAAGTAATGGATTTTGGGACTCCATGCAACCGCACCACTTCCTTGAAGAACAACCACGCAATAGCCCGTGCATCTGCGGTCTTCTTGCAGGGAATGAAATGAGCCATCTTGGAAAACCTGTCAACTACAACAAACACGGAGTCAGCACCTCATTGGGTACGAGGCAAACCCAGTATAAAATCCATCGATAGGTCCTCCCAGATGTTTGATGGTACGGGAAGAGGAGTATATAGGCTCGTGTTTTGGGATTGCCCCTTAGACACTTGGCAAATGTAGCACCTTTCCACAATCCGATACACATCTATTCTTATCCGAGGCCAAAAGTATCTTTCAGTTACTGCGGCTAGCGTCTTATCTCTACCCATATGTCCCGCCAGTCCTCCACCATGCAGATCTCGGATAAGCTTTTCCCGTAAGGAAGTTTCAGGAATGCACAGTTGATTCCCTTTCATCAAATACCCCTCATGGATATGATAGTCGTCACACGGTTCCCTGTTGGTACACTTAATCCAAGTGTCCTTAAAGTCGCTATCCTTTTCACACAATTCCCTTAGCTTCTCAAACCCAACAATGTCCGCACTTAAAGTAAGTAGGACATTCGCTCTTTTACTCAGGACATCTGCGACCTTGTTTTGCACACCCGACTTGTGCATCAACCTGAAAGGAAACCTCTGCAAGAACTCAATCCATCTGGTGTGCATGTCCTTACTAATTCGGGTCTGACCACTCAAGTGTTTAAGAGCCCCACAATCTGAATACAAAATGAACTCTTTCCCAACCAAATAGTGCTCCCACACTTTAAGGGCCCTCACCACGGCGTAGAACTCCTTATCATACGTAGACCAAGTCCTCCTTGCTTTGCACAATTTTTCACTGTAAAAGGCTATTGGTCTTCTCTCTTGTGATAGTACTGCACCAACTCCAACCCCACTAGCATTGCAATCCACCTCGAACAATTTCTCAAAGTCCGATAGCGCTAGTACAGGAGCGCTACACAATCTCTGTTTCAAGTTCATGAAGCTCGATTCAGATTCTTCGCCCCATTGGAACTTTCCCTTCTTCAAGCATTCAATCAGGGGGGGCAGCAACAGTACTAAAATGCCTGATGAATCTTCTGTAGAAACTAGCTAGATCGAGGAAACTCCTCAATTCCATAACAGTTCTAGAATAGGCCATTCTCTAATTGCCTTCACCTTCTCATCATCCACCATCACTCCTTCACTACTAACCACAAACCTAAGGAACAACAGTCGCCTTGACATAAATGTGCACTTTTTAAGGTTAGCGAACAGCTTGTTTGCCTTTAATGCAGATAACACACACTTTAGATGCTCCAAATGTTCCTCTTCAGATTTACTGAATATTAGAATATCGTCAAAATACACAACAAGGAAACGGCCATTGAAAGGTTTCAATACCTGGTTCATTACCCTCATGAAGGTGCTCGGCGTGTTACTCAACCCAAATGGCATCACTAGCCACTCATACAGCCCCTCCTTGGTCTTAAACGCCGTCTTCCACTCATCTCCGGGACGGATCCGAATTTAGTGATATCCACTCCGCAAGTCTATCTTGGAGAAGATAGTAGCGCCACTCAAACGGTCTAACATATCCTCGATGCAAGGTATAGGGAATTTATACCCTATGGTAATCTTGTTGATAGCTCGGCTATCAACACACATCCTCCAGCTCCCATCTTTCTTGGGAGTTAACAACGCTGGAACCGCACATGGACTTAAGCTATCCCGGATGAACCCTTTGTCCAAAAGCTCTTGACCTTCTCCTGTAGAATCCCGACTTCCCTGAGACTCATTCTGTAATGCGGGAGGTTTGGGAGACTAGCTCTGGGCACCAGGTCTATCTGGTGTTGAATGTCCCTTAGAGGGGGTAGCCCTTCAGGTAGGTCGTCAGGAACCACTTCCTTAAACTCCTCAAGAAGATCCTTCACTGCCCCTGGCACTTCTCCATCAAGTTCCTCCCCTCCTTCGGTCACACCTTTCACGATGAGGGCGTGCACCACTCGCAACTCCCTTAAGTCTTCCATCACTTCCTTCTCAGATTGAGTGACAGTTAAGAATGATCGACTCTCAACCTTCTTTCCTTTAGCTCGCCCTTCCCTCTTCAACGGCAACAAGGTGTACTTCACACCCTCCTTCTCCAACCTGTAGACATTCTCTTTACCCGCATGTTGCGCGTCTATGTCAAATTGCTATGGTCTCCCAAACAAGATGTGGCAGGCATCCATGTCTACAATGTCACAAAATGCTTCATCGCGGTACTTCTCTATTGAGAAAGGTACCCGGCATCTCTCCTTAACCTCAATTTTCTCGGCTGCTTCAATCCAGCCAATAGTGTACGGATTCGGGTGCTTCTCGATGGGCAGCTGCAGTTGTTTCATAACCTCCCTTCCTATGATGTTCTTGCAACTGCCGCTGTCTACTATTAGCTCAAATAACTTCCCCATGATAGTACACCGTGTACGAAACAACTGGTGTCTCTACGTGATCTCTTCTTGCTTCGGGGTGAGCATCATGCGCCGAATTACATATGTTGGTTCCGCTGTTTCTTCTTCTTCCTCATAATATTCTCCCTCTCCATCGGGCTCACAGCAGATTTCCTCATCATCTTCCCTATCAAGGATGTTGACGCTCTTCCTCGATGGACATTCGTTTGACCGATGACCCGGTTGGTTGCATCGGAAACATTTGCCCAATATAGGTTTGGCATAGGGATTGTTTTGTCTTTGAGCTCCCTTCTGCTCCATCGGCTTCTTCCCCTCACTTTTCTCTTCCCTCCTAGACATGTCCTCAGTTGGTTTATATGGTGTAGTCCTACTTTTCTCAAATACCGGCCGACTACCACCACTCACAGCTTCGCCTACATATCCCTTCCATCCTCCTCCATATCTACTCCCTTGTTCCTGCAACACAAGTTCAGCTCGGAGAGCCAAGTTCTTTGCTTCTATAAGGGTTCTCACCATCGTAACCCCAATCTTGTCTTTAATTTGGAGCTTCAGTCCTTCTACATACCTTGCAACTTGCTGACCTTTGCTCTCCCTCAAATCATTCCGCTCCGCCAACCTCATGAACTCTGCCATATACTCATGCACGGAATGTTGTCCTTGGCGGCACCGCTGATATTGTTGGAACAATATCTGCTCATAATCCGGTGGGAGGAAATCATGTTGCAGCAACTGCTTCATGCGATACCATGATCTCACCGGGTGTTTTCCTTCCCTCTGCCTCCTACTTTGTAGTCTCTCCCACCATGCCGAGGCACCACTCTTCAACCTACATGCCACCAACCTTACACGACGGTCCTCGGGAATTTCCATGTAATCGAAGAACCGATCCACTTCCGCAAGCCAATCAAGGAAGCCTTCGATGTTGAGGCTGCCATCGAACCATGGGATGTCGACCTTCAGATGATAGTCTCCCCCATCCCCTTGATCATAGCCTCCACGGTTCCTCCTATAATCACCTTCTCTAGGGTAGTTTCCATGATGAGCCATCCGATGACCACCACCTCTACCACCACGCCCTTGCCGTGGCCTACTCCCGTACATGTCATCACTTTCTTCGCTGGACTCTTCACTCTCCACACGCCCCCACCTGTTCTCAAGGACAGGTCGGATCACGCGTCCCCCGAATTCCTCCACCGCACGTGGTGGATTTCTGCCAGTGCCTCCAACCCTATTGGGGTCTACCACCAGAGCATCAAAACGCTCGATCAGTTCATCAAGGCGCCGTTCCATACGCCTGACCTTCTGATGCATTGCGTCGAATTCTGCCTTAGGAACCCATTGATGGTTCCCTTGAAACCTCGCCTCTTGAACACCGTCAAGAACACGACCGCTATCATCACCTTGATGAGTTGACATCTCCACAGGAAATAGCCTTGCTCTGATACCAATTGATGCAGCGCGGAAAGCGAAACGAAACGAATCCGAATGTGGATTGGTTTCACACAACAAAGAAACACTCTTTGATGCAAATCTGGTTGCGCACAACCGGGAAAAGGGAGAAAATTCTCTCACGAAATGTATTTGATAATAAAACAAAACGTAACCCTAATATGTCTGACAAAAGAGTATTTATACTTCCCCGTAAAATACCTAAAAGGGGAAAATCTAAGCATACACGTGGAAATAAATAATAATATACGCGTGTGGAATCTATCGCATACACGGTCGTGCCTCTAGCCGTGTATGTCACTGGGCATGTAACGAGCGCAGGACACAGCCGTGTCCCAAGCCGTGTCTCAACCCGTGTAAGCTTCTATGAAAGTCCCGCAAGCCGTGTCCCAAGCCGTGCCCGGAACCGTGTCAGAGTCTGTGACAGTCCTTCAAGTCATGTCTCAAGCCGTGCTCGGAACCGTGTCAGCTTCTGTGGGATACCCTAATCGGATACACGGTCGTGTATGGGAACCGTGTATGTCTCTGTGGAAATCCTGGTAAAATACACAGCCGTGCTTCTGCCCGTGTGTAGAGGTCGTGTATACTTCAGTGAATTCCTTCCAAACACTACACAGCTGTGGCACAAGCCGTGTTTCCGCCCATGCGTGTGTCTCCATCAAGTTTAAACTTCCTGTTGTCTTGGGTGCAACTGGTTATGAACTATGTCTTCGACATCCATTAAGATCTAAATGGTTCTACTATAGAGCCCTCTATCCATTGAGGGGGATTAGACGGGGTGGTCCACTTTCTTCTTAACTATTCATAATAGCGATGGAATTTTTTAGTTTCCTAATACTTCATCATGTGGACATAGGCTACTGGAGATCCATTAAATTTAGGGGCAAGTCATTTGCAGCTTATTCCCACATTTTATTTGTAAATGATATTGTCCTGTTTGGAGAAACAACTGTTGAATGTGCTCTAGCCATACAACATACACTCTAGACATTTTCCTCTTGGTTGGGAATGAAAGTGAATTTGGACAAGTCCTCCATTGTTTTTTCTCCAAATACAGGGTACTCTACTAGGACAACAATCGCAAGTACACTAGGCATCAAGGTAGTGGCACACTCGGACAAATACTCGGGTTTCCCAATATGCATAGGAAATAAACCACGGGCAGCAAAGTTCCAATTTCTATTGGACAAATTCAGTAGCAAACTAAATGGTCAGAAGAGTTGGCCGCTTAGTATGATAAGGTAGGTATTGCTAACTAACACTGTGCTTGCTTCCATACCAACATACTACATGTGGGTGTCCCAGCTCCCACAGCAAGTGACAATGAAAACGGAGCAAATTATGCACAAATTCATGTGGTAAGAAACAGACCAACAGTGCAAATTTCATTGGATGAACTGGGAAAAAATGGAAACACCAAAGGAATTTCGAGGCCTGGGAATACATAGCCTTGCATTTAGGAACAAAGCATATTACATTCAAAGGTCAGGTGCATACAGGCAACAGAAGGTCAGCTGGGCAAAGTTGTGTCACATGAAATGTGGCAGAAGATGAGGAACTGCATCCGCTATTTGAGTGGCCTCCCCTTTATGGAAGGAACTAATAAAGCAAAACTCATGGTTAGATGAAAAAAGCTTCAAAGCTCTCAGTAGTGGAAGGAGTGTATGTTTTTGGTTTGATTCTTGGAGCAGATATGGTAAAATTCACAGTTTGATACAAGGGCCTATACATTCGGATTCCTTAAAGTTATTGTTGGGAATAGTAGATAAAAATAAAGAGAGAAAAGAAAAGCTATATGGAAGAGGAAAAATGTGAAATCTAATCTCACTTATTGATTTTGCTAGTTTATGCATAAGTGCAAGGCTAGAGACAAGCTCTTCCTTGCTTTCTTACCAAACATCAGTAACTAAGGCATGGAGGATGTCCTATTTTTACAAAAAGTACAAAAAGAAAAGATAGCACACAATACTTGCATCACACACACACAAAATAGAGTAGAACAGAGGAACACTGTTCACGCCTCAACACTCCTCCATGATGCAAGTTACACTGCACACACCAAGACATAATTTGAGAAATTCAAATCTTTGTTTTCGTAATCCCTTCATGAAGACATCAATGACTTGATCTTCAAAGCAACAATGCTTGATCAAGACTTATTTTTCTTTCTTAACTTCTCTAATAACATGAAATTCGATCTTGATGTGCTTCATCTTGCCATAGAACACTAGATTCTTCACCATAGCCACAGTTGACTTGTTGTCACATAGGATTCCGATTGGTTCTTCTTGCTTCAGCGATTGATTGCGCAACTAAAGCTTACTTCTTTATTCCCCAACAGACAACAGCCGATCTTAAGTAAGAAACAATATCTTGATGTGCTCTTCATGTCTTCTTCGGCTCTACCCCAATCACTCTCAATAAATCCCAATAATTTTGCTAAAATTGATCTCCTATAGAGCAAACCAAAATCACTAGTGCCATGAACATATCTTAGCACTCTTTTTGTTGCTATAAGATGGATTTCTGATGGTGCACTCATGAACCTTGATAATAAACCGGTAGTGAACATGATATTAGGTCTAGAATTTGACAAATAAAGCAGCAAACCAACCATGCTTTCTATAAACCGAAACATCAATAGGTTGAGAATTGTCAATTTTCTTCAACTTCTCACCATGAATAGCTGGTGTACTCACTAATTTGGCCTTATTAAGTTTGAATTTGATCAGTAGTTCTTGAGCATATTTGTTCAGAGAAACAAAGATACCCTATTCATTTTGAATAATTTCCATTCTAAGAAAGTAATACATCTTTCTGAGATCATTCATTTCAAACACTTGCTGCATCTTAAGTTTGAATTCTTCAATGGACTTCGAATTGCCCCCGGTTACCAAGATATCATCCACATAAACAAGATAATGATGATTTCACCTTACCAATGCTTTACATACATAGTTACTTCATTCAAACTCCTTTTAAAACTTACATTCAACAAATAATCATCAATTATAGCATACCAGGCTCTTGGTGCCTATTTTAGGCCATAAAGGGCCTTCTTCAACAAGAACACTTGATTGCTTCCATCATTAAAGCCATCGAGTTGCTCAATGAAGACTTGTTCCTCCAAGACACCCTTAAGAAAGGCAAACTTCACATCAAGCTAAAAGACTCGCCACCCATTGCTTGCTACTAATGCAAGGATTAGTTTTATTGTGTCAAACCTTGCAATTGGTGTAAAGGTTTCAATGAAGTATATTCCTTGTTGTTGAACATACCCTTTTACAACAAGTCTTGCTTTATATTTTTTGATGAAGCCATCTAGATTCAACTTCAATTTGAAAATCCACTTTATTCCAATTACTTGTTTATCAACCGGTTTAGTAGTTGAAACCCATGTCTCATTCTTTATGATCATTTTCAACTCATCCTCCATGGCAGCTCTCCACTTAGAAATTTTTAAAGCTTCATTTGGTATTGTGGGCTCTGAGCAAGCAACATTACATCAACTATAAATATCTTTTAAGGTTCTTGTGCCTCTAATTATACACCCATTTTCATCTTTGGAGTCCTCATGATATGCTAAAAGAAATTCTTGGAATTGACCATGACTAATAGCTTACTCAAGGGTTGAAGACTCCATTTTATTCCAATCCCACTCACTTCTATCTTCTACTTTTATACTTCTACTAATGCACACTTGCTGAGTGATTGGATTTAGGATTCTATAACCCTTTGATTCACTACTATAGCCAACGAATACTCCTCTTTTAGCCTTTTGATCAAGCTTTCCTCTCTTTACTTCAAGAATAAGAGAGTAACAAACACTGCCAAAGACTTTCAAGTATGCAAGAGTTGGTTTAACTCCAAACCATGCTTCAAATGGAATCTTCTCTTTCACAACCTTTGTTAACAGCCTATTCTGCAAATATACAATAGTGTTCACTACTTCAACCTACAAAATCTTTGGTAAATTTTTCTCAAACAAGAGACACCTTACCATATTCATCATGATTCTATTCTTCCTTTCATTACACCATTTTGCTAAGGTGTATAAGTGACAATCAATTGATGATGAATGCCAACCTCCTCTAAGTACTCTTTAAATTGATTTGAGGTATATTCAGCTCCATTATCAGATCTTAAAGTCTTGATTAAGGAGCTAGATTAAATTTCAATAGAGGCCTTAAATTTCTTGAACATGTAAAAGACCTCTAACTTTTGTTTGAGAAAAAAATACCTAACAATATCTATTATAATCATCTATAAACAACAAAAAATACTTACTGCCATTATAGGAAGGAGTGCTCATCAATCCACACACATCAATGTGAATTAGTTCAAGCTTCTTGGATGCTCTTCATGCTTAGCTAATAGGAAATAGACCTTGATTGAGTCTACCAAACTGACATGCATCACATATGTTGGTGTTTTCTATCACTTGTAACATTCCAATAATTAAATTCCTTTTGCAAAGCAATTCCAAGGTCTTGAGATTGGTATGCCCAAATCTCTTATGCCACAATGAAATTTCTTCTTTAAGACTAAGGCAAGAATCAAACTCTATTATTTTCCAAACTAAGGGAGAACTTCTTTTGTTCATTTTAATTGAAAATATTCTCTTGCTAATGGAATTACTAATTTCACAAGTTCTATCCTTAAACACCAACATATAATTGCTTTCCAATAGCTAACCAATAGATAGTAGAGTTTGATTTACCTTAGGAACATAAAGAACATCAGTAATAATTTTTGTACCTGAGATAGATTCCACACGAACAGCTCCTTTTGCTTTAACATCAATGAATCTTCCATCTTGAAGTCTGACTTTAGAGGATTAACTCGTATCAAGGTCTTTAAAGCTTCTTAAGCTTGCCATCATGTGGTGCATGCATCCACTATCCACTAGCCATACATCAACACTTTTAACTAGGACACCACACTCCTCAACTTCAGTGGCAGCAAACAAACTCTCCTCTTGATAGTCTACATTTTCTATTATTTGAGCAGGTTGTGCTTGTGGTTACTAGTCACACTTCGTCATACAAACTCTTTAAGTGTGGCCAAATTTCTTACAGCTCCTACACTAAACACTAGGTCTGAACCAGCGATAGTTCTCTATATGGTTCATCTTTTGCAGTAAAGACAAGGTGGATACTTGTCCTTGCCTCACCATTTTCCATGTTTCTTGATTTTTCCTTTCTTGTAAGCAACATGGTTTCTCGATCCTCTTTCTTGTTCACTCATTTTTTGTGCTACTACTAGTGCTTTCTCTATTGCACTCTCTTCTTCTCTAAGTGCTTTCCTTTGCTCCACAGCCAACAAGGCATTTGTCAAGTTTATCAAAGTGATCTGACACATGTCCTAAGTGTTGTCGAGGGAAGAGATTTTTGCTTTAAATTGTTTAGGAAGAGTCACCATGACTTTCTCGACAATTCTCCTCTCTTCCAGCTCTTGTCCAAGTATTCTTATTTGATTAACTGTCTTCATGATTGTATCCACATAATCTTTCACCTTTGCCATATCTTTCATCTTCAATAGCTCAAATTCTTTTCATAGATTAAAGAGTTGCATTTGTCTTGTCTTCTCAAATCCTTGAAATTCTATTTTCAACTTCTCCCAAGCTTCATGTACTGATTCACAAGTTATGATCTTGGTGAATATGGAATATGAAATGGCTGCATGAATGTAGGATAAGGCCCTTAGAGCTTTGGCACCATCTTCTTTATGTTGTCTAATCTGCTGCAATGTTAGGTTTGTCTCAAGGTAAGAATAGCTTTGTCTTCTTCCACGTACTAGCATAGCCCAAGACCCTTAAGATAGGCCTTTATTTGTACTACCTATACATGATAATTTTTGCCATTAAAGTGAGGAACTAGAAGGGAAATGTTGTCGGAAGCCATCGATTTTTTTTTTTTTTGGTGTTTTTAGACACTCACATGGTCCCTTAAGATCAAGGAAAGCTCCAATACCACTAGTTGGGAATAGTAGATAAAAATAAGGAGAGAAAAGAAAAGCTATACGGAAGAGGGAAAATGTGAAATCTAATCTCATTGATTGATTTGCTAGTTTATACATAAGTGCAAAGTTTGCTAACCAAACTTTCTTGATTTCTTAGATGTGTTTTTATCAAACTAAGGCTAGAGATAAGCTCCTCCATGTTTTCTTACCAAACATCAACAACTTAGGCATGGAGGATGTCCTATTTTTAAAGTACAAAAAGAAAAGACAGCATACAATACTTGCATCACACACACACACACACACAAAATAGGGTAAATCAGAGGAATACTGTTCACGCTCAACAATTATTAGTTCCTGGCTGCTATGATAATGAAATGCAGTGGAGAGATGATACAATTGGCTTTTATATTATACCAATACTGACGGAGCGAATAGGGCCAGTAGTTCTTTCACGATCTTGGAATGATCAGCTCTATCCCTCACTAGCAACTCGAGTAATACCTTCCCTTCATGACATATACTACGCCCTTCAACTAGAGGTAAATATGGGACAAAAAGAATATAAATGGATATGGAAATTCGCAATTTAGTCCAAGAATTATGTTATTCCTTTGGAGGATTATGAATAATGGGTTGCCTATTGGTACCAATCTCAGCAAAATAGGCAATGACACAATTTATTTACGTCCATGGTGTCAACACCCAACAGAATACATAAGCCATGTGTTCGCCGGCGTCCGATTAGCCAAGCCTTATGGAGGCACCTTGGAATTGAGGCTTGCAATGACTGGCATTTCTTAGAATGGATCCAAAGAAATTGCAGGCAAAATAAGAATACCTTATTGTCTACTGCACTACCCCACTTCTTGTTTGCTGCTGCATTATGACTGATTTGGAAAGTACGAAATGACACTTCGTTTCACAAGCCAGAGGCAACCTCAAATCTCCTACGGCTAGTGCGTACAAGAGCACATGAGCTGTAGGCGTATCATAAGAGAAAAAATAGACTCTCCTTTCCAACTTATGGGATTGTCATTTGGCAGCTGCCTCCAACTGGATGGATCAAAGTTAATACTGATGCCTCTATTTTGTGCGACCAGACCACCATTGGACGGGTATTGCGGGATGATAAGGGTGATTGGATTTGGAAGGAAAATTGGCCAGAAAGGCATATTACAAGCAGAATTATGGGCGCTATATTGTGGGATCAAGTATACTCGACTGCTGGAATTCAAGAAGATCATCCTGATGTCAGATTCAGAAGCAACTGTCTATTCTTGAACCCAATTGCTGTGTGAATTATAAAATGCTATATGCTAATTCTGTTCATGCTTGCAGGCACGAGCTCTCTATGGTTGAAGATCACCAGGTCCAGCATACACCAAGAGAAGGGAATTTTGTAGCAGACGAATTAGCAAGTCTGCAACATTCCATGGCATCTCCATCCATGGAAGCTTTTGCCCCGCCAGCAAACGTTGCAGCTTTGTTAGCAATAAATAAAACTAGTTATGGCCATGTTAGGGAGGTTTCTTATCATGGCTGATGTAAATATAGCAATAGCAAGTTGACTGTACTGCTGGTAAACTTGTACTTTGTACTTTTGTTTTAATAATATAATCTGATAAAACAAAAGTATAAAATATATATATATATTTACCAAAAATTGAAGCACACATTAACAACTCCATGTAAACGTGATGTACTTTTGACGAGATCAACAGCGGCTGGAGGGGATATTAACTGTTTTTACATGTGATAAAAGAGCGTTCAATCCACCATCAAATCAATGTGTTTCTAACAATTTATTGCGGACACTTACTTAGGGATAATTATAAATAATTGGTCAATTTTGATAAAAAATTTTAAACCTCCAAGTGTGCTTACGTTTCTCTATAATTTTTTAAAATATGTAAATAACTTAAAACTTGTTGCAATTTTTATACAAACACTAAAAATTGTTACGTTTCTCTTAACAAACACTAATTGATGTAAATATACAAGTGTAAACAATTAGATGCAAGGAAATAATTGTAAACAAATAATAGTTTAATTAATTAATTAATTACGTTTCTCTATTTTTCTTTTTTTTTGTTTTTCCCTAGATAATTTTACTGACGTAATCTTTAGGGCCAACGGCTAACTCTCTATGTTTTATGGAGATGGAGAATGGAATGGAGAACTCAATATGTTGTATTTTTTACCATATGTATTATTGGGCACTTCATCTATATGATATGATTATTTATTCCTTTTCAAAAGTTAAAGTTGGAGACACAATATTCATTCATATCCATGGATTGTCTCTCCGTTCTCGTAATTAATTAACATAATCGTGGCTTTCAAAACTTTATAATGATTATTATATTTTTACAATTTATCAATTTTTACGATTTTGTATGAGTGGTCGGGGCTGCTTGAACGCCTAGCACTAAGAATAACCTTGAGCATATTGATTTATAAAAAGCACCGGATTACATCCTCGAACATTCGGCATCTTACTCCTTTGCTATATGTTTGATAATGACTACCGGCAAATATATTAATAATAGGTAAGCCAACGAATATCATCCGTATCCTATTTAATTAATTAGGTTTAAATGGGTATTAAGGATTATATTATAGAGATTTTTCTATTCAGTACCCACTATATAACCTCTATCCTATATAGAGTATATGTTTTAAGGCACTTTGCATTTATATTTAAAAATAAATAAATAATAAATTATGATATTATATATTTTTTATCGATAAATATTTTAATAAAAAAAAGAAGCTTAAGCTCACAAGTTAATAACTCTAAGTAGCTGGATCTAATGTTGCCTTTTTTACTTTGTTTTGCATTTATTCTTCTCCATTTTCCTCTCTAACTTTATGTTTTCATTTTCTTTCCCTTTGTTCTTTTCTATTTTTTAAATAGTAAGATCACATAATTTTAAAATAATAAAGATAGGAAAATTATATACATGTATTTTTAATTTTATATAAGTTCTATAAATTTTATATATAAAGAATTTGTAATATCATACAAGAATTCCTTTTTTTATACTACATAAACCTAAAATTTATAGAAGGAAAGCTAAAAGGGAAAATTACAAATAACCCCATAAACTTTAACCTACATAGGATATATCCCATAAACTTATGAATGTAACAACAAACTCTCTCAAACTTTGATAAATTAGTAACATAAAGAACATTCACCTTTTTTATTTTAAAAAATGCACTAAATTCAAGTTTAGGAAGTATTAAACCACATTTTGATTAAGTTCAATGACATATTTCAATAGCAGGATCAAAGTTTATGGGCACTAATTATAATTTGGGGGGCTATTTACCAATTATCAAAGAGGTTTAATAAGTATATCTACATTTAGTTCAAAGTTTATGAGGTTATTTACATTTTTTTCAAGATAAAATTTATAAATTTTATAGTGTACTTCACATTATGTAAGTTTTTCAAAATATCGATTTAAGGTAATTTTAAGATATTACAAAGCAGGTTCTAGTTCCAAAATTAAGGAACCTGTACCTTATAAGGCATGGTATAATTAGGACCTAATACATTACCCACTCTATATCTATTACTCTTAATTAATATGGGTTTTGGTTAATTGGTGTCCTTGAAAAAATTATCTATGTTTTGTTTGAATTGAATGATGGAAAGGGAAGAAGAAACTAGGGAAATTAAAATTGTTTTTCCCTTGTTTGGAAGTAAGAAAAAGTACATAACGGATTTTGAAGAAAAAAATTTTCTTGATTCCCCCAAAAACAATTCTCTCCATATAGAAAAAATATGGAAGAAAAGATTACAAAAAGATATTAAATATTTTATTTTAAAATTTTAAAGGCTTATATATATATATAATTAACATTTCTTTTATAACCATTCCTTTCCATATCTTCATCTCCAACTAAAATTTTTCCTCTTATTGTCCTTTTTGTAATTATGTCCCTTTATCTCATATAAGGATTTAAAATGCAACTTTTCAACATGATTACATATATTCAGAAAAAAAAAAAAAAAAACTAAATGTAAATAAGTACAGAAATTTTAACTTGATTCGGATTCTTGAAAAAAAAAAAAAAAAAAGACCCCACCACACCTATTGACGCTTTCCCTTTGTGTATAGATAAGTCAGTGACATGTAACATATCACTCCATATACTATATGCCAATTGAGGGGATAAATTAATTGGACCCACCAAGAATATAAGCCCGTCTAGAAGCTTAACTTCGATTGGCTAGTTCTCCCTTTTTGTCAAATGATGCCGTTTATTTGGACCCCACTTATAGCGTGTAATTTAATGCAAGACTTTGTTGTTTTAAGACTTTTGGTTGAATTGAATGTTACTTTATGTCTTTGTTGCTTACTATAACCACATCCCACGTTCCTTTTTCTTCCGAAATTCATTTCCGCAAAATAAAATGCCACCCCCCTACGACAAAAGTTAAGCACATGTCATTACAAAATCTTGAATTATGAATTCCACTTTATTTCTCCCGTCAATTTGGGTTATCTCTGCTCCCTTGAATTCTGCATGACAGATGCAATTTCACGGCATTATTAGTTTTCAAAACTCCTTCACCGGACAGATACAGGCCGAATCAGTCCTAAATTGGCCCGGAGAATCTGAAGAGAAAATGAATTGGAACCGATTTGAGATCTCTCCATTTCGGTTTGATTCATGTGAATTGATGGTTCATGGATTGATTAGTTCCATGAATCCATCCTAATTTTTTTTTTTTTTGGCCGATTTATCACGTGAACCTATCGAATCGGCGGGTTCACATGTAAACCGGTTTTGGACTTACTTAACCAGCAGGTTATTTATCGGATAGAATCGATCATTCTAAGCCAATTCACAATTCATGAACCAATTGATAGGATTACTAATTCAACTTTGTCTAGTCAATGTAATTCAAGATCTTTTTACTAAACCATACTTCATATAACAACAATATTATATTGATAAAAATGAAATATCTTTGATTTTTATGAAGTAAAACACAAAATTGGCACAAGAAGAATAGAAATATTTTTTAGACAAACTTTCATATTGAAAAGAAAAAAAAAAAAGGGTTTAAAATATTTGATTATTTATTATACAAATTTTACTATAGTCAAATAATATAATAAGATTTCAGTAATTAGTGATTTTGACTTTTAAAAAATTATAATATCGGTAAGTAGGTATCGATGAGGTTAGGTACGTACAGAGAAATTTACTTTTAGGTGGCAGTTTTACTGTTGCTAGTCACAACATCCAATCATGGGCTGCTTTCATCACCTTCTATCTACTCTACTAAAAACACTAGTGGATAGTTAGTACAATAACAGTTGGTGCTAATCTAACAAATGAACGCACACTTAAGACTCAAGATTCTTCGTTTCAGTCATTATTATATGTATTTCATCATTTATTTTTACTTTCAGTTGAAGTTCACTATAACAGAAAGGAAATAAAATAATAGTTCTTCATAACTATCGGTACAGAGAAATTTCCAAGTGATTCACACGACGACTAATAACTTAGAAAAAATATCAATACATATCTATAGATATCTGTATATATATTATAGCATAACATGTGTATTTTACAAAATAAAAATCACAACTACTAAAACAAAGAAGAGATTCGTGGGAATTTAACAACAAAAAAATCACTCTATATCACTCACAGCTCAAAGTCTGAACCTTCTGTGTCGACACTTGAATGGTCATGGTACAGTCCATTTCGGTGGACTTCTTCTTCTTAAAGATGAGCATAAGTTTTACCTTCCCGTCCATCTTACCTTTGCTAGTGAGTGTCAACACCCCAGAGCTCAATTCACCTGAAAGCTTCGACGTATCGGTCAGAGCATTCGAATTCACCTCAATAATTGCATCGATCTTCTTGGTAGACTTAAAACTAGCCTTGTCCTTAGGAACAGCAACTTGTCCAATTTTAACATCATCGTAGTAAAAGTATACGGTCGTAGCGTCGTATTTATACGTACCAAAGTTGTCGTTCTTCACCCTAATGGGAGCCATGAATCGCATGTCAAAATGAGAAGTGTTTTGGTTCAGGGATTGGATACCGAGTGTACCAACTCGGAATTTCGGTGTACGTACTTTCATGATAACCATCACAAACACCAAAATGACAATTATCTGAAAAACAGCAAAAGCAGAAATATAAATTGCCCATTTCATTCTTTTCTTACGCTTTCCTTCTCTCTCGTATTGAGACTCTTCATCACTTCTAGGGTATCCATTAGCCGGTGCTAGAGGATACACTTGCTGGGATTTTTGATCTGCCATAGTTGATTGTGTATGTCTCTATGTATTGATTAAACGTATGAGAAGGAACGCTTGTAGTTGTGATATTGTTTGTAATGAAACATGGCTTGGCTTTTATAGTACTTTGTGGAAGGAAACGTTGAAAAGACGTTCATAGACTCAGACAACGATGTGGAATTAGACTAAATATTAAAATGGACGCCAGCGCGTTGTGTGAAGTGGGTGTTTTTTGACTCTCTAGAGAGTCATGACTTTAGTGGGCACATTTCTTGAAGGACAGCAATTTTTTAAAACAGTGACGTCTCAAAAGGAACAGTAGTTTGTATTGCTTTGAACTTTAATGTCGATTCGTATGTTTTGGGTAATAGATGCTTCGGTTTTATCATTTGTAGGGACAGTTTGCGCACTTTCAGGTGAGAGCAGAGGGACCTTCATGTGTTAATATGTTGAGTATGAATGTACAGATTAGGGGCTTATCATCGGCTTATGTCACGGAAATCCACTCTTTCATGGTCTCTCTACTATGAGCAAAGGGCTATTCAGGGACATACATGCACAATAGCTTTTCTTTACTAAAGGATGCTTTTACTCAATAAATAAACATCTTGAAAAAAGAGATTATATGCTGATTAATGGAAAACAATTATCCAAATGGAGAATAATTTTCGTCCAGCTAACAATGCCCCTTTAATTTTCAAGATTCCTCTCCTGGAGGAAGGTAATTATTTTCTCAATTGGTCATTGTATTCAATATTAATCATCACTACTAGTCGTCAAATGCTATTATTATATGTTACTCCCTATTACCAGTAGGTGCAATCAATCAGAGCAATTTTGTTTTTTTTTTTCATCTATCGTAATCTACTGGGATAAAGTAATGAAAGCGACAAACCTTTATGTCTTTTCCTTCTTTTTTTTAACTGAATTAAAAAAAATAAATGGTAATGAGTACATTAAAAGTCCTCTATATTTGTATCAAAATTCAATTTAAATCATTTATTTTTATATCAAATTTTAATTAATTCATTAGTATTTTAAGAAAGTCATTAAGTTACTTATTTATGTTTTATATTATCATGCTATATTAGTCATATATATATATATATATATATATATAATAGAAGGACTTAATCAATGTAACAATACAATTATTAACAACTTAAATGATTCACTTTAAATCTAAAGGACTTGATTGAACTTTGGTATAAAGTTAGAGGAGTTAAAGACATAATTAAAAAATAGAAAACTTGATTGACTTTTTATATAAATGTAATGGACTTATAACTTTCTCTTTCATAAAGGTATGGTTAATTTTAAACCATTTTACATTAACATCTATTTATTTTTTATTTTTCTCCCATTCTCCCTATGTCACATTTTGTGTCTTATTTTTACAGGAAAGCACATCATTCGAATTAAATAAAGATTTAGGATTTTAAAAACTATTGCATTTGATGAGTAATTTTGGTAAGTAAATTGAATTATTCATTGCTCACCTACGGACTTGCTCGATGCAATGCTGGAGCACATAGACACAAACTAGTTATTTTCCTCATAGCAAATTACACTAACACTAAAATCCTCTGCCTTAAGATTGACATCTATCATAAAACCACTAGGAATCACCAATCTTTAACTGTAGGGAAAAAAATTACAAACTCTAAACTCCTATTACAATTGGTTGACCTTCATAGAACACTAGATTTTATTGTACTCTAGTAACCATCATAATCCAATTAAACCAATACATAAAACAAAATAAAACAATCCTAGCACATACTTTATATTAGACACAATGCGCATCAAACCAAGATGTAGTATGACTCAAACTTCACATACACCAATAGTTCTTATCTTTCGTCATTTTCATCTACATAAAACAATTTGTATAGGGCTTAGGTTTGGAATCAATCTTCTTAACACATATAGAATATATTCATGGGAATCATCCATATATCAAAAACAAGTAAGAACTTATTATGTGCTTCACCTTAGCTATCACCACATTAACAATCGCTTTACTATTATTGTTTTGCATCAAACGCAAAATCTAACTAAACAATACTCTTTTGCTTGTAGTAAAAATCGACTATAAGCATATAAACTTACCTCTACAACAACTAATAATGTTGAATCTTCATTGACCTCTAACAAAAAAACCACAACTAAGCAAACTAACTCTAAATCTCAACTGTGATCTAAGTATCCCCACATAAATGATGTCTTTAAATCCCATGGATAGATGTAAGAGAGAATATCAAGATTATCATGAATCTTCCATTGACTTCGCCACTAGTATCACAACCACAACATTAGTGCTCAAACTTGAAAGGAAACTTATGTACCCCCGTCACAAGTCTTACTGCACTTGGATCCCACTTGTAAGAAACTAAATTTATGTCTTTGTGAAATTCCTTAACATCATAATTTACTCTCCATAATGTAAATGTAAAGCTTAACTTTCTGATCTCCTCATATGGCAATCAACTCTTGACACTCACCAACAACCACAATCTTACTATACCACCACCATTCTCCAACCAATTTTCTATTTTGACTCCAATCTCTAGCCACCATGGCTCTAATCTTACCATATCAAATCAACTTTCTCAACCTTTTTCTCGGATACTAGTTTGTTAGGACATCAAATACCCTAGTACCTCTTTGTTAAAGGATTTGATTTAGATTTATTTTATAAATAATGTAACACATACACAAGATATAAGTAAGTAGAAAAGAGAGAAATTAAAACACAAGATTTTACGTAAAAAATTCCAAAAGAACCAAGGCAAAAAACTGCATGCAAGACTATAAACAATTTATTAGTGTAACAACATGATACAACAATTTTCATAACCTCTCCGAAGTAATGCTCTTGCAATTGAGTCCCTTTGAATTCACATGACTCTCTCAAACTTAACTCTATGTGACACACACACACATAGAGAGAGAGTATGCTACAAGAAGTCTCAAAATCCTAATTAAATAAAGGAATAACTTAGGCAATAAAAAAAAAAAAAAAAAGTATCACTCACCAAAAGTTGTCCAACTATCAATCAAGGTCCTGGATAGTCAACCGCATCCATGTGGGTCAACCACTAGTATTAGCAATCAACCATTGGCCTCTAGCAATTAACCACCAATTGTTGGCAACCAACCATTGCCCATCAAAACATGCTTTAGCAATGTCTTTTTACTCATTTCTTTGCATTTCCAAGCTTTAAAAAACCAAGTTTTGTGTAAGTTAAAAACAAAAACTCAACAAAAAAGGGAGCTTAATGATTAGTCATTGTAAACACCCTATTTTTTCCCCTAATAATTAATAATGGTCAATTTTTAATTTTTTTCATTTTTTATAATTTTTCTTATAATTTAGCAAAAATAGGAAAAATATTCAAAAAATAAAACAAATAGGGAAAATATATCAAATTTGGAAAATAATGATAGAAATAATAAAAAAGGAGTAAAATAATTTTTACAAATTTTTATAATTTCAAAATAATATAAAAATAATAAAAAATTGCAACGCATATATGCAAATTGCGTTTAATAAAAAAAAAAACAAGTAAGTGGGCTAGTCCAGCTGGTCCGAACCTCGAACTCGAGTGTGCGCGAGAGTGCGAGGTCAGGGGTTCGAAACACGGGGGAAGCAAATCCGCGTTTTGTAATTTTTTTCTCCCCCCAAGACACATGTCAACAGCAGATTAGGTGACGTGAACGCACATGTCGGGCACGTAATCGTCTCCTTCCTTCGTCCGAGATCATCGTCGATAAGGAAAAATCCAAATCCAGCCATTTTAACGCGATTTTTTGCACAAATCCACTAAATCTTTAACTAAAATAAGATAAACATCATCCAATTGGAATCAAATCACAACAAATTGAAAGATTTACACAAACCGAATATGGGTTTTTAACCGAAAATCCGATTCATCCCAATTGGAGGAAATCCGAGCTTATCCAGCTTGATTTCTGGTGCCTATAAATAGAGCACGATGTGGGGAAGCCAAAGCACAAATCAGAAGAGAGAAAGGAGAGAAAATAAGAGAAATCAAAGCCTCGCCGGAGTTTCTCAAGCCACGATCGTTAATCAAACTTGAAACCGCCACCAAGAGACATTTTTGGAGAAATCTAACACCACCATTGGGTTACCCACCCTTGGAAAGCTTGGAAGCCGCCTTCAAACCCCCTCGAAAGCCGTCGGAACACCGCCATCAAAGGACCTCCGATCGCCACCCAATTCAAACCGATTCAACCCGACCCGACCCGCAAACCTCGCCCAGACCTAAGTAAGTCGAATTTTTCGTATTTTTTATTATTTTATTTATTTTTTTGTTTATTTATTTATGATTCAAAAATAAAAAAATGAAATGAAAATAATATTAGGAAAAATGATAGAATTTAGATTAGTTTATTTTTTTAGTTTATAATAGATAAAATAATAAAAAAATTATAAAATAAAAATGTTACAAAATATTTAAAATAAAATAAAATAATAAAATAAATAAAAATAAAAAAGTAATAATGATTAAAAGTATGATTAATAATAGAGGTAAATTAATAGGGATATAAAAATAATTTTTATCACTTAGAAAAAATCATTTTCTTAAATAAATCCAAAATTGGTTTTTCCTTAAATTATTTTTTTTTTTCAAAAAATAAAATAAAATAAAATAATAAAGCTTAGGCTTAGATTTTTTTCCAAAAAAATGCTAAAAATGATGAAAACGTAAACCCGAGATATTTTCATAATTAAAATTAACAAACCCACTAAAGCTTTTTATAAAAAGTGAACTACAGCTTGTTTAATCCTAAATATTAGGTACGTAGGCACCCTTATGGGGCAAGTCTAAAAAGAAAAAAAAAAAATTATTTTCCAAGTTGTTACAATTTGTTTTACATGTATCCAAAATAATAAAAATAGTAAAAATAAATAAAATATATATAAATAACAAAAATAAAGGAAAAGACATTAGAATATGGTTTAGATTTTAGAAGAATAAGGTGGTAACTTTAAGGTTTTAATAGGTTAGCCCCTGAGTCTAGAAACTCTAGTTCTTCTCCTCCTCTTTTTATAAAAATGAAAAGAGGAGTTTTCATTGGCTAGTTGTCCAAATTAGAATTAATCTGCTCAATTAGTTTTAATTCAATAATCTTTCCCAACTTTAGTTGGATGGTGACTCCAAAAAAAGACGAAATTCCCAGTTCAAGTCAAGGACTTATATTAGATGAGCATAAGGTCTAGTATAAATCGGATTAGGAATGAAAATGAAAAAAAAAAAAAAATTAGACTCGATAGGATGGCGACTCCACTAGGGAATAGGTAGGCTAGCCACCTAAACCTTCTGAAATCACCATTTCAAAAATGTCTCTTGATTATTATGCTATTTATGCTAACCTTTCAAGGATTTAATGAAATTTAGGGGTTTTGTATTTTTTTTCCCTACCATTGAGTCTGCATGCATGTAATCATGTGATTAGATACGATCAAACCTAAGCCATCTTAGGATCCTAAGACAGGGGGCTATTGTGTAAGTTTCGGGCGAAGTGATATAATCACTTTTTGGGACTTATTAGGCCACCCCACCCAATGCTTTGATATGGCCTAAGATCCATTTCTTTGAGAATATGGGAGGCCATAGAGCTTAGGGACCTGTTAGAACCTACCTATCTACAAACATAAAGGCATAGGCCGACAGTTGATTAATGATATAATCTTTTTGTTCCTTTTCTAGAGTTCATATGCATTCACCTGTAACAGCATCATTCGTGCTTTGTAAAAAAAATTTGTGTAATTGGAAAATTCCTATTGTAATAGATGGCTAGTCCTACAGTCGACTACCTCCTTCGTAAGAAAATCCGGGTTTGCAAACCTTTGGATCCAAAATTAGTACTAGACCATTGGCTTACTCTGTACGACCCTGAAGAATAGGCCTTCATCCAGCAAAAGATAAGGCCCATCCTTTTACTAATGAAGATGGAAATAAACTTACCTTTAATTCGGGCTATCCTCCATCTATGGGAAATCAAGCATGTGGCTTTCTTCATCAGACCACATGAGATTACTCTCACTCTGGAAGAATATACCCAACTTCTATAAGCTCCATCACTAACCAACGAGGTATATGTGCCAGATCTTGAGGTCGGGCCGACCAGCATTTTCACTAGACTTTTAGGTATTCGCAAGACAGCAATCAACCAGGCTTTGGCAAACTGCAATGGGTACTGTATATGGATGGACGAGTTAAAAGCATGGTTCATAGCCCAGGATGATGACAGGAACATGAAGGACATATTATGCAAGGATCCCAAGATTTACAAACAGAGAAGGATATATGCTTTCATCCTGACGGCCTTCGCCACCATACTTTTCCCTACCAGAATCTTTTGTATCCATTACAGAGTCGTCGAGCTAGTGGCCCAATTCCTAGGAGGAAAATCTTATATCCCTGCTCTATTAGTTAAACAGATCCGGAACCTGAATTTTGTCAAGAAGAAAGGCCACGGGATCCTCCGCTCAAACATCAACCTCATCCTGATCTGGTTTGTAAGCCATATCAAATGTTTTGGGTTGAACATGGTTTGGAAATCTTTAACCTAACAAGTAGACCTTGTGAACTCCTACATAGAGAGGATAAAGTTACCTAACGACCTCACCAGCAACAGTTGGGTAAAAGTAATCCAAAGCTTCAGTGCCAATGACATCCTCTGGATAGCTAGATGGAGTTGCTATAATAAAGTCATCCTAATCTGCAGAAACCTTCAGGCTATTCCTCTAATTAGTATTAATGGGTGCATAGGTTATTATCCAAATTTGGTGGTCCATTAGTTTGGTACCATCCAAGACATAGTTTACAAACCATCACTAAAAGCAATCACATTTGAATACCAGGATCCAAGCTAGCTAGTAACCGAGAAGCTTGTTAAACTAGCAAAGGTCAAAGCTCTATGGGAAACCCAGATTGAGAGTCCTAACATAGACCTTAGAGACCTAAATAGGGAAGTAGGTAAACATAAAGCTACCAGGGATTTCGTAATCCACTAGCTATATCAAACAGGAGGAAAGGGCATACCAAGTCCTAAATATCACCCAACCCAAGCCAGACAAGGTAAGTCTAGAATTGAAAACCTACTTGGAACAAGTCAGGGCCTGGATAGAGGTATACTTTGAAGCTGCAAACTATAAAAAGGATATCTGGAAAGATAGATCCAAAGAGTCTAATCAGAGAAACAAGGCCTTAGAAGCTCAACTAGAGAAGAGCCAAGCTAGAGTTAAAGAGTTGGAAGCTGTCATCAGCAGAAAACCGACACCTACACAGCAAAAGAAGAAGAGGACTAAGAAATAGATTAACATTATACTTTTTTATGTTTCAAGTATCTAACTCCAAGTTCTCAATATTAATAAAAATAAAATTTCAGTATTATATCATTAATCAATTGTTAGCCCCTTTATTTTAGCATCTGTGTGATACATGCATCATATTTACATGCATTCATTAAACTAAGAAAAATGCGTGCCCAGGTATCGAAGATAGCTTCCAAATAACCGAACCCTCCAAGGAGCCCAATTCACACCCACTCAAAGACCAAAATGGAAAATAGTGGCAACAACAATAACTACTGCAACAACACCAGCGCTGATACCGCCTCGGATCCTAGGATTGTATCCCTAGAACAAACAGTCCAACAATTGACTGCCCAAGTCCACCTCCTGAGTGAAAGTATTGGCCTCTTTTGCACCACCTAACCAACTCAGGAAGAACATTCAGGAGCTAGAAAAGGGAAGGCAGTAGAAGGCCAACCTCCAAAGTATGAAGAGATTAATTCCCACCTTAACCCAACATTTGAGTATGAACCGAGAGTTAACCTCAGTCCAACCTTGAATAACATAAAGAGAGAATTGAAAGATAGACAAAAGGAGATGGAAAGAAAGTTGTTCTAATAACTGACGGACAAAATGAAGACGCTAGAGGGGCATGATAGTTTTGAGCGGGTAGGGATCACTAGCTTACTAGTATATGGGGAAGAGGTGCACCTAGAGAAGCTCAAGACCCCAGAGTTTGAAAAATATGATGACAGTGGATGCCCCAAGATGCATACAAGGTTGTATGTACGAAAGATGAGCAAGTATGCCCAATATGACCAGCTCATGATCCAAACCTTCCAAGATAGCTTCATAGGTGCTGCCTTCGTCTGGTATGCACACTTAGACTTCAACCTAATTAACACCTGGGAAAGACTCACTCAAGCATTTTACGACCAGTACAAATTCAACATCAAAGTTGCCCCTTGATGATGGATTTAGGAAGTCTCTAAAAGAAACACACTAGGTCTTTCAAGGAGTATGCTCAGTGCTGAAGAGCTTAGGCTGCTAGGGTAACAACCCCAATCTCTGAAAAAGAGTTAACATTCATCTTCATCAACACACTAGAGAAGACTTACTTCTCACATCTGGTAGGCTAAATGTCATCCAGCTTTGCGAAAGTAGTAGCAACAGGGTGTTAAATTGAGAATGCCATCACATCAGGGAGACTCCAGACAATAGATCCTCCCAGAATCTCATCATCACAGAGGTCCCTAGGAGGTAACAAAGCCAAGGAGTCTACCATTAGCATGGTTAACTCCGGCAAAGTAGATAAGGTTAGGACCCGCTTGACATTTCAAACTGCGAATACCCTAATCCAACAATCACCAATGAATCACACCTAGGCTACTAGGGTCTTAAGGCAATTCACTCCGATACCGATCTCGCTCAATCGAGTCTTTACTCGGCTGTAAGCAGATAATTTGATCAGCTTTGAGATCCCAAGTGACCGGTACAAGCTAAGGAATTTTGACTCAAGCCTTAAATGAGATTGCCATATGAGCCAAAAGGGGCATTCCACAGACAGATGTTGGAGGCTCCAAAATAAAATCCAAGATTTGATTGACGCCGGAATAGTGCAGTTGGACTTTGTCAGCGCACTAGCACCCAACGTCAATACTAATCCACTACCTAACCACAAGCCCAGTGTCAACATGATCACATCCGAAGAGTTGAACTCCAAATCAAAAGAGTCCCCAAAACAAGAAGAAACAATAGCACAGCAAGAAAGTCACTCGCGCTAAATCTCAAATAAAACCCCTAAATCACATATCAAGAGGAGGTGGTTAGATGGAGACCCAACAGTCGGTACCTTGGGTGAATCACGTGAGAGATTTAAGTATTTGGTAAATTACTCTTTCACACCAACCGAGTATGGGCCACCTAGTGGATGGGGGCCTGAGTTTGAAAAAGAAGACAACCTGCCAAAGGAAAGGGGGGAATCCATAAACATGACTAAATCAGGCTGAAAACCGATAGTTGTAAAGTGCTATGAAGGACAACTTACTAAGGTATAGATTCAAAAAAAGAGATATGTATTCAATGTCCCAATACCTTTTAGAAAAGTATAAGGCGGCACCATTTGACTATCAAGCTCTCAATTAAGAAAAACCCCCTATCATAGGAGGAATCACCCATTCTGGGAGAATTTATGACCCTAAATACAGGATCTCAATCGAAGAGCCTAATACTACGGTAAAGAGAGAGGAAGAAGAGGGGCTCTTTGCATTCACAAAAATGGTTAAGGCAAGTGAATACAAGATCATGGAATAACTTAACAAGGTTCCAACCTAGATATCACTCATGGGCCTCCTCACAACATCTGTGCTTCACAAAGAAGCACTCTTCAAAGTACTAAAACAGATCAAGGTAGTAGAGGGCATCGCAACAGAGAAATTGAGCCATGTGGTAGATTTAATCTTCACCATGGATCAAATATCTTTCTCTCCTAAAGAGTTAGGAGAAGAAGGAGACTAACACACAAAACCACCATTCATTGTGGTGAAATGCAATAACACAATTGTCTCTAGAGTACTCATTGACAATGGATCTTCTCTCAACGTATGCCCTTTAGCCACCCTTGACCTGCTGGGGGTTGATGCAAGCAACATCAAGCCAAGCTCGATAGTGGTTAGGGCCTTCAACGGATCCAAGAGAGAAATAGTGAGGGAGATCATCTTGCTAGTGGAGATTGGTTCACAGATGTTCCACGTCTTCTTCCAAGTTCTTAACATTCTAAGGTCTTTCAATCTGATATTGGGAAGGCTGTAGATACATAGCGCTAAAGCCATACCCTCAAGTCTCCATCAGAAAGTCAAGTTTATAGCAAATGGATAGATCATCACCGTACTGGGAGAGCAAGATTATGCTATCTATAAAGAGACCACCATACCCTACATCAGGGAAGACAGTTTTGAAGACTTTGATCTCCAAATATTCAACGACGTGAATGTGGTAACTAGCAAGGAGGGCCATTAATTCAAGGAGGGATAGCAAGGGATGCTTGGATTAGGGTACGTTCCTACAGCCTAGGAAGTGGGACAAGCAAGAGGTATCAAGGGTAGAAGGAAAGAGAAGCTAAGCGATACCCAAATGCATTTTCCACCCCTCCAATAATCATTCAGGCAGGTAACTACCATTCAAGAGCTAAAGATAAGCGAAACTGACATCAGCAATGAAGTATTGGCCTTTTGCACGTTTAATCAGCATCCAGCTCTTAACAATTGGTTCTATTATCATATTAATAGCATTAGGCTAGCTCAAGGATAGGAACAATTATTAAATAAATTTCTATTGTGATTATTTTTCAGATTCAATAAATTGCAGCTTATTTCTTTTGCTCATATATACATGCTCTCGCTCCACTTTACCCACAAATTCCCTACCGTCGATCGCTAGGGACATTTCGTGCAGGTAAGTAATGAAAACACCGATATCATTTCCAACACTGTTGGGTCAGCCGTTGGAGGGAATGTCCTTAAACACGAAATGATACAAGAAAATTGGAAAAAGCATAAATAAAGTAGAATCTCAATTGATGAGCTTATGGAGACAATAAATCTAGGAAACGCCGTAAAACCCAAAAACCTTAAGATTGGGGCCAATTTGAGTGACGAGTAGAAGTGTGAGATAATGGAGCTATTGACTGAATATGCAGATGTATTCACCTAGTCATATGGTGACATATCAAGACTCGACCAGTCGATAGTAGTTCACAAGCTTCCTACGAGGGAAGATGTCAAACCTAAAAAAAAAATTGAGAAGATTTAGGCCTAACATCTTATTAAAGATTAAAGAGGAAGTCAAAAAGCTACTAGAAGTGGGATTCATTAAGGTGTCAAACTACCTGGAATGGGTAGCAAATATAGTCCCCAGTTTAAAAAAGAATGGGAAAGTGCGAGTATGTGTAGACTTTCGAGACTTAAATCAAGCTACGCCAAAAGACAACATCCCTCTACCTTACATCGATGTCCTGGTAGATAATACCGTAGGGAACCATCTCTTCTTATTTATGGACGGTTTCTCATGATATAATCAAATAAAAATGGCCAAAGAAGATAAAACTAAAATAACCTTTCTCACGATATGGGGAACTTTCTATTATAAAGTTACACCTTTCGGTTTGAAAAATGACGGGGCAACATATCAGAGAGTCGTGATCATGATACTTCATGACATGATGCATCGAGAGGTGGAAGTATATGTGGACGACATGATAGCCAAGTCCAAAGGAGAAGAAAGCCATGCAGTTATTCTGAGGAAATTCTTCAAGCGATTGAGAAAGTTTCAGATTAAGTTAAATCCAGAAAAGTGCACTTTTTGGGTCACAATAGGAAAGTTGTTAAGGTTTGTCATAAGCCAAGAAGGCATTAAAATCGACCCTGACAAAGTAAATGCCATACTAGAACTGCCCTCTCCACGCACTATCAAAGAGGTGAGAGGTTTACCGGGAAGGTTGAATTACATAGCCCGTTTCACCTCACAACTCACAGACAAATGCTACCCACTATTCCGTTTACTAAAAAAGAATGCTATGGTAGAATGGGATGATGAATGTGAAGAAGCATTTAGAACGATAAAAAACTATCTCACAAATCCTTTAGTTTTTATAGTTCCAAAACAAGGAAAACTCTTATTCTTATACCTCACAATACTCCTTGAATCCATGGGGTGCGTGTTGGGATAAAAAGATGAAGAGGAGAGAGAAAGTTCCATATATTATCTAAGCAAGAAATTCACAAACAGGGAATAGAGGTATTCTGAAATAGAGAGGACTTGCTATGCTTTGATTTAGGTCATGCACTGATGAGATCCATGATGAGAGCCAAGCTAAAAGAAGAAATGTGGATCCTCTTGAAGTACCGCCTGGACCGATCACAAGAAGTCGAGCAAAACGACTCAAGGAAGCACTTAACGGATTGATAAAGGATGTCCATGAACCTAGAAAGGATTGGAGCAATCGTGAAGTTGGAACGGATTGGAACAACCATGGGAAGACCCTTGCTCTTATACAAGTCACACCAAACATGGGTTGAAGAGGGCGTGTATTTTCAAGGCACAGCCGTGTAGGAATCTCAAGATTGCACAGAATCATACACGGCCAGACACACGGCTAAAAGGCACAGTCGTGTATGGAGTCAAGCAAATCCACAGAAAGATACACGACCAAAAGTACACAGTCGTGTATGTTGCCAGAAGTTGCACAGAAAGGTACACGGCCAAAGTACACGAGCATGTACACGGCCGTGTATCCCCTGCCGGCCAACATGTTCTGTTTTGTTATTTTTACACACTTATTGAAGTGATGTCGTTTTGGGCTTGTATTTTCACGAATTATAACCCTAGTATAAAAGCTCCTAGGGTTTAGAACAACATACAACTTACATTTTAGAACATTAAACATCTTTGAGAGGCACCTCTCTTGGTTTTTCAAGAACTAAATCGAACTTATCGGATTAATTTTCCGTGGCGTTCATCCCGACTTATCAATCGATCTTTCATCCCAATGGTGGCATCTTTAATTTTATACCAAGGTTCTTGTCTCGCTTATAGACAACGGGTCGCGGTTTCCACTTTAGGTGTTTGGGCGTCTTAGGCAACGAATTCCGAACGTATTGGTATTGGGTTTCGTCACAGGTTGGCGTAGTTCGTATTAGTTTGGTATCAGAGCTTAGGTTTGTCAAAACATCAGTTTGGTTTGAGGAAGGTAACATCAAAACCCTAACTCCAATCGTTCATATCCATTGTTAGCTTTCAATTTTGTAATATTAATTGTCTTTTGATAGTGTAGTATCTACTAGTCGATTGTTACAAAAAAAAAAAAAAAAACAAAAAGAAGAAGAAGAATCACGAAAAAAAAAAAAGGAAAAGAAAAGAAAATAAAAAACGTGATCAAGAGCAACAAAAAAAAAATCGGATAGAAAAATAGAGGAAAATTTACGAACCCTAGAGTTGTTTTGAATTCTACGGAAGGGAATTGGTGTAGTTCGGGTTAGTTCCAAGAGAATTGAGAAGAGGAAGTTAGTGAGTTGATATCATCATTGTTTGTGAGAATACACGAGTGACTGTGTGATATCATCATTTGAGCGAAACACACAAGGGAGTGTATCGTGAGGTTTAATTATATATATATTTGTGTTAGTACTAATCTTTTCTGCAGGAACTATGTCGAGACAACATTCTCCTGAAGGTGAGAGGGGAAGGTTTGATGCTAGGTTAGTAATTGAGGCGTTGAGGGGTGAAATGAAGAGAATGTTTCAGGAGGGAATGAAACAAATTCATGAGACGGTAGAGCAAAGACTAGAGCAATCCACAAACGTATTCCAAGGGCGTAAAAGGGAAAGTCATTCTAGGAGAGTACAAAAGGGTGGAGATGAAATGTCGGATGATGACTTTAATGAGCCTTCTGTTGGGAGTTATAGAGGTTATAGTGGTCGGAATAGAGGAACTAGAGATTAGGAAGATAGAGGAGATAGGAATAGAGAGGATGATCAATTGAGTAACATAAAGATGAAGATTCCTCCTTTCCAAGGGAAGAATGATCCCGAGGCATACTTAGAATGGGAGAAAAAGGTGGAGATGGTGTTTGATTATCATAACTATAGTGGGAGAAATAAAGTAAAACTTGCTGCCATTGAATTTTCGGATTATGCTATAATGTGGTGGGATCAATTAATGTTGAATAGAAGGAGGAGTGGCAAGCCACCTATTGAGTCTTGGGAAGAGATGAAAAAGGTGATGAAGAAGCGGTTTGTACCTGCATATTACTATCGTGAATTGCACAACAAGTTGCAAACTCCGAGGCAGGGAAGCCGTAGTGTAGATGAGTATTTCAAGGAGATGGAAGTCACTATGATTAGGGCGAATGTAGAGGAGGATAGAGAGGCTACCATGGCTAGGTTTCTTGCTGGGTTGAATAGAGAAATCCAAAATGTGGTTGAATTGCAGCATTATGTAGAATTGGAGGATATGGTCCATATGGCTATAAAGGTTGAGAACCAACACAAGTGGAAGGGTAGTAGTAGTGCACGGTTTCAACAGGGTAATGGTTCATCCACCTGGAAGACTAACCAATGGGAGAAGGAAGAAAAGCCTTTACCCACCAAATCAAAAGGGGAGCTGAGGCAGGCGGGTTCTACTCTTGGTAACCAAGGTAAACCTGATTCTTCTACTTCTAGAAATCGTGATATTAGATGTTTTAAATGCCAAGGTAGAGATCATATTGCTAGTCAATGTCCAAATAGGGGTATGATGATTTTGCATAATGATGGTGAGTATGAGACTGAGGGGGATAGTAAAGAAGATGATATGCCTCCATTAGATGATGTTAGTGATGATGAGGAGCTTGCAATGGGAAGGCTAGTGGCAGTAGTGAAGCGAGCTTTGAATGTGCAGGTGAAAGAAGGAGAAGAGGTGCAAAGAGAGAATATATTTCATACTAGATGTTATCTAGGAGATCACATTTGTAGTTTGATCATTGATGGAGGAAGTTGCACCAATGTAGTGAGTAATTTTATTGTTGAGAGGCTAGGGATCAAAACTGGTAGACACCCTAGTCTATATAAATTGCAGTGGTTGAATGATAGTGGTGAGACTAAGGTGAGTAAGCAAGCCTTGATTGGTTTTCGCATTGGTAGGTATGAGGATGAGGTGTTATGCGATGTAGTGCCGATGCAACCATGTCATGTGTTGTTGGGGAGGCCATGGCAATTTGATAGGAAGGTTGTTCATGATGGCTTTTCTAACAAGTATACACTTGTTCACCAGGGGAAAAGCTTTAATCTTAAACCGTTAACACCTAAACAAGTATATGAGGATCAGTTGCAACTACAACAGTCTTTTGCAAAACATAAGGTGAGTGAAAAGCAGAGGGGGAGTGAGAGAGCAAAAGACAATGAGAAAGAAAAGGAATATAAAAGTCAATATCACAAGGAAAAAGAGAGGAAGGCTGGAAAGAGTGTGAGAGGCCAAGTTGAAGGGGAATCAACTTTGGTGGTGAGTGAAAAGGAGAGGGCAGCCTTGCAAAAGGAGAGTTGTGTGGCAAGAGCGAGTGTAGTGAGGAGAGCGTTAGTGATGAAGCAACCTATGTTGTTGCTGGTTTTTAAGTAAACATGTTTGACTACTAACGACTTATCTAACTCTTTACCTAGTGTGGTTGTGTCTCTTGTGCAGGATTTTAAAGATGTCTTTCCTGAGGAGATTCCAAAGGGATTACCACCTATTCGTGGTATTGAGCACTAGATTGACCTTGTACCCGGAGCATCGATTCCAAACAAGCCAGCTTATAAGAGCAATCCGAAGGAAACAAAGGAACTCCAAAGGCAGGTCGATGAATTAATGGAGAAGGGGTACGTGAGAGAGAGCATGAGTCCATGTGCATTGCCTATGATTTTGGTGCCTAAGAAGGATGGGACATGGAGAATGTGTGTTGACTGCCGCGCCATCAACAACATCACGGTAAAGTATCGTCATCCCATTCCTCGCTTAGATGATATGTTAGATGAGTTACATGGGTCTAGTGTCTTTTCCAAAATTGATCTGAAAAGTGGATATCACCAAATTAAAATGAAAGAAGGTGATGAATGGAAAACCGCATTTAAGACAAAATATGGATTATATGAGTGGTTAGTAATGCCTTTCGGTTTAACTAACGTACCTAGTACTTTTATGAGACTTATGAACCATGTTTTGAGGACTTTTATTGGAAAATTTGTGGTTGCCTATTTTCTTATTTACAGCAAGAGTTTGGAAGATCACATATCTCACTTGAGGGATGTTTTAGAAGTGCTTCGACAGGAACAATTATATGTTAACCTCATGAAGTGCACTTTTTGCACAGACAAACTTGTGTTTCTTGGTTTTGTTGTTAGTGCGCAGGGAATACAGGTTGATGAAGAAAAGGTTCGTGCGATCCAAGAATGGCCTAGTCCAACCAATGTAAGTAATGTGCGGAGTTTCCATGGACTAGCAAGCTTTTATAGGAGATTTATGAAGGATTTCAGCACCATTGCAGCACCACTTACTAAGGTAATTAAGAAGAACGTAGGGTTCAAATGGGAAGAGCAACAAGAGAAGGCCTTTCAGACGCTTAAAAATAAGCAGACTCAAGCGCCATTACTTGCTTTACCTAACTTTGCTAAAACGTTTGAAATTGAGTGTGATGCTTCAGGATTAGGTATTGGAGCAGTGCTTATGTAGGAGAGAAGACCGATTGCATTCTTTAGCGAGAAGCTAAGTGGGGCAACCTTGAACTACCCTACTTATGACAAGGAGTTATATGCATTGGTTCGAGCCCTGGAGACTTGGCAACACTACCTTTGGCTAAAAGAGTTTGCGATCCACACTGATCATGAATCTTTGAAGTACTTAAAGGGGCAACACAAGCTGAAAAAAAGGCATGCTCGTTGGGTGGAGTTCATAGAAACATTTCCATGTGTCATCCACTACAAGCAAAGTAAAGAGAATATCGTTGCTGATGCACTTTCTAGAAAGTATACTCTTATCTCTACTCTTAATTCTAGACTGCTTGGTTTTGAACACATTAAGGAATTATATGCTACTGATCAAGATTTTTGTGAGGAGTATGTGCATTGTGAGTAGAGTGGGCATGGTAAATTTTATAAGCATGAAGGATTCTTGTTTAGGGAAAATAAACCATGCATTTCGAATTGTTCTTTAAGAGAATTATTAGTGAGGGAGTCTCATGGAGGAGGTTTAATGGGGCATTTTGGAGTAGCTAAAACCTTAGGGGTATTGCAGGAACACTTCTATTGGCCTCACATGAAAAGAGATGTTGAGAGGATTTGTGAGCGATGTGTCACGTGTAAGCAAGCGAAATCTAGAGTCCAACCTCAAGGGCTTTACACCCCACTTCCCATTCCTCATGAGCCTTGGGTAGATATTTCTATGGATTTTGTGTTAGGATTACCCAGGTCTAGGCATGGTCGGGATTCTATTTTTATAGTTGTTGATAGATTCTCTAAAATGGCACATTTCATTCCTTGTCACAAAACGGATGATGCTTGTAATATTGCTAATTTATTCTTTAGGGAAGTTGTGCGATTACATGGTATGCCTATAACAATTGTATCAGATAGGGATGCTAAGTTCTTGAGCTACTTTTGGAAGACCTTGTGGGCTAAGTTAGGAACTAAGTTATTGTTTTCTACTACTTGTCATCCACAAACTGATGGTCAAACTGAAGTAGTGAATCGAACTTTATCTACTTTGTTAAGAGATATAATTAAAAAGAATATTAAAAGTTAGGAGGATTGTTTGTCGCATGTTGAATTTGCCTATAACCGTACTGTGCATTCTGCTACTAAATTTACTCCTTTTGAAATTGTGTATGGTTTTAATCCACTAACTCCTTTGGATTTATCACCTTTGCTTATTTCTAAGTATGTTAATCTAGATGGCAAGAAGAAGGCCGAATTTGTTAAACAGATCCATGAGAAGGCAAGGCTAAACATTGAGTGAAGAATAGAGCAGTATGTGAAACAAGCCAACAAGGGTCGTCGACAAGCTGTCTTTGAACTTGGAGATTGGGTTTGGGTTCACATGCGCAAAGAGCGGTTTCCCGTGCAGCGTCGATCTAAACTACTTCCTAGAGGCGATGGACCATTTCAAGTTCTTGAGAGCATCAACGATAATGCATACAAGATAGATTTGCCTGGTGAGTATCAAGTAGGTGCCATATTTAATGTTACTGATCTGAGTCCTTTTGATGTAGGTGATGATTTGAGGACAAATCCTTTTCAAGAGGAGGGGAATGATGAGATCCATGATGAGAGCCAAGCCGGAAGAAGAAATGTGGATCCTCTTGAAGTGCCGCCTGGACCGATCACAAGAAGTCGAGCAAAACGACTCAAGGAAGCACTTAACGGATTGATAAAGGATGTCTATGAAGCCGGAAAGGATTGGAGCAATCGTGAAGTTGGAACGGATTGGAACAATCATGGGAAGACCCTTGCTCTTATACAAGTCACACCGGATACGGGTTGAAGAGGGCGTGTATTTTCAAGGCACGGCCGTATAGGAATCTCAAGACTGCATAGAATCATACACGGCCAGACACACGGCTAAAAGGCACGGCCGTGTATGGAGTCAAGCAAATCCATAGAAAGATACACGACCAGAAGTACACGGTCGTGTATGTTGCCAGAAGTTGCACAGAAAGGTATACGGCCAAAGTACACGAGCGTGTACACGGTCGTGTATCCCCTGCCGGCCAACATGTTCTGTTTTGTTATTTTTATGCACTTATTGAAGTGACGTCGTTTTGGGCTTGTATTTTCACGAATTATAACCCTAGTATAAAAGCTCCTAGGGTTTAGAACAACATACAACTTACATTTTAGAACATTAAACATCTTTGAGAAGCACCTCTCTTGGTTCTTCAAGAACTAAATCGAACTTATCGGATTAATTTTCCGTGGCGTTCATCCCGACTTATCAATCGATCTTTCATCCCAATTGTGGCGTCTTCAATTTTATACCAAGGTTCTTGTCTCGCTTGTAGACAACGGGTCGTGGTTTCCACTTTAGGTGTTTAGGCATCTTAGGCAACGAATTCCGAACGTATTGGTATTGGGTTTCGTCACGGGTTGGCATGGTTCGTATCATGCACCGATTGAGACAATACACCCTTTACTATCCCATTGAGTTGCTAATAAGACATAATCCTTTGAAATACTTGGCAAGGGAGAATCTCCAAATGGCAATCTCTAGCCGATCAGTTGGTAGAACACCCAGTTGAGGGAGATCCCCGAGAATCACGAGCCTAATTCCCTGATGAAAATATATTAACAGCGGAGGGCGAACTAACAGAAGACTACGGGATAGACTAAAACCCTAAATGGAAGATGTTCTTTGATGGAGTTTCCAATATATTCGGTTATGGGATCAAAGCAGTACTAATATCACTAGAAGGAACACAATTCCCTTCAGCAATGTAACTCACACTTCTATATACTAATAATATCGCGAAATATGAAGCGTGCATTCTTAGCCTCAAAATGGCTTGCCACATGGAAATCCGTGAATTAGAAGTATATGGAGATTCTTCACTCATCATATTACAGACAAGAGGAGAGTACAAAATTAAAGACCCCAAATTGGTACCATACCATCAACATTTAACATAGATGATCGATGAATTCGAATCAATCACCTTCACATATATCCCAAGAACTCAAAATCAATTTGCGGATGCATTTGCCACACTAGCATCTATGATTCAGATAACAGGGGGAGTCGAAGTCCAACCATTGAAAATAAAAATTGAAAATCGGTTCGCCTACTGTTTAGTAGTAAAAAAAGCACAAGATGATAAGCCTTGGTATTACGATATCAAAGCTTTTCTCTAAGAAGGTAAATACCCTGAAACGGCTTGCAAAAAACGACCAAAGAACACTCAGAAGGTTAGCAAGTCATTTCTTATTAAATGGGCCTGTGCTTTATAAAAGATCACCCAATACCACATTGCTAAGATGTGTAGATAAAACAGAGGCATGTGAACTAATGAAAGAAGTGCATGAAGGAGTATGTGGACCTCACACGAACAGCTATATGTTGGCCCGAAAAATCATGAGGATGGGTTACTATTGACTAACCATGGAATCGGATTGTATCAAATATGTCAAGCATTGTCACTTGTGTCAAGTTTATGTAAACCGAATAAATGCCCTGCCTAAAGAACTTCATTCGTTGTCTGCACCATGGCCTTTCTCCAGATGGGGGACCAATATCATTGGCCCAAATCGCCCCAACAACGTCCAATGGTCACAAATTCATACTGGTAGCCATCGATTACTTCACCAAGTGGGTAGAAGCTTTGTCATATGCCAGTGTCACAAAAGGGGTAATAGTTTGATTCTTAAAGAGGGACATAATAACCCGATACAAAGTTCCTGAGTCAATTATCATCGACAAAAAAACCAATCTCAACAACAAGTCGATGACAAATTTGTGTCAACAGTTCCACATAAACCATAGAAACTCAACTCCCTATTGACCTCAGATGAACGGGATAGTGGAAGCAGCTAACAAGAACATCAAAAAAATCATCGAAAAGATGACAATCACTTACAAAGATTGGCACGAAATGCTACCATTCGCCCTTATGGTTTATAGAACCTCAATTCAAACATCTACTGGAGTTAGATGAGTTGAAATACTATCCTTCACGATCCTATCAGAAGCATAGTTAGATGAGTCAGACTGGGTAAAGAAGATGCTTGATCAGTTGAATTTAATTGACGAAAAAAGACTTGCTGCATTCTGTCACGGCCAATGCTATCAACAAAGAATGGCCCAAGCATTCAACAAGAAAATGAAACCTTGATGTTTCGAAAAAGGAGATCTGGTGCTAAAGAAAGTTCTCCCAAATGCTCAAGATTCAAGAGGGAAGTTCACCTCAAACTATAAGGGCCCATATGTTGTAAAAAGGATATTGTCAGGAGGAGCTTTAATATTAACTCAGATGGATGGTCCAGAATTAAGAGACCCCATTAATATGGATGCTGTTAAGATGTACTATCTGTAGGCAAGGAAATTGAGATTTTGCCAATGTTTATGAATGCCAATATTCAGTATAAATTTTGCTGAGTTTAGTTTTCGTTCCTTTTACAAGAAAAGTTAATGTTTCTGAATGATTGATTATCTTGATCAATTGTCATTAAACAAACCTTTGCATACACACTACCCATCACCTCATAATGAACAACGGATATTGAAATGATAGTAAATCTCAATAGATTTTGTAATATAATTCTACCTATTATAGAGCATTAAACCTATTGCATTAATAAGATAACACTACAATCACAAGAGCCATGCTCATAAGAAGGAAAATAAATCAAGACCCTCAGCCTTGTTTGAAGTAAGAGTAAGCAAAAAAGGAGCAAACCAGCACGAAGGTTCTGTTGTTTGGTTGCTATCCGCGATAAGTTGGTAAGTATCTTAAAGTAAATAACCATCATTAACATATTATAAGACATCTCTTATCAAGTCATTTGACCCATTCGCTAGAAGCATTTTCAAAATTGTTAGGTTAGTCAACCTACAATGGGGCACTTTCCTAAACATCCTCTCTCAGGATTAGCCTATAGGGTCACCTTTCGAGACGCCTATTTGTCAAGGTTGCAAGTCTAAGAAGACGCTTCCCATCATCGGTTAGTCAGCTAACAAAGGGGGCACTTTCCTAGATATTCCCTCTTAAGGTTAGCCCATAGGGGCACCTTTCAAGACACCTATTTTTTAGGATTGCAATTTTAAGAAGACATTTCCCATCATCGATTAGTCAACCTACAAAGGAGGCACTTTCCTAGATATTCCCTCTTAGGGTTAGCCCATAGGGATACCTTTCGAGACACCCATTCTCCAAGGTCTCAAGTCTAAGAAGACGCTTCCCACTATCGATTAGTCAACCCACAATAGGGCACTTTCCTAAGATATCCTCTCTCATGGTTGCAAGTCCAAAGAGACGCTACCTGAATCTATCGATTAGTTAGCTCATAAGAGCACTTTTCTAGATAATTGATTAGCAGCTCGTATGAGCACTTTTCTAATTTATGGATTAGTTAGCTCATAAGAGTACTTTTCTAGATAACCGATTAGTCAGCTCATAGGAGCACTTTTCTAGATAATCTATCAATTAGTCAGCTCATAGGAGCATTTCTCTAGATCCCCTTTACGGTCGTTAGTCCTATAAGACACTTCCTAATATCGATTAGTTATCTCATGAGAGCACTCTTCGAAGGTAGTTCTCCCCAAACAGTCGCTAGTCTAGCTAGACGCTTCTGTTGACAGGTGGTCAGCTCATAAGAGTGCTTTCTAAGACAATCTTCTCTTTAGGGTTGCTAGTCTGATAAAATGCCTCATATTATCAGCTGTTCCACTCACAATAACACACTCCTAAACAATCCTTGAGATGTTTCTTATCGTCGATTAGTTAGCCCATAGAGCACTTTTCGAAAGGATACATTACTTCAGATTGTTAAGTTGTTTAAGACCATTCCTTGAGCAATACCAATCATCACAAAGCACTCGTGGGATTATTAAATCATGGAGCATTTTCTTACTAAAACCAAATTCCAGATAACCAGCCAAACTAGAGCGTTATCCATTCAGCCTAGAGGCCAAAAATGGCGTATTTCTTGTCTTTATAGTTAAGTTTTGCAAACTTTACCATAAAGAGGGGCAGTTGTAAACACCTCATTTTTGCCCCTAATAATTAATAATGGTCAATTTTCATTTTTTTTCATTTTTTATAATTTTTCTTATAATTTAGCAAAAATAGGAAAAATATTCAAAAAATAAAATAAATAAGGAAAATATATCAATTTAGAAAATAATGATAGAAATAATAAGAAAAGGAGCTAAATATTTTTTACAAATTTTTAGAATTTCAAAATAATAAAAAAATTGCAACGCATATATGCAAATTGCGTTTAATAAAAAAAAAATGAGTAAGTGGGCTAGCCCAGTTGGTTCGAGCAACGGACTCGAGTGTGCGCGAAGGTTCAAGGTTAGGGGTTCAAAACACGAGGGAAGAAAATCCGCGTTTTGCAATTTTTTTCTCCCCCTAGGACATGTGTTAGCAGCCAATTGGGCGACGCGAACACATGCACTGGGCTTGTAATTGTCTCCTTCCTTCGTCTGAGATCATCGCCAACAAGGAAAAATTCGAATTCAACCATTTTAACACAATTTTTTGCGTAAATCCACTAAATCTTTAATTGAAATAAGATAAACATCATCCAATTGGAATCAAATCGCAACAAATTGGAAGATTTACACAAATCGGAGATGGGTTTTTAACCGAAAATCTAATCCATCTCAATTGGAGGAAATCCGAGCTTATCCAGCTCGATTTCTGGTACTTATAAATAGAGCACGATGTGGGGGGAAGCCAAAGCACGAATCGGAAGAGAGAAAGGAGAGAAAATAAGAGAGATCAAAGCCTCACCGGAGTTCCTCAAGTTGAGACCGCCGATCAAGCTTGAAACTGCCACCAAGAGGCGTTTTTGGAAAAATCCAACACCACAATTGGGTTACCCACCCTCAGACAGCTTGGAAGCCACCTTCAAACCCCCTCGAAAGCAACCGAAACGCCACCGTCGAAGGACCTCCGATCGCCACCTAGTTTGAACCGATTCAACCTAACTCGACCTATGAGCCTCGCTTGGACCCAGGTAAGTCAGATTTTTCATATTTTTTTATTATTTTATTTATTTGTTTGTTTATTTATTTATAATTCAAAAATAAAAAAAAATGAAATGAAAATAATATTAGGAAAAATGATAGAATTTAGATTAGTTTACTTTTTTAGTTTAGAATAGATAAAATAATAAAAAATTATAAAATAAAAATGTTAAAAAATATTTAAAATAATAAAATAATAAAATAAATAATGATAAATAATAAAATAATAAAATAAATAATAATAATAATAATAATAATAATAAAGTAATAATGATTAAAAGTAGGATTAATAATAGAGGTAGATTAATAGGGATATAAAAATAATTTTTATCACTTAGAAAAAATCATTTTTTTAAATAAATCCAAAATTGGTTTTTCCTTAAATTAATTTTTTCAAAAAATAAAATAATAAAGCTTAGGCTTAGATTTTTTTTCCAAAAAATACTAAAAATGATAAAAACATAAACTCGAAGTATTTTCATAATTAAAATTAACAAACCCACTGAAGCTTTTTATAAAAAGCAAACTACGGCTTGTTTGATCCTGAATAGCAGGTATGCAGGCACCCTTATGGGGCAATTCTAAAAAGAACAAAAAAAATGATTTTTCAAGTTGTTACAATTTGCTTTACATGTATCCAAAATAATAAAAATTAAATTAAATATATATAAATAAAAAATAAAGGAAAAGACATTAGAATATGATTCATATTTCAGAAGAAGAAGATGGTAACTTTAAGATTTTAATAGGTTAGCCTCCCGAGTCCAAAAACTCTAGTTCTTCTCCTTCTCTTTTTACAAAAATGAAAAGATGAGTTTTTTGTTGGCTAATTGTCCAAATTAGGATTAATCTGCTCAATTAGTTCTAATACAATAATCTTTCCCAACTTCAGTTGGGTAGCGACTCCAAAATAAGACGAAATTTCTAGTTTAAGTCAATGACTTATATTAGATAACCATATAGTCTAGTATAAATCGAATTAGGAATGAAAATGAAAAAAAAAATCAAAAATTAAACTCGACAGTCACAAAATCCATTTTCATTACCTATACTAGGAAATTAGTGAAAACAATATCGATTTCAATATTTGTTGATGAAATGCTAATATTTGAGTATCATTTTATCATAGCCATGCTCTCGTAACTAGGTATATCTTCTTTTCATTTTTTTATGCATGATTAAGCAACCTCCCATATGAAAGACCTAAGGCTCAGGCTCGATTCAATTTCTAGGATGCTTTAAAAGGTGAAAATTCACTTTAACATGATAGGTAAAAGTAGTTGGTCAAATTTTGTAATAGAGTAAGAAAATGATGTAATATCAAACTAGAAGGTCATCCGATAGAGGAGGCCACTTGCATAGAGGAGTATTTTTCCAATATTCGTAAATCACCCATTATTTAAGTAAAATATTCATCTCTTGTAGAGCTTATTTCTCTAAGTTCTTTCTCTAGTCAAGTTTACTCTTGAGTAGTGTTACTGGAAAGGTTTACTGAAGGATTATTTAAGCAATTACCAAAGCTACTCTTGGAGATTCTAGATAAGTAATTGAGATGCCACGTTTGCTTTTCTCATACTTTCTGAAAAACATAAAAGTGACAGATTTTGGTGTCATTCTCTTTCTTTAGTAGGAATTCTAGATTGTCTTCTAAATTCCTCTGCCTCCCTCGTGTGGAGTAATTGTGTGATCAATTCTCTGCCTTCGACCAAGGACTTTTTCTCCTCTGAAAGGAATGAAGAAGCTCATTAATCATAATTACATTGTCGCTTACCTTCCTGCTTGAAATGAAGCTTACCTGATTGGAGTGTATTATTGCATCTAGCATTGGTCGTGACCTATGCATCAGGACTTTAGTGATGGTTTTATATGGCTTCATGCATAGACTAATGGGTTGATATGACTCATGAATTCCATTCGCCCCCGTCATTTTATGAATGAGTACCAATTAATTGAGTTCAACTCCCCCGATATTCTTCCTTTTGCAGAGGTGTCGGTAACAACTTATTCTACTGATTTTCCAGCAATTTCCTAATATTATTGGGAGAACAGACATATGGTCCACCCTTTTGATGGTGTTTTGAAGGACTTGATGCTCTTTAGGGCACTGAAAAGCTCTTCGATCCAAAGACATTGGGCCAAGAGCTCCTTCTGCTGATTAGATGATCCGCCTTGTAAGATCATTAAACATTGGCTTAAGTTGTTCACTTGATTTTCCCTAGATTAGAAATAGGCGTTTACTTGGGTTTTTAGGGCTTGTTCTTCAAACATCCAGCTCCTTGCACTATCTAATTCAATTCATCTAGCTAAATTTATGGGATGGTAGTATTTTATATTTCAGTCTCCACCATTAATCCATTTTGCTATATATTTTCATAGCTCACAGTGTTTCTTGCTCTAAGAAGACTTTCCCCAAACTTCCTTTTAGCTTCTTTTTTAGTTCAATTAAATTTCCATATAGGCGTTGAGATAGCTCTCTCTGAACCCCATCAAGCCTAATGAGTAAATCTTCTTTTCTTTTTTCTAGACTAAACCTAAATCTTCCAAGTGCCATTTTTTTACCACTCTCCAAAAAGCAATAACTGTAGTTATGGTATTAGATGCGTTTTAGGATTAGAGATTCTGGACTAGTCTTTGAAACTGAAACAATCTTTTATTTGGATCTTATATCCAAAACGTTGGTTTTGATTTTTGGCACAGAACGTGATTAGACCATCTTATGGGCAAATAAAGCAGTTTTGCTCCTGAGCATGGCCTTCCGATGTTATTTGCCTAGATCCTATACGTCATTTTATGTTTTAAATCGCTTATTCTTTAAGGGTTAGATCACATTATTATTCATCCTACAGTTCCCCAATCTTGCATGTAGCATTCATCGACGCAGTTATATCATGCGAAACAATATTTACATCCTTAAAATCTTTTCATGTTTTATTTATTTACGTTAAACTCAGCAATTTGTCTCTGTCCATTCCTTATAGTTATTGTCCTTTTTTTATGGTTCCTAAGCTAACCTGGTTTTCATTTAATTGGTACTATTCATGCTCATTCTCTTGTTTGGTTCGCTTTTTAGTCTTCCTTGCTCCTTGTTGGTAGAAGCTTCCATAGCATTAACTCATTCATTTACCTTAATTCCTCCTTTTTGCATTCCTACCTTCTGAGTTAAGGAACAGGTTTTCTTTTCTTTTTTTTTCTCCTGTTTTAAAAGCCATCCCTCTTTATAATGATCTATGTACCCACATAAAGCACATAATAATTTGATGCTCTCATAGTTAACCATATAGATTTGACTATCAATTATGGATGCATGATCAAGAACTTTAATTTTGATGCATATTTTTGCTAATTTTCCCCTATTGTACTAAAAGTGTGTCATACCTAAGTACATCCATGGACTTCATCCAAGTAGCACCAATGTAAAAAAAAATCTCACCAAAAGCCTTCTTTTTAAAAAAAATAAAGCCGAAGGAAAGTAGTCACACAAGCATGTTTACCTAATAGACACTGTCTAACAAACAACTGGGCTTAATTTGAGCCTCATTTTCGGCCCAAAATTAACCCCCTCCAGAGCATCAAGAAAGTTACTAGCCAGTAAAGGTAGAGATAAAAGCCGACGGGAGAGTACTTCAAGGTCTAACATCACCAGACAACAAAGTTAATAAAACAAACAAACTCGTGCTGTCAACTCACAACTCATAATAAGAAGCTATAATAAAAGGTGAATGAGCTTCCACTGTCATATTCAAGTATTGTCCGAGAAACATAAAATATTAAAGAAAAACTGGCAACAAATATTCCTACAAAAACTTGGTTCCAATAGTTCATTCCTGAACGGCATTTGAAAGCACGAGAAACAAATTATGCTTAGGTACGAGCAGGAGCACCTCCAACACGGGGAGCCTGACCAGGCTGACCAGGCTTTGGTAGATCATCCTGTACAAGACCAAAAGAAAAAAGTCCATGAACAATAAATTTCAGCAATCTTAAGTATCTAACAGTGCAACATTCAGGACATTTCTCATTTAAAAAGTACATATTGAAGAGGTGCTACAACTAAGCAATGATTCAAGTTGCAGTGCTCCCTAACAATGATAATTCAACTAACTATAGCTAGGCAGCAATTCTCCTCTAATGAGGAGAAAAAAGAAAAATTCAGGAATTCATTACAGAACAGGACATAAAATATGGAGCACTCAATCTTTATTAACAGACTGCAAATGCATAGAAGGATCACAAGAAGTCAATTCAATTAGTACAATAGAGAAAAGAGGATTGGAACCAGGTCCATCCTATTGGGAGACTAATAATCCTACCACTAAGTTATAAGGCCCTGGTGTTTCAAGCAAATTGTATTTATGATCATATAAAGGCAGGAAAAGTCCACATTTTTAGACAGAGAAAGGGCCTGTAACATTACAAACATTTGATGTAATAATCTAAATCGAGTACATCTTTTGGCCAAAAAAATTGTATAGGTCTAATATTCTCTAAAAGCTATTGTTTTTAAACAGGTTGGATAGAAATCCAATTTGCTTCAACTACATGTCCTGTCACTGCCTCTGATGAATCGGCAATTTAACATATAGAGGCTTTAGAAATTTAATCAGCAGTAGCATTCAATGTTATGTGCAGAGAGTTAAAAAAAATAAAAAGCTAACACAATTGGCACAACTAACACAACTAAGAGATGAAGCAAATGGAAAAGCAGTTAAGCAAAACATAAATTGACAGAGAAACAGAAAGCATACACGGCGTCTCATGAAGCGCTGTGGAGGCTCACGGTTCCTCCTGTCAGTGCGAGATCGAACCCTCACAACATGTGAGTGTATAGCACAAGATACACAGTATTGCATCTTGGCATACAACTTAGGAAGAGTGTAAGCTGCATAAATATATATGTTTAAGAATCAACCATTGAACAAAAGAAAAAACTTCTAATGAACTCAATAATAGTGCATAAAGGATGGAGGTAGTTACAATCATAGACACAAGCTTCTTGGACATCTCTAACTGCAGCTTGCTCCACAATGTTCCTCACAATAAACCTCTTAATTGCCTTGTCCTATAACACAACTCCAAAATCAACAAATCAATACCCTTCTCAGTTTCATTCCATCCTTCACATATGCAATCAATCAAATAGGCAACCATCATTAGACACCATGCCATCTACATGATCCCATGCAACATGATGTCAACAAAGCTCAGAGTTGTTAAAGTCATAAAAGTAAGCTCAATGGTGTTATTAACTAGCTGTAACAAACACGGTCTGAGTTAAGACATTGATAGAGGAAAAACAGCAAAATGACTCCTAATCCTACATTGATCATGCAATTACACACCACAAGCTCACATGCAATGTTACTGTCTTTCAGGGAGAAAACCTTCACATTTGCAAATTTATAGGAGTTAAAAAGAGGAGGAAAAACTAAGTTTTGCAAATTTGAGCATATATCTGCACATAATCAATAGTTTTTAGGGGTCATTATGCAAAATCATATAAAACTACCTTTTCAACACAATGCTCTCCATTTACATATATTGAGATATTTCCACTCTTAAACAAATAGAACCAAGAATTCACCATATTACCACTAATAACAAAGATACGATAATTCCTGAAAAAATACAAACCTAGAATTTTAGTTAAAGAAACAGAACTCAATAACATAGATCAATCAGACATTTATATAACGTGACGACAATCCGAGCATAGAATCAGACAACTAAAGACCTCTCGATATGCGATGAAATCACAAACACAATCAAAATCAAAACACGATAATTCCTACAAGAATCCATTATAATAACAGTCAACTCAATTCAATTCACACATTATCATCCAAAAAATCATCTAATAAAAAGTTTATCTTCTACTTAAACACATTGATTCCAAAAAAGAAGACTGCGAGATCGTATACCTTAGGGCAGCACTTGCCACAGTTTGAGCAACGAATGAACTTGACGTGTCCACGGCCGTGCTTGTTGCGACCACCATTCCTGCGCTTGAAAGTCTACACACAAAGAGAAGGAAAAAGAAAAAAAAACGTTCATATCGCAATTAAAAAAAAAACAGTGAAATTCGAACAAGTTGAACGATTTGAACCGTAGGATGAGAAAAAAAAGAAGTAATCACCATGATTGTGCCGACGAGATTTTGTTGAAGAAGTTGCTTTGACGGCCGGACCCTGTCCCTCTCTCTCTCTCGCTCAGGCAGTTAGGGTTTGCGCGCAGGGTAAAAGGGAAGTTGAGAGAGGTTTATATATGAAGATGAGTGGGGGTATAGCTAGGGTTTGCTAGTTGCAGGTATTTACAATCCTACCCTCCTGTGTTTTGATAAATTGGTAAAATGGACATATTGAATTTCCAGGTTTAATTAATGGTTTATTTGTCAATAAAATAAATTTTATAAATTTTAACACTATCTGATTTTACAATTCTACCCTTCTTTAGTTTATTTAACACTCTGATTTTTTGTCATTCTAATATAAATTTTATTTTGGAATAAAAAAATAATAATTTCATATTTATCAATAAGAATACCATCATTATAAAACAATGAGAAGAATCATATAAATGATTATTAATTTTATCACTCTAATTTGATTGTACAAGAATCCTTATGTTGATGTTATTTTGCAATAATTTTTTTCCCAGTTATTATTATAAGTGGGGAGAGAAAAATCAAATTTGTCCATCTTATTAGAAGATATATATTTATGCTACTAGGTTACAAATATCTTAGTATATTAAACTTATAAATGTAGAAAAATGAAACCATTTCGTATCACAAGGATCATGTTTACAAATTCATTGAAACTTTAAAAGGACATCACTAGTTTTGTCTAATGTATTATTATATATATAGCTTTTAATTTTTTTAAGGTAAACAAGGTGATCATGAAATGAAATGAACCAATTAACACAATTATTAAACATCTTAAAAGAATAACTCATCTATCAATCATGTTCTTTTTGTGAATTTTATTATTTAAGATGATAAAGTTAATGGATGATATAATATTTAGGTTATTTTGATATCAATCATTCGCTAAAATATGGATTGTTAGTCGTAATCAAAAGCATTGCTAGCCAGACAAAGTATTTCAATTTAGAAACCAATTTAGTCATACATGGAATGCATGTTTCTTAAATTTGCATAAAATTTGGGTTAACGCCAAATTTAGTATCATACTATCGATGATTGTAATTTACGAAACAAACATTTCGAATGTCACATTTGACACCTAAATGAACATTCAAATGTCAATGTTATTACATAATTAGGGTAAATTATGAGACCATCCCTAAAACCTTTCAATATAGACCTCCAATTTTTTCAAAGGCTAAAACTTAATACCCTTGAAACAAGTATGAGCTCTATTTTCTTTACTAATAGATTGCTATGTATAAGTGAGCTGAAATAGATTATTATTAGGTAATTTATTTTGTAAATTTAATTAATTAAATTAACTAAAATTAAAAAAGAAAAAGATAAAAAAAGTAGAAAATATATTTAAAAAGGCAAGAAATTAAAAAAAAAACTAGAAAATAGAAAAGGGGAAAAGTTGTTGTCAACTATCCATTTATTTTCTTTTTTATTATTTTGTCTTTTCTTTTTTATTTTCTCCCTTTTCTTCTTTTTTATTTTTTTAATTTCAATTAATTTAATTAACTAAATATATGAATAAATTGTTTGAAATCATTTATGTCAACTCACTTTACACATGATAGTCTAGTTAGCCAAAAAAAAAAAAAAAAAATGAGCCTATACTTATTTCAAGGATGCTAAATGCCAACATTTAAAAAAGGGTCCATGTAATTTTAAAAGTTTTTAAGGATAATCCGTGCAATTTACCTTGTATAATTTTACTCTAACGACCCGTTTACTTAAAGGTAATAGAAAGGGAATAAAATAATTATTCTCTCTCAATTGTCTATTATCTTATTTATTTAGAAAAATGAAGAAGAAATTTCAACTCCTATGATTTCTCTATTCCCACTCTCATTAAAAATATTATATTGACAAAGCTACCCACTCAAAGTAAAAAACTCTTTTCACTTCCCCCTACATTATTTCCTTTTTCACTGCCATCATCAACAACTTGACCTAGGTTTTTCTTATTTATTCCTCTCATTGTCAACAACATGTGTGATAATACTCCACTCCATCAATTGGTGCTACTCTCAACTATCTGAAAATCAAGTTTGATTTTTAATCCTTTCTCTTTTGTTCACATGTTGAGCGGTAATTATATCAATAAAACTAGTGGGAAGTAGATTGATGAACTTCCACATTTTGAGTTTGTACAATTTCAAATTGCACAAACAAACAAATAGACCCTTAAAACGTAAAAAAACTAATCTTTGGAGTGACCTAGATTTTTAACATTTTTACATTTATGTATATATATATCAAAAGGTAAAGCCTCCTTTAGATACATAATTGAAGATAAATTTAAGAAACAAATTTTGATTTCCTTCGGGTAATAATATCTCATTACATTTCTTTATGTTAGTGATGCTCATTTTTGTATTGTAATGTGTTATTTGTTCTCGTTTAATGATGAATGTAACGTAAATTTAGTTGTTGGAGTTTGAATAAAGTTATTTTTTTAGGTTAAAATTTGGATCATTTGCTTGAGTGGCATTTTAGGTATCTTGGTCATCTATGTTTGGTCTATGTGAATTTTCTCATTGTTTGCATGTGTGGTGTCTTAATATAATTATAAAAAAAATGGTGTATGTTAATATATATTTTGTAATTCATAGATGAATCCTTTAAAGCAGCTGGATTCACATATGCCTTGATATGCTATTGCTAGAAAAGGCTAGACTCCCCTTCTACTAGAAATCCTTTTTTTTTTTTTTTTAATGAAGGGATGTGCTTGTAGTATGTCTAGTTAGTTCTGGACACATTAACCACCCTACAAGACTTGTTTACTAGTTTAGTGTAACTTGTGTTATGTAAGTAGCCTTGAGAAGTGTTCTTGGTAGGATTTATACCTAAAACTTCATGTAAGTTATCATGAGAATATCTTGGATCTTAACTACTAGAGATTGTAGGAGTCATTTCAGCAACTTAATTCATAAATCTATTCATATATATGATTATCTTCCTAAACATTAGTTGGGATAGCTAGTCACAATGTTTTTAGTAAACATGATAGGGCAAAAATCAAGTATCACTCTTCTATTCTAAAAAACCTTTTGTAATGAATCTTAAACTTATGAGAAATAATTTTCTTATGATATTTGATCATATCAATATCCAATGTTGGGCATAATGATACTAACTTTTGCAAAAAAATGGTTAGATATCCTAATCATGTTGTAAAATATACCCACCATGTCATAGAATTGCTTCATAGAATCATCTTACAAAATTTTAACCATCTTTATTTATGAATATTATCTAGTCAAAGCCTGTTGTTCATGTATATTTTAAAATCTTCTAGTTCATCAAATATCAATGTAGTGGTTAAGTATTTTCATTTTCATTATCTATTTTGCAATAATGATTAGATATCCTAGATATTGAACTCAAAAGGGTGAAATTGCAATAAATGTTCTAGGGGTTTGCACTCTTACTATGTAGTTTGTTTATGTCCTTCCTTGTTAGGAGGGATTGGAGCTGATAGTAGAGTCGTTCGAGATGCCATTATGATGTGCCTAAAAGGGGATTAAGCACAATCAAAACAACCCAAATATAAACCTTAAAGGACAATAACAAATCTGGTTCAAAGGCAAGACAAATTGCATGAACCTTAATTGATGGAAGATGAACTAAATGATAAAATTAAGAGATGAAATCCATAAAGATGATAATTCTCAATTGAATCAATTAACCAACTTAAGTTTCAAGAGTATTCCAATCAACAATACACAAATTAAAGCCGTAGCCCTAGCTCACAACAAAGAGAATTCTACGCCACAAGTGTAATGACAATTTGGTGGTAATAACAAATGCTAAGAACCAATCAATTAAGTAATAATAATTTGATTACAAATGCAGTCAAATCTGACCAAGAAGCTTCTAATTCAACCATAGATATTACACACTAGAGAAGAAAAGAAATCACAACAAATTGAAATTGATATGACTCATAATTTCAAGTGTTGCACTTGCCACAATCTCAACTCTTGGGATTGAAATTGAACTAAGGAAGAACCCTAATTCTCTCACGTAAAGTGTATGTCTAAATTTGAAAAGTGGCCTCCTAAAACCCTACTTTAAGCAAGTATTTATACTTGCTCCCTTTAGGGTTAAAAAGTTCATAAAATTACAACTATGCCACTTTTAAAGTGGCCGATCCTAAAAGATAATTACAAGCAAATGGAAGTATCCCAAAAGAAAGATTACAACATAAATAGTCTAAAGAAATAATTATAAATAAAAATAGTCTTCATCATGTTAGCTCTTCCATTGGATTCGTCGGCCCAACTTATCGCCGGTTTAGGTTGGTCCATGGATAACCCACAAGCTAAGTTTTAGTGAGTTTGTCCATCGTCCTGTAAAGCATGATAAGTATTCCTGTTGGAATATACAATACATGAATAAGAGAAAAGAGATTAGTAAACAAATAATTCCAGGGTCGATTTGCTCAAAATAGTCCCTCATTACCAAGATTCGAATTCCTTTGACTCTTGTCCTAATGATAAGTCTTGTCGGATTTTGATTCCTATAATCTCCTTGGGCCTCAAAAAGATTTTTCTTTAAATTTGACAATTCAAATGCAGTAAAGACTTTGTTTCCTCTTAGCAAGCCACCTGAAGAAATATCACTGTAGAATCCCAAAATCTGAAATACCACAAGTGGTGATTGTTTTCTCTCCTCCATTTCTAGGATGTATCTCATTTGCAACACAAATAATGCTCCATTATCCACTAAAGTCGCCCCGGTATCAACCCGTTCCATTGAAACCATTTTCTCCTTTTCTAACTCATCTATATGTCCCTAATCCTCAGGGTCTTCTAATGGTTGGCTCAACTGCTCATTGCCCTTTGAAACCGCTGAAGGTGAAAACAACTGTTTCTGAACAGTCTGGCTCTCTAATGATAGGCTCGTCTGACTTTGACTCTTAGAATCCTCCAATGGTTTACTCAACTGCTCATGAGCCTCTAGTATTTCTGAAGGTGAACATAACTATCCCCGAACAGTTTGGTCCTTTGGTAGTCTGCTCATGTAACTATGATCATCAGGATCCTCTAAAGGTTAGCACACCTGTGTCTGACAAAGTTTGTGCTCTAAGGGTTGGTTCAACTACTCATGGCTCACTGATCGTCTATTGAACCCTTTGAACCTCTAAAGGTGACATTGGATTTAGAATAATTCATTTTCCCTCCTTTTGGAATACATAAGTATTCTTGAAGCCATCATGTAATACCCTCCTGTCATATAACCAAGGCTTGCTAAGCAATATATGGGATTATATGGGATGTACATATAGGTAGAATATCACACTCGATTTCATCACAGTATTTATCCCCTACACTGAAAGGCACCTTAGCTCTTTGGGTCACATGCAAATTGCCCTGATCATTAAGCCAATGCAATTTATACGGTTCAGGATGTAGAGTAGTGGCAAGTTTCAGTTTCGATACTAATGATGCTGCTACCACATTGGTACAACTACCAACATCAATTATAAGGACACATAAATTTCCTTGTACCCTACAAGAAGTATGGAACAAGTTTTCCCTTTGTTCATCATTCGTAGTAGTAAATGTAGTCAATGTCCGACGCAATACATTAGCATAATGAAACATTTCACTAGACATGACTGTGTTCAAACCTAACAACACGATAATTATCTTCACACTTCCAAGGTTCAAGTACACAACCAAGCTACAAGTGAAGTACACTCAACTACTTTTAAGTAGATAGAATTAAATTCAACTACAAGTGTTTAAGTAACTAGTTCAATTACTTTCACACTTTAATAACTTGTTTGAATTTCAAATTCTACTACTCACTTTCCTTTTTCTTGCCTTGGTTTCTCACCACTTAAATACACAATTGTCAGCAATTAAATACATATACAATACTCAATTCACCACCACAAAACTCCCCTTCTACTCACTGTCCCAATATGTTCATGCCACTAGCAACAATTATCTTTACAACACAAACAACAATCAATGCCAAATATACACTCCCTTCACTAAGTTTACAAAAACGTAATACTACATACACTCCTCTTCAAGCCATGGTGCACTTTCCCCACTTCCACACAAATATCAAACCGCAACTTCAACAACAAAGGTAACTCAAATTTCAAATTCAAAATGAGTTCAATAATTGCAATATTCTAGAAATGGTAAGGGGCTTTTTCAAATTCAAAAGATACACAATTAACTATGACTTAATGTATATTTGAGATTTCAAATTGACCTCTTAATGTACACTTTCAATTCTGATTTCAAATCTGAAAATAATAATTGTGATTCATCCAATTTTCGAAAATGCACACATTACACAATTCTACTTCACAATTGAAACACCACTCTTCCCCTTCACAGTTTGCTATCCATGCACTACACTATCACACTTTAGCCTCAATGTGCAGCACCTTACTCCACATAACTTCCACAAATTCACACTGCCACACACACTTACACACACAACAAAGATGATAATTCTCAATTGAATCAGTTAATCAACTTAAGTTCCAAGTGTATTCCAATCAACAATACATAAATTAAAGCCGCGACCCTAGCTCACAACAAAGAGAATTCCACGCCACAAGTGTAATGACAATTTGATGGTGATAACAAATGCTAAGAACCAATCAATTAAGTAATAATAATTTGATTACAAATGCAATCAAATTTGACCAAGAAGCTTCCAATTCAACCCTAAATATTATACACTAGAGAAGAAAAGAAATCACAACAAAATGAAATTGATATGACTCACAATTTCAAGTGTTGCACTCGCCACAACCTCAACTTTTGGGATTGAAATTTATAAGAGAAATTGAACTAAGGAAGAACCCTAATTCTCTCACATAAAGTGTATGTCTAAATCTGAAAAATGGCCTCCTAAAACCTTACTTTAAGCAAGTATTTATACTTGCTTCCTTTAGGGTTAAAAAGTTCACAAAATTACAACTATGCTACTTTTAAGGTGGCCGATCCTAAAAGACAATTACAAGTAAATGGAAGTGTCCCAAAGAAAGATTACAACATAAATAGTTCAAAGAAATAATTATAAATAAAAATAGTCTTCATCATGTTAGCTCTTCCATTGGATTCGTCGGCCCAACTTATCGTCGATTTAGGTCGGTCCATAGATAACCCACAAGCTGAGTCTTAGTGAGTTTGTCCATCGCCCTGTAAAGCATGATAAGTATTCCTATTGGAATATACAATACATGAATAAGAGAAAAGAGGTTAGTAAATAAATAATTCTAGGGTCGATTTGCTCAAAATGGACCCTCATCACCAAGATTCGAAGTCCTTGGACTCTTGTCCTGATGATAGGTCTTGTCGGATTTTGATTCTTATCACATTACCAGGAGAAATGGATTGAAAGTTACACAAGGTAAAGACTATGCAAAACAAAGAGGATTCTATTATACCATATGTAATACTTCTTGTGATCCATATTTATCTTATAAATGCATGTTTCTATAGGTTCATATTATCTAGTTAATGGCAGTTACGCAAACTATGAGAGATTTCTTGCTCCATTTATGGGTCAATGGTATCACTTGAATGAGAGGCTTTGAGGTTATCAACTAAGGACTCTTAAAGAATATTTTAATATGAAACATGTTGCCACTCATAATGTTATTGAGAGATGCTTTGGATTTACTCAAACTATATTGGGGCATACTTAGAAGCCCATCATTTTATCATGTCAAAATACATAACAAAATCATCATACCTTGTTGCTAGCTTCATAACTATATAAGGACAAAAATGGCAATTGACCTTATAGAGGAGGAACTTGGTGAATTTGAAGAGATCTCTACCAACATGGAAGAAGATCATCCTGTTATAACAATTCAAACTACTGATGCATGGAATAATTGGAGATAAGAATTGCTTAATAGAATGTTTAATGAATGGAATGTATCCCATTCAAATCAAAATCAGTAGTTATTTGCATTGTGATTGTAATTGGTTTTCCAAACTTTGTATTAGCTTTTATCATTGCTTTGTAATGACTTTTGTGAGCACTTTGTTATATAACTTTTGTATTATTTAATAATTTTAGAAGTTTATATCTATTCTTTGCATTAGCTTATTGGTTTCATTCATCTATTTTTTATTCTATTTTATTTATAAATATATGGTTGTTTTATAGAAGAATGGTAGAAAATATATCACAGTAGTTTGGTTCCAATAACATGAAAGAAAATAAGAAGAAGTGGACTCTTATTGAGGATGTAGTACTTGTTGCATGCATGGTTGAACTAAGAACAAATGGTAGGTTTAATGTTAATACAGGATTCAAAGCTAGTTACTTATTCAAGTTAGAGGAGATGATGTCTAAAGAGATGGGAATGGGATTGAAGACCAATCCACATATTGCATCACAAATAAAGACTCCAAGCAAGGAGTGGGCCATTGTACATGATATGATACATGGAAATATTAGTGGGTGTCAATTTTAATTTCTCATGTTATAATTATCAAAAGCATTAACTTGTGATGTTTTAATTATTTTAGAGTCATAAAAGTGATGTACTCTTTATAGAAAGGAGTTTTCCTCATTATAAGGAATTATCATTAATTTATGAGAATGATGATGCAATAGGAAAAGATGCACAAGGAGTTGAAGACATACTTGAAGAACTTGAAAATGAGGAAAACAATAACAATAATGAAATGAAAGAACATGGAAATGATAATGAAGAGGACATTATAGTAGCTCTAGAAGGTTTTTCTCTAAATCAACCTACATCTTATGTGCTGATTAAGTAGAAAAGGAAACATGGCTTGGAAGATAATTCTTCTTAAAATATGATTGATGTAATTAAGGATCTTGGAAAGGATTTTAGAGAGGTCGATCAAAAGTTGAGTGATAGCTTCAATTCTAAGCTAGGTGACATTGAAAAGCAAGAGCATAGGAAGCTTCTTACTACTTTTAGTGACATTGATGGTTTAATTTTCAGGGAAAGAAACATTGCTCTTAACACAATCTATTGTAACCTATAAAAACTATTTCTCTTTTTTGAGATACCACCATGTGAGTAGTTGGGTTAAGTGAGGGCATGCATTGAAGATTTTTGAAGGTGTTTACTTATGGAGCACTAGTCCCTCAATGATTTCTTTTTGTTTGTAGTATTCTTGAAATATGATTTCATGGTTGCAAATGTTGTGTTGGTTAAAATTGCAACCATGTCATTAATGTGTCTAACTTTATGTTTAAATAGCTCAACTCTTTTACATCTTTGTCATGATTGTGAAAAGACTTTTCCTAGTTGAAGAATGCCAATGTGGTTCTTTTTTTTTGTGGCAATAAATACTTTTGTGGAGTATAATTGTCATATACATAGTTTCATTGACATCTTTCCAATTGTGAAGTTTTTATTCTTTATTGACATTAGCTACAATTAGAGCTTGTCATTGTTTTTTCTTCTACAATGCATGCCAATGCATTTAAAGAACATGTTTTGGATGTTTGCACTATCAACTTTGGTGGATTTCTATAGTTCCACTAATAATTTTTGGCAAGTAGAGAAGCATGGTATATAGGAATATTGTAGAGATGCCCATAGAGTTTTCTTTGATGTGTTTTGTTGGATTACATTTTGATTTACTACTTTGTGTGGTTGAAGATGATGTGCCTTAATTGTGGCAAATTGAAAATGAACTTAGAAATTGCATTTGTTGCTTCTAAAGAGTTCATTGCCTACTTACCTAAAGAGCTTAGTATAGAAATGGCGAAGTGGTGCATCTATGGCATTAACATTTCTAATTTGAAAATGTTGAATCTGTTTAATACTCCTAATCTAAAAACTATCAATGTTAGGGTTATTGGAAGTATTAGATATGAGATGTACTATCTACAAATGGCTAACCATTAAAAGATGCACATTGAAACTTGACGAGGTCGTATTGTAAGACATCTCTAGTTTAAACACCCTCAAGGAGGCCTATTTAGATTTGATTGACATAGAAATCAATTACCAATAGTGTGCTTAGATGGAACCATTCACATGAAGATTCTTTAAAGACTAATCTTATTACAACACTGTAATGAGGACACATTTTTCAACATCAGTAATGGATATAGCTACTATAATAAGACAAAATATATTGAATTGAAGCACTAATTTAATAAGAGTGTACCATTATTTGGCTCTTTGTCTAAAGTAATGATAGGGTTGCATGTTAAGACCTTTTTTTTTTAAGCGGGGGGGGGGAAGTTGCAATTATCATGGTCATTTTATTTTTTGATGGTTGCTTGATAAATTTTAGACAAAGGTGTGTGGTGAAAAATTTTCATGTATAAGTGACTTCAAATATTCAATATGCTTGCTATTTAATTATATTGGATTCCTTTCTCTTTCTCATTATGTGGTGCTTCATTATATAAATACTTTACAACAAACAAGAAATGTATGCTATTTGTGATGCTTTTGCTTCTAACATTGGCATGATGCATCCTCCCTCCCTTTACCCTTGCAATATCTTGTGCTTTTTGCAAGCAAGACATCCATTTGCTTATTATTGTTGTAACATTTAGTGATTTGCTTCACCATACTACTCAAAATAGAGAATTATTTTCGGAATATGCATATTTCCTTTTGCATTTTAAAATAAATGCTCCATTAGTTGTTTTATGCTTAATTGTAGCCCTTATAAAAGTTTTCATATATGAGAAGATGAGAGAAGCATAATTGAGATGGTTTGACCATGTGTGTAGACATGATTTAGGAGCACACCCTCAATTTCTATTAGGAAATTGCCTTTATTTTTCCTAAGGATCATCATATATGGTAGCATTTGTCCTAGTTTGGTTTGCAAGTTAAGTGTAGTGAGGTTCTCTCCAATTTTCATGTTCAAACTTAAAGCATATTATTTGCTATGTAAGAAATAGTTATATTGGTGTTAGCTGTGACTATTTTGACTCATTGTCTATTATGTTATTCTTTTTACGTTTTAGAAGAAATAGTTAAGCCATTGTCAGCACATATTATTTGCTTGCATACTAGCATATTTTTAGGTCTTTGTTGCTAACTAGAAACTTATGGATAGTAAGATAAAGTTCTAGTCTTGTTTTCTAAATCCTTGTTTTTCATTAATATACACAAGTTTTCTTTGTATTTTTTTGGTCTCATATATTATACTTATATGACTTCTGCTAATAATAATATTAATAGAAGGCATATATACATAAGTAATTCCAAAGATGCATTTCTTAAGTTGAGATGAAGGCTAAAATTTGTAGTTGTCCCTTGCTAGCAATGCTACAAGGTTGATTTTAGGGGTATAGTCTTGCTTCTTCACATGTCAATAGCCCATTATTTTCTCTTTGAAATAAGGGGGCTCTTGTCTTCTAGATGCATTTGTTGTCTTGGTTTATATTTTGACTACTCCTATGGCCAATATGTCACAATAGAATAATTATAAGGTTATTTCAAATATCCTTTATTAATATCAATATATAAATGCATCTACTTATAAGTGTTTTGCACATAATACCAAGACCTAAGCAGAGGATTTTGTGAGTTTACTTCATAAAGGAACATTTGCTATAAATTATGTGCATTTTTACTAGTATTGTCTACAATAAAATCCTATGAGATTATATATGATGTTAGCATTTAGGTGCAATGGGTCATCTCTTAGGGTTTTTGGACATTATGTTGATCTTAAAATGTTTGTGATTAAGTGAGTGCCTAAAGGGGACATAGATATAAGATCATCGTGCATGTCAATCTAGATCATACTTCCTAATTGAGGAATTGGCTTCAAAATTAATATAAGTAGGGAAGCTTGCATTAAAGGGGGTTTGAAAATTTTATCTAAATACTACTCTTATTTGAGAGGAAACTCTCAAAAGTTGAGATGAATATTATTATTTTTTTATGTACTTGTGTAAAAGTAAAAGAAAAGTGATGGAATATAATTGAATTAGTAAATATATACTAAGGTGACTCTAGAGAAGGTCTGTCTCCATAAATATTTCTATTTCAAATGGCTAAGAACATTTGCAATCAAGCTACTTTCTATTGTAAACCAAGAAGTTTCAGCGAAGAAAATCACAATTTCTAACTCCATTAAGGTTCTATTTATACAATAGGATAATTAGAGCTACTTGCGCAATTTTATGTTTCCATATCACTTTCTATTTTTTTTTTTAAATGTGAAATTGAGTTTTATGTTACTATGATTTTTAACAAGACTTATGGAAGGAATTCAATTTTATCGATTTAGCTTGATAGGTCCACTTCGTTTTTATTTGTTAACTTGATATCATCTTTATTTGTTTCAATCAATTATTTTAAATCAAAGGCTAGTGCTCATAGATTATGTTCCTTAGCTTGATTGGATTGCAACTTTTTTTGTTCACTAATGATCTTATTGTTTGTTATAGATCTTTGTTGTTGTTATGGATCTTTGATGTTAGTTGTGGCTTTATTAGGTTATCAAATTGAAAGCTTTTTCAAAGTTTGATGATGTAGAAGAAGCTAGGTTAGCTACAACCTATTTGATTGATAGGAAACCTCATAAAGGTCTTTGCAAGTTCTTGCATGCTCACTATGAGGGGGAAACTTTGGTGGTAGCTAATTCATAGCTTGGAGATGTAGTTGAGGAGAAATTGGTAAGCTATTTTAAACCCAAATAATAACCAATTGCATTCTAATTAAGGATGCATGTTAACTAGGATTTTTCACTTTTTGAAGATTGACATTTATTTCATTGAAGTAACTTGAGTGAGTCCACAATGATGCAATTATGGAGTTGATGCGAGGTGTTAGAACCCAGTTAATAGAGCTCAAACTTAAACTAACTATTTATGATTTGGCGTGAATGACCTATGGTTGATTACATAGCATTGTTGCACATAAGCTCAAATTGAGTGAAAAGGTGTGGTTGTGTGCATTGTGTAATAATTTACACTTTCAAGTACTATAATACAATTTTGTGCAATTGATATTTGTTGCCTTGTTAAAGTCGATGTAGGGATCATTTAGGCCATGCATTTGCATGATGACCTTAAGAAGAGCACCAATATATATTTTCAAAAGGGTCAATAGTATTATGTATGGCATTTTTCAAAGCTTGTTAGAATTGTATAGAACAACATACAATATGCTAAGATAGTAAAGCTTATGGGATCCTGTGCCAATGCTGCAAGTTAAGATTTTTTTGAGGTATGACTTTTTCTATTCAATAGTTTATTTGTTGGAATGCAAATTTGGGTAGAAGTTTGTAACTCTTTAAAATTTCATTCAATAGAAACTCTATTGAATAAGCTATGATAAGAAAATATGTTTAAGCTATAACTCCAAATGAACCTAAGATTCATTTAGAAATTAGAGATAACCCTATATATCATAAGTTGACCTAAGTCAACTTAATTAGAGCAAAAATCAACAAAAGTCAACTAACTTAATCCAACTTATTAACATAAATCTTCCATTCAATATCACTAGGGAAACTTGAGTAGACTTAAAGCATTAGAGCTAAGACCTGGGTTAGCTTATAGAAGACTTAATAAATAAAACACTAAGGATTCACATGATACTCTTTTCTAATAGAACCAATGGATTTAACTCAATAAAAATTCAGTTGAAAATTGTCAACTATACTAATTTCTATTAAACTCCCTATTTGAGAGTTTAATTTTATTCTTGATATTTCACCTAGTAAACTAAATTCAAATTTTATCAAATTTCATCTATAGAACTAGTATTTAGCCCTAAACATTCCTTGAGTATTAGATTTAAAAGCCTGAACTCAGTTGACTAAAGTGTACTCCAATTTGACTTAAGTCAACTTCTGATAAATAATTAGACAACTCAAGAAGACTTGCATTGGCTTGACTCTAATCTTTCCCAAACCTATCCTATCTAATCCCAATCATGAGGATTAATAGCCTAAAACATAGCTCAGAAAAAAAAATACAAATTAATAACAAACAAAATTATAAAACCAAATTGAAATTGGAAGTTCCTTAAACCTTGCCCTAAAAGCCTTCTAAGTGGTTAAGCTTGAAACCACTCCCAAATCTTAATCTATTTTAACCAAAATTTTCTTAATTTAATATTACATCTTTAATTAGCCAATAATACACAAAATATCAAAAAAACTTGACAAAACTCCACCAGCTATACCTCCTTCTTCAAGATGCCATCTACTTGGTCAAACTTGCGCTTCAAACTTTGAAAATTCAACTCTTATCTTATCTTATCAAAGATCACAATTATTACACCTGATCTTATCTCAATCTTATCCTACTTTATCTTGTCTAACCTAAGAAAAAGACAAAATAATTTTAAAATGGGCATAATGAAAATCGGATCCGAATAAAATGCATTAAATAATGATTTTTCCAGTTTTTGCCAAGGCTTACTTACCTTAATCTATCTTATCCTATACTTAATAAATCTTACCCAAATTTTACCCTATTATACCTTAAATATACCTTGATTACTCAGTAAGAGGACATGGGAAAATTCGAAGAAATGAGTCCTCAGAAAAATAAATTAGGAGTCCCCTTTTCACGTGAAGCCCTACCATGTAAACCCATCTAGCTTGTCACCATTCAATTCACCCCTTGCTATCTTAATTTAATTTAATATAAAATACCCTAAATTAAATTGATTAAAATGGGTTAAGGACTTGGAGATATTATGGAAAATTTTAAGTTTTGAAGTCTTGTAAATAAAAGGAAAGTTACACAAAAATTTCATCCCCCTAAAAACACCTTGTTACTTAACCTTGTTTCACCCCATGTTTGAGACCATCTTACCTAATCTTAACCTAATCAAAATTAGCCCAAAATTTTTCACGACTAAGCTAAGGAGGTTAACTAAAAATAAATAAAAAATTATCCCATGAAACTACCTAGAAGCTACAAAAATCTGCCACCCTCTATTGACTATGTCAGCTCCATGTGATTTTGTTACCTTAACCTTATCTTATCTTATGCAATCACATCCTAACTTATCCTATAAGACCTTAGGCAAATTATAAGCCTAAAACCTGCTTAATCTTGTCCCCTTAGGTGTGCCAAATCATAACTCAAATTAATTTGCAAACCAATAAAACTTAACTAGTATAAAAAGGAAGGTAAAAAGCAAATTTACCCTTACAAGCAACCCACATTTTACACACCACTTGCTGCCCATTTCCACTGAAATTTTTCCAAAAAATTTTCACCAAACACACCTCATATTCCCCTAAAAGATCATATAGTTTCACCTAAAAATAACCCCACTTGCATTCCCAAAGACAATCATAGTTTTGGACTACCAATTCTTTGATCCAAGGTAAGCAACTTCTAAGAAGGTTGAGCTATCTTTAGACTCCCTTAAGGAAGTTACTAACCTAACTTATTTTCTATGTTTTAGGTACTTTAATTTAGGGGTTTTCATCAAAATAAGGTAATCCTAATTCACCTAAATCATTTTCCATAGCATATTCATCATACTTACATTAATATTACTTATATGTAATATTTGTAAATTCTAATCACAATTCCACATCAAACAAACTTTATCTTTGTAAGATTATCCTATTTATTTTCATTTAGAAGATTTTTATAATGATTAGACATATTTCCAACTCTTAATGAACATAGAAGTGCAAAGAAAAGATGTTAAGACCTTATCTTCAAATCATGAGGACCTATGACCATCTATGACCTATTGGACATTCATGGACACATTCTTGACGTATTTTGGACATATTCTTGACATATTCCTTGGACACATATTTGCCTCATCATGGCAAGGATAGGACTTTACTTGAATAAGGACCTAAGCGCAATCCTTGACAACAGACCGATTCCCTAAACGAAGGACTTAACATTAAAAGACTTTAATAAAATATGGGGTTAGCAACGAGATACTAGATTAGTTTATCTTAAAGGTAGTTATTTCTTATATGTATTTCTTCATGTTTGTATAGTTTTTTTTTAAAGATTGTCAAGTTTTACCCGAGAATTACTACAATCCTTGAAAAAGAATGGCAAAGTGAGTGCCAATGATGATTGCCACTTGCTTTGTGCTTGTAATTTTAGTAGCACCTAAAGTTGAATACTAATGAACCTATATGTGTTTAATTTGGTTGATTGTTTGATTGATAAGGCGTAAAGGAAAAGAAAGTAAAGTTACTTGTATTTATGGCTATTTTTGTAGTTGATGGAGTGTCTACAAATTGTTTGGTCACCTCTTAACTTATGTTAAGCATATCGAAATACTTATTTTGAAATGGATCATACATAGCATCTTCTTGCATATTTTTATATATTCCATTACAGTTACACAGGTAATGAATGGATGTCTCGAGGGAGTGTCCTATTCTAAAAATACAAAAATGACTAGAGGATTGTCATGAATTGGTATGAATTTGTGTTCATTATTCTATTTTGGGTGCATGTATCTAGAGGTGTGCGGGCAGGAAAAACATTATTTTCTTTTGGTTTGTCTTGAGTCCTTTCTTAAAAGATTATTCTTCTAGCATAACTATTGATATAGAGTATGGCTTTGATTTGTGTAGCTAAGGATACATGCAAGTGTAATGAAATTAGTAGCTTGAACTCTGATGAAATTTTAAAATGATCCTTAACCCAAGGTCAAAGGAGGGGTATATTGGTCAGAAATATCTTTAGACCTCATATAGTTTCTGGTTGATTACATGTGATGATTGGCATATGATTGTTCATGCATTCATGCATTAAAATGTTAACTTGCTTGTTTTGAGTGAAAGGTAGTTTTGAGCTGGGATCTCAGTAAGCTTTATAGCTTACCCCCCTACAATTTACCCTTTTTGTAGGTACCGTTTTAGTTTTACCTTGGTAGAATCTAGACAGTGGTGACAATCTTCAAGATGATGGTAGATGGGTGAGTGAGGAGGAAGACAATTAGAATATATATTTTTAATTTGAGTAAACTCTTTTGGATGAATGTAATATTAACCATATAAACTTATTTCTCTATCTATTATATATATAGAACTCTATGTTTTACATTAATAGACGTTAGCTTTAATATTAGTAGAACTGTTATCTTTATGGTGGTTTCTAGAGTAACGACACCTTATATACTATGTTGAAGTTTGTGTGCACTGAAATCTGGCTAATCATAGACTTCAATATAGTATATAGCGGGCTGTTACGACTAGGGTAACCCCTAGGGTGTGACAAAGTTCATATGTATATGCCTATTAATATTGGTAAAAGATAATTCGCATGCAACAAAATCAAGAATATAAAATTCATTTTTTTTTTATAACCACTCATTGTGAAAAATTTAGTGGTGATTTACTAATTTAACCCTCATCCCCCAAATTCGTAACCCCACCATACTGCCCCCACACCACCCCACCCAAAAAAAAAGTAGTGGTGATGTGGTAAGGTCAATGATACCTATGATATTGATAATTTGGATACCCTTCTCACACTTGTTTTATGTTCTACAAATATCGTCTTAAAAAAGAAATAGAGTTGAAAAATGTAGCAACGATCTCCATAGGAGTAGAATTTAGTGAACAGGATTTGATTATCATTTGAGAATACTATGATAATGTTCAATCTCTCTATGAGGAAAGAACTCAATTAAAAGATTACCTAAAACATAGAATGGATGAGATTGCACCTAACTTGACCACCCTTATCTTGTTAGGACTTACCTCATTGCATGTATGAGCGATTTATTGAATCTTCCAAAATAGCCTGCAAGCAAAGTTTAGCTTCTTAGAGTAGAAAGGGGTCTCTTTAAGGCATTAGAGATAGGACATGATACTCTTAAATATGGGCTCATTTGTGATGCATCATTGATAAGATAAGTTGCCCTCATATTCAAAGGGAAGATCATAAGGTCACTTGCTATAAAAAATTCTTTAGTTATTAGGTATGATGCATTTGGTGATGTCCCTAATAAATCAGTGGGTCCTCAAATTAGAACACAAGTACTTTGCATTAGATTCTTCTTGCCCTTGCATTTCTTTGATTTCTTCTTTTATTTTATTTTATTTTTCACTTATGTATGCTATTTTATTTATATAACTTGAAGCACATTTGAGATGGTTGGAGGAGAGGAAGAGGAGTAAAGATGTAGACAATATGATGAACGCTACTATTGAGATCACTTAGAGCAAAGGTAAGAGAATTCACAAATAGATTATTGGAGTTATAGCTTGTTAATTACCAAATGTGCACTAAGAGTAAGGGAATTATTTTTGCCTGATGAAGCAAAATGTTTTTAGTATGCAAAAATTTCATGCAATGGGTGAGCTATAGCAAATGGTGCACATTGCACATAGTGTCGCATGTGAAAATTTTGAGTGTCATTATTGGCTCCTTAATTTCTGTACTTCTTGATAACCATTTGCTCACTTTGGTCTTAGGCAACATCTTGATCACGATGGTTGGAAAAGACGAAGTAGAGTAAAGATAGAGATGATGTGATAAAAGCTATTATTGAGAGCACTTAAAACAAGTTAAAGGATTCTATGGTCTTAAATTGTGTCAACCCTAATGTTGAGCCAATGCAATGCTCTTGTGGAAGTTTCAGCAAAGAAGAGCAAGAAAAAGAATTCAAAAGATGCTATTGATGAAGATGCCAAATCAAAGAAGTAAAAGAAAAAGTAAAAGAGTGGGACATAGTTGAGACAATTAGAGAAGAGGAAGAGGCATAAAGATGAAGACAATGTGATGAAAGTTGCTATTGAGAGCACTTAAAGCAAAGGTAAGAGAATTTGCAAATAGATTGCTAGAGTTATAGCTTCTTAATTACTAAGTGTCTGCTAAAGGTGATAGAATATTTTTTGCTCGATGAAGCAAAATGCTTTTAGAATGCAAAAATTACATGAAATGGATGCACATAGAGTTAGGTAGAGGGTTAGATCAACCATTGAACCCGCTTAGAATTGACTCAATAGTTCATGGATTGTGAACTAGCCCTTAAAGCTTAATTTTAAATCAGCTAATGACTTGCCAATTTGGACAAGTCATAGTGGTTTAAGGCTACTAACCCATTTGAATCGGTGAGTCAAGGTAAGCCCAAAATTTAAAAGAATAAAAAATAAAACATTTATTTAAATAATATTAACTTAAATAATATTGAAAAAAAAAACTATTTCCATTTGAAATAAGAAAATTTATTTCCCATCTACATTATTTATTATATTGCTATTAACAACATAAGAAATAAATATACTTAAGAGCATGTTTGGTTAAATATTTATAAGCTTTCACTAAAAAAGAGGTTCTCAGTCCTTAATAATATGAAACTAAAAGTAACTTTTACTTTTTGATCTTCCTTTCTAGACTTTTGTCCCACATTACTAATATTACAACTATACTTTAGTTCAGTTTAGTATAAATAAATGTAAATCATATTAAACTTAGTTAGAAAGTAGGCTAAATTCTACATGATTTTTGAATTCAAGGTTTTTCATTTCGTGTTCAATTTTAAACTTAAGTTTTTTCTAATTAAATTTATTTAAAAAGTAAAAAAAAAAAAATTAAAGCTATGGTTATGGAACTAGGTCCTATGGGTTGGTCATGATTCTTCATTTTTAGAATAATGATTGAGCAGTTTTGGGCCAATTTGGCTTGTTTCCCAAGTTTAGGTGAGCAATAGTGATGTGCCTTGATTCCAAATTGACAAGCACACAATACAAATGAGGAATCAATCACATAAATTGAGACTCAAAATGGCATGATGAACTTGATTCCAATTAAGGCAAATACCAAACGGAACTATGAACAAATAAGTCTGTGATTTTCAATGGAATATCACACAATTACACTAGGATGCAATTTCAAAATTGAAATGACCAAATCTAAAAATTACAACCTAAATCACGTGAATGAACAAGTAATAAAAAATTGCACCTAAATATGATTCACTAAACACAATTTGTTAACAACAAAAGTAAGATTGATATGACTCACAATCTCCTCTTGTTGGTTATTGCCATAATTTCACGAGAAATTGATAAGAGATCTTTGATTTGCAAGGAACACCCTCACGACACAAAGTGTTTGTTTTTTTCAAAAATATTAAAAAGCTCCCTAAAAACCATAGTTGGCAAGTATTTATACTTGCTCCTGTTATGGTAAAAAAAAAAACCAAAAATTACAAAAATGCCACTCAAGTGGTCGATTCCCAAATCACAAGTACAAGGGCAAAAATAGAATGGTCGGTTCCCATAAGCAACAATTACAAATATAAATGGTCTTTAAGTGGCCGGTTCTTCACTTCAATTGAACAATTTGTGGACTGTTGGATGTGACTCCAAAAATGTCCAGCAAGTTAATCCTTAGTGCATGTTATTTGGCCATCCTGTAAAACCAATAAATGCACTTGCTAATAGTGAAAAATAAAAAAATTATTAGTTAAAAAATATGGCCATATGTGGATGTTTGGGCTCATGCATCCAAATCAAGTTTCCCCACTGTTGGAACTGCAGGGTATATTCCCGTCAAATAGCAATTGGCACAACTACACATAGTCTAACATGTGGAAATTTTAGGTGTTATAGAGGTAGTAATTATTCTTATACCACCATTTATTTATTAGTAAAATAAATGAGAACTAACACATTTTATTCTAAGGTAACAAGTTAGTCAAATATTATATTGTTGTGAAAGGATATTTTTAGCCCATAAAATTAAAGTTCTTGGCATAAAACTTGTTGGCAAAAAGAAAATTTGTTGTATTGATTTTCTTTTCATAAAAATCAACTCTAAATGAGTTTAATCGAGTTAAAGCTCAAACTTGTTGAGGTCTTTTAAAGTTAAGCTCGAGCTTAAACCTCTAAGCCCCTAGTTAATCTCCAACTTGAGTTATATAATTTCAAGTTGAGTTTAAAATTAAACTCGATACTTTATTATCTCAACTTAACTAATTTACAACTTTATGTGTAACATTGGTTGGTAATGCTCTTCTATTGATATGCCAAATTCCTATTTAGAACCAAGAAATCGCAATTCCAATCGACGATTCACAACAAGTAATCCAAACAAAGATAAAACCCTAAACCCTTACCAGATATGACGTACTAGCAAGAGAATAGTCCTAGCATGGTATTGTTGATATGACGCACAACAATCCCGATACCGTCACTTGCCACAATCCACAGATTGATAAGAGTATAAGAAAATGAAGTAAACTTCACTTTGTGTATTTCTCCAATGTCTAAAGTCTATCTTTTCTATCTATCCCCAAAAGTATATAAAAGAGTACAAAGTTTTCATCCAAACTCGACACAACATAACGCAATTGGTTTAAAGTAAAAGCTACTAGCTTTGAAGGAGTAGGCCGCCAACCTTTATGGCCGACCTAAATGCCTACACCACCGGCTTTTATGGTCGGCCTAAATGGGTGCTTTACCAGCCTTTGTGATTTGATTTCCATCAAGTATATTTGTAATTGAAATGATTTGATTCCTATCATCTCCTCGAACCTGTGAAAGATTTGCTCTCAAATTTGATGGTTCTTTTGTTTTAGGTGCACATTTATGTGATTTCTTGTAGAAAAACCAATCATTGTTGTGATGAATCCTAAACAAGTCACTTGGATTGAAAATCTTAGTCTGCCTTGTTTGTTGCCCTGAAGTTATGGCTGCTCTTGAGTCTTCTTAAGATGTTTAGAAGCCTTTTGATGAAGCTTCTAAATCTCTTGGGATTGTTCCACTCTACTCAAGTTTTCTTCTAGTTCCTTCTGCCCTACGAATAAAGACTTCTTTCCAGTGGTTTTATTGATCTTTTTCTAGGCCTCTTATACTTTAGTTGGATTCAAAACAATTTGTTCACCATCCTTCTTAAACACATAGGTGTGTTCTTAAAACCATCATGCAATACTCTCTTGTCAAATAACCATGGTCTACCATGTAGCATATGTGATGCGCACATAGGAAGAATATTACAAACAATCTCATCACGGTACTTCTCCCCTATGCTGAATGGAACCTTAATCCTTTGAGTGACATGCAGATTATGTTGTTCACTCAACTAGTGTAGTTTATATGGCTTAGGGTATGGGGTAGTGACTAGTTTCAATTTATTGACTAAAGAAACAGCCACTACATTGGTGCAACTACCACCATCAATAATAAGAGCACAAAGGTTAACTTAGACCTTGCAGGAAGTATGGAATAGGTTCTCCCTTTGTTTTTCCTCATTAGTTGGAAAGGTAGTCATCACCATGTGCAACACGTTAATAGCCAAATACTGATCATTTCCCTTGTCTTCATGTGTCTCAACAACTACACCCTCATAATACTCATTTAACACTAGTGAAAAATTTGTTGGCTCATGTATCTCTTCCTCACTATCTTTACTCTCCACCTCCATAGCAGTCATTACCCTTTTGTTTAGATACTAAGTAGCCATATATCTAAAACCCAAACATTTGAAGCATTAGATTTGATAAGTCTTCCCACATGATGGCCTAACCACTTTTTGCTTAATGTCAACCCTAACAACTGCTTTCCCCTTTCCAAAAAATGCTTTCTCCCCTCTAACGTTAGTAACAATTGCATTCTCTTCTACATTCTTATAAAATCCCCCTTTGTTAACTTGTTTACTATTTGACCCATATAGTTTAGTAGAGGATCAATACCTGTCACTTATTGCTCTATATGGATTCCGCCCCTGTCTCTCAACTTTTAAAGCTAACTAGATGGCCTTATCAAGGGTGTCATATCATTGCAACTCCACTATATAGGCAATCTCATATTTCAGACTAGACACAAATCATGCCATAGTCTGTTTAGGAAGCTTAATGGTCTTACATCAAATCATGAGCGCTTCAAATTCTTAGACATATTCGTCTACAGTCTTATATCCCTGTCTCAATGTTTGGAGATGGATGAATAGCTCCTGTCTGTGATGCTCTGGTACAAATCTTTTCCTCATGACCCGCTTCATCTCTTGCTAAGTACGAATCTCAACATCACTATCTCTCCTTCTACTGGGCACAATGTTCTTCCACCATAAGGCAGCATACCTTGTAAACTCAACTGTTACCAAACATACTCGAGTATGGTCATTGATCTCATAATACTCAAAAAGTCCTTCCACCTTATCTTTCCAATCAAGATAATCCTCTGCAGATCCCCCAGCAAATGAAGGCATCTGCAATTTCACATATTCTAAACCCCTAGGTAGCTTGAACTCACGATTAGGATAAAGGTCATCCTCAAAGTTATCACCCCTTTCCTCTCGGTAAGCATGATACTCTCCTCTAACTTGTCTGTCCCTATTTCCTCCTAATGCTCCTTCCTTATATACAACATTAAGGGCTACCTAAGGTGTGGGTACCTATGGATTTTCCATTAGCTGTTGGGGTAATATCATTTTATCGACCTGTGTTGCTAGATTAGCAACAACAATGGTTACATCCTGCAACTATTCTTCCAAAGTTCTCCTACCACCTACAACATGACGTCCCTGACCTCCTTCTCTAACCTGACTGTTGGCTTCATTCCCAATTCCTCTATTCACATTGTCGTTTGACATACTTCGCTGAATTACAGTCCTAACACAGGAATTCCCAAATCACGATCACACACCGCGATAATCCCCAATGACACAATCCCTAATTTTCAATCTCTGCTCAATCCCCGATTCAATTCCAATTAAACCTAGCACAATTGACAATATAAACTGTAACTTCAATTCACTATCAATAACCACGTCACAAGCCCTAATTACAATCACACACAAATTGCAACACAACCCCTAATTATCAAACTTCGCCAAATCTCCAAATTATAATCACACAAACCATGATATAAACCTTGATTTTCAATTCACAATATTCAATTAATCATGACATAAATCATGCAATAATCCTAACTTCAATTCATAATCAAACAATTCAAGAGGCTTATGGTATAAACCCTAATTGCTCAATTCAAAGTCAACACTTCCATGTGCAATCCCTTCTCTCAACCTATGCTCTGATACCAAAATATGATATGCTGAATTCCTATTCAAAACCAAGAAATCACAATTTCAATCGATGATTCACAACAAGTAATCCAAACAAAGATTAATAACAAGATAAAAATCCTAAACCCTTACCAGATATGACGCACTAGCAAGAGAATAGTCCTAGCATGAAATTATTGATATGATGTATAACAATCCCGATACCGTCACTTGCTACAATCCACAAATTGATAAGAGTATAAGAAAATGAAGTAAACTCCACTTTATGTATTTCTCAAATGTCTAAAGTCAATCTTTTCTATCTATCCCCAAAAGTATATAAAGGAATATAAAGTTTTCATCTAAACTCGACACAACATAACATAACACTTCCATGTGCAATCCCTTCTCTCAACCTATGCTCTGATACCAAAATATGATATGCTGAATTCCTATTCAAAACCAAGAAATCACAATTTCAATCGATGATTCACAACAAGTAATCCAAACAAAGATTAATAACAAGATAAAAATCCTAAACCCTTACCAGATATGACGCACTAGCAAGAGAATAGTCCTAGCATGAAATTATTGATATGATGTATAACAATCCCGATACCGTCACTTGCTACAAACCACAAATTGATAAGAGTATAAGAAAATGAAGTAAACTCCACTTTATGTATTTCTCAAATGTCTAAAGTCAATCTTTTCTATCTATCCCCAAAAGTATATAAAGGAATATAAAGTTTTCATCTAAACTCGACACAACATAACATAATCGGTTTAAAGTGAAAGCCGCTAGCTTTGAAGGAGTAAGCTGCTAGCCTTTATGGCTAGCCTAAACACTTACACCATCGACCTTCATGGCCGGCCTAAATGCCTACATCATCAGCCGTTATGGCCGACCTAAATGGGTGCTCTATCAGCCTTTGTGATTTGATTTCCATCAAGTGTATTTGTAATTGAAATGATTTGATTCCCATAATCTATTTTCATGTTTAACTTATGTGGTGATTACATATACCATGTAATCTAGGTTAGTTCCTTCTATCACTAATTTTATTATTCTTAAGTTCATCTAAATATGTTTGATGGAAGGCAAGTATACTCATCAATTTTTGTAATATAATGTATTAAATATGGATTTCATCCCATAAGGATTATAAATGCTAATACTAACCTACATCTTATTATTTAATCGATAAATTATAGAGATTAGTTTATCTAAAACCTATAATCGAATATTAACTAATGGACTAGAAATTAAATTGAGAGATAGAAGAGCAAAACATATTATAATTAACTTCAAGATGTTAAAAGTAGTAGCTAGACTTTATTTCCTCTAGGAATTATTATATGATATTTACAAGATTAATTCAATTCCTTCTTATTTTCATTGATCGGAGGAATTCCTAAATTAGTATAATAATTTTCTCAAGTTTATTAACCCTAATCTTAAAAATGCCTAATCGAATCTCTTCATAATAGTATATTTCTAAGATCACATTAAAAATAGTAAATTCCCTTAAACAAATTAATCAATCTCAAAAGAATTATGTAACTTATATCTAAGATTACATTAATTTTCTTCAAACATACTAGATCTAATTATACATCAGATTTCTCAATCTTAATGTATAATATCAAATAGATAGAATAATGCTCTAGAAATATTAATTTTAACAAAATCAAGAACACATGCATGAATCAATAAATCTAAGAATTTGTTGAATAGTAATAAATCTGGTCATATAATAATCTTATGATCCACAAGTTTAGATACAAAGAAAATTTAAGCTTTAATTATATTGAAAATAAAAATCTTTAATGAAGTATAAACATGCATCATAAAGGAAATGAAAACAAAAAGAAAAAAAAGAAAATTCCTAAATTCTTAAAGTATAGAAAAATAACTTTCTAGTCTCTCAAAAAACCTAGAACAAATGAAATGTCTTCTCTTCTATGTTTTGGTTAAGTTCCCCTTGTCCTTTATATAGTGAGTATCAATTTTTTTTTGTTTTTTTAGGCCAACACGTTGTTTAACATAGTTATGCTTTAGGTCGTGTCAAATTTGTTGATTAAAAACTTGGAAAATTGGACATTGTAACAAATACGACCTAGATACGGTTATGTTTAAAGGTCATGTCTAAGTCGTGCTTTTAAAATTAATTATCTCTAAGAGATACATGACCAAAAGACATGATTATGTTTAGCCTCTGTGTAACTCTTTGTTTTATGCTTCAAATTCAACTCATTTTAAATATGATCATGTTTGAGCCGTGTCTATCTTCAAAACTTCATAACTTCTTCTATTTAACTCCAAATTAAGTAAAATTAGATTCCTTTTCTTTCTTTTTGATTCAATTATCCATCAAAGCCCTAAAATGAAAATATTACTCAATTAAAATTAAAATTCTTCAAAAACATTCCAAAATAGGAAAAATATTTTAAATCTCACTTAATATATATATATATATTTAAGCACTTATCAAACTTTCGCACACTTAAGCATTTGCTTATCCTCAAGTAAATTAATTAAATTAAATAGTAGGACAAGAAGTACTAAATCAACTTACTGCTATTCAAGAAGCCATTCAAAAGAATTCTTATTTAACCCTCTAATAACTTAAGAACAAACTCTCAATTAATTTGCAATTTCAAAAGAAAATTAACTATAACTCTTATACTTTTCACTTAATCAATTGTCTTAAACATACAAAAGATTTGAAACTTGAATTATCATCTCCTTAATCAAGAAAAATTCATAAACACTTTACTAACTTTACTAAAATGTATACACCCCCTTCTTTAATTTTGCTAAACACCATAATCCAAGATAAATATATCTAATTATCCCTCAATCATTCCTCTAGTTTATTATTATTATTATTATTATTATTATTAATTTAAAATTAGTTTCATCAATCAATAATGTCACACCTTGAAAGGGGGCCTAGAAGTCTCTACTAAAATCATCATGGCACGTATACACCTATTACATGATAATTGTTTTACGAGTTAGAGATCGTAAGACTCTAAATAAAAAACTACATTTACAACTAATCATATTACATATAATTAGATAATAAAATACAACTATGGATCCCGTATCTCACGGTCAACCATGATCATAGAGAATCAATATCCCCTACTAATCAGTAAAATAGGATAAACCTTAGGTTTTTCAATTTCAAATTCTATTCACATGGGTTCCTAACATTTCATCTAAGTGAATCTATCCTTCACAATTCATACTTTGTTGTTTTAGTCTTCCCGAAACTCTCAATACTTCACATCTTATCCCATCTCAAGCTTTCGTAATCACTACCTGCAAAAAAGTCTATGAGGGGGTGAGCACACTATGGCTCAGTGAATAAGATGGTAATATTTTCAATACTACGTATATACAAGCAATATCAAATTAAGTTATCAACACATATGTTATGCATGAGTAACTATATGAATGCAGCATCTTACGTGGTCTTCCGGTAACTGATGTGAAGTTTAGGGTTTATGCTCCCCTTGACCTTGGGTTGGGAATTTCGAAGCCACCATCTGTGACTAGGTCATTACCCAGTTTATTTATTTTATCACTTTGTTAATTATGATCTCTTTTTAACTCAACAATGAACGCTTCCATGCCTCTCTACAACAGATGGAGCAAAACCCTCAAGGACAGGCCAGACTCGGAACCGTCAAGGCATGACAATCCCCTAATCACTTAGTTTGCACTTGGTGGAACAACGATCCTCTTGATCAATTCCGACGCATCTTGTAGTAGTAATGACCTTCAATCTCATGCAATGTCTTGTGAAAATGCATGTCTAGTTTTAGTTAAGTCCACTTCCCATCACAATAAGCACAGATCATGCCTTTCTTATCACTCAAGATAGACACTGAACCCAAACCTCATAGACATAGACTATCTAGTTTTACAATAAGTTAAATTAACTTGGCACCTCTCTATGCCATTTCTTTTAAATGTCAAACCAACCACTCAAGGTTGATATACAATCATCATATCTGACACCTCTGTATCATTTGTCTTAAATGTACATATTCGTGATACATTTTTACTTAAAAGATAATTTACTAGACACTTTCCTTTACGAACTTAAAAGGGTAAGAAAATTGGATTGTTAGGTTGTAAAAACCAAGGTTGCACTCATGATTTGTATGATTGGGTTCATGAGTGTATTTCGTAAATATAATAAGAAAATAAGTTTGTTTAAGTATATGTATACACATTCAGGAACCAACTATGATATGTATACATAAAGATATCTATAGACCCTATTCCAATCAAGCATACCTACTCGGTAGCTCTAGAAAGAAAAGTTAAGTTTCTTTGTTTTGGAAGAAAATAATTTTTAAAACATAGGTTAGGCTTATGGGAATAGCACTAGCAATATGGTCCTAGGTGCTATCATTAAGGTAACAACATCTATACCCTCGAACCATTCATTCCTTTATATTCTTTATGACCTTCTCCCTAACTCATCAATCCCCATTATGACTTAACTCAATAAGAATTACAATCAATTTCAAACACAACAAACAACAATTTCATATGCATAGCAAATCATCATACAGCATAACATGGTAGCATATCATTAAGTTTCCCACTCACTTGTTTAGGGTTGTCGTAGTCCTAGCCAGAGTCGAGTGATTCCAACGGGTAATCTCTTGGCGTTCCTCTTGAAATCAGTGTCCTTCTGCAATGCTTACTCAACCTAATCATAGAAAGCCACATCTCCACTTGACTTTGGTAGTCTTCTAGCACTTGATATGGGTACTTTGCTCACCTTAAGGAACTTTAGGCGAACAAGATTCGAATGTTGAACTTCTTATGAATCTGTGCTTCTAAAACCATACATACACCAACCTTCCCCACGCACCATGTGCACACACACCCACATATTCTTATCTATATACATATACACTTCACACACTACGCATGCACCTATACATACATATACCAAATTACATATACCGACAACTACATGTTATTATCCTCTTTTCTCCTCAAGTCCACATGCACACACACACCACTAGTGCGTACATACACACATACTCCACATATGTTCCACACCACTGACATATACATACGCTCGTACTCCACTTACACCTCACACCACCAATAAATACTTACCCTCATACTCCACACACATTACACACGTCCCATATACATATTCACATACCTACACAATTCATCATCTCATACACTTACTCACATATTCCACATACACCTTACACCACCAACACACACGCACCCACATACTTCGCACACATTACATTCACCTTCCATACCTACACATACATGTTCACACTCCACACATCATCTCATACTCATACATACATATCCCACATACATCATCTTCAACTTCTATACTTACACACATACATATCCATACACCATGCACTATTTCACACATGCACATACATACCTCCACATACTACTCTTTCCTTATACATACACACTTATCCACACACCACACGTCTCCTATACATATACACACATGCTACATACTCCACACATCACACACCTTCCACACATACATACCCTCACATGCTACATGGCATCTACACATACACACACAAACTGCACCTACTACACACCATCCATATGCATACACCCCTCTCGCATACACTGCATATCATCCCATGCACATACACTTCACATACACCACATACACATACTACACACCTTACACCACTTCATGCGCATACGCACATACTCACAAGCATTACACACACATGGTTCCTCCTTCTTTACACATGCACACACCCTCACACACCACACACTATCTCATATACATACACACACCCTTGCACACGCCACACATCATCACCAATACATACACACATCTCCATATACATCACACCCACTGTCACATACACCATCCTCACATACACCACATACCTTCATTTACACACACACATACACATCATTCATTCACGCACACCCACATACATATCCTTCATTTAAAAACACACACATATACACCTTCATTCACACACACACACATATCCGAACTACACACCATTTCAATAGTCATACCTACATACTCACACACTTACACACTCCCTCTTCCTTTCCCACATATTCACACATCCTTACATACATCACATATCACCGTACACATATATCCTCTTACATTTTGCACACCACCACACACACTTACATACACACATCCTTACACACACACCACCTACCGTCACATACGCCTATCTCCACATACACCGCACATTCCCTTACATTTACTTTCTCGTTCTTTTCCTTCGTTCTCCTGCCGGCTCCTTTTTCCTCTTCCTCTTTTCTCTCTTCTTTTCTTTCCCTTTCCTTTTCCTTTTTCTTCTCTTCTTTCCTTTTTCTTTTCCTTTCTCTCCTTTCCCACTACAATCGCCTGCTGCCGCTGTTGAATCGTTGTTGACATTGTTGCCATCTTCCCTCGCACACCACTATATCACGCAGCTTCCCCTTCCCTCATGCACATACACACACCTTCATGCCCACATCGAGATAAGGGACTAAGCTTAGCAAACATCCTTACGGATTCCTCTCGAACGTTGCTCGTAGGGTATAGCTGCCATTGTGGTTGCCGTTTGCTGTCATCGCTGTTGTTGCAACCATGGTTGTTGTTGTGGCCATCATTGTTGTGCAGCCCTCATAGTTGCTATCATTGTGGTCGTTTTTGTTGTCGCTGCAGTTGGGGCTGCCGTTGCTGTTGTTCTTCGTTGTCGTTGCTATTGTTATTGCAGCTACTATGGGATCGTCATTGCTGTTGCTGTGGTCGTTGTCATTATCATCATTGTTGTTGCCATTGGGCTTGTCGTTGTAGTCACTGTGGGGATCACCATTGCTATTGCTATCATGGTTGTTGTGGCCATGGTTCCTCACACACCCACACATCCACACATCAAACACCATATCTATACACACACATCTCCAATCTTCTCCTTCGGTTGGGTGCTGCTGTTGTCGTCGTTGCTGTCATTACTATTGCTTTTGAGGTCGCCACGATTGCTGCCATGGTTGGAGTTGTCATTATCGTTGTAGTTGTGGTCCTTACTGTTGCTGTTGTGATTGTTGTAGATGTTGTTCCCCTCTTCAGATACACACACGCGGTTGCCTTAACGGTTGCCTTATCTTCTACCTTATCCGAGATCAGCTTGCCCTTTGCCACTATTCTTCTAGTTGGGCTCCTTTGAAACTTAAGCTTTAAAGCTTTTCTTGGTCACGACTTCGACTAGCGCCCTTGTTCCATAGTAGTCTACTTGAACCCACTACAGTAGCGTATTGGTACCCACTAAGGAGTGTTCGATTGATAGTAAGCACCCCCAGTAGAACTCCACTTTGTAGTTGGTTTCCGTTTTGTCTCGCCGCATCAGGGGAAGTGAGAAAAAGAAAAGACGAAGGAAATTGGTATTGAGACGAAGGAAGTTAAAAGGTAGAAGAATGAAGAAGAAAGGAAGAACAGCAAAGTTATGTTTGGTTAGTGATGTGGGACGATGCTGCAATTTGGAAAAAAAGAAGAAGAAGAACAAAAGGGAAGGTGAAATGAGCACCGTGATGGAAATGAAGGAGAAGAAAGAAGGAAGAAGAAGCAGGGGGAAACGAGGGCAGCATGGCCGATGATTGACACGGAGTAGTTGACGTGATGGAGGCAGCTGATTGATCTGATTGCTGCTGCTGCTGACCGACGTAGGAGAAGAAGGAAGTGACAGGGTGAGGTTGGATGTGGACTGGGGGAAAAAGCAAGGGGCAGCCGAAGGAGAAGAAAAGAGAGGGGAAAAGAAAAGAAAAAAGAATAAAGAAAGAGTAAAGGAAAAAATAAAATAAGGATTTGGATAAATATATGAAATTATCTATTTATGGGTTAGTCATCTTCTCTTCTTATAGGAAAAAAAATTGTTTTTTCTAATTGTTTTAAATTTTTAAAACCTATTATTAATATTATAAATTAAAATAAAATGATATTTATTATTCTATTTATTTTTTATAATTGTTTATATAATTTTTCAAAATTTTTATAACTTTATAAATAAGTCCCAAACTGAACAATCTTAGGTTACTAGGTTTTAAAATATCTTTTTAAATTCTCCACTACCTTCCTTTAATAGAGCTTATTTACTTACATTTAGCATTTACATGGACTTTTCTCTTAACCTTTTTAGCAAGCTTTTAATTGATAATTCCGAGTTTGTCACTCAAGTTAATAGGTATTATTCTACACAAAGGAGGTACACTGTAGGCTTAAATATTTGAGTCAACAAATCCCACCACTAAATGTTATTCAATTAATTTATCCTCTTTATTTAATAGAGTCTCTAACTATATTAATTTTTCAAGAAATTTTCAAAGGATAAGTAGCAACTATTTACTTATCAAGGATTTATAGTATTCTAAAAATATCAAAGGGTAAAATATACATCAAAGTAAATTTTTAACTGGTGATTTTATTTAAATTTCTAAATCTTAAAATTCAAAACTAAATAATAAGTAACTCTATTTTACAAAGATTTTGTTATTCAATTTAAGTAAAGCATCATTAAAAGCACTTATTGATTAAGTGTTTTATACTATCTAAAGGGTTATCATATACCAAATTGCAAGTTAATTTAATGATTTCCAGATCTAATATACAAATTTGATTTCTTAAATAACTAAAAATTTTATAACCTCCTTCCCTCACTTAGAACCGTACATTTTCCTCAATGTACGAATAGAAAGAAAAACTAGAAAAATAAAAATTGAAGAAAACAAAAAATTGAGGAAGGTAGTGTAGAAAAGAACTAGTACTATCTTGAAAATGGTATTTGTTCCACTGTAAAATGTGCTTAGCATGTAAAATGGTTGATCTTGAATGCTTTAAATATGTAAGGGCTACAAAAGGGCAAAAAGGAACAAAAACTAAAACAGTAGTTAAAAGAGAAAAAAAATTATTACAATCTAGTTTAGTAAGCCACATGTAATGCCCTGAAATTTGATATGAGTATAGCTTGCCATGTGTCCTCAATAGGTGAAGACATGCAAAAGCTCATAATATGCTAATTTCACCATTAACATTCAAATATTCATAATAGTCAATAAAATCATTCTCCACATAAAGGAGATGGAAAAGAACATCTTTCCTCAATAAAAAAAAAAAAACCATATCTAATCTCCTTTAATTAATATAGCAAAAGCATTTTGAAAATTAAATACAATAACAGTCTCAATTAATTAAACAAGGTCATCCAATATCCCTCTTTCTTTTCATTTGACTATTATTCTTCATAGTAAACATACTTTATGTTTTCCTTAGAATTCTAATTTGTCTCCACTATTGTCTCAAATGATCCTACGAGAGGTGAGCTAATGCCTAGTATAATTTATACTCACATACATACACGTATGCCATGCTAGAAATACCAACACAAACATAATGCAACAAGATACTCAAACACAGTTTATTATCTTTCACATCATTTATTTCCAACACACAATTCTCATCATCATAATCACTGTGCAAACCTTCTACACACATATATATACATATATATGCGACAAATGGTACTCCCCTAGGTCTATGAGTCTATTTCATACATAGATTATACATATATGATAGTGGGTACTCCCTAGTATCCATGTGTCCGAGAGTCCTTTCATACCAGTTAATGAGTCCATCCATACTAGATAATTCTAAATCTACCCGAATCATTTCAGTACATGACTCTACTAGGAAAAACATCACATATGATCATCGAGGTGCTACCCCGAGAACACCGGCCCTCACTCTATTCCTTGGACCAAACCAAACACAATCAAATACAACCAATCATATTCATTTTCAATATTAATTTAGATTTAATCACATTTCTAACCTAACACACATAAGCAACAAACACAATATACACGTACTTGGTAAGCAGCAACTAATATCTTCACACTTCTAAAATCTCTTAGTCCTCAAGCCTATTTATATTCACAATTACATAAACTTAGAATCACAAGTGAATGAAATATAATGGAATGGTGAGTGTCTAAAAAAAACACAATCGTGTAGGTGGCCATGCAGAGGGATACGAGAGTGAACATGGTTGTGCTAGTAACGATATATATTTTTGTGTATTTTTGTTAGTGTAGCATGCTCAAGTACATGATCATGTATTTAGTCGTGCACTTTAATACGGTGGGGTATGCAGTCGTGTATAGGGGCTGTGTACCTTTTTGTGAATTTGACACATGGAAATACTTGGGCATGTCTAGTGATTGTGTATCTTTTTATACATATTTGTGTTTCGACATGGGTAGGTACACGGGCGTATACTTGGCCATATAGTATACTGTTCCATCGCGAATTCCACTTTTTTCCAATTCATCAAAATTTTTTCCCTGACCTAATTTCTATGAATGTATGTCTAATTGATCAATAAATTTCCCAATCTTAACACATTATAAGGAATTATTCATTTACTTGTTTTGAATTGCTATTGAGATCCTCGAATTGCTTGTTCATATGCCTATTCCATCTCGCTCCTTGTCCCGAATTCTATCTACATGTTATTAGATTGTCTTAGAGCAATGAATCTATAATCTCAGTCATGTACTTTAATGATTGAAACCATTACCTAATAGTAAAAGGTTAATTTCTACTACTTTCCCATTAGATTATTCCGTAGGTCCCTAAGAGAGTTTTTGTAATTGTAACTATGTGAAAATGAGAAAGGCGGAGCATTAGGTTAAGTGGGATTTACATGCTTTGACCTTGAAACAACCAAACTACCCCTATCTCTTTAGGTTATTTACACAATTAACCTTGGTATAATTAAATAAATATATATACTTACATATACACACACACACACACACATATATATATATTCAGGTATTTACATTTCCCCCCTTTTACAATAACTTTCGTCCTTGAAAGTTACCTAGATCATGGAAGAGTTTTGGATATCTCCTTCTCATCTCTTCTTCTAACGTTTAAGTTGCTTTCCTCTTTGTTTGATTACTCCATTGCACTTTAACATATTTGATCACTTGTCTTCTTAGAATTTGCTCTTTAGTGTCCATGATCGTGATAGACTTCTCTACTGTTGTGAGGTTTGGTTGTACTTATAGAGATTCTAAAGTAATGACCTGGTCGGGGTTAAGTATATATTTTCTTAGCATGGAAATGTTGAGTACATCATGTATTTCAGCCAAATTTAGTGGTAATGCTAATTCATATGTCACCGGTCCAATTCTTTCCATGACTTCAAAAGGTTCTACATATTTAGGATTCAACTTCCCTTTTAATCCAAATCTTATCACCCCCTTTGTAGGTGAGACCTTCAGCAAGACATGGTCTCCCACTTTGAACTCTAATGGGCATCATCTTTTATCTGCATAGGATTTCTAATGGCTTTGAGCTGACTGTATCCTTTGTCTGATCAACTTTACTTTGTCCATTGTGTCTTGTACCATATTAGGTCCCAACACTTGTTTATCGCCTACTTCATTCTAATGTAAAGGCGATCGACACTTTCTTCTATATAACACTTCATAAGGTGCCATTTGGATGGTAGCTTGATAGCTATTATTATAGGCGAACTCTACTAAGGGTCGGTGCTCATCCTAATTCCCACCAAGATCTTGTGCACAAACCCTTAACATATTTTCTAATATTTGAATGGTTTACTCTGATTGACCATCCGTCTATGGGTGAAAACTTGTACTAAATTATAATTTGGTTCCTAGCGCTTTATGTAAACTATTCTAGAATCTCCTGATAAATTAGGTGTCTTTGTTTGACACTATTGTGATTGATACTCTATGTAACCTCACAATTTCTTTAATATATAATTGAGTCAGCTTCTCAAGTTTATACCTAGTGCCTATAGTTGTCTACAATTACCTATATAGTGTCCAGCTTAGTTACAGTTCTAAGTAATGCTGTGATGAAGTCCATAGTCATAGGCTTCCATTTTCACACCAGTATTAGTAGAGGTTGCAATATGCCAGCAGGTCTTTCGTGCTCTATTTTAATATGTTAGCATGTCAAACACTTAGACACATATTCTGCAATTTCCCTCTGCATGTTCCCCCACCAGTAGTGGTACTTCAGATCCTTATACATTTTAGTACTCTCAAGATGAACAAAGTACCCAGAATAGTGTGCTTCTTTCAATATCTCATTCTTCACTTTAGTTATACTCGGCACACATAGCCTTTGATTTTGGATATCTCCTTCTCATCTCTTCTTCCAACTTCTAAGTTGCTTCCCTCTTTGTTTGGTTACTCCATTGCACTTTAACATATTTAATTACCTGTCTTCTTAGAATTTGCTCTTTAGTGTCCATGATCGTGATAGACTTCTCTATTGTTGTGAGGTTTGGTTGCACTTACAAAAATTCTAAAGCAATGACCTGGTCGGGGTTAGGTATATATTTTCTTAGCATGGAAATGTTGAATACATCATGTATCTCAACTAAATTTGGTTGTAATGCTAATCTATATGTCATCGGTTTAATTCTTTCCAAGACTTCAAAGGATCCTATATATTGGGGATTCAACTTCCCTTTTAATTTAAATCTTATCACCCCTTTTGTAGATGAGACCTTCAGCAAGATATGGTCTCCCACTTTAAACTCTAACGGGCATCGTCTTTTATCTACATAGGATTTCTAATGGCTTTGAGCTGACTGTATCCTTTGTCTGATCAACTTTACTTTGTCCATTGTGTCTTGTACCATATTAGGTCCCAACACTTGTTTATCGCCTACTTCATTTCAATGTAAAGGTGATCAACACTTTCTTCCATATAACACTTCATAAGGTGCCATTTGGATGGTAGCTTGATAGCTATTGTTATAAGTGAACTCTACTAAGGGTAGGTGCTCATCCTAATTCCCACTAAGATCTTGTGCACAAGCCCTTAACGTATTTTCTAATATTTGAATGGTTCACTCTGATTGACCATCCATCTATGGGTGAAAACCTGTACTAAATTGTAATTTGGTTCCCAACGCCTTATGTAAACTATTATAGAATCTCCCAATAAATTAGGTGTCTTTGTTTGACACTATTGTGATCGATAATCTATGTAACCTCACAATTTCTTTAATATAGAATTAAGCCAACTTCTTAAGTTTATACTTAGTGCATATAGCTATCTACAATTACTATATAGTGTCTAGTTTAGTTACAGTTCTAAGTAATGCTGTGACAAAGTCCGTAGTCATATGCTTCCATTTTCACACCAGAATTAGTAGAGGTTGCAATATGCCAGTGGGACTTTGGTGCTTTATTTTAATATGTTGGCATGTTAAACACTTAGACACATATTCTGCAATTTTCCCCTTCATGTTCCTCCACCAATAGTGGTACTTTAGATCATTATACATTTTAGTACTCTTAGGATGAACAAAGTACCCAGAATAGTGTGCTTCTTTCAATATCTCATTCTTCACTTCGGTTATACTTGGTACACACAACCTTTGACCATACTTGAGCACCCCTTCTTCATCTATATTAAATTCTATTGCCCTTCTATCCTTCATTCGTTTCTTAATCTCCTATACCCCCACATTGTCAACTTGTGCAGCTTTTTGTCCACTTGTGTAGGTTGTATGCATAAACTTGCTAATCTTGTCCTAACCTCTTGAGTTACAATCTCTAGATCTATTTTTTGCATATCTTCCAATCTATTTCTTTGAGTTGTACTTAAAGTTTCTAAATTACTATGCCTCTTTCTACTAAGTGCATCGGCAACCATATTCACCTTCCTAGGATGGTACTAAATCTCGATGTCATAGTCTTTTATTAGCTTTAACTAGTGTCTTTGCCTCATGTTTAATTCTTTCTGGCTAAAGAGATACTTGAGGCTCTTATGATTCGTGAATATCTTACACTTCTTCCCATACAAATAATGTCTCCAAAGTTTGAGTGCAGGAATAACAATTGCTAATTCTAGATCATGAGTCGGGTAGTTCTTCTTATAGGGCTTCAACTGCTGGGATGCATATGTTATCACTCTCTAATTTTGCATTAATATACATTTGAGCCCTTGGATAGATGCATCACTATACACCACAAATTCTTTACCACTAACAAGTAATGCTAGGACCGGTGTTGAAATCAACCGCTTCATCAATGTCATGAAGCTTGATTTAAATCTATCATCTTAAACAAACTTCACCTCCTTTTTAAGTTGGTCTAGTTAAAGGGGTTGCCAGCTTGGAGAATCCTTTTACAAATCTTTTGTAATATCTAGCTAACCCTAACAAGCTTTTGACCTTTGTCATTGTCTTTGGTTTAGGCCATTCATTCGCAACCTTTAAACATCATCAGGTAAACAAAAATTTAAATTAAAAAAATCAAATCTAATCGGATTGGGGAGGTTATGCATAAGCCAATCCATGCTTATACATGCTATCTTGGACTCATCTAAAGCCACCTATAAATACCATGAAGTCACTAGAAGCTAAGGAGGTTAGATCAATCACTAAAAATCCTTAGGAAAAGGCTAATCCAAAAACCCCCATTCAAAACCCATCTTCATTGCCAACTACTGTTCCTATTTCCCGAAACATCACACACACACTACCAAACACCTCCATTTAGGTAGCAGTCAACTCCCAGCAACCCTTGGAGTTAGGAAAACCATCCCTTTAGTTTGATAGCACCTCAGTAACTGCCACCCATAAACACCTATAACCACCATTCTTAGCTACCCCTTGAAACATCACCTTAGGCTCTCCTTTAGGTGAAAACAACCCTAGATTTGGAGTCTACAACCTTGAAAACCTAGGAAAGACACCCTTAGCTGCCTTTAATCTCCATTGAAGCACCAATAACGAGGACCCCCAACTGTTGTGTTTATGACTCAATTTGTGACCCGAGGAATCGATTTGCGACCTAACCCGACCTATGCATAATCTAACCCATGCCCATCCTAACATACTTGGTTAATGTTATGTTATTTTATTTTATTTATTCCATTTTAGTGTATTTTTTTATTAAGCCTTTAGTCTATGTTAATAAATCTTTGAATACCTGTTGGGTTGTCATGGTGTATACCATCGCTTGATATTGAATGAAAAATGTTTAATAATAAAATATAAAATAAAAACATTAGGTTAAATAAAAACTTCAGTAATAAAAATATGATAAAAATTAAATAAAATCTAAAAAATAAAAACTTTAGGTGAAATAAAATCTTTAGCAATAAAATATAAAACAATTAAATAAAATCTTAAATATAAAAATATGTAAAAATTAAATAAAACCTTTAATAAAATAAAAATCTTTAGCTTAAGAATAAAAAACATAAAAATGTAAGAAGATAAAATAAAAATCTTTAGTATAAGTTAGGATCTTAGAAATAAAAATATAAAAATTAAAACTATAGAAAACCAAATTAAATATGATAAGTAAAAATCTTTAGTATAAATAAAATTTTAGGAACAAAAAATAAAATCAAATAAAAAATGAAAAATCTATAAATAAATATAATATAATACGAATTTCTTTTTTAGTATAAAGTTTTTAAACGTTTAGGGATAGAATTAAAAACAAAATATAATAAATATAAAAGAATTTTTTTTATTAAAATCTAGTATTTCAAGGTTTTATCGCATAGAGTTTGTTTTTTACATAAAATTTAATATGATGTTCTTTCTAAACTTAGGTTATCTTAGGTTTTTTTTTTTTTTTTTTAAATCTTCACATAACAATCTAGGTCGCCTAGGCATTTTCTTAATAAAATTAATCTTATTAAATAACGTAAAGCTCACGTCTTTCATTAAATAAAATTAATTAATAAACTAAAATTTTATATAGGAAAAGCAACTGGGGACACTTTGGTCTTGATTTTAGGTATGTAGGCACCATCAAGGTAACTATAATAAAATAAAAACTTTAGGCTAGGAAAAATTAAGATAATAAAATAAAAACTTTAGAAAAATAAAATAAAATAATAAAATAGAACTTTAGGTTTACCTTTATAAAAATAAAATAAAATAAAATCTTAAAAAATTAAATATAATAAAAACTTTAGAAAATTAAATAAAATAAAACTTTAGAAAAATTAAGTATAAAAATAAAAACTTTAGGTTATTAACATACACATAATAAAAGTTCAAAAATATTAGCATAATAAAACTCAAAATTTAGGTTTGTTAGCATAAACACATGAGCTTATAAAAAAAATAATATTAAAAATAGCATAATATAATAAACAGTAACAAATACATAAAAAATATAGATAAGAATATAAAGGCCTTTTAGTAAAAATTCTTGAAAATTTTACATGGTAATCGTTTAGGTTTTAATAGGTTAGTCCTCGAATCTAGCATCTTTGGTTAATATTTTTCTAAAATATATTTTTTAGGAAAATTCGTAGACTAGTAGTTAGCCAAGGTTAATATACCCAATTAACCTTAACTTATTTTTCAACTTAGGTTAGTGGCAACTCCTTTTAAAAATGAATTTTCCTCAATTTAGTTGAATAATCTACATTAAATGGGTGGGATTTATTATAGGTTAAAATTAAGGAAAATGATTTAAAAACTAGACTCGACACATACCCTCTAACCTATGACCATGCACATAATGACTGTCATCCTTCCTTTTCTTGCGTACTACTTGCATAGGACTAACGCATGAGATATCAGATTACTTCCTTCATATTAGGATTTAGTCTTCTTTGAGTCAATTTGTAACTTTCTTCCATTAATATTTTGTGAGTGCAAAATGAAGGAATAATCCCTTTTATGTTTGATATTGTCCATGCAATAACTTTTTTCATGGTTCTTAAGCACCCTTAACAAAACCTCTCTTTTTGGTCTGTACTTAAGTTAGAAGCTATGATTATCGGTAGTTTAGATTCCTTCTCCAAAAACACATATTCCAAAGTAATCAAGGAGCTACTTCAATTCCACTATTGGTCAGTCTTCAATGGAGGGTCTTAGCCTTGGTTCCTTCTTCATGTTGGTTTGCTCAAACCCCTTCATCCCATTAATGGAATTGTTGGCTATTAATTGAGCTACTACTTCAACACACTCAGGGCTTTCTATTTCCTTTAATCCCTTTTCAAAGTAGCACTCTAGAGGGTCTTTAGATAATATCTCCTATGTGTAATCAATAACAAAGAGATCAATAGCATCCAAATGATAATAGGTATCATCATGATCAGCAAACTTTTTCATAGCTTTAAGAATTTTAAAAGTTATTTCTTCATCTCCTACCTTTAAGATGAGCCTACCATCACTGGCATCTATTATAGCTTTAGTTGTAGCTAAGAATGGTTTACCTAAAGTAAGAGGTACTCCTATGTCCTCATCCATATCAAGTATAATTAAATCTACTCGAAATATAAACTTTTGAACTTAGACAAGCACATTCTCTATAATTCCCCTATGGTATGTGTTGGATCTATCAGTTAGTTACAATCTCATGTGTGGGTTTTGGCTTTCCTAGCCCTAATTTTTGAAATAATTTATATGGTAACAGATTAATGCTTGCTCCTAAATTTGCTAAGGCCTTATCGGTTACTAAGTTACCAAGTACATAGGGATTAGCAAAACTCTCTAGATCCTTTAGTTTCTTTAGTAGCTTGTTTTAAATAATTGCCAAATATTCCTCGCTTAGTGTGACAGTTGAGAGCTCCTCCAATTTCCTTTTGCTGAATAACGAATCCTTTAGGAACTTTGCGTATTTTGGAATCTGTGATAAGGCACCAACAAGAGGTAAGTTAATATGTAATTATTCAAACAAACAGAAAAACTTATTAAATTGCTTATCGGAGTGATCTTTCTTCAAGCGTTGAGGATAAGTTATAGGTGGTCTGTATTCCTTTACTTTTAGTGGCTCCCCACTTTCTTTTTCCTTAACCTCCTCTTTGTTCCTTACTAACCTTTGTGGTGAGGGTCGCTGAAATTCCGGAGGAGGCAAATTCATCCTCTATTGATTTTGATTCTAATTTTTCCAGGAGAAATTTGAATGATTTCTCCATTTCGGATTATAGATGTTACTATATGAGTTGTTTTGTGGTCCAAAGGTTTCCTAAATAGTCTGCTTATTCCCAATGGTGATGAGTTCCAATTCCCTCTACATTAACCTCTTCCAAGTTATATTAGGGATTGACCGAAAGTGCATCTAATTTCTTGCTAATGGCATCAACCTTATTGGCTAAAGTTGTCACCGCATCTAATTCATAGATGCCCACTACTCTATTCTTCACCATAACACCTTCCCACTAAGAGCTATACATAGCTATGTCCTCAATCAAGAATTGAACCTCTTTGAGTGTTTTGGTGTTCAATGTTCCTTTAGTAGTGACATCTATCATTTGCCTGGTTGATAGATTCAAACCATTATAGAAAGTTTGAATTTGCATCCATAGGGGTAGGTCATGATGTGTGCATCTCCCCAACAACTCCTTATATCTCTCCCAAGCATTGTATAAGGTCTTGGCCTCTAATTAAGCATAGGATGATATGCCCTTTCGGAGTTTAGCGGTTTTAGCAAGTGAAAAGCATTTTCTAAAGAACTTTTGAGTCATATCATCCTAGGTAGTGATAAATCCCCTTAGAAGTGAATTCAGTCACTATTTTGCTTGACCCTTTAGTGAGAAGGGGAAAGGTCACAATTTGATCACATTGTTCGAAGCCCCATTGATCTTAAAGGTGTCGTAGATCTCTAAGAAATTAGATATGTGGGCATTAGGGTCCTCATCTTGTAATTCATCAAATTAGATAAACTACTAGACCATTTGTATGATATTGGGGGTTAAATTTGAAAATTATTGACAACAACAGGTGGCCTGACGATACTCGAGACAGCTATGACTAAAGAAGGTTTGGAGTAATTGAACATAGTCTGCTGTTGGTTGTAGCTCTTGCTACCCATGATTTCTAACTCGTCCTCTTCCTCTTCAATCTTAATTCTCAAAGGAGACCCTTCATTTAATCCCTCCATTGTTTGCTAAACTATTCTCTATAAATGCTTGGTTGTTCTTTTAATTTCTAGATAAAAAATTAGCACGTTTGATGGAGTATTTCTAGTCAAGCACCACTAAAAAAGAAAAGAAACAAAAAACAAGAAATAGAAAAAAAAAATGGTTAAAGTAATAAAGTGATTAGTATTCTTAATATTGAAATCCCTAGAACTGGTACCAAAAACTTGATGGAAAGTAAGTATGCCTATCAAGTTTTGTAATATAGTGTATTAAATATAGATATTGCCCTACATGGATTACAAATACTAATACTAACCTATATCCTATTATCTAATCGATAAATTATAGAGATTAATTAATCTAAAATCTATAACTAAATATTAACTAATGAACTAGAAATTAAATTGAAAGATAGAAGAGTAAAATAGATTATAATTAACTTTAAGATAGTAAAAATAGTATCTAGACTTTGTTTCCTCGAGGAATTATTATATGACATTCATAAAATTCATTCAATTCCTTCTTATTTTCATTAACCAAGGGAATTTCTAAACTCAAACTTATTAATCCTAATCTTAAAATACCTAATTGAATCTCTTTATAATAGCATATTTCTAAGATCGCATTAAAAACAGTAAATTCCCTTAAACAAATTAATCAATTCTAGAAGAATTATGTAACTTATCTCTAGGATTGCATTCTCTTCAAACATGCTAGATCTAATTACATAATAGATTTCTCAATTCTAATGTATAATATCAAATAGATAGAATAATACCCTAGAAATATTAATCTATACAAAATTAAGAACACATGCATGAATGAAGAAAACTAAGAATTCATTGAATAGTAATAAATCCGGTCACCTAATAATCCTAAGATCCATAAGTTTAGATATTAAGAAAATTTAAGCTTTAATCATATTGAAAATAGAAATCTTCAATGATGTACAAACATGCATCATCAAGGAAATAAAAGAAAAATAAGAAAAACCCTAAATTCTTAAAGTATAGAAAAATAGTTTTCTAGTCTCTTGAAAAACCTAGAACAAATAAAAATATATCTTCTCTTCTTCTTCTTCTTTTTTTTTTTTTTTTTGTGAGTCCCCCTTGTCCTTTATATAGTGAGTGTCAAAAATTCTATTTTTTTAGGCCAACACGTTGTCTAACACAATCGTGCTTTAGGTCTTGTCATATTCGTTAGTAAAAAACTTGGAAAATTGGATGTTGTAGTAGACATAGCCTAGACACGGTTATGTCTAAAGGTCGTGTCTAAGTCGTGCTTTTAAAATTAATTATCTTTGAGAGATACACGACCAACAAACACATTCGTGTTTAGCCCTTGTGTAACTATTTGTTTTATGCTTTAAATTCAACACATTTTGGACATAGTCATGTTTAGGTTGTGTCTATCTTCAAAACTTCAAAACTTCTTTTATTTAGCTCCAAATTGAGTAAAATTGGATTCCTTTTCTTACTTTTTAATTCAATCATCCATCAAAGCCTTAAAATCAAAATATTACTTAATTAAAATTCAAATTCTTTGAAAACATGCCAAAATAGGAGAAAACATACTTTAAATATCACTTAATATATATATATATCTATATATATATATTTAAGCACTTATCAATGTTATTAATAGACTATAACAAGATTATATAATATGTATGTTCATGTCTTTACATGGATTTAAAAATTAGCTTTTAGGTAGAAAATCATTTTTACATCAAAAATGTGAAAACACAAGTTTTCTTGTTATCAGAAAACTCAACACTACTTTCTCCTCAAAGATTGCATTTTGCATTCTAGAAAAGTTTGTAAAATCAATGGCTAATACTTATTATATTTTCCTAATCCTATCTCAATGGTGAATCATAAGAAAATTGGCTAACAAATTCCATAACCCTTCACTATATTCTATTTTATACATAAAAATCGTTCAATTGAAGCCCAGGCTAAGGAAACATGTAATGAAATTGGAACTTGGAAGCATTAAATGTTCATGTTTTTGCCTTCCCCAAGATAGTTTCAAAATATGAAAATAAGAATGCAAATAGAGGGAAAAAAAAGAGAAACCAACAGCTTACTCCCTATGCTAACTATTACTTGCTTTGTTTCTATACAATATCGTGGAACCTTTTTTTTTGTCTTCTTAGAATCAATAAAAAAATGAACCTAACAAGAAAAGTGATAAACTAACATAAAAACTAGAGTGTAAAGGAAATGAAGTAATGAAAACAAGTTAGAGAAGAACCTTAGGATGCCTCTTTCATAGTGCTTTTTTGAGGTCCTAAGTTTGATCCTTTTTTTTGGCTTGAGGTGGTTTCATTGACTTGGGCCTACCTTTCTTTTTCCTTACAACACTTGATGAACAACCCGAACTTGAGTCCTTCACCTGCATTCTTTTTATACTGCCCCAAAACCCGGGCTACACTACTACTCACTACGTGTCCTTAGCTCACAAGAACACGTTAAGGCTCTAAAACAACTATGATACATTTTAGCTTGTAACTCCCATATAAAAAACATTTTATACATACTCTAAATTTCAATGATAACCTAAGCCATATCAAACATCTAACTCAGCAGAAGTCTTTAAATACTAAAATAACATTTTCAAAAGACAATGTCTACCATAATCCAATAACAATAATTCTCCCAAAACCTAATCACCACAATAGTAATGGTAATCTTCATCTTCCTCTCTCTGTGATTTACCTAAACCCAAGTTATCTTCTGGATTCTCATCTCCCTTGACACTTGCATCTAAAAATGATTTCTCGAAGGGTGAGCTAATGCCTAGTCAATATAACACAAACACATATGCATGAACAAAAATAAACAAGTATTACACACATCTTGTAGAACTTAAACACAGACAACCATTTCATAATATAATTTATGTCTACAAGCAAAAAACAGGGTACTCATGACCACCTTACCACACTTAACACATTAGACCATAACTTGGTGATGAGAACTACTACTACGGGCCCTACACCCATAACCCCTTAGTCTTTAAACTTGGTGATGCAAATTGCCACTACGGACCCCACACCCATGTCCACTTAAACCTTAAACTTAGTGATGGGAACTGCCACTACGAGCCCCACACCTATATATACTTAAACCTGGTGATAGGAATTGCCACTATGGGCCCCGCATCCATGTACACTTAACCACTTAATCAATTCAACCTAGATCATTTCCAAGCATAACTCTACTAGGGATAACGTTACACAAGGATCATTGGGATGCTCCCTGGGGATCTACTACTATGAGCCCTTAGGCCGAGCCAAGCACATACAACATACCACTTAAACACTTAAGCCAAATTGTTCAACTTAATCAATTTCAACACATATATTAACTTAAACAAACACGGAACAGCACATAAGTTACACGTACCATGAATCCTAGCCTTAAGCACTTCCCAGTCTTGGACTTAATCTAATTGAAAATCTGTACACATTAACATGCTCTTCTTAGTATTCAATCTAAGATCAATATCATTCTTAATTTTCTTAATCCTATTCATTTAATTTCCCTAAGGCATTACTAGCTATCTAAGTTGCGTGGAAATTAGTTTAATCTGAAGTTAAATAAATAGTTAATTACTTTATGCTTTATTCAACATGGTCATGTTGGGGATCGTGTTGCTCAACACGGGTTGAAGCACAACCATATTAAGGGTCATGTATCTTTCGGTGTAAAAGTTAGTTTCAACATGGTTGGAATATGACCGTATTAGGAGGTCGTGTTATCCTTGACTCAATATGGTCGAAACATGGCCATGCTAAGTGGTCGTGTATGTCTCGGTGCATCTTTCACACTCAACACGGTCTAAACACGATCGTGTTGGGAGGTCGAGTTACCGTTAACTTAACACGGTTGAAACACGACCGTGTTGGGAAGTCATATTACCCTTAACTTGACATGGTCTTGCCGTGTATCTCTCAGTGTACCTTTCCATTTCAAGACGGTTGAAACATGAACCCTATTTCTTCTACTCCAATTTCTCCTACACTTGATTCCCTTTATTCCACAAGTTAAAATTCTCGGATCGTTGACCTAACGCACCTCTTTTTCACCCCCTCACAGTAACATAGTAGACGAAAAGGCTCTCTGTTAAGTTCTCTAATTTAGTTTTGACGTTAACAAAAGAGGAATAATGTGTAACGTATGTTTGAGATTGTTAGAAGTTGTTTCAGAAGATAGTACGCAAATTTTTCTAAATTGAACAAAGAAATAGAAGCTTGTTCAGAACCTTCAAAAGTGTTATATAGACTATTTTTGTTCTAACAGAAGGTGTTTCAGAAGTTGTGTAGTGTATCCGTAGTTCTCGTGTTAACCTTTCAGAAGCACTTTCAGAACCTTTACAATAGGAGAACAGTTGACAGGTTTGTTTCAGAAGCATTTTCAGAACCTGTACAACAGGAGAACTGTTGACAAGTTTTGCTTCAGAAGCTCTTTCAGAACCTTCTATGCTTGTCACGAATTTTTTCCAGATTTCGTTCTAATTTTTATATCGATAGTTTTTAATAAATTTCAAGGCCTAGCTTCACGTGTCAAGTATATTTGGGTAATATACTTGATGTGTTTTACTAAAGTTGGATTTTATATCATGGGGTTTTTAATTTACATAAAGTTTTTACAAGATTTTATTCAAAGATTTTATTTTATGATAAAGTGAGATCATATAAGAATTACAGGTTTTATCAAGATTTAAATCTAGATATTTGTGTTATATTTTGAGAGATCCAGCAGTTACAAAGATAAGGATAAGAAATATGGTTGTTACATAAAGATGTGGTTCCACAATATATGGGATATCAAGATAAGGTTCCACAATGTGAGGGATATCTTCAACAAACTTGATCCAAGGAATATCTCCAAAGAAGATCTCGGTCAAACTGATTTATCCAAGCTTATCCTCATTAAAAACATCATGGAATGCAGATCCTCTCCAACAGATTCAACTTATTTTTGAAATACAAAATTTCAAAAATAAATTCAAGCTTGTCAGGTGGAACTTCATGAACGTTACATTCTCAAAAGTAATCGTTATGTTCTCTTCATAAAAGGAGTGGTCAGTTCAAATAAAAAAGAATAGAGAAAGAACGTTCTTCTGTGTAGAAAAAAAGCACATGGAAAAGAAAAGACTCATACATCTTCAAGCGCAAAATTTTTTACATATACATGTGATCTAATTTATAGAGGAAATTTGATATTCCTCATTATTATTGTAATTCCTTTCTTATATAAGGAATTGATAGTTGTTTCATCACTGTAGTTTGAGTGATTAGCTTAGTGAAGAAGCTAGAAAGACTCAGCAGTGAGACTTCGCCTTGAAGAGGCTTATTTTGTATACTTTCAATTTGTTTGATATAGTGAAACACAACTAGTATAGACAACCGGGACCCCGACGTGGAGCTGGAAGAGAGGACTGATGCTCGAGGCGGAACCTCTATAAATCTCTGAGCATTCTATTCTTCTCTACTCATTTTATTTATTGCACATTATTGTTTTTCATTTTTGTTGTTCACGTCATTTTATTAGTTAAGAGTTTTTGAATGATTTGCAAAAATTGAAATTTTAAGTAATTAATCAATTCACCCCCTCTTGATTAATCTAATTAGGACCAACAATTGGTATCAAAGAAGGACTCATCTATTTTGAGTTATCCAAAATGGTTGAAAATAATGTTGCAATTAATCGAGCTCCTTACTTCGATGGCTCAAACTTCTCATATTGGAAGATGCGTATGGAAACTTACATTAAAGCTAATGATTATGATTCATGGCAGGTCATTTCACTTGGGGATGATGTGATTACCTTGAATGGAAATTCGACCTTGTCAGATTCCGAGAAGAAAATTATTGAGAAGAACAAGAAAGCAAAAAATTTGTTACTGACTACTATTGCTCCATCAGAGTTCTATTTGATATCATCGTGTGCAAGTGCAAAGGAGATTTGGGATATCCTATCTGATACATATGAAGGGACTGATACCATCAAGGAAACCAAGATAAATGCCTTAATTCAACAGTATGAATTATTTAAGTTTAAGTCTAATGAAGATGTTAAAGATGCTTTCAACAGGTTTACAGCTATTACAAATGAGCTTGCATCACTTGGAAAGAAACTTCCAGATCTAGATCTTGTGAGGAAAAATGCTGAGGATATTGCTACCATCTTGGGATGCAAAGAAAACTGCTATAGAAGAAGCTCAAGACCTAAACAAGTTAACTCTCAGTCAATTGAGAGAAAAGCTCATGGCATATGAGTCTCACATAAAAACCATGCAAAGAGGAGAAGACAGCACTAAAGGAATTGCATTTAAAGTCAAGGAAATAAAGCAAAATGAAACTGAAACAGATGATAGCGACGATGAGAAAGAAGAGGACATCGGTCTTCTAGCACGTAGACTCAACAGGCTGCTCAAGAAGCAAAGAGGTAAGAAATTTAGTGTTTTAAAGAAAAGTACTGAATGTAAGCATAATGATGCAGGAAAAGCTTACAAGGAGAAAGAAACGAAGAAAGAGAAAAGGGAGATTCAATGTTATGAATGCAAAAAGCTTGGACACATCAAATATGAATGTCTAACACTGATCAAGAAAATGGAAAATTATAAAAAGAAAAGTCGTGCAATGCTAGCAACGTGGAGTGATTTAGAGGACACAGAAACAAATTCAGAAGATTCAAAAGAAGAAGAGGATGAGGCAAATCTTTGTTTAATGGCTAGTTCTGAGGAACACTTTGAATCTGATGAAGATGTAACTGATACTGACATGCTAGTAGAAATGAGTAAACTATTAAAGGCACTAAAAAGGGCTGATACAAAATTAGCTAAGTATGAAAATGAAAAAAAAGCTCTTAAGAATGAAAAGGAAGCATTAAAGCAAACAAATACTTTACTTGCGGATGAAAATGATATCCTGAAACAAGAAAATGAATCCATGCATGTGAGTATTGAAAAATTAAGAATAGAAAATCATCTACTTGAAGTAGAAACAAGTGACATGAAGGTAAAGATTGATGATCTATCTAAGTCGTTGAAAACTACCTTTAAGAAATTTGATGAAAGTGACAAGAAATTGACCATGTTAATTTCTTCACAAAGAGTCCCAAATGAAAAACATGGATTAGGATATGAGCATGGTTCGAGTTCAAAATCGAATCAAAATATAGTTTTTGTTAAGGCTAAACAAGTCTTAAGTGATGAATCCAATAGCAAAAAGTACATTTCGAATACAAATAATGTTAAAAGAAGAAATACTAGAGACTTTTATAGAAGTTATTCTGATAAGAGGTATCCACATAATGGGTACTACAGAAGCAATACCAGAAGGTATAACAGAAGTTATACAAACCAGAATTTCAAGAAACAGGTAAATGACAGGTATAGGAATATTAATTCTTATGCATGTTTCTTCTGTAATAAATTTGGTCCTATTGAGAAATTTTGCTATTATAAGAGAAATAAGCTCAATAGTCAACAAGTAAATCAAAGAAATCAAACGAGCTTATCTTTTAAAGGGCCCAAACTTGCTTGGGTTCCTAAAAGGACTTAATTCTTTTTATTTGTATAGGAACATGAAGCTAAAATAAGAGGAACATGGTATTTGGATAGTGGATGTTCTAGACATATGATTGGAGATGCTTCATTGTTCAATAGCATAACTTGGGAAGAAAAAGGATATGTAAAGTTTGGAGATGACAGTAGAGGTAAAATAATTGCCACTGGAATGATTGGTATGCCTATTTTTCTCATTGAAAATGTATATCTTGTGCAAGGCTTAAAACATAATCTACTTAGTATTAGTCAGTTATGTGATAAAAGGATATAAAATGATTTTTGATCAAGACAAGTGCTATGCTTTTAATGAAAATGATGAAAGATTATTTGAAGGAATTAGGAAAAGAAATATCTATCTCATAAAACCAGCTGAAATCGATAATGCTTGTTGTTTAATTTCCTTGAATGATCAAGTTTTTGCTTGGCATAAACGACTAGGACACGTTAATTTTAATTATTTAGAAAAATTATCTAAAAAGGATATTATTAAAGGATTACCTAAGATAAATATTAAACAAGATGTGAAATGTGATACTTGCTTAAAGAATAAAATGGTTTTTGTCTCTCATAAAAGTAAAAATGTAATCTCAACTAAGAGACCACTTGAATTATTGCATCTTGATCTTTTTGGACCTACTAGACTCTTAAACATGGGTGGAAGCAAATATGGACTTGTTATTGTTGATGATTTTTCAAGATACACTTGGGTTATATTCTTGCGACATAAAAGAGATACTTTTGATTCTTTTCAAAAATTTGCAAAACAAATACACAATGAAAAGGGAGTTTCCATAATTAGTCTTCGAACTGATCATGGAATAGAATTTCAAAATGCAAGTTTTTTAAATTTTTGTGAAGAACATGGTATATCTCATAATTTTTCAGCTCCATACACTCCTCAACAAAATGGAGTAGTGGAACGCAAGAATAAAACTTTACAAGAGATGACTAGATCTATGTTAAGTGAAAGTGGCATTGCTAAGTATTTTTGGGCAGAAGCAGTTTCTACAGCTTGCTATATCATCAATAGAGTTTTCATTCGACCCATGACATCAAAAACTGCTTATGAGATGTTTCGAGGTAAGAAACCTAACGTTTCATATTTTCATATCTTTGGATCTAAATGCTTTGTGAAAAAGAATCCTCTCAACCTTGGTAAGTTTGATGAAAGATCTGAAGAAGCTATTTTCTTAGGATATTCTCTAAATAGTCGTGCTTATCGTGTTTTCAATAAATCATCAAAAACTATTGAAGAATCAATAAATGTTAAATTTATTGAGGATTTAAAGGATGTTGATTCTGATGAAGAAAAGGACTCCAATCCTAAAGCAGAAGCTAGTTCAGAACCTAAGTCAGAAGCACCTGTTGTTAACATTCGAGGATCTGGTCGTCCAGAACCTATTTCAGAGGCAAATACAGAAGGTACTTTAGAAGTTATAAGATCTGAACAAGAAGCTTCTAAAGCTTGGAGGTATAAGTTTGCATATCCTTCTGATCAAATAATAGGTAATGTTCAATCTGGTGTTAAAACAAGAGCTAATTTACAAAATCTTGAAAATCATTTTGTGTTGTTATCCGAAATTGAACCTAGTAATATGGAAGAAGCTTTAAATGACGATAATTGGATTATCTCTATGCAAGAAGAATTAAATCAATTTCAAAGAAACAATGTATGGAACTTAGTTTCTAGACCTAGAGGAAAGTCTATAATTGGAACTAAATGGGTGTTTAAAAATAAATTAGATGAAGACAGTAAAATTATAAGAAATAAAGCAAGATTAGTAGCTAAAGGTTATTCACAAGAAGAAGGAATAGATTTTGATGAAACATATGCACCTATTGCTAGACTAGAAGCAATATGGTTGATGCTTGCATATGCATCTTATAAGGATTTTAAAGTTTTTCAAATGGATGTAAAAAGTGCATTTTTGAATGGTTTTATAAAGGAAGAAGTTTATGTAGAACAACAACCTGGATTTGAAGATCCTTTCAAATCAAATTATGTTTTTAAATTAAATAAAGCACTATATGGTTTGAAACAAGCTTCAAGAGCTTGGTATGAAAGATTGAGTATGTTTTTTTTATCTCTAAAGGTTTTCATAGAGAAAAAGTTGACACTACTTTATTCTTGAAAACTTTTGATAATGATATCTTGGTTGTACAAATATATGTTGATGATATTATCTTTGGATCTACTAAAGAATTGTTGTGTCAAGAATTTGCTGAGACCATGCAGGCAGAATTTGAAATGTCAATGATGGAAGAATTGACATTCTTTTTGGGGCTTCAAATAAAACAAACGAAAGAAGGAATCTTTGTTCATCAAGAAAAATACACGAAACAAATATTGAAGAAATTTGGATATGATGGCTGCAAAAAGGTTACAACACCTATGAGTACTTCAACAAGGTTAGACTTTGACTCAAATGGACAGAAGGTAAGTGAGAAACTTTATAGGAGCCTTATAGGTTCTTTATTATACTTGACTGCATCAAGACCTGATATTTTGTTCAATGTGTGTTTGTGTGCTAGATTTCAAGCTGCACCAACAGAAATTCATTTATCAGCTGTAAAGCGAATTTTCAAATACCTAGTTAATACTTCAAATTTAGGCATCTGGTATCCTAAAAATCAAAATTTTGATTTATTAGGATATTCTGATGCAGATTATGCTGGTTGTAAAATTGATAGAAAAAGCACATATGGTACTTGTCAATTCCTAGGTGATAAATTAATTTCTTGGTCTTTTAAAAAATAAAATTATGTTGCTCTATCCATAGTTGAAGCTGAATATGTTTCTATTGGTAATTGTTGTGCACAAGTTTTATGGATAAAACAACAATTGAATGATTATGGAATAAATTTTAAAACTGTGCCAATTAAATGTGACAACATGAGTGCAATAAATTTGACAAAAAATTCAGTGCATCATTCTAGGTCAAAGCACATAGAAATTAGACATCATTTTATTAGAGATCATGTGCATAATGGAGATATAAATGTTGAATTTGTGCCAACCGATAATCAATTTGCAGACATTTTTACTAAACCTCTTGAAAAGGTAAAATTTGAATTTATTAGAAATGAATTGGGAATTTGTAACCCTTTTTGAATTTTTTTTTATGCATAGATTAAGGGGGAGTTATCCCTTTTGCTGTTAACAAAAAGGGGGGAGAATGATTCTATTGTGCTTATGATCAATGCGTTTATGATCAATGCTGCTTATTAATGATTCTATTGTTTTTATGATCAATGTGTTTATGATCAATGCTGCTTATTAATGATTCTATTATTCTTATGATCAATGTGTTTATGATTAATGCTGCTTACTATTGTGTTTATGATCAATGATGCTATTGTGTTTAAGATGCATTTTTCTATTATGGATTCTGATGTTATGAATATATGTTTGCTTGAACATAAAAGTTGTTTCTATTTTTTTTATCTAATGGTGTTTTGTTATCATAAAAAATGGGGAGAATGTTAAGTTCTCTAATTTAGTTTTGATGTTAACAAAAGAGGAATAATGTGTAACGTATGTTTGAGCTTGTCAGAAGTTGTTTCAGAGGATAGTACGTAAATTTTTCTAAATTGAACAAAGAAATAGAAGCTTGTTCAGAACCTTCAAAAGTGTTATATAGACTATTTTTGTTCTAATAGAAGGTGTTTCAGAAGTTATGTAGTGTATCCGTAGTTCTCGTGTTAACCTTTTAGAAGCACTTTCAGAACCTTTACAATAGGAGAACAATTGACATGTTTGTTTCAGAAGCACTTTCAGAACCTGTACAACAGGAGAACTGTTGACAAGTTTTGCTTCAGAAGCTCTTTTAGAACCTTTCATGCCTGTCACGAATTTTTTCCAGATTTCGTTCTAATTTTTATATCGATAGTTTTTAATAAATTTCAAGGCCTAGCTCCACGTGTCAAGTATATTTGGGTAATATACTTGATGTGTTTTACTAAAGTTGGATTTTATATCATGGGGTTTTTAATTTACATAAAGTTTTTACAAGATTTTATTCAAAGATTTTATTTTATGATAAAGTGAGATCATATATAATTACAGGTTTTATCAAGATTTAAATCTAGATATTTGTGCTATATTTTGGGAGATCCAGCAGTTAAAAAGATAAGGATAAGAAATATGGTTGTTACATAAAGATATGGTTCCACAATATATGGGATATCAAGATAAGGTTCCACAATGTGAGGGATATCTTCAACAAACTTGATCCAAGGAATATCTCCAAAGAAGATCTCGGTCAAACTGATTTATCTAAGCTTATCCTCATAAAAAATGTCACGGAATACAGGTCCTCTCTAACAGATTCAACTTATTTTTGAAATACAAAATTTCAAAAAAAAATTCAAGCTGGTCATGTGGAACTTCATGAACGTTACATTCTCAAAAGTAACTGTTATGTTCTCTTCATAAAAGGAGTGGTCAGTTCAAATAAAAAAGAATAGAGAAAGAACATTCTTCTATGGAGAAAAAAAGCACACGGAAAAGAAAAGACTCATACATCTTCAAGCGCAAAATTTTTTACATATACATGTGATCTAATTTATAGAGGAAATTTGATATTCCTCATTGTTATTGTAATTCCTTTCTTATATAAGGAATTGATAGTTGTTTCATCACTGTAGTTTGAGTGATTAGCTTAGTGAAGAAGCTAGAAAGACTCAACAGTGAGACTTCGCCATGAAGAGGCTTATTTTGTACACTTTCAATTTTTTTGATAAAGTGAAACACAATTGGTATAGACAACTCAAGGCGGAACCTCTATAAATCTCTGAGCATTTTATTCTTCTCTACTCATTTTATTTATTGCACATTATTGTTTTTCATTTTTGTTGTTCACGTCTGTCGAGTCTAATTTTGAATTTTCCCATTCCTAATCCGATCTAGACTAGACCATATGCTCATCTAATAGAGACCCTCGACTTTAGTTAGGAACTTCGTTCAATTTTGGAGTCGCCACCCAACTGTTGTTGGGAAATATTGAATTAAGACTAAAGGAGCGGATTAGTCTTAATTTGGACCACTAGTCGTCGTGATTTCCTCTTCTCGTTTTTGGTGAAGAGAGGAAAAGGAAAACCAGAGTTTCTAAGTTCGGAGGCTAACCTATTAAAACCTTACGGTTATCACCTAATCTCCTAAAATTATCTCTATCTAGAAATGTCTTTTATTTTTGTTTCTGTTGCCTTTTATTGTGTTTTTGAATGAGTTATTTGAAAAAATGATCTTTTTATTTCATTTTATGGGTTGACCCAACTGGGTGCCTACGTACCTGCTATACAGGATCAAACAAGTCGTAGTTCGCTTTTCCTGAAAATATTTAGTGGGTTTGTGAATTTTAATTTGAAAATCTCTTTTGATTTATGTTTTTAACATTTTTGGGATTCTTCTAAAAAAATCTAAGCCTAAGCTTAATAATTTGATTTTTGAAAATAATTTTCAGGGAAAACATCAATTTTGGATTTATTTGAGAAAATGATTTTTCTAAGCGATAAAACTCATTTTTATAATTTTTAATTTTTTATTAATTTTTGTATTTTTATGATTTTTTATGATTTTTATGATTTTTTATGAGTTTTCATGATTTTTATAAATTTTTTTATAATTTTTTTTTCATATTATTATTTTTTATTTAAAAATTTTCGTCCTAGGTTCTCATCTATCTTATTTTAAAATATAAAGTTTTATTATTATTATTATTATTTTAATATCTTTATTATTTTTCTACATTTTTATTATTTTTTTATTTTTATTTTTATTATTTTAAATTATTAAATCCTAAAAAAAGATCTAATTTCTAACATTTTCCTATTTATGGAAATATAAATAAAACATAAATAAATAAATAAATAAATAACTAACAAATAAATAACAAATTAATAAATCAAATAACAAAATAATAAATCAAATAAAAAAATTAACAAAAATAAACAAAATTCGAAAAAATCCGGAAAATCCGACTTACCTGGATCCGGGTCGGTGCACGGGTCGGGTCGGATCGGTCGGACACAGCGGCGGGGAATGCTCGTTGACGGCGTTCCGGCGACCTTTTGCAGCGGGTGAGGTGTTGAATCCTGGGTTATTGAGGGTGAGGAATCCAATGGTAGCGGTGGTTTGCTCCAAAAACGCCTACTGCTGGTTACTCAGCTTCGATCGGCGGTCGCGGCTTTGATTTCCTCCAATGGTCTCCGATTCACTCTTTTCTCTCACTTTCTCTCGCTTTTGATCTGTGTTTTGGCTTCCTCACTTCATCCTCTATTTATAGGCATTCGAAATCGAGCTGGATAAGCTCGGATTTCCACCGATCGAGGCAAATCGGATCGACGGTTAAATGAACCAACTCCGATTCGTGTAAATCCTTCAATTTGCTGAGATTTGATTCCAATTGGATGATGTTTATCTCAATTCCGTTGAAGATCTGTTGGATTTGTGCAAAAAATCGAATCGAAATGGTCGAAATTCGAATTTTTCCCCTCGCCGGCGATCTCGGACCGAGGTTGAAGACGATCACGCGCCCGGCGCGTGCATTCCCTCCAGCCAATCAGATGCTGCCACGTGTCCTGGGTAAATGAAAAAATCGCAAAACGCGGAAACTGCTTCCCCCGCGTTTCGAACCCACGACCTCGCACCCGTACGCACCCACTTAGCCACGACTCGGACCAGCTGAGCTAGCCCATTTTCCTAATTTTGTTTATTTCGCAAATTGCATATATGCAATGCGATTTTTTTTTTATTTTTTTTGTATTTTTTGAAATTTCAAAAATTTGTAAAAATTATTTATTCCTTATTATTGCCATTTCTAAAATCATCTTTCAAAATTGATGTGTTTTCCTATTTATTTTTATTTTTTGAATATTTTTATTATTTTTGCTAAATTAGAGAAAAGTTGGAAAAAAATGGAAATTGATTATTATTAATTATTATTTATTCTTAAGGCAAAAATGGGATGTTTACAGTTGCCCCTCTTTGTAGTAAAGTTTGAACAACTTAACTACAAAGATAAGAAAGACACCATTTTTGGCCTCTTAAATAGATAACGCCTTGGTTTGGCTGGTTATCTGGAATTTGGTTTTTTGCAGGAAAATGCTCAAAGAGCTAATAATCCCATGATTTAAAATGGTCCTAACAATTTAGAGTGATGTTCCCTCCCCAAAAAAGTGCTTTATGGGCTGACCAATTGGTGATAGGAAACATCTCAAGCATTGTTTTGGAGTGTAGAAGAAATGATGATAGGAAGCGTCTTATCAGACTAGCAATCTTGAAAAGAAGATTATCTTAGGAAGCGCCCTTATGAGCTGGCTACTTGTTAACAGAAGCATCTGGTTAGACTAGCAACTGTTTGAAAAAAAAATACCTCCGAAAAGTGCTCCTATGAGCTGACTAATCGAGGGAGTCTAGGAAAGTGCCCCTCTTGGGCTAACTAACCTTTGATAAAATGTCTCAAAAAGTGCCCCCTATGGGCTGACCTTGAGAACAAATGTTTTAGGAAAGTGCCCCCTATGGGCTGACTAACCTATGATAGAATGTCTCAAAAAGTGCCCCCTATGGGCTGACCTTGAGAACAGATATTTAGGAAAGTGCCCCCTATGGGCTGACTAACCTATGATAGAATGTCTCAAAAAGTGCCCCCTATGGGCTGACCTTGAGAACAGATATTTAGGAAAGTGCCCCCTATGGGCTGATTAACCTATGATAGAAATGTCTCAAAAAGTGCCCCCTATGGTTTGACCTTGAGAACAGATGTTTAGGAAAGTGCCCCCTATGGGCTGACCTTGAGAACAGATGTCTTAGGAAAGTGCCCCCTATGGGCTGACTAACCTGTGATAGAATGTCTCAAAAAGTGCCCCCTATGGGCTGACCTTGAGAACAGATGTTTTAGGAAAGTGCCCCCTATGGGCTGACTAACTTGTGATAGAATGTCTCAAAAAGTGCCCCCTATGGGCTGACCTTGAGAACAAATGTCTTAGGAAAGTGCCCCCTATGGGCTGACTAACCTGTGATAGAATTTCTCAAAAAGTGCCCCCTATGGGCTAACTTTAAGAACAGATATTTAGGAAAGTGCCCCCTATAGGCTGACTAACCTATGATAAAAATGATATCTAGAAAGGTGCCTTTATAGGCTGACCTTAGAAGAGATCTAGGGAAGTACCCCTTTTTGGGTTGACTACCCTTGTAAAGGGAATGTTTAGACAAGTGCCCCACTATGGGCTGACTCATCTTATGCTTCTGAATATGCTTTCTACTGACTGAGCTAAATGATGTGATGTCTTTCATGATATGATAATAGTTATTTATTTTAATATGCTTGCCAGTTTATCGTGGATAGCAACCAAACAACCGAACCTTCGTGCTGGTTGCTTCTGCTTCACTTCTTCTTATCTTGACATAGGGTTGAAAATCTTGATATGCTTCCTTTCTTATGCACAAGGCTCTTTTGACGGTAGTGTTACCCTACTAATGCACTAGGCTCTAATGCTCAAAAGTAGATAGAATTATATTACCAAATATATTTAAATTCATTATCATTTTAGTGTTTATCTTTCATTGGCGAAGTGGTGGATAATGTGTTTAGGGGTATTTGTTGTGGTGCGAATTGATTTGGATTATTGACCATTTAGAGATATTAGCTTTGCTTGTAAAAAATAAAAACTCGACTTAACGAAATTTGTATTGATCATTGGCTTTCATAAACATTGGCAAAATTTCAATTCCCTTACCTAAGGATAGTACATCTTTACAGCATCTGTGTTAATGGGGTCTCTTAATTCCGGACCATCCATTTGAGTCAGTATCAAAGCACCTCCTGACAGAACCTTTTTCACCACATAAAGGCCTTCATAGTTTGGGGTAAATTTCCCTTTGGAGTCTTGGGCATTCGGGAGAACCTTCCTTAGCACCAGATCCCCCTCTTTGAAGTATTAGGGCTTCATTTTCTTGTTAAATGCTCGGGCCATCCTTTGTTGGTAACACTGGCCATGACATAGTGCGGTAAGTCTTTTCTCATCAATCAGATTCAGTTGATCAAGACTCTTCTTTACCCAGTCTGATTCGGTTAGCTGAGTTTCTGACAAGATCCTGAATGATGGTATTTCGACTTCAATCGGTAGCACTGCTTCAGTACCATATACCAATGAATATGGGGTAGCTCCAGTAGATGTTCTTATTGAAGTCCTATAAGCCATGAGAGCAAACAGTAACATTTCGTGCCAATCTTTGTAAGTTGTTGTCATTTTCTCGATGATCTTTTTTATATTCTTGTTAGCTGCTTCTACTGCCCCGTTCATTTGAGGTCGGTAGGGGGTTGAATTTCTATGGTTTATGTGGAATTGTTGACATAAACCTGTCATCGATTTGTTGTTAAGATTGGTACCATTGTCGGTGATGATGGACTCAGGAACTCCATATCGGGCTATTATGTCCCTTTTCAAGAAGCGGACTATCACCCCTTTTGTGACATTAGCATATGACGAAGCTTCTACCCATTTGGTGAAGTAATCAATCGCTACCGGTATGAATCTGTGGCCGTTGGACCCTGTCAGAGTGATTGGGCCTATTATGTCCATTCCCCACATGGAGAAAGGCCATGGTGCTGATAACAGGTGTAGCTCATTGGGCGGAGCATTTATCCGGTTTGCGTAGACTTGGCACAAATGACAGTGCTTAACATATTTTATGCAATCCGATTCCATGGTCAACCAATAATATCCTAACCTCATGATTTTTCGGGCCAACATGTAGCCATTCATATGAGGTCCACATACTCCTTCATGTACCTCTTTCATTAGTTCACAGGCTTCATTTTTGTCTACACATCTTAACAAGGTGGTATCAGACGATCTTTTGTAAAGTATGGACCCACTTAACAGGAAATGGTTTGCTAACCTTCTGAGTGTTCTTTGGTCATTCTTGTTAGCCATTTCAGGGTATTTACTTTCTTGGAGGAAGGTCTTGATGTCGTGATACCAGGGCTTGTCATCTTGTACTTTTTCAATGGTTAAACAGTAGGCGGGCCGACTTTCGATGTCTATTTTCATTGGTTGAACTTTAGCTCCCCCTGTTATTTGGATCATAGATGCTAGTGTGGCTAATGCATCTGCAAATTGATTCTGAGTTCTCGGGATGTATGTGAAAGAGATTGCCTTGAATTCTTCGATTAGCTCTGTCAAGTGTTGATGATACGGTACCAGTTTAGGGTCTTTAGTCTTGTCTGTAGTATGATAAGCGACGAATCTTCGTATACTTCTAATTCACGGATTTCCATTTGGCAGGCCATTTTGAGGCCGAGAATGCATGCTTCATATTCCGCGATATTATTGGTATAAGGAAATGTAAGTCGTGTCGCTGTAGGGAATTGAGTGCCATCTGGGGATATTAATACTGCCCTAACTCTGCAACCGAATATGTTGGCGGCTCCATCGAAAAACAGTTTTCATTTCGGGTTCTGCTCTATCCCAAAGTCTTCTACCGGTATATCTTCCACTGTTAATATATTTTCGTCCGAGAATTGGGCTTGTAGTTCTTGGGAATTGTCTCGATAGGGTGTTTTGCCAATTGGTCGGCTAAGGCTTGCCCTTTCATCGAGTTTTGATTTATGTATGTGATGTTAAACTCGGATAGGAGCATTTGCCATTTAGAGATTCTCCCTATCAAAGTTGGTTTCTCTGCCAAGTATTTTAAGGGATCATGCTTTGTCAGTAGCTCAATATGATAGTAAAGGGTGTATTGCCTTAGTCGATGCATGACCCAAATTAGAGCATAACAAGTCTTCTCCACCTCTGAGTATCTTTGTTCCCCATCTGTGAATTTCTTGCTTAAATAATATATGGAACGCTCTCTTCCCTCTTCATCTTTCTACCTCAATACGCAAACCGTGGATTCAGGGAGTATAGTGAGGTATAAGAATAAGGGCTTTCCATGTTTCGGGACTATCAAGACCGGAGGTTTTATAAGGTAGTCTTTGATTGTCCTGAATGCTTCTTCGCATTCGTCGTCCCATTCTATTGTGGCGTTCTTCTTCAACAGACGAAAAAGTGGTCGGCATTTGTCAGTGAGTTGTGAGATAAAACGAGCTATATAATTTAATCTTCCCAGCAAGCTTCTTACTTCTTTAATAGAACGTGGGGAAGATAACTCTAATATAGACTTTACCTTGTCGGGGTCGATTTTAATGCCGTCCTGGCTTATGACAAACCTTAACAATTTCCCCGTTGTGACCCCGAAAGTACATTTCTCTGGGTTTAACTTGAGCTGGAATTTTCTCAGTCGCTTAAACAATTTAATCAGGATATCTATATGGCTTTCTCCTTCTTTAGATTTGGCTATCATGTCGTCGACATATACTTCAACCTCTCGATGCATCATGTCATGAAGTATTACGACCATGGCTCTCTGATACGTTGCCTCGGCGTTCTTCAAACCGAAGGGCATGACTTTGTAACAGAAAGTTCCCCATGTTGTGATGAAAGTCGTTTTGGTTTTATCTTCTTCAGCCATTTTTATTTGATTATATCCTGAGAAACCGTCCATGAACGAGAAGAGATGGTTTCCCACAGTGTTGTCTACTAGAACATCAATGTGGGGTAGGGGGAAGTTATCCTATGGCGTAGTTTGGTTTAAGTCCCGGAAGTCTACGCATACGCGTACTTTTCCGTTCTTTTTCATAACGAGGACTATATTTACTACCCATTCTGGGTAGTCGGATACTTTGATGAACCCTACTTCTAGCAGTTTCTTGACTTCCTCCTTAATTTTTAACAAGATGTCAGGCCTAAATCTTCTCAATTTTTGTTTTTTAGGTTTGACATCTTCCCTTATGGGAAGCCTATGAACCATTATTGATTAGTCTAGTCCTGGCATGTCACCATATGACCAGGCAAACACATCCGCGTATTCTGTTAATAGCTCGGTTATCTCACATTTTTGCTCGGCACTCAAACTGGTCCCGATTTTGAGGTTTTTAGGGTTTTCCATGCTTCCTAGATTTACTGTCTCCACCAACTCGTCGATCGAAATTCCGCTTTGTTCATGTTTTTGCCAATTTTCTTGTATTATTTCGTGGTCAAGGATATTGCCTTCAACAACTGACCCAGCAGCGTTGGAAACGATATCAGCGTTTTTATTTTCTACCTGCGCGAAATATCCCTGATGTTCGATGGTAGGGGATCTGGGTAAAGTAAAAATGAAAGCATATATATAAGAAGAAAAACAGACTGTAATTGAATTGATAAAGAGTCTCAAAAATTTGTTCAATAACTATTCTCTACTTTTGAGCTAACTTAGAGCTATTGATAAGATAACAAAACCAATTGTTCAGTGTAAGATGCTGGGGGGAGGGGGGGGGGGGGGGGGGGGGGGGGTTGGTTTCCCTTTGCTGGCGTCACCTTCGTTTATCCGAAGCTCTTGAATGATATTTGCCTTTCGGAAAGACTGTTGGAGAGGTGGAATACACATCTGGGTGTTGCTTGGCTTTTCCTTCATTCTGCCTTTGACACTTCTCGCCTGTGCTTCTTCCCTAGCTGTAGGGACGTAGTCAGCGCTAGTGTTGTTGCAGTTGTTGCTGTTTACCATTTTGAATCTTTAAGCGGGTATGTATTGGGCTTCTGGAAGATTCGGTTGTTTGGGAGCTATCTTTGATACCTGGTGCGCATTTTGCTTTTTTTCTTTAGTATAATGTATGCAAATGCTATGCATGTGTCACGCGGATGCTTAAAATAAAAGTGTCGACAATTGATTGACGATGTAATATTGAAACTTTACTTTTATTAATATTGAAAATTTTGGAGTTCGATACTCGAAGAAAACAAATAAAAGATTACAATGATAATTTACTTCCTAGCTCTCTTGGTCTTCTGTTGTGGAGGCTCAGGCTTCCCGTTGATGATGGCTTCCAGTTCTTTGACTTTGGCTTGGGTCTTCTCCAGCTGAGCTTCTAAGGCTTTGTTGATTGCTGTTTTGCGGATACCCAGGAGTCTGCTGAAGATACCGGCTGGCCCAGCCTCGAGATTTGGCACATAGATTTGATCAGTCAGTGTTGGAGCCTGTAGCAGCTAGGTGTACTCTTCCAGGGTAGGGGTGATCTCATGCGGCCCGATAAAGAAAGCTGCAGGCTCGATTTCCCATAACTAGAGCATGGCCCGTACCAAAGGCAGATTCACCTCTATTTTTGTTAGTGAGAGGATGGGGCCTATCTTTTGCTGGATGAAGGCCTGCTCCTCTGGGTTGTATAAGGTAAACCAATGGTCCAGTAGCCCAAATCACTTTGCGGAGGAGACGGTCGACTGCGGTGTTAGCCATCTATTACAACAAGAAATTTTCCTAATTACAACCAGAACTATAACATTACAGGGAAATTGATCTGAACTCCATTGAATAAAACAACAAATATTACATCATCGACAATTGTCAACCCATGATGTTATGTATGCAAATAGGTTGGTTTTAACTGGTCCCCAAGCTCTATGGCTTCCCGCATTCTCAGAGAAATGGATCTCAGGCCATATCAAAGCATTGGGTGGGGTAGCCTAATCGGTCCCGAACGGTGATCAACTCACTTCGCCCGAAACCTACACAATGGCTCCTCGTCTTAGGGTTCTAGGACGGTCCGGGTTCGACCGCATCTATTCACACAAACATATGCATGCAGACCCCATAGTAAAGAAAACTAAACCTAGCTAATCCCTGAAAAGTTAGCAACAGGATAATAATTGAAAGACATTTCTTTAAGAGAACAATTCGAAAAGATTCAGGTGGCTAGCCTACTGGCATGGTTCCCCAGTGGAGTCGCCATCCTATCGAGTCTAATTTTGAATTTTCCCATTCCTAATCCGATCTGGACTAGACCCTATGCTCATCTAATATAGACCCTCGACTTGAGTTAGGAACTTCGTTCAATTTTGGAGTCGCCACCCAACTGTTGTTGGGAAATATTGAATTAAGACTAAAGGAGCGGATTAGTCTTAATTTGGACCACTAGTCGTCGTGATTTCCTCTTCTTGTTTTTGGTGAAGAGAGGAAAAGGAAAACCAGAGTTTCTAAGTTCGGAGGCTAACCTATTAAAACCTTACGGTTACCACCTAATCTCCTAAAATTATCTCTATTTAGAAATGTCTTTTATTTTTGTTTCTGTTGCCTTTTATTGTGTTTTTGAATGAGTTATTTGAAAAAATGATCTTTTTATTTCATTTTATGGGTTAACCCAACTAGGTGCCTACGTACCTGCTATTCAGGATCAAACAAGCCGTAGTTCGCTTTTCCTAAAAATATTTAGTGGGTTTGTGAATTTTAATTTGAAAATCTCTTTTGATTTATGTTTTTAACATTTTTGGGATTTTTCTAAAAAAATCTAAGCCTAAGCTTAATAATTTGATTTTTGAAAATTTTTTTAAGGAAAACATCAATTTTGGATTTATTTGAGAAAATGATTTTTGTAAGTGATAAAACTCATTTTTATAATTTTTTAATTTTTATTAATTTTTTATTATTTTTTGTAATTTTTATGATTTTTTATGAGTTTTCATGATTTTTATAAAAAAAAATTTATTATTTTTATAATTTTTTTTTTCATATTAATTTTTTTTATTTAAAAATTTTCCTCCTAAGTTCTCATCTATCCTATTTTAAAATCTAAAGTATTATTATTATTTTAATATCTTTATTATTTTTCTACATTTTTGTTATTTTTTATTTTTATTTTTATTATTTTTAAATTATTAAATCCTAAAAAAAAAATCTAATTTCTAACATTTTCCTATTTATGGAAATATAAATAAAACATAAATAAATAAATAACTAACAAATTAATAAATCAAATAACAAAATAATAAATCAAATAAAAATAAATAAAATAAATAAACAAAATTCGAAAAAATCCGGAAAATCCGACTTACCTGGATCCGGGTCGGTGCGCAGGTCGGGTCGATCGAGTCGAATCTGGTCGAAGCGGGTCGGGTCGGATCGGTCGGACACAGTGGCGGGGAGTGCTCGTTGACGGCGTTCCGGCGGCCTTTTGCAGCGGGTGAGGTGTCAAATCCTTGGTTATCGAGGGTGAGGAATCCAATGGTAGCGGTGGTTTGCTCCAAAAACGCCTCTTGGTGGTTGCTCAACTTCGATCGGTGGTCGCGGCTTTGATTTCCTCCGATGGTCTCCGATTCACTCTTTTCTCTCACTTTCTCTCGCTTTTGATCTGTGTTTTGGCTTCCTCACTTCATCATCTATTTATAGGCATTCGAAATTGAGCTGGATAAGCTCGGATTTCCACCGATCGAGGCAAATCGGATCGACGGTTAAATGAACCAACTTCGATTCGTGTAAATCCTTCGATTTGTTGAGATTTGATTCCAATTGGATGATGTTTATCTCAAATCTGTTGAAGATCTGTTGGATTTGTGCAAAAAATCGAATCGAAACGGCCGAAATTCGAATTTTTCCCCTCGCTGGCGATCTCGGACCGAGGTTGAAGACGATCACGCGCCCGGCGCGTGCGTTCCCTCCAGCTAATCAGATGCTGCCACGTGTCCTAGGTAAATGAAAAAATCGCAAAACGCGGAAACTGCTTCCCCTACATTTCGAACCCGCGACCTCGCACCCGTACGCACCTACTTAGCCACGGCTCGGACCAGCTGAGCTAGCCCATTTTCCTGATTTTGTTTATTTCGCAAATTGCATATATGCAATGCGATTTTTTTTATTTCTTTGTATTTTTTGAAATTTCAAAAATTTGTAAAAATTATTTATTCCTTATTATTGCCATTTCTAAAATCATCTTTCAAAATTGATGTGTTTTCCTATTTATTTTTATTTTTTGAATATTTTTATTATTTTTGCTAAATTAGAGAAAAATTGGAAAAAATTGAAAATTGATTATTATTAATTATTATTTATTCTTAGGGAAAAAATGGGGTGTTTACAACGTCATTTTATTAGTAAAGAGTTTTTGAATGATTTGCAAAAATTGAAATTTTAAGTAATTAATCAATTCACCCCCTCTTGATTAATCTAGTTAGGACCAACAATCTCTAAACAAACCCCAAGATGAAAAATGTACATTGAATTAGGAAGAAAGTTGGTGAACATGCTCATGTTCCCTATCCGTGTTGGCCATATTTAAGTACATGCCCTTGTTACACATTTCTAGAGAGATATACATAAGGAGCAACATGCTTGTGTTCTCACCTGTGTTCCTCATATCTCTCACTAAAATGTGGTTTTCTATCAATTTCAATTTCCAAAGTTTCTTAATAATTGAAATGATTAGAGTTAGTTTAGTTTAGCTTAGTTAAGGCCTCAAGTGTGTTATTCATGATGTTAATTAGGTTTGGAATTAAAAGAGCTAAGATGGTGTGAAATTTGTGATATCAGGTATGTGTTTACTCTGTTTATTGCTTGTGCTTATAAAAGTAGTAGTTAATTGAACTTAGTTCATATCTAGCTAAAAAATTAGTTACTATTTGTACGTGACTCAGTTTAAGGACCAATGTGGTAAAACTTTAGGGGGCAACTTGATGATCTTTTGTAACTTTGTCCTTAGTGGTGTCATACATTGAAATGATCTGGGTAGATTTTATGATGGTTCTTGGGTGTTGAGGTTAGGAGTGGCAATTCCTAACATTGTAGTATTAGAGCTAGTGGCGAAAATATCTCGAATGTATTAAATATGTATATCTAATTTGTAAATGAAAGATTATGCAAAGTCATGAGTATCTTAGTGTGATGGTTGATGGACTTAAACAAAGATAATTAAGTAGGTTATGATTTATGTATTTCATTTAATGCATGTGAATATTGTAATTATGTCATGTGCTTGTGCTCGTAGGTAACTCATACTAGACATTGGCTTACCCCTTTGTGGGACTTTCTTTTCAATTGTAGGTATAGATGATGATATTGGTTATGACTGCATTGGATTTGAGTATGGGCGAGATATTGAAGATGTCGGTTGTATTATTATGATTAGTGGTTAATCAAAATAATTTGGTGGATAGACTTACTTGTTGGTATTGGTTTTACATGGTCATTGAGATAAGACTCTAGATTTCGTTGATCTTTTAAGTTTGAATATTTGTAGTTGGTGTAAGACCCATCTTAGACTCTTATTCTATAAGTTTGTTTAGTTGATCATGTTATGTACCTATATATGTTGTGGTTTAGAGTGGATGGTGATATACCACTCATATAAGTTGAAGCTCGGTCTATATAATTGAGTTTGACATATTATGTAAGTATTTGTGGATTTTAGATAGGTTAAGAGCCTTATCATGTCATTAGCTAGTAGTGATATGTGACGGGTTATAGCGTTTCAAGTTTTGGGGCATTATAACTTACTTTTTTCTTACCTTTGCTTCTCTTCCACACTAAACTATTGTTGTAGCTCCTTCCTAATTCCAACTTGTTTCCTTTTCAAATCCTTTCCCCATGTGATTCCGTACCTTTCAACCTCTCTTTCTGACTATCCATCCTCTCTTTCTTAACAATCTTTCTCTCAATCTCCTCACTTGAAGAACTCTTCCACAAATTCTAAACATAAGCTACATGCTTCTAATATCAAGAGAGCTCTTCCCATGGCCATGAATGGCTTTTCCATATTATCAAGATACTCAAATTATTTTGCCTCAAGCACAAGGAAGTATACAAGTGTAATGGACTTCTTTACCCTCACAAGCACATTTATCAAAAATGCCAATGAGGCATTCAATTGAGTGGTCTACTAGATGCAAATATATAGTCTTCAATTTAAATTCTTTCCATTCAAGCTCTTAAAAAAAGAAAAAGAAATAAAGTAAATTAGTACATTTCTTATAGTAATAGAAAGAAAGTAGCTACTTAGGTCATTAATTGTAATACCCATAAAATAAGTAAAATAAAAATAAGGGCAAAGAAAATAATAATGAAATAGTAATAGGGGTATTATAAACATTTTGTAGTTAGGGTATTTAAACCCCTTTATAATCTGTATGCCTCCTATTTTCCTTTCTACACAGTAACTACATAAGAAGCCTTCATAGATGCTCATAGCATATTGTAGCCTAAATCTACATGGATCGATAAAATTCAGCCAAGTAAGACTTCTAATTGGCCTCATAGGTCATTTAGAACTTAATTTCGATTGTGTGACTATCACATGGGTGTTTTCTTGATAATTTAAGGAAGGAAGCATAAAAGAACAAGGCATAGTTATGGGATTAAGTGATCTTGGGATTCTAACTACAAAATGAAGCAAGTAAGTGTTTATACTTCACATAAAAGTGTAGAATTAGTGATTTAATTGAAGTAATTTGGTTTGGATACATAGAAACTAGGACTAGAATGCTAATTGGAGAAGAAGAAGAGGGAAATTTTCAAAACAGGGGGATATATGGTTAGGTACATGAACGTATACCTTCTCGTGTTGAGTTAGAGGAGGTTTCATGTACTAATGGAGTAAATGGCTAAGTACATAGGTTTATACTTGCCCATGTTGAAGTACATAGCTAAGTATACAACCCATGTAGTTAGGTACATTGAGAAGGCTTCACATACAGTAAGGTATATAGACATTTACACAACCATATTCCTTGTGTTCTTCTACATAGCCACATACATGGTCATGTGGTTTTGGAACACTCTTACTTTACTTTTATTTCATTTTTCTTCAATTTTAAGCTAATTCCATCTACAATAACAAAAATGGGGGGAGGGAAATATGTAACTAGTTTACAATTAAAAACTTGGCAAATTTTGGTTATGTCATAGGGTAGTACTAAACTTAGTCTTTGATACTTGACAAGTTTTTGTACTTTTAATAGTTACACAAAAATTTAACGGTGGGATCGCTCTTCCAGGTACATGTTTATTGTCTTTTTTTTTCTTATGCTTGCTATACTAGAAAAGAAAATAAATTTAATGAATATATGATTAAATATTGTGCAATGCTTGTATGTGGCTCAACCTAGAAGTTAGAGGTGGCAGATACTTAGGGAGCACCCGTTAATCGATATATGGCATTGTCCCCTATACAGTTGCATATTGACATGATTCGGGTAGAATTTAGGGATATTTGGGGCCCATAGTGGCAATTCCTGATACCATTTAAAAAGTTAAAGCTGGAGATGACAGTTCCTAACCTAGGACTTATATATATATATAATATACAGTGTGGTGGGGTCATGAGCACCATTGCGTTAATTGTTGGTTAATTTAAAGATAAGTAATGAACTAGTTGTGAATTATCTGTTACATTATATGTTTGTGTCTACTATGAATGTTGTGACATGCACATTTGTTTAAGCATTCACATACTAGGCTTAGGCTCATTCTTTTTTTTTTTTCAGCTGCAAGACTTTAGGAGTGGTTTTAATGAGACATATAAATAAAATAGGTGGTTATAAGTTTACTTTTGATTAAATTAGGTTAAATTTTAAATTATTTAGAAAATTTTAGAGTTATGTATATTATCAAAGAAATAAAAGATATTTCAATGTAATATTTGAGAAACTAATGAGTTATTTTATTTTATAAAAACAAAAATATTTGTAGTTTTAGATAAATTAAGAGCCTTAGCATGTCATGATTTAGTAATGACACGTGGCGGATTGTGATGTCCTAAGTTTCGGGATTTTACAACTTAAGTGGTATTAGCGCTTAGGTTTATGATCAATGGAATGTATGTTTACTTAGGTTTATAACCAATAGAGTATAGAATTGCAATCCATAGAACTTAGATCTATGATCCATTAGAATTTAAGTTTATGATTTAGAAGCTTAGGTTAAGGATCATTAGAACTTAGGATCATAATCTATAAAAATAATTTTTATAATTAATAACATTAGGTTACGACCTATAGAAAGCTTAGGCAATAATTTCATAGGATGGTGTGATGCAAAGAAAGTGGGTAGAATTATCAAATAGTAAATATTTTTATTTTATTTTTGTGTATACTATTTCCTTTTAAATTCAATATTTTACTTTTCCACATATATATATGTATATAAAATCTTTTATTTCTTTCTATATTATCATTTAATTTACCATTTGTATTCATGTGTTTCTTTTGCTCTCTTCGCTTATGAAAAGCATAGTAAAAAAAATATTGACATATATATGTGTATGTGTGTATATATATATATATATAATTATAGAATAAATTAATAGAACATATTCATCCTTATCTCATATAGTATATATCTTAATCCTTAACCTATAGAATATACTTATATAAGGTAATTTAGTTATCATTAAATGAATCCCATAACTATGAGTTACATACGATAAGCTTATAATTAACATGTGGTCATAAAAAACTCATTTAAAACATGATTAATCAAGAAGAGTTTAGTCACAAAATCATGACTTATAAAATTAATAAATGACAAAGTAATAAAGAGGAAAGTAAGAATAGGATAAGTAATTATGATAGATGATGAACACAAAATATAAACATTTCATAGTGAAAATGTGTTCAAAAGTCGCCTAAAAAAAACCATGTTAACCAACCCCCTAAAGACGACAATGCTTGACAATAAAATAAAGATAATAGATTATAATAATAGTATTGGTAGCCTTATTAATAAAGAGGAAAGTAAGAATAGGATAAGTAATTATGACAATTGACGAACACAAATATAAATATTTCATAATGAATATGCATTCAAAAGTTATCTAAAAAAAGAGGGGGGGGGGTCTGGGTCTTGACCACCTCCCTAAAGAAAGTAATGCTTGATAATAAAATAAAGATAATAGATAATAATAATAGTATTGGTAGCCTTATTAATTATTATTATAAATTTAACTCCAAAAGTAAAATAACCATCTCACTACACCTCATAGTAAGATGAATTGTTAATAATAAAAGAATAACTATACATAATTCAACAACCAATGATGATGAAAAAAAAGTTTTTACAACTAATCATGGACTAAATTAAGAGAATATGTTAATTCTTATCATATAGGGGGTACTTATATAAGGTAATTCAATTATCCTTAAATAAATTCAATAGCTATAAATTATAGATGATAAGATTATAATTAAAATGTATAGCTATAAAGGCACATTTAAATGTAGTTGACCAAAAAAAGAAAAAAAAAAGGTAAACTAGTAAAATCACAAATTAAGAAGTTAATAAATGACAAAATAATGAGTATAGACTTAAAAATAGTATAAGAAATAATGTCAAATGAAATGAAATATAAATAATCTTTTAGTAGATATGCATTCATGAACCTCCAAAGAAAAAAAAAAGCGTTTAACCATGGTAACTCCAAGTTAACTAAAATATCCAATGTATTAGCAAAGTCAATACATCATTGAAATAAAATTCAAATTTTCTATAAACGAATGAGAATCCATCTTGATCACCTTCCTTAATGAAATGCTACCCTAACAAAATAATGATAATAAATAATAATAAGAAATAACAATATCAATGGTTGTAGACAAGATACTTATTAAGTATCTCTAAACGTAAAATGACTATCTTACTATACTTTCATAGTGAGGGAAGCAAAATAAAAAAAGAATAGCCACACACCATAACAACTAACAAAGATGATGAGAGTAATAGTAACAACAACAATAATAATAGTAAACATATATGTGAATGTATGAAAATAAATATCTAATGAAGTAATGGTAACAGTAATAGTAATAAATAAATAATAGGTAAAATAATTATATAGACAATATGAACTTATAGTTATAATACATATAAAAGAATGGAAATGGAACATATAATGATTTGAGATATGCAAGTTAAGAAAGAAAAAAAAATAGAAGAAAAGATCTTATTTTAATAACATTGACTTGTATAAATATAAGAAGGGAATGGTGAATTCATGTTTCTTTCCATGTAAATGCTATGTCATGTTGTATCGTGTCTAGTTGTCTCATCTCACATCATGTCATGTCATGTCTTATTAAGTCAAGCCTTTCATCGTGTTATTTTTAAAATATGGTTTTGGCAAAACTAATTCTCATAATACCATTCCAAAATTGCATGTTAAACCTACGATTTGGGCATGCCATTTTATCCCATATAAATCACATTGTGAAAAACCGATAAACTATGGAAACCACATGTTGAACATGTAAGTTCTACTAAAATCACTGGTTTAATGTGTGAGTTCCATGGAAATCGTAAGTTAAACATGCAAGTTCTATACTCACATCTCCAACATGCGAGTTCCATTGCATACCTGCATCTCTAACATGTATGTTCCTTGCTACCCTTCACAAAATTTCTAAAATAGCCACCATTACAATATATTATGATAGGTTCCTATGAAAATAAGTGACCTAACTCTAAAACTATTCCAAACCCATGACAACATGTAGCTATCAAAAAAAGCCCTCAACAATTTTCTACTTTATGGCAATATCAAACTCTATGACCTCGCCAAATTATCAAGTGGATAAACCTGTAACAATTCTAAAGTTTATAATATAGATGAATTAAAGAAACAAAATAATTTTATGAATTCATTTGAATTAAGCAAGTACAATTACATAGCTAAGGCAAACAAAGTTAGAAATACATACATCTAAGGAAAAAGAGGAAAAAGGAAAAAGTAGTGTATATAATCATGGATAAGCCAACTACATAAATGTATGTATAATCCCTCCTTCGACATCGTCTCTCATAGTATCCATGTCCATACTATGTCGAACTCTCTCTAATCTAGAAAGAGCTGCTAGGTCCTCCTATGTTAGAATGGGTCTAGGCATGGAATGATGCCTCATCCCACCTCCCCCATATCTGGTGGATTTAAATGTCTCTCCTTTTGAGGAGTAGGTAAAGTAACCATAGAGGTATACGGTAGATCAACATATGGTATATAAAACTCCATTGGATTGATAGTGGATGCTGGAGCACTATAAGATAGGGAAGAATGAGTCATTGGTAAGTAATGAGAGGCTGGGGAATTTACATGAGGACTAGAAGATTAAATTGGCATTACCTATTGACGACGACCCCTACCATGAGCTCGTCCTTTGCTTTGGGAGGCACGAGGTAGAGGCATCTCTTAATGGTGATCTTGATGATCCAGAGGGAATAATGTAACACCCCTATAGCCCTAGAGGAGATGCCTCCTAGTAGCTACTATAGCCTGTGTTTCATTTAAGGAATCTACTAGCTCAATGTGAGAAAAGGAATCCAACTACATAGAAAGTCAAGTATGTAAATAATACAATGCAGAAAACATAAAGGTATAATGATATGGTTAAAACGACTTACCACGGCACTGAGCATTGCTCTGGTGCGACCAATATACAATTATATAACACTGTGGTGCTTAGGGTAATACCCAGGCTTTGTCCCATCTGGTAATGTTTTGTCAAACTTTAGCTAAATGATAGATAATCATCACTCCTCCCACTACTGGATGTTAACCACATCTCTTCTCCTCCAATCCTCATTGATTTTCCCTCTAAGATTAATCCTATAGAGGGAAGGTGACATGTCACATTGTTGCGGAATCCTTTGGAGCCTACCAAACATCGCATAACTCGATCAAGATAATGCTACTCTACAATGTGAAAGCAAATGAGAGGCACCTATGCACACCAAATATCACTCCCTTCTCACCAAGAAAGGGGAAGTTCTTCTAAAATACCATGCATATATGGCATCCAACAAATTTATAAGAAAATAAATATATAATCTTTTTAATTATAGAAAATATCGAATTAATATTTTTCTTATAGAAAAAAGAATATTTTTTTTAGAAAAAGACTATTTAATTTACTCCACACAACCTAAGATATGCTGATTGGTCCATATGTATTAACGAGTGAGAATTGCCGAGGTATTTGTACGAATAGGTATAATCCATGTAATTGCAGAAACTATCAAAATAAAAGAATTTATGACAATAACTATAAGTATAGGAAAAAAAAAAGAACCTTTTTTTTTTTTTGTAATTCCTACGATGCAATTGGGGCTTATCGATAGAAAAGAATCAATTTAGATAGTCCTTGTGGCTCCGGTGGCAACTCAATTAACATCTTATTGCTTCAAGGGAAGTCCCCATTGAGGTTCACTATGAATCTTTGGGTACCTATCATGAGATCTATGGGCACTATCTAATAGTAAGAAGTGTGAAAAAGGAATGAAGTTATTTAGTAAATAGCAAACATGTAACGTAAACAATATTAAATTGACTAATATACTATACTTGCTTAGGCGTTTATTGATCGAGAGCATCTTGATACTGCAAAATAATGTGAGTGGCGAGCTTCGTGACTTCAAACATCGTATGCCAGTGACATGCTAAAGGGGCATCATGGTAAATGTAGATCTAGCGCCAAATCAAAGCGATATGTGGAAATCTATCTTAAGCCCAAATTTAAAGAAGAATCATAGCTCCTCCAATCTCCTGTGTAAACGCATTAGCAGCATGACAAAGGAAACTATATAACCAAGCTAAGTATGCCACCCCCTAACTGTATTGCCCTACTACTTCAAAATTCTCCAAAAGTGGGAGAAACATGAAGTGGACTAGGCTAGAAGATTTATCTATGAAGACAATTTCACCCATCAATTGTAAGATGTATGCACATGTGTAACACATGATGGATAAGTCATTTACATTGTCTGGTAGCCCCCCTAAAAGAATTCTTCAATTAAGACATCTTAAGCCATCCCCTAGAGATATCACGAGAGCTAAGCCTAACACCAAGCAGGCGCTTACATTCACCTGCCCTAGATAAGTTGGTGATACCGATGACTACATGTTCGTCAATGGGCAAACTAAACCGCATAGCCATATCTTGTAAAGTCACTATAAGCTTTCAATGTGGCATATGAAATGTGTGCATCTCCAGTCTCCACCTCTAAAAAGAGTTATAACAAGATGCCAGTTCAATTATATGAATGCAAGTTGGGATGCCCAAGAAAGCTAGCTCGCTGTAGATAAGTCATGAGGCACTGGTCAAAGTGTAATATCTCCTTTAAGGTCTTAAGAAAGGCCTCCTACTAGTGGCATACCAACTAAACATCCTCTTGAAAATGAAAAAAAATGATTGTAAGGATAATGTGATTTATGAGTATGCAGTGTAATGAAAGTGGAAACTGATCATATACTTATTTGCCTAAACAACCTTTAAGTGATGAGTATGCTGTAGTGTGAGGAGCAATCTATCCACTAGGCTAGGATCCATCTATATAAGAGACAATAAAAAGTTAAGTAATGTTCAAAGCTATTAAACAATTTTCCTTTTTTTTTTTCAATTATTAAACATAGGTTATGTATGAAGAATTAACAAATATTAAGATGATTAATGAACATAAACCTTATCTCCTCTTTCATTCAGGGTAGCTTCTTCTATTGTGCCCCTCTTTTTGATAAAAACCACATGCATTCTTAGATGATGGTTCCCTAAGATCCATTTCATTGTGATACCACTTAGATTGAGGTTTGCCTTTATCTTGGATAAGACTAAAATTTGGATGAATGAAAGGTGCCTGCATGTCTAGCCACCTACTACTATTTCAAAGAGGGCTAAAGCTAGCATGATAGACAAGTGTTTAATGTGTCTAGTAATACCACTTGATCACACACTACATACCATCCACATGGACATATGCAATAGCAACAAAAGCAAGTGAACAATGAATCATATAGATTTGCCAATTGTTAAAAGTGTATTCATCTCTCATTACGTTCACAGTGTGATTGTTGCTGCCTATAATGCCATATCCTGTTCTTCTTGTACCTATAGTAACCTCAAAAACTCCATTCATTCTATCAAAGTTGATTACCTTATGGTAGTTGGTAGCTTGGCCCCATTTTTGAATTTTCTTAATAGCCTATGATGTAAACACCTCCTCCTTACCAAACCTTTTATTAGCTTTATCATACCGCTATTCCTAATACCTAACACAATTATAAAAGATTTTCATAACTAAAGCTGATACAAGTAAACAATTTATATCCTTCAACACAACATTATAGCTCTCATGGAGGTTAGTGGTCATAAACCCATATTTGAATCCCCTATCATATGCTTGAGTCTATCTTTCTTTAAGGATGCGAGAGAAGTAGTTAGGTCTAGCTTCATTTCTTTTTCTCAATTCCACGTTGTAAAATTCACACTTCTCTTCCTACAACTTCAAACTAGCCATAGTGACAAGCTTTTTCAATAGGGTACTTTTGTACTTTGTATTGCAATTACTAGCAAAATGTCAAATCCAGAATTGCCACTATGTAATGGGAGGCTACTATTTAACATCACAATGCCTAACTGTCTTAACTATTCCAATATGTCTGTTTGAGATAAGACATATCGTTTCTCGATCATGATGATAGCTGACTATGTATTCCTTTAACAACACTAAAATCCATGACCAAGAAGCAAATGATTCTTTATCTACCAATGCAAATGCCAATGGGACTGTATGGTTAGCACCATCTATGCTGCATACAATTAGTAGTTTGTGGTCATATTTCCCATACAAAAAAGTACCATTAATACTAACAACTGGCCTATAGTACTGAAATGCCTCGACACATGGACTAAATGTCCATAACACTCTTTGAAAGATCACTTCGCCTTCTTTCACAGTAGGCCAACCACTTCAATTAACATGCAAACCTGGGTTACTCATTTAAATGGCATTTAACTATTTAGGCAGTTCCATGTATGATTTATCCCAATTGCCATATATAGCTTTGATTGCCCTCCTCTTACCATGCCATACTTATCTCCTTGTTACTAAATGCCTAAATGTCTTGCAGATATTTTCTTTAAGCATAGAAACACTTATATTGGGTTCATTCCTAACCTAACCTAACCTAAGAAACAGTGTGCCATGAAGCTTAATTCCAACTGTGGATGGTCTTGATTTAGGATGGAATTAATACATGTGTGTGGCCCTGCAACAATGGTAATAACAAAAACTCTATTCATCCATTTTTTGCATGCACGAAGTTACCATTTACATCCCTTATCCCTCTTTGTGTAGACAACATGCCAAACCCTCTTGTCTGACTCATCAATAAGATAATTATGGTGATGCTTAATATGATATGACTTCATTGCACCTATCAAATTGAACTTTTTGGCAAACCACATTTCTTTCTTCAACTCATCACTAAAGCTTAAATCATCTAAAGATATAGTATTATCCTCAAATGCTACATAGCCATTACCATTGTCCCACCTATCAAAGAATGGAATAGGATGCTCAAAGTACAGTCTTATGGGATCAACCATGGGAGAGTTATGCACAACAATGTCTGGGAAGGTAATTTCTTGAGACATTGAAGGTAAAGGATCATCGAAAGTGTCGAACTCAATGTTTATTGAAGGACCACCAATTGCATCCTCCCCATTTATAGCTTCTTCTTTTGAATCAACAGACATATCATGGTGAACCTTTTCAATCTTCCTCCCAAGAGCATCTCCAATAGGTAAATCTATGTTAATATCTTGTGTATAAGTCTTAGGAAAATCATCATTTTGTTCAAATGTAGCCACAACATCCATGCATTCTTGACCTTGTAGGGGGGTAGGGGGGCATGATAGTCTCGTTAAGTACAGTTTCACCTTGAGTTGAGACAAAACTACCTTGTAATTTAACAAACAACTCCTGATTAAACAATTGACTTGCTACCTAAGCAAATTCAACAAGAGCCTCTACATCATCATCATTTATGAGAGGGAATAAAGAATATTGTGGCTTAACAAAACCTGGGTTAAAAATTGTAAGTTGCCTATGAAACACCTCCACTTGATGGGAGGTAAGATCAATTTTAATGGTTGTACATATTTTGTTCAACAAATTTGTATGCCTCAATTTTGACAATACTTTTATTTTTTTAAGAGACTCCCTATCGTAATATACATCATCTTCACCATACATGATATTCCTATGGGCGAATATCGTAAATCTCACAAAATTTGCCATTTCCACTACTAGTTGATAACAACATCAAACAATATAAACCAAAACCAACTTCATATGATATGAACTTACCTTCTCTCGTTTTTATACTAAATATCACATGAACTTGAAAATCATTAGTCTAAACTTAATAACACCATATCAACAACATGGACTTCATAAAATTACAATTACGCAACTCAGTTGAGGCAAAATCTATAAATTAGAGCAAAATCTAAAAATTAGGGCAAAATTTACAAATTAAGGAAAAATCTAAAAATTAAGGCAAAATTTACAAATTGGGGCAAATTCTAAAAATTATGGAAAAGTCTACAAATGGGTTACATACTTAAATATTATCATTTTTTTAAATTACGTAAATATTATACCCATAAAAATTATTACTAAAATAGGTTATGAAGTCATGGATCAGGTATGTGCCTTTAGTGATACTATAAAATTTTATGTTGAAGGTGCAAACCTAATCCGTGCCTTTAGTACAAAATCTTATTGTCTAATTTTTTATTCCATTTATACTCATCGTTGATTTATAAACACGTGATGACAGTACAGAAACTAAAAAATATAAATACAGTAAATACCTACTCACCTAGATCTAGTTTTTCTCTTCTTCTCACACATAGGAAAGAGGGAGAAGAAGAAGTGATTCTGCATAGGAAATTCCATATCTAAGTGTTTCTAAACAGTTAATCAATTATGGTATGTTTTTTTTTTTTAGAAAAGTTGAAGTTTTTTTATGTATGTTGAAGGTTTTTTATCTATGTTTGTATTTGATGTAAGATTTTAAAAAAATATTAGTACAAATGTATATTTTATAGAAAATATTATTCGTTGTTGTTAGATTATAATTTATTAAATATGATATATATAGATGTTGCAATGCGTAACATGTAATATTAATTTTTGTATTAGAATGATGATTTGCTATTGTAAAGGATGTGAAATATATAGAATATGAAATATTTATTGTAGTATTATATAGAGTTTTTTGAAAACTTTAGTGGAAAAATATAATTAAAAATTAATTTTGGACAAATATTTAGAATTTTTTTTGGAAATAATCGAAGGATAATCGGAGGAAAATTAAAATGAGAAATGATAGAATTTTTTTGTATAAATATTATTATGAAAATATTACTCTGAATTTTTTTGTATAAATATTGTTGAAAATAAAAATATAATTCTAATGAAAATTTGTAATATCTCGAATGTGAAATAATTTTTAGTGTTGTAAAATGATATGAAAATGGTTAGAATTTTTAGCAACGAAAATGTTATTAAAAAATAACTTCTAACATATTTTTAGAAAAAAATCATTTAGCAATAATTGGGAAAAAGTTAATATTTGAAATGTTATGGAATTTTTTTTTTTGAAATTTTTAGAATGTTATTGGAAATTGTCATATTTATTTAAAAGCTTATAACTTATATATATTATGGATGGGGAAAAAATGACTGATTACGTGAAGTTGATGATCTATGCATTTGGAAATTTTGTGGTCAGTAATTTGGGGCTGAAGTATGATAGAGATCCAATAAAAAAGTTGAAAATGACGAAAAACATCAACTACAACGAATTTTTATACAGAATATGTCGTAACATTGGAGTTGACCCAATCAAAGTGGGGGTTGAGATAATTTACAAGCATCATATGTTCCATGGGAGTAATACATGTTATGCGTTGATGGTAATCAGAGACAACAAAGATGTTGAAAATTTTATTGAAACGATTGAATCATATGGAGATCATGGCATACAACAATTATTCATCAGAATTTCTAACAATTTCGGGGGGGGGGGGGGGGGGGGGCGGAGCTACTCAATAAGGCAGACATTTGGTGCAAGCAATCAGCCACATTCGTCACATGACGTTAGAGAAATGCAGTTCGAAGTCGTTGACATTTTAACCCTTAATTCCAACCTCGATGGAAATGAATGATGAGGATGAAATAGATAGAGCAATTACTCCAGTATTACAACCACTAGACACACAGGATCTATACATGGTTCATGTGGGAGCGGAGGTTGCAACTGACACCAATGGTGGAATGGGTGTTGAGCAGGAGAGTAGTGATAACAAGGAGAGTTTTGAATGAGGAGAGTGAGAACAAGGGAGATAAAGTATCGAAAGAAGAGTCTCCAACCGTACATACCTACTCGAGATAGCCAATTCATCGAGTAGAGTAGGCTGGACCACCAACTAAGCCAATTAAAGATCCCGTTTCGTATTACAATTATGGGGGTGATAGTGGTTACATTTATTTTAGGTAGGAGTAAACCAATCTTTGCAGTGGTTCAAGCAGCAATGACAACTTCTATCAGAGCATGAGATTCAGGACAAAAGCAGATGTCATTCAAGCAGTGAAGTCTTACCATGTGAAAAACCATTGCAACTTCACTATTGTAGAGTCCAGTCTACTGTTGTGGTCTATTTATTGTTTGAAAAGGGACGACGGTTGTAAATGGAGGCTTTGGGCTCAAAAGAAGAAGTTGGAGGGCATGTTTGTGGTGACGAGATTTGAGGATCCACACACATGCAATAACCCGCTGATTAGCTAGGATTGCCCACAGTTGGATTACAATCTCCTTGCCAGCCAATTTGTAAATCTTCTTAGGGAGAATCCTGATACGAAGGTAGTCGAGCTGATTTCTATTGTCAAATAGGAATTTGTCTATAGGATCAGCAAGTGGTAGGTTTGGGAAGGAAAGAAACGAGTTATCGAGCTCGTGTATAGGAACTAAGAGAAGTCTTACGATGAATTGCCAAAACTTCTCAATTTAATAGAAAATACAAATCCCGGAACACGAATAGATTGGGGGTGGAGCAGATTGAGCACCCTTGGTGTGTCTACCTTCAAATGGGTATTCTAAGTCTTTGGGCCATGCATCGCGGCATGGAGATTCCTTAGACCTATTGTTACCATCGATGCCACTTTTCTATATGGGAAGTACACTTACAAGTTATTAGTTGCTTGTGGCGTTGATGGCAACAACCATATACTTCTACTGGCATTCTCTCTGGTTGATCAAGAGACAATTGAGACATGGGGTTGGTTTTTGAGGAAACTGAAGGAATATGTTGTCGGTGACCATGAAGGTCGTGAAACCATTTACCTTATATCGGATAGACACACAAGCGTCAGATCAACAGTCCAAGAAGCAACAAATGGATGGCAGGTTCCATTTGCAGTATAGAGATTCTGTCTCCTACACATTGCAAGCAACTTCAACTCGGCACATAAAAACACTCGGTGTAAGAAGTTGGTCACATATGCTGGGTTGTAAGCACAATCTCACAAGTTAAATTATGTGATGGAGTAAGTGGGGATGATTAAGCCGGATGTGTTAAACCAGTTTGACAATATGCCGTTGGATATGTGGACACTGGCTTATGACGGTTGCTATCAGTTTAGGTATATGACCTCTAATGTTGTTAAAAGTTATAATTCCGTATTGAAGGGGGCTTAGGGGGTTACCTGTGACTGCTTTAGTGAAGAAATGTTTTACAACTGCGTCGAGTACTTTATTTAGAAGCAAATGAAGGCATTGAAGAATATAGTGAAGGGTAGAATTTTCACTAAATATGCAGCAAAAAAAATCGATCAATGGAGTTCATGAGCTCAACCACAGGGTCATCGAATATAGTAGGCATGACAGGGCTTTTGAAGTCCTCACTGGTAGTTGTTGCGTCGCTAGTGGGTTAAGGGGAGGGGGCTAAATATATGCTATTGACTTTGCTCGTAGCACATGCAATTGCCAAAAGTGGTAAATCTACAGAATTCTATGCTCCCACACATATGCAGTAGCTGCTTCGCTTAGGCTTGATATGATGCATTTTATACTTGATTGGTACAAATGGACACATCAGGACCAAACATATATGATGCACTTTGTGCCTATAGGGGACGAGTTGGATTGGGAGCCAGTGCACTTCCCGTCACTTCGCCCAAGGGGAGACTTCGTATGGAAGAAGAGAAAGCCAAGATGGAAAAGATACCACATGGAGATGGACATTAGAGAGCATCTAGATCAAATCACAAGTGGACTTTGCAGAGGGGAGATGGGGCATAACAGAAAAACGTGCCCATGTTAACATGATAATGGTAACTGGTGGATACCAATACATATTTCATCACGTTTGACATTGCATTTATGATGTTAACCTTAGCTTTTTCTCTTTTGTAGCTTAGGTGAATGGTCGACTACTTCATCAAGTTTGTGTGAAGACATGCTAGAAGGGGATGCTTCATATTTTGTATATATACATGCAATTTTGTCATTTATTGAGAAGTTGTTTTGAATGTCAATTTGTTTAGACATTTGTTAAATGTTATGAAATATTCGAAGTTGTAAAATCGTATATGTACACATTACATGTGAAAATGGCAAAGGGTAACAGTGTTGGTGCATGGAATGCGTACTAATTTATTACAAATTGTAAAAACACATACATTTAATCATTATAGTGGATCATATACATATGCAAATAATTAAAAAAAATCATCATTTCCTATCCTTATCCCCTCCTATCTCCTACCCCTAGTCAAATGCCCAACTAGCCGGGCGAAGGCGTTGGTTGGCCTTGCACGCGGAGCTGGAGGAGATTCAGACTCCTAGGTTGGATGCTGGTGGGGAGTACTGGCAAATGCTCATAGAGGCACGCGACTCCACTCTGTTGGATAATTGGATGATTTACCCTGGTATATAGGTTGCTTTCCAAGGCGTTGCTTTTATAGAGTTGGCGGTGTTGGGATAAGACCATTGATAGAATGCTGATGCGGTGTCTTGTATTCGCTGAGCACCGGCCCTAAGCTAGCATGCACCGCACCGAAATCAATATGCATCTACTCGTCATTCTTGGGATTTTCTTGTAGCTCACCTCGATTTCAAGTCGTTGTCACCCCCCCCCCCCCCCCCCCCCCCGGTTCATCACTGCGCCGAAATCGGTTCTACCTCCTCTTGGGTGTTCTCCTGCTGCTGCTGTTGTAGTTTTAGGTATAGTGTTAACCCACCCACAGACTCTGAGCAGCTATTCTTACGTTCATGTCTATATCTGACGATAAGTAGATTTGTCGTAAGGTGTCACCCTGCAAGTATGAACAAAACATAAATTAAGGCTAACATGATCTTGTGATTATTTGGATATTAGTAAGTGTTTTTGTAAATCGTTTATACCAGAAATCCAAGAATAGCCCTTGTTCGTCTAATGTATTGCCTCCCGATCGATCCATACCATTGCAAGTAACCCTTGTGCACACTGCAAAGGCCTTCTATATGAACAACTCAATCGACCCGCTATTCCCACATGTTCAAATACACTGCATATAGGTCGGTCTAATCAACATCAATCTAACCACGTAGGTCGATTTCATGGAGCTCCGGCTACATGTTCACCAGTTATGAGATATATTGAAACCCATCAAACTACCTCGCCACTCAATCTAGGAAATACCACTCAACAATGTGGAAAGAAATAAGTGGCACCTAAGACATCCAAATGTGCATGCTAGCTTTGCAGAAATACATAGGAGATTAATTAAATTCCCATTGTATGACTCCCATTCAACCTAAAAATAGGAAATTTTATTGACTTCAAATGATAAATATGATTAATTGCAAGGAAACAAATTTGATTACTAAGGTACCTGCGACATATTTTCCCTATCCAACACATCTCGATATGCACCAACTTTATGGGTGGGGTGAAATTGCATGTCTCTCCGCGTGTTCCAGTGTACCACCAGTGAACATCTAATAGGTACAGATAATCTTTTTTTTACTAATGGGTGTGATGTAGGGAAATCTGTCCTAGGTTAAGCAGCCTTTCCAATGTCGTGTGTCAGTGATGATGATGCGACACATAGTTGGCGATACAACCACGCTAGACATGCGAAACCCCAACTATATGTCCCAGTGATGTCGAAATGTTCCAGCAAAGGTAACCACATCGCATAGACGAGGGCACTTGATTTATTGGTAAAGATAAATCCCCCTAAGAGCTATAGTATGTATGCACAGATAGCTCGATATATTTGCTCCACATCGGTGTTCAGTGGGACCAACTAGAACATATCACAAAGCTATATCATACTAATGTGGCCCCCCTTACTGTTAGACCCTGGTCTTAACCCCAGCAGTTCTTCGCATATCGCTCCCCAATCCAGGCAACTACTCCCTATAATTGCTTAACCATTTATAGGGAGTCCCAATTGGATCTCTACATCCTGTAGCGTGATTGTAAACTCCCCCGTCGGCATGTGGAATGTGTACGTCTCTAGACGCCATCACTCTACCAATGCCATAACCATGTGCTAATCAAGGGGTATATATAGTAGATGACTCACACCTTCGAAGCCAACCAGTTGCAAGTATGGCACCATTTGAGTATCCAAAGGGATGGTACACTCGTTGCGATGGAGTGACAACTCATGTCGTTAAACGACGAGGGTTGCTTGATCCTATGCCAATAACATGTGAAATGTTTTCCTATTTCTAATGCAACATAAACTAATAGATTAGTGAAATGTTGATTACCTCTCCATCCTAGACGGCTTGTGATCAATGACTTGCCCACTAAGTTAAGACTGAAGGATCGAAAGGTCCAGGCTCCATCTATCAAGCAAAACCATACAAATATTTTCACTTTGCAACAAATACTTAACTTTTCACTAATTAATTGTATAACAATTAATTAACGATATATTAACAACTAATCATGTTTAATTAATGGATAAATGTTAACTGCTTAATTTTATGACTAATACTACGAAACCATACAAATATATTATATTTGCAACGAATACAAAATTTTTCACTAATTAATTTTATAACAATTAATTAACGATGTATTAACCATTAATCCTCTTTGATTAACAGATAAGTAATAACTAATTAATTTTATAACTCATTCTACAAAACCATATAAATATTTTCACTTTGCAACAAATACTTTATTTTTCACTAATTAATTTTATAACAATTGATTAATGACATATTAACGACTAATCACATTTAATTAACGAATAATTATTAACTGCTTAATTTTATGACTAATTTTATGAAACCATATAAATATTTTACATTTACAAAGAATATAAAATTTTTCACTAATTAATTTTAACACAATTAATTAATGATGTATTAACCACTATTCCCATTTGATTAACGAATAATTAATAACTAATTAATTTAATAACTCATTCTACAAAACCATACAAATATTTTCACTTTGCAACAAATACAAAAATTTTCACTAATTAATTTTATAACAATTAATTATTGACTAATCGCCTTTAATTAATAGGTAATTAACAACTACTTATTTTTATGCCTAATTCTACAAAACCATACAAATATTTTTTATTTGCAACAAATACAAAATTTTTCACTAATTAATTTTATATTGATTAATTAACGACATATCAATAACTAATTACCTTTAATTAATGGATAATTAACAACTACCTATTTTTATGACTAATTCTATAAAACAATACAAATAATTTTATTTGCAAAGAATATGAAATTTTTCACTAATTAATTTTATAACTAATTAATGACATATTAACGACTAATCACTTTTAATTAATGAATAATTAAGAACTATTTAAGACTAATTTTACAAAATCATACAAATATTTTTCATTTGCAATGAATATGAATTTTTTTGCTAATTAATTTTATACCAATTAATTAACAACTAATCATTGCTAATTAATAGTTAATTAATAATAATTTAATTTAATGACTATGTTTACAAAAATACATTATAATTACATATGTACATAATTCATTTACTAATGTTAAATAATTATATATTAACAATTATTTAATTACTAATTAATATAACTACTATTTTAATAAAATTTATGTAATTTATATATTTACATTTTTTTTTTGCATTTATCTAAAGTGGTATAATAGGAACAAAAATAAATTTTTTATTAAGAAAACATACCGAGATCTTAATGAAGATATTTCCACACATGTTGAAACAGAGTAAAATCTACGTAAAATACAAATTATGAAAACAAAAATTTTCAAACAATGATAGAGAGTGAAGTTTACAGAGGAAATTGAAACATGGAAATATGAAAAAGTGAATTGAGGATTCGTATTTATATTAGAAACTGTTGGTGCAAATTTTTTTCTATGTATAACTATGTAAATTTACTGTATTACTTTTATAGGTTTGTAGACATTTGTAATAATTTTATAGGTTTGCAGTTTCTTTATAGGTTTACAGTGTTATATACTTTATAGGTTTATAGGATAAGATTCGATAGGATTGTAGGGGAAAAAGATTATTTGATGTTGTAGTTTGTGGCTTCAACGTAAAATTTTGTAGTATCACTAAAGGCACATATGTGATTTGTGACTTCACAACTTATTTTAGTAATAATTTTTACGAGTACAATATTTACATAATTTTTTTTAAAATGATAATATTTAAGTATGTAACCTGTCTACAAATTAAGGTAAAATCCATAAATTAGAGTAATATCTAAACAGTTATAACAAAATCTAAAAAGTAGAGCAAATTCTATAAATTAGGGCAAAAATTACAAATTGGGGCAAATTCTCAACATTAGGGCAAAATCTACAGATTAGGGCAACATTTACAAATTGGGACAAATTCTAAAAATTAGGGCAAATTATAGAAATTAGGGCAAAATCCACAAATTGAGATAAAATCTACAATTTGGGGCAAATTCTAAAAATTATGGCAAAATTTAAAATTGACCTAAGCCAAGTAATTACTCTACTAATTGATATGCAATAAAGTACACTTTCAAGTTTAAGCTTTACCTACCACAAAATTAACAATAATACATCTTATGTTTAGAGAGAAACAATAATGGAATGGAAAATCAATACATTAAAGTAGACAAATCTACAACAAAATATTAAAGTTAGTAAATGATACTTACCTAACATACACTAAAATCATGGGTTGGAGCTATGGAACAAAGTTTTGAAAGAAAAAAACTATGTTTTCTATGTGACTTTTAGAGAGAAAAACGGTGAGAAAGTAAAGGAAGAGAGATGAAATGCTATAGAAATGAGCTTTGTTGGCCAGATATAAGGGACGACAAAATCACATTTTGGCCTTGCAATTTGTGTTCCCAAAATGCACCGTTTCACTTAAAATTTAATCATAGGCTTAAATTGCGATTTCCCCTCCAGAAATACAACATTTGACTTGCAAAATAATCGCAGGTTTGAACTGTAATTTCCTTTACAAAAATGCACTATTTGACTTGAAAAATAATTACAAGTTTGAATTGCGATTTCTTAGGCACATAAACCATAACTCACAAGTTCAAATTGTGACTTCTTTAGAAAAAATGAAAATCCACAAATCATAAGTTCAACATGCGATTTTAGAATGGTATTTTGGGAATTAGTTTTGCCAAAACCATATTTTAAAAAGAAGATTTCCTTGAAGAGGCAATCTAACCTAATACTCCAAATTCGCCACCCCTACTTATATAAATATAAGTACAATTTTTTATAAACAACTATTATAAAATTTAACAAGATACATTATATTATCATATATCTAACAACAAAAAATAACACCAAATTTAATAATAATAAAATAGTAACAACAATAATGATGATAAAAATAATAAGGAACTAGTAATATATTGTCATAACAAGACAACGAGCATATATACATTTAAATACAATAAATAACTACAAGGAAGAAAAAAAAAGAAAACAAAAAAAATGGATAACCAACTCATTGTACGTCTAAAATGAATGGAAAAAGAGAAAAAGAAGAGAAAGATCCTTATGATTTGGCATAAATAAATAACATATGATATTAGATTATAAAATAACTACATATGATATGTATAGATAACTATAAGAGTCTAATGATAAAATTACATATATAGAATGAAATTTATAAGAAATATATAAAATAGTAATTGCATAAAATTATGTAACATATAAATGTATATATATACAAGTATATGCCTACCAAGGTGTAAAAGACATAATGCAATATGTATAATTAGTTACACCTTTACAACTTCCCAATAGGTTAATAGCAATTAACATGTTACATGTAATAAAGAAACAAATTAAAATTACTAATATAATGACAACTACTATATTAAGGCAAGTAATAATTCAATGGAAAAATAGAACTATCTACGATAATAATAATTAATTGCAAAGACAATAAGAAAATAAATACATAAATAATAATATATACATACATGTATGTAATATTCCTCAAAATGGAAAAAAAAATATAATGTAAGCTATAATAACTCCAATAACAATAAATTCGAGGATAGTATTCAAAAAAGAGTGAACATATTTGATTATTAATTAACTATAAAAAATTTATATACTAAAAGTTATAATAATAACAACAACAACACCACCACAAACAATCGTAATAATAATAGTGGAAAAGAATAAAAATGATTTTCATGATACTAATAATGACATATAAAGAGTGTAAGTGGCAATAAGGCTAGTTAGGTTTTTGCTAATCTTGAGAATAAAAGACACACACACGCATACACACACATAGAAGGAAAAGATAATGGGGGCATTAGAAAAATTAGTAAGATTGTCAAAGCTTTAAGTATGTTAATGTGAGAAGGATTTAGAGATAATCTTGAGGGGAATTAAAATACACAAAAGATAAATTAAAAGTGTGATGGGAGCAGGGATGCTATAGGATTGAATTTTTTATTTCAAATTGCAAGTCATATGGAAAAGCAATTTGCAAGCTAGTAGAGAGTAGAGTGAATATATAAACATTGATTGGGGACATAGAGTTTTAAAGCATAATTGAGGAAAAGAATCTTTAGGATTAATCACAATCTAAAATTTTACATGTGCACAAAGAGAGAGAGAGAGAAACTTTGGCTTTTTTGGTCGAGTGAAACAAAAGGTAAAAGTGATACAAGTAATGATATGATTGGAGATTAGTCTTTGGAAATCTAAAAAAAAATCCTAATTAAATGAATACATAAAATTTAAATGGTGAAGGAATCTTGGAGACTTGAATTTCAACTAGAGAATTTATGAAATAAATGGAATGAGAATGAAGGAAAAATTTATGCATAAAAGTTAGATGGAAACATATAATTATAGATTTTTTTTGGGGAGATCTTAGTTTAGTTTAGTGGTATTAGGAAAGTGATTTAAGTCTAAGGTATATAAGTCGATTGTAGACTAAAGGACCAAAGTGGCATAAATATTAATGTGATTGGAAATTTGTTATAGCTTAATTTGAACTTTAGAGCCAAAGATATATTCAGAGTAACATAGCAGAAGATGAGAAAAAGGAGAAGCCTTAAGTAGTTGAAGAATTTACGACAAATAATGGGAGAGTTAAATGGACAACAAGAAGGCATATGTTTGACAAATTTAGAATGAATTAGGAATGGATTAATAACAGGACAAACAATAGACTGTTAAAGAGCAAAATTTTAAGAAGAAGTAATCAACTATGATAAAAACTCGATGGATTAACCGCTATTAGATGATTGGGAAAGATATATAGGACTTACAGGAAGATATGAAGAACTAGGATTCAAGGCTATTTCATGAATCAAGTTTGAGGACGAAAGTTTTTGTAAATGGAAGAGAATGTAATACTTATAAAATAAATAAAATAAAAATAAGGGCAAAGAAAATAATAATGAAATAGTATTGGGGGTATTATAGACATTTTGTAGTTAGGGTATTCAAACCCTTTTATAACCTATGTGCCTCCCCTTTTTCCTTTTTACATAGCAGTTACACAAGAAGCCTTCATAGACATTCATAGTGTACTCTAGCCTAAATCTACAATGATTGACATGATTCAACCAAGTAAGACTCCTAACTATCATCACATGTCATTTAGATATTAATTTCAATTGTGTAAGTATCATGTGGGTGTTTTGTTGATAGTTTGATGAAGGAGGCGTAAGAGAATGAGGTGTAGTTGTGGAATAAAGCTATCTTGGGATTCCAATCGCAAATTGAAGCAAGTGTTTATACATTGCATAAAAGTGTAGAATTAGTGATTTAATCAAAGTAATTTGGTCGGATACATAGAAACCAAGATTGGAATGTTGATTAGAGATGAAAAAGAGGGAAAATTTCAAAATAGAGGGATGTACGGTTAGGTACACGAATGTGTACCTTCCTGTATTGAGTTAGAGAAGGTTTTATGTATTAAGGGGTTACATGGCCAGGTACATAGGTGTATACTTGCCCGTGTTGAAGTATACAGCCAAGTATACAATTCAGTACTTAGGCGTGTTAAGAAGGCTTCATGTACAATAAGATATATGGCTATTTTCACAGTTGTGTTTCTTCTCGTGTTCTTCTGCATAGCTACATATACGGTTGTATTGTTCTAGAACACTCTTACTTCTATTTTAAGCTAATTTCACCTACAATAACAAAATGGGGAAGGGAAATATGCAACTAGTATACAATTAACAACTTAGAGAAATTAGGTTGTCATAGGGTAGTACTAAACTTAGTATTTGATACTTGATAGGTTTTTGTACCTTTAATAGTTACACAAAAAGCTAATTGTGGAGCCTCTCTTCCAGGTATGTATTTACCATGTTTGCTACTTATGCTTGCTATAATAGAGAAGAAAATAAATTTAATGAATATATGATTAAATATTGTCTAATGGTTTTGTGTGGCTTGACTTAGGAACTAAAGGTGGCAGATTCTTATGAGGCACTTGTTGATCGGTATGTAGCGTTGTCCCCTGTGAAGTTGCATATCAACATGATTTGGGTAGATATTAGGGGTATTAGGCCCGTAGTGGCAATTCTTGATCCCATTTAAAAAGTTGAAGCAGAAGGTAGCAATTCTCAACCTAGGACTTATATCTATATATATATAGTATATAGTGTGATGGGATCATGACCACTCTTGTATTGATTATTGGTTAATTCAAAGATAAGTAATGAACTAGTTGTGAATTATCTGTCACATTATATGTGTGTATATGAATGTTGCAACATGCATATGTGTTTGAGTATTCATGTACTAGGCTTAGGCTCACTCTTTTCTTTTTTTTTTTTTATTTAGTTGCAAGACTCTAGGAGTGGGTTCAATGTTAGCATCTAGATATACAAAAGTAGGTGGTTATAAGTTTACTTTTGATTAAATTAGGTTAAATTTTAAATTATTTAGAAAATTTTAGAGTTATGCATATTATCAAATAAATAGATAATATTTTAATGTAATATTTGAAAAATTGATGAGATATTTTATTCTATGGAGACATAAAATATTTATGGTTTTAGATAGATTAAGAGCCTTAGCGTGACATCATTTAGTAATGACTTGTAGTGGGTTGTGATATCTTGAGTTTTGAAGGGTTACATTAATCTTCCAAGAAAGCTTGTTTTAAATGCCTACACTACACCTTCTAGTTAGCACGCTATGGCCTCAAACCCTGCTAACACCTTTTTTCTACGAATTGTTTGCCTAATAAGTTTTTATAGAAGGGAATTTAGTTATCACATCCGGCAATGAACTTCCATTGCACTTTATCTCTAGATAGTCTTTTTATTTGTACCGTCTAACTAGTGCTGAGAAACACTCATCATTTTCCCACAATTCGAGTCACTAAATAGAGAAGAGATTATAAAGAGGTTGTCATAAAGGATCCATCCGTAGGACATAGGATAAGGAAGAGAGAGAGTAAGGATGTGGAAATTGGTTTCTCTAGTAAATTGGTTACCGTAGTGCTCATGCCTTTTTTCCCGTCTTTTGCTAACCGACCCACACAAAATTGGTTTTTCTAATTATTTCTTTGAAATTTATTACATCATTGATATTTAAATTCTTACTTTAGGAACTAGCGGGCTTGGACTTGATGATATACCTACCTTCTCAGTTGTTTTGCATTGTTTTTTTTTTTTTAACAAATTATTTTCCTACTTATCTTAGCAATAAATTGTCGTACTCGACCAAAAATGTCCATTCCAAGCAATGAAGCTCGAGGGTGTTGCCAATGAAGAGTTGAATAATGATTGACTTAAATGAACGAAGTCGTCGTTTTAGTTTATGATGTGGATAATAAAGATTTTTCTATGGATATTTCAGTTAAAGATATCTCCCATGACATGAATTTGGAAATTTCTACTATATATATTTCGTTTTTTCATAAGCCACTTTTAATTTCATAATGATATAAAAAGATTATTATTTGAGCTTAATATATTAACATGTTAAAAGTAAAAAATTAAAAGGATACTAACAAATGATGTACTTATACCATGAGTGTAAAGATAATTATATTTGTAAATGACTGAAAAAAGCACATTTTTCTTTTTCTTTTTTTTTTTGTGAACAATTAGGAATTCAATTACTTCACCAGCATTCTAGAGGTAATAGGGATTTTTCCCTCCCGGTAATCCCTAGAAATCCATTCATAAATAAATATAAATACAACAAAATGCAATCTTTGTCTGCTAAATGAAATAAATTACACTATTAAGCCCAAGGCCACTCAACCCAAACCCACAAGCAATTTGAAAGCCCTAAATGATAAGCAAAATAAATGAACAAGCCACAGGTTTAGACTTTGTTCCTCTACAAGGTATGAAACTCTTTATATCTCTCTCTATTTTTTATTTTTTATGATTATGGACACCTCATTTTTGCTCCAGTCTAAAAAAAAAAAAGCCAAGTTTATAGAATAAGAAAAATAAAAAAATAAAAGAAATAATAATAATAAATATATATAAATAAAAATTATAAAAGAACTAAACAAAAATAAAATGAAAAATTATTATAAAAGAAAAAAATAATAACAAATAACAAAAATTAATTTAAAAAATTAAATATTTTTAATAAAAGTAAAAAAATATGAGTTTCTAAATTAAACTCGAGCACCTCAATTAGTAGAAAACCAATCATGATGTTAGTTAAAATAAAATTTAATGGCAATAAAAAAATCGAGAGCAAGTCTAGCCAACTAGTCCGCATGTTGTCTGTGTGCATGCAAGGGAGAGGCAAGTCCGGGTTTCGAAGGGATGAATCTAGCCCGCACAAACCAATTTTTTTAAAAAATCTATCAACATTTAACTACTTGATAAACATCACAAGATTAACATAAATTCTAACAAAAAAAAAATAGAGAAAAACAGAGCTTTATCCAAAATTTGAATCGAGTCTATCCGAAGCTTTTGAGCTCACCAATGGCCCTTATAAATACATTAGGAAACCTAAAAACAAAAGAAGGGGTCCACGGCCCGGGTGGGGGTGGGGGGAGCACCGAATCTCAGAAAAACACCAATTCGAAACCTATATTTCACCATCTGCTACTGCAACCGACACTGTTTGCAGCTACACTGTTTGCAGCTACGGCCACCTTTGCTTCGACACCTCTGACCATCAGCCAAGCTTTTGGTAATGCTGAACCCGCACCATGCATGACAGGCCTTGCCTACCCATGCCTACCACAACCGCAAGCCACCACGATTTTGCCACTGTTCGTCACAAGATAAGACCCAACCAAGACTTGCGCGTTCGTTCTGCTAACTAGTGCGAGCCGTGTAGCATCTGTGTCCGACACACCCACACGCCTCAATAGCCACCAAAAGCATGCGATACAGCAGTGGAAACTTCTGGTCTTTCCCCGTTTGCTGCTCTTGTTCCCAAACCTGTGAAGCCGACCCACTCACAATCCGACCAAACCCAAAGCTGACCCGCGACTAGCCAATAAACCAACCCGAGACTCAACCTACGCACCTGGTTAGTGGTTGTTTTTTTTTTTTTTTTTTACTTTTTTGGTTCCATTCCTAGTTTTTGTTTTTTAATGTCTTTAGCCTATGGTAGTTTAGAAAATTAATTAAAATGTTAAGTTAAAAAAATAAAGAAATAATAATAGCAATAATATAATATAAAGTGTAATTTTTGAGTATTCATCCGGTTGTCATGGTGTATATCATCGCTTGATGGCAAATCATAAAATAGTCATAAAAATAATAAAAAAATATTAATCTTTAGCATAAGAATAAAAATATAAAAATCTATAGAGGTAAAAAATAAAAATCTTTAGTATAAGCTAGGATCTTAGAAATAAAAATATAAAAATGAAAAATGTAGAAAACCAAATTAAATAAGTAAAAGTCATAGTATAAATAAAATTTTAGGAAAAAAATACAATAAAAAGTGAAAATGTAAAAATAGATATTTTTTTTCTAGTTTAAGGTTTTTAATCAAATTTTTAGTAATTGAATAGAATAAGAATAAAGAATAAAAGAAAAAAATTGAAAAATATTTTATTAAAATCTAGTATCTTAGAGTTTTATCAAATAGGGTTTTTTCAAAAAATAGAAAAATAAAAAATAAAAATCTAATATTATGTTTACAAAACTTAGGTTATTCTTAGGTCTTTTTTAAAATCATCACATAATAAATTAGGTCATCTAGGTGTTTTCTTAATAAAATTAACCTAATTAAATGTAAACCCAACATTTTTCATTAAATAAAATTAATCAACAAACTAAAATTTTATAAAAGAAAAAGCAAAATACAAATGGTTTAATCGCAGCTAACAAGTATATAGGCACCTTCGGGGCAATCATAATAAAATAAAAACTTTAGGTTAAAAAAATAACAAAAAAAAAATAAAAAACTTCAAAAAAATTAGATGAATAAAAAATTTAGGTTAAACATAATAAAAACTTTAGAAATATTAGCATAATAAACTTTAGACATTAGGTTTCTTTTTGGAATAAATTTATAATCTTGTAAAAACATAAAAACATAATAATAATAACATCAAAAATAGCATAATATAATAGTGGCAAATACATGGAAAATACATATGAGAATGTAAAGAACTTTTTGTAAATATTCTTGAAAATTTTACATGGTAACTGTTTAGGTTTTAATAGGTTAGCCCCCAAATTTAGTAACTCTGGTTAATATTTTTCTAAAATATTTTTTTAGGAAAATTTATAGACTGATAGCTAGTTAAGGTTAATGCACCCAATTAACCTTAACTTATTTTCTAACTTAGGTTAGTGGCAACTCCTTTGAAAAATGAATTTTTCTTAATTTAGTCGAGTAATCTATATTAAATTGTTAGAATTTAGTACAGATTAAAATTAAGAAAAATGATTTAAAACTAGACTCGATAGGATGACAACTCCATTGGGGACCTTAATATTTCAAAGTGGGCTAGCCATGTATTAGTTTTCATGAATATGTTTGAAAGGCCTTGATTTTCTTATAGTATCTTTTTGTTGCTTATCTTATGAATTCTTTGTAAATAGTGATGCTAACTAAGTTTTGAGTTATGTAAAGAAAAATAGAAAAAGAAAAAAAAAGGAAGAAAATGGCCTAATGGGCCACCATACGGGGAAAAGTTTATGAAATGCATGTTTAGATATGGCCAGACCTGGGCCATTTAGAAAACTAGAACAGAATGCCATTGTGTACCCATCAAGTTATAGTAGTGTATACTACTGCTTGGTGGCAATTAGGTGATTCAACTCTAGGCTTTGATGTTGCCACTAATTATAAAGTCGGAGAACCTTGCGAACCCACCTTGGTTACTGTGTATGTGCATTTTATTTCACTATTTTATGCTCTTCTTTGCAAACAAAAAGTAAAGTGGCTCTATGAACATACAATTGTAGGTCATGTAACTATTTAAATATTAACATAAGTCTATAGTTTTATGACTTAGATTAGGTGCTACAATACTATTCAATTGCTATTTGTAGCATTATTTATTTACCATATAGGTTTTCCTTAGTGAAAAAAAGAAGAAGAAAATTTAAAGAAAAAGAAAAGACAATAGTTTTTCGATAAATATATATAGCAAATTTCTATAAGCTTGCAAATTATTATTACTTTTAAGTTGTAAGAAGTGGCCACTCCTATATTATCCCTTTATGAGTTGCCATCTTTTAATAATTCATTGCCTTTCTATAATCTTAAGTGTTATCTATGTAAAATAATTATCTCTTTTCATGGATTGTCATAGTCCATTATTCCCATCACTTCTCATAGCTTCACTATCTCCGTGATGTCAACTTCGTAATAAATTTGGTCAATTCTCTAGACATGTATGTAAATCATGTTGTATAAAGCATAAGTTCCCCTTGTACTTTATGTCACTTAAGAACCCTAGCCATCCTCTAATGAACCTTTAGGAGCTTTAGTTATCCTTTAACTAAAAGCTTGAGTTATCCACACATTTGGGAATGCTGGTCATTTCTTGATAAATCTAGGAGCCTTAGAAAGCTCAAGAAATTAGGTTATCCTCTAATTAGAATATTTAAGAGCTCTAGTCATTTTAAAGTTTGGGAACTCCAACTGTTTGTCAGTAGAATAAAAGCCTTAGCCATCCTTAAGTTTAGGAGCCTCAGTTATTCCTTGAGAAGAAAATAGAAACCTTAGTCATCCTCGAATTTAGGAACTTTTGTTATCCTTTATTAATAAAATAAAAACCTTAGCCATCATTAAGTTTAGGAGCCTCGATTATTTCTTGAGAAGAAAATGGGAACCTTAGTCATCCTCAAATTTAGGAACTTTGGTTATCCCTTATTGTTAAAATAGGAACCTTAATCATCCTGAAGTTAAGGAGCTTTAGTTATTCCTTATTTAAGTAAGAGTTGTAATTGCCATTTGAAAACATAAGAGCTTTAGTCATCTAGAACTCTAATCATGTTAAGTAACAATAAAGTGTCCATGAAATAGGGGAATTTTTCATTTTTCTTCAATTTTTTAAAAAATAAAAATAAAAAAGGGAAACATTGCTAATAAGGGGAGATTTTCATAAAGCTCTGGAACATGGCTCTTAAGCTGATTTGCCTAACCCAAAGCTTAGAATCAATCACTTTAAACCCTAAAAGCTTGCACTGAGCCACATATTAATAACCAAAACCCTGATACATGAAATTGATCACTCTAAGAGGCTAGTGAGATCTAACCCAAGAGGTAACCAAGAAAGCACATAATAAAATACTTGACTCTTAAAAATTGGTGGAGATGTAATTTTTTCATTTCCCAACACACCAAGAAGGTCTAAGACATAAGACACTATGCATAAACACAATCCTCCCATCCATTCCAAGATAAACACAAAGTTCGTCTCTACTATTATTTAGTCTTTTACCCAATGAAGCCTAATCAGATCATATTAAAGTCAACAAGTTGAGCCTGAAAGAGGCAATCCATTTTGAGCAAATAAGGGGTTACTTAGAGAACTAGTCCATCCAATTAAGTTTGAAGGCAATTAACTCATCAAGTAACTAGGAGGCATTGGGGCACCCAAAGGACTAGTTGGTCTAACTAATTAAGGGCATTTTTAAAGTAGCCAATAGGGCATTTGTTTAATCCAACCAATCTAATATAGGGAAAATTGAGTGATGGATAAGCATAGATGATCAAAACTTTTTGCACAAGGGAAAGGTGTCTCATTAGTTGGAAGTTTAAAATGAAAAGAGGCAAACCATGTCCTAAACACTGACCGTAAATACATTTGAGAGTTGTGTGACATCACAATAAGAATTCAAGACTTATTCCTTGAAGGAGGTTCATCTTGAATTTGGTAGACAAGTCGAAATGATGCTAGGCATTCATTTCTCTACCCTAAACACTACTATCCCTTGTTAACCCCGTGGAGCCATTTTGGAGAAATAGTTATTTAAGATTAACCCTATCAAGAACCACCCCACATTGGGGCAATTAAGAGGATAGAGGCATCAATCATGAGACAAGGATGAAACTAATTTATGCTTGCCTTAGTCACATCAATTCAAGAGTAATCATTGTTATAACTTTATTTCCATAAGATGAAGAAGAGTCTCCATTTAGAATTCATGTGCATCTCCATGCACATATCACACTCAATTTTAGAGGGGAAATCATCTCCATTCACTTAAAAGCTGGTTAAAGAAAAAAGGGGTTCCAAAAAAAAAAAAAGATAAAAAAAAAGTTGAAAGAAGAAAAAGAAGAAAAATTTTCAAAAAAATAAACAAAATTATGAGCTAAATAGTTTGTGGAATAAAGTCTATGCTATCAATCACATCCACAATGCCATCACTCATGAGATTCTCTTGATTAAAGGAAATAGTTTATCTTAAGCAATAATTGCTCACGAAACTAAGGTAAGCCCATTTGAGTTTTATCTTTAAGGTTCTTGACTTGTAAACCTAGGATGAGGTGAATATCACTTAAAAAAGAAAAAAAAAAACTAGCCTATGCATCATATTCCCTTTACTAAACCGTTAACTAAAAGCCTATGCTACAATCTCCAAAAAGACCTAGCAGATTGATCAAGATGTATCACCTACAAGCTAGACCATAATTTTTGGAATAGAAGTTAGGTGTGAAAATAAGCCTAAAAGAGTGCATAAGGAAGTCCTCTTTGATTAAGCAATTCAAATGGTGGGATACTTAATCCTTAAGCAAGAATGTTTGAAGTCATTAGAATTTCTAACTACCTAGGATATCATCATGTAGTTTATCATGCAGTTATTTAATTCTAAGAATCAAGACCCAAGTTTAGAAACCACAAGTGATCATTGGGGAAAATTTTCCACTTATTCAAAGCCAATGAAGATTCTCTTCCTTATTAGCAATGTTTAACAAAAGCTTTTAAAATGTTTCAAAAAAAGAATCCTTGAAAGAAAAGTTTTTCAAAACAATTAAGCCTTGGTGAATTTAAGTCCATCCTCATTAGTAGATGGCAACTTATTTAAGTCCATTCTTATTAGGAGATGGCAAAACCTAATGAAGCCCATCGGTAGATGGCACTCTATTTTAAGTCTAGCCTTGTTAATGGCTAACACCTACTTAAGTACATCCTCATTAAGGGATGGCAATTTAATAAAACCATTCTTATTAGTAGATGGCACCAAGGTTGTCAAAATCATGATTTTATGTAGAATCGTTAAGGGGTCCGTGGAATCAGAATGTAGAAGCGAAACGTAAAAACGTAAGTTTCTACAACCTATGTAAAATAACTTCCAAATATTGTAAATTTACTTACAATAGTCATTAAAAAATATAATGGATAATATAAATAAGGAAATTTAGCATTTATTTTGGTCATAAATTATAAGTTTGCAATAAAAGTCATAATATAGATAATCAAGCATAAATTGTATAATATAAATATTTTATTTCTAAAATGATAAATTATGTATAAAGTGGGTTTCACCTAGTTATATATACAAAAGCTAAAAGATAATAGATAAAATTTAAAAATCAATTGTGACTTTAAGAAATTACTAATAAATAAAAGTTGATAACAAAGATATATCATTAAAAATGAGTAATATAAAAAAATGACAAATAACTACTAACCAAAAGTAAATAATAAAAAGGTACTATAATAAGAAAAGTCTTTAAAATTGTATTTTACTAGGTAAATTTTTGCACTATTCGTGATTATTAATTCAAAATATATTTACATAACAATATATATTTAAAAGTATTATAACTATGAGATATTGAAAAAATAGAAATATAAATACGTTTATACCTTTCATATAAATTAAAAATCTAAAAAATTCTTATAAAGTTAAAGTTATCTACCATTTATTTTATTTACTATTACAAAAATATTAATTAAAATAAGGAAAGTTGCTGTAATCAAACATGAGTGCTTTTAACATGAACATGATCACAAATAGGAATAAGAAGACCAACAATTGACGAACACAAATACAAAGACTTCAACGTAACGTAACACACCTATAAGTGACGAGTGATGATCAACGAACATGTTAGGGTGTGGCTCATACTCCTCTACGATAGGAAAGCACGTGAGTCTTACTCTAGGGAAGCTACCTTGGCGAGGGTCTCAAGGGGGTAGCGCCCCCTAGACACCAGATGGCTTTTAGCAATTAAGCCCATATTTATTCATTAAAAGTTTAGGCTTAGGCCCATGAATAGCTGTTACTATATATTCTCTTTTTCACTTGTAATTGCGTGATAAAAACGAGAGTATGAGGTGCTAATTATAGTAGAATCCTCTGTTAGACGTAGCCCTAGTTAATGGGTGAACTAGGATAAAATCTTGTGCCTTTATTTTTTCTTCCTCTTTTTAACTTTACTTTATTATTATTTGTGAGCGTTGGCCTTAACATCAACTTCCTCTTGTGTGCCGGCCCTAACATAACATACAACAACAACAACAGCAACTCCTAAAGGTTGACATTTGCCTCACATAAGATCGATACTCAAGATTCAAGATTAAAAGAAAAAATACTATTTGAAGTTTCAAGTTTCTACTAAACAAAAGGAACCGATGGAAAAAAATAAGAATAGAAAGTTAGAAATAGTACACATACATATTGTGATGCTTCACATAGTCGAAGAATGAAAGCTATAGCCTACAAATTTACTTGAATTTTGGGCTAAGCTAGGCTTCTCTAGGTTGCACATCTTCAACTAGGCGAAGCTACTTCCTCTTCACTCCTTTTACTGATAGAAAATAAGACCTTGTAGTAGAAAAATAAAAACGCTAGTAGACTCACGATTTTACCTATTCCGCGTGTGGAATCATGATTTTACTACGATTTTACCTCAAAAACGTTTGTACATGCGAGTTGACTAAGGATGTGCTCACCAACTCATAAAATCGTAAAAACGTACGAGTTAACTCGCGATTTTGACAACTATGGATGGCACCTATATAAGCCCATTCTCATTAGTAGATGGAACCTATTTGAGCCTATCAGTAGATGGCACCAATTAAAGTCCATTCTCATCAATAGATGACATCTATTTTAAGTCCATCTTTGCCAATAGGTAGCAACATAATAAGTTTAGTCTTGTTAGTAGCTAGCAAACTATTTTAAGTCTAAGCTCGTCAGTAGCTGGCATCTTTTATAACTTCATCCTCATTAGTAGGTGGCAACCTAATAAGTCTAGTTTCATTAGTAGCTAGCAACCCATTTAAGTCCAAGCTCGTCAGTAGCTGGAATTTTCTATAAGTCTATCCTCATCAATAGGTGGCAACCTGATAAGTTTGATCTCATTAGTAGCTAGCAACTCTTATAAGTCCATTCTTGTCAGTAGATGGCATTTATTTTAAGTCCATCCTCATCAGTAGGTGGCAATCTAATAAGTCTTGTCTCATTAGTAGCTAGCAACACCTATAAGTCCATTTTTGTTAGTAGATGGCATCTATTATAAGTTCATTTTGGTCAGTAGATGGCATCTATTTTAAGCCTAAGCTCATTAGTAGCTAACACCTTCTTTAAGCCCATTCTCATAAGCAGATGGCACCTATTTTAAGCCTAAGCTCATCTGTAGCTAGCATCATATTAAAGTACATTCTCATTATTAGATGGCAACATTTAAAGTCTATTTTCATCAGTAGATAGCAAACTTATTTAAGCCCATCCTTGTTAGTAGGCAGCAACCTAATAAGTCTAGTCTTTTTAGCAGGTAGCAACCCTATTATAAGTCTAAGCTTGTCAATAGCTAGCATCCCATTTAAGCCCACTCTTGTTAGTAGATGGCATCATACTTTAAGTCTAGTCTCGCTAGTAGCTAGCAACCTTTATAATTCCATTCTTGTCGATAGATGACATTTATTTTAAGTCCATCCTCATTAGTAGGTAAGTCTAAGCTTGTCAATAGCTGGCATCCCATTTAAGTCCACTCTTTCTAGTAGATGACATTGTATTTTAAGTCTAGTCTCATTAGTAACTTGCAACCTTTATAAGTCCATTCTCATCAATAGATGGCATCTATTTTAAGTCCATTCACATTAGAAGGTGGCAGCCTAATAAGTCTAGTCTCGTTAGTAGCTAGCAACCCTTATAAGTCCATTTACATTAGTAGATAGCATTATATTTAAGCCAAGGCTCATCAATAGCTGGTGTCTTTTATAAGTCTAACCTCGTCAATAGCCGGCATCTTCTTTAAATCCATTCTCATTAGTAGGTGGCAACCTAATAAGTCTAGTCTCGTTAGTAGCTAGCAATACTTATAAGCCCTTTCTCGTAAGTAGATGGCATCTATTTTAAGTCTAAGCTTGTCAGTAGCTAGCATCTTCTTTAAGTCCATTCTCGTCAGTAGGTGGCACTTTATTTTAAGTTTAGTCTTGTTAGTAGGTAGTGGCCTTTTACAAGTCCATTCTCATCAATAGATGGCAATCTATTAAGCCCATTCTCATTAATGAATGGTAAAACCTACCCATTCTCGTCAGTAGGTGGCACTCTATTTTAAATCTAGTCTCGTTAGTAGCTAGCGGTCTTTTATAAGTCCATTCCTATTAGTAGATAACATTATATTTAAGTCTAGCATCTTTTAAGTCTAACCTCGTCAATAGTTGGCATCTTCTTTAAATCCATTCTCATTAGTAGGTGGTAACCTAATAAGTTTAGTCTCGTTAGTAGCTAGCAATACTTATAAGTCATTTCTCGTAAGTAGATGACATCTATTTTAAGTTTAAGCTTGTCAGTAGCTAACATCTTCTTTAAGTCCATTCTCGTCAGTAGGTGGCACTTTATTTTAAGTTTAGTCTTGTTAGTAGCTAGTGGCCTTTTACAAGTTCATTCTCATTAGTAGATGGCAATCTATTAAGCCTATTCTCGTTAATGAATGGCAAAACCTACCCATTCAAGTCCATTCTCGTCAGTAGGTGGCACTCTATTTTAAGTCTAGTCTCGTTAGTAGCTAGCGGTCTTTTATACGTCTATTCTCGTTAGTAGGTGACAACCATTAAAGTCCTATCTTGTTAGTAGTAGGCATATCATTTAAGACATAGGGCAAAAATGGTGTCTTTTGGTCTTTGTAGTGAAGTTCTATTCAAACTCTACTACAAAGAGGGGTAGTTGTAGACATCTCATTTTTGCCTTCGTCTATGAAAAAAAAAAAACCAAGGTTACAGAAAATTGAAAAATGAAATAAAATAATAATAAAAATAAATATATATAAAAATAAAAATAATAAAAGAACTAAACAATAATAAAATGAAAAATTATTATAAAAGAAAAAAATAATAAAAAATAACAAAAATTAATTAAAAAATGAATATTTTCAATAAAAGTAAGGAAATATGAGTCTCTAAATTAAATCCGAGCACCTCAATTGGTAGAAAACCAATCATGATGGTTAGTGTAAACTTCTAGTCTTTCTTCATTTATTGCTCCTATTCTCAAACTCATGAAGTCGACTCGCTCACAATCCAACCAGACTTGGAGCCAACCCACGATCCGACCCGCAACCAGCCGAAAACCGACTTGAGACCTAACCTACATACTCGGTTAATGGTTTAGTTTTTTTTTCTTTCCTTTTTTGGTTCCATTCCTAGTTTTTTTTTTTTTAAATTAGGTCTTTAGCCTATGGTATTTTAGAAAATTAATTAAAATGTTAAGTTTAGAAAAAAAATAAAGAAATAATAATAGCAATAATATAATATAAAGTTTAATTTTTTAGTACCCATCGAGTTATTGTGGCGTATACCATCACTCAATGGCTAATCATAAAATAGTAATAAAAATAATAAAATAAAATAAAAATCTTTAGCATAAGAATAAAAATATAAAATCTAAAAAGATAAAAAATGAAAATCTTTTGTATAAGCTAGGATCTTAGAAATAAAAATATAAAAATGAAAAAAAAAGTAGAAAACCAAATTAAATAAGTAAAAAATCTTAGTATAAATAAAATTTTAGGAACAAAAATACAATAAAAAGTGAAAATGATAAAAAAAAAATTTAGTTTAAAGTTTTTAGTTAAATTTTTAGGAAGAGAATGGAATAAGAATAAAGAATAAAAGACAAAGAAAAAAAAATAAAATAGAAGAATCTTTTTATCAAAATGTAGTATCCTAAGGTTTTTTCAAAAAATAAAAATATAATATGATTTTTCCAAAACTTAGGTTATTCGTAGGTCTTTTTAAAAATCATTGAATAGTAACTTAGGTCATCTAGGTATTTTCTTAATAAAATTAACCTAATTAAATAATTTAAACTTGACATTTTTTATTAAATAAAATTAATCAATAAACTAAAATTTTATAGAAGAAAAAGCGAATTATAGACGGTTTGACCCTAGCTAGAGGGTACATAAGCACTTTCGTGGCAACTATAATAAAATAAAAACTTTAGGTTAAAAAAATAACCATAATAAACTAAAATCTTTAGGTTAGAAAAAATAAAAAAATAAAAATAAAAAATTTGATGAATAAAAACTTTAGGTTATTAACATAAACATAATAAAAACTTTAGAAATATTAGCATAATGAACTTTAGACTTTAGGTTTCTTTTTAGCATAAATTCATAATCTTATATAAACATAAAAACGTAATAATAATAACATAAAAAATAGCATGATATAATAGTAGCAAATACATGGAAAATACATATAAGAATATAAAGGCCTTTTAATAAATATTCTTGAAAATTTTACATAATAACCTTTTAGGTTTCAATAGGTTAGCCCCTAAATCTAGTAGCTTTGGTTAATATTTTTCTAAAATATTTTTTTAGGAAAATTTGTAGATTAGTAGTTAGTTAAGGTTAATCCACTCAATTAACCTTAACTTATTTTTCAATTTAGGTTGGTGGTGACTCCTATCAAATAATCTATATTAAATGGGTAGGATTTAGTATAAATTAAAATTAAGGAAAATGATTTAAGACTATCTCGACAATGATTGTTTTTTGTATTATTGCAAAAATCTTAATTGATCTAACCATGTTTGTTTGTGTTTGTGGTTGCAAGGAAGAAGAAGATAAAATTTGGTTTATTTTGAGGTAGCCAATCTTCAAGATCTATTTTAGGGAGTAACTTTCTTGCCCCTTTTTGTTATTTTCCACTTTTTATACTATTTGTTACACATTTACAAGCTACTATCTAATGCATACATGCTACAATTTGATTTAACTTTCCCACCTATGCTTACATGGCTATTGTATTTCATACATAACTATTTTCTATATGTATTATAGTCTTTGTGCCATTATGACCTTTTTCTCTACCTTGTAGACCTATCTATAAAATACACATATCGAAAAATCATTTTGAAATCTTAACATAAATTAATTTATTGAAGCATATGGAAACTTGAAATTTTTTATATCTACATTATTTCACTTATTGCTTAACACACTAGACAATGTGAGATTGACAAATCTAACCATTAAAAAAATGCTAAAGAAGAAAAAGAAGATTTTATAAATTTTAAAAACATTTATATATTGGCACACATAATATGATTATACTTATTAACTATATGTCTTTTCAATGGACAATAATTTTAAAAAAGAGATCAAGTAGGACAAACCAAAAAATGGAACAACTTAACTTTAAGCCAAACTCAATTATTTAAAGATAGAAAATACCAAAACATTATGATAACCTAAAAAGAAATACAAAATTTAGTAATTGATTCTATAACATTTGAGCAAGAAAAAGAAAGAAAGAAAGAAAGAAAGAAAGAAACTTGTTCCATAAGCTAAACTAAAGATTTTGGAAGTGGACACTTGCATTCATTCTCATTATTGACGTCCTTAAACCAAATGCAATCTAAGGTGTGTATAAAGATTTAGAAAAAAAAACTGAAATTACCATAACTTTAAAAAATAAAAAAAATAAAAGAAAAAAGAAAGAAAGAATGAATGAAAAGTTGTTAATATGTTTTGTGATCAACTTGCTGGAATTCACATTCAATAGAAGTACTAAACGAAATTGAAGTGAAACTAGGATTTCGAAAATGAACCATAGAGAAAGAGATTAACAAAGAGAAAGAAATAAGAGGAAATAATAAAAATAATATAATTTAAGATACTAAATTTAATGCACATAAATTTAGTAAATATTGTAAAAGTAGCCATTTTAAGTATAGAGGGTTAATTAAAACAATTGACATTTATAACCCAATGAAATATAATATAAAAGCATGTATTGTAACATAAAATGACATATATTAATATAATATTATAAAAAGCAATTTAGACAAATAGCATATCACACTTGCTATTTTAGACAAATACTAAAACTTAAGACCAACCACTTAAATAATATTGAACATAAAACCCATGCATATCACACTAGACACTAACTAGTCTTCATAATAATGGTGGTACTTGATATCTTTGAGAACATAGCATGAATCTATTGACTATTCCGTACATAAATATATATGAAGCTTGATACAGTCAAAACGTGCAGCTGACCAGACTAGTGAAACAACGAAGCCAACCAAAACCTCAAAGAATTCAACACAACACAACACAAGCACACAAAACAATGTCCACCATCCTCACTTGCAGTTCACATACTGAAGTGTCTTTGCCTGAGCATTAATCATCATGGTACAATTCATCTCCGTGGCCTTCTTCTTCTTGAAAATAAACATCAATTCCACTTTCCCATTCATCTTCCCTTGGCTAGTAATCGTAAAATTACCCGAGCTAAAATCGGTACCAAGTGTAGAACTATTTGCAATAGCATTATAATTCAAGCTTACACTCAGATCAACTTTTTTAGTCGATTTGAAATTAGCCTTACTTTTAGGAATACCGACCGATCCAATTGGCACGCCTCCATACATGAACGTGACATTTGTGGCATCATATTTATATGGACCGAAATTCGTGTTCTTCACTCTTATGGGGGCAGTGAAGCTCAAATTAAAGCTAGGTGAGGACTGGTTATTGCCACTAATTTGGAAAGATGATGACTGGTCGATAGCAAATTGGCCGATGCGGAAACGGGGTCGTCTTACTCGCATAATCACCAGAACAAACACCAAAATGACAATTACTTGAAACACCGCGAAAGCAGCAATATAAGCAGCCCATTTCATTCTTTTCTTACGTTTTACTTCTTCTTCAGACAAGGATTCATGGTCACTCCTAGGATGTCCATTTGCTGGTGCTAACGGAGAAGCTGGGTTTCTTTCTGCCATTGATTTTCGCTTTTGCTTCTTTTTTTTTTTCTTTTCTTTGTGAAATGTATTTGTATGAGAAACTGTGATGAGTTTTAACTTGGTAGTTCCCTGATTATACATATTCATATATATATATAGGTGTGGAAAATTTGTGGCTTGTATTATGGGGAAATTGGAAAAAGATGGGTTCAAGGAAACTAATGTGTGGAATGGATGCTTGGAATTTTATTCAAGAGAAGATGTGACATACGCGGTAAGATGCATCAGTATTGACTTCGAGAAGATCCCGACTCTCGTAAAGACCGTCTACCATGTAAAACGATTTAAAAAGTAATTATCAAACCGAAGTTTCGATTTACACGGTTACGAGGAGGAGCCGGTTGGTGACAAGTGATTAGGAATCATTGGGGTAACATTACATTTAGCCATGTATATGCTTCAAAAATTATCAGAGTGAAAAATTTGGTGTTATGAAGCACCCATTCAAAAGTTCTAAAAATAAAAAAATAAAAAACACCAGCGTATAATTAATATAAAAAAATAATTAATTTCTAACTCTTAGGAGAACACTTATTAATAGGACCCTATTGGAAACCCTCGTCTCAATTTGATTTTCTAATTGTTAATTGTACTATTATTAATGGCTCCTTTTGGAAGTCGCATCTTAATGTAAAAAAAAAAAAAACTAATTTCCAAAAGAAGCTCAAATTTTAAATCATTCCTTTCTTTTTATCAATCTAATATTAGACATGTTGAAAAAAGAATTTGCTTTAGCCGGACACCAAAAAAAAAAAAAAAATTAAAACCATCAAATCGTCTAGTTTCTTTTCGGAAAATAATACCCCTTTTCAGCCTTTTTATTTACTAATTAGTAAGCAAAATGAAGTTGAATGAATAGTCTAATTTCTTTTCAGAAAATAATGCTCCTTTTCAGCCTTTTTATGTACTAATCAGTGAGCAAAATGAAGTTGAATGCGGCAATAATGTCTAATTAAGTTCCATTATGGATATGATTCTCTAAATTCTTGAATTTGTATAAATTTAAGGATTTAGAACAAATGGACAATCAAATTGATCTTCCCAATGTGTAATAATTCTATTTTAATATTTTCATTTTAATGTCATAATGAGTAGACAAGGTCACAAGGTGAAATCGCCTCGAAATCAACAACTTCGAGTCCTTATGTAGAGGGCTAAATTCGATTTGTGGACTTTTAACCTAATATTTTAATGGATTTAACTATTTGAGATAAGGTGATACGATTTAGAGATTCAAGCCCATGGTTTAGTATGATCAAAGGAGATTTGGCATAGTAGGCTTAGGATAGGACCTGTTGAATCAGCTAGTCCGAGTTAACCCTTTTCAATAAGACTCACACATTAGAGGTCTCTAATGGTCTAGACTCATGAAAAGCTAATATGGGGGCTCATTCACTCAAAACTATTGATCATCATCACCATCTGACGGATGAAGTTTATAGCCAAACTCTATAAATACCCAAGGCATTCTCATTCAAAGGGAACTCTTCTTGGAAAAAGCATCATTACTTGCTGAATTTTCCTCAAAAGATTAAAACCACAATATTCCTTAAAACACTCATCTATCACCATAGCGTTAAGCCTTAATCGAGATCATCTACTCCTTCTCCTCATCTCAATCACTTCTGATCATCCCCGCACGTGTCGCTTCTCTCCTTAGGCTACGTGTAATGTGTTCTCACGCAGCACACACGTTACTCCCGCACTTGGACCTATAGCCCTACACCTTAAAACTAAGAAGTGGCCTTGGAATGGTGGGATTTGGTTCCGAGCCAAGTTTAAGGATTTGTTAGATGATGGCCAATTTCGTACTCTTAAGCTAGCCTTAAATTTTTTTATTTTTCAAATTAAAAAATTAAAAATTAAAAAAGATTACGAACCCAAAACTTTTAATAGTTTTTAACCTATTTTGTAAAAACTTGAAAATGATTTGCATTTATTTATATAGAACAATACTCAAATAGAGTTGTCATCTTAACAATATGGGACAAAAGTCTACAAAAGAAAACCAAAAGATAGATGGTTTTAACCCCATGTTATTGAGGAATGGGAACTTTTTTTTAATGAATTTTATAAATATCTAATTAAGCATGCTCTTTTAGTAGATGTAATACATGAAATTTTTTAACTATTTATTTAATTATGTAATATAGGTATTATCATAAAAAGCTAAGGACGAGGATAGAACTTTATAAAATTTTGAGGTGCAATTTAGTCATTTCACATGGAGAATATAAATACTCTAAGTTAACATAGAGAGCCCCCTTTTGTCATTCTGAGTAGTGAAACAGAGTTGTAGAGAACAGACGCTCCATAGGAGAAAAACTTAGTTGATAAGAGGAAAAGGGACGAATCAATTACAAGAACTCGAAGTAAGGATTGTTATACGAATTTTGAATTAAGATTTATAGAATTTGTAGTTATGAGCATCATTTGTTCATACAGAACACGAGATGAGTGAAGAGACATAAGAGAACGGAAAAATCGACGATTTGGGATTTGCGACTTATTGAAATTGAAGTAAGTATGCAAATCTATGTAATTCAAATACAATTATGAATTTTAGAAACTTAGTTAAGCTTAAGAATAAAGGGAATCAAGTGTAGGTTAAATTGGAGTAGAAGAAATAAAGGTTCATAGAGATTACCAAGGGTAGCATGACCTACCAATATGGTCATGTTTCGACCATATTAAAATAGAAAGGTGCACCAAGAGATACACGGCCACCCAATACGGTCGTGTTTTGACTATGTTAAGCAAAGGTAACACGACCTTACAACATAGTCATGTTTAGACCATGTTGAAACTAAGTTTTTCACCAAGGGATACACGACCCCTAACACGATCGCACTTCAACCCGTGTTGAGCAACACACTCCCCAACATGACTGTGTTGAATGAAGTATAACATAATTATATGTTCGTTTAACTTCAATTTAAACCAATTGCCACGCAAACTAGATAACTAGTAAGGCCTTAGAGAAATTAAATAAATAGGATTAAGGAAATTAAGAATAATATTGATCTTAAATTGAATACTAAGAAGAGTATGTTAATGTGTATAAATTTCCAATTAGATTAAGTCTAAGATCGAGAAGTGCTTAAGGTTAAGATCTAAGATATGTGTAACTTGTGTGTTGATTTGTACTTATTTATGTTACTTGATGCATTGAAATTGATTAAGTTAAATGATTTGAGTTAAGTATTTAAGTTGTATTGTTGTATGTGCTTGGCTCAGCCTAGGAGCCCATAGTGGCAGATCCCTAGGAAACACCCCAATGATCCTTGTATGACGCTGTCTCTAGTGGAGTCGTGCTTGGAAATGATCTAGGAAAAATGTTGATTAAGTGGTTAAGTGTATATGGGTGTGAGGCCCATAGTGGTAGTTTCGATCACCAAGTTTAAGTGGTTAAGTATACATGGGTGTGGGGCCCGTAGTAATAGTTCCCATCACCAAGTTTAAGTGGACATAGGTATAGGACTCATAGTGGCAGTTCCCATCACCAGGTTTAAGGTTTAAGTGTACATGGGTGTAGGGCCCATAGTGGCAATTCCCATAACCAAGTTTGAGGATTAAGGGATCATGGGTGTGAAGCCTATAGTGGTAGTTTCCTTCACTAAGTCATGCTCCAATGTACTAAGTGTGTTAAGGGGGTTATGAGTACCTTGTTGTTTGCTTGTGGATATAAATTATATTATGAAATGGTTGTCTGTGTTTAAGTTCTACATGATATGTGTGACACTTGTTTATGTTTGTTCATGCGTTTGTGTTTGTGTTATACGTACTAGGCATTAGTTCACCCTTTAGGGAATCATTTTTAGATGCAAGTGTCGAGAGAGATGAGAACCTAGAAGATAACTTGGGTTTGGGTGAACCACAAAGAGAGGAAGATGAAGATTATCATTATTATTATGGTGATTAGGTTTTCGGAGAATTATTGTTGTTAAATTGTGGTTGTAATATATATACATAATAAATGGCAATGTTGTAAATAGGATAATGGGACAAGGGCAAATTCATCTTTTTCTGGTCGAACTATAAAAACAAAATAACCTAGAGTGTTTCTTCTTTTTTCACACTTGGACACTTTACAGTCGTATAACGAGAGAGAAGGAAAAGGAACCCTACAAAGGAACCTAAGGCGAAAGGACACCGGAGAGGTCTAATTCCAAAGAACTCGAGGTAAGGATGTTGTAAGAAATTTAAATTAGGATTATGGAATTTAGAATTTATGCAAATAGCTTACTCATGCAGAACACGAAGTTTAAATAAGGACAATAGGAGAATGAGAATTGACGAATCCAAGATTTGCAATTTGTGGAATTGAAGTGAGTAATCTAATCTGTATAGTTTATTTATAATTACGAATTTTAGAGACATAATTAAGCTTAGGAATAGAAAGGATTAGGTTTAGGAGGAAGTGAAGTAAGAGAATGAGGGTTCGTAGAGATTGCCAAGGGTAACACGACCTCTCAACACGGTCGTGTTTCAATTGTATTGAAATGGAAAGGTGTACCAAGAGATACATGGCCTTCCAATATGGTCATGTTTTGACCGTTTTGAGTTAAGGGCAACATGACCTTCCAACACGATTGTAGATGTACTAAGAGATACACGGCTTTCCAACACAGTCGTGTTTCGACCGTATTGAGTCAAGAGTAACATGGCCTCTTAACACAGCTGTGTTCCAACCATGTTGAAGCCCAGTTATGCACTAAAAGATACACGACCATTAACACGGTCATGCTTTAACCTATGTTGAGCAACACAATCCCCAACATGACCGTGTTGAATAAAGTATAACATGATTATATGTTTGTTTAACTTCGATTTAAACTAATTTCCATATAACCTAGATAATTAGTAAGGCTTTAAAGAAATTAAGTGAATAGGATTAAGGAGATTAAGAATGCTATTGATCTTAGATTGAAGACTAAGAAGAGTATGTTAATATGTATAAATTTCCAATTAGGTTAAGTCTAAGACCGAGAAGTTCTTAAGGCTAGGATCTAAGGTACGTGTAACTTATTTGTTGTTCTATGCTTGTTTAAATTAGTACATGTATTTGAAATTGATTAAGTGAACAATTTGGTTTAAGTGTTTAAGTGATATGCTGTGTGTGCTTGGCTCGGCCTAGGGGCCCATAGTTAGCAAATCCCTAGGGAGCACCCCAATGATCCTTGTGCGACGTTGTCCCTAGTGGAGTCGTGTTTGGAAATGATCTGGGTTGGATGATGTTTAAGTGGTTAAATGTACATGGGTGTGGGGCAGTAGTGGTAGTTCCCATCACCAAGTTTAAGTGTACACGAGTGTGAGGCCCGTAGTGGCAATTTCCAATACTAAGTTTAAGGATTAAGGGATCATGAGTATGGGGCCCATAGTGGCAGCTCCCATCACCAAGTCATACTTCAATGTGTTAAGTGTGTTAAGGGGGTCATGATTACCCTGTTGTTTGCTTGTGGACATAAATTATATTAAGAATTGATTGTCTATATTTAAGTTTTACATGATGTGTGTGATACTCGTTTATGTTTGTTCATGCATATGTGTTTGTATTATATATACTAGGCATTAGCTCACCCTTCGGAGAATCATTTTTAGATGCAGGTGTTGCGAGAGATGAGATCCAAAATTTGACTTGGGTTTAGTTGACCTGCAGAAAGAGGAAGATGAAGAGTACCATTATTATTATGTTGATTAATTTTTAGGAAGAATTATGACATTTAATTGTAATAGATAGTATCTGTTGAGAATTGTTATTTTTGTTATTTAAAGACTTTTGATGTGTTAGACGATTGATGTGGTTTAAGTTATTATTTGAAACTTTGGAGATATATAAAATGCTTTTATTATAGATGTTACAGGTTAAAAGTATCAAAGTTGTTTCAGAGCCTTAACGTGTTCTTGTGAGATAAGGACACGTGACGGGTAGTAGTGTGGCCCGAGTTTCAGGCCGTTATAGTGGTAGACATTATCTTTTGAAAATGTTATTTTAGTGTTTAAAGACTTCTACTACGTTAGATGTTTGATATGGTTTAAGTTATTATTAAAATTTGGAGGATGTATAAAATGTTTTTATATAGGAGTTAATGGCTAAAATATATCAGAATTGTTTCAGAGCCTTAACATGTTCTTATGAGATAAAGACATGTGGTAGGTAGTAGTGCGGCTCGAATTTTGGGGTGTTATAGTAGATTTATTTCTTATAATGTTAATAACAATAACATATTAAATATTGTGAATAAGAATTAATTTTTTCTATTTCACATGGAAATAATTTAAATTTTTAATATTATTTTAATTTTAATTTATAATTTTTTTAATAGGTTGGACTCGATGGGTTCAACAATTGAATCACTAGAGGATCTTTAAATCATTGGGTCCTATCATAGTTTTGGAACTGATCGTCAATGGCAATGTCTAATACTAAGTGGCATGGTGGTTGTGACTATTAGAAATCAAGCATAAATTGCAAAGAGAGCTAGATATTTTTTAAGGCAACTTGTAAATATTCCTATGTACTTTTGGTCAAGTTTTGATGGACTTTCTTGTTAAGTTCTTTGCTACTAAGCTTTAATGATAATAAAATAATCAAGTCTTATGCTAATGAGTTTTTGAAGTGTATAGAGTTAAATCATTTCGTTTAAATAAAATAAGAGTGACTGGAAGGTTATATAAAAAAATATTTGATGCATGTAATAAATAACATCCATACTCAGAGGATATCTTAGAGACTATGTTTGAAAAAATGAAAGATGAACAATTAGAAGTATCAAACTTAAGTTAGACAATATATTAGATTTGAAGGCCTAACTTCACTTATTGGATGTAATTGGAAAATTTGTTCAATTTCCTTCCACTTAAGTTAGTTAATAAAATCTATAGGGATCAATCTTAATTAAGGTGGTCTAAATTTAAGATTGTTTTTTAATTTTAAGTGCAAATCATTTATGATATTTTTTGAAAGATTATCAAGAGTGCATAAACAAGTATTTATAGAAGAGTAGATTAGGTTTGTTGTTGTGATTCAAGCTCAATTAGGAAGGAGAAGAATAAGTCAAAGATAAGGATAAGGAAGTTAGTTGAGAAAAATATCCAAGTCTGTTGGGATATTGTATCCTTTTAATTTTCAAATTCAAGCTAATTCATATTTATCTACAAGTCTTCGTAAAAGTTACCTTAACAACAATAAAAAATTATCTTTATAATTACAAACAAAGCAAATGAGGATTACCAAGAAGTACTAAATCAAGTCAAAGTAATAACTATTGAATTCAATTTCAAGGAAGATTTGTTCTCGGGATTTGTGCAAACCGATTACAATCAAAATTTGAAGATTAACTTGAAGAATTTTTTTTTTCTTTTTCTATTGTTCAAGAAGTTTAGCTATTGCAAATTAAGAAAAAATATATAAAAACACAATCTATTCAAAATTGAAGATATAATAAGAAAAAAAAAATGAAGTTGCAACACTCAGACTCACGCCGAACCTTTGCTGCACTACATAGCTTACTCCTTATTGTTCAAATTCTCAAGCTCATTTATTTTTTGAGGACATCTATTGTATTTTACCTCATATTATTTGATCTTTTAACAGTTAGAAGTTTGTGTTAGTGAGAAAATTACAAGTATATCTCTGTAAATCTATAATTAGCCTTAGGGATAAACTAAAATGGTAGAGTAAAGTGATTGAAGCTAAGGAGTTAACAAAATCTTTGTAATCTCTCATCTTTGTTTGATTATTGGATTAGTAGAATGGCACCAATGTGAACAACTAAGTACCTAGCAATGGAGCTGGAATATAAGACAAAACCTTCATAATTTGATTACTCGGTTCTCTTTTTTCTATCTTTTTTTAATTTTCAGCATATTTATTTTACTGGTGCACCCAATAGTTAAACAATTAAATCACATTGAAACCATTAATAACTATCTTGAGGAATTTCTTTAAAAATTGAAAAACTTAGATTTTTATTAAAGATCACCCTACTCTTGATATATTATTCAAAACCTGCATTTCTAAACTCATAAAGTTTAATATCACCTCCTCACGACTTTTGAAAATGTTTACATGCATCCCCAAGCATTGTTAAAATTCCTTAATAGATAATAGACGGTGACTACTTATAGTCCTTTTAGTGATGACTATTATACCTAAACAAACGTTAGGGTTCATTGTATATGTTCAAATGTTATTGTTAGTTAAAGTCATATTTTAAGAATTTGGAGCATCTATTGGAATTTGCCTAATAATTAGTAGCACCGTCTATTTGCAATTATCCCTATCTTTCATCAATGTATAATTGACTGTATCTTTTAAAACTAATGTTTAGACCTCCACATATTTTAAAAACATACTTACATTTCTTATTTACAATTTTCCTTTAGATTAATAATATAAAACTCACTAAAAAGGAATAAATAACAAAAGAAAACTATCATAAAATGAAATTAAAAACTCACAATTAAAAAAATAATTTTATTAAAATTAGTAATAATAATAAAATCAATTTTACTATAATAATAAATAGTAAAAAATTCATTTTACTAAAATAATAAACAATAAATTATGCAAGAAAAAATCATGTTCCATTATAATTGTTTGATAATTTTTTATTTTTTATTGAATATTTCTATTTGTTTCCTATTTTTTCATTTTACTATTTTATAATTTTTTTAAAAATGCACAATTTTTTACAGAAGATTTAAGGGTTTGAAAACTCATTTCAAAGATAGAGGGTTTAAATATACATTGAGCACGATGAATGGATGTTCTTGTAGTTTACCTTAAAATTAAACTATCACCTTAATTCTTTTATTTTGTTTCTAAATTGACCCCTTTTTTTCTAATTGAAGGGAAGATTTTTTTTTTTTCAATGGTTAAGGAAAAAGAAAATTACTTTGTTAAATTACCTCTTCATGAAAACAAGTAGAGATAATTTGTACTACTTTAAGAATTGTCATTTGGCAAGACAAATTGATCTTTACAATGCTCTAAATTGCTAAGGCAATTTTCACAAGGGAAAACATCTTTTGTGGGGATAATGATGTCGTAGCCTTTTTGTCCCACGCTAAATCACTTTTTATTTCTTATTTTATTTTTTTCACTATAAAAAAAAAAAAACAATAGTTGGTGTTGTGCTTGAGATTCTCTTAAGTGAAAAACACTTGCAACAAGGAACATGTGAGGCTCAAAAGGATGCCAAGATTGGTTCTAGTGTGACCACTCCAATATTTAAGTCAGCACGAGTGTATTTATAAAACCAATAAACTAAAGATAGTATAAGGGCTTAAAATTTCAAATCTAGATTTAAGTGGTGTCAACCTCTATTTATAGATATTAGGATTGAAACAATTTGGTAAGTGGTGTAATGGCATGGTAGATGGATTTGTCTCGTGATGCAAGGCAAATGTACTTATCAAATTTTGTAATATAGTGAGTTAAATATGGATATAGTCCTACAAAGAATGTGAGTATTAATACTAACCTATACCCTATTATCTAACCGATAAATTGCAAAGATTGATTAATCTAAAAACTACAACTAATTATTATCTACTAAACTAAAGACTCAATTGAAAGAAAGAAAAATAAAATAGATTGAAATTAACTTCAAGATGGTAAGAAAAGTATTTGGACTTTGCTTCCCCTAAGATTTATTATATGACATCAATAAAGATTATTTAAATCCATCTTTGATTTAATTGACAAAGAGAATTCTTGAATTAGTTTAATAACTTTCTTAAGTTTATCAACCCTAATCTTAAAAATACTTATTTGAATCTTCTCATAATTACATACTTCAAAGATTGCATTAAGAACAATGAATTCTCTAAAAACAATTGAATCAATTACGAAAGAATCATATAACTTATCTCTAAGATTACATATATTCCTTGTAATCATGCTAGATCTAATTACACACCAAATTTCTCAATCATAATATATGATATCAATTAGTTATAATAATACCCTAGAATTAATCTAACAAAATCAAGAACACATGATTGAATAAAAAATTTAATGAATTCATTGAAATAGCAATAAACCCAATCACATAATAACCCTAAGATCCACAAGTCTAAATACTAGAAAGTTTAAGCTCTAATCATATTGAAATCAAAATCTTGCAATGATGAAAAAGCATGCATCTTCAAAAAATTTAAAAGAAAAACCCTAATTCTTGAAGCAAAAGAATATGCTTCTATTCCTCCAAAAGAATCGAAAAACCTATGAAAAAATCTTCTCAAAGTTATAAGGTCAGTTCCCTCTTTTTCTTTATATAGTAAGCATCCAAAAGTCTATTTTAATGCTAATAGGCTATTCAATATGGTCATGCTTCAAATCATATCAAAATCGTCAAACAAAATTTCATAAAACTAGACTTTGCAATTGACACAGTTTAGACGCAATCATATTGGTCTAAGTCACTCTTAGAAAATAATTATTTTTAAGAGATACATGGCCAATAGACATGATCGTGTCTCACCTTCACGTAACTCTCATAATTTATTTCTTGAAGCTTTAATTTCAACACAATTTTGGCATGGTCATGTTAGCTGCTCATGTTTGTCTTCAAAAGTTTATAACTTCTTCTATTTAACTCCAAATTGAGTAAAATTTGATTTCTTTTCTTCCTTTTTAATTCTATTATTCATCAAAGCCCTAAAATCAAAATATTACCCAATTAAAATTCAAATTCTTCAAAAACACACCAAAATGAGAGGAAAATACTTTAAATCTCACTTAATATACATATCTAATTAAGAACCTATCAAACTTCTCTACACTTAAGCATTTGTTTGTCCTCAAGCAAATTTATCAAATTCAACAAAAGAACAAGGAATACTTAATCAACTTACTATTTAAGAAACTAATTAAGAAGATCTTATTTAACTCTATAATAACTTAAAAAACAAAATCTTAATTAACTTGCAATTTCAAAAGAAAATTAACGACAACTCTTATACATTTTACTTAACCAATTTGCCAATGTTCTAAAGATACCAAATAACTCAAATTCAATAATTAATCAATGCAATTAAAGTTTACTCATATTATTTTACAAAGGATTCCCAAGACTCAAAACTTGAATTATCATCTGCTTAGTTAAGGAAAAAAATATAAAAACTTTACTAACTTAACTAAAATGTATACACCTCCTACTTTAATTTTTCTAAACACCATAATCCAAGATAAATATATAGTATGTTCACTTATCCCTTAATCATTCCTCTAGTATATTTCTTTGTTGGAAGGGTTTTTTTTTTTTTTCAATTTAAAAGTAGTTTCATCGATCAATAAGTTCTAAACCAAACAATATTCGGCTACTAGGTTTTAAGATACACCTTCAAACCATCCACTACCTTTATTTAATAAAGCTTATTTACTTGAGCTCAGCCTTCATATGGACTTTTCTCTTGACCCTTTTAGCAAGCTTTTAGCCAATAATCCTTAAATCATTAGTCAAGTTAACAGATGTTATTCTATACAAAAAAAAAAAAAGGCACCACATAGGCTTAATTGTTCAAGTCAACGAAGCCCACTTTTGAACTTTATTCAATTAATTTATTTTCTTTGTTTAACTTGCAACTGTATTAATTTTTCAAGGAATTCTCAAAGAACAAGTATCAAATACTCATTTACAAGGGATTATAGGGTTCTAAAAACATCTAAGGGAGAAAATATACATCAAAGTAAGTTTAAAACAAATCCATGACTAATCCTTAACTAGTGATATTATTCTAATTTCTAAATCTCATAGTCAAAAGTTGAATAATATGCAAATCTCTTCTACAATTTCATTGAATTTAAGAATGTATCATTAAAACAATTATTGATCAAGTATTTAATACTATCCAAAGAGTTGCCATATATCTAATTACAAGTTAATTTAATTATTTCCCAAGGTAAATAAATAAAAGTGGTTTCCTAAATAACCATAAATTTTGATAACTCCCTTCCCCACACTTAGAATCATATATTGTCCTTAATGTATGAACAGGAAAAAAATAGCAAAATAAGAATTAAACTAAAAAAAAAAAAAGAGGAAGGTAGTGGGGAAAAGAACTAGTACTCCCCTAAATATGGCATCTTTTCCATTCCAAAACAAGTTTAGCCTATAATGTGGTTGATCTTGAATGCTCTAAGTATGTAAAAAAGTTTTATCTATATTAGCTAGAAATTCAATATTACATTATGTGGCAATGTTGCAAACAAATCTTTCCAATTGATTTTATCTTCTAAAAACTCTGCAAGATCCATACAATAACGACGTTGTAGATCCAAAACTTTCCCAAATTTCTTGATCATTTCGTTTACTTTACACCCAACCTTCTCCCATGGAGACCTTGACCCTCTACTAGCACTAGCCAATCGACTTGACCCTGCTCTTTGATATTCCTCTACTTTAGGAAGCAAATGCATTTGTCTAAAAGAATTCAATTTGATAGGTGCTACTTCTTTTAGAGAGGTCATAGGTGGGGGGTTGTTTAATACTCCCATCGCCTTTGTTAGGATTGTAATATAAGGTCCACAATAGATGTTCCTTACCTTAGAATCTATAGCCCAATGATGTATAAAAAAATGCTAAAAGAATGGCTAAGTTTACCGGGTACCTCGTAATTATGCTATAGAGATAGAGGACATCATGAGTAGATACCACTTCTGTACTCTTTCCCCTTCCACTGATAGTGTAGGATAATACTCAATGAATTACTCAATAGACAATGCTATGAAGGTGGGAAGCCTTTGAGGCCTTAGGATTATAGGTATCTTGATTGCTTATCCTTCTCCAATAAAACTAATAGGGTACCCCTCTTGGCAATTGGTAAGGTAAAGCTACAAATTCTTCAAAGTTAACATAGTTATCATCATATAATCCTAAATACATACTAAACTTGGCTATAGAAATATGATTGACTTTTGATCCTGAAGCTCAAACAATTTTGAATCCCCCAAGACATTCTTTCATAATCCAGTTTATAAGTTGTCAAGAATTCTAGAGTTAACTCTTTATAAACCGAGGCCTTTAAGAAAAATAACCTCTCCCATACTGCCACTCCTACCAAGCCTTTGATCTCTTCTTCCATTTAGAGCCTTTTGGATAACATCCTAATCAAGGTAAAGTGTCTAACTGAATGTCTTTTTCATCTGCATTTTGTATCTATCCAAATGAGTCATCTCAATAAACTTAAACATAAGATGATTTGGTGGTGATGGTAAGGCCATTGGAGTAGTTGAAATTGAAGTTCTGGCTAAGAAAGTAGATGCTCCTAAATGACTTTTGCACTAAACCAATTGGTTAGACTGACTCTGTTTAGGTGCCATTTTTCTTTAAAAAAAAATAACATAAGCAAATGCACTTTCAATTCAGAATATATAATCCATAATATTGACATACCACTAAACAAATAAGGAAATAGACTTATGAATGTAATCCTGTTGTCTAGTGCTAACAATACCAAATGATTCGATCTAAGTTGAATCTAAGTACAACAGAATTACTATCCCGATTATATGAATCTAAACACTAGATCATCCTAATTATAAACCATATACTGTTCATTAAGCATATATGAAGGGAAATTACATAAAAACGATGTATTTATTGAATAATTGTAAACATAGAAAAGAACATAACCTATACTGGACTAGACATGGTCGTGTTTATCTTGTGTCTAATCACAAAGCACAATAGAGAATTTCATGGTTCTGACCCTTCTATACATGCTACTAAGGATTTCTACTTGATTTTCACAAAGAAAAATGACCTAAACTAGTAAATGTCTTTGAAAATAATAGATTGAAACCAAAACCTAAAACTTAGTTCAATGTAGGTTGAAAATAGCCAAAAAGAGATCAAATGAACATATTGTATTATTAAGATTAGGAAAACATACCTCATGCAACCAAGAAAATCAATGAAAAATCCAATAGGAAATAGGTTCAGAATGACCCTGTAGCATGCATGCTCAAGTGTATCATGTTCATGTTGAGGGGAAGAAAGTGTTTTTGTAGATTATAATGTGGAAGGTGATGTCTATGTACATGTCTAACCCTTTTATATAAAGGGTGACACGCTGGGTTAACACGAGCATGTCTAACTCATGTTTATGCCTAGAAAATAAAACAAAGGATTTAGGGTCAATGTGATTGAGACACGGCCATGTCGAAGCACCATATATCTCTCATAAATAATTAAAAATAAGGCATACTCAACACGACTTTAGACATGACCATGTCTAAAGGTCATGTAATTCTCGTAAGTAATTAACATTCTCCTTATGTTGTAGACACGACCTTGACATGATTGTGTCAATGGGTTATATATCTCTCATGAATTATTAAATTTAAAATCCCATTAGACACAACCTAAACATGACCATATCAAAAAGTCGTGTGACTCGTAAAAATTTATATTTGAAAAATAGCCTTGACACAACTTCAACAAGCTCATGTTTGAAGGTCATGTCACATTCGGAGGACATCCTTATATTCAACACGGCCTTAACACGACCGTGGTTAGTGGTTGTGTCAAGCTTGTAAAATTTGGCTTGCTTTTTTTTTTTTTTTTAAATCAAGAAACTATACTAAACTAAATAATTCTTAGGTTGCCTCCCAATGAGCACTTTTGTTTTATGTCATTAGCTTGATGGAATTCTATTTATTTTACATCCTTGGCATAGGGTGGAGATGAAACTCCTCTCTATCATTTAATGCAAATTTCTCTCATCTTAAATGGAGCTTTAACCTCTGACCATTTATCTTAAATGTACCTTTCTTGGGATGTGTGACCTCAACTGTTCTCTAAGGGAAAACATAAGTAACTATTAAAGGGCTAAACTAACTAGACTTTAATTTTCTTGGGAATAACCTCAGGCAAGAATTGTACAATACGACATGGTCACCTTCTTTAAATTTTCTTCCTTGCTTGATTCTTTGGTGATACCTTTTAATTCTCCCCTTCTAAAGCTTGGAATTCTCATATGCTATAACATGTCATTCATCAAGCTCATTTATTAGAGTTTCCTATGAGTACCTACACACTCAATATCTTAATTAGCTAATTTAATATCTCAACAAGCTTTATGTCTAATTTTCACAAGTAAGTAGCTAGCTTTCCCATAAACAAGTCTATAAGGGGTAGTTCCTATGGGTGTCTTGTAAGCTATCCTACATGCCTATGGAGCATTATCTAACTTATTGAACCAATCCTTCCTATGACATCCCATGGTCTTTTTTAGGATTTACTTAAGGTCCCTATTGGTAACTTTTGCTTGACCAATTTTTGTGGATGATATGGGGTAGCTAGTCTATGGGTAACAACGTAGTGTTTAAACACTTTTTCAAGTTGAACATTTCGAAAATGTGTTCCCCTATCACTAATAATTACTCTCAAAGTGCCAAATTAGGAAAATAAAGTCTTAAGGAACCTTTTTACTACCTAGCGTCGTTTGTAGGCAAAGCTTAGACCTCGACCCGTTTGGATACATAATTAATGGCTAATAAAATGTATTTATTCCCGTTAAAGTTTGGAAATGCCCCCATGAAATCTATGCCCAAAATATCGAATACTTCACATACTAAGAGGGGGTTTTGTGGCATCTCATCCCTACTAGATATATTTCTTACTCATTGACAATTACCACAAAGTTTTGCGTACCTTTAAACATCCCTAAAGAGTATAAGCCAATAGAATCCCATATCTAAGACCTTATAAGTAGTTCTATTAGCACTATGATGTCCTCTAGTTGATCCGAAGTGACAATGGCTTAGAATTTGTCGTCCTTCTTTATAAGACACACATCTTCAAATGACCCGGTTAGCATAAATCTTAAATAAAAATGAAACTCCCAAAAGTAACACTTCACATCAGAAAAGAATTGCTTCTTTTGTTGATGTGATAGTTCTTTTGGAAGAATATTAACCACTAGATAATTAGCAACATTTGCAAACCATGGAGTTTTTGGTTCCCTTGCCTAGGCTATTGCATATAATCGTTCCTTTAAGAACTCATCATTGATGTCTTTTTTGTCACACCCCACTTTAAGTAATCCACGTGACAACCCGCCACAATTGCCTAATCCCCCATTAAGCAATCGCAAAGCATCTTATCTCAAGCATTGTGCCTGTTAATCACAATAATAACATTCCTTGCTCAACGGAAGCATTCAACAACTATATTATCACAAACCTCTAATGGGTCCCATTACATAGCCACAGGTACACCCACGATCCTATTGGATTACTTACAGACATTTACAACTATTACAGAATCAAATCTAGCAATATCTACATCAATCTAGTCCTCGCATTCCTTCCCATGAACCTTACCCTTAGTTATGCGACAAGTACTTACCTTGGTTCGTTGCTTCATAAGGAAATTTTGGTAGTAGCAACCTGTAAGACAAAATCTATAGAAGGGTAAGCTAAAAACTTAGTGAGATGTGGTGCAATCTCTTAGTATTGCAACAACACAATAATTTCAAGCAAGTTTTCAAAACAAATGCTATGCATGAACAATCACATGAATGTAGCATCTCATGTGGTTTTCCGGTAACCAACGTGAAGTCTAGGGTTTGCGCCTCCCTTGACCTTGGGTTAAGGATTCCGGAGCCACCATCAGAGCCTATGTCTTACACACAATTTAATTACTTTTATCACTTTATTATAGTTGTGTCTTAGCTTTAGTGATCTAAACTTAAGTGCCTCTTATACACCGAGCATTTACACACTCTTAAGAGGCAGGTCGAACTTGGAATTGTCAAGGCGCGACAATGCCCTAGTCACTTTGGCGAAACAGTAATTCACTGATTACTTCTAGCACGCCCTATAGCTATGATAGCCTTGAACAATGAAATGTTCGTGTAATGCATGCCGAGTTCTTAGTTAAGTCTAATGATTAGTTACAGCTTTACAGTGATCATCTTAGGTCAAGCACTCATGTGAGCAACAATCATGCCAAAATGCACTCCATTCAAAACACAAGCAATCATTTCACATAGCAAGGCATATCCATAGAATCAAATAAGAAGTTATCAAGCAAGGGACTTCTACTCATGCTTATAGTTACATGTCTTATCCTTAGATATAGACATATATACTTATGACGTACAAGGTTTAAGTTAGACTCCCATCTACCTCTTATCATTCCATAATGCGATGTAAGGACATATGGTTGTGGTTTATGGTTGACTACAAGTGCCCCTTTTTCCCAATCCTATATACCTATATGTCTATAGCTTATGTCTATCCCAATATCCTATACCTTTATCTCACTTACGCTTGACACATGTGGCTATGACGATAAGGACTTAAACTATTAGCAACTAAACTCTTCCTTCTTAACTTGTGATGTATGCATTTACTTATGATTTAGTTCAGCTCCTTAGACTCGCTTCTTTCTAGACTTTGCTTCCAACATCTTCTATGTTAACATTTATCTATAATCTACTCATTAATCACCACAAGTGTCAACAATGCACATACCATGTCGTCTTCCATTACTCTTACTAGCAAAATTGCACCCATTCACTAGGGAATAAAGATCTAACACCTATATGCCAATACATGTTTACATATATGCTATTTCACCTCCTAAATCATGGATTTCTACCCTCCTTTAAAAATTTCCAAGCTCACAAACTCACCAAAACCCAATATTCATATCATTCCAATTCCCACTTCCATTTCATCTTGTAGTCTACCCACTCAAGTTGGAGTTCCATCTCTGCTTTCTTCATCTTGCATATAACATATACCTATGTGACATTCCTATGCTTGCTTCTACTTCCTGGTAGTTTGTTTCCAGCCTCCAAACATCATACACATATACGTATCTATTTACAATTGCACAGGACTCTAGTGGCTTCCCTTCCTTCCATTTCCTAGCAATGTCCCCATTATATACATTTATATTCTTACAATTGCACTTCCAACAATGGAACTATTCACACTCACGCACATGGAAGGAAACAAAAGAAAACCCGCAGCCTACTATGTTCTATTTGGATATATATATATTTATTTATGTATATAGCAGTCAGCAACAATGAAAGAAAGGAAACAATGCCACAACACAATGGGAGCCCACCCCTACATATGTATCCACCTGCACACATACATATATTTATATATATTTTTACAGCATACTCCCTTGCAGCAATTGGATAGATATGTATATCCCATCCCATGGTTTCGACAGCATTCCATTTACATGTATATCTATGTTCATGCAGCAGCTAGCAAGGAGGGTCTTAATCTTAGCCAGCACCCACAGACCATTATACATACACACCTATCCTACAGCAAGCACATGAAAGGAAGGAGAAGAGAAGACCAGCAATCCCAATGTTCCATGTATACATATATATATATATATATATATCTTACTCATGGCAATATGTAAGGCGTCCTAGCATTTCCACTAATATACATATATATATATATATATATTACTAGAGCAGCTAGCAAACGGACATTATATATATACCTATATATATATATTCCCACACGGCAGCAAGGAGAATGGAATGTCCCAACCTTCCTCCTGTTATACATATATATATTATCACTACAGCAGCTAGCAAAAGGACATTATACATACACCCACAGTTAGAGAAGGAATAGCCTAGAAATCAACTCGTCTAGCCATCCTCTGTTTACAATATACACATATGCTTATATCACGGCCAGTAGTAGGGGATGTCGTTTACGCAAGGGAAAAGGCTACACCACGTTCCAGCTTATTATATAAATGGATATATATATATATATAATAACAAAAATGCACAACAAAACATGCAGAACACAACAACATACACACAATACAACATGTCATGGAGTCCTACTCACTTAGGTCTCATTTTTCTCGGTTTTATCGAAGTAGTCTTGGATTTTTCCAAGTTGAAATTTTCTTCACCTAAAAGAAATTAGAAAAAAATACATCATTACATACTATTCATGGTCTAGATCGTCTTATCTAGTGTTTTTCTAGCTATTACAACTAATGTTAAGCTAAATACTAATTTTTATACTTATTTGATATTTATACCTAACTTTTAGAAACTAACTCTGTTTCATGAAAAATTAGTCTAGTTGAGTTGCACTCACCTCAAAGAACACGCTAGTAGTCTCAGATCATCGATCAGAGGTTGGATGTGCGAGATATGAATTTTTTTGTTCATTTTTCCTTTTTATTTCTGTTTTCTTCTCGACGTGGGACCTCTGTTTTCATCCTGTGTTTTTCTTTTTGTTTGTTTTTTTTTTCTCTTTGGTGGTTATGAACCTTCTAGACTTAATATATATATATATATGTATATATATTATATTCTAGGGTTTTAAGAATTCCAGTATATTTTCGTACGCACGATAATATTTATAGATTTTATAATTTTAGTATTTTATTACAAAACTTTATATTTAAACTAATTTGACTATTTTGAGTGTGAATATTTACTCGAAATTTTTATTTGATGAACCTACGTCTAAAATTTTAATTTATCTTATTGTTTGACCTAATTTTGTATGCAATTTATTATTATTATTACTATTATTTTGAGGGATTTATTCTTTTAATTTAGGTTTTTTTTATCTACATTAGAGTCTTTTAGTAATTTCTTTTATTTATTATGATGCTAAATGCTATAGGTTTTGTGGGTTTTACATTTTTCCTCTAACTATTCCAAGTTGGGATTTTCCAATCCTGATAATTGGTTTGCTACTAAATTTTCAACACCCTTTTTATCCTTGATTTCCAAATTGAATTCCTATAATAGTAGGATCCATCTCATACATTATGGCTTAGCATCCATTTTAGTTAGCAAATACCTCAAAGTAGAATAGTCAGTATATACAATAACCTTTGAAAGAATTAAACAAGAGTAGAATTTATCAAATGCAAAAATGCTAAGAAAAAGCTCTTTTTTAGTAGTTATGTAATTCTCTTGTGCATCGATAAGAGTCTTACCAGAGTAGTAAATTGGTTGAAAGTGCTTGTCCCTTCATTGTCCAAGTACTGCTCCAACTGCAAAGTCACTCACATCGCAAAACAACTCAAAAGGTAAATTCTAGTTAAGTACAACCATAATGGAAGCCTTTGTTAGTTTGTCCTTTAATAAGTCAAATGCATCCAAGCATTCTTGTGAAGAAACAAAAGGCACATATTTCTCTAATAACTTGGTTAAATGTCTAGCTATTTTAGAAAAGTCCTTTATAAATCATCAATAGACCTCAACATGTCCTAAAAAGCTTCTTACTGCCTTAATTGAAGTTGGGGATAGAAGTTTTGCAATAGTGTCAATGTTAGCACTATCTACTTCAATACTCCTATGTAAGATTTTATACCCTAAGAAAATTCCTTCTTGTACCATAAAATGGCACTTCTCCTAATTTAGCACAAGGTTGGTTTCTGCACACCTGCATAATATTTTCTTTAAATTAAGCAAAAAACTATCAAAGAAATCACCAAAAAACTGAAAAATCATCCATAAAGACTTCCATGATGTCCTCTATATATTCTTCAAATATGACCATGATGCACTTTGGAAGTGTTGTCAGTGCATTATAAAGTCTAAAAGACATTTGTCTATAAGTGAAGGTGCCATACAAACATGTGAATGTCGTCTTTTTCTGGTCCTCTAGTGCAATTGGTATCTAAAAGTAGGCAAATAAGCCATCTAGAAAACAATAATACATATGGCTTGCCAAGCACTCCAACATTTGGTCAACAAAAGAGAGAGGGAAGTGATCATTGCATGTAGCATCATTCAACTTTCGGTAGTTAATACACACCTCCAACCTGTAATCATGCACATGGGAATCAATTCATTCTTATCATTTGGGACTATTGTCATCCCTCCTTTCTTTGGCAATACCTACACAAGACTAACCCATGAGCTATCAAAAATTAAATAAATCATACCTATGTCTAGTAGCTTGATCACTTTAGCTTTGACTACTTCTTTCATATTAGGGTTTAGTCTTCTTTGAGGTTACACCACCAGTTTATAACATTCTTCCATTAGGATTTTGTGAGTGCAAAATGAAAGACCGATCCTTTTTATATTTGATATTTTCCATGCAATGGCCTTTTTATGGTTCTTGAGCACCTTTAGCAATTTCTCATTTTGGTCTGTTCTTAAGTTAGAAACTATAATCACTAGTAACTTGGAATCCTTTTCCACAAAGGCATACTCGAGATAATTAGGGAGCTGCTTCAATTCAACTACTAGTGGGTCTTCAATGGATGGTATTAGCCCTAGTTCCTTCTTTATATTGATTTTCTCAAATCCTTTCTTCTCATTAATACTTCAATACACTCAGAGTTTTCTATTTCTTCTACTCCCTTTTGTAAGCAACACTCTAAGGGATCCTTGGACAACATCTCTTATGCACAATCAATAACAGAGAAATAAGTAGCATCCAAGCGATAACATTTATCATCTTGATTAATAGATTCTTTTTCATAGCTTCAAGTATTTTAAAAATTATTTCTTCATCTTCTACCCTTAAGATGAGTCTACCATCACCGACATCAATTATAACCCTACCTGTAGCAAAAAAAGGTCTACTTAAGATAAGAGGCGCTTTTATTTCCTCATCCATATCAAGTATAACAAAATTCATAGGAAATATAAACTTTCCTATAAGCATATCCTCTATAATTCCCTTAGAGAACATGATAAATATATCAACTAATTGCAAACTCATACATATGGGTTTTAGCTCTCCTAACCTTAGTTTATTGAAATAATTTATATGGTAATAGATTAATACTTGCTCTTAAATCTACTAAAGCTTTATTGACTAACAAGTTACCAATCAAACAAAATAGTAAAACTCCCTAGATCTTTCAATTTCTAGGTAACTTGTTTTGAACAATCGCCGAACATTCCTCGCTCACTATAACAGTTAAAAGCACCTCCAACTTCCTCTTGTTGGATAACAAGACCTTCAAGAACTTTGCATATTTTAGCATCTGCAATAAGAATCAACAAGAGGTAAGCTAATATATAACTACTTAAACAAATCAAGAAACTTATGAAATTGCTCATCAAAGCGGTCCTTCTTCAAGCATTAAGGATAAGGTATAGGTGGTCTGCATTCCCCCACTTTTAGTGGCTCTACACTCTCATTTTCCTTAACTTCCTTTCCTTTCCCTATTGACTCTCCACTAATGTTTTGTTCAACTTATGATTCATTTCCATGTCTAAAGGTTACTACTCTCACTTGCTTTTTAAGATTCATTTTGACATTTCCTGGTAATGTCCCTTATTGTCTTTCGAGCATCATCTTTGCAAGTTGTCCCACTTGATTTTCTAAGTTATGGATGGAGGCTTCTTGATTCCTCAAAGAAGTTTCTATATTTTACAATCTAACCTCATTAGTTTGAATATATTTAGTTAAAAGTTCTTTCAAACTTGATTTCTTCTCTTGTGATAGGGGTCATTGAAATTTTAGCAACAAATTCATCCTGTGTTGATTTTGATTTTGATTGCTCTGAGAAAATTTTAGATGATTCTCCATCCAAGATTTTAAGTGTTATAATACAAGTTATTTTATGGTCTAGAGGGATTTCCTAGACAATCCACTTGTTCCCATTGGTCTTGTGTCCTAATTCCCTCTAAACTAGCCTCTCCCAAATTATATTGAGGATTTACGAAAGTGCATCTAATTTTCTATTAATTGCATCAACCTTGTTGGTTAGAGTTGTCACTGCATCTAACTCATAAATACCCATAGCTCTATTTCTCACCCTAGCCCCTTCCCATTCAGAACTATTCATCACTATATCCTCAATCAAAGATTGGATCTCTTAGGTGTTTTAGTGTGCAATGTTCCTCCAGTAGTTGCATCTATCATTTGCATAGTTAAAAAATTTAGACCATTGTAGAAAGTTTAGATTTGCATCCATATATGGAGGCAATGATGTAGGCATTGCCTTAATAGCTTCTTGTATCTTTCTTAAGTATCATATAAGGTCTCAACCTGTAGTTGAGTATAAGATGATATGTCCTTTCGAAGCTTGGCTGTTTTAGCAGGTGGAAAATATTTCCCAAGGAATATTTGAGCCTTAGAAGTGAATTCAACCATTGTTTTGCTTGACCCCTTAATGAGAAAGAAAAGAGTCACAACTTAATTGCATCATTAGAAGCCCCATTAATCATAAAAGTGTCAAAGATCTCCAAAAGTTTTGATATGTGAGCATTAGGGTCCTCATCTTGTAGGCCATTGAACTAGATAAATTGTTGCACCATTTGCATGATATATGGTTCAATCTAAAAATTGTTAGTGGCAACACCTAACTATCTTTTCAATCTCTAGAACAAATATTACTGCATCCAATGGAGTACTTCAGGTAATACATTGCAAAAAAAGAAAAGGAAACTAAAAAAAAATAGTTAAATTGATAAAGTGATCAGTATTCTTAATAACAAAGTCCTTAGAAACGATACTAAAAACTTTATGCAAGTTAAGTGTACTTATCAAATTTTGTAATATAGTAAATTGAATATAGATATTGTCCCATAGAGATTACGAGTACTAATACTAGCCTACACTATATTATCTAACCAACAAATTGTAAACATTGATTAATCTAAAGACTACAAGTAATTATTATCTACTAAACTAAAGACTCAAGAATAAAACATATTACAATTAACTTTAAGATGGAAGGACAAGTATATAGACTTTGCTTACCCTAGGATTTATTATATGACATCAATAAAGATTATTCAAATTCATCTTTAATTTAATTGATAAGAAGAATTACTAAATTAGTTCAATAACTTTCTCAAGTTTATCAATCTTAATCTTAAAAATAATTATTTGAATCTCTTTATAATAGCATATTTTAAATATTTCATTAATAATGAATTCTCTAAAAACAACTAAATCAATTCTAGAAGAATTATTTAACTTATCTCTAAGATTACATAAATTCTTTTCCATCATGCTAGATTTAATTACACATCAAATTTCTCAATCATAATATATAATATCAATTAATTAGAATAATGCCCTAGAAATATTAGTCTAACAAAAGCAAGAACACATGATTGAATAAAAAAACTAAAGAATTCATCGAAATAGCTATAAACCCAGTCACATAATAACTATAAGATCTGCAAGTCTAAATACTAAAAAGTTTAAACTCTAAACATGTTGGAATTAGAATCCTTCAATAATGAAAAATCATACATCTTCAAAGAATTCAAAAGAAAAACCATAATTCTTGAAGTAAAAGAATATGCTCTTCTATTCCTCTAAAAGAACCCTAAAACCTATGAAAAACATCTTCTGAAAGTTATGATGCCGGTTCCCTCTTTTTCTTTACATAGAAGGCATCAAAAAGTTTGTTTTAATGCCAACACGCTATTCAACATATGTTTCGAGTTGTGTCAAAATCATCCAACAAAATTTCAGGAAACTAGACTCTATAGTTGACACGGTCTAAACAAGGTTATGTTTAGAGGCTATGTCTAAGTCACTCTTAAGAAATAATTATTTCTAAGGGATACATAACTAGACATGGTTGTGTCTCACTCTCGTGTAACTCTCATAATTTATTTCTTTAAGTTTCAATTTCAATACGATTTTGGCATGGTCATGTCCATTGTCCGTATCTATCTTCAAAAGTTTATAACTTTTTTCTATTCAGCTCCAAATTGAGTCAAATTTAATTCCTTTTCTTCCTTTTTAATTCAATTATTCATCAAAGCCCTAAAACCAAAATATTACTCAATTAAAATTCAAATTCTTCAAAAACACACCTAAATGAGGGAAAAATACTTTAAATTTCACTTGATATACATATCTAATTAGTCAACCATCATCTTGTGTCTTACATCTATGTTGTTTCCCCATGTAAATTGCATCTTCCTAGATCCTCGTCTAACAGGTGAGTATGGCTAACCTAAACTCGTACTTAGTTCGAGCTATGCAATGAAGCTTAAATCGATCTTTCGGTTATTGGATTGGGATATGAGAATTAGGGTTCTAGACTTTGGAGCTTGATCATGGGCTTAGGCTAGTTGGATTGGGCCTAAGAAGCTTGAGTTTAGAAAAGCTCTATTGGGAAATCACTTGCCCCCCCCCCCCCCCCCCCCCCCCCCCCCCCCCTCGAGTAACTCTTGTTAGTGCCTTAGTTAGCATGGAGAGTTGGTAATAGGTTAAGCTTCTGAAGTTCTCAAGACGAGCTAATGGTTAAGACAAGCTCTTGGTTAGGGTTATCGACTTAGCTTCTTGTTGTTTGGATGTATGGGGAGTGACCAAATAGGCAGGTGGCTGAGCTCATGCTATTGGAACTAATGAAAAAGGGATAGCCCTAAGCTGACACTTTAGGGGGTAAAGGCAAGAAAGTGATTCACTGAGCTATTTCATCTTCCCCCCTAAGCTAAGCCAAATTGGTGATTGCCCTCATAGATTATCTGAGCAGGGGAGTGGCTAAGCTAAGCTTTTACCTACGTTGATAACTTGATGAGAAAATTTTTTTGAGATAGCATTTAGAGAAATAGGGTCGAGCGTATGATATGCTGACTTACAAGGAGCTTTTGGACCTTAGGAAATACTTCCACCCTCACCCTCAAAGATGAAAGTTAAAGTGTCCTTAAGCAAATGATAGGGTTTCTCTTACTGTAGAGTGTTACTTCTACTTATATGTGAAGCATTTGGAGTTCGAGTTGTGAGCTTTGTTCTCTAAGTTCCAGGGGGCTTTCTTTATATACTATTGTATCTCATCAACATAGCTCATGCTTAATGCCTACAAGTTGTTGATTATGTTTGAAGCATTATTCTAACACTTTATGTTGCATGCCAACCCTCAACTACTCCAATACTTTTATGGACTAAAGAGGTTAATAGATGGGTGGCACTACTTGACAAGTCACCTAAGTCCAAATTTGTTCGTTAGGCTAGACTCCTCAATACATGGTTAAAAGAGAAAATTCATCATGGTTGCAATCGAAGAGGAGCTGAACTTCTAAGTGAAGTAGGTGGATCTGATCAAGACATAGGCAATCTGATATTTGGGTTCTAGTGACAAGTCTACAATCGATCGGACATTTGCAAAGCTAAGTAAGAGATCGGGTGAGTTTTGGAGCACCTTGATTGATAGTGTGTCCATTAAAAGTAAAGGAAGTATGTCCACTGCAATTATCATGCCAAGGTGAGCTTGTCATTTGTCCAATCACTTAAGGAATGGGGACTCCTTGAAGGCTCGTACTTAGCATAATAACATCTATTTGTCCTTTATTACATCTTCTTTTGATTCATTTTTTATTCTATGTAGATATGAAGTTGAAAGAGAGCTCTGCTACTAAGATGTTAGCTAGGTGTAAGGCCATCACCACCATAAAGAAAGGTAGGAAGGCCATTGCCTAAGCTGCTCAAAAGAAGGTGCCTCTTCCAAAGTCTCGAGGTATGCCAATGACAATAAAGGATGAGAAGTTCCCAATTGCTATTAACCATCTAGCCCTATGTCCTCAAGCGAATGCCCTAGTCTGATTAAGGCTAAAGAGTAAGGCTAGTGAGGGGGTTAGTTAGGGCTTAAAGAAAAGGCCTCAAGATGAGGACGTTCAACTAAAATCTAAGCCTGAAACAATTAAGCGTGAAGCTCAGAGGAAGGATGTTGGCTAGGTCCCCAATTCTAAAGGGAAGGCTAAGGAGGTTGTTTCACTAGCTCTAGACCATTTGAAACTTAAGGGGTTGGAGATAACACCTTCTAGCTTAATAAGGAGGTCTCTAGCTTGGACTCTATGCTAAGAGATGACCATAAGAGTCATAAGGTCTTGAGGGGGTTGATCTTGCCTCAAGACATGGTTCCTTAGGAGGAAAGTTTCTAGTAAATGACTAAGGAGTTGGTAGAGAGGTTGATTTGCTCCACAAAGTGAGTATCTATTCTTCCACCTCTATTTTTTTGCTTTATTTTGACTTATTCCTTAATCTTGTTTCTATCATTTTTCAATTCTCCATTCACTTGATGAATCCTTTGACATCTAAGGGTTGGACCTCAAGTAAGTAAGGGAGCTTCATGAGGAGCACAAACTTTTATGTTTATTAATGATCAAAGAATTGGATCTCTTCTAAGGATAACTTTTCTGTCTTTTTTTGCCACTCATTTTTGACACAATATTCTTCATAAATAAAAATCTCTCTCCATTTTTCCTAGACTATGACTATGGGTGTAGCCGACGAAATTTTTTTTGAAACCTTTCTTTGATAGACAGGAAAAGGGAAGCATCAAAGACTTTACAAAGGTTACATAAAGTTTGCTAATAATGTGTCTGTCCTTATAGAGAGAGTGAAGGTGGTAACGGTGGAGGTTAGGAGGGTCCAGGCCGAAGCCCAACGAAGGGTTGCTACAGCTAATGACCTTCTAATGAGGGTGGAGGCTAAGGCAAAAACCTTTAAAGCTCGAGTGGAGATACAAAAACAACTATAAGCCTGAGAGACAAGCCATGCAGCTATGGAGAGAAGTCTTCAAGAGGAGATAGAGAAACTCTAGATTGAGGTTAATTAAATTAAGGCTAGCATTAAGTTGACTAAGGTGACCATGCAGAAAGAGAACTTTGATAAGATCATGGTGAGTGATGAATAGGCAAACCTCCAAAAGAAAAAGATTTACGAAAGGTATTAAGACAACTAAGTCGAAGGTTTTAAGTCCCCATCTAGATTATGACTTGAGCTACTTGGCCTTCTATGATGATGAGGGGGTCAGGGCATCTGAGGTGGCTAAAGATGATGTGCCTAATTCCAAGCTTAAGCACAATCAAAGAATCAAGGAAAACTCCTCAATTCACAAAACGCAAACCGGTTCACCTAGTAAGCAATTTCACGTGAACACCTTGTAGAATTTGATGGAAATGGTTGCTCAAATGATATAATTGTAATCTCTAATGATAACTTAACCAAATAACCACAAGATAAGATGAAGTTCACGTAAAATCAAATCAAAAGGAAGCAATAAGACAAGCACAAAACCGTGATCTCAATATCCTTCCAATAAAGCCAATTCACGCCAATCACTAAGAAGTATTCAATCTCAATGAACAATCAATCTTACAAGATTGATGTCCACGAATTACAATAACCAATAAGTCCAAGAAAGATTCAAATCTACCCTAGATATGACTCACTAGAGAAGAAATGAACAACAATAAAGATGAATCGATATTACTCACGATTTCTCCTTGTTGCACTCGCCACAATTCCAACTTCTTGGGATTGAAATTGATAAGAGAATTTGGGAATTAGGAAACCCTAAGCCCTCTCACGAAATGTGAAGTGTTTTTTCTGAAAAATTAAGCCTCCTCAAACCCTCTCTTAAGCAAGTATTTATACTTGCTACTCTTAGGGTTAAAAAGTGCTCAAAATTACAAGTTTGCCACTTTTAAGGTGGCTAACCCTAAATGAAAGTTACAAAGAAATAAAAGTGTCCCAAAACCAAAATACAACTAAAATAGTTCATAAAATGAAAAATACATAAAAGAAATGCTCTTCATGATGCCGGTCTTCTATAGGATCCATCGGCCCAACTCATGGCCGGTTCAGGTCGGTCCACGGATAACCCACAAGCTGAGTTTAAGTGAGTTTGTCCATTGCCCTGTAAAGCATGATAAGTATTCCTGTTGGAATATAAAATACATGAATAAGATAAAAGAGGTTAGTATATAAATAATTCCGGGGTCGATCTGCTCAAAATGGGTCCTCATCGCCAAGATTCGAAATCCTTTAGTTATTGCCCTAATGATAAGTCTTGTCGGATTTTGATTCCTATCAAAAGATGAGGGAGCTATCAAGGATGGCGTTGAGGAGGAGATGCTGCCTAGTAGATAAGGCTAGAGCCTGAATGAAGAGGCTCTTGCTAAAGAAAAGGGCTAAGCCACTAAAGAGCAAAGCCAAGATTGAGGTGTTGAAGATCTTGCTCCTCCCCCACCAAGTTCAAATGCTCCTACTAACCTACCACTCCCAACTACGCCAACTCCTATTGAGCAAGTCATCGCTTTAAGTGTTAACAAAGTCTTTGAGCGCTTAATTGAAGCTAGCCTAAAGAACTAAGGAGCTTTTTTTTTTTTGTTTTTCTACACTTTTTCTTTTTTATTCACTTGTACTCCATTTCTTTTAGTGATGTGAGGATGCTAGCTTGGTTGGTTGTATTATGTAACCATCCTCTAGTGAATGAAGAAACTACTTTAAGTGCTTGTCTGTGTTGTGCTTCTTTCTTTGCTTGTGTGTTGTTCTCCTCTCTATTCTCTTTTCCTTTTACTTTGTGTCCTTTGGGGGTGCTCGAACGTTTAGGTTTGGGTCCTATTAACTTTGGGATAGTCAAGGAGCATAGTTTTAAGGGTGCTTCAACATTTATACCCAAGTCCTGTCAACAAGCTATTAGTGTGGTTAGAGGATGTCACTCCTCCAACGTAACCTAGGGAGGTCAAGTGCTCAAACTATGATATGGTCAAGGTGAAATGGGTCTATTTAGTTTTGGAGTGTAGGTGTGAACTTAATGGGTCAAGAGTCCGTTTGCCAAGGCACTAGTATAAGCATAAAGGCCTGTTTGGTATAATGCAGGCATAGACTTGATTTAGTTAGATCATCAAGAGTCAATTCACCTTAGAAGAGGCTAGGACTTGAATATAACTTATAGTGACATAGTACAAGCTCATAAAGTAAAAAAGGCAATATTTTTCATTATAATTGAGTACATTACATGAGCTGGCTTTACACTTAATAAAAAATATGTCATAACTTGAACTTTCGTCTCCAGTTGGTGATATGCTAAGTATTCGTCGAATATTAGCCGGCCATCTCCTCACCTATCCTGAAAACGGATGATAGAGCCAGTGAAAGATAGCTACCAGATCATATGCTCGTCTGTCTTCGCTGCTTCCAAGGCACAACATTGGCATTTTGATTTCCTCTCTATCTTTACTTGGCCCTTCTATGCATCTGGATTGTCTTGGCTTAACATCAATTAAATTGGAAAAAAATTCAAAATTGAGCTCCACAAGATTTATAACTGTCCTCACAGCTATCTACGTAATGTTCTTGCATAGCAATCAATCATTCCTTCCTTTTTAATGCTCTAAAGTTCACTCCAACTATATCCCAAAAACAAGCTCATAAATAATGTGGGTTTCGGGTGGATTGAATGAAAAAAAAAAAGAAAGAACGGACATCCACGCCATAAAAACACTTTCATGTCAATACAAATTAAATGGGCTATATTTATTTTTTGTATTTTGGACTTCAGTACTCCCACTTCTTTAACTCCATACCATCAGGTGGGCTACCTTCAACTGTCTTTGCACCAACGTCCTTCCAGTTTGTGGATAGAACCGTACCGTTTGACTCCACCTGCAATAACAAGATAACAACAGTTAATACCCGAGACAAGGAAGGAGAATTCTTTGAATATTTAGTTCCATTAAAGATCTTAAATGCTCCCTCGAATCTAATTGAACAATTCCAATCTTGGACAATTAAACCGAGCAGTAACCTCTGCTCAGGGAGCAACAAATCCACCCAAAACTAAAACAGGTGTGCTCAATCTTTATCTCATTGCTAGAACTCCTCTTTTGCCCATTGTCAAAAACTTCAATTCATTTACATAGCCAGAATTCCATCCCATTTTTGATCGACTGACTCATCAAATTTTCTCGGTTACCAAGACGTATACTATTTCTCAAAGAGATTCTTAGTTGGAGAGAAACAAGACGAGTATCAAAACAAGACAATACTACTTAGAATTCATATATAGTCTAATTTTCCCTGTTCGTCTTGGTTTTCAAGTGGCTTCTTCTGATTTTAATCCAATCCTTTCATTTGATTATTGCTCGAGTTAAATGACGACAAAATAGCATTTCCAGTCCCTCCTAGGTATGCATCTTTATGAATGAACAAATCCTACTAAGGCGACGCCGACTTAAATGGTCCTATACTAAGAAATGAGTGCCTAAACTATTTGAAATTTGATTGTTTTTCATGCTTGAGGCGTAGCGATTTAATTTTAGATGTTGGAAAACCAATGATTATGGTGCAACCAGAAAGTTATATATGTCCTTACAAAAGATTTCATCATTGCCCGTCTTGCATCATCGTCTGCATCTTGATATATATCTCGGAAAAATCTGTTCAAGGCTGCATCTCCATCTAGTTTCTCCTCTTTTTCCTGAAATTAGAGCAATCATGAGTGCTAATATGCAAGAAAAATGAAAAGGAAATATTGTAGTGCCATTGCGGAAGCACAAACCTCCTTCTTAACTTCCGCTTCCAACTTATCCCAGTCTAGTTTTCTAAATTTTGAAGATGGGTATACTGGCCTGCAAGATTCAACTGAAAAAGAAAACAAATTAATTGATAAAACTAATTGCATCCATACTAAAAGCCACATGTACCCAGAGCTTTCTTTTTCTCTATGCAAATAAAAAGGCATCTCCTAGGTATGGAAGTACCTAGAGATGAACATTACATTAAACATCTAAAGGAGCGTAATCGATAGTTTAAAACGTAGAATGAAGTCAACTAACCAATAATTACAGAGCAATGTAAAGATGAAAATGAAAGATAAGACATAAATTAATGCAAAACCTGATGAAGCATTGATTGTTTTTGGAACAGCAGCTTCTTTTCTGTATGCAAGAGATTTCCAGTTGATCATTTCGGCTTTTGCAAGGCGAATTTCAATTTTCGATGGCAATAATCTATAACTGCACTTCTCTGGGATAATCTGAGTTACCCAGAAAAACAGAAAAAGATTACATAGCGTACAATGACTAAATGCTTAAAAGAGAAATATCACATCAAGAAGATGCATTCACCTTACAGCCTTAATAGAGCTTAAAAATAAAAATAAAAGGAAACAAAAGCCTACGATTTCATGTAATAGTTGTAAAAGACACATCCATGTCAACATAGTGTTAGATCATATAAATTAATTTTCGATCATGTTCGTGAGCACCCAATGAACATATAAGAGCAAAAGCGGAAGCAAAAATTGAATCGTATACGTACCTCCAGCCATTGCAAATAAAAGCACGAATTTTCTTAGTTTCGGTTTGATACTTCTAAACCCTCTCTAGCTCAAAAAATGGTGGTGTATTTTTCTGAAGTGAGTGAGTGAGATTAGGGACCTAACCGCAAGATCACATCCTAAATATATCTTCTACCATCATAGATCTTAACCGACGTGATCTGAGTTTAAATTGCGATATTTACTCATGTAGATTTGATTAAATCAAATCATATCTTAAATGGATTATATCTCGATAAAATTTCCTGAATAAATCGCACAAAATCCGGATTCGATTTTGGGTCCCGGGAAATTCTAACATTCTCCCACTTGATCCATTTATCCAAATATCAACATAACAAGAAACACAATATATGCATCATAGCGATAGGTCCTCTCATAACGAATATTATTTTTCATGTATCACAATATATCAAGCCTTTCAATATCAACTCTTAAACTTAATAAATAAACCATATGTTTATTCTAGGTCCAAACTTAATGATATCTCTTAAAACAAATGAATAGACAAAATGTGTACACAAAACCAAATAAGAAATATCAACTGAATAAGAGTTTCCTTGAAACATTAAATGTATGTGCAATGAAGATTACATTATGGAACCAAGTCCCATTCTTACTACATGATCCTTAAAATTCTTTGGCAGCATGCTCTTAGTTAAAGGATCAGTTATCATTAACTTAGTGCTAATGTGTTCAATAACCACTTTCTTTTCCTTAACACGTTCTCTTATGGCTAAGTACTTGATGATGATATGCTTACTTCGACTATCGCATTTATTGTTCTTAGCCATAAATACAATAGTTGAGTTATCGCAATACAATCTTAATGGCTTAAAGATAGAATCAATAATTCTAAGCCTAGACATGAAACTCTTCAACCATATACCATGTGAAGTAGCCTCAAAACAAGATACGAACTCGACCTCCATAGTGGAAGTAACAGTCAAGGTCTACTTTGCACTCCTCCATGATACGGCTCCATCGGCAAGCATAAAAATGTAACCAAATGTTGATTTACGTGAATCAACACAACCAGCAAAGTCCACATCAAAATATCCATGATCTCCAGATTGTTAGTCCATTTATACATGGGCAAGTAATCCTTTGTTCCTTGAAGGTATCTCATTACCTTCTTTGCAGCTCTCCAGTGGTCAACACTTGAGTTACTTTGATATCTCCCTAGCTTCCCAATAGCAAATGCAATGTTAGGTCTAGTACAAACTCGAGCATACATTAGACTTTCAACGGCTAACGCATATGGGATGTTTTTCATTTGTTCTCGCTCAAGCTTATTTTTAGGGCACTGGCTTAAGGTCAATTTGTCACCATTCATAATGAGTGCTACACTTGGTGAACGATCTTTCATTCGAAATATCTCTAAAACTTTATTGATATAGGTCTCTTAAGACAAACCTAAAATGCCTTGAGATCTTTCCCTATGGATCTTAATGCCAATGACATAAGATGCCTCACCCATATCTTTCATATCAAAGTTTTCTGAGAGGAATTGTTTTACCTCATATAGCAAACCCTTATGATTGGTTGCAAGCAAAATATCATCCACATATAGCACAAAAAAACATATTTTGCTCCCACTGACCTTTTGATATATACATTCATCCATAATGTTCTCTTCAAAACCAAATGAAGTGATGACATCATGAAATTTTAAATACCATTGACAGGATGCTTGTTTTAATCCATATATGGATTTATTATGCTTACAAACTAAATGATCATCAATACTAGTGGATAATCCTTTAAGTTGTTTCATGTAAACCTCTTCCTCTAGATTACCATTAAGGAAAGCTGTTTTCACATCCATTTGGTCCAACTCCAAATCAAAATGTGCAACCAATTCTATAATTGCATGAAAGGAATCCTTCTTAGATACTGGAGAAAATTTCTCCATGTAGTCGATTCCTTCCCTTTGAGTGAATCCTTTAGCAACGAGTCTTGCTTTATATCTCCCAATGTTGCCTTGTGAGTCTTTCTTTGTTTTAAAGACCTATTTGCATCCAATGGATTTTACACCATGAGGCAACTTAACAAGATTCCAGACTCTATTAGATGCCATTGAATCCATCTCTTCTTTCATGGCACTATACCACAAGTTTGAATTCTCAAAACTCATGGCCTATGAAAACATTTTAGGATCATTTTCAACTCTAACATTGTAGTCAGACTCTTGCAGATACACAACATAGTCACTAGGAATTGTTGATTTCCTTACTCTAGTAGATCTTCTTAATGTTGCATCAACATTTTCTTGAGGAATAGGATCATGTTGTTTAACTGATTGTTCAATAGCTTCGGACATCTGTTGAACTTTAGCATCTACTAGATCAAGATCAGCAGTTTGTGATACCTCTAAGGCTGGCTCTTCAACACGCATCTGTGTTAAAGGCGTGTTAACAACAATGATTAATCCACTACTTGAAGTGGCACACTGAGCATCTGTATGATCTTTCTGAAAATGAGGGCCTTGAGATTAGTCACTCTCACTAATCAAGTCATTCTCAAGAAATTTTGCATTTCTTGATTCCACAAACCTAGTGTTATGAGATGGACAATAAGATCTATATCCCTTAAACCTTTCGACATATCAAAAAAAATACCCATTAATAGTCTTCGGGTCTAGCTTCTTCTCATGTGGATTGTAGACTCTTACATTAGATAGACATCCCCAAACGCGTACATGTCACAAACTCGGTTTCCATCCCTTGAATGACTCAAATGGTGTCTTTTGGACAGGCTTAGTTGGAACTTGGTTCAATATATACATAGTCGTTTTAAGAGCTTCGATCCAAAAGAAGTCAAGAAGCTTAAAGCTTGCAAGCATGCTTCGCACCATGTCCAATAATGTTTGGTTTCTCTTTTCAGCTACTCCATTTTGATCTAGAGCCAGGTAAAATGTATTGGGGAACAATCTCATTCTCTTGAAGAAACCTTGCAAATGGACCAATCACTTGTCCACTCTTTGTATATCTACTATAGTACTCTCCACCTCTATCGAATCTCACTATTTTAATTTGTTTTTCACATTGTTTCTATACTTCAACTTTAAACACTTTAAAAGCATCTAGTGCTTCATTCTTATTGTTAAGTAAATAGAGATACATATATTGTGAGTAATCATCTATGAAAGACACAAAGTACTTATTACAATATGCATCTATGTCTGGACTACAAATGTCTGTATGTATGATTTCCAATAATTCAAAGCTCCTCTTAGCACCGTTATTTGACTTGTTAGTCTGTTTTCCCTTAATACAGCTTATACAAGTCTCAAAGTCAGTGAAATCTGAAATAGTAAGTATCCCATCATTCACTAACCTTTTAATTCATCAATGGAAATGTCTTAATCTTCAATACCACAACATAGAGGATTCTTCATTCATAACACATCGTTTAGTGCTAACCTTTTCTCAAATGTGCATTATAGCATGGTTATCATCATTATGTAAATTAAGTAGAAAAAGACCATCTGACAAGGTACCATATCCAATAACATTAGATTTATAAAATAAATTAAATCCAGAATATGAAAAGTTAAAGGAATAACCATCTGACACAAGTCTAGAAACTGAAATTAAATTCCTAGAATAACCAGGGAAATAAAATGTCTTTTTAAAATTCAAAATGAAACCACTGCTTAAAACTAAGTTGCACATTTCAATAGCTTCCACATGTGAGGACATCTTATTGGTTGAATAGATGCTATGCTCACTTCCCACTAGCTTCCACAGGTCTTTTAAGTCTTGTAATGAATTGGTTACATGGATTGTAGAACCAGAATCAATCCACCATATGTTATGATTAACATCAATCGTATTAGATTCATAATAGATAAGTGAAAGTTGAGTACCTTTCTTATCAAGCCACTACGTGAACTTGGAGCATTTTTTCTTCATGTGTCTCTTCTTTTTACAAAAGAAACACACAACCTCCTTCTTTATGTCCTTTGTAGGAGGGATTTTCCCTTTCCCCTTGTCTTTGGCTTGATCCTTCCTATTACTCTTTCCATGAGTAGTCAAGTTTACCCTTTCCTTCTCCTTCTCCTCCATAAGTAGTCTACCCTCTTCTTCAACACACATGGTCAACAACTCATTAATTGACCATTTATCCTTATATGTGTTGTATGATATCTTAAATGGGTCATATACTTGAGGTAAAGTGCAAAAGATGTAGTGAACTAGGAAGGATTCTGATAACTCAACTTCCAATGCCTTCAATTGGGCCGTAATATCCCTCATGCGCATGATATGATCACACACACCTTTAACACCAGTGAGCTTTAGAGTTGAAAGCTCTATAATTAGGGTACTATCCATTGCCTTGTCTAATGTAGCAAATTGCTTATCAGTGGCTTTTAGCAAATCTTAGACCCTTTGATAATGCTCAACGGAGCTCCTTATACTAGCAGAAATTTTATTCTTTATAAACATAATTGACAAGCGATTAAATCACTCCCATTTTTCATAAAGACTTACTGCATTTGGAGTACTGGTTTCGGTTATTGCGGGAGGCTCTAGTTTCCTAATAGCATAATCAATGTCCATCTATCCTAAATGAAGAAGAATTCTTTCTTTCCAAACCTTATAGTTATCCCCTTTAAGTTCAGGAACATCACATCGTATATTAGAAAAAATGACAAGTTGAATTGCTGTAATAATTAAACATACATGCTCAAGTTACAAAAGTTTTTTAGGCTAATTAAGATATGTCATGTTTTACCAATGTAAAATCATGCTAAAATATGAATCTAGTGACATAAAACTTGCCTATAGGCTAAAGTCCTAATTCAATTAGATTCATCTGAAGTCCTATGATAAAACTATCAAATCATGTTCCTTTTTCTAATCCCTGTGGGTAAATTAGCAAAAATAATTTGACATTTTATCCTAATTAATCATACACGAATGTTTATTTTCACTGTGATCTTATCTTCCTTAATATATACAATTTTAATCAATTAAAGATGTTGTGACTATTCTTTAATTAATTGAAATTATATAGATCACATAAACATTAACTAAATCCTTACGCTCAATTATTGCAAAAAATCGTAAGCAATAACTTATAAACTTAACTCTACACACTTAAATCATCTAATCAACATTACACATATAACAATAAACCATAAATCATGCATGTAAGCAAATAATAATATAAGTACATATCATAATAATTAAATTCATAGAGAACTAATACCAATCAATTTACTTCAATAATTAACACAAACAATTTTAAAATGTAAAATTGTTTACTATATGTCATCTATATAATTAACAATAAATAATATAGACATGAAAATTATGAAAATTTAATTTTTATCAAGTGTTAGAAATCCTAGTTCAAAGCCCATTACATATATATTAAAAGTGGCAAAAACAATCATGAAAGCTAGCTTAGCTCAACTAACTAAGTTCTACGTTACACCACGCCAAGAGAAGGATGCAACGACCAAACCACGAGAAATCAGAATGGGATCAGTTTGTGGGTTCTACCCACGTGACATCCCTTTTTTTTTTAAACGACTTAAAAGACGACTTATAAGTCGTCTTCAACCTCTACTCAGGTCACTACGACCCGACTCCAACCCGTGATTTTTTAGCTAATTTAGACCTCAAAATTAACGTTTTAAAGCTTAAAACACATGGAATTCAATTTTCTATCAATTCCTAATCTTATTAAGACCAAAAAACATAAAATTCAAACCAAACCAAAATAAAGCAAGGCAGAGGTATTTTTGAAAAATAGCTCTGATACTAAATTTTAGATCATATAAATTAATTTTCGATCATATTCGTGAGCACCTAATGAACGTATAAGAGCAAAAGCGGAAGCAAAAATTGAATTGTGTACATACCTCTAGTCATTGCAAATAAAAGCACGAATTTTCTTGGTTTTAGTTTAATACTTTGAAGCCCTCTCTCACTCAAAAAATGATGGTGTATTTTTTTGAAGTGAGTGAGTGGGATTAGGACCTAACCGAAAGATCACATCCCAAATATATCTTCTACCATCATAGATCTTAACCGACGTGATCCAAGCTTAAATTGCGAGATTTACTCGCATAGATTTGATTAAATCAAATTATATCTTAAATAGATTATATCCCGATCAAATTTCTCAAATAAATCGCACAAAATTCGAATTTGGTTTTGGGTCCCAAGAAATTCTAACACATAGCACCTTTCCAAACAAGACAGGACACCACCATTTACCATTATATAATGAACATTAGGTTAAGTAGGTCTAACTTATCAAAAGTTACTGATCAAGATTTGCAAGTCATGCAAGCATTCCATTTAAGGAAAGAAAATTATCAAATTTAATTCCATAACCGACTCATCTAAAAGCTTAAAATCATTAATTTGGTGTAATTTTATATTTGTTAGTTAAGATTTCGTCTTACTTGTGGGCCATCTTTTATTGGCATCCATCAAATATACCACTTAATTAAATAGGTGACTGAGTGCAGAAAGGTTTGAACTCGGAATTCCTGCTTTGATACATGATATATTGAAATCCGAAAAAGATATAAGGAAGTACAAAATAAGTACCTTTGCAAACAATCGAAGTTGAAAATCAAAAGCTTCTTCACCAGGCTCACTTATGCTCACACTCAGCTGCGAAAAGAAAAATGCTCTAAATAATCTGAAAAATGCAATGAATGTACCATGATGATAACCTCAGCAATAAACAAACGAAGATTCATGAAACATACAATCTGTTCACCAAACTCAATAAGAACATTGTCTTTTGCCTTGCCCTTAGCCAATATGGAAACTACAACTTCTCCTGGTTGCTGATAAAATTCATGTCTGTCAAAAATATTGATAAAATCACATAACCATTTTGATTGGATGGTCATTTGCAAAAAGGTTTATAACATGAAGTATATGGAAGCACAATAAATTTCTTAAAAACATGAAATTCTCCATTAAAATCTGTATACTTAAGGTACTCTACAGACAACAGACAAATACATTCTCAGAAAATTTAAACCTATATTGTCAGCATTGAGTAAGAAACAACATGAGATCACCTTTAGGACCTAACTAAAGGCAAAAAAGATTTTCCCTCTTTTCTGTTTCAATATGACCTCTCTTTTCATAGTTTAAGAAAATGATATATACTCACCCTTCATGCATTATGTGGTGCAATTCCTAGCGACAACCATTTATAAATTCAATTTCGATAGTATCATTGCCTTGACCCTTTCTTCATCCTAGCTCATTTAAAGACAAGGTCCAGGCCCAAGCTGCTAGTTGTGATCTACTTCCCACCCAAAGACCTATTTAGCAGGATACTGGAGTGATGGACACAACTTCTCTACATTCTTTCCCTTCAAAATCCCAACAAATCATGCAGATTCTTATGAGCAAAACATAAACGTATTTAATAGAAAAAGGTGATAAAGCAGCAACCTATATTTTGGTTTGACTTCTTCAATAGTATCAATGTGGTGGGAAGAACTGCTTCCATTATCAGTTGCCTCAATGCTTTCACAAGTTGTATTTGATCGATGGGATAAAACAGGAGCAGGTTCAGCATCTTCAGGTACAATTGGTGTCTGAAGCTTTTCTTGATCCTCTGTAAACAGGCAAAGAAAGGATGTCATGCACTTATGTACCATGCAACACAGTAGTTATATAAAAATAAACAAACGCCTTCCCCTGTCATGTGGCAAATATGCATTTGAGCATTGATTGTTACAAAAGCTAGTTTATCAAAATACAAACAAAGATACAAGAAAATACCACTATTGTGAAATAGCACAATCGATTTAATAATGCCAAAAATTATTCTCAGAAAGCCAACACTCGGATCCTTTTCAAAATACTATTAAGATGGAAGATCACGACACTTAGAATTAGAGGGTTCAGGGTCAATTAAGTGCTTCCCAAAAATAATAAAACAAGCAGAAAAGACTTGAGGAAAATTAACAAAAACAGTGGTAAAAGTTTAAATTTTCGCCAGCTTGAAACAGTTTTAAAGTATGATAGTATGAATTTGAGTCCTATCTGAAACTTTCTATTCGAATTCCAACTAAATTGCAAACAACATCCTACATGGTTTTTCTCCTTTTAAAATTGAAAAACAAATGCCGATAAAAAGGATCAGTAAAGCAACCCTGATGCAGACTCAAGGCTTCAGCAGAAATTGCAAAGATGAATTTCACAAATGTAGTTTCCAAGATGTCAGCTTTGCATGGAAAATTCTAACATGGACTGGATCTACCTAAAAAAATTTTCCTTGCAATGTAGCTTGGTTTGTTTAATGATCACATCAGCACATTGCCATATTTTCTCCAAATCATGTCATGCTTGTTAGAATAATTACATATGCTCAACATGCATAATCAATATATGTTATAACCATATACCATCCTTTATTGACAAAGTTATTTTCATTGCAAGCCCCATCACCCTTCAACATACTGCCTTGTACAATAACTAATTACTATATGACATCTTTTCCCCTTTATTTACATATTAGAACATGGATCATAATGTAATGATTAAAAATGGATCTGGATCAATGATTACAAAAGCCGAAGAAAATTACAAAGGCCTGTAAACTAATATGTACAACCTGCAACGACATTGTATACCATAATTAAACTCTGGATTTTATTAGCCTAAACATTGACTTCATTTAGTCTTGTTGTTTTAAGTCTCATCATAACTTACTGGCACAAGCGTAAAACAAAAGGGAAAATTACAAGCAAGTAAAATCAAGTCAAGTATATGATGCCGATTGGCTCAAATAAAGAATCGGTTACTGTATACTAAATAGCTGAAACAGAAAACCCATTATTATCTTCCTATTTAAAAGATTTTATGTATCTCGTCTAATCACATGCTGCTGCCATTGATAAAAACAGAGGTTAGATGTATACCAATGACTTGACCAAAGAAAATAAAAAATAAAAAAAGTTACACATATGAAAGTAAAAAAAAGGGAAGGAGGGGGTTGGTGTGGAGGTGGATTTACCAGTGAAGTGGCTGAGTTTCGCATGAGCCTGGGCGCGATCAGCAAGGAGATCTGCATTGTCAGAATCCAGGTCAATGGCTTTATCAAAGAAGTCAACTGCTGTTTCAAGGTCATCGTCAATGAATGCTTCTTTTGCTTTTTCTGCAAATTCACTCGCCATTGCTGAGCGTTTATACTCGACTCGGTTTCAAAAATAGGAACTCAACACAAGTTTGTGATGTTTGGGGAGACAGAGCTCTCTGTCTGTTGTGTGTTTATATGTGTGATGAGGGAAGAGAGAGAAGAGAGAGAGAGAGAAGAGGGTTGCTTGTGAAGAAGGAGGAGGACTCTGCACATTGACTAAAACAACAGCAAGTCTTTGTATAATAATTGCCTGGATTGTTCCCGGAAATCCAGAGGATAGTTTAACGAATTTTATATGAGAACATTTAGGATAGAACGATTTCTTTTATATTAAAAGAATAAATAAATACATGAAAGCCATTTATGTAGTTTATAAGAGGTTGAAAAGGGACTTACTTATTTCATCTTTCAAAGGGAATAATAATCATACTATGAAATTATTACTGTATGATATGATTCTTAATTGCTAAGAATAATAATAACGAATGTGGGAGATGAATTTGATTTTAGGAATCAGGAGCACGTGATTCTCATAATTCTACGTTATATAGCCATGAAGCTACTGTGAAATAGCAGCCGAGTTTGGATTTTTTTTCTTTTTTATTTTTTTTCGGAATTTTATTTCTTGGAAAAGCCGAATGAGCGTAATCTATCAGATGACGCGTAATTATCACATCCAAGGATTTGGAGTGAAACCACCTCCCCACTTCCATGAATCAGAACCCGGCCATTTAGCAAACTTCCACAAACAGTATGTAACAGAGAAAGAACAAATAAATATTTGGCCTCGATGCGATAAATATGCTAACTTAGGTTACTCATCCGAATGTCATTTAATAGTTTAGGCAATTCCATGTATGATCTATCCTAATTGCCGTATACAGCTTCAATCACCCTCCTTTTACCATCCCATACTCGTCTTCTTATTACTAAATCTTTATCCATCCATTTTTTGCATGCACAAAGTTACCATTTACATCCCTTATCCCTCTCTATCCAGACAACATGCCACACCTTCCTGTCGAAGGTATCCCCAGCGATGCTCTAAAAGGTGGTGAGTTATGTGCCGATTTACCCTTCGTCGTAAATTTATTCTTAAAAAACAGTTTTTTAAAAAATAATTTTTAAAATATAATTATAAAATCATATATTAAATCTGCGATTTCTAGATTCAATTTTGGAATAACAGAAATCTCATGTTCAATAGATGAGTTCTAAATTTCATGAAAATTGTATGTTAAATATGCAATTTCCATACGATTTCTATAAAAAAAGTCACATGTTCAATATAGGTAAAATCTATTCCCTATTCTTTGGAGTTGGGATTTAGTGAAGTGAATTCCTACGAAAATAAGTTATCTAATTCTAAAAATATTCCAAACTCATAACATCATATTACTGTAAATAAAAATAAATAAATAAATAAAGCCCTTAACAATTTTTTAGTCCATACCAAATATCAAAGTCTATATAACATAACCAACTTGTCAAGAGAATAAACTTATGATAATTCTAAAATTCATAACATAAATGAATTGGAGAAACAAAATGATTTCATCAATTCATTCAAACTGAATAAGTATAATTACATAGATAAAACAAACGAAGTTAGAAATACACATACATTCAAGGAAAAAGGAAAAAGTGGTATATAATTACATAACTAAATGTATATCTAATCCCTCTTTCAACGTCATCTCTCATAACATCTGTGTTCATATTGTGCCAAACTCTCTCAAACTTGGAAAGAGCTGCTAGGTTCTCTAATGTGAGAATGGGTTTAGGCATAGAACGGTAACTCATCCCACAAAATATATCAAAGATCTATTTATGTGAGCCCCTCCTCCATCTCCAGTGGACCTAAATGTCTCTCCTTTTGAGGAGAGAGTGGAGTAACTGCAAAAGTATATGGTAGATCAACATCGGGTGTGTAAAACTCTATTAGATTGATAGTGAATATTAGAGCACTATAAAATAGGGAAGAATGAGCTATCGGTGAATAATGAGAGGCTAGGGAATTTGCATGAGGGCTAGAAAATCAATAGCATTACCTGTTGACTACAACCCCTACCATGAGCCTATCCTCTCTCTTGGGTAGCACGAGGTAGAAGCATCTCCTGATGGTGATCTTGATAATCCAAAGGAAATAATGTAGCACCCCAATGGCTCTAGAGGAGATGCCTCCTAACAACTACTACAACCTGTGTTTCATTTAAGAAATCTGCTACCTCAATGCGAGCAAAAGCATCTGGCTACATGAAAAGTCAAGTGTGTTAATAATACAATGTAAAAAACATAAAAGGTATAATGATATGGTTAAAGCGACTTACCAAGGCACCAAGCATCACTCTGGTTCATCCAATATACCATTATGTGATACTGTGGTACCACGGATAATACTTGGGATCTACCCCATCTGGCAATGTGTCATCAAACTCTAGCTAAACGATAGACAATCACTGCTCCTCCCACTATTGGATGTAAACCACATGTCTCCTTCTCTAATCCTCATTGATTTTCTCTTTAAGATGAATCCTATGGAAGGAATGAGATGTGTCACACTACTGTGGTAGCCTCTAGACCCCACTAAACTGTTATATAACCCGATTAAGATAGTGCCACTCTATGATGTGAAAGCAAATGAGAGGCAACCATACATGCCAAATATCTACAAGAAATGAAGTTATTTAGTGAATAACAAACAAGTAAAGTAAACAAGATTTAATTGACCAATGTACTATACCCACTCAAGCATTTGTCGATCAAGAGTGTCTCGATACTATGAAAGAACATGAGTGGCAAGTTGCATGATGTCAAACATCACATGCCAGCGACATGCCAAAGAAGCGTTATAGCGAATGTAGATCTAATGCCAAATCGGAGTGATATGTGAAAATCTATCTTAGGCCCAAATCTGAAGAAGAATGATAGCTCATCCAATCTCTAATGTAGATGCATCAACAGCAACACGGGAATCTATATAACCAAGCTAAGCATGCCGCCCCCTAGCTATATTTCCCTGTTACTTGAAAATCCTTCAAAAGTGAGAGAAATATCAAGTGGACTAGGTTAGAAGATTTATCCATGATTCCACCAATTAATCATAAGATGTATGCTCATGTGTAACACATGATGGATAAGTCATCTGCTATTAACCCCTAAAAGAATTCTTTAACAAAGACATCTTAAGCAATCCCCCAAAGATATCACAAGTGCCAAGCTTAACACCAAGTAGATGCTCACACTCGTCTGCCTAAGATAAGTTGATGATATTGGTGACTACATGGCCATTAATGGGTAAACCAAACTGCACCACCACATCTTGTAAAGTCATTATGAGCTTTCCATGTGGCATATGAAACATGTGCATACCTAGTCTGCACCTCTCAAAAAAGCTATAATAAGATGCCAGTCCAACTATATCAATGCAAGTTGGGACACTCCCAAAAAGCTAGCTGAAACACCCCAAGAAAGCTAGCCTGCTGTAGATAAGGCATGAGGCGTTGATCAAAGTATAATCTCTCCTTGGGTCTTAAGAGAGGCCTCCCATTGATAGCATACCAACCAAGCATCCTCTTGGAAATGAAAAAAAAAAAATTGTATGGATAATGTGATTTACAAGTATGCACTGTAATGAAAGTGGAAATCGATCACATACTTGTCCCCCCTAGACACCTTCTAAGTGATGAGTATGTTGCAATGTGAGGAGCAATCTATCCACTAAGCTTAGATCCATCTACATAAGAGACAATAAAGAGTTAAGTCATATTCAAAGTTATAAAACAATTTTTCCTTTTTCTTTTCAATTACTAAATGTAGGTTACGTATGAATTGTTAGTAAATATTATGATGATTAATGAACATAACCCTTCGTTCAAGGCAGCTTCTTCTATTGTGCCCCTTCTTCTAACAAAAACCACACCCATTCTTAGATGGCGGCTCCCTAAGATTCATTTCATTATGGTACTTCTTAAATCGAGGTCTACCTTACTTCGGGTAAGATTAACATATGGATGAATGAAAGGAGTCTACATATCTAGCCACCTACTACTATCCTCGAGAGAATTGAAGCTAGCATGATAGATGAGGGTTTAATGTGTCCAATAATACCACTTGGCCACACATTGCACACCATCCACATGAACAAATGCCATAGTAGCAAAAGCATGTGAATAAGGAATTCTGTAGGTCTACCATTTATTACAAGTGCATTCATTTATCATTAAGTTTATAGTGTGAATGGTGCCGCCTATAATCCTATATCTCGTTCTTCTTGTTGATTAACCTGTGGCAATTGGCAACTTTGCCCCATTTCTAAATTTTCTCAATAGCCCACGGTGTAAACACTTCCCCTTTAGCAAACCCTTCACTAACTTTATCATATCGCTGTTCCTAATACCCAACGCAATCATAAAAGATTTTCATAACTAAAGCTAACACAAGTAAACACCTTGTATCCTTCAACACGCATTGTAGCTCTTACAGAGGTTAATAGTTATAAACCCATATTTGAACCCCCTGTCATATGCTTGAGTCCATCTTTTTTTAAGGATGCGAGCAAAATAGTTAGGTACAACTTCATTTCTTTTTCTCAATTCCTCCATGTAAAATTTAAACTTCTTTTCATATGGCTTCAAACCTATTGTAGTGACAAGTTTTTTAAGTGGGGCACTTTTGTATTTAGTACTGAAATTATTAACCACATGTTGAATACATAACCGCTAATATGCAAAAGGGGTTTCCATCCAACATCATGATACTTAACTGCCTCAACTATTCTTACATGTTGGTCGGATATAAAACATATCGTTTCCCAACCGCAACGATAATTAACAATGTGTTCCTTCAACAACACTAAAAACCATGACCATGATGTGAACAATTGTTTATCCACTAATGCAAATACAATGGGACTATATGATTAGTACTATCTATGCTGCATGCAATTAGCAGTTTGTGGTCATGTTTCCCATAACAAAAAATTATATCGATATTGATAACCAGCCTATAGTATTGAAATGCCTTGACACATGGACTAAATGTCCAGAACACTCTGTGGAAGATCACTTCACCTTCTTTTACAATTGGCCAATCACTCTAATAAATATGCGAACCTAGGTTACTCATTCCGAATGACATTTAATAGTTTAGGCAATTCCATGTATGATCTATCATAATCGTCGTATATAGCTTCAATCGCCCTCCTTTTACCATCCCATACTCGTCTTCTTACTACTAAATCTTTATCCATCCAGTTTTTGCATGCACAAAGTTGCCATTTGCATCCCTTATCCCTCTCTGTGTAAATAACATGCCACACCTTCCTGTCAAACTCATCAACACGATAATTATGGTAATGCTTTATATGATATGACTTCACTACGTATATTGAATTAGACTTCATAGCAAACCACATTTCTTTCTTCAACTCATCACCAAAGCTCAAATCATCTAAAGATATAGCATTTTCCTCAAATGTTATATAGTCATCACTACCATCCCTTCTATTAAAGAATGGAATGGGATGCTCAAAAGATGGAGTTATGGGATCAACCATTAGAGAGCTAGGCATAACAATTTCTACGATGGAAATTTCTAGAGACACTTAGGGTAAAGGATCATTGGAAGTATCAAACTCAATGTTTATGTAAGGCCTACCAGTTTCATCCTCCTCATTTACAACTTCTTCTTCTAAATCAACACATATATCATTGGGAGCCTCTTCAATCTCCCTCCCAAGAGCAACTCTAATAGGTAAATCTATGTCAATATCTTGTGTATAATTCTTAGGAAAATCATTACTTTGTTCAAATGTAGTCGCAACATTCATGCAATATTGACCCTATGGGGGAGGAGGCATTATAGTCTCATTAACTACTATTTCACCTTGAGTCAAGACAGGATTACCTTCTAATTTAACAAACAACTCCTAAATGAACAATCAACCCATAGCATGAGCAAATTTAATAAGAGCTTTTACATCATCATCATCTATGATTGAGAATAAAGAATATTGTAGCCGAATAGAACTTGAATTAAAAACTATAAGTTGCCCGTGAAACACCTCCACTTGATGTGAGGTAGGATCAATTTTAATGACTGCAAGTATCTTGTTTAATAATTTATATATCTCACATCTATCCTTACTTTAATTTCTTAAGAAGCCTCCCATCATAATATACTCCATTTTCACCATGCATAATATTCCCTTGGGCAAATATCGTAAATCTCACAAAAATCAGCCATTTCCACTACTAGCTGATAATAGCATCAAACAATATATAATCCAAAACTAACTTTATATGATATGAACCTCCTCTACCATGGTTTTATACAAAATATCACATGAACTTATAAGTCTTTAGTCTAAACTTAATAACACCTCCATATGAACAACATGGACTTCATAAAATTCCAATTGCACAACCTAATTGCTAAAAATTAAGCAAAATCTATAAATTAGGGAAAAACCTATAAATTAGAGTAATCCACAAAATTGGGCTAAATTCTTCAAGTTAAGGTAAAATCCACAAAATTAGAACAAATTCTACATATTATGACAAATTCTACAAATTACAGCAAAATCCACAAAATTGGGGCAAATTTTATAAGTTGTGACAAAATCCACAAACTTTGAGCAAATTCTATAAATTAGGGCAAAATCCATAAAATTGATACAAATTTTACAAATTATGGCAAATTTTATAAAATTGAAGCCAATCTTACAAATTAGGACAAATATGCAAAATTGGGGTAAATCCTACAAATTAGGGCAAAACTCACAAAAATGGGGCAACTCCTACAAATTACAGCAAAATCTACAAAATTACGGCAAATTCTACAAATTAGAGCAAATTCTAACAATTATGGAAAATTTTACAAATTGGGACAAAATCTAAAATTGACTTGAACCAAGCAAAATCTTCACTAATTTATATGGAACAAAGTATACTTTCAAGTTTAACTTTTACAATTAACTACCTGAAATTTCAATATATCTATTTGATACCTAAATTTTGCCTATTTTTGTAATTAATTACCTAAATTTTACCATTTATTATAATCAACTATATGGACTTTACTATTTTTTTTAATTAACTACCTCATTCAAATACTATAAATGAATTTAAAAAGTTCATAGGTAGTAAATTGATATTTTTAAACTTCAGATAGTTAACTGAAAAAATAGACAAAGTTCAAGTATTGAATATAATATTTATCCTACTTTTATATCTCAATGTTTACCTACTATTCTATCTGAGTTCTTTACTTCTTCTTTTTCCCTTTCTATTTGAGTTTTTAACGTTTTCAAAAACTTACAAAATAATATTTTCATAAATAGCCTAAATTTTCCATCCATCTTGGATATGTATTAACTTATCGGCCTTGGGATAGTTAACTAAGATGAATAGGGTTTATACAATTTTTCTAACCATTTTTTTTCTTACTTTTTTTTTTGTATTACTTATCAATTATATTGTATAATTAAATATTTTTAATATTATTTTTATTATATTATGCAATTAAATATATTATTCTTAATATTTTATTAAATTAATTATTTTTAGACCGATATAAATATAACACAAGTCATGGTTAGACAAAAATTTTAATGAATTTAATAGAAGTCTTATTTTTATAAGATTTAGAAAGTATTTATGACTCAAATAGACAAGGAAAAACAAAGTTGAGTATTCAAATAAAAAAAAAAGTAGATAAATGTTAAGTATTAAACATTTACTTTTCTTCTTCTTCTTTTTTTAATAATAAAAAAAACTACATCCATAAAAGTAGAAAAGCTTCAATGGTATTAACAATACACATTGATGAATTAATATCATATAAGTACTAGTAAAATTTTAGCATATGAAAACATGAATAGTAGTATTTTAAAAAATACTTATTATACCAATCACATATTTAAATATCATTGGTATCTACCCATCATTTATCTAAACATTTTTCTAACCCTTTTTCTTACTTTTAATTTTTTTTATATCATTCATTAATTTATTATATTATATAACTAAATATTTTAATATTATTTTTTATTATATTACACAATCAAATATATTTAGTATTATCATTTTACTAAATCAATTATTTTTTACTAATTTGAAGTTAACACATGTCATGATTAGGTGAAATATTTAATGGATTTAATAGAAGTCCTATTTTTATAAAATTTCAAAAACATTAAGAAAAAGGTTTAACATTTAAATAGAAAAGCAAATAAACATTAAGAACTAAAAGTATACTTTTTTTTGAAGAATAAAAAACCACGTTAATGAAAAGAGAAAGTTTCAATGGTAATAATAAGTCACATGTATGAACTAATAACGTGTTGGTTCTAATAAAATCCGAACATGTAAAAATATAAATTATAGTATTCCAAAAAATACCAACCATAATGATCACATGTTTAAATATCATTTGTATTTGCTCACCACCGATCCAAACATGTGGCATACTAGTATCAATGATTTTTTTTTCCAATAAAAGATTTAGTTTACTAAAAATATATTTGACATTTTGACTGATTTTATAAGAGTGGAATAGAAGAATTATTTTTCCCTTATAACCTAATTCTATATTTGGTTGGTAGAATAGTTATTTCATGAAATTACTATTACTACAAAATGAGATATTGTAATTTCTTTTTACGACAAAGGAGTAGGTACTCTTTGATCTATTTTGGTATATTTTCATATCTATCTATGATACACATTAAAGAAACTATAAGGAATGGTTATTACTTTTATGTTTTATTCCTTAATAATTGTATTTTTTTTAAATTGCATTTTACAAACCAAATGTGACATAAAAGGAATCAAGTGGCTTGTTTTAAGAAAATTACAGAACTCAAACAAAAATTTAAAACTTGAATGGTCTAAATATAAAAGTAATTGAAGTTCAACAACATTAGTAATTTCTTCTATAAATTTAATTTTCTTATAATTACAAGTTAAATTACCATAATTATATCATTCTCTCCCATTCCACTTAGAAATTATTTTCCTATCCATTTTGTTTATATTTGTGTTTAGTGCTAAGCCATATTAATTCTCGTACTTTTAAGCATCGCCCTATGTTTCTCCTCACTGATTTCGAAAATAGAAATTAGTTTACATATATATATATAGTGTAATATAAACGTGGGATTTCTTCTCTCGGTATGCTATTTGTTTCGTAAGAAAATCTCGCTCACGACAGAAATTGGCTTTTTGGAAAGAAAGTTGTAGAGCGATTTGGAATATAACATTAGAGTAATTAGGTAGTACATAAAGCTAAAAGGAAACATTTAATGGTTTTCTTGTAGAATCGGGTTAAGAACCTTCCCATGTGAGCAACATAATATATGTTCTTTGCTTGGCAACAACGATATGAGAAAGCAATGTCTCTTTGTTCCTAGGGCCCTAAAAAGAGCAGTATGCCTAACTTAGCAACATAATTTGCTAATTCCTTCCTTGTTTTGAACTAATGAAGTATCATTTATTACAAAGGAGCTAGCCTTGATTTACAAGAAAAAGGGGGATCCTTCATATGCTTTATAAGTTGGGGTTACATACTTAAATATAGCAATTTTTGAAATTTTTTTTGTAAATATTGTACTCATAATAATTATTTTCGAAACAGGTTTTGAAGACGTGGACTGTGTCCATGCCTTCAGTATATGTTTTTTTTTTCTTTCTTAAAGGCATGGATGAGGTCTACGCCTTTAGTACATGTTTTACTTTTTTATTTTTATTTTTTAAATTTGCAAACTTATAAAATTATTATAAAAGTACTACTGCAAACTTATAAAAGTGATATAGTAAATTTATATAGTATCATAACATGTGATTTATAATAAATAAGAAAAAATTTGCATTGACAATTTATAATATAAATACAAATCCTTTGTTCATATGTTCATTTTTCTATCTTTCACTTTCCTCTACAAATTTCATTATATCTCATTACTTGCAAATTTTTGTTTCCGTAATTTATATTTCATGCAAGTTTTACTCTATTGAAATATGTGTGTGGAAATGTCTTTATCAAGATCTTAGTATGTTTTCTTAAGAAAAAATTTATTATTGTTGTTGTTATACATTTTGGATAAATACAAAAAAAAAAACACATGTAATTATATATTGCACAATTTTTATTGAAAATAGTAGTTATTGTTAATTAACTATTAATTAGTAATTAATCAATTGCTAATATATGATTAATTAACATTAGTGAATGAATTATGTTTATATGTTATTATAATGTATTTTGTAAACGTAGTAATTAAATTAAGTTGTTGTTAATTAACTGTTAATGAGTAGTGATTAGTCGTGCATCTATAAGTAAATAATTAAAAAAATAATTTGTGAAAAATTTTGTGTTGATTATAAATGTAAAATATATGAATGGTTTTGTACAATTAGTTATAAAATGAAGTAGTTATTAATTATCCATTAATTGAAGGTAATTAGTCATTAATATATTGTTAATTAATTGTTATAAAATTAATTAGTAAAAAATTTTATATTTGTTGCAAAAGTAAAATATTTGTATGGTTTTGTAGAATCAGTTATAAAAGTAGCTATTAATTATCCATTAATTAAAGGTGATTAGTCATTAATATGCTATCAATTAATTATTATAAAATTAATTAGTGAAAAATTATGTATTTGTTACGAATGTAAAATATTTGTATGGTTTTGTAGAATTGACTATAAAAGTAATTAGTTATTAATTATCTATTAATTAAAGGTAATTAGTCGTTAATATGTTATTAATTAATTGTTATAAAATTAATTAGTGAAAATTTTGTATTTGTTGTAAATGTAAAATATTTGTATGGTTTTGTAGAACTAGTTATAAAAATAAGTAGTTATTAATTATTGATTAGTGGTTAATTATTATTAATTAATTGCTATAAAATTAATTAGTGAAAAATTTTGTATTTGCTGCAAATGTAAAATATTTGTATGATTTTGTAGAATCAATTATAAAATTAAGTAGTTATTAATTATCCATTAATTAAAGGTAATTAGGTGTTAATATGTCATTAATTAATTTCTATAAAATTAATTAGTGAAACTTTAGTGTTGGTTGCAAATGTAAAATATTTATATGATTTTGTAGAATTAGTTATAAAAGTAAGTCATTATTAATTATCCCTTAATTAAAAGTGATTAGTTGTTAATATGTCCTCAATTAATCATCATAAAATTAATTACTAAAAAAGTTAGTATTGATTGTACATGTAATATCTTTGTCTGTTACTGTAAAAGTAGATGTAAACTTTAATTGCTATTAATTACTATTAATTAGATAGTAAATAGTCGCTAATTGGTCATAAATTAATATATTGATGGTAACATATATTAAATTTTTTAATATATATTCTATTTTGCATAATAGATGGAGCTTGAACCTTTTGATCCTTCAATCTTGATCGATCACAGTCTATTTGGGATGAAGAGGTAAATGATCTTTCACTTATCAATTAGTTTATGTTGCATTAGAAATAGTAAAAAATTTCACGTGTTGTCGGCATAGGATCAAGCAACCTTGTTGTTTAACAATGTGAGTTGTCACTTCGTTGCGACGATTCTGCCATCCCCCTCAATGCTTGAATGGAGCCATACTTACATTTAGCTGGATTCTAAGGTGCGAGTTGCCTGCCATTCATACCCTTGGATTGGCACATGATTACAGCATCGGTGGAGTGATGGCATCTAGAGACGCACACATTCCACATGCTAATGAGGGAGTTTACAATTATGCTGCAGGATGTGGAGATCCAATTAGGACTCCTCGTAGATGGTTAGGTTATTATAGGGAGTAGTTACCTTGATTGGAGAGTGATATGTGAAGAACTATTAGGGGTGAGGCTAGGGCCTAGCCGGGGGGGGGGGTAGGTGGGGGTGGCGCATTAGTATAACATGGCTTCATGATATGTTCTAGATGATCTCATTGAACACTGATGCTGAGTAAATCCATCAAATTACTTGTGTGTACATACTACAGTTATTGGGGGGATTTACCTTTACTGATTAATCCGGTGCTCTTGTCTACACGATATGGTTACCTTTATTGGAGCATTTCGACATTACTGGGATATATAGCTAGGGGTCCACATGTCTAATGTGGTTGTATCGCCAACTTTATGTCGCATCATGACCGTCAACACATTAGATTAAAGGGGCTACCATTTTGCTACAGGTGTGGGCTTAGGATAGATTTCCTCACATTGCACCCGTTAGTCGACATGGACTATTTATAGAAGCTGGATGTCCATTGGCGACACGTTGGAACACGTAGAGGGATACATAGTATCACCCCACCTACGTTGTTGGTGTATATCAGGGTGCGTTGGATAAGTAAAACATGTCATAAGTACTTCAGTAACCGAAGTTTTTTTCCTTGCAATTAATCATATTGATCATTTGATGTCAATATAATTTCCTATTTTCAGGTTGAATGGGAGTCGTATAATGGGAATTCAATTAATCTCCTGCTTGATTTCTACAAAGCCGGCATGTACATTTAGACGACTCAAGTGCTATTGATTTGTTTCCACATTGTTAAGTGGCATTTTCCAAATTAAGTGGCCAAGTAGTTTAGTGGGTTCCAATATATCCTACAGCCAGTGAACACATAACCGGAGCTCCATGAAATTGACCTACATGGTCGAATTGATGTTGATTGGACGATCCAACATGTAGCATATTTAAACATGCGGGAACAGTGAGTCGGTTGAGTTGTTTATATGGATAGCCCTCGTGGCGTGCATGATAGTTACCTGCAATGGTATGGATCGATTAGCAGGCGATACATTAAACACATGGAGGCTGTTCTTGGATTTCTAGTAAGTACGATTTACATCAACACTCTATAATGTCCAAATAATTTCATGATCATGTCAACCTTAATTTACATTTTGTTCATACATGCAAGGTGACGCCTTATGACAAATCTGCTTATCGTTGGATATAGAAACGACCGTAAGAATAGTTGCTCAGGGTCTTCAGTTCATGCTTCATCATCGGAAGGGGAGGGGGGGTCAAAGGGTGGGCGAGGGGTAATGCTATACTCACAATCGCAACAGTAAAACACTCAGGAGGAGGTAAAACCGATTCCTGTGTGGCGATAACAACCCTAAAACTGAGGTAAGCCACAAGAAAATCCAAGACAAGACCAATAGATGCCTATTGATTCCAATATGGTGTATGTTAACTCAGGGCTGATTTTCAGCCAATATAAGACATCCCATGGGTATTCTATAAGTGGTTCTATCCCAACACCATTGGCTCCACAAAAGAAACGCTTTAGAAAACAACCTATATACCAAGGTGAATCATCAAGTCAGCATATAGAGTGGAGTCACATACCTCGGTGATCGTTTGATGATGCTGCTTAGTAGCATCCAACATAGGAGTCTGAAGCTCCACCAGCTCCATGTCTAAGGCTAACTAATGCCTTCACTTGACTAGCTAGACAATTTACTAGGGGAAGGTGATAGGAGAGGATAGGGATAGGAACTACCAATTTTTATTAATTTTATATGTACATGTTCAATTGAAATGATTAAGTTGATGTATTTTAACATAAAATGTGTATATATACCAATTTACAACTTTGAAATTTTCAAAACAAATTAACATATAATATAACTTGTTAATAAATTATAAAATTGCAAATATATATACAGAATATCAAGCATCCACCTTTTGCCATGCCAAAACAAACTACATGAAGTAGTCAAGGATTCACTTAACCTACAAAAGGGAAAAAGATAATGTTAACATCACAAATGCAATGTCAAACGTGATGAATATGTATTGGTATCCATCAGTTACCATTATTGCGTCAACGTGGGCACATTCTTCTATTATGCCCCCCACTCTGCAAAGTTCACATGTAATTTGATTTGGACGCTCCCTAATGTCCATCTTTATGTGGTATCTTTTCCGCCTTAACTTTCCCTTCTTTCGTGCAAGGTTTCCCCTTAGGCAGAGTGACGAGAAGTGTATTGGCTCCTAATCTAACTTGTCCCTTATAGGCATGAAGTGCATCCTATATGTTTGCTCCTAATGTGTCAATTTGTACCAATTAGGTATAAGGTGCATCATATCAAACCTAAGTGAGATGGCTACTACATATGCATGGGAGCATGGAATTCTGTGTATTTGCCACTTTTGGCAACTACATGTGCTGCAAGCAAAGTCAACAACATAGGTTCAGCCCCCTCCCCTTAACCCGCTAGCAACACGATGACTACTTGTGAAGACTTCGAAAACTCTGCCATGCCTGCTGTAGTTGATGATCCTATGGTTACTGGCTTGTGAAATCCATTAGTCGATTTTTTAGGTTGCATATTTGGTGAAAATTCTACCGTTCACCATATTCTTCAATGCCTTCATATGTTTTTAGATGAAGTACCTTACATAGTTGTAGAACGTTTTCATCACCAAAGCAGTCACGGGTAACCCTCGAGTCCCCTTCAACACGAAATTGTAGCTTTCAACAACGTTGAAGGTCATATACTTAAACCGATATCAACCGTCATGAGCTAGCGTCCATGTATCTAACGGCACGTCCTCAAACCAGTCCAACGCATCTGGCTTAATCATCCCCACCTACTCCATCACATAATTCAACTAGTGAGATTGTGCTTGCAACCGATATATGTGACTAATATATTGCACTCGGTATTTTTATGTGTTGAGTTGAAGTTGCTCGCAATGTGTCGTAGACAGAACTGCCACACCGCAAATGGAGGCCAACATCCATTCTCTTTTTCTTAGGCTGTTGATCTGATGCCTACATGTCTATTTGATATGAGGCAAATGGTTTCACAACCTTTACAGTCACTGATAACATATTCCTTCATTTTCCTCAAAAACCAACCTCATGTCTCAATTGTCTCTTGATCAACTAGAGCGAATACCAACAAAAGTATATAGTTGTTGCCATCAACGCCACAAGCAACTAGTAACTTGTGAGTGTACTTCCCATACAGAAAAGTGGCATCGATGGTAACAATAAGTCTAAGGAATCTCTACGTTGTGATGCATGACCCAAATGCCTAGAATACCAACTTTAAAGTAAACACATCGGGGGTACGTGATCTGCTCCACCCCCATTTTATTCGTGTTTTGGGATTTGTATTTTCTATTACATTGAGAAGTTTAGGCAGTTCATCGAAAAGATTTCTCATAGTTCACGTACACGTGCTTGATAGCCTGTTTCTTTCCCTCCCAATCCCGTCTACTACTGATATTGTAGCCAAATTCCTATTTGACAATAAAAGTCAACTTGATTACCTTCATATCAAGATTGTCCCTAAGAAGATTTACAAATCAGCTAGCAAGTAGATTGCAATCCAACTATGGGCGATCCTGACCAATCAGCAGGTTATTGCATATGTGTGGACGCTTAAATCTCGTCACCATAGACATGCCCTCCAACTTCTTCTTTTGAGCTTGAAGCCTCCATTTACAACCTTTGTCCCTTCTCAAACAACAAATAGACCATATTAGTGGACTAGACTCTACAATAGTGAAGTTGCAATGGTTCTTCACATGGTAAGACTTCACTGCTTGAATGATATTTGCATTCGTTCTGAATCTCATGCCCTTGTAGAAATCGCCACTATTGCTTGAACCACTACAAATATTAGTTTGCTCCTACTCAAAATAAATGTAACCACTATCACCCCTAAAATTGTAATATGGAACATGATCTCTAACTACCATAGTTGGTGGTTCAACTTGCTTTGATCAATATATTAGCTATCTCAAGTAGGCATGTATGGTTGGAGAGTCTTCTTCAGGTACTTCATCTCCCTCATTCTCACTTTCCTCATTTTCCTCATCTACTCTCCTCCTTAACACCCATTCTACCATCAGTGTCAATTGCAGCCTCCGCTCCCACATGAACTATGTACAGATCTCGTGTGTTTGGTCGTTGTAATACTGGAGTAATTACTCTATCTATTCCATCCTCATCATTCACTTCCATCAAGGTTGGAATTAAGGGTTGAAATGTTGACGGCTTCAGCTGCATTTCTGTAATGTCATGGGACAAATGTGGTTGATTACTTGTATCAAATGTCTATCTTACCAATGAGTCCCCCTAAATTGTCAAAAATTCTGATGAACAATTGTTGTATGCCACGATCTCCATATGATTCAGCCGTGTCAATAAAATTTTCAACATCTCCATCATCTTTAATTGCCATCAATGCATAACATGTATTGCCCCCATGGAACATAAAATGCTTGTAAATTATCTTAGCCCCCACTTTGGTTAGATCAACTCTAATGCTGCGACATATTCTATATAAGAATTTGTTGCAGTTGACATTTTTCTTCATTTTCAACTTCTTTACTGGATCCCTGTCATACTTCGGCTCCCAATTATTAGCCACAATATTTCCAAATGCATAGATCTTTAATTTCACGTAATTAGTCATTCTTTCCCTGTCTACAATATATATAAATTATAAGCTTTTGAAAAATATGACAATTTCTAATAACAACATTTTTTTAATTTCCAAAAAAAAAAAAATTCCGTAACATTTCAAATTTAAAATTTTTCCCCATTATTACCAAACGAATTTTTTCTAAAAATTTGTCAAATTTTATTTTTTAATAACATTTTTGTTGCTAAAAATTTCAATCATTTTTGTATCATTTTACAATATTGTAAAAATTATTTCACATTCCAGATATTACAAATTTTCACACAATTTTTTTTTTAATATATTTTCAATAACATTCTTAATATTTGCACACAAAAATATTTTTGTATCATTTATAATTTTAATTTTTCTCCCATTATTTCCAAACAAACGTTTTCTAAATATTTGTTTGAAATTATTTTTTAATAATATTTTTTCTACTAAATATTTCAATAATTTTCGTATTATTTTATAATGCTATAAGAATTATTCTACATTCTACATATTTTACATTCCTTATAACAACAAATCCTCATTATAATACAAAAATTAACATCACATGTTACATATTGCAACATCTATATAAATCATATTTAACAAATTACAACATAACAATAACCAATAACATTTTCTATAAAATATACAATTATAGTAATATTTTCCTAAAATCTTACATCAAACATAGATAAAAAAAACTTCAACACAGTTAAGAAAAACTTCAACTTTTCTAAAAAAATACCACAATCGATTAATTGTTGAGAAATCTCTTAGATCTAGGTAAATTACTTCAAATCCTTTCTTTCCTATGTAAAATCAGTTCTTCTTCCTCTTCTTGCGTGTGAACGAGAGAAAAAATAGATTTGATATGAGTGTTTTTGTGTGTTTATGTGGAAAATTTTACTATTATTGTATTTATATTGTTTATTTCATGTATTGTTATCATATGATTTTTTTTTTTATCTACAGTCAGTGTAAAAGAAATACAAAATTAGATGGTAGGATTGAAGGGAGGGTTGCAGTACAATTTGTACTAAAGGTGCAGACCAGGTTTGCACCTTCAATTAATTTTTTTTTGTGTCACTAAAGTCGTAAACACGGTCGCGTTTTTGAAACCTATTTTAGGAATAATTATTATGGGTATAATATTTATGAAATTTGTTTTCAAAAATTACTATATTTAAGTATGTAACCCTTATAAGTGGCTTTATTCTATTTAGTGGTGAACTTTATATGGTTTAATAAAATCATTGTTTATGCCTAGTCCATACATAATTTGAAAAATGTTGGGATAGGGACTTAAAAATGTTTATATAAATTCATGTCAATTTATGCTAGACATTTCATGAGCATGAAATAAATAAATAAATCAAAAGAAATAATTATAAGTAAAGAAATCTATTATAAAATATGATTTCGAAGAATTTTACAGTTTTATGCCATACTATTATCATGCCTTGCTAGACATCCTTGTTGTAACAATATCACTATACATGTTATAAAATCCAAAACAATTTCCATTATTGTCTTTAAGACTTTAATAATGCACACAATGCTACATTACCATGAGTTAATCTAATGGGTTAACAAACAAACATAGTGGAGCATCTACTTGCATGAATAACAAAACTAAACCAAAATATAAACCCACATGTACCTATACATGAATAACAAAAATAAAACAAAATCTAGCATCTACTTACATTAAGGCTACTAAACCATCATGATTTGAAGGGATTAACTCCATTCATGATGGACATCACAATTCTTTACTTTGGTCTCTACATCTCTAAACTATACACCACAAATGGTATACTTTTCAAAACTACAAATACAACCAAGCAGTTTTGTAAATACAACTCTATGTCTTTGATTCCTTATTCGTCATGGAGTAACCAATACTCCTGAGCATAACCTATATGCCATAGGATAACCTATACACCTGAACATATCCTAAAATAACAATAATACTATTCTTCCTTTTCTTATCATCTCACAACCATTGGAATCTTGAGTTTTGGTCAAGTATTTACCATAAGATGAAGCTTATTTAGAGTCATGCCATAGATTACCTATAAACAAGGAAGTTTGTAAGAGTGTGAGCATATAACAACTTAGTGAGCAAGTGACTCTCATAGCATGTGAGACACAATGACAATCAAGTTAATATATCAATTGAGTGCAATGCAAACAATAAAGCACATGAGAGGTAGCAATAGCCATGATTAACTGGCAATCACATGTTGTCTTGAATTTACACCCTTCAAGATCAGAAGTTAAGAGAAATTCCCCATGTCAACCTTACGTTTCAAACTTATAGTCCGTTGGCAAATCAACATAAGTGATCAGTCCATGATGACCTTTGCATGCGTGGCAAAGCTCACACAAAGTCTCTTTATCCTTAAGTGGATGGCTTAGCCAATAATTTGACCTTAGCCTCATTTGGTAGCAACCATTAGTTGAATTATTAGGCCCCAATCAAAGGTCAGCATCTCCCGATGCGCAGTAGATTCTAAAGGTCAAGGTGAGGTAACTTTATGTGGAGAATTATCTCCATATGGCCTTTCAAGTAAACATATAATGCTGAAAACCTTTTTATAATGCAAGATATGCAATGCGTCACTGATTATTATAATAGCTAATTCATTACTTAGTCCATTTATAGGCATTTAACCATATACAGCAAACACTCAATAGATAATAACTATACATAAGCATGTCAATTAAACTACCACAACCATAGTGTTTCTTTGTCTATTAAAGTGTCTTGGCAATCAAGAAAATACCAAAAACATGCATTTTTCCTTTTTGTCCTTGATCACTTTATTCAATTAGGGGTAAATTAAGTTATGCTTCATCTAGTCCTACCAAGCACACTCAAGCATGCGATTATAGAGTATCATTCACCTAACATTGTTGTAGCAAAGTTCAAGTCCAATAAGCAAAATTGGATATTACCTAGGTATTGATACAAGAAACTCATGAATTTACGGTGTAGAAGTTGATGACTCATTGCTAAGTGATACAATTGGGTTTGATACAATTGGATATTACCTAGGTATTGATACAAGAAACTCATGAAATTACAATTGGGTTTGCTTTGGTTTAGGTTTAGCTAATTGGAGCCAAAGTCTATTTGCTTATTCTTCTTAGTAATGTGATGATCTTAGGTTGGTATAAGTTTGAAAGGTGCAATCTTACTATTTAAAGCTATTTCCATGATTCTAAACTTCTTGGCTCTCAGGGTATTTCTTATCATAAGGAGTTTAGCACTTCCTTACCTTAAACCTTTGGGTAAGTTAAGTTTGTAGTTGCAATTCAGTCCTTGTATACTCTATTGATTATTACTATAAGATGATCACTTCAAGTATTTGCTCATCCTTAGGTTTTATCTTCCTACCTAAGATTTTACCTATTTCTAAGGTAGCTTTCAAGGGAAATGTCGTAATCCTTATGCAATACGTTATCTAAGTCATTACTTATCATTGAATATCATTCTATATGAGTTAGATCAAGTACATAAATGTGTATAAGACTGTAAGGTAACTTAACATATTATATGTATGCAATGGTATAATGTAGACAATCACCTATCGGGGCATACTCACTACTACTCTATCATGACCATTTATAAGCTTAAGGTTACCTTTAAGGCTTACTTCTTCTTTCTTGGCATCTTTCTATCAACTCTATAAAGATTTGGTTTAAATCTAGTTGAGATAGGTTTTCTAAGGGTTGGCTAGGTTAGTATCTACGAGTTGCCAAATTGTGCTTCACTTTAACCATCTAGTGTTAAAATAAGTTAGTTAAAGGGTAAAATTGTTGTGTGAGAATCATAGAGATTGAAGGGCACTCATAGTCGACCATAAAACTTAACTCCCATTGTGATTTTTCTAGAATATTTTGAGCAAAGATAATATAGGTATAAAATCTATCAATTTAATAAAAGTGTTCGAAAATTGATATACTTATTAAACATTTAGGTGACTACCACATGCATATTTCCATATAAGGAAGGTAAGCATTTTTTAAATATAATATCTATAGGTAAATGTGAAAAAAGATATAATAACACTAAAGGCTTTCACAAAAATCATTTGTAAAAATGGTTCCATATTTTCATAATGTACAAAATGAGCAGTTTAGTTCAATTTACCATAGTTAATTTTTATATCTTGAGCAAGGGCTTCATAAAAAGACTCAAGTACACCTGGCACTTCATGTTTTCTCATAAACCATCAAAATCTAAGTATTAAAAATATTTATTCAAAACAAGTTAGTGATAGGAATCTACCCTATGGTCCCAATAGTGGGGAACCCGATTTAGATATATGATCCAAAATATCCACGTGTTCATTTCTTTATCTAATAATGTTTGATTTGCATTATAGCAGGTACAGTGATCAGTCTTTACAGGATGCCAAATAACATACACTGTTGATCAAATTGGGGACATCATTGGACTCACATCCAATGGTCCATTATGAACTCAATTGACTTAAAGAACCGACTCTTTGAAGACCATCTTTTGTACTTGTATTTTTATTATTGAACCGGTCACCTTTTACTCATTTTTAGGACTTTTTGATTTACTTGTAATGTGTGTTTAGAACCGGCCACCTAAGTGGCTTAGTTGTAATTTTTATATGATTTTACCCTAATAGGAGTAAGTATAAATATTTGCTAACTAAGGTTTGTTGGAGACTTTTGAACATTGCATTTTAGCTACCATTTTCACGTGAAAGAGAGGTTTTTCTCTATTTCATAAAACACTCTTATCAACTTCTTCTAAGGTTGTGGTGAGTGGAGGCTTGAGAATTTGTGAGTAATATCAAATCTCTTAAGTTGATTCCAATTTTACACTAGTGTGTCATATCTAGTGAGAATTAGATTTGTTCTTGTTGTGTTCATATTACACGCAATTTAGGGTTCCATATCTAATCTAAGGTTTACGCCATTTTAGTTGGAAATTAGACTCTATTGTGTTGTTCATTTATGTTATTTCAGAATTACAAGTGATTGTCTTTGTAAATTGCATGGATGTCACTTAAACTTTAGGGTTTGAGTGCTTGTTGGAGTCATGCATCTTGTGGACTTGTTTGATTGATTCTTCAATTGGCATTGTGTAATTTGCATTCGAAATTGAAGCACATCATCTTTTTTGGTATCAGAGCAAGTTGTTCATACAATTAGGGTTCACTTGGCAATTGTTCATCACACCATTTTGAGAACTTGGTTTAATTGAATTCTTTAATTGGTTGTGTTCATGTGCTTTGGGATTAAGGCACATCATCTTTTTTTGTATCAGAGCATTGGTTTTTGAGAAGGGATTTTATGATTGTTGATTTGGGGAATTAGGGTTCTTGTTCTTCCATTTCATACTTGTTGTTGGTTGAAGAGGAGTTGAAGTAGTTGTGTGTGAATTGTTCCATGGATTACTTTTTGTTGCAAAATTAGGAGTAGAAATTTAGACTTGATCTATAGTGATTAATATCTTGGCCATGAGCTCCTTGTATATGGAAGAAGGGAAAGTTGTTTGAATTTGAATTCCATCATTGGAATTCCATAATTTGAAATAACTTGTGGAGTGTGTCATGTGTTTCCTTATGTATTTTGGAAGTGGAAGTGTACAATTTTCAGATTTAAGTGGGTGTGAAAAAAAAAAAGGAAATCATTTGAATTCAAACACATCCATCAACTTAAAGTAGTTATTGAGTGGTATTGATTATATTTCATTTGAATTTAAAATTGATTCTTATCATTTGTGGGAAAGTTGCATTAAGGGGTATCATTTGAATTTGTTGCCGTGTTGTATTTGTATGAGTTGCGGTGTAAGGGAGTGTATTGAGTTGTTGGAGTAGTGTTGCATATATTGAGTGAAGGGTAATTTGCACTGTGAAGTGTTGTGTGTGTGTGTAGTGGTGGTTGAAGTGAGTGCACCATGTATGTGTGTGGTATGTGTGGTGGTGTGAATTATTGTAGAGGTGTGTGTATGGGAAGGTGCTACATGTGGAGATTGAAGTATGTGTGTGCCGTGACTAAAGAAGGAAATTAAGTAGTGAAGTTTGAATTTCAAAAACAAGCATTTAAGTGCGAAAGTATTGAGTTTTATTACTTAAACACTTGCTTAGTTTAATTCAACATCTTAATTGTTACGTCATTTATTTTACTATAATTGAAGTGAAGAGAAGTATTTGTTGTATTGGTGACTTGTTGCACCATAAGTGTACAAGTGTGTGTATGTGTTCTTGTCTAATGTGTTATTGTGACATGGTGTTGTGAAGGGAGTGTGCTGCAATTATTTGAGATTATACTTCAGCAAATCACATCTACAAGCATGTCGAATGATAATGTGAATGGGGGCATTGGCAATGAGGCCAATAGCCAAGTTGGTGGAGGATAGGGTCATCATATTGCGGGTAAGAGAACTTTTGATGAACAACTTCAAAACCTCACTACCATTGTTGCTACACTAGCAACAAGGATAGATAGGATGACAATGTCACAACCACTAGTGGCAAATCCTCAGGCACCACCAAGAGTAGCTCTTCAAAACATTCAAAGAGAGGGAGCAGTAGGAGGAGGAAACATAGGGAGGAGAATGGAAGGAGACCATCATCCCTATAGGGAGGAGAGGGATGATAACTTTGGGGTCAATCCTTACCTAAATAGAGATTCCAGGCCACTTAGGAGCTTAGAATATGTGAAGCTATAGATGCCTTCATTTGATGGTAGGGGTTTAATAGATGACTATCTAGACTAGGAGGATAAGGTTGAGGGCTTTTTTTAGTGTTATGAGATAGATGATAACACCAGAGTTCGACTTGCTGCTGTTGAGTTCATAGGGTATGCCGCTTTATGGTAGAAAAATTTGGTGATCAGCAGGCGAAGGGATGGAGAGGCTGAAATTCATACCTGAAGAGACATGAAAAGGGTTTTGAGGAAGAGGTTCATTCTTGAGCATTATAGGCAGGAACTATTTATGCTTCTATAAACCTTAAGACAGGGAGGCAAGACAGTAGATGATCATATGCAGGAATTTGAAACTTTGATGATCAGATGAGGATCAGTAGAGCCTCCTGAGTAAACCTTAGCACATTTTATATCTGGGTTGAAATATGAGATAGCCTGTGTAGCTGAGCTTTAGAGATATAGTACACTTGATGAGGCTATATAGTTAGCCTTGAAAGTGGAAAGGTAGAGGCGATCCAATCCATTATGGGTTACTAGTAGCAGGCCCAATACTACTACTAGGCCCATGGGGGCTGATGGTCAGTTGGGTGGACTAAAGGGAGTAGGTGAACCTGTCAGGATAGAAGACAGAGTTAGCCCCAGCACAGATAGAGAGAAGATGATTTCTAGGAAGGGCAAAGAGGCAAATGGACCTGATGTCAAGCAGATTGTACCGGGATCAACTAGTGAGAAAATGCGCTAGATTAAATGCTTTAAATGCATGGGATTTGGACATATGGTTGCACAGTGTCCCAATAAGAGAGTCATGACAGTCATGGAGGGTATTGAAGAAGAAGAAGAGGATGAAAAAGAATCTGTCAAGCCTATAGGCCTATCTATAGCTTTGCAGGAGTACTATGATGATCAAAACGCTGAGACACATGAGGATAAAACGGGTAAATAGTATTTACCTATTAATGTGTTGCACAAGGTTTTGATTATATCTCTAGATAATAGGGACAAACAAAGGGAGAACATATTCTATGCATCTTGTAGATTCGAGGTAACCTTTGTGTACTAATCATTGATAGTGATAGTTGCACTAATGTCATATCTGTTACATTAGTAAATAAATTACAACTAACCACTAGTCCACATGCTAGCCCTTACAATTTGCATTAGTTGGATAATCCAGATAGTATGCATGTTACACAAAGGGCAAAGGTGCTAGTTAGTGTAGGAAAGAAATACCATGATGAGATCATCTGTGATGTGATTCCCATATATGCCTTTCATTTGCTATTGGGTAGACCCTGGATGTTTGAAAGAAAGGTGTTACATGATGGATTCAGAAACACTTATATGTTTCGAAAGGGAAGGTCATAGATAGTATTGACGCCTATGTCTCCATCAGAGGTGTACTCTTTCCAAGAACAGATTAGGAATACTTTTGCTTCTTCAAATAGTTGAGTAAATAGGTCTATAAAGGCATCAGGTGTTGGTCCAAGAAATGACCCCCTAGATTTGAGGGCAAATCTTTTAGAGGCTCGAAGAGATGATGGGAATCTACCTTGTAGTCCCAGCAGTCAGGGAACTAGATTTGGATATATGATCCAAAATATGCACATGTGTTCATTTCTTTATCTAATAATGTTTGATTTGCACTATAGCAGGTACAATGATCAGTTTTTATGGGATGCCAAATAACATACACTGTTGATCAAATTGGGGACATTATCGGACTCACATCTAACGGTCTGCAATGAACTCAATTGACTTGAAGAACCAGCTCTTTGAAGACCATCTTTTGTACTTGTATTTTTATTATTGAACTAGTTACTTTTTACTCATTTTTTGGACTTTTTTATTTACTTGTAATGTGTGTTTAGAACTGGCCACCTAAGTGGCTTAATTGTAATTTTCATGTGATTTTACCCTAATAGGAGCAAGTATAAATACTTGGTAACTAGGGTTTGTTGGGGACTTTTGAACATTGTATTTTGGTTGCCATTTTCACGTGAAAGAGAGGCTTTTCTCTATTTCATAAAACACTTTTATCAACTTCTTCTAGGGTTGTGGCGAGTGGAAGCTTGAGCATTTGTGAGTAATATCAAATCTCTTAAGTTGATTCCAATTTTATACTAGTGTGTCACACCTAGTGAGAATTGGATTTGTTCTTTTTGTATTCTTATTACACGCAATTTAGGGTTCCATATCTAAGGTTCATGCCATTTTAGTTGGAAATTAGACTCTATTGTGTTGTTCATTTGTGTTATTTCAGAATTACAAGTGATTGTCATTGTAAATTGTGTGGATGTCACTTGAACTTTAGGGTTTGAGTGCTTGTTGGAGTCATGCATCTTGTGGACTTGTTTGATTGATTCTTCAATTGACATTGTGTAATTTGTGTTCGAAATTGAAGCACATCATCTTTTTTTGTATCAGAGCAAGTTGTTTATACAATTAGGGTTCACTTGGCAATTGTTCATCATGCCATTTTGAGAACTTGGTTTGATTGAATTCTTCAATTGGTTGTGTTCATGTGCTTTGGGATTAAGGCACATCAATTAAACTTGTTTTCGCAAGGATTTTGGTGATTAATCTATTGAAAAAGGTTGGTTTTGCCTTATTTTGTCCCTTTAAGGTTATGAGTGTTCTATTGAGCGTATTAAACTAAGGTTACAAGTTGTATAGGTCTCTAAATCACTCAAGTATAGCAAGTTCACTATGCATAACATAGGTTTCCAAGGGAGCTAATTGAATATATTGAAGTAGCTAAGTGTTCAATTAGTCAAGGGTTGTTACATGGTGATACCAATATGGAAAGTGGGGATTTATTTCCCTTATTGGGTTTATTGTTTATTTAGTTTCATCCACTTCAATGTAATATTCCTCCAAGTCTAGTTAATCACTTGGAGCAAAATATAATTGAGTAAGTAAAACTTAATCAAAAGGAAAATCTAAGTAAAAATTCTATTTGTTTAAACATTTGTTGGTTTAACTTAAATTGGTCATAAGTTAGTCAATTTAAGTCATAATTTTTGAGTAAATATTCATTTTGAAGCTTATCGTGTCTAGTTTCTATAATCAAAGTCCACTTACTAATCATAGGTCTTATTGGTGGTGCTATAGTCCTAAATAAGTGTGGTGTGCGAATCCTCAATCCAAGTCGTCCTTATTTTGGTTTTACTCCTGTTTAGATTTGTTAAAGGAAGATTTATGAAGGGTTTTTGTATACTTTGAGTTAAAAGTCATTAGCAAAAAATTTGAACATTAATTCTCATCAATTTACAACTTCTTATCCCACTCTTCAATGTTATGAAGTTCATATATTTTGGAAGTGGAGACTTTAAGCATTATTTCTATCGCTAGTTCAATTTTCACTTTAGATTTCCTTCACTATTTACTAGAGTTGATTAGGATACTTATCAAAGGTTGAAAGGCTCTCCAAAATTCTAATTACTATGATTTTCAAGGGAATCTTAAGGTATCTTTTAGTGAATTTCTATTTAGTTGGTCGAGTAAGGGAATAGTATAGTACATAAAGTCATATAGTGGTTTCTAAACTCCTATACCCTATTTAGAAACTATAGTCTTAATGAAAATTCCTTTACCTATAGGATAACATGAGGATTCAATTAATATCAAGTTTGTTTGACTAATGGGGGCACTGCTCATATAAGTTGTATCAAGGAAATTTCTAGTATGCCTTCTTTACTATTTTAATGCTTATCAATCTTAAGGATTTCATCTAATTTATATCCTATTCATAATTAGAGGTTACAAGTATATTCAAAACCTCTTATTCTCTATATAAACACTATTAAATGAGCCTTATAAATACTTTAACCAAACTGGTTGGTTTTGGTCAATGGAAGTTTTCAACATTTTAAGAAGTATAACTTAACAAAATCAACATAGACTTTATCTAAGGCAGTAAAGATGACCAAAAACCTAAAAGAAATTGACATGCATGGAATCTAGCTTTTAAGGCACTATAGTTGGTATGTTAAGTAGATATTAGTAATGGAAATGCTCTTAAATTTTGAAATAATAAAAGTTACCACAATAATCATGGTTGATAACATTTAACATAATTTCTACTATAGATAATACCTAAAGGACATGCTTTTCTATAGAAACTTAAAGAAATGAGTCTTGCATGTAGGAGTTTCAAGTTCGTTACCTTTGTGAGGGTTGATTTCCAAAAAAGAAGAAAATTACAAGCTACAAATTTTGAAAGGAAGTACTTAATAAGTGCAATTTTGAAATCTATGAACACGGGGAAACTAGTATAGGGATTTTCCCTTACTTTATGATTTTCAAAAGCCAAAAATCCACTTTACTCTTAAATGATGGTGTGAGGTTTTGATATTAAGGTTAGAATTTTGGTTTTGGAAGGATTTATCAAGAAAAAATGCATGAAATTTGAAGCAGATGGTGGGTGATGATGGAGACTAGCGTTGGTGTTGATGGAGAGGGGAATGGGAGTGTTTTCTCTTTTCTTTTTATATGGTAAGAGGAGATTAAGCCATTGAGTGAGGGTTGTGAGAGAGAGTAAGGTGGAATATGCTAGTAAATAACTTACATGGGAAAAAGAAGATTCATCCATGCATGCAATCCTATTGGTTAATTTAACATGCTATTATAAGGGACACCAATAGCCACATTTTCAATTTTTAAAATTTTTGAATAATGAAAATTTGTGGGATGATTCAAGAGCCTAGACATGACTCCTATAGGTAATTTGATAGAGAATTATTCTAATCAAGAGCTAAAAGTAATTATTAATCTTATATAGGTTATTTAACCTATATTGTATATCTTATAAAGTTATATTAGTACCCACATATTATTATTTACCTAACTTCATAATTTATTATTTTATAGAGTAGAAGCATATTTTCATGTCTTTAACTTTAGGACTTGAACTAATTATTTCATGAGTCAAATAAATGATAAAGATACATGTAGGTATATACGCTTATACAAACCTTGCATGAACTAAAGGTTCGGGTCCCTTGCTCTATCATGTTTACCAACTTTTGCTAATTGTTAGATCTTTACACTTTATAATTATTTGGTTTCATAAGTTATGGTTGCATGTCTAAGCTATGTAGTCAAGGTTTCAAAGCCTTGCAACATCTTAAACTTACTAGTTACCTATTCCTTATTGAAGATACCCTTATAATTCCTTGACAAATTCTAATAATTCCATTGCCAATTGGAATAGACCTAACTAAAATTGTGCAAATTTTATGGGAATCACAATTATTCATCAATTACAATTATTTATTAATTCCAGAGACCAAACTAAAATTGTGGGAAATTTAATGGGGCTCACAATATTTCATCTATTACAATTATTTATGGTGTCATTCATATTACCATTAATTTTCATCTGTTACATCTACCATTAATTATTTATATATATTTCTAATTAAATTTTAAGGTAATATTTAATCTCCCATTAAGTGATAATAATAAGTAATTCATTGTAAATATATTTATTTTTTAATAAGTATTTGATATGTGTCAAATGACACTTATTTAGAATGGTGAATTTATGCATTATAAATGTATTTTGTTGGTAATTCATTAAAGAAAAGAATATTTATTTGAAAAAATATTGATTTCAGGCCTTTTATAGCTTTTTGGAGCTAAAGGAAGGAGTTTTGAAGAAACAAAGTGAGATTGGAAGGAATCGAACAAGTTGCAAGCAAGTTGAAAATTCATGGAAAGTACACAAAAAAGTACACAATTGTGTACTTTGCTTGTGTATCTAAGGTGGAGGTTATGTTTTAAGATGTTCATATACACAACTGGGTACATAATCGTGTACTCTCTTGTGTACATCTCTACCATGACTCTAGGAGCAAACTAGAGATACACAATTTTGTACCCAGTTGTGTACTTTGTTGATAAAGAAGAAATCATCCCTATATATATATATCCTCAAGCTCATGAAAAAAGTAAGGTTACAGATATACACTTCCCTAACCTAGGAAAGCGGGCTTTTGTCAATTTTCAAGGAGATTGAAGATCTACAACGTTAAATATTCGATCTTTAAGGGTTATAATCATGAAACTCGTTTTCATTTCTAGTATTTGTGTTTTTATTGATGATATCATGGAAGAGTAAACTTTAAACTTAGATTTTGTTCAAAACTCTTCTATCATGTGATGAAGATTTGTTCTTAATAAAAGTTTATTGAAGTTCGTATGTTCAATTGCATATTCTTTCACTGTTTATTAGATTCATAGATCTAGAATATGAATTTATGTTTGATATCTTATTGGTTAGTTGAGAAATTGCTTTTATGGTTAGATCTATGCAATTGATAAAGTTTGCTCATGATTATAGAGATAGAATAACAAAAGCCTTATGTTTTATAATTGATTTGTTAAAAAGTTCATGTTATTCATACAATTTTAGGTTGCCATTGATTGAGGATAGATCCCAATTGATAAATCTAGGGTTAGATAAGTTAATAGACTTAAGAAAGTTGTTAACTTGATTGAGACACTTTACAGCTTAAGAACTCAATAATGATAAAAGCTTGAATTCTAATGATTCACTTGTTAGAAGACGAGTAGAATGAAATCTAGGTTGCCTTGATAATTAAATTAATCTTTCCTTTTTGCTATTAGTGATCCATTCTTAGTTTTTAGCAACATAGTAATTATTAGTTTATTGATGGATGTCGAATCCAACAAAAATAAAACCTACTCCTAGACAATTATATGATTTGCATATAGTGGTGAGTAGGGTCGAATCCACAGAGATTGGTTAAACTTATTTCTATTCAAGGAGAATAAAAGGAAAAGGAAAATAGGGGGGTTTGGTTTGTGAATTGAACAAAGTTAAAACAAGATAAGAAAGTTGTATATTGATAAAAAGCCTAGCCAAAGGAATCAAGATAGTTTAATTCTAGGAATTGATCATCGATGCAAATGTTCTCTATTCTTGTTCCTAGATAAATTGGTTATGGTTATTAACAAGCTCTAACAACCTATCTCTCCTTACTTCCTCGATAACCTCGGACAAGCGCTTTGAATTATTTCTCTTATTGATTAAACAACCCTTAGACAAGCGCTTAGGATTTAATCTATCAATAGCATTAAGATCTAGAGAGACCACCAATTCATGCCAGTAGATTATAAGATAACCTATTTAAACATGATCACACACCTCCATAACATGAATTCGATCATCTCTTTTATAACCAAACATGTTATTGTGTCACTAAGACTAGAACAATCAAACAATTATGGATTTGATGTGCTAGTTGACAATATATTAACTTGCTAATTGAGTAGAAGAGCTCTATTCATACCAATCAACAAAGATAATAATGACAAAACGATCAGAAGATATATGAATACCCGAAAACAAAGAATAGAATAAATACAAGTCAATTAGACCTCACAATTCGTGGAGAATTAAACATCTATGACCCTTTGGCTAGAAAAGTAGCTTAGCTACACATGTTCATCAATAAAACGAAAATAAAAAGTAAAAACATAATGAACCCGGTTGCTTGCTCTGCCTCCAAGATGATCCAAGGTTCTTCAAGATCCAAAGATTCAAAAGTTCAAAAGTTGTCCTAACCCTCTAGGGTTGGTTCTATTTATATTGTTAGGGGGATAGCATGTGATCTTTTGCTAGCAAAATACGAAAATATCTTTCCTTTTCCAAGTAGAATTCGAGAAGTGAAGATTCGTCTGCCTGGCACGCCTCAACACACGGCCGTAGATCAAGTCGTGCCATCCTCTGTGTATATTCTTCAAGTCTTCATCCGCGCCCAGTGTGAACCACGGTTAGACACACGGCCAGATTTCAAGCCGTGCCTTCATCTGTGCATAATCTTCAAGTCTTCATCCGTGTCCAGTGTGTACCACAGTTACACCCACGGCTAGATTTCAAGTCGTGCCTTCATCTGGTTGATGTTCCACACTTTCTTCTCCTTGGTCCTGGCTTCCACCACGGCTTCAAGCACGGTTTCTCCCACGGGTTCCACCACGGTCGTGCCTTAAGCCGTGTCTCTCTCTGTTCAAAGTCCTCATTTTCGCCTTCTTGTCCAGTGTGTAACACGGTTTGAACTTTAGCCATGCCTCAAACCGTGCTTCCTCCGATGGTGTAATTCCTTGTCTTGATCCAAGTTGTAGATGACTTCTCTAAAATACTTGAATTAGCATCCTTGACTCCATTTAACCTGATTTATCACGATGATAGAATTAAAGTACCATTTCCTTATGATTTCTATAAAATCAATAATAATTTAACACAATTTATACTATAAAGATTGAGTATAAAATGGCTCTATCATTTATAATTCAAGATATAAATCAATCTTAATTGACGATTAGATAATAGGAACAAAGTTATTACTAGTAATTGGTTTATCTCAATGGGACAATCCTATGCTTAACCATTATATTACGTTTATGATAGGTGCACTTGCCTATTGCATCGTAGTTAAGATTAGGAATAGATACTTTAAAATATTAAGGCTATGATTTGGCATGATTAAGTTTTTCGGCACTATTGCCAAGGATACACCAATATTAGGAGAACTTTTAACTTATTGATTTAACCATTCTTTTCTATGTTTACTTTTCTTCTCCTCTTTATTGTGATCCTGGAGCTAATAATTGATTGACATTGTGTTAACAATGTTAATCAATAAAGAAGAAACTGATGATGAGGAGGAGGATGATGCTAAAGAGGAAGATGATGGGGGAAGATGAAGAAGAGGAAGATGATGTCAACAATGATGAAAAAGGGGAGGATAATTCTAATTAATTCCTAATTGATTTGTATGAGCTCTTTATTAGCTAGATCTATTATGTTCTTTATTTTTGGATAATTGTACTAATGGATCAACTAACTTAGATTTTTACCTTTAGTTTTTGTTTGTTTTTATTTGTGATTCTTTTAGTTTTTTCACCAATCAATTTGTAGATTTCATGGTCTCCAGTGTCACACTTCATTCATGTAGTTGATCGACTTGTCTCTAATGGTCGTTCAAGTGATTAAATCAGGGAAGTTTCAATTCCTTTTCTTTTTTATTTTCTTTTTGTTCTTTTCTACGCAGTTTGGTCCTTTAATGTTCAAGACATTGGGGATAATGTCTTAATCTAAGTGTGGGGAAGGGGATACTAAGGAAATCTGATAATGCTTGTGATCATATGAATTACTCAAACTCTCCCTTAATTTTTTATAATTAGACTTTGAAATCATGATTGTAATTAAGGAATATTTCAACATTTAGTAAATGAATTCCTCTGAAATAATAATGGAATTTAGAGCTAGGATTAAACCAAGGTTCTTAGTAAAACACAAATTGTTTCAATCACTAAGCTTACTAGGATATATATTTTCTCATCAAAGATATTAAGAGCCATTTAATCTTTAATGAAAGGGCAAGCGAAGTGATTCACTTGGTGACCCTTCCTAAAAGCTCTCTTCAAACTTTTAATTAATGAAGGCTCATTGTGCTTAAAACTAAAGACTTAGTTAATATGGGTGAGCTTTGGTCCCTTAGAAGAGCAAAGTCTAACTCCGCTACTAACTAGTTAAGCTAATTAAAATGATGATAATGCCACTACTCCAATGACTTGGTTTACCCAAGTTAAGAGTATTTTTATGAATCCTAAAGTTAAGATAATGGAGGTTTAATGAGGTCCCTTTAAAATCTAGTCACCTAAAGCCATTTGGCATGAGATCAGCCAATCGAGGAAATTATCATAAAAAGCTAGGAAACTAAAAAGGCAAAGTTCAATGGGTCTTGTAATTTGAGTAAGTAAGTTTACAAGGACACCCTTAATTGAGGGGATAATGTCTATTAACTTAGGTGATGAGCTCAAGATTATCAGCTGAAAGTTCATTCCATGGGTTACAAGATCCTAAACAATCAAACCTAAAGAGGATAAATATACTGAATCAAATGCAATGAATAAAATTTTTGGAGAGGTTAATTAAAAAGAAGGAATCCAGGAGGAACATAGATGCAAAATACTCTCATTCTCGATTGTTTTTCTTAGAGAGATAGTTGAAGGGATTATACTCTCAAGTGGTGGTTAAAGTGAACCAAGTCTCATTTTGCTCTATTTGACCTTATGTTTGATTTTTATTTTGAAAGCTATTGTTAAATGATAAGGGTAAAGCTTGGCTTACTCTAATTAATTCTAGAAGTTTAGCTAAAGTATCTTTGATACAATACTCCCATAATAGGGTGAGAAGCACATTTATGAGATTCATGGAATTACATTGAGCTTTAAGGATTAAAATTAATGAATGCTAATGTTTGAGTTAATTTTATGTAGTAATGTTAGTCATGATTGATGAGAGGTTCATTTGTTGATGTCGAAGCCCTCATTTGATTTAACAATTTTATTTATTTTGCTTGAGGACAAGTAAAGTCTTAAATGTAGGGAAGTTTGATAAGTGTCAAAACACCCATATTTAGAATGGTGAATTTATGCTTTATTAATGTATTTTGTTAGTAATTCACTAAAAAAAAAGAATATTTATTTGAACAAATATTGATTTCAGGCCTTTTATAACATTTTGGAGCTAAAGGAAGGAGTTTTGAAGAAACAAAGCGAGATTGGAAGAAATCGGATAAGTTGCAAGCAAGTTGAAGATTCATGAAAAGTACACAATCATTTACTTTGCTTATGTATCTAAGGTAGAAGTTCTGTTTTAGGATGTTCATATACACAACTGGATACACAATCGTGTATTCTCTTGTGTATATCTCTATTGTGAACCCTAGGAGTAAACTAGAGATACACAATTATGTACCTAGTTGTTTACTTTGCCGATAAATAAGAGATCATCCTTGCACATACACGATTGTGCTACACAAATTGTGTATATGTCTGATCTTTCAAATATATATATATATATATATATGTATGTATATCCTCAAGCTCATGAAAAAAGTAGGGTTATCAGATATATGCTTCCCTAATCGTAGGAAAGAGAGGGTTTTGTTGATTTTCAAGGAGATTGAAGATCCATGATGTTAAATATTCAATCTTTAAGGGCTGTAATCATGAAACTTGTTTTCTTTTTCCAATGTTTGCATTTTTATTGATAATATCATGGAAGAGTAAACTCTAGACTTAGATTTTGTTTGAAATTCTTCTATCATGTGATGAAGATTTGTTTTTAATAAAAGTTTATTGATGTTCTTATGTTCAATTGCATATTCTTTCACTATTTATTAGATTCATAGATCTGGAATATGAATTTATGTTTGATATCATATTAATTAATTGAGAAATTTTTTTTATGGTTAGATCTATGCAATTGATAAAGTTTGCTCATGATTATAGAGATAGAATAACAAAAGCCTTATGTTTGATAATTGATTTGTTAAAAAGTTCATGTTATTCATGCAATTTTAGGTTGCCATTGATTGAGGATAGATCCCAATTGATAAATCTAGGGTTAGATAAGTTAATAAACTTGAGAAAGTTGTTAACTTAATTGAGACACTTTACAACTTAAGAACTCAATAACGATAAAATCTTGAATTCTAATAATTCACATATTAGAAGAGGAGTAGAATGAAATCTAGGTTGCTTGATAATTGAATTAATCTTTCCTTCTTGCTATTAGTGATTTGTTTTTAGTTTTTAGAAATATAACAATTATTAGTTTATGATTCAAGATATAAATCAATCTTAATTAATGGTTAGATAATAGGAATGGAGTTATTACTAGTAATTGGTTTATCTCAATGGGACAACCCTATGCTTAACCATTATATTATGTTCACGATAGGTGCACTTACCTATTGCACCGTAGTTAAGATTAGGAACAAGTACTTTAAATTATTATGACTACGATTTGGCATAATCGGTATTATAAAAAATCAATCATTTCGTATTCCAAATTTTTTCTATAAATAATATGTAGATGAGATATAAACTTCGTATCCATCAACACTATTGTCACTAATTTCCATTTCAGGTTTTTCTGACTTACATAGAGAATTTATTTTCTGATTTTTTAAATATCTTTCCAATTATTATCCCATCAATCAATTAATGCATGTAAAGTCCCATCAATTATGATGTGCCTAAAAGGGGATTAAGCACAATCAAATGGAACAAAAATCAACCCTAAATCCAATAAACCAAATCCGGTTCAATAGGCTAGGAATTTCGTAATTCCGAAAGGGGTGCAAGGAGATCCAAATTCAATAATTTATAAATTATTAAACCACAATGATCAAGTCCTTAAAAACAAACTAATCAAACTTGAATTGCCACATGAATTCAAGAACAGCAACAAAATCACTTCTGAGATCCCCTATTATAACTATGCAACTCATGATTCAAAATGACAAGCAATTGTTGATGGTGAATAATAAGTATGATAAGTACTCAAAATAAGCACACTATTTCGAATTGACACTAATTTAAATCTGACCAAGAAATATTTTAATCCAACCCTAGATATTACACACTAGAGAAGAAAAGAAAACACAATAATTAGAAATTAACATAACTCACAATTTCAATTGTAGCACTCATCACAATCTCAACTTTTGGGATTGAAATTGATAAAAGGAAATTGAACTAGGATAACCCTAAGTTCTCTCACATAAAAGTGATGTGTTTCATATGAAAAAATCCTCCTCAAAATCCTACTTAAGCAAGTATTTATACTTGCTCCTTTTAGGATTAGAAAGTCCACAAAATTACAACTATGCCACTTTTAAGGTGGCCAGTCCTAAATGAAAATTACAAACAAATGAAAGTGTCCCAAAAGAAAATTACAACATAGAATGGTCCAATAACAATTACAAAGTACAAAAAAATATAAATCTTCAAGAGCCAATGCTTCGAAGTGAAATTAATCGCAGCGAGCCTTTGGATGCAAATCTGATGATTTCTTATGGCCATCAACTAATGTAAGTCATTTGGCATCCCGTAGAGAAATATTATTGTACATGTAAGATTATTACTCAAATATTTATTAGATAAAAGAAATAGAGTGAAATATGAGCGATTTTGATCATCATCCAAATCGAGTTCTAAGAGCATCTATGGTGCCGGAAAATTTCCCATCATCTCCTCGGGCTTCTAAAAGATTTGCCCTCAAATCTAGAGGGTCATTTCTGGAATTGAAACCGAACATCTCTGTTGGCCTGTTCTCCTAGTTACCAGATGTAGTGGAAGTAGTTCTAATCTGCTCCTCAAACCGGTGCACCTCAGACGGAGTCATAGGTGATAGTACTATACGAGACCCTCCTATACTGAACATATAAGTGTTCGTAAATCCATCATGTAACACCTTCCGATCAAACATCCAGGGCCTACCCAATAGCAAATAGAATGCACACATAGGAATTACATCACATAGAATCTCATCATGATATTTCTGTCCAACATTCACAGGCACCTTCACCCTTAGTGTAACATGCATACTGCCCCGATTGTCCAACCAATGTAAGTCATAAGGCCTAAGATGTGGACTAGTAAATAAATGTAATTTGTCTACTAGTGCAGCAAATATAACATTCGTGCAACTACCATTATCAATGATGAGTACACAAAGGTTACCTCTGATCCTACAAAAGGTGTGGAATATGTTCTCCCTCTGTATGTCACTAGCATCAGGAGATAAGGTTAGAGTCCTACATAACACATTAATAGGTAGATATTGTTCACCTGTACGCTCCTCATGTGTTTTTGCAGTCTGGTCATCATAATACTCCTACAGTGCTACAGACAGGTCTGTAGGCTCAACCTGTTCCGCCTCAACCTCAACATCTTCCCCAACGCCTTCCATAACATTCATCACCCTCTTATCTGGACATTGTGCTACCATATGCCCAAATCCCATGCACTTAAAGCATTTAATTTAGCGCACTTTTTCACTAGTAGATCCAAGAACAGTCTGCCTCACATCTAGTGTTATCACCTATTTACCCTTCTCAGAGGTTATATTTTCTTTGGTAATGCTAGGGGTAGTTTTGTCCACTACTCTCACTGTCTCACCTACCGCCTTTGCCCCTCCTGATCAACCGTCAGTAGCCATGGGTCTGGTAGTAATATTGGGCCTACTGCTTGAAACCTTGAACAAGTTGGACCTCCTTTGCCTCTTCACTTTCAAGGCCAACTGAATAGCCCATCAAGTGTACTATAGCGCTGTAGCACAACAACACATGCTATCTCATATTTCAGCCCTAAGACGAAGCATGCTAGGGTTTATTCTAGAGGTTCGATTAATGTACATCTAATCATGAGGGTTTCAAATTCCTATACATAATCATCTACTGTCTTGTCTCCCTACCTCAAAGTCTGCAGTCGCATAAACAGTTCCTGTTTGTAGTGCTCAGGAATAAATCTTTTTCTCAACACCCTTTTCATATCCCTCCATGTCTGAATCTTAGCTTCCCCATCCCTACGCCTACTAATAATCAAATTCTTCCACCATAGTGCAGCGTATCCTGTAAACTCGATAGCAGCCAATCGGACTCTGGTATTATCATCGATCTCATAACATTTAAAGAGACCCTCAACCTTGTCTTCCCAATCTAAATAATCATCAGTTGATCTCTTGCCGTCATAAGAAGGCATCTACAGCTTCACATACTCCAATCCCCGAGGTGGCCTAAAATCCCTATTCTCATATGGATTAGCCCCAAAGTTGTCATCCCTTTCTTCCCTGTAAAGATGATGATCCCCATCCATCCTTCCATTCAGATTTCCATCTCCCACTACTCTGTCTCTTTGAAGGTTCTGTGGAGCTACCCGAGGTGGTGCCTAAAGGTTCACCACTGGTGGTTGTGGTAATGTCATCCTATCAATCATAGTTTCTAAAGTAGCAACTATGGTAGTAAGATCCTAGAGCTATTCTTCCAAAGTCCTCCTACCTACAATATTATGACCCTGACCTCCACCAACCTGGCTATTAGCCTCAGTGCTAATTCCCCCATTCACACTTTCGTTGGACATGTTGTGATTTAAGAAGTAATCCCACAAATTACAGTACACTCCTTCAACAACACCAACCCACACATTTAACAACCACAATAATGCAATAACTCACGTTTCAAAAAGAATTATAGGCACAAGGAAATAATTTAGTACTCAAGTAAAGTTCAATAAATGAAGTACACACACAACTACTTTCAAGTAGTTAGAATTAAATTTAACTACAAGTGCTTAAGTAACTAGTCAATTACTTTCACACTTTAATGACTTGTTTGAATTCAAATTCTACTACTCAAACCTTCCTTTCTTAGCCACGACACACACTCACACTTTTGCTTCAACGTGCAGCACCTTACTCCACATAATTCCACAAATTCACAAATGGCAATTCCTTCACTCAACACACAAACACAACGCTAACAATTCAATACTCCTTTTTACACCATAATTCATACACATACAACCATGGTGCAACAACCTCCACAATTTTTTTGCAAACACAACCCTACACACACTCCATAGTTCACACTAAAGCAAACCGCAACTTATACACCAAAATAGCAACAATTCAAATTTGAAAATCAAACCACTTCACTAATTGCAACCCTTCCTCAAATAGTAAGAAGTAATTTTCAAATTCAAATAACCATTCATTAACTTCTTCAACTTAATGTTTGTTTTGAAAATCAAATAATTTCCAAATCTTCCACACAAATCAAATCTAGAAATGCTTAATTACACCCTCCATTTTTCCAAAAACAAACATGTAAGGATCACAATTCTTCTTCCTACACAATTGCACTTCCAAATTTATATTCAAAATACACTAACTCTCATCTTCCTTCACGATGAATCCGCAACATAGAAGCTTCAACAAGTACTCAAAACTCACTCCAACAAGCAGCAAGTTCAACTTCTACTCAAGACAAATCACACCACTTCAAGCAATTACAACAACAATTTCAATTTACTCCCAATTTCAGAATTGAAGATGTAAGAACATAAACCTTAAATTTCCGAAATTCAAAATCAAACAACCCTTCTCACAACCTCAAGCTTTGATACCAAAAAGATGATGTGCCTAAAAGGGGATTAAGCACAATCAAATGGAACAAAAACTAACCCTAAATCCAATAAACCAAATCCGGTTCAATAGGTTGGGAATTTTGTAATTCCTAAAGGGGTGCAAGGAGATCCGAATTCAATAATTTATAAATTATTAAACCACAATGATCAAGTCCTTAAAAACACACTAATCAAACTCAAATTTCCATGTGAATTCAAGAACAACAACAAGAATCACTTCCGAGATCCCTTTTATAACAATACAACTCACGGTTCAAAATGACAAGCAATTGTTGATGGTGAATAACAAGTATGATAAGTACTCAAAATAAGCACACTATTTCAAATTGATACTAATTTAAATCTGACCAAGAAATGTTTCAATCCAACCCTAGATATTATACACTAGAGAAGAAAAGAAAACACAACAATTAGAAATTGATATAACTCACAATTTCAATTGTTGCACTCGCCATAATTTTAACTCTTGGGATTGAAATTGATAAGAGGAAAATTGAACTAGGATAACCCTAAGCTCTCTCACTTAAAAGTGATGTGTTTCATCTGAAAAAATCCTCCTCAAAACCCTACTTAAGCAAGTATTTATATTTACTCCCTTTAGGGTTAAAAAGTCCACAAAATTACAACTATGCTACTTTTAAGGTGACCGGTCCTAAATGAAAATTACAAACAAATGAAAGTGTCCTAAAAGAAAATTACAACATAGAATGGTCCAATAATAATTACAAAGTACAAAAATAATATAAATCTTCAAGAGCCAATGCTTCGAAGTGACATCAATCGCAGCGGGCCTTTGGATGCAAATTTGATGACTTCCCATGGCCATCAACTAATGTAAGTCATTTGGCATCTCATGGAGAAATATTATTGTACCTGTAAGATTATTACTCAAATATTTATTAGATAAAAAAAAATAGAGTGAAATATGAGCAATTTGGATCATCATCCAAATTGAGTTCTGAGAGCATCTATGGTGCCAAAAAATTTCCCATCAAATTATCATCACATAAACCATCAATGATGTCCATATTTAGATTTATCAGAATGGAAATGATTTTTTTAGGAATACAAGTTATCATGTTACATATTTATTATTAAATGCATTCTACTTGTGGTCACAAAGTTCTATTCCACATAACAAGACCAAGTATCCAACTTTTTTTCTTTATTATTCTTTGTTTAGTAGATGTAGATGATGATAAAAGACACATTCCTTTAAATAGCATTTGGTTGATAAAACTAGATAGTATAAGGAGAATTGGACAATATTGTATAAAAAAGAATAGTATAGTAAATTATCTTATACCTTGTTTGGTTTGTGTAGTATAAGATACAAATTTTTATAATGACATGGGATTATTTTTCGCATCAAAATAAGAACTCAACAAAGGAGTTTTGGTGCTGATACAACAATAAAAAGAATGATGACAATATAAGGTTATGTCATGCCTCACATCTCTAGGCATCTGCTTAGCCTATACTAAGTCCATGGTGCACAAGAGATGAGATATGATGTTATCCCTAACATAAGAATAAGGCTAATCTTGAACTTTTAAATATGTACCTATTCCTCTTAGTTGCATGTATATATAAGCATTTTATACTATATGATAGAATCACTTAAAATAACTACTTACTCCTATTTGTGAATATATCGGAGTGCACTAACTTGTATGAAAGTATCATAGACATATGCCTTATATGCTACTTATATTATATATATATATATATATATATATATAATGTAACATGTCAATATATGATATATGTCTAAGTAAGCTATTTCAAAATTTCATCGTTTTAAAAGCCAAGTTCTACTACTTTCAAAGTAACCTTAAGACTTTAAGCAACTTAAGTCATCTTCTATACTTGAGGTCAACAAAAACTAACCCCTTAGCTTCTTATAGAGCTAAATGAGTACTGAAAATAAAACAACAGTAAACAATACAACACAAAACAATATAACAACACAATATAACCTATTATCAAATATTCCACATCAATATAGGAATAAGCATTATATAACTCACCTGAAGTAGGGAATGCTATGCATGAGAGATGCAGATGTAGTTATTGCTTAAATAATTCATATCAGGGCCATTAAACTCATAAATGTTGGAAAGGTGCATCTCATACAATATTAAATAGCTTATCTCATTTTCATTTACATGGCTAAACATTTGACAATTTCTTTACCTTACCATATCTTTTTCTAGTTGTCAATTAGTTATTCATCTGTATCTTTCACCTACCACAAACAAATCTAGAGGGCTAATTCTAGTACGTAGCTAATATCGAGTTGATTTGCCAATTATGCCTCAAACATTACCAGGTAATCTTAAGGATTATTACAAACGTAACTAGGTAACGACTAGGACTTGATTCAATTTGTTGTCTTCTAGTTAGTACTCAAAACTGTACTATGAAATACTTGCAACAAATAGTTTAAATGCATATGCTAGATGTGACATTATATGCCATGCAGATAGAATACACAATTCAATCACAAACACTAATATTTGATCAATTTCCCACATGCTACTTTACGTACCGGTAATACTAGTATGACTAACCAACACAAATCTAGATACAATCAATTACAATACAACATATTCAGTATATAACTAGCATCTAAACTCAACATCAAATTCTCTCATGGTCGTCATAATAGGTGATTGCATAAGGTTCAACAAACAACAAGTAAGCAGCTTACTTTATCAACCACCATTCAACACAAGGCATGAAAGGGGGTACTCACCTAATATAGCAACTTTCTTGATTCACAAGCTCAAGCAAAACCTAACCGTACTTTAATAAGTAAGAATATACTAATTGTAGTATTACTATGTTATAGCTTATTGTTCCTATTTTCCACTTTTATACTATTAACTTCTAATTGTCATAACCTTTTCATTTCTCATTCATTTCTAGCAAACTTTATATCATTGCGATCCTTATGAAAAAATACTATTTAATTGTGATGAGAACTCAACTTGACTAGCATGAAAATTTACAAAATTGCCCCTCATTTTAATACCAATTAAATATTAAATTAGGATATTTGCATCTTCAATCCAATTTGTGCTTAAATAATTTTTATTTGTAATTATTATATAATATTATTAATTTTTTAAAAATTACTATAACACTAAAAATACATATATTTAAACTATAACATCAAATCATCAATTTAATAAAGTATCATTAGTTTGCTAAATTACATATTTATGCTCTAATTTACTCAAAATTAGCTAAAATTACATAATTAATCAAATTTGCATGCCAAACCAGCATTAAACTTTCCTAATAACATTATTAAGCTCTATGGATCATTACAAGTTGAAATCATCAAATAGTCTCATGAAAAATCCATCATTCTTTAAATTTTCAAAATAAGGTAGTTTATTCATAAAATTCATAATAATTAGTAAACTTCAAAGTTTAAAAAAATATATATATTTTTATACATGTAAACTATATGTAATCAAGATTATATGTACGAAGAATTATCAAGAAAAAACATCATTTACTATTTTTAAAATTTATTTGAATTTTTGTCCAAAATAGAGAATTTCTTAAGGACTATATATATATATACCACTAATTTCAAAAAATAAAATTATCATGTTAAATTAAACCTCAATAAACTTCATAATACAAAGTTTCGTAATTTTTCATGATCTTTTGATATTTTTAATAAATTTTGGCAACTTACAGACAAAATTCTTGAAATTTCGGTTGACCTGGCCACCAGAGCTCCACCAGCAGTGAAACCTGCTCGAAAAATGCCCCCTTGTCTTTAGACTTCATACCCCCAAGTGGTGTTGCAGCATATAAGCCAAACAAATGACTAAAAATTTAGTCCAATTCAATATCATAAAATAATAGCAAACAAGTGCTTTCTTAGAGTTTGAGCTATTGATTAACAAGAGGGCCAACATGCTTTTTGTTTTAGTTTCTTTCCTGTTTTTAGCATAAATATAAATATACATTTTTGTAGCTTATATTAATTTGTCTTTTGTCGTAGAAATCTTATTCCCACATTACCCAAGCTTTTATCTAGTTTATGTCATTTTGTACCAAGAGTTTAAGACTCTCACTAAGTTTACTGAAACCTTCTCTCATCACTTTTGTTGTTTGCCTCACAAACTAAGGAATAGAACTCTTCTAGCTAGAGTAATAAATGTATAATTTTACACATTTATCTTCACTCAAATCCGACATTCACATGTCATTTATCATAATTTTTTTATTAACAAAATATAGAAAAAGTCATACATTTCTTGGATCAATCACATAAATATTAAGAAAAGAATAAAGAATGGGTTTAAATGACATATATGTTATTTACACATTTTTACCCTGCTTATATGCTATTTTTATATGTAAATTTTTATATTCGTAATAAGAAAAATATGGAGAGTCAAAATGCATACACACTAGTTTTTACAAGTGCCATGCTATATGGAAAAAATGAAGGCATCTAACTCAAGACATCCACCCACCATGCATTCAGTCCAGCACGTGAGAAGGAAGCCACATCCAAGAATTTCCAACAGCTGAAAATAGAAAATGCAAGTCCAAGATATGAAGTAATCAAGCCAGCAAGTTGACTCCAAGCTGAAAACGTCAAAGTCCAGCAATCAATTAATCAAACAAAGGCCATGTTCACTAACAAGCATAGGTCATATCTTAAAGTAAAAAATTAAAAAAGCAATAAGGAAAAGGTCCAACTAGTATTGAACCAGCTCACCCTTTGTGATGTCCACGAGAAGCAAATGGGTTGATTATTTGGATTCGAAAGGACAAAAACACACAAGCTTGAGGATTTAAAAGCACTTTTTCCCTTTAGATTTTGCCTGGAGAAGAAACAGAGTCATAGTCTTCTTTTCTTTCTTTTTTTTCATTTTTCCATTATTTTTCCTTGATGTAACTTCTCTTAGTAGGTTTTATTAGTTGCAATTAGTAGTTTTGAGGTTGTTTTGGATTCTTGTAGCGCTCAGGAACACAAATATCATGTGGGATTTGATGGAATTACTGATTTGAATGTAGATATCCATTTATTGGGTTTCTTTTTATTTTTTTCTTGTCTTTATTAATGGGTTTGTGTTTCTTGTTAAAATCGTAAGCTAAATCTTATTTAGTGGGATTGGTGATTCGCTTGGATTTGTGATGTTGATTGAAATATTTGCACGATGGGTATGATTATGCAGAGAATTTAGTTATTTCTACTCATTGTTCACATAATGTATGATTGATCCCCACTATTATGTGGATTAGGATTACAGTTATGCAAAAGGGATTTGATGATCCAAATAAATAGGACAGTGTGTTTCCTTACATACATGTAGACTAGGGCATAGGGTCATGCCTTGGCTCGAACCGATCAGAGTCAGCGGTTCCTAGTTTCCTAAAATGGAGAATCGAAATTGGCCCCATGCAATTTGGTTTCACGTCAATTCCTTGGAACCAAGTGGTGCTAATTTTTTTCATTTCTTTTAGTGTTTGTTTTACATCCTCCCTATCCTTATTTTCCACATTTGTTGCCTAAATAAAATACATATTTATTGTGTGACATATCAAAAATATACAATCAATTAATTTGGATTATTCAATTAAAATGCAAAGATATTTTATTATAATTTGTATCATTAGTTGAATTACTTGGATAGATGGGGATACGAGTTCATTTACAACAAGATATTATAGTCATATTACATGAAAAAATAACACATGAATACGATAGAGTCATTAAAATATACATACTAACATCATTACTAATTTCAACATTTTTCACATACTAAAAAGTTTTACAAAAACTTTTGTGATTCGTATTGCAATCACCAATTGTATCTTTTTACATGGCGCTACTCCTATGTGTTAGATTACAATAATCTTCCTTTCATACTCCTTTTAGATCTTGAGATGATGAAGCAAGTGATTCAAATGAAGAGGAATATAAAATTTAAGAATCGGAGGGAGATGGAGATGGCAAGTCCTTTAATATTCCATTTATTCCAATTTTGATGCCATAAAATACGTCCAATTTTGAAAGTATGGAAATTTTCCTGAGAAAAATATGTACTCTAATTCTTTTTTTCTATCACTTTGAGACAAGTCATTTTGTATTGGTTATATAGGTCTTCTTGCCAACCTCAACTTGTCATGAACTATCTACCATCTAATCCGCTCCATTCCGGCCACTCACTTGAATGCTAGTAAGTTTTTCTTAAGTAATACAAGTATTTAAGCAAGTCGTAGCTCTACGGTTTGATTAGGTAGCAAATGGTGCATTGCAAGCTATGGTAATCAAGGACTCATATGTAACTAATACTAATGGCTAGTCTCAAACCAATAGTAAAAATTATTACAATTCATATTTTTACAGGAAAATCTTCCATAAATTTTTAAAAGTTTAGAAATTTTGAATTCCATTAAAAGTAAAATGAACAAAACATTGTAGGAATTCCATAAACATGATGCAAGTGGTACCATGTAAAAATAGACTAATATTTACTGTAATATAAAGCTATACAAGAGTTGAAAATTTTAATATATGAAAAACATTAATATGAGAAATATTTTGAAGGGAAATAGTAGAAATAAAAAGCAAGAGAAAATTACAAGCAATTGGATCAAGGTTTTAGTCAAGTTCAAATAGAGAATTGAATTTTTATATAGTTAAAATAGAGAACTAATGTTATATTAGGTGGTTAAAATAGATGATTGATTAATGTTATGTTAAGTTGTCAAAATAGAAGATCTATTACTATTCCATAAACTTACTAAGTGATTTAAGCGGAGAATCCATTACTATCTATAATGACGCCATATGTGATCTCCTTTTTAAACTACTTAGTATAATATTGATCATCTATTTTAACCACTTGAAAGTTCAATTGTCTATTTAAGCTTGATCCTAAACAATGATTTTTTTTTTCTTGTAATTTTTCAATAAAGAAACCATCTTAATTCTAATAGAAGCTATGTAACATATATGTGTGTTGTGTGTGTTTGTATTTATGCAAATGAGAGTGTATGTGTGCATTTATAAGATGTATGTGTGCTTGTGTTGTGGGTGTGTGAGTGTACATATGTGAAAGTGTGAGTGATTTGTGAGCGATAGTGTTACTGTTGTGTAGTGTGCAAGGTGAAATGGTAGAGAGAGATTTATGTGTGTGTGTGTTTTGTCAATTTCTTCTTTAAAGTAAAGTGTCAATGGAACTAAGGAAGGATCCATTGATTCTACGAGTCTAGGTGATTGACCAATTGAGGAATTATGGACCGAGTGGGACATTCCTTGATTCCCAAATCAGCTAGTTGAGTTAATTCTGGTTCTTAACTTAGTAGGTTAATTCTAGGTAAGGAACCAACACCTGTTGGGCTCTATTGTCAAAGAAACATGCAATTTCAAATAAACTTTAGATTTCATTTAGTTGATGTGGTTAAAGTTGTGGTTTGCATCATGGGAACATAAGCAAACCATAAATTTATCTACAGTAACTATATTGGTGTAAGCGATTTGCTACTTACTAGATAGTTGTAGATAACTATCTCAAAAGGGATGTTTATGCAATAATTATGACTTTAGCTACCTCATAAGGGAAGTAGGTTCTACTAATTTTAATGAAAACACATTTAATCAAAGCCAATTATATCAACAAAACATAGACTTCACAACAATCTAGAGGATAAAGATACCACAATTCCCTAGCTTTAACCATGTAGAGTAATCTTTCTGAACCTTGTTAGTTTAGTTTAGTAGCTTTCTTTTCTTTTCTTATAATCAACAATTTCGATTGCTTAACTTAGAGTAACAATACTATAATTTAGTATTTAGTTTAACCTTCCAATAAATAACAACCTAGAATTTATTGGTTATTTTTTATTACTTTATACACACTTAATAAACGGGCCAATAATTCATTATGCTTTTAAGAGACTAAGAAGAAGTGCATTACAGAACCCTCTCTTACTAAAGTCAACGGAAAGATTTTTTTTAACATGTGTCTTTCTCTAAGAGTTATTGGGTTTCCTCACAACTTAAGTAAGTGCAAATACTTGAAAATTCTCCTTTCAATAAAAGGAAGGACTAAATATAATTTAAATTATATTGATAACAAATCTAAGAGATTCTAAAAGGTGCCTATGGTAGTAAGGTTTCAAATAATCTAATCCTTTGAGTTAATGTAGTATGTAGATTTAGACTTTAATCAAGATTCCAAGCATGCCAAGGTTCTTGTATCTTAGTAGCATGAACATTGGTCTCTTAGTAGGATTGAACAAGATCAATTTTCCTCTTCCCTAATTGTAATAATAGTTGGCTAAACAAATAAAATAAAAAAAGATTTCAAGTATAGGTGAAAAAAATCTAGAAAAAAGTGTTTCTTTTTGTTTTCCCAAAAAGAGCTTATGTCTAAATTGTCAACAAATTATACTAATTATTTCCTTTATCTTATTTTGAACTAATTAAGTATGATTTACTACAAAGAACCTAACTTTCATTTAAAAGAAAAGGGTTCTCTATATGTTTTATTAGGTTACTTTATTCATCACAATTTGACACTACATAGTAGTGAATTTATGTACTATTATTAAGTAATTGCTTAAGCCTAGTTGTGAATAATTTGAAAAATGGTAGGATTGGAATTAAATGTGTATACCCATTGAAGTCAATTCATGATGGACATTTCATGATCCTGAAATACTTAAAAAGAAATAAGTCTAAGCTACCTATTATTTATATTATTTAAGTTGAAGACAGTATCTAATGTCTTTAGTGTTTTTATTCATAAAATCCTTTGAATGCCTCTAAACGTATTAATAACATTTAAATCATATTTGATATGCCAGAATGAACTGGAATGAAAGCATGATTCCGAGTTTCATTCCATTTCCCATGTTTAGATGCATTTTAAGAAGTCAAAATCATAATTTTTTGGAATCACCTATTTTATCTTTAAAGCGGAATGCGATTCTAGCTTTAAGAAGGTGGAATCATAATTCTATTCCACTTTGTTAATTGAAATATATTGAAAATGGAGATTTAATATATAATGAAAATTTATTTTATTCACAAATTACATGCATTTTTTGACAATTACTATTATAATACACAAATAGAATCAACATCTCTATAGACATTTACAAACATTAAAATGAATTTGTCATTTCTTTGGAATCAACTTTTTCGTTAGCTTGTGACATGTAGCACCCTTTGATTGTCTATTAATTTTTTTCAAATAAATAATATAATATTAATAAATTAAACTATCAAAAAATATAAAAAATAAAAAAATGCAAAAAAAAGAGAGAAAAATAAAAGAAATAAATTATCTAGCTACCCTCTTACCTTGCGGTGGCTAAAAGGACCACTTTAATATAGTCGAGTCATGTGACTTGAGTTAAACCAAATTAGGTTTATTTGCTCTTTTCTTCCAAGTGATGGGCAACCACTGCCCTTGGATTCTACAAGTTAGACAACCCACTTGAAGTAGGTTGCGACCTACTATCTTAAAGTGGCCTTGCCTCGAGGTGGCTGGTATGCATGAAACCACACTGGTCGAAACTAATTTTTCTTTTAATTTTTTTTCTTTTTCTAAATTTTTTCATTTTTTTTCCTTTACTAAATTATACACATATTTACCAAAACAAATTTGTATATTATTATATTATATATACATGCACATATATTATTAAGTTAATTTAATATTACATTTTTTTTTTGAACTTTTCAATATTATTTTCTTATATTTTTTATATTATTATAAAAGTACGTCGACCAATTAGATAACACTATGTGTAACTATTAATGAAAAAACTAACAAAGGACTCATTTGCAAACTTTTAAAAATGTTGAGGACTCGAATAAAAAAATTAAATATTTAGAATTAAAATAAAAAATGTAGCAAACATTGAAAAGCTAAATTTGTAATTTTCCTTTCCATAAATAACTGTAGAAGTTACACACACAAAAAAAAAAAAAGAGTTTTCTTTTACAAGATTGTGGTACAAAATAATACTTGTGATTATTTATTACTAATCTTGTGGGTTGGGTTTTCAAATATAATTTTTTTTATGAGAAAATTACTATAAACACTTAATAACTGGATTAGTAATTATGGAAAACAAAAAAAATATTTGTTACACATTGTCATTACCATATCTAAAACCGTCATGTATGCGGCCCAATATCTCAGTCCGAGTCATTGATTACATCCGAACGATTCAGACGACTCAGTGTAGCTAGTGCATTTCTATTGACATGCTTTTCACCGGTAATTATTCTTTAAAATAATTTCTAAACATGCTATAGAAATGAGAAGGCAAGAGAACTTCACAAATTAAAAAATTTTCCCTCTTTCAATGACGTACTTGATTTTGATTGAACTTTATCTTGGCTAAACTCATTACTAGTTGCAGTAGTGTATATAAGACTCTAAACTTACTACTATTATAATCACTTATACTGGAAACTACCAGGCAAACGTTGTTGTGCAGGCTATGAAAAAGTTTTATAATTATATGCAATTGTGGAATTGCTATATCATCATGTATGAAGAAGTCTATGAAAACTGGGGTAAGTGATGAGGATTAACTAGCATCTAAAAAGAAGGAACTAAAATCCCAAGATCCATTGCAAGGTATTGGAGGCCCAATGACCTGAGCTAGAGCTAAGCGGATAAACGAAACTTTATAAGGATTAGTCATGAACCTACAAGCAAAGGAACCAAGTTACACTAAAAGATAACCAACATTTATCAACTTGATTCACGTTTCCATGGAGGGATGCAAGGATATAGAAGTCTTAGAATAAATTAGTTTGAAAAATAGGAAACCTGAACCGAAAAGGGAGAAGCACTCGGTTTTATGTGTTATGATTTGTTTTATTTGTTTGGTTTGTGTTTTAGTATATTTAGTTAGAAGATTTCGGTCATTAGAAAGGAAGGCCGGTTTAACTATGTTTGGAAACTTAGGATATTCTTTTGTCATGTGATAGCATTATATATCACAGCAATAGGTGAAAACAAAAGAAAATTATTGATATTATTGAAAACATATCTTTTCATGGAAAAGCTCTCTCTTGTTCTTTGAGAAAGAACTCCACAGGTTTTCTTTAACACAAATGCTTGGGAAAATCATTGCTAGCTTAGGTTTCAATCAATAGGTGTGGTTGGGGTCTAGTTACGAATTACAACTTGTTCAAGACGATTCGTGAGAATTTTGATTTCAATTACGATCGCTGGGTTCTAGGTTTGACATAGCTAGGGTTTTGCGCATCATTTGGTATCAGAGTTTCGACTTCTCGAATCAAGTAACATCTATTCTCTATTAATTGATTGTTCATTCATTCCATAGTTCTTATTCATACCCTAAGAATTCGTATTAAAAAAAAATAAAAATTTCTAATTCGGTCATAGAAAGCCTATTGGTGACCGACAACAATACTTTGTTATTTTAGCAAATTGAAATCCAATCTTTAATTCTTGTTCCTTGTTCTTGGAAAGTCGTATAAAAAAAAATTGAATTCTACCGTAGAATATTCAATTGCCGATTACAAGACAAAAAGAAAAAAAATCATGCTTGAAATCACATAATCAAATGATACAAATACACTTTCCAATTCTTACCTTCAACACTATCTTGCCTTTTCCATATTGTAACTGAATTACATTGTCTTCCATTACATCTCGGTGCAATATTCTACTTTCCTAATTTGTGTTGTGGATATCTCTTGGCTTGTGTTTCTGATTTTTTGTAGTGAGTCTTGTTATGTCAATTAATTTGTGATTGTATCCTTGCTTGCCATGACTTGGAACCAATAGTTAATCAATAGATTTGCTTAGTGGTTTACGTTGAGGAAGTTTCTCAATCCGAGTTCATATCAAAGAATTGTAAGAGCGGGTTATGAGAACATTATTACTATGAGCTAAACACGAGTGAATTGTGAGGACATTACTACTGTAAGGAACACACGAGTGAATTGTGAGATATAAATTTGAATTACTAATCTCTTTTCTTGACTGTAGAAATATGTCAAGACAAAGTCCAACTAGAGGTGAGAATGGAGGAAGGGAAAATCGGTTGATGTTTGATTTTTTTATGAGGGAGATGAAGAGAATTTTAAGTGGTGAGTTAGAACAAACCCATGAGAGGATGGATAAGATGGAACGGAGTAAAGAACCGTCTAGCAATACTATTGTCAAGCGAGGTGCAAGTAGACCCTTGAGGGGAGGAGTTAGGATAGAAGAGGGTGAAGAAACGGATTCGGGAGAGTATAATTATATGAGGGAAAGAGGGAACACTCAGAGGCGAGACAGTAACTGGGAAGTATTAAAATGAAAATACCCTCGTTTCAGGGAAAGAATGATCAGAGTTGTACTTAGAGTAGGAGAGAAAGGTAGATCATGAATATGAGTGCCACAATTATGTTAAGGAAAAAGGTTAAATTGGCTGCAATTAAATTTTCATATTATGCTAGTGTATGATAGGACCAACTAATACGTAATAGACGTAGGTATGGAGAGAGACCTGTTAGTACCTGGGATGAGATAAAGACCATTATGCAGAAGTAGTTTATCCCTAGTCATTATCATAAGGATTTGCTCAGGAAGTTTCAGGGGTTGACATAGGAGTTCAAGAGTGTAGAGGACTATTATAAAGAAATGGAAATAGCCATAATTAGAGCCAAAGTGGAGGAAGATGATGAAGCTACAATGGCTAGGTTCATTAATGGGTTGAACAAGGAGATTGCTGACATGGTGGATTTGTATCATTACTTGGATATGGAGGAGTTGTTGCATAGGGCGATTAAAGTAGAGAGACAATTAAAGTATAAGAGCAATCTAAAGTCCGGGGTGACTTCCAACTCTTCATGGAAGTCCACTAAAAGAAGAATCCTACAGATTCGAAGCCTAAAGAGGACGTGGAGGCTAAGAGTCCAATTGCTGCTTTTAAAGGTAAAACTGACACTAAACCATCTTCAAGAACTCGTGATATTAAATGTTTCAAGGTTTCAGGGATTTGGACATATTGCATCTCAATGTCTAAACCAAAGGGCTATGATCATTCACGACAATGGAGATGTGGAGAGTATTAGTTTTGAGGAGGATGATACATCACCTTCAGCGGAGTATGATGATGTCGACTTAGAGGGACCAGTGAGTGGTGAGCTATATGTTACAAGACGAGTCCTCAGTGCTCAACTGCAGGATGATGGTGAAAGGGTTCAACATGAACACATCTTTCATACTCGGTGTCACATGCAGAACAAGGTATGTAGCTTGATCATTGATAGTGGTAGCTGCACTAACGTTGCTAGCACCTTATTGGTTGATAAGATGTGGTTGAAGGCTGTGAAACATCCTAATCCATATCGGTTGCAATGGTTGAATGAGTGTGGGGAAGTGAAGGTGACCAAGCAGGTTCTTATTGCTTTTTCCATAGGGAGTTATCGAGATGAGGTAATGTATGATGTAGTTCCCATGCAAGCTAGTCACCTATTACTGGGCCGACCATGGCAGTTTGATAGGAAGGTGATGTATGATGGGTACAAGAACCAATATTCTTTTGTTCTAAACAAAAGGAAAGTGGTCCTAAGTCCATGGAAACCATGGGAAGCTTACGAGAATCAAGTGAGGATTGCAAAAGAATTCAAAGAGAAACACATGAGTGTACGAGAGAAGGGTGAGAAGAAAGAAAAGAATGAGAAACAAACACTGGTGAGCCATGAGGGAAAAGAGTCTGAAACACTGAGAGGAGAGAAAATTGCCAAAAAAAACTGAGGTTAAGAGTGCAATGTTGGCAACGAAACAACTATTTGTACTTATGTACAAGGATGTTTATTTTACTAATACTGACATTAACTCTTCATTTCCTAGTATGGTGGTGTCTCTTTTGTAGGAATATGAGGACTTGTTTCCTGGAGAAGTACCGCAGGGCTTACCTCCACTACGAGGTATCAAGCATCAAATTGATTTCTTACCAGGTGCATCTATTCCTAACCGACCAAATTACAAAACTAATCCTAAGGAGGCAAAGGAAATTCAAAGGCGGGTTGATGATTTGATGAAGAAAGGGTTTGTAAGGGAAAGCCTCAGTCCATGTTCAGTTCCTATCATCTTGGTTCCTAAGAAGGATGGGACATGGCGAATATGTGTCAACTGCCGAGCAATCAACAAGATAACAGTTAAGTATAGACATCCTATTCCTAAATTAGATGATATGCTTGACGAATTACATGGTGCATATTTATTTTCCAAAATTGATTTAAAGAATGGCTATTACTAAATTCATATGAAAGAGGGGGATGAATGGAAAACTACTTTTAAGACTAAACATGGGTTATATGGATGGATGGTAATGCCTTTTAGGTTAACAAACGCACCTAGCACTTTTATGAGACTAATGAATCATGTTTTGTGTCAATTTATTGGAAAATTTATTGTTGTCTACTTTAATGACATTCTAATTTATAGTAGGTCATTAGATGATCATGTTCAGCATATGCAGTATGTGTTTAATGTTTTGAGGGAAAACCAGTTGTATGCCTAATTTAAAGAAGTTCACTTTTTGTATGGAAACTGTGGTTTTTCTTAGCTTTGTTATAGGTGCAGATGGGATAGCCGTGGATGAGGAGAAGGTGAAGGCGATCCGGGAGTGGCCAACACCAAAAGAATGCAAATGAGGTGAGGAGCTTCATAGCTTAGCAAGTTTTTATAAGAGATTTGTGAGGGACTTCAGTTCCATAGCTACTCCTCTCAATGATCTTGTTAAGAAGAATGCCGACTTCAAGTGGATTGAAGTGCATGAGCAGGCGTTCCAAACTCTAAAAGGTAAGTTAACTGATGCACCTTTATTAGTATTGCCTAATTTTGAGAAAGTATTTGAGATTGAATGTGATGCTTCTAGGAAAGGTATTGGTGGTGTATTTGATGAGGATTATCTAGCACCTAAGAAGATAGAACCAAAATCTCAAGATCCATTGCAAGGAATTAGAGGCCCAATGACCAGAGTTAGAGCAAAGAGGATGAATGATGCCCTATAAAGATTAGTCATGGACCTACAAGCCAAGAAATCAAATTACATGAAAGGAGAACCAACACCTATTAATGTGATTCACATTTCTATGGAAGAATGCAAGGATTTGAAGTCCTAAAATAAGAAATGTTGTATGTTGAACCGAAAAGGAAAGAGAATTTGCGGTTTTGTTTATTATGTTTTTAGTATTTGTTTTCGTTTATAATTTAGAATAAATAGTTACTTGTTCCAGTTCACAAGAGGATAAGGACTCAAGTTAGATTAGGAAACTTAGGTTTTATATTTTAGTGTTGCATGTACTCTATATAAAACCGTGTAAGGGGCGACACAAACAATGAAAAAAATAGAAAATTACATACTTTTTTTGTGAAAAATGAAACCCTCTTTTGTTCTTTACAAAAGAACTCTCCTTTAGGAATTCTTTAACCAAATTACTATAGGAAAACCCTTAATTGATAACTTAGGTTTCAGTCAATAGGTATGATTGGGGTCTAGTTCCGTGCTACTTGTTCGAGACGATTCTCGGGGAATTGATTCAAATAGCATACGTCAGGTTCTAGGTTTAATATAACTAGGGTTCACGCATCATTTGGTATCAGAGCTTCAGCTTCTTAAATCAAGTAATCTCTATCCTTTGTTATTTGCTTGTTGTTCAATTCCATACTTCTTGTTCATACCTTAAATTAGTATTAAAAAAAAATGTTTCGGTCATAAGAACAATTGGGGACCGACAACATACAAGTCTAGTTTAGCCATTGAAATTCAATTGTGATTTAATTCTTAGTTCTTCTTGAAAGAATACAGACAAAAAAAAATCCCAATTCGGTTGTGGAAGAAATCCAAGAATCGAAATCTCCAAAAGAAAATTTAGTTTTGGCAAGTTACAATTCAATTGCCAAATACACTTTCAAATTCCAATCACAACATATATCTTGTGCTTTCTAAATTGTGCATCTGAATTACATTCCATAATCCTTATTAGATTCAGTGTAAAGTTGTTGTCCTTTTGAATTGCATGATAAGGAATTGTTTGATTTGTTTCCAAAGTTCATAATAAGAGCTTGTCATAGTTATTGAAAATTACATCTATTCTCAATTGTAACCGTGACTTGAAAACCAAGGGGATCATTAGGTGTTGACTTAGTGAATTGTGTTGAGAAGTTTCCAATCCGAGTTCCTAGCAAAGGATTGTAAAAGCGGGTTGTGAGGGCTTATTTGTGGGAGATATACAGAGTGAATTGTGAGAGTATTACTACTTGAGAGCAATACATGAGTGAATTGTGAGGAACATATTTTTACTTGTGATATCAATTTATTGTTAACTATAGAAATATATCGGGGTAAAACATAAATGGAGGTGAGAATAGGGTGATGTTTAAGGAGTTGATGGGGGAGATGAAAAGGATTTTGACGGATGAGCTTGAACAGACCCATGAAAGAATGGATAAGATGTAGAGGAGTAGAGAACCGTCTAGCAATACTATTGTCAGGCGAGGCATAGGTAGATTGATTAGAGGGGGGGTTATGATAGAAGAAGGTGAGGATTCTGACTCTGGTGAATATCACAATGTGAGGGAGAGAGGGAACACCCAGAGGTGTGACAATAACCTAGGTAGTATTAAGATGAAAATTCCAATGTTTCAGGGGAAGAATGATCTGGAGTTGTACCTAGAGTGGGAGAGGAAAATGGATCATGTCTTTGAGTGCCATAACTATACTGAGGAGAAGAAGATTAAATTGGCTGCAGTAGAGTTCACATATTATGCTAGTGTATGGTGGGATTAGTTAGTGCGTAATAGGCGTAGGTATGGAGAGTAACCTGTTAGTACTTGGGAAGAGATGAAGACCATAATGCAAAAACGATTTATTCCTAGTCACTACCATAGGGATTTACTTAGGAAATTCCATGGATTGACATAGGGGACCAAGAGTGTAGAGAACTACTATAAGGAGATGGAAATAACCATGATTAGGGCCCGAGTGGAGGAGGATGATGAGGCCACTATGGCTAGATTCATTAATGGACTGAACTGGAAAATTGTTGATGTGGTAGATTTACACCATTACTTAGACATGGAAGAACTGTTACATAGATCAATCAAGGTGGAGCGACAATTAAAATATAAGAGTGATCAGAGGTTTGGGTTGACTTCCGAATCTCCATAGAAGTTTAATTGGAAGAGGAACTCCATGAATTCTAAGCCTAAAGAGGACGTTAAGGTTAAGAATCCAGTTGCTGCATTTAAGGTAAAAACTGACACTAAACCCCATTCCAGAACTAGAGATATCAAATGTTTTAAATGTTAGGGATTTAGACACATTGCATCTCAAAGTCCAAATCAAAGAGCCATGATCATATGTGACAATGGGGATATAGAGAGTGCGAGCTTTGAGGAGGATGAGGAGTCACCATCATAGGAGTATGAGAATGTTGACTTGGAGGGACCCGTGAGTGGTGAGTTGTATGTCACGAGGAGAGTACTTAGTGTATAACCCCAGGATGATGGTGAGGGGATCCAACCTGAGCACATATTTCATACACGGTGTCATGTGCAAAATGAAGTGTCTAGTTTGATAATCGATAGTGGCAGCTGCACTAATGTTGCTAGCACTCTGCTAGTAGATAAGATGCAGTTGAAAGCTGTGAAACATCTGAGACCATATCGATTACAGTGGTTGAATGAATGTGGGGAAGTAAATGTGACTAGGCAGGTCCTTATAGTCTTTTCCATAGGGAGCTATAAAGATAAAGTCTTGTATGATGTGGTACCTATGTAGGCTAGTCACCTATTGTTAGGGCGACCCTGCCAATTTGATAGGAAAATTACATATGATGGGTACAAGAACCAATATTCATTTTTGCTAAACAAAAGGAAAGTGGTTCTCATGCCACAAAAATCGTGGGAAGCTTATGAGGATCAAGTGAGGATTGCAAAAGAATTTAAAGAGAAACACTTGAGTGCACGAGACAAAAGTGACAAGAAAAAGAAGAAGAGTGAAAAGCAAACACTAGTGAGTAAAGAGGGAAAATACACTCAAACACAGAGAGTAGAGAGCATGGCGAGAAAGAGTGAGGTCAAGAGTGTAATGCTAGCTAAGCAACAATTACTTGTACTTATGTACAAGGATTTATATTTTACTAATGCTGACCTTAATTCTGTTTTGCCTAGTGTTTTTGTATCTTTATTGCAAGAATATGGAGACTTATTCCCTGAAGAAGTGTCGCAAGGCCTACACCTACTGCGAGGGATAGAGCACCAAATTGACTTCATGCCAAGTGCTTCCATTTCCAACTGGCCAGCCTATAGAACTAATCCTGAGGAGGCCAAGGAAATTCAGAGGCAAGTTGATGAACTGATGGAGGAAGAGTTTGTGCGAGAAAATCTCAGCCCATGCTCAGTTCCTATCATCCTAGTCCCTAAGAAGGATGGGACATTGCACATGTGCGTTGATTGCAGGGCGATTAACAAAATCACAGTTAAGTACAGGCACCCTATCCTTAGATTAGATGACATGCTTGATGAATTGCATAGTGCACATTTATTTTCTAAAATTGACCTAAAGAATGGCTACTACCAAATTCGTATGAAAGAAGGTGATGAGTGGAAAATTGCATTTAAAACTAAACATGGGTTATATGAATGGATGGTAATGCCTTTTGGGTTAACAAATGCACCTAGCACTTTCATGAGATTGATGAACCATGTTCTGTGTCATTTCCTAGGAAAATTTGTTGTTGTCTATTTTGATGATATTTTGATTTATAGTAGAACATTAGATGATCATGTACAACATTTGCAGAGTGTGTTTACTATTTTAAGGGAAAACCAATTATACGCTAACTTAAAGAAGTGCACGTTTTGTATGGAGTTTGTGGTTTTTCTTAGTTTTATTGTAGGTACAGATGGAATAGCTATGGATGAGGTGGCCAACACCAAAGAATGCCAATGAAGTCAAGAGCTTCCATGGACTAGCTAGTTTTTATAGACGATTTGTGAGGGACTTCAGCTCCATTGCTGCTCCATTGAATGATCTTGTGAAGAAGAATGCCAAATTCAAATGGACAAAAATACATGAGCAAGCATTCCAGACTCTAAAAGGTAAGCTAACTAACGCTCCTTTGATAAAGTTTTTTAGATTGAATGTGATGCTTCTAGGAAGGGTATTGGTGGTGTGTTAATGCAAGATTCCAAACTAATAGCTTACTTCAGTGAGAAACTCAACGTGCTGCTCTGAATTATCCTGTGTATGATAAGGAGTTATATGCCCTTGTGAGGACATTGCAAACGTGGCAGCATTATCTATGGCCTAAGGAGTTTATCATCCATTCAGATCATGAGAGCTTGAAATACCTAAAGACACAAGCGAAGTTGAACAAGAGGCATGCCAAATGGTTGGAGTTTATTGAAACCTTTCCATAAGTCATCAAATACAAGCAGGGTAAGGAAAATGTAGTGGCTGATGCACTATCTAGAAGGTATTCTCTATTAACCTCTTTACATACTAAACTACTTGGTTTTGAATGCATGGAAGATTTATATGAACATGATGCTAACTTTGGTCAAATTTGGGTTACTTGTTCTAAAAGTGGGTATGCGGACTTTTATAGGCATGAGGGATATTTATTTAAGAAGGATAGATTATGTGTGCCTAAGAGTTCCATACGAGAGTTGTTAGTGAGGGAGATGCATAAGGGTGGTCTCATGGGACACTTCGGTGTAAAGAAAACTTTGGATATTTTGCATGAACATTTTTATTGGCTTAAGATGAGACATGATGTGCAAACTGTATGTGATAAATGCATTACATGTAGAAAAGCTAAATCTAAAGTCATGCCCCATAGGGAGTATCTCCCATTACTTGTGCCTAGTCAGCCTTGGACTGACATATCCATAGATTTCATATTAGGTTTACCTTGGTCTTAGAATGGCAAAGGTAGCATATTCGTTGTTGTTAATAGGTTTAGTAAAATGGATCATTTTATTGCTAGTTCTAAAACTAATGATGCATGACATATAGCTGATTTATTCTTTAGGGAGATTGTGCGATTACATGGTTTACCTAACTCTATCGTGAGTGATAGAGATGTGAAATTTTTTAGCCACTTTTGGCGTACTCTCTAGAATAGGCTTGGCACAAAATTACTGTTTTCCACTATGGCACATCCTCAAACAAATGGACAAACAGAGGTGGTTAACAGGACACTTTCCACATTGTTGCATGCTGTGCTTGATAAAAATTTGAAACAATGGGAAACATGTTTACCTCATGTAGAGTTTGCATATAATAGAACAGTACATTCTACTACATCCTACTCTCCATTTGAGGTTATATATGGTTTTAATCCCTTAAATCCATTGGATATATTGCCTTTACCTACTAATGAGTTTATTGATCTTGATGGAATGAAAAAGGCAGAATTTGCTAGGGATTTACATACTCAGGTCCGAACTAACATTAAGAAGAAGAACGAACACTATGCCCATCAGGCCAACAAGGGGCACATCAAAGCCATGTTCCATCCAGGAGATTGGGTTTGGGTGCACTTGAGGAATGAATGATTTACTGAACAACGGAAGTCTATATTGCATCCAAGGGGCGATAGACCTTTCCAAGTAGTGGAGCGCATAAACGACAATGCATACAAGATAGATTTGCCAAGTCACTATGGTAATGTAAGTGCTACATTTAATGTTTCTAATCTTACTCCTTATGATATAGGTGATTCGAGGACGAATCTTTTCAAGGAAGGAAAGAATGATGAGGATCATCTAGCACCTAAGAAGACAGAACCGAAATCTCAAGATCCATTGCAAGGAATTGGAGGCTCAATGACTCGAGCTAGAGCAAAGAGGATGAATGATGCCCTACAAGGACTAGTCATGGACCTACAAGCTAAGGAATCAAATTACATGAAAGGAGAACCAACACCTATTAATGTGATTCACGTTTCCATAGAAGAATGCAAGGATTTGAAGTCCTAGAATAAGAAATGTTGTATGTTGAACCGAAAAAGAAAGAGAATTTGCGGTTTTGTTTATTATGTTTTTAGTATTTGTTTGGTTTGTAATTTAGAATAAATAGTTACTTGTTCTGGTTCACGAGAGGATAAGGACTCAAGTTAGATTAGGAAACTTAGGTTTTATATTTTTAATGTTGCATGTACTCTATATAAAGCTATGTAAGGGGCCGGCACAAACAATGAAAAAAAATAGAAAATTGCATACTTTTTTTCGTGAAAAACGAAACCCTCTTTTGTTCTTTGCAAAAGAACTCTCCTTTAGGAATTCTTCAACCAAATTACTATAGGAAAACCCTTAATTGGTAACTTAGATTTTAGTCAACAAGTATAATTAGGGTCTAGTTCCATGCTACTTATTCGAGATGATCCTCGAGGAATTGATTCAAATAGCATACGTCAGGTTCTAGGTTTAATATACATAGGGTTCACACATCAGTATTGATGCAGGATTCTAAGCCAATCACATACTTTAGTGAGAAACTCAATGGTGCTGCTTTAAATTACCCTGTGTATGATAAGGAATTGTATGCGTTAGTAAGGACACTACAAATGTGGCAACACTACTTACGGCCTAAGGAGTTCATCATTCATTCAGATCATGAGAGTTTAAAGTACCTAAAAACTCAAGGTAAGTTGAATAAAAGGCACGCCAAGTGATTAGAGTTCATCGAGACCTTTCCATATGTGATTAAGTACAAGTAAGGGAAGGAAAACGTGGTAGCAATGCACTATCTTGAAGGTACTCTCTTTTGACTTCTTTACATACTAAACTGCTTAGAATTGAATGCATGAAAGAATTGTATGAGAATGATGCTGATTTCGATCAAATTTGGGCCGCTTGTTCTGAATCTGGATATGCTGACTTTTATAGGCATGATGGATATTTATTTAAGAAAGATAGGTCATGTGTGCCAAAAAGTTCCATACGTGAACTATTGGTAAGGGAGACACATGGTGGTGGTTTAATGGGACACTTTAGTATTAGGAAAACTTTGGACATTTTGCATGAACATTTTTATTAGCCTAAGATGAAACATGATGTACAAAATGTGTGTGATAAATGCATTGCATGTAGAAAGGCTAAGTCTAGAGTGATGCCCCATGGGGAATATCTTCTATTGCCTATGCCTAATCAGTCTTGGACTGACATCTCTATGGATTTCATATTAAGATTACCATGATCTCAAAGTGGCAAAGATAGCATATTTGTTATTGTTGATAGGTTTAGTAAGATAACTCATTTCATTACCTGTTCTAAAACTAATGATGTACGACATATTGCTAACATATTCTTTAGAGAGATTATACGTTTACATAGTTTGCCTAAATCTATTGTGAGTGATAGGGATGTAAAATTTTTTAGCCATTTCTAGCGTACTCTATGGAATAGGCTAGGCACCAAGTTATTGTTTTCCACTGTTGCACATCCTCAAATTGATGGTCAGATGGAAGTAGTCAATAAGACACTCTCATCATTGTTGCGTGATGTGCTTCATAAGAACTTGAAACAATGGGAGACATGCTTACCTCATGTAGAATTTGCATATAATAGGACGGTGCATTCCACTACATCATATTCTCCATTTGAGGTTGTATATGGTTTTAATCCCTTGACCCCATTGGATATTTTGCCTTTACCCACTAACAAGTTTGTTGATCTTGATGGAAAGAAAAAGGTAGAATTTGTTAAGGAATTGCATGCTTAGATTCGGACCAAAATTTAGAAGAAAAACAAGCACTATGCTCGTCAGGCCAATAAGGGATGTGTCAAGACCGTGTTTCATTTAGGAGATTAGGTTTGGGTGCATTTGAGAAAGGAAAGATTTGCAGAGCACCGGAAGTCTAAATTGCATCCTAGGGGAAATGGACCTTTCCAAGTAGTGGAGTGCATCAATGACAATGCTTACAAGATTGACTTACCAAATCACTATGGTAATGTAAGGACAACTTTTAATGTTTCTGATCTTACTCTTTATGATGCAGGTGATTCAAGGACGAATCTTTTTGAGGAAGGAGGGAATGATGAGGATCAACTAGCATCTATGAGGAAGGAACCAAAATCCCAAGATCCATTGCAAGGTATTGGAGGCCTAATGACCCGAGTTAGAGTTAAGTGGATGAACGAAGCTTTACAAGGATTAGTCATAGACCTACAACAAGCGAAGGAACCAAGTTACACTAAAGGAGAACCAACATTTATCAACTTAATTCACGTTTCCATGGAGGGATGCAAGGATATAGAAGTCTTAGAATAAATTAGTTTGAAAAATAGGAAACCTGAACCGAAAAGGGAGAAACACTCGGTTTTATGTGTTATGATTTGTTTTATTTGTTTGGTTTGTGTTTTAGTATATTTAGTTAGAAGATTTCGGTCATTAGGAAGGAAGGCCGGTTTAACTATGTTTAGAAACTTAGGATATTCTTTTGTCATGTGATAGCATTATATATCATGGCAATAGGTGAAAACAAAAGACAATTATTGATATTATTGAAAACATATCTTTTCATGGAAAAGCTCTCTCCTGTTCTTTGAGAAAGAACTCCATGGTTTTCTTCAACACAAACGCTTGGAAAAATCATTGATAGCTTAGGTTTCAATCAATATGTGTGATTGGGGTCTAGTTATGAATTACAACTTGTTCAAGACGATTAGTGGGAATTTCGATTTCGATTTCAGTTACGATCGTCGGGTTCTAAGTTTGACATACCTAGGGTTTTGCGCATCAGTAAGCCTAATGTAAATGTTTGAAATGTCCTTTCTTATGTCTTTTAACAAGTTATAGGAAAAGTTGAAACTTATGATTTCAATCCACAAAATTCATCGACCATCAGTGAATGTATTAAGTGATTTTATATATTGTGTCATTGTTTATTTGCTTTTAGATATTAACATTAATGTCTATCTTTTTGACATCCTATTTTTAGAAAACACATGGATGCTAAAACCATATCGAAAAATAGAAAGAAAACAAAACAAACATACCATTAAAATGATAACTTTCATTATGTTCTATAAGAAAAAGGAAAAGGATGACCAAAATATATTATAATTCATACTATTAAACTAAGTTCAATATTTCAACTTGTATATTAAGGATGATAAGTTCAATTATCTTCTTTATTTGTTAGATGCATGCAAAAACATCTACTACCTTGTTTCTTTTTGTAATAGGCTAACAGCAAAAAGAAAAGAATTCTAGTACCCTAAGCATTATTCATAATTCGTTAGAAACAAACTGGATTTGTAATTTTAAATGACTAGTGCACATAATGTTATGGTAAAGAGCTGCAACAAATTACTGTATTAAACATTAATGATACAAGTAGAGCAAAGATATCAACATGTCTAGTAAATATGGGCATATGGTCTTTTCTTCATTTTCAATGGCCACTTCTAGTTGGTTTTGATTGCAAAGTGGTGCATAGATATGATGATCAAATATCCTCATAGTCCATTGACAATTATTTACATAAACTAGACCCTTATATGTATGCTGGTTACTTTACACATGAATGACAACTATTGGAAACCATATTGTTGTTATTTCATGGAATAATGAGAATATTCTAGACCTATGAACTAGTGAGGTTGAAGCCAATATAAAAACCAGTTGACCAAATGTCACTAGCATTTCTAAGTGTTAATAAATATGTTAATGGTATCAGGCCTTTCATAGTGAAGCTTAGTCACAAAATCTCCTACTAACTAACAAGACTTATACTTGAAGCCATGCATTTCTTAGCAAATACAATGCCTTCCGAACATGGTTGATGGAGGCCAATCCTCCAATTAATTTCAGTATTTAGTAAACCATTCTTTTACATACATATCTAAGGAAAGAAAAGTAGACTTCAAAAAGGAACCACAAATTCACTTGTTTGACTATGCTCTATAGATCACAACAAGCTATACATTTGAGAAAGATCTTTAGCCATTTCTTATTACAATTGAAGTGAAACTTATCCTATAAAGTTAAGTAAGTTTTAAATATAGAGTGATAATCAATTGAAAAGCTTTGTGAATCATTACCAATATAGAAAAAATATCAATCAATGCTACTATTTAAAATCTACTACAAGCCCTATTGGATGGTCATATAAGTCTAAAAGGCCTAAAAAACACTTTTCTTTAGTTTTCCTCTTAAATTCTTTAGCTCAAATCCTTTATATATACCTTTAAATCTCCTCTTCTATACCTAACACCTAGGAAAAAATCTACACCAATTTCTTGTTAGTTAACCTGTTCATCTGCATCATTGCTAATTTCATCATTATTCGCCCCATCCTTATTTATACAAACACCATTGTACTCCTAGGACGGCATTGTTACTATCCTCCATAAATAGGCTTGGGCCTAATTAGACTGTGAGTTGCAAGGGAGAAGTGCTTGCAAGAAAGGAAACATTAACTACAAAGCACTAGAGGGGTCTCCAATGTGTAGACTCCAATGCTAAAGTCAATAAACGTCATAAGGTGGAGAGTAACAATATAATAGTTTAAGTGCTAGGGTTGCAATCCCTTACCTAGAGCCTTAACCATATATATATATAAGAGAGGAGGAGGCGACTTGGATATGGCATGTGAACCTTCCTTTGAGACATCCCTACCAAGCATGGAGGATTCAAGGAAGAGAATTAAGGGATTTGATAGACTTGCCTTATTTGGAGTGTATTTCCACCATAACTCATTTGACTCATGGTGTAAAATCCTAAAAATTTTGAAAAACTATATGAAAATTAAAGAAAATAAGTATAATAATAAATACTTATAGGTCAGGGTAGCGAGAAGGACAATTTCACAATATTAAAAACTTTGAGAAATGTACGACAAAAATTCAATATTGCGATGGGTAAATATTATTTTAATAATTTTCTACAATAATAGGTTTTAAAAATAAAACAATTAGAAAGAACAACCTTTGCAAGGAAAAGAAGATAATAAACATAACAAATTGAATTATATGATATATTATCGAATAAAATTAGGAAGCGAAATAATTGAATAATATTCGAATATAGATATATAAAGGGATAAATAAAAATAAATGTAAGTCTTAGCTTTAGTTCGGGTAAATTAAATTAAAAAAATAAATTCTCTAAAATATAAATTTCAAACAATATTGAATTAAATAATAAAATTAATTGAAATTATAGATTTAAGAATTTTAAATGAAAATTTAGAATAAATATTTATATCTGGAATAATTAAATTAGTTTAAATGTAAGTTTTCGTAATAAAACGTTAAAAATATAAAATTTAAATATATTCTTATATGCAAATATAATAATAAAATAGGGATACTATAATATAATATATATAATATATATATATATATACATACAAACAGCTGTAAAAAGAAAAAAATCTAAAAACATGCCTACCGCCGTCCTATCCATCCATCACGACGTGAGGCGCAACAGGTGGCAGCAGCATGGCAGCAGACAGGTCCCGTCCTGCTCCCCTCACCGTCCTTCCCTTTCTTTTCTTTTCTTCTTCTTCTTCTTCCCTTCTATCTCCCTTTACTTTTCTTTTCCTTCCTTCTTCTCCTTCGCTTCCATCACCGTGCTCATTTCACCTTCCCTTCTGTTCTTCTTTTTTTGCAATTTCATCTTTAGCTTTTTATTTCTAACCACCCAAACTTCCTTCCCGTCCACTTCCTCCTCCGCCACGTCCTTCTTCTCGACCATCGGTACATGTATTTCACCAACACTTTTCTCTCTTCTTCCTCACACTGTTTCCTTACTCTTGGCCCTAGCATTTCTCGTCACTCCAGCTTCTTCTTCCTCTACTCGTAGCTTGATCGCTCTGTCCTTCATCGCCATAGAACTTACAACCACCGGCGAGTCCTTTCTCTCCTCCTCCTCCGGCTCCTTTACTTCACCTTCTCTCCCCTCTCGTCTACCTAACTCATCCGTCTCGGAATCTCTCTCTCTCTCTACTAAAGCCCATAAGGCTGGAAGTAAAATCAGATCAGTCTCACGTCAAATGCAGACTGAGTTCTTTGTAGGCTTTCTGGTGATAACAATTTGACGGAGCTGTGGGTGATCGAAGTACCAGCGGCGCTTCCTCTTCTTGGTTCTTCCTTCCTCCGCAAATGGAAGGTTGATCAGAAGTATGGCTTTCCAAAGCACTTACCTTTACTTCGTCCCATATCTAAAGCGCTATACTTCATTCCAAATACAGACCTAGATACTTTGACTCCAAAGCAAAACTGAAGTGTTGGGAAAATGCGGATGTTGTACCTGGAAGACACCCAGAATGGTAGCGTGAAGATGCTGCTGGCAACATGGTGTGCAAAAGCTTCTGTAATTGCAATGGTTGTCTTTGCTTCGAGTACGACCACACCGTTCCTTTCTCCAAAGGTGGTGAATCTACTGCCAATAATTATCAAATTCTTCAAACAAGAGTGAATAGGCTTAAATCGGACAAAGAACAAGTGGATGCTTCTCAGTTGAAAGGCTACTCCTGTGATATTAAGTTTACAGCCAAGCTCGGAGGCGTCGTGGATTAACTCTGTTCTGGATAGTGTATTTAACAAAGAGGAACAGAACAGTACGAGCCCTATTTCGGATAGAAGCCATTCGATCGATGGAGGACTCGTCCATGCATCACAACGAGGTGCCACGTATTCAAGTGATTCGGACAACGGAAACCAGTGCAACAACAGTCTAGGAATTCTTAAGACTCCTTTCCAGCCGGCGTGACAGACGTAAATTACCAACCGAGCTCCATTCTCAGTCGATGGGAGGAGACACTCAAGCAAGTAGCTTGTGCGATACTATGGAGGAATAATTATTCTGTTCAACTCGAATGTGCTGGACGTGGAAGTGATGAACCAATCTGAACAAGAAATTCACATAACTATTAAGTGAAATGTAACAGGTGATGTGCCTCTAAGCTTGTGCTCAACACTTCTAGTAGGCTTATTTGGCAGCCACCGAGGTAGTTGGGTTAGTGACATAAGAGATTTCGATGGTGGCAAAACTATATCTACCAAAGTCTAGTGAAATATTAAGGTAAAAGAATGAGAAGGGAGAAGTAGAAGAAGAGAAGTTAAAGCGGAGAGGTGGGAGCTAGTTGTGTTGCGGGAATGAAAGGTAGGAGGGGAGGAAAAGATTGGAAATACATATACATAGACGTGGGGTGGAGAAACCAAACGTGGGCTAGAGAAGAGAGAATTGCGTGAAGGGTAGGGAACGCGAGTGCGAGTGTGTACATGAGGTGTATGTGGGGTGTATATATGTGTATGTATGTGTGGTGTGTACGGTATGTGAGTATGTGTATGGATGATGTGTGGTGTGTGTGAGAATGGGTGTATGCGTATAGAATGTGAGTGTAGTGTATGCAGGTATGTGTGTATGTGTATGGAAGGTATGTAGTGTGTGCAAAGTATGTGGATATGTACGTATTGGTGGTGTGAGGTATATGTGGAGTATGTGCGTATGTGTGCGTCGGTGGTGTGAAACATGTGTAGAGTATGCGTGTATGTATGCACTAGTGGTGTGTGTGGGTGCATGTGGACTTCAGGAAAAAAGAGAATTGCAAAGTGCAGTTATGTGTGCGTTTAATTAGGTGTATGGTATGATTGTGTATATGTATGTATAGGTGCATGCGTGGTGTGCAGAGTGTGTATGTATATGGATAGGAGTATGTTGGTATGTGTACGTGATGTGTGGGAAAGGTTGGTGTATGTATGGTAATGGAAGCATGAGTGAGGATGAAAACCAGTAGAAAGGATGGGAAACCCTGTAGGTGGAGATGTCAACAAAGGAGAAAAGAAAGAAGGTGATACAAAACCTTTAAGGACTACTAAATCCTACAGGTTGTCCTACAAGTAGTTCTTTGGAAGATATTAGAGACAAATTAAGAAACGAAATGTTCAAATATGCTTCATGTAAAGGAGAGGCGCTTATGTTGGTGTAGATGGTAAAGGGAATGATTTAAGCAATGTCCAAGATGATGGCTTGGAGGATATTTGGAATGAAGTGGATTTCGTAATGGAATGTTTAAAGGATGTTGAAAAAGATTATTATTGGCCAAATACCCTAATGCAAGACCTTTAGTTATCCTTTCTAAAGATATTTTGCATATACGGAAGAAGGAATTCCAAATTTGGCAGGTCGAAGACGTTTCATTGCTCAACTTCTACACAAGGAAAGCAGACAGTCGATCACAGCAACTTGGGGTGTTGGAAGCAATGATTCATAGGAAGGTCGTTCCTTCTGGAACCCTATATTAGAATCACGTTGAAGAAGTGTTTTAACGTTTCGAATTTTGTTTGCCCAAAGTTCCTTAAGGAGGAAACTTCACACCTTGCCATCAAACGTATAGCGAGTGGAGTATGCATATCAGGTGCTAGGAAACTATCAAAGTCAAGTGGAGATGCTACCTTCTATGGTTTGGTTGAGGAAGCATTGTAGAAGGACATTGATTTCAAGAGGAAAGTAAAGGGGTTACCTACTGGAATCGCTCAACTTCGGCTAGGACTATGACGACCCTAAATAGGTGAGTGGGAAACTTAATGATATGCTACGATGTTGTGTTGTGTGTTGATATACTATGTATGTGAATTCAACTGCTTTGTTGTAGTTGCAAATGAATGTGATTTTTGTTAAGTTTGAGTTATATGGTAGGGTTAAATGAGTTTAGGAAAGAAGTTATAAAGAAATTAGTAGTTAGATAGGTTAAAGATGAATATTGTTTAAAGTATGTAGAGGATAAAATGGACTGAGGGTTTAGATGTCGTTACCTTAACGATAGCACTTCGCACTATATTGCTAGTGTTGTTACTATAGGCCTAACCCATGATTCAAAATTGTTTTCTTAAAACTAAACCAAAATATAGAAACCTAGCTTTTCCTTTTATAGCTACCGAGTAGGTGTGCATAGCTGGAATAAGATATATAAATATCATTATATATACATATCAAAGTTTACTTCTGAATGCGTACATATGCTTAAGCAAACTTATTTGCCTATTATATCTATAGAATACACTCATGAATATAACCATACAAATTATGAGTGTATCTTTGATTTTTACAACTTAACAATCCTATTTTCTTGCCCTCTTAAGTACGTAAGGGAAGGAGTCTAGTAAATTGTCTTTAATTAAAGATATGTTATGAACATTATATATATATATGTGTGTGTAGATATATATATATAGATATATTATACACAGATGTATTGAGGAATTAGAAGGGATATATAAGACAACCTTGTTGGCTTTTGGACGTGTGTATAATTATGCACTTGAGAAGTGCGATGACACAGAGGTGTCAAGGAATAATAGTCATAAATCAATCCTGAGTGGTTGATTTGACGTTAAGTCAAATGGCACAAAGGTATCAAGTAACTAAGACCTTGTGTATAGCTGGATAATTTACATCCACTTGGTCTGATTTCATTGTTTGTTCTATGATGTGAAATGCATGATCTTGTTTGTTGTGATAAACATGAAAATGAAATGTAGTGGATTATTTATGGGACTCCATTGGTTCCTATTAATTGTTCTTGGAATGGTAGACTTGAAATGCTTGATAGTTACTCCATTGCCTTGAATGAGAATTGGATGCGATTATATATGTTATTTGGTTACCATGAATCAATTAATTAAGGAAGTAGACTTGATTAAAACTTGGCATGCATTCCCACGAGATATTGCATGAGATTGAAGCAATCACTGCTACAGGATGCATCGAAAGTGATTAGAGGATCACTGTTCCACTAAGTGCTAACTAAGTGGTTAGGGGATTGTCACGCCTTGATGGTTTCGAGTTCGACCTGTCTTTTGAGCGTGTAATGCTCGGTGTATTGAGGCATCTGAGCTTAAAACATTAAAGCTAAGACATAGGTATAAATAAGTGATAAGAATAATAAAGATGTGAGTAAGACCTGAGCATTGATGGTGGCTTCGAAATCCCCAACCCAAGGTCAAGAGGGCATAAACCCTAAACTTCATGTCGGTTACCGGAAGACCGCATGAGATGCTACATTCATATGGTTCTTCATGTATAGCATATGTTTTGATAACTTGATTTGAAATTGCTTGTGTATATGTAGCATTGAAAGTGTTACCATCTCATTCACTAAGCCATAGTGTGCTCACCCCACCACAGACTCTTTGCAGGTAGCAATTTCAAAAGCTCGGGATGAGATAAGAAGTGAAGTATTGAGAGTTTTGAAAGACCAGAACAATAGAGTAAGAATTGTGAAAGATATATTATTTAGATGAAATGTTAGGACTCCTATGTAAATAAGAATTGAAGTTGTGAAACCTACGATTTATCCTATTTTACTGTTGGTAAGGGATACCGATTCTCTGTGATCATAGTTGACTATGGGATACGGGATCTATAGTTATATTTTATTATCTAATTATATGTACTAGGATTAGTCGTAAATGTAATTATTTACTTAGAGTCTTGTGATCTTTAGCTCGTAAGACGATTATCATACAACGGGTACATACGTGCCATGATGATTTTAGTGGAAACTTCTAGGCCTCCTTTCGGGGCGTGACACATGAGATGGACCTATTGAACTAGTCTTGAAAGGTTTATGGCTAAAAAGCTTAACAAATGGTAAATGAAACTAGGAGTTAGTTTCTCACAGATCATATCCAAGCCAGTGGAATGTGTATTTATTGCATAATGTAAATGAAATACAAATTAATAATTAAGAAGTTAAGGTAAACAAGAGAAACTAAATTTTAAGAGTAAGTAATAATTAGTCTACATATAGAATGATAACATTCTCTAATAGAAGGAGAAAAATCTTGATCACGTAATGCATGCTAACATTTACTATGATGGTTTCTTTGATCTTAAGGCTATAAGGATCGTTGTAGAGAAGATAACTAATTTGCTATATGGGAAAATGAACTGCTATAAGGGAAAAGAGTAAGTGGATGAGTTATATATAGGAATAAGTACATTGCTTATTAAATCTTTTGACATATTTGCAATGAGGCCATATATAAGATTTATAGAGTATAATTTCCTATGTTTTAATGAATCAATGGATGACACATACAAAATAGGTGCAATGAATTGTATCTACCTTACTCTTCTATATATAACAAAACAATGCTCCTTTTGGAATTATTGTTTCACATCTAGCACTCACTTATGTGACTGATCTTTCCGAATAGTAGTAAGAGATCAATGCAAATTATTATGCAACTTGTTAGAAATCATGGAGGTATGGACTGAAAAGATTAATATTGATTAATAAAAGTAGCTTTATTTCCAATTTTTTAAAAGATTCAATTTAGAATAATTAGTAATAACATTGCATTCTATTGTCAGGATATCCCTCTTACAATTTACAAACTTAGATTATCCTTTGCTCTTTGGTAGGAAGACCTTTTCTTCATTGATCATCTAATTCATAAAGTGAAATTAATGATGAATGACTCCTCTAAATTTTGTTGCATTATAGAGGAATAATATCAACTGTGATTAGAAGTGTTCTTTACTCTTTTTTTTATCATCATTTTTTAAATGTTGGGTACTTCATTCACTTCTAGCTATAAGGTACTTTTTGGATTTCCTTTTTTTTTTTTTAATTTTGTCTATTAATATCTACTTGAAATTTAGCATTCCAAAAATTATTTTATTTGTATTTAATTTGTTTTTATTTCAAACCTCAAGTTTGGATAAAATGTCTTTTCTATATTTTGTCAAAATTATGGTGATTAGGGAATGAGAGCCAGAAGTAAAAGATCACATGTAATTTAAGGGAAAAAGATTTAAGAATGGTAATTTATTTACTTGGTAAAGAAAACTTTATCATTTTTTTAAATAAATAAAGTAGAAGGGAAATAAATTTGAATTATATGATTTAATAGATATTTAATTTTATAAAAGGATACATATATTATTTTTATTTTTTATATTGTATTTTAGCAAACCCAAATTTCAAAATGTACCAAAAAGCCAAGGGAGAAAAAAACAGATACATAATTTACTTATGCAAATTGCTTGTTAAGATTAAAAAATTCCAAAAGATTTGTCTTGAAGTTGAGGCAAATTGGGTTAAGTACCCTAAAAATGTATTTTAAAAAATAGTATTAAAATAGGAGGTTTGGAAAATAAAAAAAAATTCCAAAAGATTTGTCTTGAAGTTGAGACAAATTGAGTTAAGTACCTTAAAAATGTATTTTTAAAAAATAGTATTAAAATAAGGGGTTTGGAAAAAAAATATTAAGCTACTAGAGTCAGAAATAGTGTATGCACTATGTGTTTATTTTGTGATAGGGCAAGTGCCTTAAGTTTGAGGGTTTTTTTTTTTTTTTTAATAAAGAACCTTGTTAGTAAAAAGTTTGAACTGAATGTACATGCATAGAATGTGCCTTCAATTCAATATATAAAAGATAAGGCACCTACATAGCATGCACCTTCTTCTATAAGCCCTGCAACATTAGTAGGAGTGCTCACAATAGACAATATGAGATACAAAATATTTGCATAATTACTTTCCCATCTCCATTGAAAGTAGCTCAACATATTCTGACTACTCACCCATCATAAACATCCATGTATTATTGCATAAAGATTGAAACACTCAAGTTATGTAGTTGTAAACTAAAAACCCAAGTCAAAAGTCAAATTCAAAGACAAAACATATATAAGAACATTATTGTGTAATACCAAACAAGTACTAAATGAATATTAAAGAGCTAAAATGTGAAAAACACTTTAAATACATGAATTTGTTATTAAATTGTGCATGAATACAAATATTGTTGAAAATTTACAAATGGAAATCTTATAAAAATCTATCATATTCTACTTCTACTCCTGCTCCAAGTGAATTGTTTTGTTATCTTTGATAACATCGATCTGCCTCTATCACTCTATTAGCACCAATGATAGAAGGAGTATGTGACTTTTTTGTTGAATGAGACTCTAAAGCCTCTTTGAAGTCATGTGGAGGCATTAAACTCCATTGTGTTGAAGGTTATGAGCTATCACCAATCTCTAGTTGGTCGGACAACTCCTCTGTGGAGTCAATGGTAAAGGTCCACTGAGAGAGTGACGATTGGGGGGGGGGGGGGGGGGGGGGGGGGGGGGGGTCACAAATGAGCTAAACCTGGAGCTAAGTTACCAATAATGTCCTCCATGATGGAATGATTGTTGTACGGTGTAGGTTAGAGGAAAAGGTTAGCAAAAGCATCTTGATGATCACACTAACCGTCTCTTTATCAACTCCCTCTAATCTGGCATCCTCTAACTTCAAGATCCATTAGCATTGCATATGGTAGATCAGGATCTTCGTGCACTTTATGTGCTCACTCATGGCAAATGTTAGGGTACAATACAATCCCACCACGATCCTCAAAGAACTACATGCCTCCATTAACAAGAGAAACCATCGTAGTCAGATCAAGTGCAAAGCAGATTTAGTGAACGGTGTCAACATAAAGAGAGAAACATGAGAAAATGCATTGGTTGAAGTAACACATTACTTACTTGGTATCTAATGACTATTTCAGTATAGCCCACATAATGTTAGCTAATACGTCAATACCATGGGATGTAATATGGATGCACCCTATTGTCAAGCTCTAATTAGACCAAATTAACATGACAATCTTCCTAATAGCCTATGTAAACTGCATGTAACATGACCTAGTTTGTATTCGTCCTCTTGTGTAAGTCTATCTAATGTAAGCAAGTCTTTGTGGTTACATCAATGAAAACTTGTTGAAAACTAGAGATGCAACTAGGGCTGGTTTAGGATAGGTTTTGGAAAACTTGAACCTACCCCGATACCCTAAAGGATTTACTAAAAGCTGAGAAGAGCACTATAGGGTTTTGTTATAAAACTCGAAACGTGCCTCGATAAAGGTATTAATTACTCAAAACCCACCATAACTTGTTCTATTTTACAATTTGTTTTTTTTTTTTTTTAGTTTGCTAGTATGGATGATATTCCCTTTGCATTTGTATAGTTTAGGCTAAAGCAATTGAAAACGAAAAGGGAAAAAAAAAATGAAATGTGATGATTCTAAAATGAACTTTCATCCTTTCTAAGAATGAAACAAGAGGAAGCTCCAATTTTACATAAATCCATCATGAAAAAACCAAAGGAAAACATAATTAATAATAGCAATAATAATTAATATTAATATCATCATATATGATGGTCATAATTTATAAATATACACCCATATGAAAATCATAAGCATTCTCACATGTGAAAATTTTATAAGCAACATCACATATGAATCATCATGGTCTTCTAACACATTTAAATGAAGAAATCTATAGTAATGGGTAAAATTAATGAAAAAACTCTTTGGGTGTGCATGACCATCCCATGCCCAATCATCTATACCAAAATGCAATATAATATAGTAACTACATATATCATTACTAGAACTTAATCATCAAACTTCATATCTCATCATCTTCTTTAAATATCTCCATGCCTACAAGGAGAAAATATATATATATATTAAAGTAAATAAAATAGCATTACAAAATATTGTTTCATTAACAAAGAATATCAATACTATGCAATAAAAAATATTACCTCTTTTTTCACTTGATATCCAACTTTGGGAACACATCAATACCTCTATTGTATTTAAACTAAGCGAACTTCTATACTAGCTAATTACCTGTCCACTGGTACTAGATACAAATTCAAAAGTAATTGTGGAAATAGGAATAACTAACGAATCCTTAGCTATTTATTGCAATGTAATGTATTTGATTCTATTCAATTTCTACCAACTAAAGATATTAAAATTATTATTTTAAGGCAACACAACTTCTTCTAAATAGTAATCTAACCCTGATTTTACTTGGCCATTAGTATTAATGGTGTTCAAGTATTACACTAATGTTGATTTCCTCAATGAATCAGTATAAGCACCATCATCACTAACTAAAAGAACTATAGAAAAAGTACTTGCACTCTTACTATGGTGAGATTTAACTTTGCACTGATATTCCTAAAGTAATTGATAACAAGTATTTCTAACATTTTATATCTCCAATAAAGCACTCACTCCGTAAAAAATAGGAAATATAAAGTCCATAGCTTTTATCTTAAAACGTAAATTCAAAATAGTACAGACAGTCATGATAATATGCATATCATTCCAGTATTTTTCAAATTTCTCATACGTTTTATCAACCATTGTACTTATATTCATATCAAATGACTGCTTCCAACCAATCAAGGCTTCCCTAATTTTAAAAACTTTCTCAAAATAGTAACTTGCATTTCGATATTCAGTGCTAGAAAAAAGATTTACCTCATAAAATATGGGTTACTTCTTGCATATTTCATTTGCTAACTACCAATTTTCATTGGTGAGAAGACTTCTATAGTGTCTATCCATATACTAAACTCTATAGAAAACTTCCCTATATTCAATGGCTATAGGAAGCATATCATAGGTGGAATTCCACCAGGTCTTACAATCTAAATAAAGCTTCCTATGGAATGAAACATCTAACTGCTTGCGTGCCTCTACAAATTTCTCCACTCATGAAGGTGTCACTAACCAAAATGTGACAATGTCATGCATCCTCTCTATTACTTTTTCGATCACAATTATACCTTTCTTCACAATTAAATTTAAAATAAGTGCACAACATCGCATAGGGAATATCTTCCCACGATGAATCAATTCATCTCTTCGTAACTTCAACATTAATGTTGTCATCATGGTATCATTTGTTAAATAATTATCTATAGTGATTATAAATAATTTTCCATCTAAAGTCCAACTCATCATTGAATTAAATAGGTAATCACTTAAAACCTCGTTTATGTGCGGAGTCAGAACATATTGATGTGCTTAAAACCAAGTGAAAGCACACAAAACCAATATTGAAAGACAATTATACAATGTAATCAAATTAGTCAATCAATGGCATAAATCCTCAATGCTTATAAACTAAATCCACAAATGTTGACGTGATCAAATTGAATATCCAAGTATGATAAGCTCTGATACCAAAAGATGATATACTTAAAAGGGGCTCTAAGCATATGCAAATAAACCAATTGAACAACTCCTAATCACAAGATCAAAACCAGATCAACTTGGAACAAATTGGCATGAACCCTAAAATTTGAATGTGATCTGAATTACAAAATCAATGAGGATTAAAACCACAATGATGATGTAGCTCAAATGACTCAAGAACTCAATTCAATATCCAATGAAATCCCAATCACTAACACATACAAATAAGACCGTGAACTCCTCTTCAACAAAGGAATCCCACGCAAAGCAATATAAGACAAATTGAAAGCAATATAAAGATATAAAACCAATCAATTCGATAACATTATATGAATGGATTTTGGATCACAAGTGACACCAAAATTAGATCAATAAGAACCAACCTAATCAACCTTAGATATAACACACTAGTGATGAAAAGGAAATCAACTTAGGAAATTGATATAACTCACAATTCACTAGGTTACAAACTTGCCACAATTCCAATTGGATTGAAATTGATAAGAGTCTTATGAAATCTTAGGAAACCCTAATCTCTCACGAAATAATTTGTAGCAAAATGTCAAGTGTATTCTCCTCCTCAAAACCCTATTAAGCAAGTATTTATACTTGTTCCCTTTAGGGTTAAAATGACTAGAAAATTACAACTATGCCACTATAGGGTGGCCGGTCCTAAAACACAAATTACAACCAAATAAAATGTCCTAAAAACTTACAAAATAAATGGTTCCAAGAAAATAACAAACAAATAAAAAGAGTCTTCAACATGTCGATTCTTTAAATCAATTCGTCGGTCTAGCTCATCTTCGGTTTAGGTCGATCCATGCATAATCCACAAGCTGAGTCTTAGTAAGTGTATCCATCACCCTGTAAAGCCAGATAAGTGTACCTGTTGGAATACACAATACATAAGTAATAGAAAAGAGGTTAGCATATAAATAATTCCGGGGTCGATTTGTTTAGAAAGAACCCTCATTGCCAATATTTGAAATCCTTTGGCTCTTACCTTAATGATAGGTCTTGTAGGATTTTGATTCCTATCACATACACAAAACAATGTAAAAAATGTAAATATAGTTTAAAATAATTAATTTTTCATTAGATAAAATAAAAAAAAAATCTAACAAAAAACCTTACTCCAAAGACCGACTTTGAAGCCTACAATTATTATCAATGAAGTATGTTGTGATGGTCATGTATCCCTTTTTTTATTTGATATCCACATTTCTATTGTGATTGCAACTAGAGAATGAACTCCTTTCAACGACACTCTCAACTTTTCCTTCTCCCCTTGATAGATGTTCATTATCTCTTTTTTCATAGTGGTTTAACTCACATGATTCATAAGGGGTTGAATGGTATTAATATACTCCCTAAAATACTCATGTTTAACAATTGAAATAGAATACTCATGGACAATAATTGCTCTTGCAAGTTTCTACCTAGAATTTTCCTAATTAATATACCAATTTCCTACGGTTAAGCTATCTCCACTAACTTTCTTTTCTTTGAACAGATAAAAGATATCGCCTTATATCCCTTTAATCTTTCCTCTATAACCACCTTACTAAATGGTTATGCAAGTGCTTCGTCCCATGTGCACTACTTGCTTTGAATTTTCTATCACAGTGATTCCATATAGCATAATCCACCCCATTTACCATTTTCTTCACAATATCATTCCATGCACTAGAAGATAACTTATATTTGTTAAGATTGTAACTTTAATCCACATTGCATGCAACTTGAGAACTTGATGTAGTTGCCATTTTTCTTGATGGTACTTCCTTTTTAGATTCGATTTTTGGAATTTCAATAACTTCTACATCATTGACATCGGCATTCATCTAAATCCATTTTCCTTAGCACATTACACACACACACATAAAAAAAAAGAAAAATGTTTGAGCACAATTTGTTAAGAGGATATTTCCTATATCAAATAATAAAAATTCATTTATTTTATTTAATAGAATACAATAAGACAAACATATACAATATGGACATGAGATTCTTAAATTATATCACCACGTAGCATAAAAAGTATGAAAGATGCTATTTGACCATGTGTTTTTCTAGTTGCTAAGAGAACAACTTAACCAATTGCCCTAAAGCTTACAGCTTAATTAGTAATTACTCCTTCCTAATAGATTTGCATGTCCATAAAGCAAGTTTCAAGAGAAACATTAAGTTCAATATTCATGTGTGGATGGAATAAATAAGCAACATTTAATGCAAAGATAGACAAAATTGATTTAGTAGTTGATAGTTGGCATAAACCAATCCAACGAATAAATAAAGGAGATTTACAATATGAATTTGCATTAGCATCCAGGTAAGAAGCACTCACAATACAAATTCTATCATGCTCTCTCTCTCTCTAAGATCCCTTCTACAACTCAAACCCTCTCAACTCTCCTAAATAAGAAGCCCTCACATATAAATTCTTGAACTTGCTTCTAGACTAACACTATCCAAACTCCACCCTATTTAATAGATCCTCACTATTTTACTCTAAATTATCAAAACCCTTTGAAACACTTTATCTAAAAGGAGGATTTTAAAGTAATCTAAGGGATACTCACAATGTTTGAGATTTTCATTTCTTTTCTACTTCTTCTTCAAGTTTTCAACTGAGCTGACTGCGACCACCAATGACTTGTAAGTTGTGTGACAGTGCGAGTGATAGAAATGAATAGAGTAAGGAAAGGAGATGAGAACACATGTGAGCTCTAGACAAAAGTGTGAAATAAGCCGACCACCTATGACTTCTAAGCTGTGCGAGTGATGCGGTGACAAATAGAGGAGATGAGAACATGTGTGAAGTGAAGTTTCAAGTTTTCAACTAAGTAGCTGACCACGACCGCTGATGACTAATAACTTGTGCGACAATGCGACTGATGGAGATGGACAAACGAGATGCGAAGGCAACGAAGTGTGAACTAAGTTCACCGATTGCTAATGACTTCTAAACCATGTGCGTAACGCCATGACAAACAGAGGAGGCCGAGGAGCTCACTAATACATGTGTAATACTTGAAAGATTTTAATTATTTATTGATTTATTTAATAAATATATTATCACAAAGAGCTAAGGATGAAAATGGAATTTTAGAAAAATGAGAAAGGCAATTTAGACATTTCACACACAGAGTATAAATACTCCAAGTTGACCTAAAGAGCCTCCTTTATCATTCTGAGCAGTGAAACAGAACCGTAGAGGATGGACACTCTTGACGGGAACCCTAGAGACAAGAGCAAAAGGAGATAGTGCGACCTAATTCCAAGTAAGAAAGGTAAGGGATCTTATATAGATTTCAATTGAGCATTAATGGAAATTGTAGTTATGAGCATCGATTGTTCATGCAGAAAACGAGGTTGTAAAGGAATGTACAAAAATGGAGAATTGACGATCCGAAAATTTCGACTTGTAGAATTGAAGTAAGTATGGAAATTCTTTATAAGTTAGATGCAACTACGTAATTTAGAGACTTAGTTAAGCTTAAAGAATAAAGGGAATCAATTGTAAGAGAAATTGGAGTAGAGCAAATAAGGTCCGTGGAGATTGCCGAAGGTAGCACGGCCTACTAACACGGTTGTATTTTGACCATGTTGAAATGGAAAGGTGTACTGATCGTTGCCAATCGTAGTTTTAATAAATTGAATTCTTGTTCTTAATCCTACTACGAAGCAATAGGCATGTGCACCTGTCGTAGCGTAATATAGCGAGTAAGCACAAGGTCGTCCCTTAGAGATACACCAACTACTAATACTAACTCCATTCCTGTTATCTAACCACCGCTTAATAATGTTGGTTGAACTTAATTACTCTAATCTTAAAACTAATAACTCACTAACAACAATGGTTCTGAAGATTTATCAATTAACAAAAGCAACCTAGATCTTATTCTACTCCTTCTCTATCATGTAATTCATTAGATTTCTGAAGATTGTCGTAATTGACTTCTTATACTGTCGAATTCTCTAGTCAAGTTAACTACTTTCTCAAGTATATTAACCTATCTAATCCTAGGTTTATCAAATAGGATCTCTCCTTAGTTAATAGCAACCTAGAATTGCATAAAGCACATGAATTCGCATCAAAATAATTGATGTAAACAGAAGACTCTTGTTTCCTATCTCTAGAAGAACAATCAAATCTCATTAATTGCATTAGATCTAATCATATGAGCAATTTCTCAATTAACTAATATGATATCATGCATAAATTCATATTTCGGATCTATGAATCTAAGAAACAATTGAAGAGCATGCAATTAATCATAAAAAAGTCAACAACTTTGCATTAATGACCAAATCTTCATCACATGACAGAGAAGTTTCAAATAAAATCTAGATCTAAGGTCTACTCCTCCATAAATTGGACAAAAGAAATGCAATTACTAGAAGAATAGATAAAATTCATGGTCACAACCCTTAAAAATAGAATCTTCTTCTTTGTGGGTCTTCAATCTCCCTTGGAATCAACATAATCTTCTTTCCCTTGCTTTTATGAGAGTGAGAGAAAATGAAAAATTCGTAACCTCCCTTTCTAGGGCAAATTAATGGTCTATTTATACATGTACCCCGATTGGATATATACACGAGCGGATACAAAAGTAGTGTATCTCGTTCGTGTATCTCATGTTTGCTTCTAAGTGTCCTTATGTGAATATACATGAGCAAGTACATGGGAGTGTACATTGGTCGTGTATTTGAAACATCATCAAACATAAGCAAAACTTAGATACACAAGCAAAGTACATGGGCGTGTACTTTGCTTGTGTACTTTCCAGAAATTTGCTTCAGTATACACAAGTAAAATAGCAAAGTGCATGGGCGTGTATCTCACTTGTGTACTTTCCAGAATTCTTTCTCTTCACATGTAATGTATCCAATTCCTTCCAAACTTGCTTCGACTCTTCAAAACTCCTTCCCTTAGCTCCAAAATACTCTAGAGGATCCTGAAATTAACATTCATTCCATTAAGCATCCTTTTCTTCAACAAATCATCTAAAAATTCAACAATAAAGCACAATTTCATTACTCTAGATAAGGGTATTTTGCGACTTATCATGTACCGAGAGATACATGGCCTCCCAACACGGTTGTGTTTCAACCATGTTAAGTTAAGGGCAACATAGCCTCCCAACATAGTCGTATTTTGATTATGTTGAAATGAAAAGGTGCACTAAGAGATACATGGCCACCCAACACAATCGTGTTTCGACTATGTTGAGTCAAGGATAACACGACTTCCTAACACAGTCGTGTTCCAACCGTATTGAAACCAAGTTTTACACCAAAAGATACACGACCGTTAACACGGCCATGCTTCAACCCGTGTTGAGTAACACAGTTCCCAACATGACCATGTTGAATAAAGTATAAAGTAATTATCTATTTATTTAACTTCAAATTAAACTAATTTCCATGTAACCTAGATAACTAATAATGCCTTAGAAAAATTAAATGAATAGGATTAAGAAAATTAAGAATGAAATTGATCTTAGATTGAATACTAAGAAGAGCATGTTAATGTGTACAAATCTTCAATTAGATTAAGTCCAAGACTTGGAAGTGCTTAAGGTTAGGATTCAAGGTATGTGTAACTTGCGTGTTGATTGTACTTGCTTAAGTTAGTTTATGTATGGAAATTGTGTTAATTGATGAATCGACTTAAGTGTTTAAGTGATATGTTGTATGTGCTTGGCTTGGCCTAGGGGCCCATAGTGGTAGATCCCCAAGGAGCACCCCAATGATTCTTATGTGACGTTGTCCTTAGTAGAGTTGTGCTTGGAAATGATTTGGGCTGAATGTTGATTAAGTGGTTATGTGTACATAGGTGTGGGGCTCGTAATGGCAGTTCCCATCACCAAGTTTAAGTGGTTAAGTATACATGGGTGTGGGGCCCATAGTGGCAGTTTCCATCACCAAGTTTAAGGTTTAAGTGTACATGGGTGTAGGGCCCGTAGTGACAGTTCCCATCATCAAGTTTAAGGATTAAGGATCATGGGTGTGGGGCCCGTAGTGGTAGTTCCCATCACCAAGTCATGCTCCAATGTGTTAAATGTGTTACGGGGGTCATGAGTACCTATTGTTTACTTGTGGACTTAAATTATATTATGAAATAGTTGTCTGTGTTTAAGTTTTACATGATATGTGTGACACTTGTTTATGTTTGTTAATGCGTATGTGTTTGTGTTATACGTACTAGGCATTAGCTCACCTTTCAGGGAATCATTTTTAGATGTAAATGTCAAAGGAGATGAGAACCTAGAAGATAACTTAGGTTTAGGTGAACCATAGAGAGAGGAAGATGAGGAGTACCATTACTATTATGGTGATTAGATTTTGGGAGAACTATTGTTATTAGACTATAGTAGACATTGTCTTTTGAAAATATCATGTTTTTTGTTTAAAGACTTTCGTTGCTTTAGATATTTGATATGGTTTAAGAAATTAATTGAATCTTGAGGATGTATGAAATGTTTTTTTATAGGAGTTATAAGCCAAAAAGGTATTAGAGTTGTTTCAGGGCCTTAACGTGTTCTTGTGAGATAAGGACACATAGTGGGCAATAGCACGACCCAAGTTTTGAGGCGTTACAACGTGATTCTGTGAAGTGTGTCGCATGGGTGTCAAGCAAGGCTACGACTTACGAGATAGTGAGAGTGAATGTAAATCTAGTCTATGGAAGTCGAAGGCAGAACTGAAGATTGCGAGGTTGTGACTTATTGTAATATACGATTAAAAAATATATGTATATACACATATTCTTAATTATAAAATAATATAATACATAACTAAGGACAATCAAGTAAATAAGATGATTAGATGAGGTAAATTGGTCTTTTCCTAGTTGGACTATAAAAGCTATGCTAACCTAGGTTTCTCTCTTTTCCTCATTTGCACACTTGTAGAGCATAGACAACCTAAGGGAGAACCGTGAGAATAAATGGAATCCTACAAGTAAGGATTTTAACTATTAAAGGGATTTATTCTGACAATCGACACATGATCATGAAATTATTTTTGGTATGAAAAGAGATCGGATTAAGGGGTGGGTTGGAACAAGTGTAAGATTAAACGAATCAAAGGATTCCAACCATAATCTGAATCAAGTAAGTGCACTAGATTCTAATTTTTGCATTAGAATTATGAAATACATTAGTTAATTAGGATGAGAATAATAGAAAATAGGATTAGAAACAAATTGGAGAAGAAAATTAAAGGTTAATGATGAACAGTACTGTATGCGGTCAAGTACACACTTATGTACCTAGCTATGTAGAAATACATAAGGGAATAGTAAGGTAGACAGCCACAAGCACAACCAGGTACCTAGGCTTGTTGAAGCGGTAATTCTTACAATAAAGTACACGGTCACAAGCACGATCGTGTACTTAGGCATGCTGAAGTGGAAATTTTTACAAAAAGATACATAGCCTTTAACATGTTCATGCTCTAGCCCATGCACCACTACATAGCCTCTTCCACGACTACGTTGTTTAGGAACCTCTCCCATTTGATTCTATTTCAATTTTTTTGAATTTTAAATTATGAGTTAAGCATAATGATACCTTGGGAAAGGAAAATATACAATTATAAATTACATAAATAAATTAGTAAACTAAATTACTTATAGGATAGAACTAAGTATAACTCTTTGTAATTGAACAGGTTTACTTCCTTTTATTAGAGACACATAGGACTATAGTAGGAACATCCTTCTAGGTACGTATTTACCTTGTTTGTTAGTTGTGCTTGATAGGTAGTTGTTTACTAGATTATATGTGGTTTAATGATTTTAAAGGCTATATTAACTTAATTGTATTGTTGCTTGTGCTTAGCTCGACCTAGAGGCCCATACTAGCAAATCCTTAAAGGGCACCTCGATGATCAATATGCCACGTTGTTCCTAGTGGAGTTGTGTATCAAAATGATATAAGGTAGATTAGGGTTAGATGGGGCCTGTAGTGGCAATTCCCATTAGGACTATATATATATATATATATGTAAGTAAATATTGTATATGTATTAAGGTCATGAGTACTCCTATATTGTATGCTGATTAAATAATGATAAATAACGTGGTGAACTGATGTGTTGTAAATTACTATTGTATAGATGCATGTGATATTATTATTGTGTGGCATACATATGTTGGTGCGGTATTCACATACTGAGCTTAGGCTCATCTCTCTTTATTTTTTTTATTTAGTTGCAAGTGAAAAAGATGAACACATAGATTGTGATGAATAGGGGAACTTAGTGGGATAATATGTGGATAAGAATGAGAGAAAACATTATCACTATGTGAATGAAGAATGATAGGAAGTCGATGAAGGACTTCTTAATAGAATTTTAAGTTAGTGACCCGAGAATGTAGAAAATAATTGTTAGACTTTTATTTGTATTGATTATTATATAATGATAGACATTTATTCTAAACTTGATATTGGTGTTAAATATATTTATTTGAAGTAATGTGGATTGGAATTACTCATATGAGAGTTGTTCTTTTCTATGATTGAAGCAATATTAGTATAAATGTAACGTAAAAGAGAATAGGTTTAAAATTATATGAAGATTTAGAGCCTTAGCGTGTTACTATGTATTAGTGACACATAGCAAGCTATGATATTTTGAGTTTTAGGGTGTTATAACTCAGTGTTATCAAAGCTTAGCTTTGATGATCCTTAGAACTTAGGTCATGATCAAAAGAATTAGGTTAGTAATCCATAGACCTAAGGTGATGATCCATAAAAAATAGGTGATAATCAATAAGTATAGGGTTCAATTAGTAGAAAGTAAGTTAAGATCATTAGAAGATTAAGTACTTGATCTATAGAACAATAAGAAATAATGAGAGTAGGTAAACTATGGGTCAATTGTTATATTACTTTATTCAATTATTTTATATAGTTGTATTTTCCTATAAATTCCTGTTTATTTATGTATATGTATGTACAAATGTGTAGGCATATGTATACCTAGAGGTATATAATCACTAACTCCCCCTTCTAACTTTAACTTTAGAACCATTCTGTTGTCTTAATTTCAAATAGAATGCCTCCTAGGAGAAACATTGGTCATCGCTCATCTAGTGCTAGGTAAGGTGGAGATGCTCTAGAGGAAAGGAATCTTTAAGGACCACCTCAGCAAAGAGCCTAAGAGTAAGCTAATGTTACAATTGCCCAACTGTTAGAGACTGTCAATGGTCTAGTAGGAATGTTGGCACAACAATAACAATAGGCCATAAGACTTGTCAGCCTACCAAAGAGCCATGTGGAATGGATAAGTTTGTTAGGCTAGCTAAGGAATTTCACCTACGGATTGATGATCCAATAGAGGTTAAACATTAGATCAATGAGATAGAAAAGACCTTTGAAGCCTTCATGGTGCTGGAAGATAGAAAGGTGAAGTTTGCTACATATATGTTGAAGGGATCAATTACTAATTAGTGGACTAGTACATCCCGGTTGATAGGAGCTCATATTCAATGGTGGAGGTTTAAAAGGCTTTTCTATGAAAAATATTTTCCTAGTAGCATTAGGGACAAAATGGAGGCTGAGTATTATAATTGGCAACAGGGCAACCAGACTATAAAAGCTTATGAAGTAAAGTTGAACCGCTTAATCAAATTCCTACTAGAGTCAGTTATGATTGATGATGCCTCAAAAGTAAGAAGGTTTGTGAGAGGCTTGGAGCCTACCCTCCAACATGAAGTGGGGTCCTTCCAATTGACTACTTATGCAAAGGTAGTTGATAAGGCAAAGTATCTAGAGTAAAGTAAAAAGAGAATAGAAGAACAATCCCGTAGATTAGGAAATGTTTTAGTGAAAAGGTTTGCCTCAAGCAAACCATATGCAGATAAAGGAAAGAGGCCAATAGTGTATCAAGCTAGACCTGTAGCTTATGCACTTAGACCCCTTTAAACTGGGCTAGCACCCCTAATATTACCTCCACCACCACAAGTAAGACCAAGGAAGTGATGTCCTAATTGCATAGAAGAACGATCCTGTAGATCAGGAACTGTTTTGGGGAAAAGGCTTGCCTCAAGCATACCATATGCAGATAAAGGAAAGAGACCAACAGTGTATCAAGCTAAATCTATGGCTTATGCACTTAGACCCCTTTAAATTAGGCTAGCACCCCTAGTATTACCTCCACCACCACAAGCAAGACTAAGGAAGTGATGTCCTAAGTGTTTGGGACCACATAAGATACAATAATGCAGTTAGCCCGAAGGAGCATGTTTCTCTTATGGCAAAATAAGATAGCCTAGCAAGAACTGCACTGAAAGAACCATCCCTTAGACTGTCTACTATACTTGCAAGCAGAGAGGGCATAGTTCATTTAAATGTGGTGCCTCCCAAAACTAGATAGTTGTACCTCAACAATTTCTAGCACAGTAGTTAGTAAAACCTGTACCTAGAGGACCAATGAGCAGACCTCAACATGTTGGACTAAGATAGAGGGCACCCGGTCGAGTGTTTGCATTACAATGGCAACAGCAGCAAAATGCTCCAAATCATGATACTATTGTAGGTACTGCTTATTAATTCAAACACTGCCTATGTATTATTTGATATAGGAGCAACACATTCCTACATATCACCTATGTTCATGCATGTATGTGGGTTAAAATTAGTGTCATTGAGTGATACTATGGTTGTGAATACTCCTTTTGGAGTGGGTGGTAAACTAGATTAGATATGTAAGGATGTAGAAATTGTAATACAAAGGAAGCAAATGCCCCAACAGAGTTGTTTGTATTAGAAATGATGGAGTTCAATATGATCTTAGGGGTGAATTAGCTATCTAAGTACTATGCCAATATAGATTATTGCAATCTAGTGGTTTATTTCAATTTCCTTAATGAAGATCAAATTATATTCAAGTTAGACACATAGATACTTGCAACTCTTCCTACATATAAGTTGTGAAATAAATGGAGATTATCAACATTGCCAATAGAGACAAGACAAACCGTGAAATTAGAAGAGGTACATGTAGTTGGAGATTATGCAGATGTTTTCCAGAGAATTTGCCAAGCTTATTGCTAGTTGGAAAGATAAAGTTCTACAATGATTTGGTAATAGGAATGACACCAATATTTAACAAACCTTATAGAATGGTACCTATTGAATTGTCTAAATTGAAAACTCAACTTCAAGTGTTGCAAGACAGTAGGTTTATTAGACCAAGTGTCCCACCATGGGGTGTTCAATATTGTTTGTTAAGAAAAAGGATGGTGCATGAGGCTGTATATAGATTATAGAGAGCTAAACCGAGTCACAATCAAGAATAAATACCCTCTTCTTAAGATTGATGACCTATTTGACCAATTACAAGAAGCTCAAGTTTTCTCCAAAATTGACTTGAGATTAGGGTACCATCAATTAAGGATTAAGAAAGAGGACATACAGAAGACTGCCTTTAGGACTCGATATGGGCATTATGAATTTCTAGTAATGCATTTCAAATTGACAAATGCTCTAACAACTTTCATGGATTTGATGAACAAAGTGCTTAGAGACTAGCTAGACTAGTTTGTGGTAGTATTCATAGATGATATTCTCATCTATTCAAGAGTCAAGAAGAACATGAAGTACATCTTAGAAAAATATTGGAAAGACTACGGGAAGAAAAGTTGTATGCTAAATTTAGCAAACATGAATTTTGGCTGGAGTAAGTATCCTTCTTAAGGCATGTGATAAATAAAGATGGTATAGTAGTAGATCCCAAGAAGGTAAAGGTAATAAGTGACTGGCTAAGACTAAGAATTGTAACAAAGGTGAGGAGTTTCCTAAGGTTAGCTGGTTATTACAAACGCTTTGTGGAAGGACTTTTCTTGTTTGGTAACTCCCTTGACACAATTGACAAAGAAGAAGACTAAATTTGTGTGGAGTGATGAATGTTAAAACAGCTTTACAACATTAAAAGAGAAATTGGTGACAACTCCTATGTTAGGCTCATCGAAGAGAGGAGAAGAATATGAAGTATTCAATGATGCATTAACTCAAGGTTTGGGGTATGTGCTTATGCAAAATGGGAGAGTCATTGCATATGCCTCTCGTCAATTGAAACCATATGAGAGAATTACCTTACACACGATCTAAAGCTAGCAGCTATGATCTTAGCATTGAAATTGTGGAGACATTATCATTATGGTAAGAAGTGCAAAATCTTTACAGATCATAAAAGCTTGAAGTATCTATTTACATTGAAGGACTTGAATATGAGGCAGAGGAGGTGGTTAGAGTTAATGAATGATTATGATGTAGAGATTTGTTATCACTCTGGAAAAGCAAATGTGGTTGAAGATGCTTTGAGCCAAAAGAAACAGATAAACATTGTAGCACTAGTCACATATCAAAGACAAATATTATAAGACATTTGTAAGCTTGAATTGGAGATGGTGACACATGAAGTGGGAAATAGGTTGGCTACACTTAGTATTTAACCTAGTATCATTGACCAAATTAAAATTTTGTAAATTGGAGATCTTGGAATTCAGATGATCAAAAGCAAAATAAAATAGGGTGAAGCCACTAAATTCAATACAGATGCTAAAAGGACAATTAAATATAGTACAAGATGGTATGTTCCAAATAATATGGAATTGAAGAAAGAGATCATGAAAGAAGCTCATTACTTAAAATATACAATACATCCCAAAAGCACCAAGATGTATAAGGACCTAAAGTGTTATTACTGGTGGAGAAAGATGAAGCGGGAGATAGTTGAATTTGTATCCCTATATCTCACCTGTTAGAAAATTAGGCTTGAACACCAAAGGTCAGCAGGTGATTTACAACTACTTCCTATACCTGATTAGAAGTGAGAACATATAACTATGGATTTTGTGATAGCCTTCCTGAGGACCATGGAGAAATATGTTGCAATATAAGTAATTGTTGACAGATTGACCGAGTCCGCCCACTTCTTACCAAGTAAGGTAGACTATAAATTAGAAAAGCTCGTTGAACTATACATTAAGGAGATTGTCAAATTACATGGTATGCTAGCTACTATCATATTTGACAAAGATATTCAATTTGTGAGTAGGTTCTAGAAAAGTCTACATCAGGCTTTGGGAACTAAACTCTAGTTTAGTACTGCATTTCATCCTTAGACAGATGGGTAATCTAAGAGAATCATCCAAATTCTGGAAGATTTACTACGGGCTTGTGCATTAAATCGGAGGGTAATTGGAATGATCACCTACCTTTGGTGGAATTCGCATATAACAATAGTTATCAAGCTACTATATAGATGGCTCTATATGAAGCATTATATGGTAGGAAGTGTAAATCTCCCTTACACTAGGATGAAGTGAGAGAAAGACAGATATTAGGGCTAGAGATAGTGTAGGAAGTAGCAGACAAAGTCAGAGTGATAAAGTAGTAGATTCTATCAGCCTAGAGTTGCTAAAAGAGTTATGTAGATAAACGATAATGCACTTTAGAATTTCAATTCGGGGATAAGGTTTTATTGAAAATATCTCCAACTAAAGGGGTAATCAGATTTGGCATGAGAGTGAAGCTAAATCTAAGATATGTGGGTCCGTTTGAGATTCTGGAAAGAGTTGGAACAGTTGCTTACAAGTTAGCTCTACCACCAAGTCTAGTTGGGGTACATGATGTGTTTCATGTATCAATGTTAAGGAAATTTGTATCAAACCCAAACCAAGTAATAGCTTTGGAACCTTTGAAGGTATAACCAAACTTATCATCTATAGAGAGACCTGTAAAGATGGTTGACATGAAGGAACAAGTATTAAGAAGAAGAATAATTTCCTATGTTAAAGTACAGTGGACGAATCAAACAGAATAGGAAGCAACTTAGGAATTAGAAGAAGAAATGAGAAAGAAGCATCCAGAACTCTTTCTAATTTTAGGTAACTTTGAAGGACAAAAGTTTTTATAAGGGGAGAGAATGTAATATACGATTCAAAAATATATGTATATACACATATTCTTAATTATAAAATAAAAAAATAATATAATACATAACTAAAGGCAATCAAGTAAATAAGATGTTTAGATGGGGGCAAATTGGTCTTTTCTTAGTTAGACTATAAAAGCCATGCTAACCTAAGGTTCCTCTCTTTTCCTCATTTGCGCACTTGTACACAGAAACCTTAGAGAGACCTTACAGAGCACAAGCGACCTAAAAGAGAACTATTAAACCAAATGGAATCCAACAGGTAAGGATTTTAACTATCAAAGGGTTTTATTATGACAATAATCACATGATCGTGAAATTATTTATGGTATGAATAGAGATTGAATTAAGGATGGGTTGGACCAAACGTAGGATCAAATGAATCAAAGGATTTTGATTGTAATCTAAATTATGTAAGTGCACTAAACTCCAATTTTTGCATTAGCATTATGAAATACATTAGTAAATTAGGATGAGAATCATGGAAATTAGGATTAGAAACAAATTGGAGATGGAAATTGAGGGCTCATGACGAGCAATACTATACACAGTTAAGTATATGACCGTATACCTGCTTATATAGAAATATGTGATGGAACAATAAGGTACACAACCACAAGCACGACTATGTACCTAGGCATGTTGAAGTGGAAATTTTTATAGAAAGATACATAGCCTCTAACATGATTGTGCTCTAGCCTATGCACCTTTACACGGCCTCTTCTACGATTATGTCCTCTAGGAACCTCTCCTATTTGATTATATTTTAATTTATTTGAATTCTAAATTATGAGTTAAGCATAACGATACCTTGGGAAAGGGAAATATACAATTAGAAAATACATAAATAAATTAGTAAACCAAATTACTTGTAGGATAGAACTAAGTGTAATTCTTTGTAATCGAACCGATTTACTTCCTTTTGTTAGAAACACACAAGACTATAGTAGGAACATCCTTCTAGGTACATGTTTACCCTATTTGTTGGTTGTTCTTGATTGGTAGTTGTTTACTAGATTATATGTGGTTTAATGTTTCTAAAGGTTATATTAACTTAATTTTATTATTGCTTGTGCTTGACTGGGCTTAAAGGTCCGTAATGATAGATTCCTAGGAAGCACCTTGATGATCAGTATGTCGCGTTGTCCCTAGTAGAGTTGTATATCGAAATGATATAAGGTAGATTAGGTTTAGATGAGGCCCACAATGGTAATTCCCGTTATGACTATATATATATGTATGTAAATATTGTATATGTATTGAGATCATGAGTACCCTTATGTTGTATGTTGATTAAATGATGATAAATAACTTGATGAATTGATGTGTTGTAGATTACTGTTGCATAGATGCATGTGATATTGTTATTGTGTGGCATGCATATGTTGGTGCAGTATTTACGTACTAAGCTTAAGCTCATTCTCCTTTATTTATTTATTTATTTTTTAGTTGCAGGTGAAAATGACGATTACATTGATGAACAGGGGAACTTAGTGGGACATTATGTAGATAAGAATGGAAGAGAACATTATTACTATGAGGATAAAGAATGACAGGAAGTTGATGAAGGACTTCTTAATAGAATTTTATGTTAGTGACTTGAGAATGTAGAAAATAATTGTTAGACTTTTATTTGTATTGATGATTATATAATGATAGACATTTATTCTGAATTTGAGATTGGAGTTAAATATATTTATTTGAAGTAATGTAGATTATGATGACTCATCTAAAAGATATTCATTTCTATGATTGAAGCAATATTAGTATAAATGTAACGTAGAAGAGAATAGGTTTAAAGTTGTATGGAAATTTAGAGCCTTAGCGTGTTGCTATGTATTAGTGGCACATGGTAGGTTGTGATGTTCTGGCTTTTAGAGCGTTACACTTACTATATTGTTCAGGGTTTCATTTTCATTTATGTGTTGAATCATGATTTTTTTAATGAATAAAGGACAGTACACTATAGGAAGAGAAAATACATAACATAAGTGAAGTCAGCAGTGCATTACAATTGTCTTTTATTCGACAAGTTTTTTTCAAGTTCTAAATTTGAACCCATAACTTATCTCGACTTTCTAATGGGTTTTACATTTAATCCCATAACCCAATAACAAACCCTATAGGTTTATTATAGGGATGGGCAGGTTGGGTACCCAATAAAGACCCACCTGCCTGCATCCTTACTAATGACCACTGAATTGGTAATAATATTGACTCAATGATGTGAAACCAAATAAATGGTACTTAAGCATAGCAATGATCTATTGAAATGACTTAGCTCCATGTAACCAATGAAATACAAGCAAATTTTAGTTAGTACATGGAAGGTTATGGTTTAAACTAAATTACATTATATATAATGATGAAAGAATGAAACAAGTTGGTTTTTTAGTAGTTCTCCATTTATCATGCCTATTTCTCTCTAAGCACTTTCTTCTATTATGCCCTTCCATTTTACATATGTAGCACCTAGTTTTGGAGGAAGATTCTCTAAGATCCATTTCCATATGGTATCCTTGTGATCTAAGCTTTCCCATTCCACATAGAAGTTTGTCATTGTTAAAGCGAAGGAATGTGTAAACACCCCATTTTTTTTTCATTTTCATATATATATAGATATAAATAATAATAATAAAAAAATAAAAAATAATAAACAAATAATAGAAAAAAAAATAATAAGGATAGCAATAATAATAAAAGACATTTCGATTTCTAAATTAAATTTATAAATTTTAAAATAACAAAAAAAATTAGCAAAACTATTAAGTTAATATGTGTGCAATAAATAAACCGAGAAATGGGCTTGCGTAGTTAGTCTACGTGCTGCCTGCATGCGCGTGTTGGAATTGCTGGTCTCAAGTTCGAATCAACAGGAGGGCACTCTATGCCATTTTTCTTTTTTCTCCTCCAAGCTGCCACGTGGTAGCATACAATTGGCCAGAGCGAGCATGTGTGAGGCACATGTTCGCCTCTTTCCTCCAGACAGCAACAGCAGCGCCGGAAACAAAGGAAGAAAAAAAAAAGGTTCATCGATAAATACGACTCAAACCTAATCAAATGAATTTTCTTGATCATTATTGATTTGTAACAAGAAAAAACAAGATAAATCACAAAACAAAAAAATCTACACGGATCAATTCAAATTTCAAATAGGATAAAGATGGGTTTCAACTGTGAGCTCGATTCGAGCTTATCGAATGGGATTTTGCGAGTCTATAAATAGGACTCGATTATCAAAAGGAGAAAGAAGAAGAAAAAATAAAGGTAAACACGAAAAAAAAAAAACCGCACGCCACCGGAATTCTCTCTCTCTCTCGATCACCACCATCAGTAGCCGCTCGAACCTCCATTTAGGTGGTTTTCGACAAAAACCAACATCACCAATCAATTTCTCACCCATGAAAACCTAGGAGACCACCTACTAACTGCTGCTGATAGCCGTCGAAACGTCGCCGACGAGGAGCTCCAACTGCCATGCCATAACCCAATCCAACCTAAACTGTGACCACGTCCAGGTTAGTTGAGTTTCATCATTTTTTTGTTATTATTTTTATTATTTATTATATTATTAGTTTTTAATTAAAAAATAAAAATAAAAATAAGAATAATAGTAAATAATAATAATAAATAAAAAATATATAAATACAAATAATAAAAAATAACAAAAATGATAAAAGACATGTTTTAGGAATTTGTTTTCTTTTGTTATTGATAAAATTAGGTTTAGAATTTCTTTTGTGTTTCTTTTAAAATTTTCTTAATTTAAGGTATGAGTTTTTCTTTAAAAAAAACACATATATATATATGAATATAATGTTTTATCACCTAGAAAAATGATTTTTATGAAATAAAATTTTAATTGATGTTTTCAAAACTAAAGGGTTTTAGTTCTGTTTCTCAAAATTGAGAAATAAAGTTTAGGTTTAGAATTTTTTCTTTAAAAAATTAAAATGATAATAAACGTAAGCCTAGCATGTTTTCATAATTAAAATTAATCAATCCATTAAAGTTTTATAAAAAGCGAACTATGGCCTGTTTGATCCCGAATAATAGGTACGTAGGCACCCTTATAGGGAAACTCTAAAAAATAAAAAAAATATTTTCAAATCATTATTAGTATAATCATTACACCATTTTTTCTAGTATTTTCTTTTTATGCTAAAAAAAGATATCATAACACAAATATATAACTTAGATTTTAGAAGGATAAGATGGTAACTTTAGGGTTTTAATAGGACTGCCCCCGAGTTGAGAATCTCTGGTTTTTTTTTCTTTTTTTTTTTTAAAAAAAAAAGAGATTTCGTCGACTAGTTGTTTAGATTAAAATTAATCCGCTCGATTAATTCTAATTCAATAATTTTTCCCAACTCTAGTTGGGTGATGACTCCAAATAAATAATAAAATTCCTAATTCAAGTCAAGAATTTTTATTGGATGAGCATAGGATCTAATATGAATCGAATTAGGAAGATAATATAGAATTTTTAAATTAAACTCGACAGAATGGCGACTTCGCTAGGGACACACAATGGGCTAGCTACCTAAACCTTCTGAAATTATCATTTCTATATATCTTTAATTAGCTCTCATGTTGTGAAATATCGTTTGCACTAATGTTTCTATCTACTCGTGATCCAGGGATTTGATAAAGTTTAGTTTTTTTTTAATTGAGTTTTCATGCATGCAATTGTGTGATTAGATGCGGTTAGACCTAGGCCATTTAGGACCCTAGGATGGGGAGCCATTATGTAAGTTCCAAGTGAAGTGAAATATTCTCTACTCAGGGCTGATTAAGCTACCCCACCCAATGCTTCCATATGGCCTGAGATCCATTTCTTCGAAAATGTGAGAGGCCATAAAGCATGGAAACCTTTAGAACCCACCTCTTTGCATACATGAAATCATGAACCAGCAAATGATTAACGATGTAATTTCTTTCTTTGGAGTTCAGATGCAATCACTTGTAAAAGAATTTTTATTGTGTTTTGTAAGATATTTGTTTGTAATTAGAAATTTTTATTTATTGTAATTCTACTAGATGGCTAGCACTGTAATTGACTGCCTCCTTCGTAAAGAAATCCGGGTTTGTAAACCTTTGGATCCTAAGCTAGTACCAGATCATTGGTTCACCTTATACAGCCTTGAAGAGCAAACTTTCATCTAGAGCAAAATAGGGCCCATTCTCTCACTAATGAAAATGGATATCAACCTACCTTTAATTCAAGCTATATTACACTTCTGGGAAATTAAGCCCATAGCTTTCTTTATTAGGCCACATGAGATCACACCAACCATAGAAGAATATACTCAGCTTCTCTAGGCCCCTCCACTTTCCAATGGGGTGTAAGTGCCAGATCTAAAGGCTGGGCTAGCAGGTATTTTTAGCAAACTTCTGGGAATTCGTAGAGTAGTGATCAACCGAACGTTGGAAAATAGCAATGGGTATTGCCTTCGAATGGATGAATTAGAAGCTTGTTTTGTGGTTCGATGTGATGATGGAAGCAAGAAAGATAAAGATATCTTGTGTAGGGATCTCGAGAGTTATAGACAAAGACGAGTTATGCTTTTATCTTAACAGCATTCGTGACTATCCTTTTTCATTCCAGGATCTTTCACATTCATTATAGGGTTGCGGAGTTAGTATTCCAATTCTTGGAAGGGAAATCTTACATCTTGGCCCTATTAGCTAAGCAGCTTCGAAATCTAAATTTTGTGAAGAAAAAGGGTTATGGAATTATCCGCTCAAACATCAACTTCATTCTAATCTGATTCATGAGCCATCTTAAGTGCTTTGGGCTAAACATGGTTAGGAAATCATTGGCCTAACAAGTAGAACTCATAGATTTATGTGCAGAAAAGATGAAGCTGCCAAACAATCTTTCCAACCACAGTTGGGTGAAGGTACTCAAGGGTTTCAATGTTAAGGATATTCTGTGGACTGCCAGGTGGAGCTACTATAGTAAGGTTATAATATATAGAAATTTTCAAGTAGTTCCATTAATCGGGCTTAACTGTTGTACAGGCTATCACCCAAACTCAATAGTCCATCAATTTGGCACTATGCAGGATATAGTTTATAGACTGTCATTAGAAGGAATCACAATCGAATATCAAGACCTGAACGTGTTAGTGGCTGATAAGGTTGCTAAGTTGGCAGAGGCTAAGGTCATATAAGAAGCCCGAATTGAGAGTCTTAATCTAGACCTCGGGGAACTGGATGGTGAAGTAGGTAAACACTGAGCTACTAGGGATTTTGTTATCAACTAGTTATACAAGACAAGAGAAAAGATGTGTCTTGCTCCAAATGTCACTCAACCCGCACCGATCAACCCAAGCCTAGAAATAAAAACTTACATGGAACAGGTGAGGGCTTAGATGGAGGTCCATTTTGAGACCACGGACAATAAGAAAGACGTGTGGAAGAGTAGATTCAAGGAATCTAATTAAAGGAATAAAGCATTAGAGGCCTAGTTGAAGAAGACTTAGGTAAGGGTTAAAGCAAGCCGTTGTCAACGAGGAGTCAACACCTACGTAGCCAAAGAGGAAGCTTAGAAATTAGGAAGTTAGATTATAGCATTATTTTCTTATGTTTTCAATAAAAGCACTGAACTTCAAGTTTGCAATATTAATAAACTTTTAGTATTATTACATCGTTAATTAAATGCTGGTTCTTTTGTATATGTGTGATACATGCATCATACTCACTCATAAACATACATGCTTACCAAGTATCAAAGATAACTCTAAAACAACCAAACCCTCCAAGGAGTCCAATTAACACCTACTCCAATACTAAAATGACTAGCAGCGGCAACAACAATAATGACTACGTCCACAGTGGTAATAACACCAGCACGGATACTGCCTCTGATCCAAAGATCTATCACTAGAACAAACAGTCCAACAATTGGCCACACAAGTCTACTTCTTGACTGAGAACATTGGCCTCCTTCATACTACCCAACCTACTCACGAGGAACATTCAAGAGCTCAAAAAGGAAAAGCAATAGAAAACCAACCTCCAGAATACGAGGAAATCAACTCCCGACTCAATCCCACATTCGAATATGAACCAAATATCAACATCGGTCCAACCTCGAATGACATAAAGAAGGAAATGGAAGATAGGCAAAAGGAAATAGAGAAGAAGCTTTTCCAACAGTTGGCTAACAAGATGAAGACTCTAGAAGGACTTGACAGTTTTGATCAAACTAGCATCACAGACTTGTTAATATATGAGGTGGACACTTATCCAAAGAAATTCAAAGTCCCAAAATTTGAGAAATATAATGGTACCAGTTGTCCTAAGATGCACACGAGGCTATATGTGTGGAAAATGAGTAAATACACACAATATGACTAACTCATGGTCCAAACCTTCTAGGATAGCCTCTTAGGCCCTGCTCTCATATGGTATGCACAATTAGATCTCAACCAAGTCAACACGTGAGATAAACTAACCCATGCATTTTATGAGCAATACAAGTTCAACATTGAAATCGCCCCTTCGGTACTAGATCTAGGAAGCCTTTGAAAGAGGCACAATGAATCCTTCAAGGAATATGCCCAGCATTGGAGGGCTCAAGCTGCCAAGGTTTCAACTCCAATTTCAGATAAAGAGTTAATTTTCATGTTCATTAATACGTTGGAGAAGACCTATTTCACACATCTAGTGGGCAGACGTCATCCAGCTTTGTAGAATTAGTAGCAGCATAATGCCGAATAGAGAATGCCATTACATCTAGAAAACTCCAAATTATCGATTCTTCCAGAATCGCATCATCTCTAAGACCTATGGGGAACAGTAAAGGCAAAGACGCTACCGTCAGTATGGTTAACTTAAGCAGGGTTGGCAAACTAAGGTCTTACATGACTTTTCAAGCAACGAACACCCCAATCCAACAATCAACGATAAATTAGACCCAAACTACGAGAGCTACAAGACTGTTCACTCCAATACCAATCCCGCTCAGCCAGGTTTTTGCTCAATTATGAACGGATAATCTAATCAGCTTCGAGATCCCCAACTACCGATACAGGCCAAGGAATTTCGATCCTAATCTCAAATGTGAATATCATATGGGATAGGAGGGACATTCCACTAACAAATGTTGGAGACTCTGAAACAAAATCCAAGATTTAATCGATGTAGGAATAGTACAGTTAGATTTATCAATGCGCCAGCACCAAATGTCAATAACAATCCACTGCCCAACCACAAGCCTACAATCAATATGATCACGTCTGAAGGGCCGGAACCAAGACTAAAAGAGGCCTTTAGCCCAGCAAAACAAGCAGTGCAACGAGCAAGCTATTCACCACATAAAACTCTAGATAAAGCTCCTAAATCACACATAAGAAAGAGGTGGTTGGCGGGAGATCCAACAATTGACACTCTAGGTAAATCATTCAGGAAGTTCGAATATCTGGTAGATTATTCATTCATGCTAACAGCTTATTGGCCAATTAGCGGGTGGGGGCTTGAATTCGAGGAGGAAGACAATCAACTAAAAGGGAAAGATAAGTCCATAAATATGATTAGATCAGGCCCGAAACCAATAGTTATAAAATGTTATGAAGAGACAGAGGCAAAGGTCCTAAAGAAAAAATATGTGTTTAATGTCCCAATCCCCCCAAAGAGGTATGAAGCAGCACCATTTGACTATCAAGCCATTAATCAGGAGGAATCTTCAATTATAGAGGGGATCACCCGTTCAGGAAGAATTTATGATCCTAAAAACAGAATCTCCGTCAAAGAGCCTACCACTGAGTTGGAAAAGGAAGAGGAAGAGGGATTCCCTGCACTCATAAAAATGATAAAATCGAGTGAGTACAAGGTCATGGAGCAGCTCAATAAAATTCCAGCTTAAATATCACTCATAAGCCTCCTCATGTCATCTGAACCTCACTGAGAGGCGCTCTTCAAAGTGCTCAAACAAGTTAGGGTATCAGAAGCAATCATAACAAAAAAGCTAAGCCATGTCGTAGATTCAATCTTCACCATAGATCGGATATCTTTCTCACTTAAAGAACTAGGAGAAGACGGAGACTAACACACAAAACCACTTTTTATAGTGGTAAAATGCAATGACACAATAGTCTTCCGGGTCCTCATAGACAACGATTCTTCTCTTAATGTGTGCTCTTTAGCCACCCTCGACTTGCTAGGGGTAGATATAAGCAATATCAAATCAAGTTCAATGGTAGTCCGAGCCTTTGACGAAATTGGCCTGCCAGTGGAGATCGACCCATAAGTTTTTAATATCTTATTCCAAGTCCTTGACATACCAAGGTCTTTCAATCTACTACTGGGAAGACCATGGATACACACCGTAGGGGCCATACCTTCAAGCCTCCACCAGAAGGTCAAATTCATAATAAATGGCTAAGTAATCACCATGTTAGGTGAACAAGACTATGCCATCTACAGAAAAATAACTATACCCAACATTGAGGATGATGGCCCTGAAAACTTGGGACTCTAAATATTTGATGAGGTATACATGGTCATTAAGGAAGAAATGAGCAAAGAGGGGCATCGATTTAAGGAAAGTCAGCAAGGGACATTTGGCTTAAGGTATGTTCCTACCCCGAGAGAAGAAATTCAAGCAAAATACATCAGAGGTAGAAGGGGACAGAAGTTGTATGATACATGGATGAATTTTCCACCCCTTTGACAAATTTTTTCTCGGCCAGTTAACATTTAAAAGCCAAGAACAATCCAAGCCAGCTTCAACGACAAGGACTCGTCAACAGAGGCTTCTACCTCTCACACGTCCAGTCCACATGCAACTCTTAATAATTAGTTTTCTTATCCCTTGAATAGCACTAGGTCTGCTCAAGAGTAGGAAGCAATCATAATTAAATTCTTTGTGTTTACTTCCATCGTCGTTCATAAGACTCTTCAATAAATACCAAGTAATAAAATTACAAGTTATTTCTTTCCTTTACTTATATACTCTCACCTCACTTTCCCCATAGATTTGATACTTTTAAGCGTCAGGGACATCCGCGCAGGTAAGCAATGAAAATATTGATATCATTTCCAACACTGTTAAGTTAGCTATCAAAAGCGATATTAATGACCACGAAGTAGTATAAAAGAGTTGGCAAAAATATGAACAAGGTAAAGTCTTGATTGATGAGCCAATGGAGATAGTTAATCTAAGAACCAAAGAAGAGCCCAAAAGCCTTAAAATTGGAGCTAATCTAAGTGACGAACAAAAGTGCAAGATAACCAAGCTATTGACTGAATATGCGAATGTATTCGCCTGGTCATATGGCGACATACTAGGACTTGACCAGTTGATAATAGTTCACAGGCTATCTACAAGAGAGGATGTCAAACCTAAAAAACAAAAATTGAGAAGATTTACGCCTGACATCCTATTAAAAATTAAAGAGGAGGTCAAAAAACTACTTGAAGTCAGGTTTATCGAAGTATCAGACTATCCGGAATGGGTAACAAACATAGTCCCTATTCTAAATAAAAATGGAAAAGTTCGAGTATGTGTGGACTTCTGAGATTTGAACTAAGCTACACTTAAAGACAATTTCCCTCTACCTCACATAGATGTCTTGGTAGATAATATCGCAGGAAGTCATCTCTTCTCATTTATGGATGGTTTCTCAAGGTATAATCAGATAAAAATGGCGAAGGAAGATAAAACCAAAACGATCTTTATCACAACTTGGGGTACCTTCTGTTATAAAGTCATGCTTTTTAGTTTGAAGAATGCTGGAGCAACATATCAAAGAGTAATGGTCACAATACTTCATGACATGATGCATCGAGAAGTCGAGGTATATGTTGATGACATGATAATTAAATCTAAAAAAGGAGAAAACCATGAGGTAATCTTAAGGAAATTATTCGAACGATTGAGAAAGTTTCAATTGAAATTAAATCCGGAGAAATGTACTTTTGGGGTGACATCTGGCAAGCTGTTAGGGTTTATTGTAAGCCGAAAAGGTATTAAAATCGATCCTGATGAAGTTAAAGCCATACTAGAAATGCCCTCTCCACGTACCATCAAGGAGGTAAGAGGTTTATTGGAAAGGTTGAATTACATAGCTCGGTTTATCTCACAACTCATAAATAAATGTCGTCCACCATTTCATCTACTAAAAAAGAATGCCACAATAGAATGGGATAATGAATGCAAAAAGGCATTCAAAAAGATCAAGGAGTATCTTATGAACCCTCTGGTTTTAGTAGTCCCAAAATAAAGGAAACCCCTATTTTTATACCTCATGATACTTCCTGAATCTATGGGGTATATACTAGGACAAAATGATGAAAGAGGAAGGGAGCAATCCATATATTATCTAAATAAAAAATTCACAAATGGGGAACAAAAGTATTCTGAAATAGAAAGGACTTGTTGCGCGTTGGTTTAGGTTATGCACCGATTGAGACAATACACTCTCTATTATCCCATTGAATTATTAACAAAACATGATCCTTTGAAATACTTAGCAGAGAAGCCTGTTTTGTTATGAAAAATCTTCAAATGGCAAATGCTCTTATCAAAATTTGATATCATATATATAAATCAAAATTCGATGAAAGGGCAATCATTAGTAGATTAGTTGGTGGAGTACCTAATTGAAGGAGATTCCCAAGAATCGTAAGCCTAATTCCTAGATGAAAATATACTAAAGGCGGAGGGTGAATTAGAAGAAAAATCCAAGATAGAGAAGGATCCTAAATGGAAGATGTTTTTTTTATGGAGATACCAATGTATTCGGTGCGGAATTGGGGCAGTGTTGATATCACCAAAAAGAATGCGATTCCCCTCAGCGACAAGACTCACCTTTCCATATACTAATAATATTACAAAATATGAGGCATGCACCATCGGTCTCAAAATGGCCTGCTATATGGAAATTCGTGAATTGGATGTATACGGAGATTCCTCGCTCATCATATTATAGACGAGAGGAGAATACAAAACTAAAGACCCTAAACTAGTGCCGTATCACCAACACCTAACAGAACTTATAGAAGAATTCGGGGTAGTCACCTTCACATACGTCCCGAGGACTCAAAATCAGTTCACAGATGCCCTCGCTACACTAGCTTCTATGATTCAAATAATGGGAGGAACCGAAGTTCAACCACTGAAAATAGAAATTGAAGATAAACCCACGTATTGTTTGGTAATTGAAAAGACACAAGATGACAAACCCTGGTACTATGATATCAAAACATTCCTCCAAGAGAGCAAATACCCTAAAACGGCCAGTAAAAATGACTAAAGAACACTCAGAAGGTTGGCAAGTCATTTCTTATTAAATGGGCCTGTACTTTACAGAAGATCATTTGACACCATGTTGTTGAGATGTGTGGACAAAAAATAAGCAGGTGAACTGATGAAAGAAATACACGAAGGAGTATGTGGCCTTCACATGAACGGACACATGCTTGCTCGAAAAATCATGAAGATGGGTTACTATTAGTTGACAATGGAATCAAGACTATATCAAATATGTCAAGCACTATCACTTGTGCCAAGTCTATGCCAACAAAATAAACGCTCCACCTAAAGAACTTCATTCACTATCCACACCATGGCCTTTCTTTATATGGAGAATCGACATTATCGGGCCAATCACTCCAAAAGCATCCAATGGCCATGGATTTATACTGGTAGCTAATGATTATTTCACCAAGTAGGTTAAAGCATCATCATACGCCAATGTCACCAAAGGAGTAATAGTCCGATTCATAAAGAGGGACATAATAGCTCAATACAAAGTTCCTGAATCAATCATCACTAATAATGGCACCAATCTCAACAACGAATTGATGATGGAGTTGTGTCAACAATTTAAGATAAATCATAGAAACTCAACTCCATACCGACCTCAAATGAATGGGGTAGTAGAAGCAGCCAACAAGAATATCAAGAGAATTGTTGAGAAAATGACCATCACCTATAAAGACTGGCACGAGATGTTACCATTCGCCCCTATGGCCTATAGAACTTCGATTCAAACGTCTATTGGAGTTACTCCATATTCTTTGGTATATGGTACCGAGGTAATATTGCCAGTTGAGGTCGAAATACCATCCTTCAGGGTTTTATCAGAGACACAATTGGATGGATCTGATTAGGTAAAGAAAAGGTTCGATCAACTAAACTTAATTGATGAAAAAAGACTCACAGCATTATGCCATGGTCAATGTTACCAACAAAGGATGGCCCGAGCATTCAACAAAAAAATAAGGCTCCGACATTTTAAAGAAGGTGACTTGGTACTAAAAAAGGTTCTCCCGAATGCACAAGATTTAAGAGGCAAGTTTACTCCGAACTATAAAGGTTCGTATGTTGTAAAAAAGATGTTATCAGGAGGGGCCTTAATATTAGCCCAAATGGACGATCCAAAGTTGAGGGACCCCATAAATGTGAATGCAGTCAAGATGTACTATCCTTAAGCAAGAATAACAAAATTTCTCCAAAATTCATAAATGCCAACAATTATTACAACTTCATGGTTTGATTTTCATTTCTCTACAAGCAAAGTGGATGTCCCCAAACAGTTAATTACCCTAACCAGTTACTATCAAACAAACTCTTATATCATTTTCCAATATTACCCATCACCTCGTCGCACATATAGGAAAATAATAAATAATGAACAACGATGGAATGATAAAACTCAACGATTTTTTTTATATGATTCCATCTTTCTCGAATAGTAGGTCTAGTATGTTCGCAGGATAATACTACAATTGTAAGAGCTAAACCCACAAGATGAAATACATCAAGATTTTCTACTCTAGTTAAGGCAAAGATAAGCGGAGAAGGATTAGATTATTACAAGGGTTCGTTTGTTTGGTTGTTATCTATGACGATCAAGTAAGCATATAAAAAATTAAGTAATCATTCATCATGAGCCGCATTTCTATTTAAGTTGGCTAGTCTAAAGAAGACACCTCTCATTATCAATTGGTCAACTCACAGGAGCACTTTTAGGGATGCCAGTCTATTGAGACACCTCCTGATATATTGTCCAAAAGGATACTTCCCATTATCGGTTAGTTAGCTCACAATAAGGCACTTTCCTAGATATTCTCTCTCAGGGTCACGAATCTAATGAGACGCTGCCTATTATCAACTAATCAACTCATAAGAGTACTTTTTCGATTGTGAGTCTAGTAACATGTTTCCTACCATAGATTAGTCAGCTTATAAAAGCACTTTTCTAAATAATTTCCTCTTTTAAGGTCGCTAGTCTAGTAAAATGCTTCCTACCATAGATTAGTCAGCTTATGCGAGCACTTTTCTAGATCAACTTTCCGTATAAGACAACTATCTTCCTTTTACGACATAGGATTACTAGCTCATAGAGCACTTTCCTTACTCAATCTGTTCCCCAATGGATTTAGATCCAGATGGTCAGCCAAATATGGTTTTGTATAACTTATACAAAAATGTTGTTTTTATAGTCTTTGTAGCCCAGTTTTTCCAAACTTTACTACAAAGAGGGATAGTTGTAAACACCCCATTTTTACCCATATTTTTTTCATTTTTCATATATATATATAGATATAAAATAATAATAAAAATAAAAATAATAAACAAATAATATAAAATAATAATAATAAGGATAGTAATAATAATAAAATACATTTGGATTTCTAAATTAAATTTATAAATTTCAAAATAATAAAGAAATTAGCAAAATTGTTAAGTTAATATGTGTGCAATAAATAAATCGAGAAATGGGCTTATGTAGCTCATCCGCGTGCTACCCACGTGCGTGTGTTGGAACTGCTGGTCTCGAGTTTGAATCAACGGGACGGCACTCTATGCCATTTTTTTTTCCTCCAAGCTACCATATGGCAGCATACAATTGGTCGGAGCGAGCATATGCGAGGCACATGTTCTTCTTCTTCCTCCAAACAACAACAGCAACACCGAAAACAAAGGAAGAAAATAAAATAAAAAGGCTCATCAGTAAATACGAATCAAACCTAATCAAATGAATTTTCTTGATCATTATCGATTCATAACAAGAAAAAAATAAGATAAATAAAAAAACAAAAAAAATCTACACGGATCAATTCAAATTTCAAAAAAGATAAAGATGAGTTTCAACCGTGAGCTTGATTAGAGCTTATCGAATGGGATTTTGTGATTCTATAAATAGGACTCGACTGTCAAAAGGAGAAAGAAGAAGAAAAAAGAAAGGTAAACACGAAAAAAAAAAAACCGCACACCGCCAGAATTTTCTCTCTCTATAGATCCCCACCATCAATAGCCGCCCGAGCTGCCATTTAGGGTGGTTTTCAACAAAAACCAACTTCACCAATCAATTTCTCACCCGTGAAAACCTAGGAGACCACCTATCAACCGCTACTGATAGCCGCCAGAACATTGCTGACGAGGAGCTCCAGCTGCCGTGCCACAACCCAATCTGATCCAACCGACCCGATCCGCAACCCGCGTCTAGGTCAGTTGAGTTTCATCATTTTTTTGTTATTATTTTTATTATTTATTATATTATTATTTTTTAATTAACAAAAATAAATAATAATAATAATAATAGTAAATAACAAAAATAATAAAAAATAACAAAAATGATAAAAGACATATGTTTTAGGAATTTGATTTCTTTTGTTATTGATAAAATTAGGTTTAGAATTTCTTTTGTGTTTCTTTTAAAATTTTCTTAATTTAAGGTATGAGTTTTTGATGTGCCTAACCACTCTTAAAAGCACATCCAAAAGACTTAAGAAAAGATATCTCAAGTATAGGCAAAATCGGATCCAAAAATGGCACTTTTCAAATGAACCCTAATGTTGAAATGATGAAATTCAATCAACTAATAATATAATCAGAATACCCCAAAGAAAATGCCTTCTAATAACACTCTAATGTCATATAATCCACACAAATTAAGCCTCAATTTGACAAAGAAAACCGTAAAGTAAGATTCCTTTCCCAATGGTGAAAATCACGTTTTCAAGTGTAACTTTCAATGATGATCCCAAATCAAATGATAAGTACTTCAATTAAACACAAGAATTCGTGAATAATAACATGTAAATCTGACCAAGAACTATCTCAAATCAACCCTAGATACAACACACTAGAGAAGAAAAGAAATCACAACAAAATGAAATTGATATAACTCACAATTTCAAGTCTTGGAATTGAAATTGATAAGAGTTGGAACCAAGGTATGAACCCTAATTCACACGTGAAAAGAGGTGTATGTTCTGCAAAAATAAGCTCCCTAAACCCTCTCTTAAGCAAGTATTTATACTTGCTACTTCTAGGGTTAAAAAAGTGCTCAAAATTACAAGTTTGCCACTTTTAAGGTGGCTAACCCTAAATGAAAGTTACATGGAAATAAAAGTGTCCAAAACCAAAATACAACCAAAATAGTTCAATAAACATTTACAAGATACAAAATAACATAAATCTTCATGATCCAATGTCTCAGAATAGAGAACAATCGCAGCGGGCCTTTGATTGTTACCTAGAAAAATGTCCTGTGTCCAACTGAAGTTGTAGGACATTTTGGCATCCCATGGAGATATATAATTGTACCTGTAAGATTATTCTCAAAGTTTATTAGAAATAAAGACATAAGATAAAAGATGAGCAATTTGGTCAATCATCCAGATTGGGTTCTGAAAAGGTTGACAGTGCCAGAATTTTTCCCATCAGTTTTTCTTAAAAAAAACACACATATATATCTATATATAATGTTTTATCACCTAGAAAAATGATTTTTATGAAATAAAATTTTAATTGATGTTTTCAAAACTAAAGGGTTTTAGTTCTGTTTTTCAAAATTGAGAAATAAAGTTTAGGTTTAGAATTTTTCCTTTAAAAAATTAAAATGATAATAAACGTAAACCTAACATGTTTTCATAATTAAAATTAATCAATCCATTAAAGTTTTATGAAAAGCGAACTGTGGCATGTTTGATCCCGAATAGTGGGTACGTAGACACTCTTATGAGGCAACTCTAAAAAATAAAAAATATTTTCAAATCATTATTAGTATAATCATTACACCATTTTTTCTAGTATTTTCTTTTTATGATAAAAAAAGATATCATAACATAAATACATAATTCAGATTTTAAAAGGATAAGGTGGTAACTTTAGGATTTTAATAGGATTGTCCCCGAGTCGAGAATCTCTGGTTTTTCTTTCTTTCTTTCTTTCTTTCTTTTAAAAAAAAAAGGATTTGGTCAACTAGTTGTTTATATTAGAATTAATTCGCTCAATTAATTCTAATTCAATAATTTTTCCTAACTCCAATTGGGTGGCGACTCCAAATAAATAATAAAATTCCTAGTTTAAGTTGAGAATTATATTAGATGAGCATAGGATCTAATATGAATCAAATTAGAAAGATAATATAGAATTTTTAAATTAAACTTGATAGAATGGAAAGTCAACTAGTAGCTAGTTAAGCTTATTTCCAATAGGAAAAAAGTGCGCCTGGTAAAATTGTAACTAATGTGTCCACTTGTACCATAAGCCAAAGGCCAATAAGTTGTCCAATCACAAATGTGTTGTTGCAGCAAAAGCATAGGAACATAAAATCTTGTATATTTGTCATTTGTTGCATATGCTCATGTAATTCTTAAGGTTGATAGCATATGTCGTTCCTCCTCCTTTAACCTCATTTGCTATATGCTAGCTTCTTGTTATGACATTAAATATTTGGTTATGTCTACTATACTTAATCACACTCTAGGAATTGGCCCTGTATCTCCATTTTTCAATCTTTTTAGAGGTGTATTTTTTAAACATCTGATTTCTTGCTATTAATTTCTATGTGTCTATAATCATTTCATCCTAATGTTTGATGCAATCATAGAAAATCTTTTTAATTAATGTAGTCACTAGTAGCCTTGAGCAATTTTTTAAGAACAAAATAGTAACATTCGATGATGTTCATAGTCATGTTATTGAAATGATAGCTAGCATCATGTGCAAATGTTCATTATTCTAGTAAGATGTTGTTGAACGAAGCTAAGACATATGCCTTTAGTCTCTTAACCAGCTCCATGTAATGTTGAAACATGCATAGCTATGCCTATATCCTAACAATTGTTAACCATTTCCTACATTGCAAATTCTTATAAACCTTATTGAAGTTGCTTGCAATATGGCATATGCAAAAGGGCCACACTATAAATAAAAGGTGCCACCATATATCATTCTATACAATTACAAAGTTGGTACCACCATCCATAAGAGATGTGGCAAATGGCTTCTCTATAGTCACCAATGAAATGTTGCTTTAGTTTTCATAGAAACCATTCCCATGTTTCAACCGATTCTTCATTAACTATGGCAAATGCTAGAGGCATTATGCAATTGTTTCCATCCATACTATAAGTAATTAGTAGCCTGTAAGTATATTTCTCATATAAAAAAGTACCTGTTGATACTCACCATAGACTTGTAGTACTTAAAGGCCTCAACATAAGAATCAAATGTCTAGAAAACCCATTTTAAGATTGAGTCCCCTAGCACTATCAACCTATGCCACCCCCAATTGACCTACTTTCCAGGATTACTAATCTTAATTACATTTAGAACTTTTGGTAGTTCATTGTATGATGCGTCCTAATTACCATATATAGTTTTAATAACTTTTTTCTTACCACCCCACACCCTTCTCCTAGAAATTAGATACTCGAAGCTATTTTCAATTACTAAACCAAGGTCGACAACCTTTATATCAAGATTTTTCCTAACATAATCAATAATGATTCTAGCTATCATATTTGAATCTAACTTATGATGATCCTGATGTATCATCGGATTGAGACGTGTGGGGTCTTTAGAAGATAGTGATGATAAAAGGCCTTTCAACTTCTTTTAAGAAGCCTAAATCTTCCATTTGTAGCCATTGTCCTTCTTTGCCCAAAAAATCAATCAAAAGGTCCTATTCAATTCTTCAACTATGAAGTTATAGTGATTTTTGATGTGGTACATCTTAACAATCTGAATTAGTTTTTCTTTGCTATTGAATCTTATGCCTTTCTTAAGCTTATCACTACTGCCTAAATTATTGTATATCTCATTCATATTTTCCTCAAAAGTGATGCCCCAGTATAAAAAATGAAATCACATCCCTAACTTCACCATCGTCCGTCTAACTTTTGTGGGCATTGGGGTGCTTGCATGATATGCTCAAACACTAGAAGAGGTGTGGCATGCATGTCATTTACATAATTATGAAAAGAACCCTCATCATCTTCAAAAGACCCTCTATTATCATTGCCTCTTGCAAAATGTACCACCTTAGTATCATCTTCAACTAAAATCTAGAGAAGCTGATCTACATCTTACTTAATTGAATTTCCTTCATCCCATAAGTGTGTAAAAGCTAGCATTAGATCTAATGTATCATCATGTGTAGCTTTTATGGATCCTAATGAGTTGAAGTATTTGCTCTAAATGTGTGTTGTTTAATTAGATAACTTAGTTCTTTATAGATTTTAACATATCAGTCTTTTATGCATTCTTCCCCAAAAAGTCTTAGTCATTTTAATAAGATTCTCAACATTATCATCATCTATAATGGCCATTAACTTGTATGCCACACTATCATGGTAGTAGTGTGGTGCTTATGCAATATCTCGATGCAAATTGTGGTATGATCGACTTTAATGCTTCTACACATCCTACGTAAGAATTCGCTATAAGTTGGAAATTTTTTTCATCTTTAACTTCTTAATTAGCTCCTTATCATACTCTAAGTCCTCATTACCATTCACAATATTTCTACTCACATATACTATGAATATCACAAAGCCAACCATTGTCAACCTAATCACATAAGTTGTGGCCAATGATTCTTTTAAAAAATTTTACAAATTTGCAAGTTTTCATGTCTAATTATTTTATCCCTAAATACAATATTAAATTATGAAAAAAAAGGAAAATCACCAATGAGAGAAAAGAGAGGTTGTTGATTCTATTTGCGAGGAAAGTGACGATGCTAGCTCTATTTAAAGGTTTATGGCATGCAGCTTTTTTTTTATAATATGTATTAATTAAAGGCACATTCGTAGGGTTACATACTTCAATATTGTTATTTTTGAAAAAAAAATTATGTAAATATTATACCTGTAAAAATTATTACTAAAATAGGTTTCGAAAACGCAGATCACATTTGCAACTTTAGGGATACGAAAAAATTGTACACTAAAGGCACAGACCCGTTCTGCACCTTTAGTACAAATTGTACCCGCAATCCCACCGTCCAATTTTATATTCTATTTCACTCACCGTAGATTTAGAAACAAAAATCATGTGATAACAGTACACAAAGTAAAAAATTTTAAATACACTAACAGTTAGAAAACACACAAAAAATACCCATATCAGATCTAGTTTTTCTTTCTTTCACACGAAGAGAAGAGGAAGAAGAAGAAGTAATTCTACATAGGAAAAAAAGGATTTGCCTAGATCTAAGTGGTTTCTAAATAGCTAATCAATTGTGATATTTTTTTTAGAAAAGTTAAAGTTTTTTTATCTGTGTTGAAGTTTTTTTATCCGTGTTTATATTTGATATAAGATTTTAGAAAAATATTAGTATAATTGTATATTTTATAGAAAATGTTACTAAATGTTGTTAGATTATAATTTATTGAATATGAATTATATAGATGTTGCAATACGTAACATGTAATATTAATTTTTGTATTAGAATTAGGATTTGTTGTTGTAAGGAATGTAAATATGTAGAATGTCAAATAATTGTTGCAGCATTATAAAATAATATGGAAAATTTTGAAATATTTAGCAAAAAATATTATTAAAAAATAATTTTGGATAAATAGTTAGAAAAAGTTTGTTTGAAAATGATGAGAGAAAAAATAAAATTAAAAATGACACGAATTTTTTGTGTGTAAATATTAAGAATGTTATTGAAAATATAAAAAAATTATTCTAATGAAAATTTGCAATATTTAGAATGTGAAATAATTTTTATAGTTTTGTAAAATGATAAAAAAAATAGTTGGAATTTTTAGCAGCAAAAATGTTATTAAAAAATAACATCTAATAAATTTTTAGAAAAAATTCGTTTAGCAATAATGGGAAAAAAATTAATTTTAAATGTTATGAAAATTTAATTTTTCTTTTGAAAATTTTAGAATGTTGTTATTGAAAATTATCATATTTATTTTAAAGCTTATAATTTATATATACTGTTGATAGGGAAAGATGGCTGATTACATGAAGTTAATGATCTATATGCATTTAGAAATATTGGGGCCGGTAACTGGAGGCCGGAGTATGATAGGGATCTGGTAAAGAAGTTGAAAATGAAGAAAGACATCAACTACAGCAAATTTTTATACAGAATATGTTGCAGCATCGGAGTTTGATCCAACCGAAGTGGGGATTGAGATAATTCACAAGCATCCTATGTTTCATGTGGGCAATAAATGTTACGCGTTGATGACAATTAGAGATGACGAAGATGTTGAAAATTTTATTAAAATGGTTGAATCATATGGAGATCGTGGCATACAACAATTATTCATCAGAATTTCTGACAATTCGGGGGGCCTTTCGGTAAGGCAGACATTTGATACAGGCAATTAACCACATTCTTCACATGACATTACAGAAATGTAGCCGGAGCCGTTGACTTTTTAACCCTCAATTTTAACCCCAATGGAAGTGAATGATGAAGATGAAATAGATAGAGCAGTTACTCCAATATTACAACGACTAGACACACGGGATCCATACATGGTTCATGTAGGAGTAGAGGCTGCAACTGATACCGATAGTGGAATGGGTATTGAGTAGGAGAGTAGTGATAACGAGGAGAGTTCCGATATGGAAAATGAGGATAGTGAGAACGAAGGAGATGAAGTACCAAAAAAAGAGTCTCCAACTGTACATACTTACTCGAGACAGCCAATATATCAAGTAGAGCAAGTTGAACCACCAACTATGATAGTTAGAGATCCTCTTCTATATTACAATTTTAGGAGTGATGGTGGTTACATTCATTTCGAGTAGGAGCAAACCAATATTGCAGTAGTTCAAGCAAGAGTGGTGATTTCTATAGGGGCATGAGATTTAGGACAAAAGCAAATGTCATTCAAGCAGTGAAGTCTTACCATGTGAAGAACCATTGCAACTTCACTATTATAGAGTTTAATACACTGTTGTGGTCTGTTTATTGTTTGAGAAAGGACAACAGTTGTAAATAGAGGCTTTGGGCCCGAAAGAAGAAGTTAGAGGGCATGTTCGTGGTGATGAGATTTGAGGGTCCACACACATGCAATAACCCACTAATTAGTTAGGATCACATACAGTGTATTGCATCTCCTTGCCAGCCGATTTGTAAATCTTCTTAGGGACAATCTTGATATGAAGGCAGTCGAGTTGACTTCTATTGTCAAATAAGAATTTAGCTACAGGATCAGTAGGAGATAGGTTTGGGAGGGAAAGAAATGGGCTATCGAGCTCGTGTACAGGAACTGAGAGAAGTCTTATGATGAACTGCTAAAACTTCTCAATGCAATAGAAAATGCAAATCCTGAAATACGAATAGATTGGGGGTGGAGCAGATTGAGTACCCCCGGTATGTTTACTTTGAAGTGGATATTTTGGTCATTTAGGCCATGCATCGCAGCATAGAGATTCCTTAAATCTATTGTTACCATTTATGCCACTTTTTGTATGGGAAGTATACCCACAAGTTGCTAGTTGATTATGGCATTGATGGCAATAACCATATACTTCCGCTGGCATTCACTCTAGTTGATCAGGAGACAATTGAGATATGGGGCTGGTTTTTGAGGAAACTAAAGGAATATGTTATCAGCAACTGTGAAGGTCGTGAAACCATTTGCCTCATATTGGACAGACACGCAGGCATCAGATCAACAATCTAAGAAGAAGCAAATGGATGGCGACCTCCATTTGCAGTGTGACGGTTTTACCTTTGACACATTGTGAGCAACTTCAACTCGGCACATAAAAACACCCAATGTAAGAAGTTGGTCATGTATGCCAAGTTGCAAGCACAATCTTGCAAGTTGAATTATGTGATGGAGTAGGTAGGGATGATTAAGCTGGATGTGTTAGACTGGTTTGGCAACGTACCATTGGATATGTAGACGCTAGCTCATGACAGCTGCTATTGGTTTGGCTATTGGTTTGGGTATATGACCTCCAACATTGTTGAAAGCTATAATTCCATGTTAAAGGGGGCTCGGGGGTTACCTATGACTACTTTGGTGAAGAAAATGTTCTACAACTGCGTCGAGTACTTCATCCAAAAGCATGCAAAGGCATTGAAGAATATGGTGAATGGTAGAATTTTCACCAAATATGCAACCAAAAAAATCGACCGATGGAGTTCACAAGCTAGCAACCATAAGGTTATCAACTACAGTAGGCATGATAGAGTTTTTGAAGTCTTCACCGATAGTCGTCGCGTCGCTAGCGAGTTAAGGGGAGGGGGTCAAACACATGTTGTTGACTTTGCCTGCAACACATGCAGTTGCCCGAAGTGGTAAATATACAGAATTCCATGCTCCCATGCATATGTAGTGGCCACCCCACTTAAGTTTAATATGATGCATTCTATACCTGATTGATACAAATGGGCACATCAGGACCAAACACATAAGATGCACTTCATGCCCATAGGGGACGAGTTAAATTGGGAGCTAGTGCACTTCCTGTCACTCCGCCCAAGGGGAAACCTCACACGAAAGAAGGGAAAGCTGAGGCAAAAAAGATACCACATGGAGATGGACATTAGAGAGCGTCCAGATCAAATCACAGGACTTTGTGGAGTAAGGGGCATAATAAAAGAACGTGCCCACCTCGACACAATAATGGTAACTGATGGATACCAATACATATTTCATCACATTCGACATTGTATTTGTGATGCTCACATTAGCTTTTTCTCTTTTGTAGCTTAGGTGAATCCTCAACTACTTTATCCAGTTTGTTTAAAGACATGCCAGAAGGGGGATGCTTGATATTCTGTATATATACTTGCAATTTTGTCATTTATTGAGAAGTTGTTTTGAATGTCAATTTGTTTAAACATTTGTTAAATGTTATGAAATATTCAAAGTTTTAAAATCATATATGTACACATTGCATGTGAAAAGGGCAAGGGGTAATAGTGTTGGTGGACAGAATGTGTACTAATTTATTACAAATTATAAAAGTACATCAACTTAATCATTACAGTGGACCATATACATATGAAAAGAATTAAAAAAATCATCGCTTCATATCCCTATCCTCTCCTATCTCCTACCCCTAGTCAATTGCCTAGCTAACTAAGCGAAGGGGTTGGTTGGCCTTGCATGCGGAGCTGGAGGAGCTTCAAACTCCTGGGTTGGATATTGGTGGGGAGTATTGTCGAATACTCACAGAGGCAAGGGACTCCACTCTATTGGCTGACTAGATGATTCACCTTAGTCTATAGGTTTTTTCCAAAGCATCTCTTCTGTAGAGTTGGTAGTGTTAGGACAGGACCACTTATAGAATGTCGATGCGATGTCTCATATTAGCTGAACATCAACCTTGAGCTAGCATGCACCACATCGGAATCAATATACATCTGTTCGTCTTACCTTGGATTTTCCTATGGCTCACCTCAATTTTGGGGTTGTCATTGTCCCCCCATTTATCGTCGTGCTAGAATTGATTCTGCCTCCTCTTAGGTGTTCTACTATTACGGTTGCAGGTACAGTGTTAACTCCCCATGGTAAAGCATGAACTGAAGACCCTAAGTAGTTATTCTCACGCCTATGTCTATATCCAATGATAAGTAGGTTTGTCATAAGGTGTCACCCTACAAGTATGAAAAAAACGTAAATTAAGTTTAACAGGATCATGTAATTATTTGGACATTACTGAGTGTTTATGTAAATCGTACTTACCAAAAATCCAAGAACAACCCCCATGCATCCAATGTATCGCCTACTGATCGATCCATACCATTGCAGGTAACTATCATGCACACTACGAGGGCCATCCATATAAATAACTCAATCGACCTGCTATTCCAAAATGTTCAAATACATTGCATGCTGGATTGTCGAATCAACATCAATCCGGCCACGTAAGTCGATTTCATGGAGCTTCGATTGCGTGCTCGTTGGTTGCAAGATATATTGGAACCCATCAAATTGCCTCGCCACTCGACTTAAGAAATGCTACTCAACAATGTGGAAACAAATAAGTGGCACCCGAGCCTTCCAAATGTGTATACCAACTTTGCAGAAATACTATAGGAGATTAATTAAATTCCTGTCGTATGGCTCCCATCTAACCTAAAAATAGGAAATTATATTGACTTCAAACGATAAATATGACTAATTACAAGGAAAAAGATTGGCTACTAAAGTACCTATGACATGTTTTGTCTATCCAACGCATACAGATATGCATCGACTACGTAGGTGGGGTGAAACTATATGTCCTTTAGCATGTTCCAATGTGTTACCAGTAGACATCCAACTAGTACAAATAGTTCATGTCAACTAGCAGGTGTAATGTGGGGAAATTTATCCCAGGCCCACACTTATAGCAAAATGGCAGCCCCTCAATCTCGTATGCCGATAGTGATATCGCAAAATAGAGTTGGCGATACAACCACGCTAGACATATGGAGCCCCAACTATATGTCCTAGCAATGTCGAAATGTTCCAACAAAGGTAACCACATTGCCTGGACAAGGGCACTGGATTTATCGGCAAAGATAAATCCCTCTAAGAGTTGTAGTATGTACACACGAGTAGCTCGATGTATTTGCTCAACATCGGCATCTGGTAGGATCAGCCATAACATATTATCGAGCCATGTCATACTAATGCAGCCCCCCTACCACTAGACCTCGGTCTCGCCCCCAGCAGTTCTTCACATATCACTCCCTAATCCAAGCAACTGCTCCCTATGACTACCTGTCCATCTATGGGGAGTCCTAACTAGATCTCCACATCCTGTAGCGTAATTGTAAACTCCCCCATCGGCATGTGGAATATGTACGTCTCTAGATGCCATTGCTCTACCAATACTGTAATCATGTGCTAATCAAGGGATATGTACGGCAGGCGACTCACACCTTCAAATCTAGCCAGCTGCAACTATGGCTCCATTCGAGCATCAAATGGGATGGTACACTCATCGGAATGGTGTGATAGCTCACGCCGTCGAACAATGAAGGTTGCTTGATCCTATGCCAACAACATGTAAAATTTTTTTCTATTTCTAATGTAACATAAACTAATTGATAAGTGAAAGGTCCGTTACCTCTCCGTCTCAGATGGCCTGCGATCGATGACTCCCCTGCTGCGTCAAGATTGAAGGATCGAAAGGTCCAGGCTCCATCTATTATGCAAAACCATACAAATAATTTACATTTGAAACAAATACAAATCTCTTTACTAATTAATTTTACAATAATTAATTAACGACATATTAACGACTAATTGCCTTTGATTAATGGATAATAAATAACTACTTAATTTTATAGTTGATTCTATAAAACCATACAAATAATTTACATTTGAAACAAATACAAAATTTTCACTAATTAATTTTATAAAAATTAATTAACAACGTATTAACGACTAATCACCTTTAATTAATAGATAATAAATAACTACTTAATTTTATAACTGATTCTACAAAACCATATAAATATTTTACATTTGCAACAAATACAAAATTTCTCACTAAGTAATTTTATAACAATTAATTAACAATATATTAACGACTAATCCTTTTTTATTAACTGATAATTAATAACTAATTAATTTTATAACTCATTATATAAAACCATACAAATATTTTCACTTTGCAACAAATACAAAATTTTTCACTAATTAATTTTATAATAATTAATTAATGATATATTAATAACTAATCACCTTTAATTAATGGATAATTAACAACTACTTAGTTTTATGACTATTTCTATAAAACCATACAAATATTTTTCATTTGCAATGAATACAAAAGTTTTTACTAATCAATTTTATAGCAATTAATTAATGATATATTAATGACTAATCCCCTTTAATTAACAAATAATTAATAATTACTTACTTTTATAACTAATTCTACAAAACCATACAAATATTTTATATTTGCAACCAATACAAAATTTTTCACTAATTAATTTTATAGCAATTAATTAACGATATATTAACGACTAATCCTCTTTGATTAATGGATAATTAATAACTAATTAATTTTATAAATCATTCTACAAAACCATACAAATATTTTCACTTTGCAACAAATACAAAATTTTTTACTAATTAATTTTATAATAATTAATTAACAACTAATCATCTTTAATTAATGGATAATTAACAACTATTTACTTTTATGACTAATTCTACAAAATCATACAAATATTTTTCATTTGCAATGAATATAAAATTTTTCACTAATTAATTTTATACCAATTAATTAACAACATATTAATGACTAATAATCTTTAATTAATGGACAATTAAAAATTACTTACTTTTATAACTAATTCTACTAAACCATACAAATATTTTACATTTGCAACAAAAAAAAAATTCACTAATTAATTTTATAACAATTAATTAATGACTAATCACTACTAATCAACAATAACTTAATTTAATGACTACGCTTACAAAAATGTATTATAATAATATATAAACATAATTCATTTACTAATGTTAATTAATCATATATTAACAATTAATTAATTACTAAGTAATAGTTAATTAACAATAACTATTATGTTAATAAAATTTATATAGTGTATATATTTACATGTCTTTTTTATTTATTCGAGGTAGTATAACAACAACAAAAATAAATTTTTCTTAAGAAAACATACCAAGATCTTGATGAAGATATTTCACACATGTATTTCAATAGAGTAAAACCTGCATAAAACACAAATTATGGAAACGAAAATTTACAAATAACGATATAAAGTGAAATTTGTAGAGGGAATTGAAAGATAAAAATGTGAACATATGAACAGAGATTCGTATTTATGGGTAACATACTAAAATATTGTTTTTTATTTTAAATTATGTAAATATTGTACCCGTAAAACTTATTACAAAATAGGTTGCAAAGTCGCGGATCCCGCATGTGAGTTTAATGTTAAAAAAAAATCAAGATGAACACATAGATTAAATTACATAAATATTGTACCCGTAAAACTTATTACAAAAATAGATTACGAAGTTATGGATCCTGCATGCGGGTTTAGTGTTAAAAAAAAATCAAGATGAAGGCGCAGACCAGGTTTATACCTTCAGTACAAATAATTTTTTCTTTGAACCCTACGTTGTAAACCTAAAAAACTTCTAATACTGCAAACTTATAAAGTTTCTGTAAACCTATTAAATTATTATAAAAGTATATCTACAAACCTTTAAAATTGTTGTAAAAGTATACCTATAAATTTAAAAGTGATATAGCAAATTTACACAGTAATACATAGGAAAAAATTTGCACCAACACTTTCAAATATAAATATGAATTCTCAGTTTAGTACATATGTTCACATTTCACATTTTGATCTTTAAATTTCCTTTGAAAATAAAACTTCACTCTGTAAATTTTTGCTTTCACAATTTGTATTTTACGCAAGTTTTAATCTATTCAAATACGTGTATAAAAATATTTTCATTAAGATCACGGTATGTTTTCTTAAGAAAATATTTAATTTTATTGTTGTTATTAAAGTAGTATACTACATAAATTTTATGATATGTAAATATATATACTGTATAAATTTTATTAAAGTAGTAGTTATTGTTAATTAACTATTAATTAGTAATTAATTAATTATTAATATATGGTTAATTAAAATTAGTAAATGAATTATGTATATATGTTATGATAATGTATTTTTGTAAACGTAGTCGTAAATTAAGTTATTGTTAATTAATAGTTAATTAGTAGTGCTTAGTCGTTAAAATATCATTAATTAATTGCTAAGAAATTAATTAACAAAAAATTTTGTATTGGGTGAAAATGTAAAATATTTTTATGGTTCAGTAAAATTAGTCATAAAAGTAAGTAGCTGGTAATTATCCATTAATTAAAGATGATTACTCGTTAATTAATTGTTGTAAAATTAATTAGTAAAAAATTTATATTTGTTGCAAAGTGAAAATATTTGTATGGTTTTACAAAATGAGTTATAAAATTAATTAGTTATTAGTTATCCATTAATGAAAGAGGATTAGTTGTTAATATTTCGTTAATTAATTACTATGAAATTAATTAGTGAAAAATTTTGTATTGGGTGGAAATATAAAATATTTGTATGGTTTAGTAAAATTAGTCATAAATTAATTAGTTATTAATTATCCATTAATGAAAGGGGATTAGTCATTAATATATCGTTAATTAATTATTATGAAATTAATTAGTAAAATTTTTTATATTAATTGGAAATGTAAAATATTTGTATGGTTTAGTAAAATTAGTCATAAAATTAATTAGTTATTAATTATCCATTAATGAAAGGGGATTAGTTGTTAATATATTGTTAATTAATTAGTGAAAAAATTTGTATTGGATGCTCGTTATCGCTACTCTCCTACTTAACACCCATTCTACCATCGGTGTTAGTTGCGGCCTTCGCTCCCACATGAACCATGTATAGATCCCATGTCTCTGGTCGCTTTAACATTGGAGTAATTGCTTTATTTATTTCATCTTCATCGTTCACTTCCATGGGGGTTGGAATTGAGGATTAAAATGTTGATGACTCTGGCTGCATTTCTACAATGTGATGTGATAACTGTGGCTAATTGCTTGTATCGAATGTTTGCCTTACCGGGGCCCACAGAATTGTCAATTTTGATGAATAATTATTATATGCCATGATCTTCATATGATTTAGCCGTTTTAATAAAATTTTCAACATCTTTGTCGTCACTAATTGCAATCAACGTATAACATGTATTGCCCTCATGGAACATAGAATGCCTATGAATTATCCCAACCCCCATTTCGGTTGGATCAACTCCAATGCTATGACATATTCTGTATAAAAATTCGTTGTACCTAACGTTTTTCTTCATTTTCAATTTCTTTACTGGATCCCTATCATACTCCGACCCTTAGTTACCGGCTACAATATTTCCAAATGCATAGATCATCAACTTCACGTAATCATCCATTTTTCCTCTATCCATAGTATATATAAATTATAAGTTTTTTAATAAATATGACAATTTCCATTAACAACATTCTAAATTTTTCAATAAAAAATTAAATTTCCATAATATTTCAAATATTAAAATTTTTCCCTATTATTGGTGAATAATTTTTTCCTAAAAATTTGTCAAATGTTTCTTTTAATAACATTTTTGCTATTAAAAATTCCAACAATTTCCGTATCATTTTACAACATTGCAAAAAAATATTTCACACTCAAGATATTAAAAATTTTCATCACAATAATTTTATTATAATTTTCAAAAATATTTATATAAAAAAATTTCAGAATAATATTTAAAAACAAAATTACCTGTGATTTATCATTTCAATTTCAATTTCAATTTCAATTTTCGTCTAATTATTTCCAAACAATTTTTCTTTCAAATATTTGTTCAAAATTATTTTTTAATTATATTTTTCTACTAAATTTGTGTATAATACTACAACAATTATTTCATATTTTACATATTTCACATTTTTTACAGTATTTAATCCTTATTTCAATACAAAAATTAACATTACATGTTATGTATATAACTTCTATACAAATAATATTTAATAAATTATAATATAACAATATCAAGTAATCTTTTCTATAAAATATAAAATTATATTAACATTTTTCTAAAATCTTAGATCAAATACAAACACAGATAAAAAAACTTCAACTTTTCTGAAAAAAAAAACCTACCACAACTAAGGTTAGCTATTTAGAAACACTTAGATTTAGGCAAATATTTATTTCCCATGCAAAATCACACCTTTTTTTTCCTCTTCTTGTGTGCAAATGAGAGAAAAATGATATTTAAGTTAGTGGGTATTTTCTGTGTGTTTCATATTTATATTTTTAATTTTTTTGTATTGTTATCACGTGTTATAAATCAACGGTGAGAGTAGATCGAATAAAAAATTGGACGGTGAGGATGGGTGGGAGTTGTACTGAAGGCGTAGACCTTTTCTGCCTCTTCATCCTAATTTTATTTAACACTAAACTCACATATGGGACTCGCGATTTCATAATCTATTTTTGTAATAAGTTTTATGGATATAATATTTATGTATTTAAAAAAAAAATTTAAGTATGTTATCCTCGTATTTATATTAGAAATTGTCGGTACAATTTTTTTCCTGTGTTTGTGTAATTTACTATATCACTTTTATAGGTTTGCAGAATAAGATTCTATAGGGTTGCAGGTTAAAAAAAAAAATTTGTACTAAAGGCACAACTCGAATTGTGCCTTGTATAATTTTTCTATATCTCTAAAATCGCAAACATAATCTGCGTTTTTAAAATTTATTTTAATAATAATTTTTATAAATATAATATTTATATAATTTTTTTAAAATAATACTATTTAAGTATATAACCTCACATTCGTGTGAGGTATTTTCAATTAAAACATCATCTTCTTTTAAAAAATGAAGAAAAGTGAGTGCACATTTACTATTTTACTTTTTTTTTCCGCCGTATTTTAGTACTACTAAAAAAAAAAAAATATAGGTACTATTCGCGAGGCAAACTGTATTTTACCTTTCTGCCCCGTGGAGAGTCCCGGTCCGTAGCAGCTGCCTTCATCTCTCTCTCTTATTCTCTCTCCATTTTTGCGATGCCATGAAGTGCCGATCAGTGGCATGCATATGGTCCGCGACACCTCCATCTCTCCATCGCGTCACCGCCACTGCCGTACTCAACCATCCTCCGACACTATACACCGGCGGAGCTGATGGCTCCATTTTCTGGTGGAATCTCTCCTCCTCCCAATCTCACTCGGTACATTTCACTCCTCTCTCTTTCTCTCTCTCTATCATGTCCAATCGCGAAGATCCAATTTTCGTTCCTTTTATATGTTTATTGGATTGGATTTTGTGAGTTTCTACTATTTATTCTTATGCGCACGCATCAAATTGGATATTAGATTAGGTGTTTAATTTTATACAATTATTTATAATTTTAATTTAGTTGTTCTTTTGAGGTCGAAGCTTACTCAATTTGCTTGTTGCTTGATTGCGAATTAGGTTACTTGTGCGATGGAGTTTGCTAAAATTTAATTACATAAAGTACAGTTTTATATTTATGCTTTGATGCTAGCTTACATGTAGGCAGAGACATTGATTTTAGGGGTGGTGGCTCTCTCTGGCACGCTACAAAGACCACATAATTAGAAACGCGTGTCTGCAGGGATAAAATATGAAATTGATACAATAGTGCACAATTAGCCTGAATATGGCACGTGCGTTACATGAAGTGTTAAAATAAATTGTTTTCTGGCAATGTCTTTTCACATGAATGAAACACTGATGGCCTGCAGACATTAAATGTTACTACTAATATAATTGATCAAATCAATATTGAGGCTGAGTCTGGTAAATTTACTGAATTCTGTTCTATGGCACCTGATTTCTTGTTAATGAGGCATGGTAATCACGCAATTGTGAGAATTTCAAAACGTGATTCCACTGGATCTTAATTTCAATAGCTAGTGCAAGGAATTTCAAGTTCAAATAAAACTGAAACTCTGTGGATCCTTCTTTTTTTTGGTTAAATTCCTATTGGTACCTTCATGAAGTTCTCACTGAAAATATCAGTATACTGGATTTGATGGAATTTCCTGAGTGTCTCTCCTATTTGAATTTAGAACCACACTTCCTATTACCACGTTAGATGTAGTTGTAATTCCATATTTATATTCAAACAGAGAAAATTAAGAGATTAACAATGTTCTTTATGCCATAGGAGATTAAGCCGGTTGCTCTATTATGTGGCCACATAGCACCAATAGCTGATCTCACTGTTTGCCATCCATTTGCAATATCAGGAGATGGAAATACTGGTCATTCAAGTAATTCTACAAAACATTCTTCATCATCAGATAATTATGGTGCTCTAATAAGTGCATGTACTGATGGTGTATTGTGTGTGTGGAGCAGAGGCAGTGGACATTGTAGACGCCGTAGGAAATTGGCTCCTTGGGTGGGGAGTCCATCGGTTTTATGCACATTGCCATCAAACCCAAGATATGTATGTGTTGGCTGCTCATTTGTTGATTGTATCCATTTGGGTGAGCATCAATCCTTGGATTATGCGGAGGGGCCTGAATCTCATAATAGAAAACCTCTGAAGTATAGTGTTGTTATTGTAGATTCGTATACTCTTGTTATCATCCAAACAGTTTTGCATTGTAATGTTTCAACGGGTCATCCAAAGTTTATGGCAGTGACCTCTTCTGAAGACAGGGAAAGGGATTCTGTGATTCTGATTGATTCATATGGCCGGCTGCAATGTATTCCCATATCAAAGGACTCTTTCCCTGACCGAGTAGAAGGGAGTGATATACATGAAAATGACTCTCAGCTCAAGATCGCTTTCCAGGGAGACAGTTTTGGTGAGGGAGCACCAGTTCTATCATGCGCTAATCAAGGAAATATTATTGCTTTTCTGTTCCATGACCGGTGCTTATTTAGGCAAGTTGATAATGGTGCTACAATTGGAGAGATTTGTGTAAAGAATATTGTTGACGATCAGTCTCACATTGCTGGCTGCTTGTTTCTTGAAACTGATCGATCAGTGAATGTATTGAGGTTGTGGGAATCCAACAGAATATTTGAAGAAAATTTCATTATATGGAGTGACACAGGTTCTGCCATTGTGTATCTCATCTCATATATGAATGACATATTCAAGTGCAAGCATCTTCATTCAATCTCTTCGACTTCTCATCCAGGATCTGTAAGATGCTCTTTTTCTTTCTGTCAATTGGACCATCATCTTCTTCGGATTGAATCCATTGGTTTTGACGTTGAAGAAACTTTTCAGTGGAAACCTTTTGTCACTGTATGGGCACTGCAGAGTTGCCAGATTGACAATGAGAATCTGTGCTTGCAGTTGGTCACGGAAAGTAGCTCTTCTGTTGAAGGGATTTACAACTCTAATTTGTTTCATGAGAATAGTAAATATTGTGTTAAGGAAAGCAATTTAGGTTTCTTGGAAGAATATGTAAACAAAGAACATACTGCAAGTAGAAATTTTAGTGCTGCTTGTCCTAGTCATATTGTATCTTCTTCCATGGTCATTGCTGAAACTTCATTTACTCCTTATGCTGTTGTTTATGGGTACTACAGTGGCAAAATCGAAATTATACAATTTGATGTGGTTCATTTACTGAATTCTCAAGAGGGCAGTTCTTGTAATGGAATTTCTCCAAATGTATCTAAACAGGTGCTTCTAGGGCACACAGGAGCAGTGCTTTGTTTGGCAGCTCATTGTATGGTTGGTGCTGCAAAAGGATTGAATTTCCACCAAGTTTTAATATCTGGAAGTAAGGATTGCACACTTCGAGTATGGGATCTTGACAGTGGCAATCTCATAACAATACTTCACCAGCATGTGGCTCCTGTCCGCCAAATTATTCTTCCTCCAATTGGGACTGACTGTCCGTGGAGTGATTGTTTCTTATCTGTTGGGGATGACTCATGTGTGGCTCTTGTTTCGCTGGAAACTTTGAGAGTGGAGAGAATGTTTCCTGGACATGTAAATTACCCTGAAAGAGTTGTATGGGATGGCACCAGAGGTTATATGGCATGTCTATGCCAAATTTCTGGATTTGCTGATACCCATACGATTTTATACATATGGGATGTTAGGAGTGGAGCAAGGGAACGAATTATCCGAGGGACAGCATCACATTCAATGTTTGATCATTTTTGTCAAAGCATTGGTGTGAAGTCCATTTTTGGATCTGTTTGGCGTGGAAATACCTCTACATCTTCTCTACTTGTTCCTATTACTGAGGATGAGAAACGTATGAGATCTCATAAAAAAAGCTCAGATAAAGGGGTTGGTTTAGTAAATACAATATCAAGTACAGCAAGTGCTCATCATTCTTTTCCTAGAAAAGACATTCCTGCTGAATTTCAAACCAAACAATTAGTGGGTCAAAGCATCACACACTCCATTAAATGCTCATGTCCTTTCCCAGGAATAGCAACTCTAAGTTTTGATCTTGCATCTCTAATGCTTCCTTTCCATGCCAATGAGTCTGCTAAAGGTTGCACTAATCAGCAAATTAACTCCAACCCAGCAGAAACCTCTAGCAATGGGACTTCAAATGATTCCTCAGGTCATGATACATATAGTAATATTGCAGGATCTGATCGCAATACAGCAATTGAAGAGTGCATCCTACGGTTTAGCTTGTCGTTTCTGCACTCGTGGAATGTGGATCACGAGCTTGATAGGTTGCTAATGAATGACATGAATTTGAAGAGACCTGAGAATTCCATTGTAACATCTGGTTTGCAAGGGGATAAGGGGTCCTTTACATTAATATTTCCTGGACTTGATGCTGTCCTTGAGGTACTTCCAGTAAACTGTGTTTGATGCAACATGTTTTATACTAGCCTTACACTTTACCTCTGGGACAACACATATTTCAGCTTTGGAAATCATCATCAGAATTTTGTGCAATGAGGTCGATGACTATGGTATCCCTAGCCCAACGAATGATCAGCCTATCTCACTCTGCTTCAGCAGCTAGTAGGTATTGGACATTTTACTAGTTTAGCTGGATCTGCTTTGATCTATTCAGTCTTGTTTCCCCCCAATTTGTCAATTATATAATGGAATCTTAATTGAGTCTGCATTACTTATTTGGTCCTGGAAGCTGGAGGTCTAATGAATCATCTGCAGGATGGTGTAGTTGATCGTGTGTATATTTATTTTGGCAATTTAAGTAATTTTTATTTACCATAGAAAATGTAAATGGTGGGGGTGCTCCTTTTTACTAAAAATCCATAAAAAGGTAGTAATGTAGAAATCAGAAGTGTATCAAAAGATGCATCGTTTATTGGTGGTGCCTAATGCATAACTGTTGATCATATTAATTTATGTGCAAATGAGATTAGCCAGTTTTTAGTTGCCCATAATAAAAGGATTTTTGCTAACTGATTTCATTACTATACTATATTTGTACAAAGCTGTTCTTGGTTTTAGCCTTCAGGATTGAAATGACAATGGACAATAATATTGAAAGCAATTTATTCTTTAATTGTCATGGCTACTGGACTCTTGGCAGTCTATGTGGATCTTTCTGATGCTGTCAGGCATTGCTCTTTGTGATATGTGACGATTCATTAGTTTGAGAAGCCATGATTCTGCTAGCTGCCTGAGGGAAGGCAGAGATCAAGTTTTAGTTTCTGAAATAGGTGGATGGATGATGGATTTTTTTTGTTTGGCAGTGCTCTGGCGGCATTTTATACTCGGAATTTCGCAGAGAGAGTCCCAGATATCAAGGCACCATCACTTCAGGTGGATTTTTCCTTCAATAGTTTGGAAATTTTCTACAATTTTTGTTTGATGATATGATTTACTCTTATATTTCTCTTTCTTAAATTTTGAACTTTGAAAGAGCAGTAGCAAACTTGTCTGCGGACTTTTGAACTTGCCAAAGCCTATGAATTCTTGCTTAATAAAGTGGTGTAGGTCAAAAAAGAAAAAAGTGGCGTAGGTAAATACTTTGGGTGACCACCTTATAGTAAGGAGTGGAAGAAGTATTGTGGTCACCTTTGCATCCTTTCTACTAGGAGCAATAGCCTGTTAATTTGATGGGGTATGAGTACTGTTGCATCTTTGTGATGCATTAATTGCATGTGAATGATATTTTCTACATTCAATCTGTGTATTTTGTTGTGTTTATTTTTGCTATTTTTAATTCCATTTGCAGCTCTTGGTGAGTTTCTGGCAAGATGATAGTGAGCATGTACGTATGGCTGCAAGATCACTCTTCCACTGTGCTGCTTCACGAGCTATTCCTCACCCTCTCTGTAGTCATAAAGCAACTACCCATCTGAAATATATTAATTCAATAGCTGGAAACCATGAAAATGAAATTGAAAGGTTAAATGAAGAGGTTGCATTGGACAGAACAGATAACAATGAACAGCCACAGGAAGAAGGCATCTCACAGGTCGAGGAATCTAACATACTTGCATGGCTAGAGTCATATGAAGTGCAGGACTGGATTTCATGTGTTGGTGGAACAGGACAAGATGCAATGACTTCTCATATCATAGTTGCTGCCGCCTTGGCCATTTGGTACCCCAGTCTTGTAAAGTCAAGTCTTGTCTCCCTGGTTGTTCATCATTTGGTGAAGTTGGTTATGGCCATGAATGAGAAGTATAGTTGCACGGCTGCAGAGCTCTTGGCAGAAGGCATGGAGGAAACTTGGAAGGCATGCATTGCATTGGAAATTCCTCGTCTGATTGCAGATATTTTTTTCCAAGTGGAGTGTGTAAGTAGTTCACCTGTGAGTCCAGCTGTACCAAATGCAATTCGAGAGACCTTAATTGGGGTCCTACTTCCGAGTTTGGCAATGGCTGAGGTACCAGGCTTTCTAAATGTAATAGAAAGCCAGATCTGGTCCACTGCATCAGATTCACCTGTTCATGTAGTATCTCTTACAACTCTCATCAGGGTTGTTAGGGGGGCTCCAAAGAGTCTTGCTCAATATCTTGATAAGGTTAGTGTAGCAAGTTACAAGTACAAATTTCTTTTCTCATCTTTGGCAGCCTATAAGGAGGTCTATATTGTGTTAACATTTTTATTATGTGGGTAGGTAGATGTAGATTGTAACTTTAGCGGTATTTTGCTTTGACACTGGATTGCATTTTCATGCTCCTTTACATTGGGGATGAGTAAATCATCCTTTTGTGGACTATCTCTTCTCATGCATAGGAAGAATTATCCATCTCTCAACCCTTACAGGGATTTTACGGTATAGATGAGCAACTGTGTACATCATACTATACTCTGTTCATTCTTCATTTAAATAAGCGCTTCTCTAATCCTGATTAGATTATATCATCAAGTAAAGAGAGTGGCAGAACTGTAATATAACTGTAGCAAATGATAATGTTGCTCTTGGCAATTTAGTATTTGTAAAAAAGTTAGCTACACAATTTTTAATATTGTATCTTTGAATCTAATTGTTGCTTCTAATAAACTTGTATCACTTAATTTCATTATTGTTCTGATGACTTCTGTTATGTACTGGTTTCTACTCCAAACAAGATCTGATCTTAAAATCTGAGTCTTCCATACAGCAATCATTTTCTAAAATCTCAGCCAATGTCAGAAGTTTCTATGTAGCCATTGATTTGTACAGAATAAGGCTTAGTTTTTGGCATAATTGTGTACCTCACATTATTCTTTTAGGTTAGTGATGTTATCTTCCCATATGTGCTTGTTTCTAGTGAGTTGTAGCTGTCCAATCTTTAAATTGCTTATGGTTGTGGAATATGTTGGAGCACACTATAGACTTGCTGCTGCAGTTTCAAGTCAAAGTTGTGTGGACAAGGCTTTTTAATAATAGTAATGTTATGAAAACTACGAAAAATAAATTTTTGGTTTTTAATGACCTAGTTTATGTGATGTGTAGTTCTCAATCTATTACTTAGAGAGGCATTTTGTTAAGAAATTTCTATTGATTTCCAGGTGATTAGCTTTATTTTGCAAACCATGGACCCTGGCAACTCAGTCATGCGCAGGACTTGTCTCCAAAGTTCAATGGCAGCCTTGAAGGAAGTTGTACGTGTATTTCCCATGGTAGCTCTAAATAATTCAGCGACTAGATTAGCAGTTGGTGATCCAATTGGTGAATTTAGTAATGCAAGCATTCGAGTTTACGACATGCAAAGGTATGGACTATAGCCCTTAAATATAATTAAGCTCCTGGACCTGTAGAATACAACAGATAGAATACTTATCATTATCAAATTATCATTCTATTTGTTTGTAGATTATTGATAGGATATACTGCCACTAAAACCCCATTACAAGCTGAAGAGGGTGGCAAAAAACCTCATTCTATGACATAACATACTACAGGCCTTCTTACATTGGCTGGAATCATATGAATCCATTCTGCTCTTTCTACTTGTGGCTTTTCCATGGAGAAGACATGGTCCCCCTTTGAAATTTAAGTTGAATCTTTTCTCATAGAAATACATATTTAAAGAATCAAATTATCATGCTTCTAGTGACTGGATTACTCTCAGGGTTCACTCTGTCTACCAAGTGATGTCAATGAAAGCACCTAAATTGGTTTTGTATCTTGAGAAAGCTAGTTGTGAGAAGGAAAAGTTCTTTAGCTCTTTGTATCCTTCATTTCTTGCATACCTGGATAAATCAGCATTCTTCAACTTAGCACCTAATACAAACTGTTGTAGGGGATTATTGAAACAATTGAAATACATAGATGGACATTTCCATATGTATATCCAGGTAGCCAGTGTGGTATTATAAGATGATATGTATTAGAATTGTTTGCCTAGGTTAATACTAGAGAATAAGATCTTACATTAGGTAAGTCTTACTTCTCTTCTGCTAGGCTACTGGACATAGTTGCTAAGGAAAAAAAAAAAATCTATTAAATTCGCTCAGAAGAATCAGCATGGAAATGATGTCCTCAACATTGGATTCATACAACAGTTTGTATATAGGAGTTGAGGATGACCCTCACCCTTATTGTACAATGAATCTAGCCATTCATGAATTTTATTAATGAACTAATCCATTCATGAATTTATCTATTCATTCATTGAACTAACCTATTCATGAATGTTCCACTCATTTAATCTAATAATAAACTTGACATAGTAAAAACATGTAGGGATAATTGAATCCTGCATCTCTAACATTCATGAATTAAGTAATTCTCCTCTGCCTTCATAATTAAAAAAAAAAGGAGGTATTATGTGAATTAGAACTGTTTTTGTTGGGCAATGTTGCCGATCCATGTTAATTAGTGGATGCATTTGATAATTGAATAGGAACAATAGTGTGCTTTGCTGTTTAAGGATACAAGTTATTGACATTGTATCTTATGATAGATCCACATGCTGATATTCCATTTCAGAAGTTTTATAAACTTGCACGGTCATACTTTGCTCATTGTAATCCTTAAATGCGCTATTTTGGTTGTTAAGAATACAAGGAAGCAATTTCTTTCTTTCGCAGATGCTATTGTTTGTTAAGATTTGTTTTCAATTCCTCAGTGAATAAGGTGTGTAATTCTGTTATACACGAAGGTTCTTTGCGATCACAGCAAGGAATAACTCCCTTTGCTTGTGGGTGCTCACAGAAAAACAAGAACCGGGCAGAATAAACAGCTGTCCTAGATGTCTGTTGTCTTTTGTTTGTGTCTGTTATGTTTTGTTGTTTGCTGTCCTTGTCTGTTGTGTTTGTTGTTCTTGTCTGTTAGTTCAGTGTTTGTGTATTGTTGTTTGTTGAAATCGGTTGTCCAGTATTTGTAGTGGCCCATGAATTGTGGCATCAAGGGGTGTGTAGTTAGGAAGTGGGGAATCCCTGTAATCTAGTAAGGTCAGGTGGTTAGGAGGCTCCAGCAAGGGGTCCGGTTAGTTGGGGGGGGGGGGGGTAGGTGTGGCGAGTACTGGAGTAGTGGGAAGGCAAGAGGGAATGTGGGAGTCAGCTAGGAAGGGGGAAATCCGAATTGTACAAAGAGGGAAGGAAATGAAAAAGAAAGGACAATCTATTTTTCTAATTAAACCGTGATTGCACTAAGAGATTGTCGGGTTCTCTCTAACGAGCTTGAGCCTAAATAATCAACATAGGTAAAAGAGGAAGAAGAACCCTAAGACCTCGATTGGATCCCGAACTGTTAAGCGACAACTCGGACATTAAAATTAGAGAAAGATCCTATAACAAATTCACAGTTACCATACCTTTAATCTAATGAATTTTAGATATTGAATTCTATCCATTCACTTGTAGAAAACAACTTCATTGAGCCAATCCAAATCTTATCTACTTTCAGTAACTTCCCTTTGATGGAGTATACATATTGCTTTGTTATTTTTAATCTTATTAATGGAATTATGTGAGCGTAATTGAGTTATGGGTACTGGAATTCTTCATTTATTTGCTAATTACATCAGTGGGAATTCTTTCATGCTACCCAATCTTCTGATAGTATGTGATTGTCATACTAGGTTTATACTAACATTTTTCTTTCTTTTTTTTTTTTTTTCACACTTTAATCATCATTGCAGTGGATCAAAGATAAAAGTTCTTGATGCAAGCGCACCTCCTGGACTACCAAGTTTGCTAGCAGGATCATCAGGCTTGGCAGTGACAACTGTGATTTCAGCCCTAAATTTTTCTCCAAATGGAGAGGTGCCTTAAATTGCTTTTACTCTCTCCTTTTCCTGTTTTAATTCGTTAATAAGAAGAGATCTCATCCATGGATGTCTGTAATTTTATGGATTCTTTTGGGGTTCTTAGCTTGAAATTGTTGCATTGAGTCACACTAATATAAGAATGTGGAGTGCTTAAAATACCTTAAGATCTACAAAGATAAAGTAAGAGAGAGAAAATGCTCTCCCTTCTCTCTAACTCCACTCCTCAACCCCCTTAAAAGACCACTTCTTTTAGGCCAAAACAAACACATCAACCATATGTCCATTTCCTTTCCTTCTTCTATTCCTGTTGTATCACCTTTCTTGATGAGAGGAGGGTCTAGCAAGCATTTGGAGACAACCACTAGGGCCCCTTCCGGTCATTGAAGTACTTTGGGGGATCATTTTCCTCCACTTTTCTTTGGAAACTTGGTGCCTTGTACACAAGACATGCTTCTAGAGGTGGGTTACCGGGTTAGCCAAAGGAAGCACTTAGCTAAAAATAGCAATTTAGAGCCTTTTGCATATGACGAAAAGGACACACCTACTAGTGAGATGGGAAAAGTCAATGCAAACTTTACCTTTCTAGACACCAACATAGTTAACTCACTTACCTGGAGCCATTCCTCATTTGGAAATACCACATTGGAAGAAGTTAACGATCTCCTGAACAAAGTTGTGGAGTAAAACCACTTTAAAAAACTCCTCGCCCCTAACTCACCTATGGCTAAGACTTACGCCAAAGCTTGTGCTCTTTAGGAAATGGTCCAAGAGTTGTAGTTCAAGCTTTGTTTTATTCCTCTAGTGAAGAAAGGTGGTGTCCCTAGAGTCAAGATTTCGAAATCAGTGGAAGATGAAGGGGCAAATTATTGGAGCTCAACCTTAGTAAGCTATTTTTTAGGTTAGCAAATGCCTTTATCCTTAGTCCAAGCAACAACCTTCAGACTCTGGAAGGAACATGGCATCATCAACATCTTGGGAACAAGGAGGGTTGCTTTTATTTCCATTTCGCCAAGAACAAAGACCTATCCTCCATTCTTGAGAAAACATGGTACTTCTCTTAATGTTTTTTGGTTTTACAGAGATGGAGGAGGGGAATGTTACTTAACAAACCCCAACCAACACACATTCCTATGTGGGTGAGCTTTAGTCGTATTCCATGCAAGTTTTTGAACGCTGATTGAGTTAGCTATATAGCTAGTGGAGTAGGCTCCTCGATCAAAGCCAATACATTAACCGCCTTCAGATAGAGCTAACTAGGCTTGAGTATTGGTTGAGATTGATGTTAGGAAGGAACTAATTATCTAGGTTGAAGTGGAAAAATCAGATGGCTCCTTGGCAATAGTACATATTGAGTATCAATGGCTCCCTCTTAGATGTAGAACATGCAAGGTCTTCGGCCATTCTTGCAACCTAATGCAGAATCTGAACCCGCAAGCAACCGTTGGAAGCTTTAAAGCTAAAGGCAATCAATGGGTACCCGATCACCGTGGTGGCAAGGGTAAACAAAAGTTAAATGAGAACGATGTTGGAGCAAGTTCTACGCTTAATTTGCTCCCTTGTCATGCTCGAGTGGAAGTTAGTGAGGAAGTTTAATCTCCTTTGAAACGAAAGCCAATTGAGGTAAGTGAGAATAAGAATTTGGCTAGTACGATGGAAGTTGAAGTCGAAGCCAAGGTTGAGGAAGTGCATCCTCCTCCCAAACAAAGACCTAATGTAGTAGGAGGGTGCAAGAGTATTGCTGGTGAGATGGAGGTTGAGGATGAGGTTGAAATCATTCTTGCTATCTCGTTGAACCATCAAAAGCAAAGCTCTTCTTAATACGTCCAGGGTCCCACCCACATCTTCGAATCCTCTAACCAGTTGGGAGAAATCCAAGACCAGGTGCCCTTGGACGTTTGCTAGGACCATTTCGAGAGGGGGAATTTGGATTAAATAGAGGAGTTTGAAAACACCCCATTAAACAAACTGCTAGTTCAAATTAATAAGACTCAAAAACACCCCATTAAACAAATTGCTAGTTCAGGTTAATAAGACTCTGGATAGCAACCCTAAGAGCAATAAGAGCTCAAGCTCTATGGGGCATCGGAAGAAGAAACAGTGGAAGAGATGTTGCACCTTCACCTAGATGCTATTGGGTCCACTGTTTCTCAACCTCATGAATATAGTGGCTTGGAATATAAGAGGGTTCAATGACTATTAAAGTTATGGATGGTAAAAGGGTATGCGAAACCAATAAGATTTTCTTTATAGGGCTACTTGAAACTAAGGTAAAGTCCTTAAATGAAATGACTATTTAGAACATCTTGGGACCAAGGTGGCAAGTGGCAATAAATCGGGTTGCACGGAAGCATATGTGGTTGGCTTGGAACTTGAGGGATTAGGACATTCGAATTGAGGAGGAACATGTGCAATACATATATTGCGTAGTAAAAAACTTGAGAACAAATACCCCCCTCTTCATCACATTTATCTACAACTCCAATAATGATAGAGAAAGAGATCTTTATGGGAAAATATAGTGGCTCTTGCCCCATCTATGACCATGAGCCCGTGGTTGGCACTTGGAGACTTTAACACAACGAAGTACTCTTCAGAAAAACTAGGGGGAAGAACACGAATGATGATGGCAATGGATGATTTCTAGAATTGTCTAGCTAACTCCGAGCTTGAAGATTTAAGATATTTTGGGGATTTCTTTACGTGGACCAATAAACAAGAACGAAACTTGATTTTGAGAAAACTTGATCGTCTTAGTCAACCACCATTGGTTAGATGTCTTTCTGAGAACACAAGCCAAGTTTGTATCTCCCATGCTCTTAGATCACTCCCTAGCCATAACGTGCATGGACTTTAGCTTTGGTGTAAGGAAGACGCCTTTCAAGTTTTTCAACATTTGGATCGAGCACAAAAGCTTCAAAGACATTGTCATTAGCACATGGAACAGTGAGATCAATGGTTCAAAAATGTTCCAAGTAGTTAAGATACTCGAATTGTTAAAAGTGGAGCTAAGACGCTTAAACTGGTCTTAGTATTCTCATGTATCTAATCAAGTGCAACTGGTTAAGAACACTCTCTTACAGTTGCAAACTTCCATATAAAGCAATAGGGACACATTATGCATGGAAGAGGCGAAGAAAGCCTTCAAGATCTGCTACTTGCTTAGAGGAGTTGAAGAATGTCTTTTTAAGCAGAAATCCAAGACAAATTGGTTGAGATTAGGGGAAAAAAATGCCTCTTTCTTCCATAAAGTCATAAGGAACCTACATAATAGAAGCTCTTTGTATAGGCTATCAAAGGAGGATGGAAGTGAGGTGGTAGGGGAAGCAAAGGTCATGAATTTAGCCGTTTCGAAATTCCAATAGCTCTATGACAGCTCCTACCCTCCTATTAACCTTGAGGAGGTTCACAACTTAGTGACTTGGAAGTTGACTAAATAATAGAAGGAAGAATTGAACTCACCATTCTTGGATGAAGAGATAAAGAGGGGTTTATTTTTGCAAGCAAATGAGAAAGCCCTAAGGCCGGATGGGTACTTTGCCAAATTCTTCAAGGAGACTAAGGAGATTATGGGTAATGATGTGTTAGTAGTAGTCAGGGAATTCTTAACCACAAGGCACTTGTTCAAAGAAATAAACACCACCATCATTTCCTTAGCTCTAAAGGTAGCTATATCTAAAGTTTTTGCAGCACACCTAAAGAATGTTCTACCTTCTTTGATTGAAAGAGAACAAGCAACCTTTATTTTTTAGCATAGGGTCATGGATAATATCTTCATAGCACAAGAATTGATGGCTAGATACCAATCGCAAATAAGTGCCCCTCATTGTACCTTAAAAGTGGACTTATGGAAGGCATATGACTTTGTAAGATGGGACTTCTTACTAGAGGTTCTTAAAGCTATGCAATTCCCTTTACATTTCTGCACCCTCATTGCACAGTGCATCTATACTCCAAAATTCTCTATTAATATTAATAGAGAATTTGGCAAGTTATTTTGCTAACAAAAAGGGCCTAAGGCAAGGGAATCCCATCTCTACCCTATTGCGGAGACTCACTCTGAACCCTAACTTCTCTTTCCAATGGAGATGTAAATCTGAAAGGCTAACCCATCTTGGCTTTGCAGATGCTTATTTTCCTGAAAGGCAATGTTAAATCAACTTCCTTGATCAAGGATTCCCTACAGAACTTACATTCGCTCTCTGGTTTGGTTGCCAACAATAGCAAGAGTAGCATCTTCTTCTCCCATGTCCTTCCTAGGGTCAAAGAGAATATACTATGGATCACCTAATTCCAAGAAAGCAGTCTCCTAGTACGCTACTTGGGAGTTTGACTTCTTTCCACAAAACTCAAGGAGGACACTGATGCTCTCTTGGAAAGAATCTTAGCACACATCAACTCTTAGACCTCCAAATACCTCACCTATGCAAGTAGATTACAGTTAGTCAAATTAGTCCTCTTCTCGATGTAAATTTTCTGGAGCTCTATGTTTCTACTTCCTAAAGCTATAGTCACAAAAATTGAACAACTTCTTAACTTTTTGTGGAGTGGAAGACCGAACATTTACTCTAAGGACAAGGTCAGGTGGGTTAAGGTGTGTAAACCATTAAAATGTGGGGGTCTAGGGATCCCAAACCTCCAAGTTTGGAACAAAGCTATTTGGATCAAATATATATGGCATTTGTGCAAAGATGGCCCTAGGAATTTATGGCTAGATTGGGTACACTTTGCTCTATTGAAAGGAAAAAGCTTCTGGTCATCAAGAACACCGGTTATATGCTCTTGGTTCTGGAAGAAGCTACTAAAATTAAGGTACGTGGTTCGTAACAGTTTTCAATGGGAACCCAATGATGGCTTATCCATCTCATTTTGAACAGATTATTGACTTTCAATAGGCCCATTGAACACAATATATAATGCGCGAGAGATGGGGAATTCAAGCCTCCCTTTGACTACAAAGCTTTGTTCTTTGATGGAGAATAACGCATGGTGGTTACCCAATAATCCATTTTGGTTAAACATCAAATTCCATCCCACCTCCAACCGAATACCTTAATGTCTGATTGGCTCCATTAGACTCACTCCATTTCAAGTGATTACACTATCAAGAGTAGATACAACTTTCTTAACCCTCCAGGTATCATCATGCCTTAGCACAAAGTTTTTTGAAACAAGTCTTTCCTATCTAGGCATTCTTTCATCCTATGTCTAGCCTGACTAAGTAAATTATCTACCATTGACAAACTAGTCTCTTGAGGAATTGTTACTTTTGCAACTTGCTTTCTCTATCAGCAAGGCTTGGAGGATCATTCCCATTTATTCTTTAGCTGTGGATATACTTCTTAGATATGGGGATTGGTTTGTGATTGCTTATAGTGCCCGCCATCCTTCAGAGATTGGCAAAGTGTTGCAGTTTCATTGATTGCAACAGCTGATTTCTCTACCCCTATTTGCCAAACTTAGAGGGTGGGTCTAGCCGCTATGGTTTACTATATATGGAGAATTTGCAACAAAGTGTGTCTAGAGAGTAGTTCCCCTAGCTCGGGTTCTATAGCCAACCGGATTAGAGCTTATGCTACGCTTTTGTAATTTGAAAGAGTTTATCTTGTTTCAAACTATGCTGTATTTTTGCTTAATGTATCTATACTTGTGATGTAATCCTACTCATCCTATTGACGGTTAGATACCTTTCTTTGGATCAATAAAATTTGAATTATCCCAAAAAAAGAAAAAAATCTCAAGATCTTGCATTGATAATTTCTTCTTCATTGAGGATGAACTCCAAATTTTGTTGATATATATTTTATTGAATATTGAGGATGAGGCATAGAGGAAAATTTGAGTATTGGCGACCTCAATCTCTTTATATGTATTTAGGGAAATTACATAAATGTGACCTGTGTTTTTACGCTTTTGTGATCTGTGGTTTGTTATTTTTACAAATGCATGACTTATGTTATTTTCCGTTAAGCAACCATTAATTCTTAGTTAAAAAAAAAAATGAAACGAGACACTCACATGTCCTCTCAATAGAACCTAATATCACACATACCTAACTCAAAAACTCTAAATCAGACGAAATAACACACATTTTGTAATAGGGTTCAAAAGTAAAAAGTGTATTATTTTGTTTAATTTAGGGTTTTTGAGTAAGGTAGTGTGATTTGGGGGTTCTGTTGGTGGTAAAAGTGCAAATCACATGCCATTTTTAACTAAGGATTAACAGTTTCTTAATGGAGAATTTTTTAATCACACATTGTAAAGTAGCAAAACACAAGTTAGTAAATTGCAAAAAGTGTGAAAACACAGGTCACGTTTTTGTGATTTACCTTGTTGATTTTCTAGATGCCTTTGTTTGTTATTTCATTGTTTCATGAACTTCCTCGCACACATGATGGGTGTTTTGTTGGCCTGAAAAAAGCTGGTAAATTTAGCAAAATTTATTCTTTAAACTCCATTCATTTAGTTTCTACTGGCTGTTTTCAAATTTGTCTTCACAATTTCAGGGGTTGGTTGCTTTCTCTGAGCATGGCTTGATGATAAGGTGGTGGTCATTAGGATCAGCATGGTGGGAAAAACTCAGCCGTAATCACATACCTGTCCAGTGCACCAAGTTGATTTTTGTACCTCCTTGGGAGGAATTTTCACCGAAGACTGCTCGGACAAGTGTCATGGCTAGCATAATGGAACATGATGGACAAGCAAGTCCTCAGGTATCTCAGGAAATATAGCATATAACAATTAACGTGCCTGCCTTTCTATTTCTTGTTTTCTCTGATTTTCTTGGGCTTCTTAGTGATTGTGATTGCATCACTGTATGAGGAAGTGAAAGCATCTCAGGTAACAATGTAATGTTGGCATAAAGACTAGAGTACTAGCAGTGCATGATCAACAACTGAAGACTGGCTTAAGCATTAGTGTAATGCATACTTTTCTAAATTACAAGAAGATGATAAAGTAGGTTAAAGTTTGATGATGGATTCTTATATTGGCAAGTTCACTTCTAGATTACAAGTAATGATTGATCCCATGGGTAGGGTATTATTAAGTTAGGTGCCTCCAGTCATGCAAAACTAAATTGTCCAATGATCCAATGCTAACTGCCTTTGATCCTACAGGAATGGGAATTATAATTTCCTTAATGTCCTTTTCCTTTGAGCATTAGGAACATGTAATAGGGCATGGAATTATTTAATGAAGTTTATCAATGCACCAAGAATAAATCGTATGAAGCTGAGAATCCTTGAAGTTGTCCTTTATTAATACAAAGTCTGATTTCTTGGTCCAATTAGTCAAACAGACTTTTGAGTATCCATTTACAGAGTCCACCCTTTATCATTCAAATTCTATTAGCTCATACTCTCTTGTCTACTTTCTAGACTTCTCATTAATCTCAAACGATGATTCCCTTTGTGGTTTTGCCATTGTAGGAAAATTCAAAGGGTGGGGGAAATGATTTGGACAGTCTGAAACTTTTGATACACAATCTTGACCTCTCTTATTGTCTGGATTGGGCCGGTGACAGGAAAGTGCTTCTCAAGAGACATGGTCGCAAGCTAGGAACTTTTCTATTATGAGCTTTTTCCTAAGGTATGCAAAGGCAAGGTCAGAACCAGCTGTTTGTAAGAGCCACTCGGTGTCTGTAAAATGTATAGGGCAACAGCTCTTGCAAGAAAGGCATAAGTGTCATAATTGGCTTGTTACTGGTGAAGAAAACTTCATTCCACAATTTTGGCTTTTATCAGATGGATATATGAAGCTTTCAGTGACTTGGGGTAATAACATCTGTGTATACAGGCAGCTTTTATGTATATTCATTCATTCTTTGTGGATGTAAAGAGGGAAGAGAAGATGGATTGTCCAATGTTCTCTATTATGTGCCGGGATATTTTTTTTTTTTTGGCTTTTATGTTCATTCTCTTCATTGGACAGCAGTAGGTCATCATATTCTATGGTCACCTCTTCCTTTGCAACCTTGGCCTTTTCTTTGGTCAGATTAGATGCCTAATGGATTCATTTTTGCTAAAGGTCATTCAAGCAGATGGGAATTCTACACAGGTTGGTTGAGAAACAGTGACACTTTTTAGTACACAAACATAAGCATGATTGTGAATGGTGTTCATTTGCTATTTCTTGTTTCTAACTATTCTCTTTGCAAATTGTAGCTGCTCCAGCTTTATCTTCAAAGTTAGCAAGGTCTGAAGAGTAGCATTTTGATACCCCTAGTGGTTACGGAGCAAGTATTAGCATAAGAAATTGCTTGAGGTTCCGGGTCCAATTCCTTGCAAGATCTTTCATTGACACTATTACACAATGCAAGTTGGACCTACTTGGTAAATAGGCTTTCAAAGCTATTTCATATCTCTATAGGTTATTTTTTTGATTAGTGTTGTGCTCCGCCGATAGAAAAGTAGAAGGATAAGTTGGAAATCGTTCCTAATCTCTCTCTAATTTATATTACCTATCTTTGAAAATAAGTTTTTGCATATCTATATCTTTTGAAGACGTCTCTGAACTCCACTGTACTATTTTGCTCTTTAGAAATTTAATAAAGCAATAAAAAAAATTGAAGAATAGAATGGAGGAAACTAGGGAAAAATATTGGGTGAATATAAAGAGTTTCCTTTGCAATTCACTCAAAGTAAACAATAGAGACATGACAGTAGCATATGGGTTAAGGTATTAATCTACGGACGATGGAATTGGCGAAGCCTTAAGAGCGAACCTTTCAAACAAGCAAGCCGGAAAAATAGTCATTCGGTAACTTACTGCTTCTCCATTTTCTTGTTTTAACATGTTGCTACTCCAAGCAGAGATTGTTTGCTCATGTATTCTTAAAAAAGAAATTGACTATGTAACATGAGTCCAATCTTGCCTTCGTTTTTCTCTTTTCATTTGGAGAAGAGATGTTTACACAACGGGAAAAGGTAACTGCGAAAAAAACAAAAGAAAAACAACTTAAACATACATTTCTCTCGAACTCAGGCGACCATTATCTTTTATTCATCTGCTTTTTGTACACTTTTCATGCCAGCTTTTGCCAGCCACTTTGCTTCCACATAAACACACTTGATTCATGAATTCAGATTTAGAACCTTGAGAGCAGTTGGAGTTGTTTAATTAGAGGGGCTAAGCTCTCCATCAATTTTTCGCAAGGATGGTTGTGGATACCTTCATATGTTGTCACTATGATGCTGGAATCTGTCGCCAGCCGCTGGATTTGTTTCTTCACGTTGCACGTGTGGTGTGTACAGCGATAGTAGCTCCTTTTTTTCCAAGCCAAAAATTAGAAACTTAATTTAGTAAATTGAATTTTAAATGCTCATAACCCATTAGTTCTAAAAATGGATCGAAGATAAAGAAGTATCAGCTTTCCTGATGTCATTGAAAAAACTGAAACGTGGATAAAAAAGCATGAGAAATAGCATAACATAGGTCTAGAATATTAGCAGAGCGAGGATAATGGTATTATGAGCCGTTAGCAGGGCCTGTATACTAGAAGAGAAAATCTTTACTCCTTTTTATGTATATGCTTTTTTTACGAAATTTGTGATTAGTCTTGAAATTACAGGGGTTTATTTTATGGGTTGTTAACTAGTTCCCGGGGAGATCAATAGGGCCCTAGATAAATTGTACTCTTCGACTTATTAAACTATTCGATTTGCATTCGTTACCTATGTTCAATGTCGATCATCGAATTATCAAATTCTGGAAATGTGAGAGCCTTCATATTTATACCTCTTTATGTAAGTAAAGGGAAAATGCACCTAAAGATATGCCAGAAAAATACTCAAATTGTATTTTCGCCTTTTCCATATTTCCCAGTTATGAACTACTCAAAATCGCTCCGCAAGGATTTTCGAAAAGCACTACCAATTACAGTAATCAGTGTCTCAATTTAGCTAGCTAATCAAACCAGATATGCCTTAGAAGCTGCATTTATTCATAAAAGGATTCACAAAAAGAAGGATAAGGTAGAAATATATGGAAGGTAAATGTTGTTAATTTAGGTAGTCAATAGGTGGTTATTTGTCAGTATTTAAATGCACACTTTGTCTGATTTTGGTGCTCAAATCTCCTACCTCCTAGAGGCGGTTATGTTTCTGTTGTTTGGGGTCTGTACAAATAACAAGAGCATCTTTCCCTTGTTTAATGAGAAAATAAACTATTTTCAGAATTTTCCTTTGAGGTCAAAGAGTTCTCTCATTAATTTAGCTCTTAAAATACTTAATATTCAGAATAGGTATGGAAGGAAGGGCAAGAAATTTTCCTATTGTTAGAGTTAGGAGGAAATTTTACTTTAGGACACATAACCTGATCTAGGGGTAAGCATAACAGATTTGTGCTAGAGCAAGGGGTTATGGCTAAATATTGCACTTTCCAATATTGTTTGGACTTGGCGGGGGTTTTCTATAATTTTGCACATAAGGTGTTGACAATTAGAAGAGTTCCTTGCGCTCTAAGGGGATGATCAAGCTTTAAGAAAGCAAACAGCAGGAGATGACTGTGCAATTGGTTACAAGGATCGGAAGAGGAGGCAACAAAGGTAGAAAATCCAAAAGCATAAACCATAAAAGCTTAGATCTCTTTACATGCTGTGATCGTACTCTCACGATATGAGATTATGTTGTAAAAGAATTCATCAGTGATAGGCTACTCTTGATTTTGATCAACTCTGTGGTACTCATGGCTTTATGGATGAGTCATTTGATGGAGTTGTTAAACTTTCTTGCGGAGTCAGGAATCGACCAGAAAGTATCATGGGGTATGCGGTAAATTACCAATGAAATTGGAAAATCAAATTTTTATTAATATTTTCATTATGATCTATTTACTAAACTTTCTTGGGCCCCTTCATTGGGATTTTACAAGTAGGTAGATGGAGTATGGAAGGACCAAAATTTTGAGTTAAAGGGAACCCAAATTGGGAGATAAATCCGTTGGCTACACTTTCTCTACCTATGTTATTGAGAAGGCACCATTTTGAAGAGATTGATTGTAAAATTTAGTGAAACGTTTGAATCACCAACCGGATGCTCCTTTCTAGAAGTTTTGACCATCACACATTGTTAGAACCCGTAATAGGTTACCTTTTATAGATATTCGTATATGCAAAATGAATAAAATCTAAAAGTAACGTAAATAGATTTCAGCACAAGTGAACCAAGTCTCTTGCTATCTTCTTTTGCTATATTATTGGTAAGATAATAAAAAAATTCTTGGAGGTTTTATAAGTATTACAAGCGTTTAAATGCGAAAACAGTGAAGGAAAGACTCCTTATTCTCATCATGGACGAACTACTTGAGGAAATTAATGAAGGGAAGTGTTTTTCATGGATGGTTCTAAAGTTGGGATATCACTAAGTTTGTATATACATGGATGATATTGAGAAGACTATTTCGCACACACCATGGGCATTTTGAATTCTGGATGATGCCCTTTGATTTCACAAATCTGCAGTCGACCTTTCAAGTAATCATGAGTGAGGAGTATTGGAATTATTTAACAAAATTTGTTCTTATGTTCTTCAATGACATACTCGTCTATAGTGGGAATTGGACTGAACACTTGCACTACTTATGGATTGTGTTATCCTTACTACATCAACGATGTCATCTTTCTCAGCCACAAATACCATATCTGGGCATATCATCTAGCAAAAGGGAGTAGAATGGACAATGAAAAAATTATTACTATGTTGTGGTGGCCATTACCAAAGACTGGAAATTTGTAGAAAATGATGAATTAGTTGCCACCCTCTTTAATAATATGTTATGAAACGATGCTTTCACATGGATGAAAGATGCAGTAGAGGCCTTTGAAACATCAAAAATAGCAATGACTGTTACACCAGAATTATCTTTACCTATGATAAACTTTGTGGTTAAATGTGATGCTACAGATTTCGGCATAAGCGCAGTGTTACAATAGGATTGTAAACCAACTGCATTCCATTGCAAAACATTGGCCTAAGTGAATTTCTAATAGAACTATAGTGATGTACTTGCAGTGTTTCACAAGAAATTAACGTCATAAGTGGATCTAATGGATTTCAAGGGTCGAGTATCGCTATAACACATGCAGTCCCTCGTTGTTAAAACCTATCTGTTTTTAAGTAGTTTGTGAAAGATCTCCTCCTCAACTTTTCGTAGCCATGTACACTTAGAAGAAGCTCTCCCTAAAGCTATCAGTTTGATTCGCTAACATCAATTGCAAGCTAAACGAACCATGAAGACATACTATGATAAGTACCATCGGGAAGTGCATTTTACTGTTGGTGACTTAGTCCTATTGAAAATCTAGCCCAAAATGCGGATTTCTATGGTAGATCAATCCAACTGAAAGCTTGCGCTGAACTTTTACAGGTCATTTCAGGTTGAAGAACGAATTAACAGTTTTGCTTAGTCTTATATCACCAGTGCATGTCAAAATATATTCAGTCCTTCATGTTTTAAGTTTGAAGAAATTCCATGGTAGCAAAACGGAACCTAATCTAACTTTACCATCTACCTTTTAAGGGGAAATAATTTCAACTTCAAAAGTTACTCTAGATATGTGTATTGTTGCACAAGTTCCTCATTTCTTAATCCATTGGGATGGGTTATCTTTAGCCAAGACATCTTGAGGGTTAGCTACAGAGATTTTCTACAATACCTAAAACTTGTGCCAGAAGTTAAGTGAGTTTTGGAAGGAAGGAGTGATGTTATGGGCCAGATGATCCATGGTCGCTAGTAGTGTTAATTGAGAGGGCATACAAATGGTTTAGTTGTAGCAGCCACAAGGGTGTAGCCTAAATGAAGTGTACTTAACTTTTGAGTTCATGTGTCTCTATATGATATATTTTTATTTTGGTTACACTTTTGTATGTTGTTGATTAGGGATTAGGTGGTTAACTGTTAGCTTTCAGATGTATAATTGTTTGATTGTGTTCCAAGCCCCTACATTATAGGGCAGTTATTTATGGTCCACACCAAAAACAACAATAGGGATCTCTTTCCTTTGGTTTAATGGGAAAAGAAACTACGTTTTCTCTTTCAAATGAGAGATTCTCCTATTATTTTAGCTTTCAACATACTTGATTTTTCTGTTGGCAAAAAAAAATAAATATAAAAACTTGATTTTTCAACATAGGAAAGCAAGCAAGGAAGAGTAAGAAACCTTCCCAGTGTCCGAAAGTGTGCGTAAGATCTTATTTTGTTACCTTTACATTTCAACTCTAGACTTGCCGCATAATTATCAAAGAATATGGTCCCTATATTTAATGGACTCCATGTTCCAAGATATATATCTTGTGACTTTTTGTAGAAGGAAAGTATCTTATATGCATCTTAGAAAAATATTCACCAAATCTTGCAAATATAATTTTTTCTATTTCTTAATCAAAATCTGTTTGCATTTCTATAATATATCTGTAAGCAATATTGGACTTACCATTTAAGCATTATGATTTAAGGCATGAATGACCATACTATTTAAGTATTAGCATGTGATGATTTTAGATTAAAAAAAGACAGCAGACTCCACAAGTATTCTAAAAACTGAAGATTCTATACGATATATATTTCATAGAGGCTTTGATTGCACAATTTCTTTTTGCACCGATTAGATAAAATCAATAATGCGTACTTGAACTTCAGTTTAGTGTTGGATAATAAAAGAATAGTTTTATGTATATATAAGACTTACCAAGTATTCTTAACACTATAAGAAGTAAACATATGTTATTTCAATTGCATTAAAGTTGTTCGTGAAAGTGATACATGAGTTGAACTAAACTAGAACTGAACCGTAAAATACTATTCTTTTACATTAAGGTTCAGTTTCAGAAGGGTCTAATAGTTTCATTTCAAATCGAAACGCTTTATGGAAAAATTAGAACCAGAAAACTTTACTTCTTCTTTTTAATGTTAAAGTCTTTCCTAGAACTGAACCGTAAAATACAATTCTTTTACATTAAGGATCAGTTTCGGAAGGGTCCAATAGTTTCATCCTAAATTGAACTGCTTCATGGAAAAATTAGAACCAGAAAATTTTACTTCTTCTTTTTCAATGTTAAAGTCTTTCCAAACCCTATCTCTCAATCTCAGTCCTTCACGATCACGATTCATAGCCATACACCTCACACTCCACTGTGACCCACCATCCGCGACTATCAGGAAGCATTGAATTAACAACATAGGTAAAAATCCAGTTAATTGTTGCACAACTTCATGTTATCTCTATCATGATTTGTCTATTCAATTTTTATCAAATGTCTAATCATGCTAGCGATGCTATTGGAAGGACCATTGTAAAACTACTAAATTATGTCCAGATGCTTTAAAAAACTTAGCTATTGGAGCTGATCATGATACTAAAGTTATAAGTTCATTGTTTAAAAACAAATGAAAGCTCTACTCTAACGGCCATTTACATTTATAAAGTTCGACAACGCAACAATTGAATGTAATAAAGAACTACAAAATCGATCAACTACAAGCTGGTTTGTTTAATGATTTACTTGAATACTTGTTAAATTTAACTATAATTATTAGGATTATATATAGTAATTAAACATAGGACACCCTAATATATGGAAGGTCTATCATATAAGATACACAACTTCTAGAGAAGTGATAGGATAGGTAAGAGGCACGTTGAAATTTGGAATCAAAACCTACGCATGAAGAATAGTATCCTAAGAGCTATTCAACCATATAGCATTAGATAGACTTTAGAGTCTATGATGCTCTTGTATTGGTACGCGAAAGGAGGGGAAGAAGATACGGACCTAGGTTGATTGCTATTCTTCACAGCTTTCTGTCCATACTTGCGCCATCTATACCCATCATCAAGAATGTCATCAACACTTCTTGTATGGAAGGCCACTCGAGGAGGAGCAGATTTCTTGCCCTTGCCAAATTTCCTATAGTTATTTTTGCTCCCATTGTTATTCTTGCCATCTGCTCCTACATCCATGGAACTGTGATTCGCAATTGACAGAGAAGAAGAAGAAGCCAAAGCATTATGGTCAACAGCTTTATAAGGATTGGCTGATAAAAGACCAAGCCAATCCACCATGTCCAAAGCAATTTGAGAAGAGTCTATTTGGGGCAATAGTGGCAATGGAGGTTGCAATGAAGATGGAGGGAGTAGTGAATATGCGGTGGCAGCGTTGTTCGGGTTATTATCATTGTCTAAAGCCATTATTGGTGGTGGTGGATGATCTTCTCCTTGCATGGATGCTAAGGAGGGTAATCCATAGGAAGGTAATAAATATAAGGGTGGGGTATGACTAGGAGGCTCATTCGTATAGGGCATGTCTTAGAATTCTTGACTAGTCCTTTAGCTTATATCATGAAGAAAAGGCTATATTCCTACAACTATATTCAACTACCTTTCAGTTCAACCGCCTCATATTGCCATAACTTAGCTCTAATGTTTTCGTTATATCCAATGCATGAATTGCATGCCACGAAACTCCCCCCCTCCCCCCACTCTCTCTATAGTGAATATTAATAGGGGCCTATATCCTAGTACTAAAAAAGGTTGTCCTAGAATAAGTAGATAAGATAATCAATGATATAGAATTGGTTTGAAGTACTGGGTTTACTAAGATATTCTTAAACAACTAATCAGATGACTTGAACCTCAAAACTGGCCAATCAAATGCTGTTGAGGTTGTTTAGAATTGAGTGTCCATTTTGCATATAAAAATTGAAAATAGATTACCCCCATGACAAGGTGTGTCCTATTGTACGTGGAAGCTTGTTTGATTATTTCAACGTACATTATCTCTTTTGCTGTCAAAAAACGTGACGTGTGTATGTGCATCAATTCAAACATATTGCAAAAGGAGGAAAATGTGTCAATGTGTACATAAAACACGTGATAGGGGAATTCTCTTCGCAAAGTGAACATTGGTTTTTGTATAAGGCCCGTAGTATAGCTGTAGTTCAGAAAATCGCAAATAAATGCCTTCTAAATAATGGATAAGATGGGGGTGAATTCTTTTTAACTTTCAAACTATAACCTTCTCCATATGTGTACAAGTTCTAAATCATTAGTAAATCTCTCCATATTTATTGCGGGTTTTAGCAATGTTTGGAGATTATTTAAAAATTTTTGAAAATTATAATGATATAAAATTATATTTTAAAAGTTTAGCAATTTATACATATCATACTAATAGTTTAAGAGGTGTATTAGCATTTATCCCAATTTTTTTTCTCCCTTATTAATGTTGTTATAAGACTCACTGCTTGTATATGCAAATATTTTTCATGTATTTTCAATTAGTCGGTTGAATATATGTGTTGCGAAATAAACTTTATGGACTACTTTTCTTCAAGATTCAAACTGAAAATCAAAATCATTCTCCACAAAAATGGCATCAAATTTCGTAGATAATATATTTGCTTTTTCTAAGTATATAAACTTAAACGAAGTCATGTATTTGAATTCAATTATCAGTATCAAAGTTCCAAACGTATTTGGCGGCCTTTTTGCTGTATATAACATGGTAAAAGATGTAAAATTTTATTTTTGTAGTCCGAATAGGGCTTCTATATCTGCTAGTCACGTTCTACCCAAAAATTGGGATACAAGGATGGCATTTTATCTATCCTATATCTAGTTTTTATAGTCTAATAGGGTGTGAGTACATACAAATTAAAATAGGTAACATATGAGCATTTCTGCCTTAAAATAATATTATTCATATTATAAGCCAATAGCACTTTGAAGAATATATCTATAGCAATATATGGAAACAGAATGAAATGTATATACTAATAACAATAGAATACAACTAATTTAAACCTAAATACTAACTTAAAACGGAGATTCAACACATACTTGATAGTCTTGCCAAATGTTGGACGGGAAAAGCATATCATAAGATAGAACCAACTTGGTAAGAGTTCAATTATATTTGTCAAACTTTATTGTGTTTATTAGTGATAATTTGCATTATTGTGTACAAGGTAGCTTGCATGTATTGAGAAAGTGCGAGAGATTTAGAAATTAAAACCTATATAGAGTACACGTTCGAATACAAACTCTAAGATTGATACAGGCCATATGCTTGTAGCTCATCTTGTAAGAGCAAGTCCAGGAAACGTAAAACTGAAACTTATATCTGGAAACCACTATCAGACATAACCAACCTTAGGAGGCTGTGAAGATTTCGGAATTCGATAAAAAGCTATCGTATCCAAATGGTTATACAGATGACCAATCGGAGTTGCTCAAAATTATTTCAGCTCATCTAAAAATAATAGTGCTTGATTGGGACCTAATGCACGTCATTTAGCAACATATATTGTATGGGACTCTTCCAGATATTTTCCGGATGTTGTCCTTATCATGTATTCTAGCAGATAATTTCTTCATCATCAGTTTTGTTAGCTAAACTGAGTTGCGGGGTTAGAGTGATGGACAAGAAATTATTGTGTGTGAACAAGAGATAGACAAGGGGAGAAGTTTCCTTTGTTATCTATTATATTTTGCTAACTCACTCTGGCAGCTCAATGTTACTTCTAGGAGAAGAATGATGGGTGATGAAAAAGAGATCCCAGAGACCAATCGGAAATGGAAACTATTGTAGCACAAACTTGCACATTGGCAAAAAGGGTTGGGACCCGCAAGACCCCATAAATAAAAAGAAAATTATATTTTAACAGAAAGGGTAATTTAGGTTTTTACTTTTGTATTAGGGGCAAAAGTAAAAACCTAAATTACCCTTCTCCCTTCTTTTTGTCTTGCTTCTCACAAAGAAAACCCTTCCTTCAGTAGATTCCTTTCTCTTGTCCATGCAAACCAACATGAAGTTGTAAGGTAAGTAGATGACACAACTCATCTCTCTACAATTTCTCTTGTTTGAATGCTTGTAATGCATGTTTGAAGGTTGTAGTTTTGTAAAACACACATAACCCTTAAGGAGTAGTGTGTTTGTTACACCTTAGGCTTTTCATTGGGTAAGTTGAAGTATACTTGTGAAATACTTGTTGCTTTATGTTTTGGATCATCGATGTATAAAGAATTTTAGAGAAAAATCTTGGTTTTATGCATGAAAAAGTGTAATCAAGGGAAACACGAGGCCCAAAATGGCTATGTTGGCACTTGTGTTGTTTAAGAACACACCCTAGGTAAAATACATGGCCATATTATTTTACAAGTGAAGTTTTCCTTTGTTGCCCAAGAGTTACATGAGGAGAAAAGTGCTCATGTTTCCACTCGTTTACTTGTACATGTCATCAAAGATGCTCTTTTATTTTTTCAGAGAGGCACACTGGGAATAATACATGTATGGTTTTATATGTGTTCTCTATATCTTTTATTGAAACATTATTTCTAGGTATCTTTTGAATCCTAATGTTATTTGATCATTTAAGCAAATTAAAAATAGTTTAGTTTAGCTTTATTAGGGCTTAAAGTAGTTGTTGTTACTATGTCCAATCAAGTTAGAAGTTGAGTAGAGTTAGAAAAGTGTAACTAGTGTGACATCTAGTATGTGTTTACTTTGATTGTTGATTGTGCTTGTTAGGACTAGTAACTAAATAAACTTAAGCATTACAGCTAATAATTTGTTTATTGCATATGTATAGCTTGACTTAATGGCCGGATGTGGCAAATCTCTGATGTGCTCAAAACCACTTTCAAGCACAATCAAATGACTCAAGAAAAACAATTCTCATGTCTCATACAAACCGGTTCAATCAACTAGGAAATTGCGTGACACTAATGGAACTTTGATAAAATCCAATGGTTCAAAGATTCAATTAACTTCCACTAATGATCAATTTCACTAATCAACAATAAGAACAAGAGAATTACACGTGAAATGGATGAAAAAGACAAGCACAAAAACCGTGATCTCAAATCCTTCCAACAATTCCACTTCACGCCAATCACTAAGAGCATTTAATCTCAATGAACAATCAACCTTACAAGATGATTATCCACGAATTACAATCACCAATAAGTCCAAGAAAGATTCAAATCTACCCTAGATATGACTCACTAGAGAAAAATGAACATACAACAAAGATGAATCGATATGACTCACAATTCCCCTTTGTCGCATTCGCCACAATTCCAATTCTTGGGTTGAAATTGATAAAAGGTTTGAACTAAGGATGAACCTTAATTTCACATGTGAAAGTGCTAGGTTATTTATGCAAAATATGGCCTCTCAAACCCTCTTCTAAGCAAGTAATTATACTTGCTACTCCTAGAGTTAGAAAGTGGTCAAAATTACAAGTTTGCCACTTTTAAGGTGGTTAGTCCTAAATGAAAATTACAAGGAAATGAAAGTGTCACAAAACCAAATACAACAAAAAATAGTTCATAAAACAATTATAAAGTAAAAAATACCATAAGTCTTCATGAGCAAATGCCTCGGAATGGGAAATAATCGCAGTGGGTATTTGATTATCACCTTGAAAATGTTCTGTGTCCATCTACTATTATAAGACATACTGGCATCCCATGGAGAATTATCATTGTACCTGTAAGATTATTCTCAAATATTTATTAGAATAAAAGACATAAAGTAAAATATGAGCAATTTGGATCATCATCCAAATCGGGTTCTGAAAATGTCGACGGGGTTAGAAATTTTCCCATCATCTCCTCGGGCTTCTGAAAGATTTGCCCTCAAATCTAGAGGATCAGTTGTGGAACTAAACCCTAATATCTCTGTTGTCCTGCTCTTCCAGCTATCAATGGTAGTGGATGGATTTCTGACCTGTTCCTGAAACCCCTGGACCTCAAATGGAGTCATCGGTAATAGAACTATGCGTGACTCACTCATGCTAAACATGTAGGTATTTTTAAACCCATCATGTAACACTCGTCGATCATACAACCAAGGCTGACCCAATAGTAAATGGAATGCATGCATAGGGACTACATCACACAAGATCTCATCATAATAATTCTGCCCGACATTCACAAGAACCTTTGCCCTAAGGGTAACATGCATACTACCTCTATTATCTAGCCAATGCAAGTGATAAGGACTAGGATGTGGGATAGTAGACAGTTGTAATTTGTCTATCAGCGTAGCAGATATAACATTCATGCAACTACCACTATCGATGATGAGTACACAAAGGTTACCTTTGATTCTGCAAGAGGTGTGAAATATGTTCTCCCTCTGAATATCACTAGTATCAGGAGATATATATAAAGCCCTATGTAACACATTAAGGGATAGATATTTTCCTCTTGTATGCTCCTCAGGCGTGTCTGCAATCTGGTCATCATAATATTCCTACAGTGTTGTTGGTAGATCTGTAAGTTCAATTTGATTATGGTCATCCTCAATATCCTCCCCATGTCTTCCATAACAGTCATCACCCTCTTATTTAGACACTGAGCTGCCATATGCCCAAATCCCATGCATTTAAAGCATTTTATCTGGCGCGCCTTCCCATTAGTAGATCTGGGAACAGTCTACCACGCATCTGGAGCCATTACCTCTTTACCCTTCCTAGTGGGTAAATTTTCTCTCATAATAGTTGGGGTAGTCTTGTCTACTGCCTTCATTGCCTCACCTACCGCCTTTGTTCCCCTGATCGACCGTTAGCTGATATGGGTCTAGTAATAGTACTGGGCCTACTATTCGGAGCCCTAAATAAGTTGGACCTCCTTTGTCTCTCTACTTTTAAGGCCAACTGAATAGCTTCATCAAGTGTACTATAGCGCTGCAGTTTAACAACACACGCTATTTCATATTTTAGACTGAGACAAAACGTGCTACAGTTTGTTCTGGAGGTTCAACGGACCCACACCTATTCATAAGGGTCTTAAACTCCTGCACATAATCATCCACTATTTTCCTCCCTGCCTCAATGTCTGCAGTCGCATAAACATTTCCTGTTTGTAGTGCTCAGGAATGAACCTTTTCCTCAATAACCTTTTCATATCCCTCTAGGTTTGAACCTCAGCCTCTCCATCCCAACGCCTGTTGATAATCAGATTCTTCCACCAGAGTGCAGCGTACCCTATAAACTCGACAGCAGCCAATCGGACCCTGGTACTATCATCAATTTCATAAAATTCAAAGAGACCTTCGACCTTGTCCTCCCAATCTAAATATTCATTAGCTGATCCCTTGCCATCATAAGATGGCATCTGCAGTTTTCACATATTCTAAGCCCCGAGGTGGCTTGAAATCCCTATTCTGATTTGGGTTTGCTCGAAAATTGTCATCCCTTTCTTCCTTGTATGGAAGATGCTCCTCACCCATCCTTCCATTCAAATTCCCATCTCCCATTACTTTGTCTCGATGAGGATTCTATGGAGCTACTCGAGGTGGTGCCGGCTGGTTTACCACTAGTGGTTGTGGTAATGTCATTCTGTCAATTCTAGTTGCCAGTGTAGCAATTATGGTAGTAAGATCCTGGAGTCGTTCTTCCAAAGTTCTCCTACCTGCTACATTACGACCTTGACCTCCACCAACCTGACTATTGGCTTCATCACTAATTCTCCCATTCACGTTGTCATTCGACATAGTTGTAGACTCCTGTATACTGATCCTCAAAAGTAATATGAAGCAAGGACACACACTCCACAACTACACTTCCCTTAACGCCACACAATAGCAACTACAAAAAAAAGAAAGAAAATAAACAAACCCACTTAACTTCACAAGTATGTTATTACAACCCACGTGTAGTACTCTTCTCCACAACACGTTAATACAACACGGTGCAATAAATTTTCTAAGTTCCATAAGTTACTCCCATGGAAACAACACAAGTAGTAACAACAAGAAGTATGCCTCCACTTCTACGGCAACAATAATAAATGGTAACAATAACAAATTTACTTCCACTTCCACGACAAGGATATCAACACAAAAATATACTACTTTCCAAAAATGTAATACGAAATTAACAATAGGCAGGAACTCCAATTTGAATTTCAACCTCTTCACTAATTGCAAGCCTCCCTTATTTGGTAAGTAATGAATTTCAAATTCAAATAACACTCATTAACTCCTACAACTTAATGGAATGTGTTTGAATTCAAATAGATTCCTTACTACTCAACTCAATGCAAATCTGTAAAATGCACTTCCCCAATTCAGAATTACACAATGGAATCACAACAACAAACCTCATAACCTTCCTCACGCTACAAGCTAGTCATGGTAAGAACAAAGGCAATCTTTCAAGTTCACAAAATTGTTGAATTAACAACACTTCTATTCTTTTTTCCTCCCACGAAAATAATTAATCACAAGAAGATACAACAATCCTCCTAATCCAACTCCAACAAGCAGCAAATCAAAATTCCAATTAAGGTAATTTTCGCAATTCACAAACTACAACAACATAATTACGGTTCAAAATTGATTAACCCTAATTGAAGATGATAATCACGAAATCAAACAACAATCAATCCCTTCTCTCAACTTGTGCTCTGATACCAAAAGATGATGTGCTCAAAACCACTTTCAAGCACAATCAAATGACTCAAGAAAAACAATTCTTAAGTCTCATATAAACTGGTTCAATCAACTAGGAAATTGCGTGACACTAATGGAACTTTGATGAAATCCGATGGTTCAAAGATTCAATTAACTTCCACTAATGATCAATTTCACTAATCAACAATAAGAACAAGAGAATTACACGTGAAATGGATGAAAAAGATAAGCACAAAAACCGTGATCTCAAATCCTTCCAACAATTCCACTTCACGCCAATCACTAAGAGCATTCAATCTCAATGAACACTCAGCTTTACAAGATGATTATCCACGAATTACAATCACCAATAAGTCCAAGAAAGATTCAAATCTACCATAGACATGACTCACTAGAGAAGAAATGAACATACAACAAAGATGAATCGATATGACTCACAATTCTCCTTTATCGCACTCTCCACAACTCCAATTCTTGGGTTGAAATTGATAAGATGTTTGAACTAAGGATGAACCTTAATTCCACACGTGAAAGTGCTAGGTTATTTATGCAAAATATGGCCTCTCAAACCCTCTTCTAAGCAAGTAATTATACTTGCTACTCTTAGGGTTAGAAAGTGGTCAAAATTACAAGTTTGCCACTTTTAAGGTGGCTAGTCCTTAAATGAAAATTACAAGGAAATAAAAGTGTCCCAAAACCAAATACAACAAAAAATGGTTCATAAAAAAATTACAAAGTACAAAATATCATAAGTCTTCATGAGCTAATTCCTCGGAATGGGAAACAATCGTAGCGGGTCTTTGATTATCATCCTGAAAATGTTCTGTGTTCATCAACTGTTGTAAGACATATTGGCATCCCATGGAGAATTATCACTGTACCTGTAAGATTATTCTCAAATATTTATTAGAATAAAAGACATAAAGTAAAATATGAGCAATTTGGATCATCATCCAAATCGGGTTCTGAAAATGTCGACGGGGCCAGAAATTTCCCATTAATCTCTAGGGAGCATCCTGATGATATCTATGTGACGTCGTCCCTACTGGCAAATCTTTAAGATGACTCATGGGTGTTGGGGCTACGAGTAATAGTTTTCAACACCATATCATCGGGGTTGGTGGTGGTAGTATCCTAAATGTATCACACACACACATACAAAGCTTAATAACAAGTAATGTGTGTGGGATCATGAGTATCTTTATGTTGGTTGTAAGACTTACTTAAAGATAGCAATCCAACCGTTGCTTCTTTAGTTGCATTTAATGTATGTGAGCTATGCATTTTGCTTGTCATGCATATGTGCTTATGAGTATCATGTGCTTGTAAGTATCATGTACTTATGCATTAGTTCACTTTTTGTGGGACTTTCTTTTTTAGCTACAAGTATGGATTACTATGTAGTTTATGATGGGTTAGGCTTTGAGTATAAGCAAGATGATGATAGTGTGGAATACTTCTGTTACTACAAGGATTAGGAGCTTATGAAATGGAATCATTGGATAGACACTCCCTTTCTCATGATTGATAGGAATTAAAATCCGACAAGACCTATCATTACGGCAAGAATTAAAGGAATTCGAATTTTGGCGATGAGGGCCCATTTTGAGCAGATCGACCCTGGAATTATTTATAAATTAACCTCTTTTCTATTATTCTTGTATTGTGCTTTCCAACAGGCACACTTATCATATTTTATAGGGCAATGGACAAACTCCCTCAAACTCAGCTCGTGGGTTATCCATGGACCGACTTAAACTAGCGATGAGCTGGGCCGATGAATCTTATAGAAGACCGGCATCTTGAAGACCAATTTCTTTTATATATTTTTCATTTGCATGGACTATTTATGTTGTAATCATTTTGGAAAATTTTTATTTCCTTGTAATTTTCATTTAGGACTAGCCACCTTAAAAGTGGCAAACTTGTAATTTTGACCATTTTCTAACCCTAAGAGTAGCAAGTATAAATACTTGCTTAGAAAAGGGTTTGAGGAGGCCATTTTGCAAATTATACACTTCACTTTAACGTGAGAGGGCTTAGGGTTTCCTAATTCCAAAAATCTCTTATCAATTTCAACCCAAGAATTGGAATTGTGGCGAGTGCGACAAAGGAGAATTGTGAGTCATATCGATTCATCTTTGTTGTTGTTCATTTCTTCTCTAGTGAGTCATATCTAGGGTAGATTTGAATCTTCTTGGACTTATTGGTGATTGTAATTCGTGGATAATCATCTTGTAAGGTTGATTGTTCATTTGAGATTGAATGCTCTTTAGTGATTGGCGTGAATTGGAATTGTTGGAAGGATTTGAGATCATGGTTTTTGTGCTTTTCTTTTTCATCCATTTCACATGTAATTCACTTGTTCTTATTGTTGATTAGTGAAATTTATCATTAGTGGAAGTTAATTGAATCTTTGAACCATTGGATTTCATCAAAGTTCCATTAGGGTTACGCAATTTTTGAGTTGATTGAACCAGTTTGTATGAGACTTGAGAATTTTTTTTCTTGAGTCATTTGATTGTGCTTGAACTTGGTTTTGAGCACATCAATGATGATGTTAAGGTTACATGTATTTGTTGATGAAGCTAGACTCTTGACTTTGTAATTCATTTTTTGTTTATCAAGGCTTAGTTAAAGATAACAATCCGACCATTGCTTCTTTAGTTGCATTTAATGTATGTGAGCTATGCATTTTGCTTGTCATTCATATGTGCTTATGAGTATTATGTGCTTGTAAGTATCATTTACTTGTGCATTAGTTCACTTTTTGTGGGACTTTCCTTTTTTGTTATAGGTATAGATGACTATGTAGTTTATGATGAGTTGGGCTTTGAGTTTAGGCAAGACGATGATAGTGTGGAATACTTCTATTACTACGAGGATTAGGAGCTTATGGAATGGAATTATTAGATAGACACTCTCTTTCTCATGATGATGTTAAGGTTACATGTATTTGTTGATGAAGCTAGACTCTTGACTTTGTAATTCATTTTTGGTTTATTGGTTTATAGTTGTAGCATTAGCTAGCTTGGGCTCCAATTTCTATTAATCAAGTGATATTATTGTGATAGTGGAGTGGATTATATTAACCACTTAGATATGTAAATTTTTGAAGTATATTTTGTGATTTATGGTAGGATTATATGAATGTGTGTGGTTTTTAGTTAGGTTAAAAGCTTTAGTGTGTCATTATTTAGTAATGACACATGGTGAGTTATGATATCCTAGGTTCTGAGGCATTATAAGACCACTAAGGATAAATGGATACATAGTGGTAACATATAAAACCTTCACTATGCACAATTGTATAGGCACATGTTCTCTAAGTTTAAAAATCAAAACCACCAACAACCTCTACCCCATAAGACTAACTCCAAATAGTATGTTCATCATGGAAAGCTATCACAAAATTAATCACATGGTCTAGGTTCATTTGCTTAAAACTAATATCAACAACATATCTGTTTAATTTTTTTTTTACTAATATAGGAACATTTATTGAAACAAATCATACAACAAAATAAACCAAGTTTCAAACACTTTTAACTCAACACAATCATTCTTCTTCAATGGACAAATAGGTTGAGGCCTTGGGCATGTGTTAAGTTAGCAAAAATTATATGTTGTTATTTTTAAAGTCATTAGTGAAGAATTTTTATAGGATTTATATAGGATACCTAGGAACCTTTACCTTATATACCTTACATTATAGGTTCCAAGTGAGTACACACTATGGAGATGCTATATTGTATACCTTATTTATAAGAGAAAGTTTGAAAAATTAGATTCGGAACCTACTTTGTAACCTTCAATAACCACTTGAAACTTACCTAATTATGTAGGATGAAGTAGGTTTTACGTTTCACATTGCGATAATGTTACCTACACAACCCTAGAGATCTTGGTATATAAATTTAGGGGGAAAATGCATTAGAAATATTAATTTGTTTTGGTTTTTAGTAGTCAAGCTTTACAACTTTGAAATTTCAACAATCGAATCCTAAAAACTTTTAGATCTTTGAAATTAAATGATAAAACTTTCAATTTCAATGTCAACCCCTAAAACTTTCCTAAAGTTTTGAAATAATCCATCTCCTTTTTAAAAACTGATCATTTTTTAAACTTTTTCCATGTGGCATGTTACACTAGGGCTATATGGTAAAATAAATAAATAAATAAAATTTTCCATATTTAGAGTAAAAAACCTATTAGAAACTTATTGCAAAACTTATGAAAGTTTTTAGATTTAATTGCTAAAGTGGAAGTTTCTAGACAAAATTGCAACAAACCTAAAAATTGTTAGGATTTCCATTGATTTTATTAATAAATATTTATTGTTGGACTAAAAGATTCTTGTGGAATTTTGAGGAGGCAAAACTAAAATTTAGGATAATGAATTAATTATAAGGATTTTTTAATAAAAGAATTAAAATTAGCATAATGTATTATGTATATGTAAATACATTCTTGGAGGTGTTTTTGGAACATTTTTATGTAGGCAAAGACTTTGTCTAGGCATCAAAGGAGCATGCACTCAATTGGAGTAAAAACTAGAGTATTTAGAGTTTGCAACATGGACTCATTTGAATAGTTGATCAAGCTATTTGACTAAAGTTGTATAGAAGGGTTTAGGAAGTTCCTTGAAAGACTTCATTTGAATGGCCTCTACACTCAAATGAAGTCTAATAGAAAGAGTGTCTAGAGCCTTCTATGGGATTTCACTTGAATTGAGTCCTGAAATATTCTAATGAGCCCTAAATGTTAAAGAATCTAGAAGAGAATTGAGACTTCATTCAAATAGCTTTTCAAGGAATGCACATGGATCTTTGAATTTGTAAAAGGCATTTGGATGGGGTCACAAAGAGAATTCAAGACTTCATTCAAATAGCTTTTCAAGGAATGCAGATGGACCCTAAACTTGTAAAAGGCATTTGGATGGGGTCACGAGGTGTTTGGATAGCGTGTTCAAAAGTTAGACATTATGCTCTTCTAGTTAACCTTTGATGCACTACATAGTAACTCTAATAGGAAGATGTTTTGTGAAGCCTATAAATATACTTTCAAGACTAATATTGAGAAACTAAGTGTGTTGTACCTATTGCAAATAAATTGTTCTTACTCCAATTATTCATTTTTTCTCTTATATATTAGTGTTGCCATAATTGCTTGAAAGAGAAAAGTTTATTGCTTGAGTAAACATTTGTTTTGTAATATAAAAGCATTGACTAGTGTTTATTTGTAAGTAAATCTAGCAAATTTGTGATATTGATAAAGTGGTGTTTGAAGACTACTTTAGAGGCACTTTGTAATGTGGAGACAAGGGGATAATGGCAAAATCCTACATTGGATTCTAGAATTTACTTTTCTCTCTGTATCTCATAATTTTTAGTATTTACTATCTTAATTTGCATTCATCACTTATTCTTTTAAGTTCGTTCATTTACTTTTCTCTCCTTATCTCATATTTTTAGTATTTACTATCTTACTTTGCATTCATCACTTATTCTTTTAAGTTTGTTAATTTTTAGTGGAATTGATTAGAACCAAGTTCATTCCTTTCTTAGGTTCCCATTTAATTTTTCAATTGGTAACAAAGCTAGGTCTCTATCTTATCTAATTGCTCAACCACATATAGAGTAAAGAACATGACACCACATCATAGAGTAGGATTAATGGAGGGATGAGATATAAATAGAGAGAAAATTACATATTAAAGGATAAATATTTGGGGAAAAGTTTAAATAGATTGTGAAACTTTTAGATGATTCAAATAGATAATGAAATTAGTGGTTTCAATAGAGAATGAGTATGATCTAGAGCACTATAAGTATAGGATGTCATTACAACTCTTGCACAACACTATTAGATCTTAGTGACATGGCATGTTAAATACATAATATATTCATCCTCTAATTTGAAATTTTCATCTCCATGTAAACATAATGTTATCCTCAATTTACACTATTTTAATAATGTTCATCCTTTTTGAACCATTAAAAAAAGTTTCATTTTTTATTTAAACTTGACTAAAAATGTTTCTTATTTAGTGTGTAATTTTATCCTATAAATAGATTGTTCTTACTTAGTTTCTCAAACAATAATTTTTAAATGTAGGATGAAAGTTTCCATTATATTTAATAATCTAAAACTATAGATGTTAATTAAAAAGAGGCCAATGAAAATAGATAACAAACATCAAAATAATATACATCAAAAATACTAAAAGAGATAGAAGCCATTAAACTAAATTAAGGATGCCACCAAGGCGAATTTGGGATGGGTTTTGCAAAACTCAAACCTGACTTGTTATCTTGTAAAGCTTCCCATAACTTACTTTAAAACCTTATAGGGTTTTTGCTATGTTCCTAGAATTTAGCCCTATAGGGTTTTCTTAAACTCGTTAACGAAATGACCCAACTTGATTTGCTGCACCCTAAAATCAATTTTTCCGATTATACTTCTTGTGAATTTAGATAACTTTCTACATAGTAAGAAACAACTTGTTTATTCAATCATTAATTCAAGTTTGCCTCACAAATATAATATTATCTTTCAAATGATTTAAAGTGAAAGTTCATTCATAAAATTTATGAATAACATAAAAAAGCTATCTCTAAAAGGCTCCTTACAAGATAAAAATATGATATAATTAATTATTATTTTTATTTACTTATGCAAAGTATGTATATAGTAATATGCAGGCTTTAATATATATATATATATATATATATATTATTTTTTAATTAGGTTTGGGTTTCCTGTTGGATTTTTTTCTAAGTCTTAAAACTCGATTCAACACCCTGTAGGGTTTTAAAACCACTCCTAAAAATTGCCTTAAAACTTTATAGGGTTAAACCTTATAGGGTTTTTATTAGGTCAAGTACCTTAGAATAACCTACTAATGGCATCTGTAAGCTAAATAAGCAAGTAGTAAATATTTTGCAATGTGGATTAAGTGAAAATGGTATTAATAAAATTTGTATTTACTTAACTGTAAAAGAAATTTAGGATGGCTTTGAAGTAAATTATGAAGGAAATAATAAAATTAGAAATACTAAAGTTAGTGTCCTTTGTAGTGAATTCCAAAACTTTAAGATGGAACTTAATTAAAAAAAATCAATCAAATGCACAGTAGGTTCATAAGTATTTTAAATCCTTCAAAATGCCTTAGAAAATAATTGATCGATGCTTGTATTGTCTCTAAAATTTGAGGTTGTTATCAAAGGATTGAGAAATAAAAAGTTAATGGCAATTGAGGAAGTAAATTATCTATGAATGATGAAAATGGAGGAACTTCTCAACTCTTTAAAAATTTCTAAGATAATTAAAAATTAAGATGGAGAGTTTAAAAAGAAGGCAATCTCTCTTAAGGTATCTAATGAAAGCTCAAGCTGCGAAGATTGTGATGATGAGAAGATGGCTATGCTTGCCCATAAATTTAAAGAATAAATGAAATTTAATGAAAAGCTAATGAAAGACAAATGTGCAAACTCCTTAAGACCCAAAAGAGGCAAACTAAGAAGGATGTCTTAAGATGTTTTGATTGCTAAAATTTGGGCTACATGCAACAATACTGCCTACTCTAAAGTGATGCCTAGAAAGGACTAAGAAGAGAAGCAATGGTGGTTACATGGAGTAGTGATAATGCAAGAAATTCAAAAAATGAAGTGTTCTGCATCATTGGTCTAATTTCTTATGATGAGTTAGTAGAAATGTATGATCAATTATTCAATAAATTATATAAATTAAATAAATGCATGAGAAGTATGATGAATGAAATGGAAAAGAATTAGATGATTTCAATAATATATTTGATTATTTGAAACATAAACATGAGAACTAAAGAATGATAATGAAATACTTAAGTTTAAAAGTGAAGAGAATCAAAATAAGGGAAAAGTACATTTTTTATATGCTAATTTAATTAACCATCAACACATATATAATTATGAGATAATTGGACAATCCCCAATTTGAAATATCTCCTTCACATGGAACCCTAAATCGCGCCAAGAACAAGATAATAAAGAAACTCCAAATTTTTACCAGATATTACACACTAGTAGAAAAAGGATCAAGCTTGTAATTGTTGATATGATACGCAACAATCCAAGCTTTAGACTCGCCACAATCCTAAAAGATTGATAAGAGTAGATGAAATGAGAAAAAACCACTCTTTTCACGTGTATTCTTTATGTTGTTGACCGAAAAATCAATGTCTTTTTGTGTCCCTTGTAGAAGTATTTATAGCAATCCCTAATATGGAAACAAACATAAAGGAAATAAAGGAAAAACAAGAAATACATGGCTAACTCTCCATTAGTCTAGGTCGGTTCAAAAGTGAATCGTAAACCATTCTCTAAACCATGCTCTAATTAACTTGGTCATCATCCTAAATTACTGATAATTGCACCTGATTAATTATATACAATGGTCATGTAAAAGGAATGAAGATACTATGTGAGTGTCTTCGAGTTCCATCTGGTCAAAAAGGACTCTCAATGTAAGATTCTATAGTTTTTTGGCTTTAGCTCGAGTAATGGGTCCTGTTATAGAAATGGCTTGATTCCCATCATCTCCTCGGGGCTTGTGGAAGATTTTCTCTCAAATCTAATGGGTCTTCATGAAGATCTTTTAATAGGTAAGGTGATAGATTTGCAACATTGATTGTAGCAGAGACGCCGTATTTTCCCAAGAACTCTACCTTGTAAGCATTGTTGTTGATGCGCTTTAGAATTTTGAATGGTCCATTTGCTCTAAGTGAAAGTTGCTGTGGTTTCTTGTGAGGAAACCTATCCTTCCTGAGATAAACCCAAACTAAGTCACCTAGATTGTAAATCTTGGCTTTCCTATTTTTATTTCCCTAAAGTTTCTAACAAATCTCCTAAAAAAAGAAGCCAAACCATGAAAACTTCTCACCTTAGCTGCTGATTGTGGTGTTGGCCACTCCATAATAACCTTAATTTTTTCTTCATCAACTCTTATACTTGAACCAGTCACAATAAAGCCAAGAAATGTTACCTTTGATTGATAGAATGAATACTTCTTGAGATTTCCATACAAACGCTATTTCCACAAGACTGAAAAGACCGCCTACAAATGTTCAACATAACTTTCCATGTTTCTACTAAAAATCAGAATATCATCAAAATAGACTATGACAAATTTTCCTAGAAATTCCTTCATGACATGATTCATCAGTTGCATGAATGTACTAGGAGCGATGGTTAACCTAAATGGCATGAACATCCACTCATACAAACTATGTCATATTTAAAAGAGGTCTTGCATTCATCTCCACCCCTCATAAGAATTTGGTGATAGCCACTTTTAAGATCCACTTTAGAGAATATCTATGCACCATTCAGTTCATCCAACATATCATCAAGTTTAGGAATAGGATACCTGTATTTGATGGTAATTTTATTGATGGCTCTACTGTCAATGTACATTCTCCATATGCCATCCTTCTTTTAAACAAGAAGTGCAGGAATGACACAAGAACTAGTACTCTCTCTCTAACAAAACCCCTTTCTACTAGCTCACCTACCTGTTGCTTTAATTCTTTAGCTTCTTTAGGATTCATGCAATATGTAGGTCGATTTGGCAAGATTGTTCCAGATTGAAAATCAATGGCATGTTCAATGCCTTTCAAAGGTGGTAATCCCTTAGGTAACTCATCTGGAAATACATCCATGTACTCATTTAACACTTAGTTCACAACTAGGGGTAACTATTCTCGCCCATCAACTTCTAACACATATTTCATTTGCAATAGATATAATAGTCTCTCTTCTTGAATTGCCTCTTCCAGTTCATGTTGTCCCATAAACAAGGTCTTCTTTTTAACAGTTTTATTTATTTGTTTCTATGCTTCTTATACTTTAGTAGGTGACATGGGATTCAATACTATGTGCTTGACATCCTTCTAGAACACATAGGTATTCCTAAACCCATCATGTAACACCCTCTTATCATATAACTAAGGTCTGCCAAGCAGTATGTGTGATGCATACATAGGAAGAATATCATAGACTATCTTATCATGGTATCTTTCCCTTATGTTAAATGGAACCTTAGCCCTTTGAGTAACATGTAGACTGCTTTGTTCACTTAACCAGTGTAGTTTATATGGCTTAGGGTGTGGAGTAGTGACTAGTTTTAATTTATTAACTAGTGAAGCAGCCACTACATTGGTGCAACTACTACCATTAATAATAAGAGTATAAAGGTTACCTTGGACCTTGTAAGAAATATGAAATAGGTTCTCCCTCTATTCTTCCTCATTAGTAGGAAATGTAGTCATCACCCTATGTAACACATTGATAGCCAAATACTGATCATTCCCCTTATCCTTATGCACCTCAACATTTTCATCTCCATAATACTCATCTAATACTGCTAACAAATTCGTAGGCTCATGCATCTCTTCCTCGTCATCCTCACTCTCCACCTCTATAGTAGTCATCACCCTTTAGTCAGGACATTGAGTAGCCATATGTCTAAAACCTAAACATTTGAAGCATTTAACTTAGTGATTCTTTCCTCCTAATGAATCAATTGTCATTTGTTTAGTCTCAGTCTTAGCAATTGCTTTTCCCTTTCCAGTAAATTCTTTCTCCCCTCTAACTTCTGGGATAACTATATTCTTTTCCACATTTTTACCAGATCCTCCTTTATCAACATGCTTACTGTCTGACCCATATAGTTTAGTAGAGGATCTATACCTATTACTGACTGCTATATAAGGATTAGAACACCTTTGTCTCTCGACTTTCAAAGCTAACTGGATGGCCCCATCAAGTGTGTCATATCGCTGCAGCTCTACAATACAGGTAATCTATACTTCAGATTGGACACAAATCGTGCCATTATCTATTTAGGAGGTTCAACTACTCCACATTGAATCATTAGTGTCTTAAACTTTTAGACATACTCATCCACGATTTTGCTCCCCTATCTCCATATTTGGAGACACTTGAAGAGCTCCTACCCGTAATGCTCTGATATAAACCTCTTCCTCATAACCTCGCCAAGTATGTATTTCAGCATCTCCATCTCTCCTCCTACTAGCCACAATGTTCTTCCACCATAAGGTGGCATACCTTGTAAACTCAATTGTTGCCAAATGTACTTGAGTATGATCACTGATCTCATAACACTAAAAAAGTCCTTCCACCTTATCCTCCTAATCAAGATAATCCTCTATAGATCCCCTTCTAGTAAATGAAGGCATCTGTAATTTCACATATTCTAAATCCTTAGGTGACCTGAACTCATGGTTATGATAGAATTCATTCTCAAAATTATCATCTCTTCTTTTTGGTTGGACAAGGTAATTTCTTCAAATTCGCCTTCCCTTATTACCTCCCAATGCTCCTTCCCTACGAGAATTATTAATAGCTACCTAAGGTGGGTTTGCCATTGGCTATTGGGGAAGTGTTATTTGGTTAACCTTTATAGCTAGATTAGAAACAATAGTGGTTAACTTTTGTAGTTGTTCTTCTAAGTCCCTTCTACCACTTGCAGCATGGCGTCCCTAACCTACTCCTCCAACTTGACTTGATGGGAATCCATCCTACGATCTCGATGGTTAGGGAACTTGATTTGGATGATGATCCAAATCACTTGCATGTATACATTTTTCTTTATCTAATAAAGTTTGAATGGCCATCTAGCTGGTACAATGATTGGTCTTCATAGGATGCCACATAACCTATATTGTTGATCAAATTAGAGACATCATCGGATTCACATCCAATGGCTCGCCGTGATCAATATTGACTCGATGAACTGGCTCTTTGAAGATTATTATTTTTTTTTGTACTTGTAATTTATTTTGAACCATTTATTTTATACGCTTTTTGGGACGTTTTATTTGGTTGTAATTGTTGGATTTAGGATCGACTACCTTTAGTGACATAGATGTAATTGTTTTATCATTTTAACCCTAAGTGGAGTAAGTATAAATACTTGTTAAAGTAGGGTTTGTAGAGAGTTTTTTTTCAGAGGTAAAAATTTCTACCCCTTTCACGTGAGAATTAGGGTTCCATGCTTAATTTCATAAGAATCTTATTAATTCTTCAAGGATTGTAGCGAATGACAACTTTATGAGTAATATCAATTCCCTAAGTTGATTCCAATTCACACTAGTGTGTCATATCTAGTTGTGATTGGTTGTTCTTATCACACCATTTTAGGTTTCTTTTCTATTATTAGTTTTCATGCAATTTTAGTGGAATTAGATCTTAAATTGTGTTGTTATTGTTATTATTCAATTGCTATTGGAATTTGTCATTTGCGTGGAAGCCTTTTATGCTTAAGGGATTCACACCATTCTTGTAATTCCATGATTGGTTAGTTCCATTTGTTCTTATGTTATGTGCTTGATCTATTAAGCATATCATAATTTGGTATCAGAGCAAGTTGTTCATACAATTAGGAATCATTTAGAAATTGTTCTTCACACCATCTTTGGGATTTGCTGAAGTGGTTCTTCAATTGGTTTCATGTGCTTGAATTTGATCATTTAGGCACATCATGACTAATAGCTTCATTCCCAATTCCTCCATTCACATTATGATTTAACATGGTTGTTGAATTATAATCTTTAATATAATAATCCCAATTCACAATCACACCTCTACAACACCTTAATATTAACCTTTGTTCAATTTCCCAATTCCACAATGTCATAAATCATAAAGCAATCCAATTCTCAAACCTTCAATTTCCAACCTACAATCACGTATACTACAACATAAACCCAATAATCACTTCTTATTCAATTATTAATCCACATTCACGCCTACTACACCACTACATCACACACACTCTAAATTTAACCTTACTTAATTTTCAATTCAAATTGAGCATTCATGGCACTTACTTACATTTAATCCTCAATCACGCAATTATAGCATCAATCATAGCATACCTACACCATCTATGGCATAAACCTTAATTTGGCCTTTGCTTCAATTCCAATTCACAATAACCAATGAATCACGGCATAAATCATGCAATAGTCCTAACTTTAATTCATAATAAAAAAATTAAGAAGCTTACGACATAAACCCTAATTGTTCAATTCAAAATCAACACTTCTACATTGCAATCCCTTCTCTCAACCAGTGCTCTGATACCATATTATGATATGCTAATTCAATTAACCATCAACACATATATAATCATGAGATAATTGGACAATCCCCAATTTGAAATATCTCCTTCATGTGGAGCTCTAATTCACGATAAGAACAAGACAATAAAGAAACTCCAAATTCTTACCAGATATTATACACTAGTAGAAGAAGGATCAAGCTAGTAATTGTTGATATGACGCACAACAATCCAAGCCTTGGACTCACCACAATCCCAAAAGATTGATAAGAGTAGATGAAATGAGAAAAAAACCACTCTTTCTACGTGTATTCTTTATGTTGTTGATCGAAAAATAAATGCTTTTTGTGTCCCTTATACAAGTATCTATAGTAATCCCTAATATGGAAACAAACATAAAGAAAATAAAGGAAAAATAAGAAATACATAGCTGGCTCTCCATTAGTCTAGGTCGGTTCAAAAGTGAACCGTAAACCATCTTTTAAACCATGCTCTAATTAACTTGGTCATCATCCTAAAGTATTGATAGTTGCACTTGATTAAATGTAAAGCGGTCATGTAAAAGGAATGAAGATACTATGTGAGGTTCCATCTAGTCAAAAAGGACTCTCAATGTAAGACTTTGTAGTCCTTTGGCTTTAACTCGAGTAATGGGTCCTGTTATAGAAATGGTTTGATTCCCATCATTTTTAGTTCTTAACATTTATCTACTTTTTTATTTGAGTCATTAACCTTTTTTTTTTCCTCTATTTGAGTCCTCAATATTTTTAAAACCTTGTAAAAAGAGGGCTTTCGTTAAATCTATTAAGTTTTTCATCAATTCATGATACATATCAACTTCAAATTAGTTTATAATAATTAAATTAATAAAATGATGATATTAAATATATTTATTTAAAAAGTATAATATAAAATAATATTAAATATATTTAATGATATAATATATAAAAAATAGAAAAATAATAATTAAAAATAAGAAAGTGGGTTAAAAAAAAATTGTATGTATTCTTACTACCTTAGGCAACTAACCCAACGTTACTTAGAAACTAATACATGCTCGATATGAGTAGAAAATTTAACATATTTAATGAAAGTCTTCTTTTAGTAAGATTTTAAAAATATTAATGACTCAAATAGAAGGAAAAAAAAAGTGTAGAGAATTCCAATAGAAAAGTAGGTAAGTGTTAAAGACTAAAATTGTATTTTTCTCTAAAATAAAAATAATCTAATCTTAGAAGCATTCAAAATAAAGAATCTTATATTAAATTTAGCTTAAAAACCTTAAAGAAAACAATAATAAAATTCACCAAAAAGGCACAGGAAATTAGAAATGCTTTTAGGATAATAAAGGTTAGGACTATAGAAAAGTGGTGTAGACCAAAAAGAGCAATAATAGATACAAGAGTTATTTTGTGAAAGAATAAATAAAACTTACAATTACTATGGAATGTTTAGTTACATGTCCCATATATGTGCTATAAGAAGGAATGAACATAATAGAAATAAGACTAAAGTAGTTTGGATTCCTAAAGGACAACTTTATACATGTTTTACTAGCCACTAAGGACCTAACCAAAACAATAATACCTAGAAAGAAATACCTTTCTATTTTTCTTGAATCCTTTATAGAAAAGCCATAATTGACATTTGGATAGTGTTGTGCTAGGTTTTTGGGAGGTAGTTAGATCACCTACAAAAGGGAAACAAGTTAGGCTATAGGGGGTGTTGGAGTTTGTTCCAGTAAATTTACTTCGATACCTAAGTCAACATAGGTAGAAAATGGATGGGGTATAGGAATATCAAGAGTACAAGGTTCTAAAAGTCCCCTAGTCAGTAGTCTTCAACCTCTACTTATAAAGGTTGTGCATGATCCCAATGTGGAAAGTATATTAATTCTTGAGATCTTCTTCTAATATTGCGAGGTGTATCTTTAACTAGCTCATTTCTTTATCTATATCATTCTCTCATACTTATCCACTATGGGGAAAGACATAGAGATATGAATTGGAGGAGGTTAGGAACTTCAAACTTAAAGCTAAACAATTTTGTGTTGAAATGAAGCAAGATAGGTTAGCATGGGCTAGTGGAGCTGAGATAGAGTTTGCGTGGCTTGAAATGGCCTTGTGGGTCCAAGCCTAAAATCTCTATCAACACTTACACGCCTCTCACCATGCTCTCTTTGGTGATAGGTCAGTGAAGAGAGTTTTTAGGGTCTGCCTAAGCTAAGCTGTGTCAAAAATTTTGACCTCTTGGTGATAAGAGCACCATTAAGTGGCCAAGCAAGCAAGTAATTTGACCTAGATCTCCCTATGCTAAATCATTGAATGTTTAAGCAAGCAGGTAACTTAGCTTAGATCTTCCTATGTTGAATATAGTAGTAGGTGAGCTACATGTTGAGGAGAATTGAACAATTGGCTTGAGATGATTGCAAATAGTGGCCATAAAAGTCTTCTATGCCAACATAAGGTGATCAGTGTTTCTTTAAGGAGTGGTGCTAGTGAGGGACTCGATTAGATGGTGCAAAATTCGAGGGGTCATGGGATTTTTCAAGTAACATCAATTTGATTTGTTTTTTAACGTCTAAATGCATGTGTATTAAAGACTTTGCACAAGGATCAATGCTTTGTTAATTGAGATATAGGTGAGAAATGCACATAATTATAATTTAAGTTGTTGATTCAAGATGGGGTCAAAGGATGTCGCATCATGTCCTTTCATTGGCCATCGCTTCATTCTTAGTACCATTGTATATATATACTAGTCATCTTGATGTGCCTAAAACCAAGAGTAAGCACATACAAAACAATCAAAATAACAACCCCAAAAGACAAGACCAATTCGGTTCACTTTTAGAGAAAAATTAGATCGTAAACCCTAAATGCAATCTTGATTCAAATGATGTATTTCATACAATGATTAACATGATGAAGTATTCCTCAATGAAGATCACAAATTATAATTGAATACCACGTGAAATAATACACAAATTCAACAAGAACAATGACCGCAATTCCACCTTCCAAATGGATTGATTTCACGGTTCAAGAATTGTGCATAATGGATGAATCGAAAACAAGTATGATAGTAACTCAAATGAAGCACAATATTTCGAATAATACTAATTCAAATCTAACCAAGAAATGTTTCAATCCAACCCTAGATATGATACACTAGAGAAGAAAAGAAAACACAACAAATAGAAATTGATACAACTCACAATTTCAAGTTGTTGCACTTGCCACAATTTCAACTTTTGGGATTGAAATTGATAAGAGGGGATTGGACTAGGATGAACCCTAAGCTCTCTCACGTAAAAGTGATGTGTTTAATATGAAAAATTCCTCCCAAAACCCTACTTAAGCAAGTATTTATACTTGCTCCCTTTAGGGTTAAAAAAAGTCCACAAAATTACAACCATGTCACTTTTAAGGTGACTGGTCCTAAATGAAAATTACAAACAAAAGAAAGTCTCCCAAAAGAAAATTACAACATAGAATGGTCGAATAACAATTACAAAGTACAAAAATAATATAAATCTTCAAGAGCCAATGCTTTGAAGTGAAATCAATTGCAGCGGGCCTTTGGATGCAAATTTGATGATGTCCCGTGGCCATCAACTAATGTAAGTCATTTGGCATCCCATGGAGAAATATTATTTTACCTGTAAGATTATTACTCAAATATTTATTAGATAAAAGAAATAAAGTGAAATATGAGCGATTTAGATGATCATCCAAATCGAGTTCTGAGAGCATCTATGGTGCTGGAAAATTTCCCATCATGATGGGAAAATTTCTGGCACAGTTGATATTTTCAGAACCCGATTTGGATGATGATCCAAATCGCTCATATTTTACTTTATGTCTTTTATTCTAATAAATATTTAAGAATAATCTTACAGGTACAATGATAATTCTCCATGGGATGCCAATATGTCTTACAAAAGTTGATGGACACAGAACTTTTTCAGGGTAACAATCAAAGACCCGCTGCGATTGTTTTCCATTCCGAGGCATTGGTTCATGAATACTTATGTTATTTTGTACTTTGTAATTGTTTTATGAACTATTTTTGGTTGTATTTGGTTTTGGAACACTTTCATTTTCCTTGTAATTTTCATTTAGGACTAGCTACCTTAAAAGTGGCAAACTTGTAATTTTGACCACTTTCTAACCCTAAGAGTAGCGGGTTTGAGGAGGCCATATTTTGCAGAAATAACCTAGCACTTTCACGTGTGGAATTAGGGTTCATCCTTAGTTCAAACCTCTTACCAGTTTCAACCCAAGAATTGGAATTGTGGCGAGTGCAACAAAGGGGAATTGTGAGTCATATCGATTTCATCTTTATTGTATGTTCATTTCTTCTCTAATGAGTCATATCTAGGGTAGATTTGAATCTTTCTTGGACATATTTGTGATTGTATTTGGTGGACAACAATCTTGTAAGATTAATTGTTCATTTGAGATTGAATTCACTTTAGTGATTGGCGTGAATTTGAGTTTGTGTGGGAAAAGGGTACATTACGGTTTTATGCTTTTCTTTTTCATCCATTTCACGTGTAATTCACTTGTTCTTATTGTTGATTAGTGAAATTGATCATTAGTGGAAGTTAATTGAATCTTTGAACCATTGGATTTCATCAAAGTTCCATTAGGGTCACGCAATTTCCTAGTTGATTGAACTAGTTTATATGAGACTTGAGAATTGTTTTCCTTGAGTCATTTGATTGTGCTTAAACTTGGTTTTGAGCACATCATCTTTTGGTATCAGAGCACATGTTAAGAGAAGGGATTTAGTGTTGGTTGATTTTGTGATCTTCACTTTCAATTAGGGTTCTTCATATTGTGATTCGAATTGAGAAGTTGAGTTGAGTTATTTTAATTGTGTTGTTGAAGTGCTATCTTGTTGTTTTGTTGTTGTATACTTGGAGACTTGTAACATTCTTGGTTCCCTTGAGAAGTGGCTATGAGTGTGAAGTGCCTTTGAGGTAGAACGTGAAGGAGAAGAAGTGTTGATCTTTTGTAATCAATTGTAGAAGTGTGAATTGTCTTATTGAACTTTCGGAAGTGAGGAGTAACATTTGTGATTTTCAGATTTGAATTTCCAGATTTGAGTTATGAGTTAAGGAAGCAATTTGAATTTCAAAACACACATTAAGTCATTTTTTAATTATGTGTTCATTTGAATTTGAAAGTGGCTCCTTACCATTTGTGGAATATTGCAATTAATGATCTCATTTTGAATTTGAATTAAGTGCCTTTTGTTGTGAGTTGCGGTTAGGACTTGTGGAAAGTGGAGTACATCTTGTTAATGTTGCCGTGGAAGTGGAAGTGTATTTGTTGTTGTTGCCATTTCTTATTGTTGCTGTGGAAGTGGAGTGTAGTATTTGGGTTGTTGCCGTGGGAGTTGCTTGTGAAGGAGTGACTTGTGGAACTTAGAAAAAAAAAAAATTGTTGCACTGTGAAGTGTTGTGTGTATGTAGTGGTGTGTGTGGTGGTGTGAATTTGTGGAGTTGTGTGGAGTAAGGTGTTGCACACTAAGATCAAATGTGAGTGTGAACCGTGGCTAATAAAGGAAGTTAAGTAGTGAAGTTTGAAATTCAAATATAAGCATTTAAGTGTGAAAGTTATTGAGTATTATTACTTAAACACTTGCTTAGTTGAATTCAATATCTTAACTACTTGGAAGTATTTATTTGTGCTTCAATTATTCTACTATACTTGAAGTGATAAGAAGTATTTGTTGCATTGGTGACTTGTTGCACCGTGGGTGTACAAGTGTGCGTGTTGTTGTCCAAACTTGTTATTGTGACGTGGTGAAGTGAAGGGAGTGTGCTACAATTATTTGATATTACATTTGTACTTCAAATAAATCACATCCACGAACATGTCAAATGATAGTGTGAATGGGGGCATTGGCAATGAGGCCAATAGCCAAGTGGGTGGTAGACCAGGTAGTCAAAATACAAGTGGAAGAACTCTAGATGAACAACTTTAGGACCTTACACAATTGTTGCTACATTAGCAACAAGAATTGATAGGATGACATTGCCACCACCACCTGTGGTAAACCTCCAGGCACCACCTAGAGTAGCTCCTCAGAATGTCCAGAGAGAAGGGGCAGTTAGAGGAAATTTGGGGAGAAGAGTAGAAGGAGATTATCATGCTCTTAGGGAAGACAAAATGATAATTTTGGGGTTAATCCATACCCAGACAGGGAATTTAGACCACCTTGAGGACTAGAGTATGTGAAGCTATAAATGCCTTCATTTGATGGTAGGGGTTCCGCCGATGATTACCTAGACAGGGAAGACTAAGTTGAGGGTCTTTTCGAGTGTTATATGATTGATGATGACTCTTAGGTACGTCTCGCAGCTGTAGAGTTCATAGGGTATGCCGCTTTATGGTGGAAAAATATGGTGATCAGCAGGCGAAGGGATGGAGAGACCGAAATACACACTTAGAGAGACATGAAATGAGTTTTGAGGAAGACGTTTGTACCGGAACACTATAGGCATGAGTTATTTATGCGTCTCCAGACACTGAGACAGGGGGGTAAAACAGTGGATGACTATGTACAGGAGTTTGAGACACTAGTGATTAGATGTGGATCAACTGAACCTCCTGATACAAACCCTAGCACGTTTTGTATCCAGGTTAAAGTATGAGATAGCTTGTGTAGTTGAGCTTCAGAGATATAGTACACTTGATGAGGCTATACAGTTAGCCTTGAAAGTAGAAAGACAAAGGCAATCCTATTCATTCCAGGTTACTAGGAGCAGGCTCAGCACTAATTCAAAGCCCATGGGGGCTGTTGGTCAGTTGGATGGGTCAAAGGGAGCAGGTGAGCATTTCAGGGTTGTAGACGAAATTATCCCTACTACAAAAAAGGAGAACAATGTTTTTGGGAAAGGCAAAGAGGTAGTTGGATTTGATTTGGGCAGATGGTACAAGGGTCAACCAGTGGGAAGATGCGCCAGGTTAAATGTTTCAAATGTATGGGATTTGGACATATAGCTACGTAGTGTTCTAATAAAAGGGTGAAGACCGTCATGGAGGGTAACGAGGAAGATGATGAGGAAGAGATTGTCGAGCCTATAGATTTATCCTTAGCCTTACAGGAGTATTATGATGATGAACATGCTGAAACACATAGGGATAAAAAGGGAGGAAAATACTTACCTATTAATGTGTTACACCGGGATATAACTATTTCTCCAAATACCAGGGATATATAGAAGGAGAATCTATTCCACATACCTTGTCAGATTCGAGGTAACCTATGTATGCTTTTCATTGATAGTGGTAGTTGTACTAATGTCATATCTACTGCATTGGTAGAAAACTTACAATTAACCACTAGCTCTTCGTCCTAATCCGTATAAAGTGCATTGGTTGGACAACCGAGGTAGTTTACATGTTACTCAGCGAGTAATGGTACCAATCAGTATAGGAGATCGGTATAATGATGAGATTATCTGCGATGTGCTTCCTATGTATGCATTTCATTTACTACTAGGTGGCCATGGCTATTTGATAGAAAGGTGTTACATGATGGGTTCATAAACACTTACATGTTTCAAAAGGATGGAATTGGGAATTTATTGACTCCTTTGTCTCTATCTAAGGTTCGATCTTTCTAGGAACTAGTTAGAAGCACATATAGTTCTTCCAGATTTTCAGCCAACAAGCCATTCCAAACATCGGGTTTCATGTCTAGGAAAAGACCCTCTAGATTTGAGGGTAAATCTTTCAGAAGACAGAGGAGATGATGAGAAAATTTCTAGCACAGTTGACATTTTTAGAACCCGATTTGGATGATGATCCAAATCGCTCATATTTTACTTTATGTCTTTTATTCTACTAAATGTTTGAGAATAATCTTACAGGTACAATGATAATTCTCCATGGGATGCCAATATGTCTTACAATAGTTGATGGACACAGAACTTTTTCAAGATAACAATCCAAGACCCGTTGCGATTGTTTTCCATTCTAAGCATTGGTTCATGAAGACTTATGTTATTTTGTACTTTGTAATTGTTTTATGAACTATTTTTGGTTGTATTTGGTTTTGGGAAACTTTCATTTTCCTTGTAATTTTATTTTCGGACTAGCCACCTTAAAAGTGGCAAACTTGTAATTTTGACCACTTTCTAACCCTAGGAGTAGCAAGTATAAATACTTGCTTAGAAGAGAGTTTGAGGAGGCCATATTTTGCAAAAATAACCTAGCACTTTCACGTTGGAATTAGGGTTCATCCTTAGTTCAAACGTCTTATCAATTTCAACCCAAAAATTAGAATTGTGGCGAGTGCGACAAAGGGAAATTATGAGTCATATCGATTTTATCTTTGTTGTATGTTCATTTCTTCTCTAGTGAGTCATATCTAGGGTAGATTTGAATCTTTCTTGGACATATTTGTGATTGTATTTGGTGGACAACAATCTTGTAAGATTGATTGTTCATTTGAGATTGAATGCACTTTAGTGATTGGCGTGAATTTGAGTTTGTGTGGGAGGAGGGTACATCACGGTTTTGTCTTTTCTTTTTCATCCATTTCACGTGTAATTCACTTGTTCTTATTGTTGGTTAGTGAAATTGATCATTAGTGGAAGTTAATTGAATCTATGAACCATTGGATTTCATCAAAGTTCCATTAGGGTTACGTAATTTCCTAGTTGATTGAACTGGTTTGTATGAGACTTGAGAATTGTTTTCCTTGAGTCATTTGATTGTACTTAAACTTGATTTTGAGCACATCACATCATCTCCTTGGGCTTTTAAAAGATTTTCCCTCAAATCTAGAAGGTCATTTCTAGAACTGAACCTAGACATCTTTATTGGCTTGTTCTCCTGGTTACTAGATGTAGTGGAAGTAGTTTTAATCTGCTCCTAAAATTGGTGCACCTCAGATGGAGTCATAGGTGATAGTACTATGTGAAACCTCCCATACTGAACATATAGGTGTTCCTGAATTCATCATGTAACACTTTCCAATCAAACATCTAGAGCCTACCCAATAGCAAATGGAATGCATGCATAAGAATTACATCACATAGGATCTCATCGTGATATTTCTGTCCAACACTCACAAGCACCTTCGCCCTTAATGTAACATGCATACTACCCCGATTGTCCAACCAATGCAAGTCATAAGGGCTAGGATGTAGACTGGTAGATAAATGTAATTTGTCTACTAGTGTAGCAGATATAACATTCGTGCAACTACCACTATTAATGATGAGTATACAAAGGTTACCTCTAATCCTACAAGGGGTGTGGAATATGTTCTACCTCTGTATGTGTTTAGCATTAGGAGATAAGGTTAGAATCCTGTGTAACACATTAATAGGTAAATATTGTTCACCTATACGCTCCTCATGTGTTTTTATAGTCTAGTTATCATAATACTCCTACAGTGCTATAGACAGGCTCGTAGGCTCAGCCTATTCCTCCTCAACCTCAATATCTTCCCTAACGCCCTCCATAATAGTCATCGCCCTCTTATTTAGACACCGTGCCACCATATGCCCAAATCCCATGCACTTAAATAATTTGATTTGGCGTACTTTTCCATTAGTAGATCCAGGAACAGTCTGCCTTACATCTGGTGTTATTACCTCTTTACCTTTCCTAGAGGGTATATTTTCTCTAGTAGATACTAGGGGTAGTTTTGTCCACTGCTCTCACTGTCTCACCTACCACCTTTGTCCCTCTTGATCGACCGTCAGCTACCATGGGTCTAGTACTAGTATTGGGCCTACTGTTTGGAGCCCTAAACAAGTTAGACCTCCTTTGCCTCTCCACTTTCAAGGCTAATTGAATAGCCTCATCAAGTGTACTATAACGTTGTAGCTCAACAACATACGCTATCTCATATTTCAGCCCTAAGACGAAGCATGTTAAGGTTTTTTCTGGAGGTTTAATTGACCCACATCTAATCATGAGGTTTTCCAATTCCTGTACATAATCATCCACTATCTTGCCTCCCTGCCTCAAAGTCTGCAGTGGCATAAACAATTCCTGTTTGTAGTGCTTAGGAATAAATCCTTTTTCTCTATACCCTCTTCATATCCCTCCATGTCTGAATCTCAACCTCCCCATCTCTATGCCTACAGATGATCAAATTCTTCCACCATAATGTAGCATATCCTGTAAACTCGACAGCAGCCAATCAGACTTTAGTATTATCATCGATCTCATAATATTCAAAGAGACCCTCAACCTTATCCTCCTAGTCCAAATAATCATCAGCTGATCCCTTGCCGTCATAAGAAGGCATCTGCAGCTTCACATACTCTAGTCCTCGAGGTGGCCTGAAATCCCTATTTTGATATGGATTAGCCCCAAAGTTGTCATCCCTTTCTTCCCTATAAATATGATGATCCCCATCCATCCTTCTATTCAGATTTCCATCTCCCACTACTCTGTCTCTCTAAAGGTTTTGTGGAGTTACCCGAGGTGGTGCCTGAAGGTTCACCATCAGTGGTTGTGGTAATGTCATCCTATCAATCCTATTGCCAAAGTAGCAACTTATGGTAGTAAGATCCTGGAGCTATTCTTCCAAAGTCCTCCTACCTACAGTATTATAACCCTGACCTCCACCAACCTGGCTATTGCCTTCATTGCCAATTCCCCCATTCACACTTTTGTTGGACATGTTGTGATTTAAGAAGTAATCCCACAAATTACAGCGCACTCCTTTAACAACACCAACCTAACATTTAACAACCACAATGATGCAATAGCTCACATTTCAAAAAGAATTATGGGCACAAGGAAATAATTTAGTACTCCAAATAAATTTTAATAAATGAAGCACACACACAACTACTTTCAAGTAGTTAGAATTAAATTCAACTACAAGTGCTTAAGTAATTAGTTAATTATTTTCACACTTTAATGATTTGTTTGAATTCAAATTCTGCTACTCAAACCTTCCTTTCTTAACCATGACACACACTCACACTTTAGCTTCAACGTGCAGCACCTTACTCCACACAATTCCACAAATTCACAAATGGCAATTCCTTTACTCAACACACAAACACAATGCCAACAATTCAATACTCCTTTTTACACCACAATTCATACACATACAACTATGGTGCAACAACCTCTCCAAATACAACACAATCTCACTTTAAAACACAACACACACCCTCTACGATACACTCATACACTATAACACGGCAACAAATTCAAATGAACACCCTTAATGCACTTTCCACAAATAGTAAGATTCAATTTCAATTTCAAATGAAATGTAATCAATACCTCTCAATAACTACTTCAAACTTAATGGATGTGTTTAAATTTCAAATGATTTCCTATTTTTCCACTCAAATTTAAATCTGGAAATTGCAAATTGTTCTCCCCAATTCCGAATTCAACAAAGGTCACACTTCTCTTTTTACCATAAAATATTGTATTTCCAATTCCACAATCAAACACTAGGACATACAATTCTTACTCCCCTTCCCTTTAAGGAAAATTCAATAACAATGAAGCTACAACAAGATATCCGCTTTGCCACACACACAACACTACATCACACAGCAATAATTTCAAAAACAACACTCTTCTAGGCTTCAAATTTCACTTCCCTCAAATGATCACAATGATGATTTCCCTTAAACCACTACGACCAACTTAAGGAGACAAAGAATATAGTAAGTACTCATGTCTACAATAATTAACAACAATGAAATCAATTCAACAACACAATTGAAATAACTCAACTCTTTAATACATAATTTTGGATCAAGGTGATAAGAACCTTAAGTTTCCGAATTCAAATTGCAAATAACCTTTCTCACAACCTCAAGCTCTGATACCAAATTATGATGTGCCTAAAACCAAGATTAAGCAACATGTAAAACCAACTTGAAAGACAATTAGACAATGTTAATCAAACTAGCTTCCAATCACATGAACAATGGCGTCAATTCTCAAGATCTATAACCAATTTCACAACACCACGTGATTAATATTGAAATGAACCAAGTATGTGTAGCTCTGATACCAAAAAGATGATGTGCCTAAAACCAAGAGTAAGCTCATACAAAACAATCAAAATAACAACCCTAAAAGACATGACTAATTCGGTTCACTTTTAGAGCAAAATTGGATCGTAAACCCTAAATGCAATCTTGATCCGAATGATGTATTTCATATAATGATTAACACGGTGAAGTATTCCTCAATGAAGATCACAAATTATACTTGAATACCACGTGAAATAATACACAAATTCAACAAGAACAATGACCACAATTTCACCTTCCAAATGGATTGATTTCATGGTTCAAGAATTGTGCACAATGGATAAATCGAAAACAAGTATGATAGTAACTCAAATGAAGCACAATATTTCGAGTAATACTAATTCAAATTTGACTAAGAAATGTTTCAATCCAACCCTAGATATGACACACTTAGAGAAGAAAAGAAAACACAATAAATAGAAATTGATACAACTCACAATTTAAGTTGTTACACTCACTACAATTTCAACTCTTAGGATTGAAATTGATAAGAGGGGATCGAACTAGGATGAACCCTAAGCTCTCTCACGTAAAAGTGATGTGTTTAATATTAAAAATTCCTCCCGAAACCCTACTTAAGCAAGTATTTATACTTGCTCCCTTTAGGGTTAAAAAAAGTCCACAAAATTACAACTATGCCACTTTTAGGGTGGTTGGTCCTAAAAGAAAATTACAAACAAAAGAAAGTGTCCCAAAAGAAAATTACAACATAGAATGGTCGAATAACAATTACAAAGTACAAAAATAATATAAATCTTCAAGAGCTATGTTAGGGGGAGAATGTTAAGTTCTCTAATTTAGTTTTGATGTTAACAAAAGAGGAATAATGTGTAACAAATGAAGATAGTACGTAATTTTTCTAAAGTTGAACAAGGAGACAGAAGCTTGTTCAGAACCTTCAAAAGTGTTATATAGACTATTTTTGTTCTGACGGAAGGTGTTTCAGAAGTTCTGTAGTGTATCCGTAGTTATCGTGTTAATCTTTTAGAAGCACTTTCAGAACCTTTACACTAGGAGAACAGCTGACAGGTTTGTTTCAGAAGCACTTTCAGAACCTTCATAACAGGAGGACAGTTAACAGATTTGCTTTAGAAGCACTTTCAGAACCTTTCAGGCCTGTCACGAATTTTTCCAGATTACGTTCTAATTTTTATATTGATATTTTTTTCTAACAAATTTCAAGGCCCAGCTCCACGTGTCAAGTATTTTTGGGTAATATACTTGATGTGTTTTACTAAAGTTGGATTTTATATAATGGGGTTTTTAATTTATATAAAGTCTTACGAGATTTTATTCAAAGATTTCATTTTATGATAAAGTGAGATCATATAAGATTTACAAGTTTTATCAAGATTTAAATTTAGATATTTGTGCTATATTTTGGAGATCCAGCAGTTACAAAGATAAGGATAAGAAATATGGTTGTTACATGAAGATATGGTTCCACAATGTGAGGGATATTTTCAACAAACTTGATCCAAGAGATATATCCAAAGAAGATCTCGGTCAAACTAATTTATCTAAGCTTATCCTCATCAACAATATCACGAATGCAGATTCTCTCCAACAGATCCAACTTATTTTTGAATTAAAAATTCAAAAATAAATTCAAGATTGTCACGTGGAAAGTAGCCGTTATGTTCTCCTTCATATAAGGAGTGTTTAATTCAAATGAAAAAAAAAAAAGAAGAGAACGTTGTTGAAAAAAAGAGACACACGAAAAGAAAAGGCTCATACATCTTCAAGCGAAAAATCTTTACATATACATGTGAATTATCATATAGAGGAAATATGATATTCCTCATTGTTGTTGAAATTCCTTTCTGAATAAGGAATTGTTTGTTGTTTCATCACTGTAGTTGAGTGATTAGCTTAGTAAAGAAGCTAGAAAGACTCAACAGTGAGACTTTGCCTTGAAGAGGTTTATGTTGTATATCTTCAATTTGTTTGATATAGTGAAACACAATCGGTATAGACAACCGGGACCCTGGCGTGGAGCTGGAAGAGAGGACTGACGCGCGAGGCGGAACCTCTATAAATATCTGAGCATTCTATTCTTCTCTACTCATTTTATTTACTGCACATTATTGTTCTTCATTATTGTTATTCACGTAATTTTATTAGTCGAGAGTTTTGATTGATTTGTGAAAAAGTGAAACTTTAAGTGATTAATCAATTCACCCCCCTCTTGATTAATCTAATTGGGACAACAATTGGTATCGGAGCAGGACTCATCTATTTTGAGTGATCCAAAATGGTTGAAAATAATGTTGCAATTAATCGAGCTCCTTACTTCGATGGCTCAAACTTCTCATACTGGAAGATGCGTATGGAAACTTACATTAAAGCTAATGATTATGATTCATGGCAGGTCATTTCACTTGGAGACAATGTGATCACCTTGAACGGAAATTCAACCTTGTTAGATTCGGAGAAGAAAATTATCGAGAAGAACAACAAAGCGAAAAATTTATTACTGACTACTATTGCTCCATCAGAGTTCCATTTGATATCATCGTGTGCAAGTGCAAAGGAGATTTGGGATATCCTATCTGATACATATGAAGGGACTGATACCATCAAGGAAACCAAAATAAATGCTTTAATTCAACAGTATGAATTATTTAAGTTAAGTCTAATGAAGATGTCAAAGATGCTTTTAACAGGTTTACAACCATTATAAATGAGCTTTCATCACTTGGAAAGAAACTTCCAGATCCAGATCTTGTGAGGAAAATGTTGAGGATATTGCCACCATCTTGGGATGCAAAGAAAACTGCTATAGAGGAAGCTCAAGACCTAAACAAGCTAACTCTCAGTCAATTGAGAGAAAAGCTCATGGCATATGAGTCACACATAAAGACCACGCAAAGAGGAGAAGACGGTACCAAAGGGATTGCGTTTAAAGTCAAGGAAATAAAGCAAAATGAAACTGAAACAGATGATAGCGATGATGAGAAAGAAGAGGACATCGGTCTTCTTGCACGTAGACTCAACAGGCTGCTCAAGAAGCAAAGAGGTAAGAAGTTTAATGTTTTCAAGAAAAGTACTGAATATAAGCATAATGATGTAGGAAAAGCGTACAAAGAGAAAGAAAAGAAGAAAGAGAAAAGGGAGATTCAATGTTATGAATGCAAAAAGCTAGGACACATCAAATATGAATGTCCAACACTGATAAAGAAAATGGAAAATTATAAAAAGAAAAGTCGAGCAATGCTAGCAACATGGAGTGACTTAGAGGATACAGAGACAAATTCAGAGGATTCAGAAGAAGAAGAGGATGAGGCAAATATGTGTTTAATGGCTAGTTCTGAGGTACATTCTGAAATTCTGATGAAGATGTAACTGAAACTGACATGCTAATAGAAATGAGTAAGCTATTAAAGGCACTAAAAAGGGCTGATACAAAATTAGCTAAGTATGAAAACGAAATAAAATCTCTTAAGAATGAAAAGGAGGCAGTAAAGCAAACAAATTCGTTACTTGCGGATGAAAATGATATCCTGAAACAAGAAAATGAATCCATGCATGTGAGTATTGAAAAATTAAGAGTAGAAAATCACCTACTTGAAGTAGAAACAAGTAACATGAAGGTAAAGATTGATAAGCTGTCAAATTCGTTGAAAACTACCTTTAAGAAATTTGATGAAAGTGACTAGAAATTGACCATGTTAATTTCTTCACAAAGAATTTCAAATGAAAAACATGGGTTAGGATATGAGCATGGTTCGAGTTCAAAATCGAATCAAAATACAGTTTTTGTTAAAGCTAAACAAGTCTTAAGTGATGAATTCAAAAGTAAAAAGTACATTTCGAATACAAATATCGTTAAAAGAGGAAATACCAGAGACTTTTACAGAAGTTATTCTGACAAGAGGTATCCACACAATGGGTACTATAGAAGCAATACCAGAAGGTATAATAGAAGTTATACAAACCAGAACTTCCAGAAATAGGTAAATGACAGGTGTAGGAATGTTAATTCTTATGCATGCTTCTTCTATAATAAATTTGGTCATATTGAGAAATTTTGCTATTATAAAAGAAATAAACTCAGTAGTCAACAAGTAAATCGAAGAAATCAAATGAGCTTATCTTTTAAAGGGCCCAAACTTGCTTGGGTTCCTAAAAGGACTTAATTCTTTTTATTTGTACAGGAACATGAAGCTAAAATAAGAGGAACATGGTATCTGGATAGTGGATGTTCTAGACATATGACTGGAGATGCTTCATTGTTCAATACCATAAATTGGGAAGAAAAAGGGTATGTAAAGTTTAGAGATGATAGTAGAGGTAAAATAATTGCCACTGGAACGATGGTATGCCTACTTTTCTCATTGAAAATGTATATCTTGTGCAAGGTTTAAAACACAATTTACTTAGTATTAGTCAGTTATGTGATAAAGGTTATAGAATGATTTTTGATCAAGACAAGTGCTATGCTTTTAATGAAAATGATGAAAGATTATGTGAAGGAATTAAGAAAAGAAATATCTATCTTATAAAACCAGATGAAATCAATAATGATTGTTGTTTAATTTCTTTGAATGATCATGTTTTTTCTTAGCATAAACGATTAGGACACGTAATTTTAATCACTTAGAAAAATTATCTAAAAAGGATATTATTAAAGGATTACCTAAGATAAATATTAAACAAGATGTGAAATGTGATACTTGCTTAAAGAATAAAATGGTTTCTGTCTCTCATAAAAGTAAAAAAGTAATTTCAACTAAGAGACCACTTGAATTATTGCATCTTGATCTTTTTGGACCTACTAGAGTCTTAAGCATGGGTGAAAAGCAAATATGGACTTGTTATTATTGATGATTTTTCAAGATACACTTGGGTTATATTCTTGCGACACAAAAGAGATACCTTTGATTCTTTTCAAAAGTTTGCAAAACAAATACAAAATGAAAAGGGAGTTTCCATAATTAGTCTTCAAACTGATCACGGAACAGAATTTCAAAATGCAAGTTTTTTAAAAATTTGTGAAGAACATGGTATATCTCATAGTTTCTCAGCTCCATACACTCCTCAAAAAAATGGAGTAGTGGAACACAAGAATAAAACTTTACAAGAGATGACTAGATCTATGTTAAATGAAAGTGGAATTGCTAAGTATTTTTTGGTAGAAGCAATTTCTACAGCTTGCTATATCATCAATAGAGTTTTCATTCGACCTATGACATCAAAGACTGCTTATGAGATGTTTCGAGGTAAGAAACCTAATGGTTCATATTTCCATATCTTTGGATCTAAATGCTTTGTGAAAAAGAATCCACTCAACCTTGGTAAGTTTGATGAAAGATCTGAAGAAGCATTTTCTTAGGATATTCTCAAAATAGTCGTGCTTATCGTGTTTTCAATAAATCATCAAAAACTATTGAAGAATCAATAAATGTTAAATTTATTGAGGATTTAAAGGATGTTGATTCTGATGAAGAAAAGGACTCAATCTAAAGCAAAAGTTAGTTCAGAACCTAAGTCAGAAGCACCTGTTGTTAACATTCGAGGATTTGGTCATCCAAAACCTATTTCAGAGGAAAATACAGAAGGTACTTCAGAAGTTGTAAGATCTGAACAAGAGGCTTCTAAAGCTTGGAGGTATAAGTCTGCACATCCTTCTGATCAAATAATAGGCAATATTCAATCGGGTGTTAAAACAAGAGCTAATCTACAAAATCTTGAAAATCATTTTATGTTGTTATCTGAAATTGAACCTAGTAATATGGAAGAAGCTTTAAATGATGAAAATTGGATTATATCTATGCAAGAAGAATTAAATCAATTTCAAAGAAACAATGTATGGAATTTAGTTCCTAGACCTAGAGGAAAGTCTATAATTGGAACTAAATGGGCGTTTAAAAATAAATTAGATGAAGATGGTAAAATTATAAGAAATAAAGCAAGATTAGTAGCTAAAGGTTATTCACAAGAAGAAGGAATAGATTTTGATGAAACATATGCACCTATTGCTAGACTAGAAGCAATACGGTTAATGCTTGCATATGCATCTTATAAGGATTTTAAAGTTTTTCAAATGGATGTAAAAAGTGCATTTTTAAATGGCTTTATAAAAGAAGAAGTTTATGTAGAACAACCACCTGGTTTTAAAGATCCTTTCAAATTAGACTATGTTTTTAAATTAAATAAAGCACTATATGGTTTGAAACAAGCTCTAAGAGCTTGGTATGAAAGATTGAGTATGTTTTTGATCTCTAAAGGTTTTCATAGAGGAAAAGTTGACACTACTTTATTCTTGAAAACTTTTGATAATGATATCTTAGTTGTACAAATATATGTGGATGATATTATCTTTGGATCTACTAAAGAATTGTTGTGTCAAGAATTTGCTGAGACCTATGTGATGTGCCTAAACACATTTAAAAGCACATCCAAAGGACTTAAGAAAAACTATCTCAAGTTAAGGCAAAATCGGATCCAAAAATGGCACTTTTCAAATGAACCCTAATGATGAAAGGATGAAATTCAAACAACCAATGATATAATCAGAATACTTCAATGAAAATGCCTTCTAACAACACTCTAATTTCATGTAATCCACGCAAATGAAGCCTCAATTTGACAAAGAAAAACCGTAACAAAACAATCCCTTTCCAATGGTGAAAATCACGTTATCAAGGAAATCCTTAAAGATGAATGGGATCAATATGATAATTCCTTCAAATAATCACAAGAATTCGTGAATAACAACAAGGATATCTGACCAAGAAATATCTCAATTCAACCTAGATATGACACACTAGAGAAGAAAAGAAATCACAACAAAATGAAATTGATATAACTCACAATTTCAAGATGTTGCACTCGCCACAATTTCAACTTCTTGGGATTGAAATTGATAAGAGAATTTGGAATTAGGAAAACCCTAAGCCCTCTCACGAAATGTGAAGTGTTTGTTTTGCAAAATAAGCCTCCCAAACCCTCTCTTAAGCAAGTATTTATACTTGCTATTCCTAGGGTTAAAAAGTGCTCAAAATTACAAGTTTGCCACTTTTAAGGTGGCTAACCCTAAATGAAAATTACAAGGAAATAAAAGTGTCCCAAAACCAAAATAGTTCATAAAAGAATAAATATATAAAAGAAATGGTCTTCAAGATGCTGGTCTTCTATAGGATCCAACGGCCTAGCTCATCGCCGGTTCAGGTCGGTCCATGGATAACCCACAAGCTGAGTCTGAGGGAGTTTGTCCATTGCCCTATATAATATGATAAGTATGCCTGTTGGAAAACAAAATACAAGAATAATAGAAAAGAGGTTAATATATAAATAATTCCGGGGTCGATTTGCTCAAAATGGGCCCTCAACGCCAAGATTTGAAATCCTTCAGTTCTTGCCCTAAAGATAGGTCTTGTCGGATTTTTATTCCTATCACCATGCAGGCAGAATTTGAATGTTAATGATGGGAGAGTTGACATTCTTTTTGGGGCTTCAAATAAAACAAACAAAAGAAGGAATTTTTGTTCATCAAGAAAAATACACAAAACAAATATTGAAGAAATTTGGATATGATGGATGCAAAAAGGTTACAACACCTATGAGTACTTCATCAAGGTTAGACTCTGACTTAAATGAAAAGAAGGTAAGTGAAAAACTTTATAGGAGTCTTATAGGTTCTTTATTGTACTTGATTGCGTCTAGACCTGATATTTTGTTCAGTGTGTGTTTGTGTGCTAGATTTCAAGCTGCACCAACAGAAATTCATTATCAGCTGTAAAGCGAATTTTCAAATACCTAGTTAATACTTCAAATTTAGGCATTTGGTATCCTAAAAATCAGAATTTTGATCTAATAGGATATTCTGATGCAGATTATGCTGGTTGTAAAATTGATAGAAAAAGCACCTCTGGTACTTGTCAATTCCTAAGTGATAAATTAATTTCTTGGTCTTCTAAAAAAAAAAATTCTGTTGCTCTATCCACAGCTGAAGCTGAATATGTTTCTATTGGTAATTGCTGTGCACACGTTTTATGGATAAAACAACAATTGAATGATTATGGAATAAATTTTAAAACTGTGCCAATTAAATGTGACAACACAAGTGCAATAAATTTGACAAAAAAATCCAGTACATCATTCTAGGTCAAAGCACAAGAAATTAGACATCATTTTATTAGAGATCATGTGCATAATGGAGATATAAATGTTGAATTTATGCCAACCGATAATCAGTTTGTAGACATTTTTACTAAACCTCTTGAAAAGGTAAAATTTGAATTTATTAGAAATGAATTAGGAATTTGTAATCCTTTTTAAATTCCCCCCCCCCCCGAAACCTTTAATATTTGAAAATCTTTATTCATATAAAATATTTTTTATTTGTTTCCTTCCTTCTCTAATTTCCTTTCTTCGCAATCTGTTCTTTTTCTCTCTCTATTTTCCTTCTCACTCATTGCAACTCCAATGGTGCCTAAATCTTCAGAACGTCTCAAACAAAAATCCTTCAAAACAAAATCTTCCAACAAGTGTTTAGTAATTCATGATGAATCATCAAATTCTTCAGAAAAATATCAAGAACCTTCAATAGAGGAAAATCCGAGTTCACCTGACTTCGAATCTATCATAGGTTCCAAGAAAATTTCCAAAAGAAAACGGGTTGCATCGTCTTCAAAAGGGAAAGAAAAGGTAACTCAAGAAACCTCTCCGCTCAAGAAAACAGCCAAGAAGCAAACGAAACAAAAGAATGTACCAAGTTTGAAACCCTCAAATTCAAAATCTCTTCGAAGGAAGAAAAATGAGGTGTGTTCTTGTAGTTTTGTGGATTTTAATTTCTTTACTAGTAATGGATTTTATTGGAAGGAACTGTTAGAACCCATAGGATGCATGGAACTTTGCTCTACTCAAGTTCTAGTTTATGGCGAGTGTGTGAAAGAATTTTATGGAAGTTTAAGTCTTTCAGAAGGAAATATTTTAGTATCCAGGGTATGTGATCAAGACATTACAATTTTTAGGGCAATGTAATTAAATGTCTACACCTACATGATGTAAATGATGATGTAAAGATTACGAACATGCCTAGGAATGATCTGTTTGCCTGCTATAAATGGAGGCTTACAAATGGATTATGGAAAAGAAGCAATGGTCATTGATTTCGAATTGTTTCCTCGAATCATACACAAGATCATTGTTGAATGTCTATGTCCAAGGAAGGGCAGTTCTACTTCAATGTCCATAGAACATGCTCAAATTATCTATACGATGATTAACAAAAGAATGTGGACATGGCTTCTAGAGTCATTGATCAAATATGGAGAAATAAAGAAAGTTTGGTGTTTGGGAATATACTCATGCGGTTGTTTGTGTTTAAAGGGATAGTTTTGCCTATCATCTCTTTTGAACCTATTAAGTTAAAAAGGATAGGTAAAGAAGTTTTTCATCATATGTCAATCTTTGTTAAAGATTGTTTGTGGTATGCGAATAATGGTGCACATTTTGTCCATCAAAGGCATATGAAAAGAATTGTTCCTTTTAGAACTTCTTCAATATCTGTTCAAGAAGGAGGTTCAGAACCTAGTTTAGAACCTAGAATAGAGTTTGAAACAGATCATGGGAAGAAACCATATGCTGATGAGGCTGGGAAGAGTGGAACAAAAGAATTTATATCCAATGTTGATCTAGAACAAATGAAGAATGTTATTCGAGAAAGTTTGAAACATGAGCTATCGGATTTAGTTAAGACAGCTTTGACAGATGAAGTTCTTCAACAATCTGATCAGAGGAGACTAGAATCAATGGAGTTACAAGTTAAACAAACTTCTGATATTCTTTCTGATATCAAGAAGAATTATGAGAAAATGCTTACCGATCTCCATCACTATAGAATTCTCTATGATGAATTTAGTGCGAGAGTCAAACAAGATTTATCTAATAATGTGATTGCTTTTGACAAATTTGTCTCTCAAGTGAGGAAAACGGAGAGTCAGTTACTAACTCCTTCAAGACTTTGGACTCCAAGATGGATAAAACCTCCCAATCTGTCACAAGTCTTCATGGTGAAATCAAGCTGTTCTTATCCAACAAATTTCCAGATTATGTTCGCTTTGGCGCCCATATCATCGACTTGGATACTTCACTAGAAAAACCTTCTTCTACCAAACCTTCCACCACTCCCTCCACCTCTCGAGTCATAAGATCCAGAAAATCTTAGTTCTTTGTCTTAAATTTTGTTTTGGAATCAAGTTGTAAAAGACTAATTTAATCTTTTATGCATCGATTAAGAGGGAGTTATCCCTTTTGCTGTTAACAAAAGGAGAATAATTCTATTATGATCAATGCTACTTATAATGATTCTATATGAATGATTCTATATTGCTTATGAGTGCTTATGATCAATGCAATTATAATGATTCTATTGTGCTTAAGATGCTTTTCTGACATGAAAGTTGTTTCTATATTTTTTTATCTAATGGTGTTTTGTTATCATAAAAAAGGGGGAGAATGTTAAGTTCTCTAATTTAGTTTTGATGTTAACAAAAGAGGAATAATGTGTAACAAATGAAGATAGTACGTAATTTTTCTAAAGTTGAATAAGGAGACAGAAGCTTGTTCAGAACCTTCAAAAGTGTTATATAGACTATTTTTGTTCTGACAAGAAGGTGTTTCAGAAGTTGTGTAGTGTATCCGTAGTTATCGTGTTAATCTTTTAGAAGCACTTTCAGAACCTTTACACTAGGAGAACAGTTGACAGGTTTGTTTCAGAAGCACTTTCAGAACCTTCATAACAAGAGGACAGTTAACAGATTTGCTTTAGAAGCATTTTTCAGAACCTTTCAGGTCTGTCACGAATTTTTCTAGATTACGTTTTAATTTTTATATCGATATATTTTTTAATAAATTTCAAGGCCTAGCTCCACGTGTCAAGTATTTTTGGGTAATATACATGATGTGTTTTACTAAAGTTGGATTTTATATCATGGGGTTTTTAATTTATATAGTCTTACAAGATTTTATTCAAAGATTTCATTTTATGATAAAGTGAGATCATATAAGATTTACAAGTTTTATCAAGATTTAAATTTAGATATTTGTGCTATATTTTGGAGATCCAGCAGTTACAAAGATAAGGATAAAAAAATGGTTGTTACATGAAGATATGGTTCCACAATGTGAGGGATATTTTCAACAAACTTGATCCTAGAGATATATCCAAAGAAGATCTCGGTCAAACTAATTTATCTAAGCTTATCCTCATCAACAATATCACGGAATGCAGATTCTCTCCAACAGATCCAACTTATTTTTGAATTAAAAATTCAAAAATAAATTCAAGATTGTCACGTGGAAAGTAGCCGTTATGTTCTCCTCATATAAGGAGTGTTTAATTCAAATGAAAAAAAAAAAGAAGAGAACGTTGTTGAACAAAAGAGAGACACACGAAAAGAAAAGGCTCATACATCTTCAAGCGAAAAATCTTTACATATACATGTGAATTATCATATAGAGGAAATCTGATATTCCTCATTGTTGTTGAAATTCCTTTCATGAATAAGGAATTGTTTGTTGTTTCATCACTGTAGTTGAGTGATTAGCTTAGTAAAGAATCTAGAAAGACTCAACAGTGAGACTTTGCCTTGAAGAGGTTTATGTTGTATATCTTCAATTTGTTTGATATAGTGAAACACAACCGGTATAGACAATCGGGACCCCGACGTGAAGCTGGAAGAGAGGATTGACACGCGAGGCGGAACCTCTATAAATATCTGAGCATTCTATTCTTCTCTACTCATTTTATTTATTGCACATTATTGTTCTTCATTATTGTTATTTACGTGATTTTATTAGTCGAGAGTTTTGATTGATTTGCAAAAAAGTGAAATTTTAAGTGATTAATCAATTCACCCCCCTCTTGATTAATCTAATTGGGACCAACAAGCTGGTGCTTCGAAGTGAAATCAATCGTAGTAAGCCTTTGGATGCAAATTTGATGATGTCCCATGGCCATCAACTAATGTAAGTCATTTGGCATCCCATAGAGAAATATTATTGTACTTGTAAGATTATTACTCAAATATTTATTAGATAAAAGAAGTAAAGTGAAATATGAGCATCTTGGATCATCATCCAAATCGAGTTTTAAGAGCATCTATGGTGTCGGAAAATTTCCCTTCACATCTTGGCCAATTCCACACTTTTGCCCCTTTGAATTCACTAAGTCAGAATCCTTTTGTTTTTAAAACCTTGCAAACTCCATTAATTTATATCCAATCACAACTCTGGAACTCAGATTTAAGTGGGAGTCTTGGTAAGGAAACTGACACTGTGGTAATAGCTGTATAGATCCTTAGAGATGTTTACCTTGATGATGGTGAGGAATGTCAACACAATCACTTTATGCGTTGGTTGAGAAAGGGAACAACCTTAATGAGGTCCGTAGCCTCGTGACATATGAAGAGTTGGTGGAGGTGCGAAAGTACTTTTAGCCATGACCTCATAGTTAAAAGATCGAGAAGTTGTAGGTTGAGGACCGTATTGCCTTTACAATTGATTGTCAGTTTTTCCTTTATTTGAAGCACATAGAGTTCATGTTACGAGCTCTATTTAGTGAATTATAAAAGGAATTTTTCACCTACCAAACTAGGTGTCACTGACTCAACTCATACTGAATGCTTGTAAACTTTTGATTGTATTTAAAGTACTATGCAATCATTTCATTATCCGAGCTATGCTATAGTTGTCATGCCTTAAGGTGTAACTTAAACATAATAGCCTACCATATACTGTACAAAAATTCGAGAATAACTACTTTATTATTTAGGGATTTTCCTTATAGTATATAATCTATACTTACATCCAATTACTCGAATAGGATTTGGCATTTCCAAGTAATAAAGAGACAAAATAATTAAATATAGCATGGTGAGAATCATAACATTACGGGACTAAGGTCCCATCAAACACCCATGAGGTACTACTACCATCCAGTGGATAATAACTATTGAAGCGGTTTAAGTCTCTACTATAACATAAGTATAACTAAGACATAAATTCAAGTCCATATATGCATATATAATGGTGATCACTCTACTCATTCCTCATCCTTCACACATCCCATGGTGTCATGTATTGGCCTCTAGTATACATATGTTAGGCTCAAGCTAGATAGGCTTCTATAACAATAAAACACTATGGGGGTGTAAGCTATGATAGCGTATTGACAAAACTCTCATACTACACTAACAAGCAATTACACACAAGTTATTTAAACAAACATATGAATAGATGATCACACATAAAGTATATATGGTTATCCGAAAATCGCATACATCATGGATTTATTACCCTCTATTGCTTGGGTTGGGAAATCATGAACTACATGTCAACTCCAAGTTCCAATCCCCTCGAGCTTTCTCTTTTAAGATTGTCATAAAATTCTATATATTTGTGTTATATTAAAATAAACTTAAAAATATATATACATATATGCCCATGTAGGGTGTAGATGTGAATGGCCCACAAGCTCATCTAAACCTAAGCGATGAATCTCTAGATTCGGTGTCAATTAGAGGGCAGCATTTCATGATTCTAAGTAGTTCTCAAAGGTTGAGACAGGATTGCGCATGAAATACACCTCCATGTGGCATCATGCAGCCTCTTCACACCACCATGTGATGCCAATAGCCTTCTTATATGCATAAATATGTAATGCATGATCCATTTTATTAAAGTCAATATCATTAGATTTACTTATTAGGTGACTAACTAAATTATCACAAATACTCATACTATTCTCAATCAAAATGTAAGGGAAACCAAATATCAATTAGCCAAATATGATTTAAGGTAATTTGGTAACCATAATTATGTCAACCTTACATAAGAAAATTTCCTAACCCCTACACGTATATTCGATTTCATGAGCATAAGTTATATGCATATAATAGTGCTCTAAATTACAAACACAAAATAAGCACAATAGTCATCAAGTCACTCACCTAGCCATATCACTATTGGTTGTAATAATCTAGGGGTAGTTCTAATAGGAATCATACATCTACAGGACTCATCACCAGAGCAAGAGCCAAAGGATTATAAAATTTGGCAATAAGGGTCCTCTTTAAGCAATTAGACCTTGAAGACATTTGTTTAGTGTCTTCATTTCCATTATATAATTACTTTGCATTTCATTAGGTACATTTGTCGGTTTTACAAGATGGTGAACCAACACACTAATGTTAAGTGTGTAAGCTATACTTGAACCTACTAAGACAAGAGGAACCGACCTATTTCACTTGGAGAAAAACTGACCATACTTCACCTCATTTCATGTGGATGAACCGGTTTTCTAAGTGTTGCTATAGGACCAGTTGTGCTTCATTTTACATTGTTGTAATTTCCTTATTTAGAATAACTATAAATACTTGTTGTTTAGGTTTTGTAGAGGGACTTTTTCATATTAAAAGACAACAATACATTGCCATGAGGAGGGTTTTTCTTTCACTCAACTCTTATCAATTCTAACCTAGAGGATTATGGTGAGTTTGGCTTAGGGATTTTTGTGAGTAACATCAATCATTCCTAAGTCCTATCCAATTATCACTAGTGTGTAATATCTTGTATGTAATTTGGTTTCATTTGTTCAATTCTTACATTTCACGCAAATTAGGGTTTAACACAATTTAGGGTCACACAATTGGCTTGAACTTGGAATCATTATTCTTCCTACTTGAATTGTGTTGAACTATTCAATTGGAGAACATCATAATTTGGTATCAGAGCATAGGTTTGTGGAAGGTAATTGCACATGTGGATTCTTAATTTCGGATTGGCAATTAGGGTTTATGCCATGCAATTGTTTAATTATTGATTTCATATACATAATTGTCATGTTCTACCTTTGTCATTTTATATTGAAATTGAGGGAAGCATTAATTAGAGATTGTTTCCATGATATCTTGACATGAAGATTGGGAAATATTTTCAAATTAATTCTATATTTGCCTTGTGTAGTAAATTGTGCATTAATTCCTTTTGAATGAACTTTGACTATAGCTTGGAATCATTGTGTATTGTAATTGTGGAAGTGTGCTGTGATTGTGAAGTGCACCATGGGTGTGTGAGTCTTGGTGGAGTGTGCTTTGTGTCTTGAAGTGAGTAGAATTTTGAAGGAGTTTTGTATACTATGGAAATGTTATTGTGTGTGTTGCACCTTGGGTGTGTGAGTGAAGCCATGGAGTGTGTGTTGCACTGTGAGTGTGTGTGTATGTCGTAGAGTGTATGTTGTGGTTTTAGGGTGTGTTACATCATGGGTGTGTATGTGTGTGTGCTACCGTGGAGTGTATTATGGTTTGAAGGTGTGTGTATACGTTGAAGTGTAAGTGTTGAGCCTTGAAGGTGTTTGTGTATACCATGAGTGTGTGTGTATACTTGAACCATAGAGGTGTTGTTATGTTGTGGTGGTTGGTGCTGTGAAGGTGAGTTGTGTTGTTGTGTTGTGATTGGTGCCATTAAAGTGTGTTGTTGTTGTAAAGGAGTGATTGTGAGTATATATACAACATATATATATATATATATATATTTAATCATGTCAAATGATAGTGTGAATGGTAGAATTGGCAATGAGGCCAATAGTTAGGTTAGAGGAGGTCAGGGTCGTCGGGTTGTAGGTGGAAGAATAATAGAGGAACAATTGTAGGATCTCACCACTATTGTTGCCACATTAGCAATACGGGTAGATCAAATGATGATGCCATAACCACTAGTGGCAAATCCACAAGCACCCCCACCTCGGGTAGCCCATCAGAATGCTTATGAGGAAGGAGCTATTGGAGTAATAGGGGTAGGTGATTATCATGCCTTTAGGGAGGAAAAGGATGATAATTTTGAAAATGTGCCTTACCCTAATTGTGAGTTCAAATTGCCTTGGGGCTTAGAATATGTGAAATTGCAGATGCCTTGATTTGCTGGAAGGGGTTCTGCAGAAGACTACTTAAATTGAGAGGATAAGGTCGAGATTAACGATTACACTCGAGTTCACCTAGCAGCTGTTGAGTTTATTGGTTATGCTGCCTTATGGTGGAACAATCTTGTGGCTAGTAGACAAAGGGATGGTGAGGTAGAGATACATATATGGCAAGAAATGAAACGGGTTATGAGAAGGAGGTTTATACTTGAGAACTATAAGCAGGAGTTATTTATGAGTCTCCAAACACTGAGGTAGGGAGGCAAAACAGTTGACGAGTATGTATAAGAGTTTAAAACATTGATGATCAGATGTGGGTTAGTTAAACCTTCTGAACAGACCCTAGCACGATTTATGTCAGGGTTAAAGTATGAAATTGCTTGCATTGTAGAGCTCAGAGGTATGATACCTTTGAGGAGGCCATCCGGCTAGCTTTGAAAGTGGAAAGACAAAGGCAATCCAATCAATTCATAGCAGCGAGTAATAGGTATGGGACTTCTACAAAACTGTATGGTTCTGAGGGTAAACATGCTATAGAAGGGGATACAGTAAAATGTAGAAAAGAGCCTAGTGGTGCAGGATAGTAGAGGGGAGAAGGAGATAGTTGGGAAAGGAAAAAAAGTTGCAAGAAATGATATTAAACCATCAGTAGCTGGGACATCTGGAGGACGAAGTCATTAGATCAAATAGGATGGTCATGACTACTATGGAGGTTGAGAGTAAGAAGATGAGGAAGATATGCTTGAGGTCACAAATTTTTCAGTGGTATTAGATGAGTATTATGGTGACACAGATGCTGTAGTACATGAGGATAAAGGAAATGATCAGTATTTATTCATTAATGTACTACGCCGAGATTTGACTTCTTTTCCTACTAATGATGATAAGCAGAGGGAAAATTTGTTCCACATCTCTTGCAAGGTATAGGGTAATTTGTGTGCTATTATTATTGATGGCGGTAGTTGTACTAATATAATGGTTGCATCATTAGTGACTAAATTGAAACTAGTCACTACCCCATATCCCAAACCTTATAAATTGCATTGGTTGAGTGAATAAGGTAATCTACATGTTACCCAGAGGGCTAAGGTACCTTTTAGCATAGGGGATAAATATCATGATGAGATTATCTATGACATCTTTCCTATGTGTGCATCCTATATATTGCTTAGTAGGCCTTAGTTGTATGATAGGAGGGTTTTACATGATGACTTTAGAAATACTTATGTGTTCCAAAAAGAGGGTAAACGTATAGTGTTGAACCCAATGTCACCTTTAGAGGTCCAAGAGGCTTAGAGGCAGATAAGTAAGACTAGGAAGAAGAAGACCTTATTGGTGGGACGACATGAGTTAGAGGAGGCCATAGCATATGAGAGACCACTATATTTGTTGTAGATGAAGTATGTCCTAAAGATGGATAGGTGTGAGCATCTGCCCCCTGTGGTATATTAAGTACTAGATGACTACAGTGATCTTTTTATAGATGAATTGCCAGAGGGATTGCCGCCTCTGAGAGGTATTGAGTACGGTATTGACTTTCAGCTTGGATCAGTTTTACCAAACCGACCTGCATATTGCATGAATCTTGAGGAGGCTAAGGAATTGAAGCGTCATGTGGATGAGTTGGTAGAACGGTGTTTTGTCAGGGAGAGTATCAGTCTTTATGCTGTTCTAGCCCTTTTCGTCCCTAAGAAGGATGACACTTAAAGGATGTGCATTAATAGTAGAGCCATCAACAAAATCACCATCAAATACAAGTATCCTATTCTTAAACTTGATGACATGTTAGATGAGCTATGATATGAATCAAAATCCGACAAGACCTATCATTAGGGCAAGAACTAAAGGAATTCGAATTTTGGCAATGAGGACCCATTTTGAGCAAATCGACCCGAAATTATTTATAAATTAACCTCTTTTCTATTATTCTTGTATTGTGTTTTCCAACAAGCACACTTATCATATTTCATAGGGTGATGGATAAACTCCCTCAGACTTAGCTTGTGGGTTATCCATGGACCGACCTGAACCGATGATGAGTTGGGCTGATGGATCCTATAGAAGACCGGCATCTTGAAGACCAATTTCTTTTATATATTTTTCATTTCCGTTGACTATTTATGTTGTAATCATTTTGGGACACTTTTATTTCCTTGTAATTTTCATTTAGGACTAGCCACCTTAAAAGTGGCAAACTTATAATTTTGACCACTTTCTAACACTAGGAGTAGCAAGTATAAATACTTGCTTAGAAGAGGGTTTGAGGGGACCATATTTTGTAGAACAAACTCAGCACTTTCATGTGTGGAATTAGGGTTCATCCTTAGTTCAAACCTCTTATCAATTTCAACCCAAGAATTGGAATTGTGGCGAGTGCGACAAAGGGGAATTGTGAGTCATATCGATTTCATCTTTGTTCTATGTTCATTTCTTCTCTAGTGAGTCATATCTAGGGTAGATTTGAATCTTTCTTGGACATATTTGTGATTGTATTTCGTGGAAAACAATCTTGTAAGATTGATTGTTCTTTTAGTTATTGAACTTAATATTATTTTAGTGATTGGCGTGAATTTGGAATTGAAGGGGGGAGTGGAATTCACGGTTTGTGTTGCTTCCTTTTGATCTGATTTCACGTGAACCTCATCTCTTTTTGTTGTCACTTGGTGAATAATACAAAAAGGGATTGCAATTACATCATTTGATCATCATTTTTCCATCAAATCTCAAAGGGTTTCACTTGAATTGTTCATCCACATTGAACCGATTTGTGATTGATTTGAGACTTGTTTTCTTGAGTCATTTGATTGTGCTTGAATTTTGTTTTGAGCACATCATCTTTTTGGTATCAGAGCACAAGTTGAGAGAAGGTATAAATTGTTAGTTGATTTCGTGATTATCATCTTCAATTAGGATTATCCAATTTTGAACCGCAATTGTGTTGTTGTAGCCTTGAGTTGTGAAAATTACATTTATTGGAATTTTGATTTGCTGCTTGTTGGAGTTGGATTGGGAAGGTTGTTGTAGCTTCTTGTGATTAATTATTTTGTGGAAGGAAAGAAGTATAGAAGTGTTGTTAAATTCAACAATTTTTTTGAACTTGAAAACTTACCATTCTCTTACCGTGACTAGCTTGTAGCGTGAGGGAGGTTGTGAAGCTTGTTGTTGTAATCCCATTGTGTAATTCTAAATTGGGGAAGTGCATTTTACATATTTGCATTGAGTTGAGTAGAAAGGGAAATCATTTGAATTCAAACACCTTCTTTAAGTTTGAGGCAATTCATTGAGTAGCATTGAATAAGTTTTATTTGAATTTGAATTGTTCTTACTATTTGTAAAGGAGGTTGCATTTAGTAAAGTGATTTGAATTTGAATCTATTGCTACCTTTGAGTGTGAGTTGCGATGTAAATTATGTTTTGTAATGGCAAGAGATTGTATACTTGGAAGTGTATGTGTGTTGCACCGTGATGTAAAGGGTGTGTGTGTGTGTGGCGTAATGAGTATGCGAGTGAAGGTGTTGCAACATGGTGAATTGGTGTTATGGTGAAGTGAGTACACCGTGATTGTGTGTATGTATGGTGGTGTAAGAGTGTTTTTTTTTTTTAAAAAAAGAGTTACAACGTGTAGTAGTGTTGTAGTGAATTGGTTGCACCGTGTAAGAGTGAGGTGTGTGTGGTGGTGTAAATTTGTGGAGTTGTGTGCAGTGTAAGGTGCTGCACATTAAGACTCATTGTGGGTGTAAAACTTTAGCAAGAAAGGAAAGTTAAGTGGTGAAGTTTGAATTCAAAAACAAGCATTAAAGTGTGAAAGTAATTGAAACTCATTACTTAAACACTTGCTAGTTGAATTTAATTCTTAACTACCTAGAAATAATTGTGTGTACTTCATTTATTTAATTTTTCTTGAGGTACCAAGAATTATTTCATTATGCTTCAATTATTTAACTTGACTTTACTTGAAGTAACAATAAGCATTTCTTGTATTAGTTGATTGTGAGCATCGTGGGTGTGTAGGGGCGTGTAAGGGTATGTTGCCGTGGTGTGGTGAAGTGTATTGAGGTTATTGAAATCAGTAAGCAACAATGTCAAGTGAGTTGTATTTGTCTACTAACATATTGCATCGGGACTTGACTTCCTTTCAAACCATTGATGAAGGATAAAGAGAAAACTTGTTCCATACTTCTTATAGGGTACAAGGAAACTTGTGTGCAATTACCATTGATGGTGGTAGTTGTACTAATGTTGTAGCTGCATCATTAGTATCGAAGTTGAAACTTGAAACTATCCCACATCCCAGACCCTATACATTACATTGGTTGAATGATCAGGATGGTCTTTATGTGACCCAAAGGGTTAGGGTACCCTTCAGTATAGGGGACAAGTACTATGATGAGCTTGAATGTGATATACTTCCTCTTTGTGCATCCTATACATTACTTGCTAGACCATGGTTGTATGATAGGATGGTATTACATGATGGGTATAGAAATACTTATATGTTAAAAAAAGATGGAAAATGTATAGTATTGAACCTTATGTCGCCATCAAAGGTCCAAGAGATGCAAAGACAGATAAAACAATCATCATAGAATCTTGAGGATCATAGCTACATGATCAAACCTTCAGAGGACCAAACTATGCAGATGTAGGTATGCTAACCTTCAAAGGTTCTTGAGGGCTCTAGTGACACGAGCCAACCCTTAGAACATAAAATTTGTCAAACACCGATGTGCCAACCTTCAGAGGATCTTGATGATCATAGTCAGACGAGCAGACCACCAGAGAGCCAAACTGTTTAGAGACAGTTATGTTCACCTTCAGAGGTTTTAAAGGGTAATGAGCAGTTGGGCCAAACATTAGAAGACCATGAGGATTAGCAACATATAGATAAGTTAGAAAAGGAGGAAACGGTTTCAGTGGAATAGGTTGATACAGGGGCGAATTTATTGGATAATGGAGCATTATTTGTGTTGCAGATAAGATACATTCTAGAAATGGAGGAGAGAAAACAAGCACCACCCCGTGGTATTTCAGATTTTGGGATTCAACAATGATATTTCTTCAGGTGGCTTGCTAGGAGGAAACAAAGTCTCTACAGCATTTGATCTACCAGATTTGAGGACAAATCTTTTTGAAGCCCGAGGAGATGATAGGAATCAAAATCCGACAAGACCTATCATTAGGGTAAGAACTAAAGGAATTCGAATTTTGGTGATGAGGGCCCATTTTGAGCAAATCAACCTCGGCATTATTTATAAATTAACCTCTTTTCTATTATTCTTGTATTATGTTTTCCAACAGGCACACTTATCATATTTTATAGGGCGATGGACAAACTCCCTCAAACTCAGCTTGTGGGTTATCCATAGACCGACTTGAACCGGTGATGAGCTGGGCTGATGGATCCTATAGAAGACCGGCATCTTGAAGACCAATTTCTTTTATATATTTTTCATTTCCATGGACTATTTATGTTGTAATCATTTTGGGACACTTTTATTTCCTTATAATTTTCATTTAGGACTAGCCACTTTAAAAGTGGCAAACTTGTAATTTTGACCACTTTCTAACCCTAGGAGTAGCAAGTATAAACACTTGCTTAAAAGAGGGTTTGAGGGGGCCATATTTTGAAAAAAAAAACTTAGCACTTTCACGTGTGGAATTAGGGTTCATCCTTAGTTTAAACATCTTATCAATTTCAACCTAAGAATTAGAATTGTGGCGAGTGCGACAAAAGGGAATTATGAGTCATATCGATTTCACCTTTGTTGTATGTTCATTTCTTCTCTAGTGAGTCATATCTAGGGTAGATTTGAATCTTTCTTGGACATATTTGTGATTGTATTTCGTGGACAACAATCTTGTAAGATTGATTGTTCTTTTAGTTATTGAACTCAATATCATTTTAGTGATTGGCATGAATTTGGAATTGAAGGGGGGAGTGAAATTCATGGTTTGGGTTTCTTCCTTTTGATCTAATTTCAAGTGAACCTCATCTCTTTTTGTTGTCACTTGGTGAATAATACAAAAAGGGATTGCAATTACATCATTTGATCATCATTTTTCCATCAAATCTCAAAGGGTTTCACTTGAATTGTTCATCCACATTGAACCGGTTTGTGATTGAGTTGAGACTTGTTTTCTTGAGTCATTTAATTGTGCTTGAATTTGGTTTTGAGCACATCAAGCTATATGGTGCACAGGTATTTTCCAAGGTGGACCTTAAAAGCGAATATCACCAAATTCGGATGAGGGAAGGGGATGAGTGGAAGATAGCTTTTAAAACACGCTATGGATTATATAAATGGATGGTCATGCCGTTTGGTTTGACTAATGCTCATAGTACTTTTATGAGGTTAATGAATCTTGTAATGAAGGAGTTTCTAGGTAAATTTGTTGTTGTTTATTTTGATGACATTTTGATATATAGTAAAAACCTAAAAAATCATGTGGAGCTTCTACAAGCTTTGTTTTTAATACTAAGGGCGCAACATTTGTATGCTAATCTCCAGAAGTGTTCTTTCTATCAAACTAAGGTAATATTTTTGGGATTTATTATATCTGGTTCTGGTGTTAGGGTTGATGAGGAGAAAATGAGGCTATTAAAGAGTGGCCAACACCCAAATCAGCTGTTGAGGTAAGAAGTTTTCATGGACTAGCTTCATTTTATAGACGATTTATCCATAACTTTAGTAGTATTATCAATCCTTTAACTAAACTAACAAAGAAAAATGTTCCTTTTATTTGGGGTGAGAAGGCTTGGAAGATTTTTGAAGAGATAAAGGTAAAGCTTACTAGTGCTCTAGTATTGGTTTTACCTGATTTTGATTGAGTTTTTGAATTAGAGTGTGATGCCTTAAGGATAGGGATTATTATCGTGTTGATGTAGGATAAAAGGCCCATTGCATATTTTAGTGAAAAATTGAGTGGTTCACCTTTAAACTACTTAATATATGATAAGGAATTATATTCCTTAATGAGGGCATTGATGACATGGTAGCGTTATCTTCTTCCAAAAGAATTCATTACCTATACAGATCATGAATCCTTAAAACATTTCAAATGGTCAACAAAATCTATCAAAATGCTAAGCCAAATGGGTGGAGTTTCTAAAGAGTTTCTCATTTGTGATTAAGTACAAGAATGGTAACACGAATATGGTAGCTAATGCTTTGTCACGCAAGTATGTACTTATCATCTCTCTACAATCGAAACTGCTTGGATTTGAATTGCTAAAGGAGCAATGTGTGAATGATGAATCTCTAAAAGTAGTAGTTAAGAAATGTTCTAGAGGGAACATATTTGAGGGGTATTATATGATTGATGGCTTTTTATATAAGGCTAGAAAATTGTGTATACCTTATGGGTCTGTTAGAGAATTGTTAGTGAAAGAAGCACATGCTAGACGGTTATTTGGTCATTTTGGTGAAAAAAGGTCTCTGGCTTTGTTTAAAGAACATTTTTATTGGAAAGGTATGATGAAGGACGTTCATAAGGTATTGGAAAGGTGTGGGGTATGTAAGAGAGCAAAAGGAAAGAAAGGGGCTTAGGGTGAATATATGCCTTTGCCTTTGCCTATACCTACTTAACCTTAGACTGATATCAGCATGTATTTTATTTTGGGTCTACCCAGGACACAAAGAGGGAAGGATTCTATTATGGTTGTTATTGATTGCTTCAGCAAAATGTCCCATTTTATGTCTTTATTTCTAATAAAAAATTTGAGAATAATCTTATAGGTACAATGATAATTCTCCGTGGGATGCCAATATGTCCTACAACTCCTGTTGGATACAGAACATTTTTCAAGATGACAATCAAAGGCCCGCTGCAATTGTTTTCTTTTTCGAGGCATTGGATCATGAAGACTTATGTTATTTTGTATCTTGTAATTTTTTTATGAACTATTTTGGTTTTGGGACACTTTTATTTCCCTGTAATTTTTCATTCAGGGTTAGCCACCTTAAAAGTGGCAAACTTGTAATTTTGAGCACTTTTTAACCCTAGGAATAGCAAGTATAAATACTTGCTTAAGAGAGGGTTTGAGGAGGCTAATTTTTATAGATTTGAGAGTACATTTCACGTGAGGGTTAGGGTTTCCTAATTGTTATTAGACTTTATCAATTTCAATCCCAAGAGTTGAAATTGTGGCTAGTGCAACACCTTGAAATTGTGAGTTATATCAATTTCATTTTGTTGTGATTTCTTTTCTTCTCTAGTGTGTCATATCTAGGGGTGAATTGAGATAGTTCTTGGACAAATTTGCTTCCTATTATTTTCGAATTCTTGTGCTTAATTGAGATACTTTGTATTTGAATTCAGTTCTTCCTTTAAGATTACTTCTTGAAACTTGATTATCACTTGTGGAAAGGGGTTCTTAGAATTGAAGAATTATTTGAGATTTTGAATTATTCACGTGGGATTATATGTGATTAGTGTGATGTTAGAAGAGATTATTATTGTGGTATCATAATTGCATCATTGAGTATTTGGATTTCATTGCACCTTCACTAGGGATCACGTAATTTTACCCTTTTGGAACCGGTTTTGTGATTGCTTTGAGTTTGTTTTCTTAAGTCTTTTATTGTGCTTCCAAGTGGGTTTAGGCACATCACTACATGGTGTTTCACATAGCATAGTGTCTGACAGAGACACTAAGTTTCTTAGTTTTTTCTAGAAGACACCATGGAGAAAACTTAGTACTAAACTCATGTATAGTACCAACTGCCATCCATAGACAGACAATTAGACAGAGGTTGTTAATTGTACTCTTGGTAACTTACTAAGAGCAATAGTTGGCAAGAATCTTATTGATTGGGACTTGTGTCTCTCTATTGTTGAGTTCACTTATAATAGGTCTACTCATAGTTCAACTGGTAAGTCTCCCTTTGAAGTCGTATATGGCTATAATCCTACTCTTCCATTGGATTTCATAGCTAGCCCGCAACAAAGGAAGAAAGCTTGAGTGGAGTAGAAGAAGCCTAGGAGATTTAGAAACTTCATTAGAGGATAGCTGAACATCTTCAGAAAACAGGAACAGCGGAAACTTTAGGGTAACAAAAACAAGAAAACTAGAATTTATAATCCAAGTGATCTAATCTAGATTAATCTCAGCAAAGATAGGTTTCCTCACAAGAAGTCGCAAAAGCTATTAGCTAGAGTAGATGGACCTTTAAATTTGTCAAACATATCAACAACAATGCATACAAAATAGAATTTCTAGGAGGATATGGCATCTTTACTACATTTAATGTTGTGAATCTATCACCGTATTTGCCATATAACATTCGTGAAGACCTATTAGATTTGAGGGCAAATCTTCCACAGGCCTAAGGAGATGATAGGGATCATACATTTATAGGACCCATCACTAGAGCAAGAGCCAAATGATTACAAAATTTGGTGATGGGGGTACTTTTTGAACAATCAGACCCTAAAGACATTTGTTTAGTGTCTTCATTTCCATTGTATAATTGCTTTGCATTTCATTAGGTACATTTGTCAGTTTTATAAGATGGCGAACCAACACAATAATGTCAAGTGTGTAAGCTATACTTGAACCTACAAAGACAAGAGGAACCGACCTTATTTCACTTGGAGAAAAACCAGCTATACTTCACCTCATTTCTAAGAGCTCCTATAGGACCGGTTTTGCTTCATTTTACATTGTTGTAATTTCCTTATTTAGAAGTGGTATAAATACTTGTTGTTTAGGTTTTGTAGAGGGACTTTTTCAGATTAAAAGATAACAATGCATTGCCGTGAGGAAGGTTTTTCTTTCACTCGACTCTTATCAATTATAACCTAGAGGATTATGGCAAGTTTGGCTTAGGGATTTTTGTGAGTAACATCAATCATTCCTAAGTCTTATCCAATTATCACTAGTGTGTAATATCTGGTATATAATTGGGTTTCATTTGTTCAATTCTTACATTTCACGCAAATTAGGTTCATCACAATTTAGGGTCACGTAATTGGCTTGAACTTAGAATCCATTGTTCTTCCTACTTGAATTGTGTTGAATTATTCAATTGGAGCACATCAAGTTCGGTCTCAGAATAAGTGTCACCTAATAGGGTAAATAGTAATTCTATAAGTTCAAGTAGGATATCAATTCCAGTTAGTTAAAGTAAATTCGTTGGTTTTATCACTTTAGGTTGTTTTGGTGTTTTAGTTGTAACTTTTTGTCTTAAGTCCATTTTTTGTGTACTTATAGTTGTTTCGAATGGTTTTGCATGTACTTTCCATTTTTAAAGTCATTTTGGTCATTTGGATTTTAGCAGTTCAGGTTTGGTTCTGATCAGTTTCGAATGGCCATGTTTAGGGTTTATTTTGAGGTCCTTTTCTTAACTAGGCTTAAGTTTCAGTGCAAAATCAACTCTAATTAATCTATAGATTTGTTTGGGCGTTTTTTTAGGTGTGTATGTGTCACATGAGTTGCTACTTCAACTTATTGGCCTTCTTATGCACATGCCTACTTCAACTTCTTTGCTCCCTTTTAGTTTAATGCTATTACTTGGTTTCCTTTGATATTTGGGCTCCTTAAATGTCCTCCCATGTGGTGTGGAAGGTTGCTAGGTTTGTGTGAATTGTAGTGGTTGTGGTCTAGTGTTTTCTTGTTGGAAGTAGTGGCATTAAGGGTGGTTAAAAGTGGTAGTTTGGTGGTAGTTATTAGAGTCTTTTTGGAGAGTTTTTTATGGAGCTTTTTTGGTAAGGAATTTCAGATAGTAAGGTGGCCACGTTTCACGTGAAAATGGGGAAAAAGAAATGTCTTTTAGTTGCTTAAGTGAAAGGTTAAACACATTAGGTAATGGAGTAAATTGGTCAATGGGTTTGCATATTAGTTAAGGGAATATTTTAGGTTAAAATACCTAACATTTTTTGTAATGGTCCTTTCCATTAGAATTAAAGTCTTATCTATGTCCTAAACCTACATGCCTAAGAGTTCTTACTGGGTTTTAAGCCCTTAGATCAAGTGTGTTGTCTTTCTCTCTTCCTTTAGATGTAGCCGGTGATTTGAGTGGAATCAAAATCTTACAGGACTTATCACTAGGGCAAGAGCTAAAGGGTTACAAAATTTAGCGATGAGGGTTCTCTTTGAACAAACTGACTCCAAAAATATTTGTAGACTAATGTCTTTTCTATTACTTATTTTCTAGCAAGTATACTTGTCGGTTTTTATAGGGCAATGGATAAACTCGCTAAAGCTCAACTTGTGGGTAATTCATGGACCAACATAAACCAAAAAAGAACCAATCCAATAAATTATTCACTTGAATTAAATAAACGACCACTTAAAGACCATTTGAATATGTAATTGTAGCTATGAGAACTGACCAATTTTTGTTTATTTTTGGTACTTGTACTTTTATTTTAGAACTGGCCACTTAGTGGCATATGTGTAATTTTTTGAATATTTTTACTCTAATTGGAGAAAGTATAAATACTTGCTAACTAGGGTTTTTAGGGAGCTTTTGTCAATTTGAAAAAAAAAACACTCTTTAAATCATGAGGGAGAACCTTGCAAATCAAAGATCTCTTATCAATTTCTTAGGAAATTATGGCAAGATTCAACAAGAGGAGATTGTGAGTCATATTAATCTTGCTTTTATTGTTAACAAATTGTATTTAGTGAGTCATATCTAGGTGCAATTTGTGGTTACTTTTATTCACGTGATTTGGATGTAATTTTCAGATTTGGGTCATTTCAATTTTGAAATTGCTTCCTAGTGTAATTGTGTGATTTCCTATTGAACATTCACATACTTATTAGTTCAAATTTCATTTGGTCATTTGCTTAAGTAGAATTTAATTTCATCACGCCACTTTGTGGATTTTATCTTATTGAATTCTCCGATTGGATTGTGTTCATGTGCTTAAATTATTAAGGCACATCATAATTTGGTATCAAAGCATAGGTTTTGAGGAGGGGATTTACGTGATCATCATTTGACAATTAGGGTTCTTGAAGTTGATTCTTGATTCAAAATTGTTGAAGTGAATTGTAGTAGTGCTTATGGATTTTATTTCATTCTTGTTGTTATTGTTGAAGTAGACGTGGATTGCTTATAATAGCATTTGTTTCCTTGAGTTTGTTGTGAGTAAGGAGGAGTGATCCTTTGTGATCATTTGGAAAATTGGAAATTTGAAACAAGAAGAGTGAATTGTGTGTTGGTGATTTTGAAAATAGTAGTTGTCATTTGTAAATTTTCAGATTTGCATTGTGTGGAGATAAGGAAAATATTTGAAATTCAAACACCTTTAAGTTTGGAAGAAAGTCATTGAGTAGCATTGATTGATTGTTATTTAAATTTGAATTGTTTTTACCATTTATGGAGAAGGTTGCATTAAGAGTGTATTTTTGAATTGTTGCTATGAAGTGGTGTTGTTGTTTGAAGGAAGTGCACCGTGATTGTGTTGTGTATGTGTGGCGGTATGAGTGTGTAGTGAAGAGAATTGCAACTTGTTGTAAGTTTATGTGTAGAAGAAGGGGAAGTTCTTGAATTGAATTCCATTAGTTGAAGCATAGTTGATTGGTGTTTGTTGTTTCCTTAAGATTTCAGAATTAGAGGAATCATTTCTTAGAGTTGCTCAACTTGCATAGAGAATTAGCAAACACTTTTGAATTTAAAATCAATAATTACTTGTGGAATTATTGTGTATTGATCACTTTAATTGCACATTGATTAGTTGGAATCAATTGGTTGCCATTTGGAGAAGTGTCTATATTTGGTTCCATTTTGTTGTTGTTGCCGTGATTGGAAGTACACCGTGGGTGTGTGTAAGCTTTAGTGAAGTGCAATTTTGTGGTGTGAATTGAAGTGTGTGTGTGTGTACTGTGGGAGTAGACATGTTATTGTGAAGGTATGTGTTGCGTGGTGGTTTGAAGGGAGTTATACCATGAGTGTGTGTGTGTACCATGGAGTGAGTGTTGTACATAAGTGTGTTGCATTGGTTGTTGTTACACCATAGGTATGTAAGTGTGTATTGCCATGGTGTGTGTGGTAAAGTGTATTGTTGGTTTGCTGAAGTTAGTAGGCAACAATGTCAAGTGATTTGTATTTGTCTACTAATGTACTACGTCGGGCCTTAACTTCTTTTACAACCATTGATGATGGGTAAAGAGAAAATTTATTTCATACTTCTTGTAGGGTGCAAGGTAATTTGTATGTTATTATTATTGATGGTGGTAGTTGTACTAATGTTGTGATTGCCTTATTAGTATCGAAATTACAACTTATAACTACCCTACATCCAAAATCCTACAAATTACATTGGTTGAGTGAGCAAGGGAGTCTACATGTGACCTAGAGAGTTAAGGTATCTTTCAATATAGGGGATAAATATCATGAAATAGAATGTGACATTCTTCCTATGTGTGCATCCCATATATTGCTTGGCAGGCCATTATTATATGATAGAAGGGTTTTACATGATGGCTTCAAAAATACATACGTATTTTAGAAAGAGGGTAAACGTATAGTATTGAACCCTATGTCACCATTAGAGGTCTAAGAGGTACAAAGACAAATAAGAAAACCATTAGAAGTCTTAGAGGTTCATAGTCAGATGAGTCAACCTTTAGAGGACCAAGTGGTTTAGAAGCAGATGTGTCAACCATTAAAGGTCCAAAAGGTTCAGGGGCATATGAGTAAACCATTAGAGAGCCAAGAGGTTCAACGACATATAAGTGAAATAAGGAAGGAGAAGACAATATTGGTGGGACAGTTTAAGTTAGGGGAGGTCATAGTGGATGATAGACCATTATATGTGTTGCAGATGAGATATATCCTAGAGATGGAGGGGCGAGAGCAACTACCTCCTATGGTATCTTAGGTACTGGGAGACTAGTGATATTTTTACAAATAACTTGCTAGGAGGATACAAAGTCTCTACTACATTTAACCTATCAAATTTGAGGACAAATCTTCTTGAGGCCTGAGGAGATGATAGGAATCAAAATCTTACAGGACCTATCACTATGGCAAGAGTTAAAGGGTTACAAAATTTGGCGATGAGGGTCCTTTTTGAACAAATAGACCCAAAAAATATGTATAGACTAACTTCTTTTCTATTACTTATTTATTGTGTATTCTAGTAGGTATACTTGTCGGTTTTTACAAGGCGATGGATAAACTTGATAAAGCTCGGCTTATGGGTTATTCATGGACTGACATAAATCAAAGAAGAACTGGTCCAACAAATTATTCACTTGAATTGAAGAACCGGCCACTTGAAGACCATTTGAATATGCAATTGTTGTTATGAGAATCGGACAATTTTTGTTTATTTTGGTACTTGTACTTTGATTTTAAAATTAGCCACTTAGTGGCATATGTGTAATTTTTTGAACATGTTTACCTTAATTAGAGCAGTATAAATACTTGTTAACTAAGGTTTTTAGGGAGCTTTGTCAATTTGAAAAACAAATTCTTTAAGCCATAGGGAAGAGCCTTGCAAATCAAAGATTCTTATCAATTTCTTAGGAAATTGTGGCAAGATTCAACAAGAGGAGATTAGGAGTCATATCAATCTTGCTTTTGTTGTTAACAAATTGATTTAGTGAGTCATATCTAGGTACAATTTGTGGTTACTTTTATTCACGTGATTTGGATGTAATTTACAGATTTGGGTCATTTCAATTTTGAAATTACTTCCTAGTGTAATTGCGTGATTTCCCATTGAACATTCACATACTTATTAGTTCAAATTTCATTTGGTCATTTGCTTAAGTGGAATTCAATTTCATGCCACTTTGTGGATTTTGTCTTGTTGAATTCTCCAATTAAATTGTGTTTATGTGCTTGAATTATTAAGGCACATCATGATCCATGGCGGTTTTCCTATGCTTTTAATTATTTTGTTCATTAGTTAATAAATGTGGTTAATTAGGGCTTAATTGGGTTATTTTTCAAAGGTTTAAATGGATCATTTGTTTAAGTTAATGATAGGTATGAATTAGCCAAATTGCTCCTCTTGCTTCATCTAGGGGAATTGTTTTCTACCATTAACATTGTTTGATTTGATTAATTAGTGGGATTAATTCTCATTAAATTATGTGATCTTTTATATTATTCTTAAATTAAATTATTTCTTTAAATTTTTGGTTTTGATTAAGTTGAAATTTAGGTTTTTAGGGCTTGGGGTTGATTCTAACAATCCTTAGTGTGACTCTAGGGTTTACTAATTGATTTAAGATTTAGGATTTTTGAATTTGGGTCTTGAGTAAACCTTAGTTAAGGCTTATGTCTCCTAATGTAATGTTCTAGAATTGAGATTTGTCTAAGGTTTTGATCTATTAGGTTTCAAGTACATTAATCATGTCGATGATCTTACAACAAATCTTAAGTTTAAAGTCATACTTTTGTGTTCGTTTTCCAATAGATTTCCTAATACTCCCACTAGACTTAGCTCTTGATCTTGAAAATTTTTCAAGGTTCACATCCTCCCCTCCTTAAAATAATTTTTGCCCTCAAAACTTGAAAACGTACCTGAATTTGCAAACAAGTGTGGATACCTTCACTTCACTTGATCTTTTGCTTCCTAAGTGACCTCTTCTTTTTCATGATTCTGCCAATAAGACCTTGAAGTATTTGATTTCCTTATTTCTCAATTTTTGAGTCTTTTAGTCCAAGATCTGAACTTGATGTTCCGCATACGTCAAGTTTTTCTTTATGACCACTAGTTCTAATGTAGTAATCTAATTGCGATTTGGAACATGTCTGCGTAAAACCAACATGTGGAATAAATTATGGATTTTTGATAGTTTTAGAGGTAACACCAAGTTGCAGGCCAAATTCTCAATCTTTCTAGTATTTCAAATGGTCTAATATAATGAGGGCTTAATTTCCCTTGTGTTTAGGCCCTGTGTACACTCTTAATTAGGCTTACCTTCAAATATACATGATCTCCTAGCTTAAATTCCAAAGTTTGTCGTTTTTGAAATGCTTAACTCTTCTATCAGTCTTGAGCCTCCTTCATCTCATTTTTAATGGTGTCCACTTTGTTTTGCAACTTCTTGTATCAGATCAAGCACTATCGTAAGCTTTTCTGCATCATCCCAAAATAATGGCGATTGACATTTTTAGTCATATAGAGCATCATATGGAGGCATCTTAATTGTGGGGTGGTAATTGTTGTATGTAAATTCCACTAATGGCAAGTGAGTATCCCAACTCCCATTGAACTTAATTACATAAGCTTGAAGCATGTCTTCAAAGTTTGAATGGTCATCTCTGATTGATAGTTTGGGGATGATAAGCTGTACTAAATTGTAACTTGGTCCTTAAGGCTTTCTATAGGCTTCTCTAAAACTTTGACACAAATTTGGGATCTTTGTCCGATACAATGCCTATAGGTACACCATGAAGCTTTACTATCTCTTGAACATAGATCTTAGCCAAATTTCCCAGTGAGTATGTTATATTAATAGGAAGGAAGTGATAGGAATCAAAATCTAACAAGACTTATCATTAGGGCAATAACTAAAGGATTTCGAATCTTGGCGATGAGGACCCATTTTGAGCAAATCGACCTCAGAATTATTTATATACTAACCTCTTTTATCTTATTCATGTATTTTATATTCCAACAGGAATACTTATCATGCTTTACAGGGCAATGGACAAACTTACTTAAACTCAGCTTGTGGGTTATCCATGGACCGACCTGAACCGGCGATGAGCTGGGCCGATGGATCCTATAGAAGACCGGCATTATGAAGAGCATTTCTTTTATGTATTTTTCATTTTATGAACTATTTTAGTTGTATTTTGGTTTTGGGACACTTTTATTTCTTTGTAACTTTCATTTAGGGTTAGCCACCTTAAAAGTGGCAAACTTATAATTTTGAGCACTTTTTAACCCTAGGAGTAGCAAGTATAAATACTTGCTTAAGAGGAGGGTTTGAGGAGGCTTAATTTTTCAGAAAAAACACTTCACATTTCGTGAGAGGGCTTAGGGTTTCCTAATTCCCAAATTCTCTTATCAATTTCAATCCCAAGAAGTTGGAATTGTGGCGAGTGCAACAAGGAGAAATCGTGAGTAATATCGATTCATCTTTGTTGTTGTTCATTTCTTCTCTAGTGAGTCATATCTAGGTAGATTTGAATCTTTCTTGGACTTATTGGTTATTGTAATTCGTGGACATCAATCTTGTAAGATTGATTGTTCTTTTAGTTATTGAACTCACTATCATTTTTAGTGCATTTGGCGTGAATTTGGTATTGAAAGGGGAAGTGGAATTCATGGTTTGTGTTGCTTCATTTTGATCTGATTTCCACGTGTTTCTCAAGCCTTATTGTGGTTATTTGGTTAAGTTATCATTAGAGATTACAATTATATCATTTGAACAACCATTTCCATCAAATTCTACAAGGTGTTCACGTGAAATTGCTTACTAGGTGAACCGGTTTGCGTTTTGTGAATTGAGGAGTTTTCCTTGATTCTTTGATTGTGCTTTAAGCTTGGAATTAGGCACATCAGGAAGTGTGTAGATTTTGTGAATCTATCCACCACAACCCTAATAGCATCATACCCTAATGTGGTTTTTGGTAAGCCACTTATAAAGTCCATCATAATTTGATCCCATTTCCACTTCAAAATAGACAAAGGTTGAAGTAGCTTTCCTGGTCTTAGTGTTTTGCTTTCACCCTTTGACATGTATCGCATTTCATTATAAATTCTGCTCTGTCTTGTTTCATTCTATTCCACAAAAAATTTTCCTTAAGATCTTGATACTTCTTGGTTCCTCTCAAGTGGATAGTGTAGCTTGAATGGTATGGCTTTGTCATAGTCTCCCTTTCAAGTTCCTTATCATCAAGTACCCACAGTCTTTCTTTCATTTGAACAATCCCATCATCTCGGACTTCAAAGTTCGCATATTTGTTAGTTTGTATTCCTTACCTTACTTGTATTAATGTAAGGTCTTTCTATTGAGCCTCTTTAATCCTGTCCATTAACGTGAGTTTGATGTTCAAATTTGATAACTCTAAATCTGTGTTGTGCCATACAAACACAAGATTGTGTCTTTTAATTCTTGGATTAGTTCCTTTTATTTGGTCAATAGGGAAGCAACTTTAGTGTGATTCTTCTACTTAAAGCATCAAAAACTACATTTCTTTTCTTAAGTAATAATTTATTCCTAGATCATAATCTTTTATTAGCTCCAACCATTGCCTTAGTCTCATATTTGGCTCTTTTTGTGTAAATAAGTACTTGAAACTTTTGTGGTTAATATATATCAAGCATCTCTGACCATTTAAGTAATGCCTCCACAATTTTAAGGCAAAGTCGATTGTATCCAATTCTAAGTTATGTGATAGGTCATTATATTCATTTGGTCACAACTATTGTGATGTGTAAGCAATTACCTTCCCTTTTTGCATCAACAGACAACCAAGTCTGTTTCTCAAAGCATCACTATACACTGTGAATGGCTTGTTAATGTTAGGTGACACTAGATCGGTGCTAATACTAACCTTTGCTTTAGCTCTTAAAAGCTTTGTTCCTTGTATCAATTCATTTAAACCTTCTATTTTTCTATGTCAATTAGGTGAGTAGATTAGCAATATTTGAAAAATCCTTAACAAATTTCTTTTAATACCCTTCTAAACTTAGAAAACTTTGCACCTCAGTCACCATCTTGGGCCTTTTCCAATCTATTATAGCCTTAATTTTCACTAGGCCCATTGATATACCTCGTCTAAAAATGATGTGTCTAAGGAATGAGATCTCTCCTAACCAAAAGTCGCACTTAGACAATTCGGTATATAGTTCATGTTTCCTCAAAGTTTAAAGTACGATCTTTAAGTGTTCTTCATGTTATTTAGGTGTAGCCAAATAAACCAAAATGTCATCAATGAAGATGATCACGCACTTGTCTAGGGATTAAAAGATCTTGTTCATCAAGTCCATGAAAGCAGTGAGTGCATTCGTCAACCCAAACAACATTACCAAGAACTCATAATGTTCATATCAAGTTCTAAAAGTCATCTTAGGAACATCTTCTAGCTTAAACTGGAGTTAATCATATGTAAAGCATAATTCAATTCACAAAAATGTGTTAGCTCCTTGCAACTAGTTGAATAAGTCATCAATTTAGGGTAATGGATACATGTTCTTTATAGTGACCTTGTTCAAGTCTTGATAATCGATGCAAAGTCTCATAGATCCATCTTTCTTTTCCATGAATAGCATAGGTGCTCCCCAAGGTGAGACACTTAGGTAGATAAAACCTTAGTCTAATAACTCTTTTAATTGCTTTTTCAACTCTTTAAGCTCTATTGAGGCCAGTTTGTAGGGTGCTTTGGAAATAGGCTAGCTCCCTAGCATCAAGTTGATCTTAAAATCTATCTCCCTCTTAGGTGGTAGTCTTGGTAATTCTTTCAGAAATATATTAGGGAATTCATTGACTACATAAATATGTTCCAAGTTAGGCTTTTCAGCCTTTACTTCTACAATATTCATAAGGCTCTCAATCCAAGGGATTTTCTCATTGCTCATAATAATCTCGTATGAGCTTAATTTTGGAAATCTTGAAAGATAAGATTCTCTTGTGAATTCTACCAAGCACTAGCTAGATAAGCTCCTTCAATAATAAAACACTGTAAGGGTATAAGCTATAACCAACCTAGTGAAAAAACCCTTGTATTACATTGACAAGCAAATGGCACATAAGTTATTTAAACTGCATTTGATTGCATTATCACGCATATGAATGCAACAATATATACAATTATTCAGAAGTTGCATACAACATAGATTTATAGCCCTTTGTTGCTTAGGTTAAGAAATCACCAACTACTCATCGACTCTAGGTTCCAAGCACCCTAAGCTATTTCTTTTGAGATAGTTACAAAAGTTTATTCATTTGTGATATATTAAAACAAGCATATATATATATATATTTTCTCATGCAGGACGTGGATGTGAATGGTGCACTCAGTCTCATTCACCCTTAAGCAATGAATCCCTAGACTTGATCTCAACCAATGGGTAGTATTTCCTAATTCCAAGTAATTCCCACAGATCGAGATGAGGTTTCACATGAAGTACACTTCTATATGGCCTCTTCATACCACCATATGATGCCGACCACTTTCTTATATGCAAAAATATGGAATGCATGATCTATTTTATTAAAGTTGGATATAGTTAGATTCATTTATTAGGTTATCAATAAAAATCATCGCAGATACTCGCATTATACTTAGTCTAAATGCAAGGGGAGAAATCCAATAGTCAATTAGCTAAATAGGATTTATAGTAATTTGGCAAACAAAACCACTTCAATCAAACATAAGCAGATTTCCCCACCCCACACATATATCCAATTTCATATGCTTTAATTATATAAGTATATCAATGCACTAACTTACAGGCACAAAATAAATACAATAATCATAAGATCACTCATTTAGCCATGTCACTATTGATTGTAATAATCTGAGAGTAGCTTAGTCTCAAAATTGGCGTCACTAGATAGGAAAAATAATAATTTTGATAAGTTTAAGTAGGCTAACAAATTTGAGCAATCACATTAAATTTGTTAGTTTTATTGGTTTAGGTTGTTTTTGTGTTTTAATCATAATGCTTTCATTTTAAGTCCATTTTTTGTGTATTTAGAGTCATTTTGAAGATTTTCACATTTAGTTTCCATTTGTGAAGTCATTTTAGTCAATTAGATTTAGAAAGTTTGAATTTGGTTCTTGTTAGTTTCAAATGGGCTATGTTTAGGCTCATTTTGAGGTCCTTTCTTCTAATTAAACTTAGAGTTCGAGGGAAAATAAATTATAACTAACCTATGGACCTGTTTGGGCTTTATTTAGCATTTATGGGTCATTTGTTTGCTGTGCACCTTGGTTTTTTTTGTTTTATCAAAGATTCAATGTTGGTCATTAGGTTTTCGGTTTCACTTACTCCTTGCTGATAAGTCTTGTTCTTTGTTCTTAATCAATGGGTTTATAATTTCCATCTTTTCCTAATGATATTCTACTAGCTTATATTATGAAAATATTAGAAATCATGGGTGTGAACCTCTCTGTAATGAAAAGAAAAGATTTTGTGATCATGGGCATGAATTAGGTTTAGAGGCAGGATCACGGGTGTGATCATGGCTGTGAGCCTCTCGAATTAACAACATAACTCCTCACTAATAAGTTCATGTCTATGTTTTATATGTGCAAGCCGTATATAGGTAAGTTCATGATTGTAACCTTGGCCATGATTTCCCTTGTTTCTCATATTCATGCAAAAAAACCTAATTTCTTCTAGAATGTCTCATCTTACAACGATCTAAGCACCAAAACATGAAAAGTATTGGTAAAATTCACAAATCCCTTTCTTAGATCGTCCTAAGAACAATGACTGTCTGCAAGTCCTTTAAGAGTGCTGCATCACTCCTATTTCATCAATCAACTGAAACAAAATTCATCACTCGACATGAGAGAACAAATGATGAGAGAGTCTATTGCATAAACTTGCCTTGCAAAAATCTTTTGAAAGGGCATGGTTTAGCTAAAGAGAAGTTTGTTAAGTCAATAGTCTTCTTGTAAGTATCGTTTGTGTGAAAAGGAAAAGAAAGGCAAATAGTAGTGTTAAGGGGGTTCAAATACCTTAGTTGTGCAAACATCCAAAATACCCTGTTATTAATCCTTATTATCTTTGTATGCCATTATTATTTCTTTTGATTATTTTTACTTTTTTTTTGTATTATATCTTCCTTTAGAAACATAAGCAACTTAGCATTCTTATCTTAAATTGAAATTAATAATATAGATAAAGCTATAAATGATGAATATTGGGATTAAGCATTGTAAGAAATGCTCAATAAATATGCTAGAAATGATGATCAACTGTCTTGACACCAACTATATCTCTTTAATCAAACTAGTTAAGACACCTTCAATCTTTGAGTATCTTTTGAGTCCCTAAGGCTCCACTTTCCTCCAAACTTTGATTTCCTATAGCCTACCCATTTGAAAATTTAGTGAAGTGTAAGATGAACTTCCTTATCACCTTTCCCCCAACATGTTCATTTCTTTTATAGCCATTAGTGCCAATCTACATCAATTATAGAATAAGGAATTACAAAACTTTGCAACAAGATCATGTTTCATAACTTAACTCTTCTAATAACCTCCATAGGAAAATGTCCATGCAATCTAATCTCACATGCTCCAATAATTACCATCTTTTGGTACACTAAGGGGTAAATATTATAAATTCCATTTGCATATACATCATATCTAACACAATGTACTAACCTTCATCCAGCCTAAGTTGAACTCCTTTTATACCAGTAATTCTCAAGCTTTGTGTATTGTCCGTCTACATAGAATCATCTACACATATCTCTTTTAGTAAGATAAGTATTACAAACTACCAAAGTCTAAGATCAACTCAAGAATTGCTTTCGTCCATTAGAATTCAATAATATCACATTGCCTCTAATTGAACTACCATGACATCAACAAATGCCTTCACTTATCAATGCAATCCTTTACTTCCATGGGCATTAAGCCATCTCATGGCCCTTTTACTTGCAGTAAATGCATACTATATCCTAACTCCTAGGCTTACCTATAGAATCACATTCGCCATTAGACATCCATCTATATGTAACAACTAGTTTGCTGGCATCCTCATTGCGTCTAGCTCTTATATCATCATCTAATTGATAAATCCTCAATAGTTTGCATTTCATATGTTCTAATGACAAATTGTTTTTTCCATAAGACATATAAAGATTGTAGAAAGCATAGTGAAATTATTAACTTATCCTCAACCTCCAACTTTACATCTATAATATTTAAATTGTTAATTTTAAGACATGACCTCAAAAATCAATTGCCCTATAGATGATACTTTGCACATGTAAAGCAACACAATCTTTGCTTCAAAACTAATTGTTTTTCTAGAGATTTGCTTATGTATAGTAATTCAAATAATTTCCAAAGACTTGCTATCAACTTCTTTACCAATATCTCCTCTATAATAATTCTTTTAAAGTTCAATTGCCTTAGAATTAAGGACTTATCATTATGATTCCCCCATTTATCAACCTTTGTGGATTCTAATTGCTTACCTAAACCCCCTATTGTTAAGATTTCCCATTTATCAACCTTTACGATTTTGATTGCTTACTTAAATCCTCCTTGAAGCTTAAGTATACTAAGATGTCATGTAACCTCACTTGCCAAAAACCAAAAATGGTTCATTTGTTATATTTCGTAATGTCATAATTTTTTATCATCTTTCCTTTTTATAAAAAACCATATTACAAACTCAAACTCCTAAGTCTCTTCATTAATTGAAGGTTTTAATACCATTTTGATTGGATCTGATTTGGGTTTTAGTTACAAATCAATAGAATACGTAAAAGGGAAATGTGAAAAAGAAGTTATAAGCATTAACCCACTTTTTAATTTAAGCTCTCAACCATTCTTTTCTTTCTATTTGAATCTCCAAACTTTTCTAAGTCTTACAAAAGAAGAATTCCATCTAATTCAATAAATATTCCATTTGCTCTTGAAACGTTCAATTTCTAATTAGTTCATAATAATTAATATAATAAAATAATATTTTTTGATGTATTTAATTAAATAAAATAATAGAAAGCATAGAAAAAGCTACAAAAGTTTTTTCAAAACTATAGGGGCACTTTGCCAGTCAGCTAAAGGCTAGGGAGTTGTTGACCACCCACCTTGGGAAAAAAAATGAAAAGAAAAGAAATTTAAACAAAATTCGTTAAGTTTTATCAGGTTACACAACTAATTTTGACCTAAATGTTAGTTTTTATTTAGTTCTTCACTTTTTTTTTCTTTTTCCTTTTGAGAGTAGGGGATTTAGTTGGGTTGCAAACCACAATGGCTTTATGGCCTTAGCCAACTACCCTAATGTTAAGGGGTAGATAACCCAGTTCCTTAGGGTTTTCTATACTTTTTGTAACTTTTCATTTCTTTTTTAAATTATTTTAATAGAGTGAATATCATATTTGATACCTTAACTTTGCCCATTTTTTTATTAACTATTTAAAGTTTTAAATTATTAATTTGTTACCTAAACTTTGCTCCTTAAAATTATCTACTTGAACTTTACTCATTTTTGCAATTAACTATCATGTTTAGGTATTATAAAATGTGACATTTATCCTATTTAATATTTTATATTTTAATTAATTATAATGAGTCAATTAGAAGTTGACACATATTAATGGTGGATGAAATATATAATGGGTTTGATAGAAATTCGCTTTTAGAAAACTTGAAAAATGTTGATAATTGAAATGGTTGGGTGGGGGGAGGAGGTTGTTGTGGAAAGTTAATGACTTAAATAGAAAAATAAATAAATATTAAGAAATTTTTTTATATCTTTCCAAATATCAATTAGATAGATAACAAACAAAGAGAATAGAGGATCAAACACATCAATCCCAATGAGGAAAACCTAAAATAACTAGGGCAAAATCCATAAGCAAGATCAAAATGGATCAACTGGTATGACAACATAGATACATGGTTCTTACAATCATATGGCATAGCTACTCCATAAATGAGACCTAAAAAGATTTCATATAGCTCTCTTGTACTTAACAATATACGCTATAAGATTGCAAAAAAAAATCTCATACTAAATAAAAGAGAGTAGCTTAAACAATAGGAAACATATAAACAAGATACTGATACATCGCCTAGCACAAATTTTTTTTGAGTAACCATCCCCTCAAATGAATTACAACCCATCTGGGTCGACCAAAGTGCCTTTTAGTTGACCAATCTAAAGTGATTTTTTAGTCTACTCTCACTTCACCCTTATTTAAACCCTAAGTTCAATGAAAATTTAAGATAGTATCTAACAAATACATTGAAAAGAAAGTCTCAAATTGAATTATCATTAGAAACAAGAAAGCTATCATAAAAAAATAAAAAAGAATGATTTTATTTTGCATATATTCAGAGTTATGCCAACATAATTACATTTAGAGCTGGTAATTGCGGGGCGGGCTAAATGTTTTGGCCCGCAGGTAGGGCGAGTAAGTTTGCGCGGGTGTGGGTTAGCCCATTGACCCTTAAAAAAAGAAAATTGCTGTGCAAGTTGCATGGTAGACATGACAGAGACAGCCAGGCAACTCGAGATGACTCCTTACAGGCAGCAACTGTCAGCTGAAGACTTCACTAACACAACAGACGAGGAGGACGATGGCCGATGGGACTAACATTGACGTAGCGGTAGGAGGAAGGATGCTGACGGTGGCCACAAGATTTCTGGATTTCGTCTTCTCACTTCAGTTTCCGTCTTCCTCTCCTCTTCCACTCTTCCTTCTCCAGTGTCCTAACGGCCACGGTTTGAGATTTCCACTCCGCTGTCCACCAGTCCCCCTGTCCACTGTCGCCACCGCCTATTCCATTTCCTTCATGCCACTGTGTTGTCCTCATTAATTAAGGTAAAGCAATAGATTTTGTCCTTTTACTTTTATTGGAAAGTGGGGTGTGGTGTGGCTGTATGGGGTGGAGGTAATGCTGGTGGCTTGGAGAGTGTGGTGTAGTGCAGTGCGGTGTGGCCGTGTAAAGTGGAGGTGACACCAATGGCTTGGAGAATGGAGAGTGTGGTTTCAGGTGTGGTGTGGTGTGGCTGTGTGGGGTGATGGCGATCCAATGGAGAGTGTAGTGCAGTGTGGCCGTATGGAGTGGGGGTAACGCTGGTGGCTTGGAGAATGGAGATTGTGGTGTCAGGTGTGGAGTGGTGTGTGTGACCGTATGGGCTGATGGTGGTTTAATGGAGAGTGCGGTGTGGTGCAATGCAGTGTGGCCGTGTGGGGTAAGGGTGACATCGATGGCTTAGAGAATGGAGAGTGTGGTGTCAGGTATGGTGTAGTGTGTGTGGCGTATGGGCTAATGGTGCTCCAATGGAGAGTGGTGTGGTGTGGTGCGATGTGGCCATATGGGGTGGGGGTGACACCGATGGCTTGGAGAGTGTGGTGTGGCCGCCGGCCGACCACAACCCTAGCTTGGAGTGTGGCCGTGTGGCTGCCAGCCGTAGCTTGGATGGTGTTGGGTGTAGTGTGGCCTATGGCTGCCAGCTATAGCCTGGATGATGCCGGCGTGGTGGCCGGTGGGGTGACTATTTATATTTTATAAATAAGTTTATTACTACTAATCACATTTTCAATATTTATAGTGGATCCTCTAAGTAATGAGACTGCAATGGAACCTATTAATGTGGATGATGTGTCTGAAGTCAATGGGCATAACGATAATCTACAACCAGGATCTTCTCAATTTGAAGAACATGCAAGTAAGAAGGCTCGAATACATAGCTCTTCTTATGAGGTTTGGGAAATATTTACAAAAATTGGTACTGGGAAGGATGGTAAAAATAGGGCTAAGTGTAAAGCATGTGGGAAGGAATATGTTATTGAAACACATTCACATGGAACTTCATTGATATGCCTAAACACACTTGAAAGAACATCCAAAAGACTTAAGAAAAGATATCTCAAGTCTAGGCAAAATCGGATCCAAAAATGGCACTTTTCAAATGAACCCTAATGTTGAAATGATGAAATTCAATCAACTAATAATATAATCAGAATACCCCAAAGAAAATTCCTTCTAATAACACTCTAATGTCATATAATCCACGCAAATTAAGCCTCAATTTGACAAAGAAAACCGATAAAGTAAGATTCCTTTCCCAATGGTGAAAATCACGTTATCAATGAAATCCTTAAAGATGAATTGGATCAATATGATAATTCCTTCAAATAATCAAAGAATTCATGAATAACAACAAGGCTATCTGACCAAGAAATATCTCAATTCAACCCTAGATATGACACACTAGAGAAGAAAAGAAATCACAACAAAATGAAATTGATATAACTCACAATTTCAAGATGTTGCACTCGCCACAATTTCAACTTCTTGGGATTGAAATTGATAAGAGAATTTGGAATTAGGAAAACCCTAAGCCCTCTCACGAAATGTGAAGTGTTTTTCTACAAAATAAGCCTCCTAAACCCTCTCTTAAGCAAGTATTTATACTTGCTACTTCTAGGGTTAAAAAAGTGCTCAAAATTACAAGTTTGCCACTTTTAAGGTGGCTAACCCTAAATGAAAATTACATGGAAATAAAAGTGTCCCAAAACCAAAATAGTTCATAAAAGAATAAATATATAAAAGAAATGGTCTTCAAGATGCCGGTCTTCTATAGGATCCATCGGCCCAGCTCATCGCCGGTTTAGGTCGGCCCATGGATAACCCACAAGTTGAGTCTGAGTGAGTTTGTCCATCGCCATATAAACTATGATAAGTGTTCCTGTTGGAAAACACAATACAAGAATAATAGAAAAGAGGTTAATATATAAATAATTCGGGTCGATCTGCTTAAAATGGGCCCTCATCGCCAAAATTCGAATTCCTTTAGTTCTTGCCCTAATGATAGGTCTTGTTAGATTTTGATTCCTATCATCTCCTCAGGCCTCAAAAAGATTTGTCCTCAAATCTGGTAGATCAAATGCAGTAGAGACTTCGTTTCCTCCTAGCAAGCCACCTGAAGAAATATCACTACAAAATCCCAAAATCTAAAATACCACGGGTGGTGATTGTTTTCTCTCCTCCATTTCCAGGATGTATCTCTTCTGCAACACAAATACTAACCCATTATCCACTGAGGTGTCCCCTATCTCAACCCATTTGATTGAAACTGTTTCCTCCTTTTCTAACTCATCTGTATGTTGTTGATACTCATGGTCTTCTAATGGTTGGCTTAACTGCTCATTACCCTTTGAAACCTCTGAAGGTGAACATAACTGTCTCTGAACAGTCTGGCTCTTTGGTGGACTACTCGTCTGACTATGATCATCAGGATCCTCTGAAGGTTGGCACATCGGTATCTGACAAATTTTATGCTCTAAGGGTTGGCTCGTGTCACTAGAGCCCTCAAGAACCTTTGAAGGTTGGCATACCTGAGTCTGCACAGTTTGGTTCTCTAAAGGTTTGATCATGTGGCTATGATCCTCACGAACTTGTGATGGTTGTTTTATTTGTCTTTGCATCTCCTGGACCTCTGATGGTGACATAGGGTTCAATACTATACGTTTACCATCCTTTTTAAACATATAAGTATTTCTATACCCATTATGTAATACCATCCTATCATACAACCATGGTCTACCAAGTAATATATGGGATGCACAAAGAGGAAGAATATCACATTCAAGCTCATCATAGTACTTGTCCCCTATACTGAAAGGTACCCTAGCCTTTTCGGTTACACAAAGACTATCCTGATCATTCAACCAATGTAATGTATAGGGTTTGGGATGTGGGATAGTTTCAAGTTTCAACTTCGATACTAATGATACAGCTACAACATTAGTACAACTACTACCATCGATAATAATTGCGCACAAGTTTCCTTATACCCTACAAGAAGTATGGAACAAGTTTTCTCTTTGTCCCTCATCAATGGTTTGAAAGGAAGTCAAGTCCCGATGAAATATGTTAGTAGACAAATACAACTCACTTGACATTTTTGCTTACTAATTTCAACAACCTCAATACACTTCACCACACCACGACAACACACCCTTACACACCCACAGTGCTCACACTCAACCAATACAAGAAATTTTTATTAGTACTTCAAATAAAGTTAAGTGAGATAATTGAAGCACAAATAAATACTTCCAAGTAGTTAAGAAATTAAATTCAACTAACAAGTGTTGAAGTAATAAGTTCAATTACTTTCACACTTTAATGTTTGTTTTTGAATTCAAATTCTACTACTTCAATTTTCCTTTCTTTCCACGGTTTCACACCTACAATTGATCTTAATGTGCAGCACCTTAATCCACACAACTCCACAACACAGCAACAAATTCAAATGAACATCCTTAGTGCACTTTCCACAAATGGTAATAATCAAATTTCAAATTCAAATGGAACACAATCAATACCACTTAATAACTTCCTCAACTTAATGGATGTGTTTGAATTTCAAATAAATTCCATATTATCCCACACAATGCAATTCTGAAAATTGTACACTTCTACTTCCAATTTGCACAACACAACACCACACAAACACCTTCACACACACGGTGCACTTCTCCACTTCTACACAATTTATCAACCGTAACTTACAACAACATACACGTCACATGCAACACAAAACTTTTTCAATTCATTAATCTTTCTCAAAGCAATTTCAAGGATAATCACGTTGCAAAATTCTTCACTTCAAATACAAATCTAATCCGCAACTTACATAAGAAGGCAGCAAATTAAATTTGAAAATCAAACCACTTCACTAATTGCAATCCCTCCACATTTGGTAAGATGCAATTTTTCAAATTCAAACAAACACACTTAACTCCCTCACTCTTAATGCTTGTTTTGAAATCAAATAACTTTCCTTCTTACACACTAATCAAATCTGGAAATTGCAAATGTTCTCCCTAATCCCGAATTCAAATAATGTAAGAACCATAATTCTCTTCCTACACAATTGCACATCCGAAATTGCACTATCTTTCCTCTTCCTTCACGGTGAAGTCCACAACATAGAAGCTTCAACAAGTACTTTAAAATCACTCCAACATGCAGCAAATTCAACCCCTACTCAAGACAATTCACTCCACTTCAAACAACTACAACAACAATTTCAATTTACCCGCAATTTTGGAATTGATGATGTAAGAACATGAACCCTAAATTTCCAAAATTCAAAATCACATAATCCCTTCTCACAACCACAAGCTCTGATACCAAAAAGATGATGTGCCTAAACACACTTGAAAGCACATCCAAAAGACTTAAGAAAAGATATCTCAAGTCTAGGCAAAATCGGATCCAAAAATGGCACTTTTCAAATGAACCCTAATGTTGAAATGATGAAATTCAATCAACTAATAATATAATCAAAATACCCCAAAGAAAATGCCTTCTAATAACACTCTAATGTCATATAATCCACGCAAATTAAGCCTCAATTTGACAAAGAAAACCGTAAAGTAAGATTCCTTTCCCAATGGTGAAAATCACGCTATCAATGAAATCCTTAAAGATGAATTGGATCAATATGATAATTCCTTCAAATAATCACAAGAATTCATGAATAACAACAAGGATATCTGACCAAGAAATATCTCAATTCAATCCTAGATATGACACACTAGAGAAGAAAAGAAATCACAACAAAATGAAATTGATATAACTCACAATTTCAAGATGTTGCACTCGCCACAATTTCAACTTCTTGGGATTGAAATTGATAAGAGAATTTGGAATTAGGAAAACCCTAAGCCCTCTCACGAAATGTGAAGTGTTTTTCTGCAAAATAAGCCTCCTCAACCCTCTCTTAAGCAAGCATTTACACTGGCTACTTCTAGGGTTAAAAAAGTGCTCAAAATTACAAGCTTGCCACTTTTAAGGTAGCTAACCCTAAATGAAAATTACATGGAAATAAAAGTTCCCAAAACCAAAATAGTTCATAAAAGAATAAATATATAAAAGAAATGGTCTTCAAGATGCCGGTCTTCTATATGATCCATCGGCCCAACTCATTGCCAGTTTAGGTCAGCCCATGGATAACCCACAAGCTGAGTCTGAGTGAGTTTGTCCATCGCCTATAAAATATGATAAGTGTTCCTGTTGGAAAACACAATACAAGAATAATAGAAAAGAGGTTAATATATAAATAATTCCGGGGTCGATCTGCTCAAAATGGGCCCTCATCGCCAAAATTCGAATTCCTTTAGTTCTTGCCCTAATGATAGGTCTTGTCAGATTTTGATTCCTATCATTCATCTTTATGTCGACATAGAGAAAAGCATCGTTTGAGTCAAATTCCTAGATATAATGATGTTGGTGATATTATAATTGATCATGTTGGCAAAGTTATGATCAAGAAAACCGGATCCTAAATTTGCTCATGAGGTAATGGCTATGGCTATTATCGAACATCATCTACCATTTTCATTTGTTGAGTATAAGAAGATCACACAGTTCATAAGACTATATAATCCCGATTATAAGCCAATTAGTAGAAAAACTGCTACATCAAATGTTTGGAATTTATATTTGACTTAAAAGAAGAATTTGAAACAAATTTTGCAAAAAATTCTAGGGAAAGTATGTTTGACTTCTGATGTATAAACTACTTCCACTATTGAGGGATATATTTGTTTGACCAGACATTATGTGGATGACAATTGGAAATTGAATAATAAAATTCTTGCTTTTTGTAAAATGCCCTTTCCTCACTCAGGGTTTGAGTTGTCGAAAAAAAGTATTTGAATTTTTTAAAGATTGGGCATAAATGGAAAGATATTCTCCCTTACATTGGATAATGCATCTGCAAATGATTGTATATAAGATTTTCTGAAAGAGTAATTGAACTTACAACATAGTTTGTTATGTGGTGGTGAGTTTTTTCATATTAGATGTTATGCTCATATTCTTCATTTAATCGTTAAAGAAAGATTGACTGTAAGTAGTGAAGCATTGCATAAAGTAAGGGAAAGTGTTAAGTATGTGAAGGGCTCTGAGAATAGAATAAAACACTTTTTGGAGTGTGTTGAACAGGTTGGCAACATTGATACGAATCTTGGTTTACGCTTAGATGTAACTACTAGATGGAATTCCACTTATCTTATGCTTCATAGTGCACTCAAGTATCGACATGGTTTTTCTTGCTTTCAATTGAATGATCGTCATTATCAATATTGTCTAACCATTGATGAGTGGGAAAGAGCAGAAAAGATATGCAAGTTTCTAAGCCCGTTTCATAGTATCACCAATTTGATGTCAAGTCATCATATCTAACATCAAACCACTATTTTTTGCAAGTATGGAGGATTGTTTGCTGAATGAAAATTTAAGTAGTGAAGATCATGTCATAAGGGAGATGTCTATTAGAATGAAACAGAAGTTCAATAACTATTAGAGTGATTATAGTGTTATCCTTGAACTTGGAGAAATCTTTGATCCTCAAATGAAGTTTGATTTTTTGAACTTTTGTTTTAATAAACTTGATCCCTCAATTGTGAAGAGAAGTTGGCTCACATAAAGAGCAAGTTATATAAACTCTATGGAGAATATGAGAAGAGCAAAGCAGATCACATATCTAGAATTAGAAGCCATAGGTTGGATCATCTTCTCAAGGACAAGACACATCTGGAGATAGTAGCAGTAAAGGATCAGTAACACATAGAGCTAGGAAGGGCTTGGAGATTGATTTTGCTACATTGGTGGTAAGTTTAATAATTTTTTTATTTTCTCAATTATATATTTTTTTGTAATATATATCAATATTTAATTAATTTTTTCCTTAATAATGTAGGAATTTCGATACCGTCAAGTAGAAGTACAAAGTTGTGGTAAATCTTCTTTAGATATTTATTTAGATAAGCTAGTAAGGGATATGGACTTCTACTCAGAATTAGATGTGTTATAACATTGGAAGAGTTAAAGCTAGAGACATCCTGATTTATCTATCATGGACTCGATGTGCTTAGCGTTCCAATTACTACTGTAGCGTTAGAGTCGACTTTTAGTATCGGCGCTCGTGTACTTAATAAGTATTGCAATTTTATGCTTTCAGCTAATGTAGAAGCTCTAATTTGTACATTACAAGGATTTGCATGTGAAGGTAATTTATTTTTGTTCTATTGGTAATATTTTTTTTAACGTATTGTTTAATTTAATTATATGTGTAATGTCGTAAATTGTAGATCAAGAAGAAGATAATGGGAGTGAGGGTGGGAGTGGGACTTCTTCATTAAAGAGAGACTCCAATTTGGTTATTGATGATGATAATAGTGATGACTGATGTGATAATTGATTTGTATATGTGATTTTATCTTCTTTATTATTGTCTTTGTTTTCCTATATAATTAGTGAAAAGTACTTTATATAATTGCTATATTTGCTTAATTATTATTTTAGGTTGTTTTCTTGTCTATTATATGAGAATGAGATTTAAGAGTAAGTACGCATAAATTGAAGTTGTATAAGGAAAGTGAATGGAAAAATTGAGTAATTGCAAATTTGCAATGTACTTAGTTTATTTAGACGTAGGAAATACTAATTTAAACAATTTTCAACATTTTTTTTCTAACATATATAATATAAATTATACTTGTAAAGAAAAAAAAAAGGTTTATCTAAAAAAAAAATTCATTTAACATGTCCTATTCCTACATAATATACTCTAAATCTCTAATAAAAAATTAAATAAAAAAATTGCGAGTCATCGCGGGCCAACCTGCATTGGTCCGCGGGGCAAGGCAAGCCAATTTTGGTAACCCGTAACTCTTGTGAGCCACTATGGGCCAGTCCACGACAACCCTCGGGCTGGGGCAGGCCGGCCCATTTGGTCCGCATTTCTGGCTCTAATCACATTAAAGTGTTAGCAAATTTCTATTAAGGGATATGCATAATTACCGAATCTCTCAAAATACAATGCTTATGTTAAAGCTCGTTAAACATATCAAACTTTATCACTATTAAGACTCCAAAGATTAAGGGGATAAGAAAGTGCTCTAAGCTGAATTTGACTTTAACATTACATACTAGGTGACCAAACTGTTGAATTATGAAAGTACGCTGCATTGTAATTATTGGCAACTTCCGACGTTGAGGAGTGGGCGATGGGATTTTACATGATATGTGTACTGTGAAGATGACCCAACTCGATTGGACTTTCCACCGCCATAACGTGCTTCACGCAATCTCCATTCCTATACATCATTCTCTTATCCGAAAGTACCCTTCTTATGCATTTCAGTTCCACGTTGGGGAAAAGAAAAGAATATTATATATTTTAATTCCAAGTATCATGGGAAAAAAGATTCAATATTATTATCCACGGCACGCCATGTATATACAAGTGGATAAAGTATTAACAAAAAATTTTGATATATAGCAATATGTATAAACATGGATGGTAATTTTTTAAGAAGCTAACTATTATCATTATCATTATGAATACCATTACCATGTATATAAATTTTATAGATATTTACATATTACCTATTACATATATAGAGATACATGACGTACTAGCACCAGATGAATTTTATTTCTATATGCAATGAAACTACTTTTCCCGTATGTAGGACTTACAATCCAGAAAGCATACGTAAACGTTCCATGTCTCTACGTAACGTGGGAAGTTCAATCATTTCTGGTAAAACGTGCTCTATAAAGCCAAGAAGCCTACATGCTTCCCGTGCAACTTAATGAGAAAAAAAAAAATGGGGAATGGTAATTGTGGCTGCAGACAAATTTTGCTGTTCTTATGGTATCTATTGGCTTGTAATGGCAGAGCAAATGTTAATAAGACCTCATGCTTGTCGGGTTCGGGTTATGGCGATGCACTTGGGAAAGCCATCTTATTCTTTGAGGGCCAGCGGTCTGGGTGGCTGCCGCCGGGACAACGTGTGAAGTGGAGGGGAGATTCTGCACTCCATGATGGAAAGCCTGAAAATGTATGACATGCGCATTCATTTTAAATGAATAAAACGGGCTGATAATAAGAATTTAAGTGCTATTGAGTACTTAAAAGATATCTTATATATAGATAATTTCAGGAGTTTTTTCTACTAATACATTATTGTGCATATTTAATTTAATTTTTAAATTGGCAATATCATGTAAAAATCTATAATAAAATCTAATATTATAATAAATTTCACTATTTACTATATTAAACAATAACAGATAACTTTTGTGATCTAATCTTTCTAAATTGATTTGGCAATATCATGAAGAAATCTACACTAAAATATACTATTGTGATCAATTTTACTATATACTGCATTAAACACTAATTGATACACTTATAATCTGGTCTATAAAAATCAATGTCCCATTCACCATTTGGTGTCATGACTAGCGAGTCAAGCGCAAGAGAGCTTAGGATATTTGCAAAATCATTCTATAAAGAATTCACTAAGAAAAATAGGAGCAATTGGCACATGATTTTGCAGGTGAACTTGACTGGAGGATACTACGATGCTGGTGATAATGTCAAGTTTGTGTGGCCGATGGCGTTTGCCGTCAGCTTATTGAGCTGGGCTGCGGTGGAGTATCAGAAAGAAATATCCTCCGCCAATCAGATGAAATACTTGCATAGTGCAATAGAATGGGGGGCTGATCTCATAATGCAAGCTCATGCTTCACCAACCACATTATACACCCAGGTTAGCTTCTATAGACAGTAGCCCGCAATAAATTCCAAATTATAAATGTAATCTTCCATGTTGAATAAAAATTGCATTATCTCTATCCGAACCTGTCCAAACCTTAATAGGGTTTTTAAACGCAAGAATAAGCCTGTAAAAGTATAGGCTAACGAGTTTTGTTAGAATGCCATGTTCATCCTGAATGTTAACAACATTGAGGCAGGTAGGGGATGCAAATTTGGATCATCAATGCTGGGAACGTCCTGAAGACATGGATACCGCGCGAACTTTGTACAAGATTACTTCTAGTTCACCAGGAACCGAAGTTGCTGCTGAGGCTGCAGCTGCTCTTGCTGCTGCTTCACTTGCTTTCAAAGGAGTAAATGGTAACTATGCAGCAAAGCTCCTAAGCAAGTCGCAATCGGTAAAATAAATTGGCACGAAACAGTCTCAACATTTGGTTTTTAATTTGTTATTTGGATCATGGACTAAAATGGTAAGATGCCATTGTTTCAGCTGTTTGAATTCGCGGACCAGCATCGAGGAACCTATCAGAGCTCTTGCCCCTTTTACTGCTCTTATTCAGGATACCAGGTAAAAGCCAACTGGGTAAAATTCATAAGTATGTGAGGTGAAGGGTCTGCGTTCCTGGTATTCTTCACATCTGAGTGCTACCATATAACAATCGAAATTTGAGTTATTAAACGAGTCTATATCATTTTTTATTTAAAAAAAAAAAACTTTACAGCTTTTCATGGATCGGCCTCTTAGTAAAGTGTATAATTAATCTGGAAAAAGCTAAAATTGGTTTTTTTTTCTTCAAGTATTTAGCAGGGCTTAAAAGTACCCGTCAACTGGATTTTATAAGGAAAATATTTATAGATGCCTGTAATATTTATTAAAATATTAAATTTTTTTTTTTTGTTTTGTCCAATAAGTTCCCATAAAGTGTAGATTCGATTTTAGAAAATACAAACAAGAAGTTTTTTTGATCCTTAACAAATATTCAAAGTGTGAATCCTAACAATAAAACTTTATCTTAAATTTATTCTATTTTTTAAACTCTCCATTGAGTTGCTGTACCCCCATCGATGTTAGTGCGTGAGTTTAAGCCAACACATGTAAGCGTTTCCATTAAAACAAATTGCGCGTTCATTTGACTTCGTTGTAAAATGAACAAGGTTGCAGTTTAGGTTCAAAATTGCCTCAGTAACGAAGACTTATAAATCAATGTCGATTCACTATTACCTAAAGCAGTTTTAGGATAAATTAGGTTTCTAGAAATTTTGAAACCTATAACTAATCACGTGATTCTTATGTCTAGATTATTAGAGTCTGGAACATATCCCGCCACATCGAGGTAATATTATGGAATCCGTCACCGAGCAGTTCCATGCTAGTCGTTGAAGTATAATAAAAACTCCATTCCTCTTATAAGTTGGTGTTGATAGTGCATGTTTGTTGAGCCTGCAACTGCAAAAGAGAACACAACTAAGGTGGCAACTTAGATGCTTAAATAAGTTGCAAGTTATGAGAAAGAATATAAGAGTGAGGAGGTAAGAGTTCAAACTTTTTATATGGAGTTGGATCTAAGTACTTATAGGTGGATGGTGTAAGTTGATTAGCCTGTAGCCTTGATATCTTATGATAAGGAGTTGATATGATCTTCTAGCATGACAAGACATGATTAGTGTAGTTATTTCTATATTAAACATCTCTTCTCATTTAATACTTTATATGTTTTAGGAGTTTTTTACACGTCCTATTACACTTTTTATGGATAGATCTAGCCTCATTGGATCCTTTGGGCTCGACCATGTTAGGCCTTAAGACTCATATCAAAAATCAACTATCATCTCAATTGGCAATGTTGTGAAACTCTATAAGAAAACCTATTCTAAGTAGACTTGAAAATTTTTGAATAAGAGGTTTTTTTTTTGGATATTAATATGAGTGGTTAAGCATTAAACAAGAACAATAGTACATAAGTGGCTTAATTTCCATGCAAAACACAATGCAAAGCCACTTTCCTTGCTTAAACACATGGACTCTTTTGCTCCTTACACAAACTAAACTTAAACGCATATTTAATAAACTTAATATAAACACTAGTGCTTCCTTACCTTGCATGAATCCTGCAAAGAAGCATTGAGCTCTCTTGGTGCTGCTTCAATTTTCATGTTCATTAGGTATGATAGCTTTTCCTTACATACCAAAACATCATTATGATATTTCATTTTTAGATTGGCTACAAAGGTCAATAAGGCAATGATGAATTCTGTAGTATATGGCCCATAACTTTGTGGTCCAAATGTCAAGTTTGCCAACTTTCCTCACAAAGCATGAATCCATCTACCTTGATGATCTCTTAGGACTCCCCCAATTATTGTTTGGCCTATCATAGTTAGCACTCAATCATCTATGTTTAACTTAATTATGCTCACTTAAGGTGGATTACATTATTAACTCTTTGATGTCAACATTGTAGATGGCTTTTTGTTTCCTATGATATACCTAATACTTAAAAGTTATACTTCTAATAGACTAAGGAATCCACCTTAACCCATATCCTAATCATTCCTAGATAACTAGACTCTCTAAATCATGAATCTAAAAAGGTAGGCCTTGAGTGAATGAACACTTGCATAATCAACCCTCTTGATATTACAATTTATTTTGAGCCATTCAAGCAAGTTATCCTTATTCGGTAATTCTTCCATTTTCTTTACATCTAAATTTTATATAAGTCTAAAGAGCTTTGCATTCTTCAAAAACATGTTAGTGATCTTCCTCCAACTCACGCATCTTAGACGAGCAACTTTGTCCATTATTCTCCTTTTCCTTGTATTGATGGTTGAAGGAAGGCTATCATGCTATATTCTCTATAGTAAAAGTTTAATTTTAAGGGTGGGGTGGTGAGGAATGGATGACTAGATCCAATTCCATTTGTATGAATCCAACTTTCCTTCTATCAAGAGTTAAAGATGTATATCATTTAGTTAAGGGATAAATTTTTCCTCTAAATTGCATCCTCTTTTTTTATCCTTAATAGGTGTCCTTAGCATCACAAGTCCTATCAAGTCTACTACAATTTTTGACAACGCAAAGCCTAATTTATTTTCATCCCATTTTTTGTTGCCTAGCCAACAATCTCTAATTGACAAATTCAAGGTATTGACATGTATAGGACCTTAAATCAATTGCCTAATTGAAAAACTTCTTACCTACTAGTCAAACTAGAACTTTAAATCTCTACCATTGCTCAATATTGAGAACTCCATTTAGAATTCAACTTTGGCTATCATAAATTTCTTTTGCAAATGGGAAGGATGTCTAGAGGATTTTAAAATTTCTCCTTGCCATTGCATCCTATAATTAGCCTTAATAAGAGCAAGCCACACCACATTCATTTTCTTTATCTCCCATGCTCTCTTAATGGCACACACTTTGTTTCTGATACTTAGATTCAACAACCCTAGACCACTTGCCTCTTTCAGAGTTGTAATTTTCTCTTAATTCGGCTAGTACACCCTATCCCACTCACTTGAACCTTTCCACAAAAAATTCTCATGACTTTTTCTATAATTACAATAATTTTTTGCAAGATGAATAAACATTATCAAGGGTAGCAAATTTTATTTATGTTATCATTTCGCACTCATGGCCAATGAAGTTGAAAATAAAGGTAGAATTTAGAGTATGTAACTAGCTTCTTCCCTTTCAAGTGAGTAGATTACTTGGAAAAACATTGTTTCCAAAAATTTGATAAGAAAGTTGCAATTTGAATATATTCTTTTCAAGACTCTCATGAGATGTTAAGAGATTTCAATGTAAACATTGATTGATCAACTTTAGATTATTAAACCAAACCTAACTGCATTTTGTGGCTTGATTCACTATCCCTTCTACATTAAACCACTTTAAATAATTTAAGAAGCTAAACTAAAAAGCTTTTGAATAACTCAATTTGGTTTGGTTTTAGTTTAAGTTATATCTGTCCACTTTTAATATTTTTATTTTTCCTTTTTTTATGTTTATATTTTGATATATCTTATCTCTATTCGTACATAAATTTATTTTTTTTGCTTGTCGATCTTGCTCTATTGCAAAAAATATATAAGTACTTACTTTTCATTGCTTTAGTAAAATAGTATACACACACACGAAGTAAATTTTTGAGTTTTTAAGATTAGAATAATTTAGATTCAATTGCAATAATGTAAAAAATTACTCAAAATAAAGACAAAAATGTAGACACTCTTCTACATACTTTTGGAATTTCTTTCTCTTTTTTAAAGCATTGCAGTTTGGTTTGGTTCATTAACTATTAATTCATACAGGGTATCAAACTAGATTATAAAATTTTATGGTTTAAACCATACTACATTATAAAAAGAAGCATATTTTATGGTTTAGTTTATCTAATTCAATTTATTGTTTGGATCAATCTGTTGAAGTCCCCTAAGTATATATACACCTAGACTTGGAACCAACCATTGATTTAAGCTTATCTTGATAGTTCCAAGGTTTTCCAAGGGAAACATTGATTGACCCTAACTATGAACAATTATATCTCGAAGGTGGATTAAAAATGTATACATCAAGCTTCAGATAAATAAAATAAAGTGAGATTGCATTCTAGCCTCCCTAACATAGTTGTTCTAACACCAACTTAACTTATCAATTGATTGTGATACTAAATTTAGCACCAGAATAATCAAATTTTTATGCTCTTGGGCCAAGGGCTAATGTGAATGGTATTTTATAGGATGAGCTATTATGGGCAGCTACTTGGCTATACAAAGCAACGGGGAAACAAAAATATGTGAACTACATTATAAGCAACAAAGGATGGAGCCAAGCTGTATCTGAGTTCAGTTGGGATAACAAGTTTGCAGGTGTTCAAGCATTATTAGCAAAGGTACCACAGTGATAATGTATATATATATACCAATAACACGTTTAAATATGTAGGAATTGTCGTTACAATGACAATGTAACATTTTTGTCCTAACACGATAAGCATATTGGTTTATTAAACTCATCGAATAGAAAGGAAAATTACTTCGATAAACCGGGGTATTTGATCTCGATACATTTTCCTATATCTGCTAGCTTAAATATTTAGGAATTCGATTATATAACATTTACAAATTAATTTTTTCTTTTAGGAATTCTACGATGGAAAGCATGATTTCGTCAAGTTTAAAGATGATCTCGAATCATTCGTGTGTGCATTAATGCCCGGGAGCAGCTCAGTAGAAATTAAAACAACACCCGGTAAGGCTTTTTTCTCTAGAATCATCTCTTAAACAACACAATTAAGCCAAATATACTAATCCTTAGAATAATGATGCAGGTGGTTTATTGTATACTAGAGATAGCAGTAACTTACAATATGCGAGTAGTGCAACCATGGTGCTATTTATACACTCCAAAACCTTGAGTGAAACTCTTGTGGGTGGACACCGATGTGGCTCTTTATATTTCTCTGCCTCTCGAATCAGAGAATTTGCAAAATCACAGGTTCATGACAATCCTTTTTTGTTTTTCTTTGTAAATAAAATTTTGAGGACAACTATGACTAAAGTTGGATGAAGAATAGGAATCTAAGAAGAATGATGACCTAAATTAAGAGTAATATGCATTTTGACCTCTTAAAACTTTTATAATTGTATATTTACCCACTCGATTTTTCAAATCTGTATTTTTAATCCTCATGATTCTTAAAATAGTGAATTTTTCTCTCAAAAATTATCAATAAAGTCTCCTAAAACATGGATTTTTTTGGGCAGTTACAGGTGTAAGTGCATATTGAGAGTTAAAGGGGTAAGTGTGTGCAATAATAAAAATTGAGAGGTCATTTACCATTAGATTAAAATTATTCACTATTTCTTTGAAGGGTTACTAAGTACCTAATTTCACTTTATATAACTTTCATTGCCTATTTTCATCATTAAAAATAAATGTACATCACATTTTTGAATCATGATTTATAACTTTCATCGCCTATTTGCTCAACACATACATCTTCCTTTTGGACTTGATCTAGACCTAGGTCATTTTATGTATAATGGTCCTTTTCTACTCAATTTTACTATCTCAACTTTCAATTATCTCTCTCCAAAATCAAACAAAAAAAAAAAATCAAACAGTTCTGAGTTATAAATCCAACCAAAATTTAGTGTTATACTTGATGTTCTTAATAAGGCCTGCCATGAATATTTTTCTTAGGTTGACTACATTCTTGGAAACAACCCCATGAAAATGTCTTACATGGTGGGATATGGTAGCAAATATCCCATGCGACTCCATCACAGAGGCGCATCGATCCCTTCAATCTATCGCCACCCTGCAAAAATTAGCTGTAGTGACGGCAATTCCAACTATTTCAATTCAAACAAACCAAATCCGAACACTCATATTGGCGCAATCGTCGGTGGTCCGAATTCAAATGACCAGTTCAGTGATGTCAGATCAGATTATCTGCACTCAGAACCCACGACTTACATGAATGCAGCATTTGTAGGATCAGTAGCCGCTCTAGTTTGCTGAAAACAATGAAGAATCGGATAGTATGAAGCAGGTGTCCGAAACTACTGCCAATTATGTTTGAATCATTTTAATATAGGAAGTACGCTAACATAGCTGTGTCTGCTCTCATACTTGTGCTATGCCTATATGTGAAGAACATAGCTTTAAGTTACCATTTGCATGTGATGGGTAAGAAGTGACAAGCTAAATAGTAAGGACAGATAGATCCAAACCTGTTTTCTACATATAAGCATGTTTTTAGATTGATCTATTGAAATCCATGTTGCAAAAGTTAGTGGATGATTTCCGGTTAGAAAATTCCTAATCGTCATTATCTCTTATTATTAGCTAGGCATAATTACGCATGAACGAAGCACTGCCATATAGGATGGCAAGTTTTTCCCTTATTACATCCATATGCGAATTACAAGTAAAATAAAAGGTAAGTTTCACTTTGTACACCTTCATTTCCATCATTTATCACTTTGTATACCTGTGTTTTCGATTCGAACACTTTACATGTCAATATTTTACCCTGACATATCACTTTCAATCTACTTTTAAATTTAAAAAAAAAAGGATAAAAAAGTTAGAAAAACGAGACTTTATACCTCGGTTCGTAATTCATTTAAATTATATTAGTCTCCTTTTCATTAAGCAAGAAGGTCAGAGTTACCATCCTCTGAAGCAAGGTCATCAATCTCCCTTCGTTACATTTTTTGTTCTGTCAGCATATCCATCCTTGCATGTTCACGGTCCCTTAAGATAAATGCAGTACATGAAGGAGTACGTAAATCAACAAATTTCCATAGGAATTCCAACGGCAATGTCAAGTGCCTTGGCAAGCAATCTTCATATAACCATCACAACCACAAGTATAGTTAAAAAAAAAAAAAAAAAAAAAACTGAACTGGATTTTAGCTCTTACGGCAACTAGATACATATCAAATACTTAAACATAGAAACACATAAAGTCTCATCTCCAACAACATAACATAGCCATCATCAATCCTTCAACACAACTACACAGAATTATGCTCCTAATCATCCTTGTAGTAGTAATAGTAATCGTTGCTCGCCCCATCTTAATAGTAACAATATGCATATCCATATTCATCATAAGTAGCAAACTCATCATAGGTACCTACAACCATAAGAAGGTAAAAGGGTGAGCTTAAGCTTAGTATAGAACACCACACCTACATGTGCATGTCACGAGATTAGAATACATAGGCAAGTAATGCAATGATCAACCACCACAATCAACTATATTAAGGATTTTAATTTAGGTCCACAAACAACATAAGGGTGCTCATGACCCCGCTCACGTGTTTAGAATATACTTATATATGTATATAGCCCTAGATAAGGAATTGCTACCTTTGACCCCTCTAACTCGTATTGAAAACTATCACCTATGGCCTTAATACCCTGAAATTTATCCTAAATTCTTTTAGTATGTGACTCTACTAGAGATAATGTTACATGCCAAACATTAGGGTGCTTCCTAAGGTTCTACCACTTCCAGCCCCAAGGCAAAGCCACTAAAAAATAGCACACCAGTTATTATAAGCTAAATATTTAATTAATTCATTGAAGATTTTAACCTCTCAAGCACAAATAATAGTCACAATGTCACAAACTTGGAAGAATGAATTTGGTTTGACTACAACTCTCAACAAAACTAATACTTGTCAAGTAACAAGAGGATACTTGCCTTAGCACTACTCTTAAACATTGTCTAAGATCGAGGAAAGACAAGAAAAAAGGTAAAAGAAACTTGTTATAAAGGTTTTGAGGGAAACACGGTTGTGTTCATGGTTGTGTTTCTCATTGTTCCAAAACACCCAAGGAATATAAAGAGAAACATGGCCATGAACTTGGCTATGTGCCCCTTTATTTGTTTTTCTTTCTTATAAAGCATCGCTACACATCACACCATAAGGTAATGTAGAGGAACATAGTCAAGAATATGTCTACGTTCTTGAGCGTGTTTCTCTTAGCAAACAAAGCATGCTTTTTTTGAGTTGAGAAGAACATGCCTAACTATATGTCCATGTAGTTGGGTATGTACCTCATTGTTGGTCACGAACCCTATTTCTTCTTCTCAAAAACTCCCTTCTACCATTGGTGCTCACCTTGGATGATCCTTCCGAACCACAATCCTATACAAACATATTATAACATCACTACTTTACACCCAAAAATGACCATAAACACACCTCATCTTCACTCCTTATTAAACAACAACAAACACAACCCTTCTCCTCTATAAAACTAGACTTCTAAAGGAATCGGAGAAGAGCTCTTACTTGAAATTTTGAAAGAATCCACACCACACTAACACAACTTGCAAGGAAAACTGTGTAAAACATTATCCACAAAATGCTTGTCAAATGCTTACACAACAAACTACCTATGAAAAGCCCTAAAACTTTAGAAATTATTAAGAAACGTCTTGGAATGAGTTTGCCTCCAAGAAAACTTTAATTTCCTTGAGAAATTCTCTCATTTTCAATGGATATTGCATATGGAACTACTAGAGAAACATCCAACTGTGAACTAAACATGAGAGAAAGAGAAAAGAAGATAAAAAGAAGAGAGGAAGAGGGGAACGTAATATACATAAGATAGTGGGAAGTTTAAATTCCCCAAAAAGACCAAAATATCCCTCTTTTAAAACAAAATTTTAGGTTTATTCATTCATTTATTTTATTTTATTTATAGCTATTTCACATAAAGACTTATCAAATCCCCAAACATTTTTTCAAAATTAAATGAAAAGATAGTCAAAATTCTAGCTAATTACTATGTCAAATAATCACAAACCTTAAAATATTTAGGTACTTCTCTCATCGCATTCAAATCCAAAGGGATTCTCTTTTTCTCTTTTAGAGGTCTAATATTTAGATTGCCCTCTTGACGTAGTGTATAATCATGAGAATTAGATTAGGTTTATCACAAACTGTTAATTCTATAAATACCTAAAGTGCAATATTTAAATATCAATTGATTATAAGAATTCCTAGGTATTTGGCATCCAAATTCAAGAATTGTATAAAAATTTGAGAATTTAGGATGAAAACTGAGCAAAGAAAGCTCACAAAATTTTATAATATTCAATCAATGTTTTTTCGTTGCCCTAAGGCATACAAATAATAGTAAATACAAAGTCGCCAAAAATAAAATGTAAAAAAATACCAAAAATAGAAACACCTTAAAACTTAAGGACATGAAATAAATTAAAAGACAAATACAACATCACAAATGAAATTTAAAATAGAGGTATTTATAAAAAGTTATAAGAAATCTAAAACCTGCTAAAAATAGAAAATTTTCCCGTTTAAGGGCCTATATGAAGGGATTTGCCTAATCAAGAAATCTCAATTGATCCATTTCTATCCCATTTAGCTAAGTACTTGTTTTTTAATATCTCTATGTCATTACCTCTTTAATTTCCTTAATCAAAATCCCTAATCTCCAAATCAACTCAAAGATAGGTTTACTTCATATTTTAGAACTTTATTGAGTACTTTATATTTTGGTGAATGTATACAACGAATGTGCTAGTCGACCTTGTAGATGTCTTAATCTGATGAGGCATAAAGTGATGATGCTATAAAGAGGTACAAAAGGAGGAATAAGCAAGCTCAATGTCTCGTATGTACATGTGTGACAATAGAATGGATTATGTGTTCTTGAATGTTCTTGATTTGTCCTTCATAAAGTAGTTGATTTGATCTTCTACAAAGCCATTCCAATAGAGTAACATCATTTTTGCAAAACTCACCTATACTTCCAATGTTTCAAATGAAGAGGAAGAAGCTACTATATATAGAGTTTAGCCCTTAATCTTGATCGATTGATGAAGTTAAGATCAACAGATCAGATGAGCCATTGATGAGAACCACTAGATTAAATCCTAATTAATGATCAACGGTCTAGATTAAAGCTTCTACAACCATAAGTTTTGGGCTTTGGCTTAGGTTAGGGTTGAGCTTAACCTAATTGTTCTTCAACTTTATAAGAATTAATCCATATCTTTATAATTATATGCCTAAGGCTTATTAAGGGCATATGAAGCCTAAATAAACTCAATAGGATCTATTTTGAGCCTATTCATTGCATGTGAAACAATAGAGCAAGGTCAAAAGTAGAAAAACCGATCTAACAGTCCCTTAATCGAGCATACCAAACTAAATCTCCCTTAAACATCCCTAATTGGACCCAATTTCCTAAACCTTGACACCAGCCAAAGAAACATATGCATGGCATTAAGTTAGGCCAAAAGCCTAATTACTAAAATAGCCCTATATAGTGTCTTCGTTTTACTGGGGTCTATAAATTAAATGTGCATTTTTTATTTTAGGAATCAGGACTCTAAGATAAGGGAAATGAAAGAGGTTCTTGATATGGGAAAAATGTGGTTAGACTTGCCACTTTCATTTTTCCAACCTTTCTTTTTTTATTTAAAAATTGACTAGTACAAACATGATGCAATGAGATATAGTACATATATCACAAACAAAAATATAGATATGAAAAGTGGCAAAGTACAAAAGTACAAGTACATAAAACGAAATAGGTAAATATCATATTTGGTATCTAAATTTTGCTAATCTTTTCAATTAATTACTTGAACTTCAAAAGTGACAATTTATTAACTATAACCTTTTGTGGTCATTTATAGTTTTGGATTAACTTTATTTAAGTAGATAATTGTATAGATGAGTAAAGTTTAGGTAATTAATTACAAAAATAGGTAAAATTCAAATATCAAATGTCACATTTAACCAAATGAAATTTATCCGAAAATGAATTCACTTGCTATAAAAATTATAGTACATTTTATGAGATATTTTATTTATTAGAAATATGACAAAACATGACATCAAATACAATGAAAACTTATCATTGAACTCCTTATGTGAGAACCCTATATTCTAAGTTACTAATTTCGAGCTTAGGTTGATATCCTTTGATTTATACCTAACTTTATGAGACAGTTACATTTGATAATTACAGAAAATATAAATAGCAAGCTACAATAGATATTGGAATGAAAATATGATATTGGAATGTAATAATGGATTGAGTACATATCATAGAAGATATGTTTAAGCATATATCATATTGTTTAACTAGAATAAGTAATATTGCCTATAATCAATATATATATATAGATGTATGTATGTATAACAAGCATTCTAAATGGCATTTAGATTGTTGGTATTTGGCTCAAGTTAAAAAGGAGTCAGCATATGATATGTAGGATAGGGAAAAGAAAAGAAAAAACAAAAAATAAAAACCAATAAATACTCTATAAACTAAAAGGCAACCATCAACTAAATTATAATAGCACATAATTTCTCTCAATGATTTTCTTTTACTCCATTGACTCATATCCCCTTCAATTTTTCCTAAAATCTCAACATGCAAACATAAATGAGCCACTACTAGTAAGAATTAAGTAGAAAAAAAAATGGATTTTGTGGAAAATATTGAAGGAAATAAGGAAAATACAGGGGAAGTTGCTGGTCAATGGGATTCATAAGGTTAGGAGTGTTCTATTATAGAGCCACCTTAGGGTCGAAGGTTGAGGTTGCAAGGAGTTTAGCCAACAACCCCTTTCCAACCACCACTAACTAAAGCTCCAATGAAGGTACGTCTTGAATCTCGTCCTATTTTATGTATTTTCTTAAAAATATTAAATTTATGTATAAAATTATAAAAACTTTTATTATAGGCTTATTTCATGCATAGAATATTGTGGTGTTTTCGTTTTAATGAAATTAGTGATGTATATATATGCCCCTTATAAACTACCCTATTCCAAATGAAAATTATGTGATTTTCAAAATACTAAATGATGTAGTTTCTACATGAATCTTGGCTTATATAACCCTAATAGGTTATATTAAATTTTCATAACAAGAATTTTTAGTAAAGAGCACATTTATTATTTATCAAGATTTTTTCCCTAAATATAACCCTTTTTCTATGAAGTATTGTTTTAATTAGATTAGTGGATCTTTATATTATCACTTGAGAGTACTAACTTGTTGGAAAGTTTAAAGTTGTGATATGGTGTTAAGAAAGTATGAATTGAGTGTTCAATGCAATTAGGGTAATTTACCAAATTAATCTCAAATCTAGAGCTTTAAGCATAACTTCAAAAACTATAGGTAATGTGTGGATTTAATAATGGTAGTTACTAGATCTATAATGATATATATCTATGGGATTATGGAATTTTTCAGATTCATTTACTATTTATTATACAAATACTCGAGAAATAGTTTTACTAGGTAATATAATTGCAATTAAAGTGCATTTAGCATACTTAGCTAGGTTTTAGCAAGTTAATATTAATTCTTTCTCGATTTGATTAGATGGATAATGTTATGGAATCACTATGAAATATTGATTATCTAAGTTTAAGTCGAAGCAAATATTTAAATATAGTGGTATAACGTAAATAAGGCTAAATGTGGGGGCAATTCTATAAATTTGAACAATAGGACTAACTTGGATTAATAGCATATTTGAATAGTCCTTTCAAAAAAATGATCACAAAAATATATGGTACTTTAAAAACTAATAAGAAATGAAGAAATTTAATAACATAACAATAAAGATGAATAGCACTTAACCTTGTGATATGCCAAGTATTGATAGTTTACTAACTTGTGGAGGTACACATAGGTGATCCTATGCATGTAGATTAATTCTAAGACTTTTGTCAATCTAGGTGACCATCCCCTTGCTTGCTATTTATGTTGCATTGTGGTTGATAACATAGGCCATTCAATTATTAGTTTTTGAATCTCGCTAATCACCTGCTATGTCCTTTACAAGAGGATATGATAATTATAACTGGAAGTTGAATTTGGCTACCGAATATGAAAGTTGACTTGATGTGTTGTTATGGGTTGTGACTAAATATGTTTTAGCAAAACATACTAGTATCACTAGTGTATGAAATAGGGTGTGGGAAAAATTGAACATATGCTATTATGTCAATTCAGAACGTACTATTGCTTTGCAATAGATTTGTGATGCTTGATCTTAGACATTAGAGATAGAGAGGTTAGTAATTTCATTGTTCATTAGTTGAATTCACTAATAAAATTTTCTTTAAGTACATCCTAAGATAAAATGGGCTATTTATTTGCCAAATTGGTTTAGTGCCTTATTTGTGATTACATTGTTCATTGGTAATTTATACTAATTGGTTTCTTGGTATTCACAAATTGCATTTATGGCATGGTACAAGTGCACCAAAGAGTCTTGCCTTATAAGTCTAGAATATGATATTAGTTTTAGAATATAGATTGCACAAGTCATCTATGACTCTCTTGGTCTAAGTTTCTCATGACTCTCTTAATTATTTTCTCAAATATCAAGATTGTTCTCAGTTGAGCCATCTAGTGCTACTTAGTAGGATACTAGTCAACGCATTTCATGTACATGAGCATAGCATTTATGGATATGCCAATACTTGTAATGACACTTAGCTATTGATTGTATGTTTGACTAAGAATTTGCTTTGCCACTTTTTGTGGTTTTACTTTTGTTATTCTATCTTTTTATACTTACTTTACCCTGTAAGGAGCTGAAGGGTTACTTTTGCTAACCTTAAGTGCAAGTGTAGTTGGCTAAGGTGACATTTGGGTTTTGTGGACCTATTTGAGAGTACTTGATGGGAATCAACTTGCACTAACTCTTTCTTATGATCCATTAGAAGGAATTGGAGGATCGATGATAAGGGCAAGAGCAAAACGCATGGAACAAGATTTGAATGGACTTATTCAAGATCACCTAGACTAAACATTACAGATGATTATGCCAAAAGAGGAAGAGATCATATTCCATTTATCAAGCATCTCCACTATTGATAATGAAGATCAAAACTTGGAATAACCTTAGCAAAATAGACAATTTTGAGCTTCAAGGATTTCATTACATACAAGATATTGAAGATCACTTGGAAGTGGAAGAAAGCCACCGGTATGGAACTTAGGCCGTTGACCTTATCTAGGTAAGTCGCTAGCTTACTTGAGCCAGCCTAAGTATAGGCTGTCAGCTTTGAGGCTGGAGCCTTAGTGTAATTTCTTTTGTATTTTGCCCATTCAATTGTAGACTATAAATAGTCTTCTAAGGCATGAAACTAAAGGACTTTCGGATGTATTTTTCTTTTAAGAAAGCCTCCTTGTGTTCTTCGTCAAGAACTTCCTCCGATCTAATCAAGGTAACTTGTAGTGATTGTAATTCCTTATAACTTTGGTTTTAATTTGTTATTCAAGTTAGGATCAAGTTGTTACTTGGTTCCAAAAACAATTCTAAGGCTACTTTTCCATCCGATCGGGTTCTAGGGTAATCTCAACCTAAGGTTCACATCATTTGGTATCGAAGCTTTGGCTCTTGGAAATTAGGTTTTATCTATCCTTTAGCATTATTGCATTATTGTGTTTTGTTAATTTAATCTTTTGAATTTTGGTTGTTCGTTATTGTTCTTATTTATGAAAAAAAAAATGTTGTTCCTTTGAATTCGTTCTGCATGTTTAGAATTGGTCGATTGATTTGGTATATTGCTGGTGGTTTTCGCTGATAGTGTGTTCAAAGAGTTAAAAAAAAAAAAGGGTTGTCACAAAATTTCCTCTTAGATAGATTAGACTGAATCATTCCTTAGTTCTTAGCATTACGTGTTGTTATTTGCTACCTAGTAGGGTCATTGATAGGGCTCTTGTTAAAGAACTTGTGGGGAGAACTTTATTAAATACCAAAAATATACATATATTATTGAGCGACACATGAGTGAATTGAATCTGTATCTCTGAGTGTAAACATGTGAGGGAGAGTTGATAGGAAAAAAATCATTTTTTTTCTTATGTTATTAATAAATTTATTACAGGCTATGGAAACATGAGTAGTGGAGGAGATCATGTGGATTCTAATATGAAGACATTTATGAAGGCAGTCCAAGATCAATTTAAACTTTTAAACAGAAGGTTAGATGATCTTAAATCTCCTTCTAAGCATAGGTCTTTCAAGAGGGGGAAAATGAGGGGTCTGATGTTGATATGGGTAGTTATAAGAGAGGGAAAAGGGCTATTCAGAGGTAGGATAATAATTTAGGAAGCATTAAGATGGCAATTCCTACTTTTCAAGGAAAGAATGACCCTAAGCTGTATTTGAAATGGGAGGGAAAAGTAGAACATGTATTTCATTGTCATAATTATGCTGAGGAGAAGAAGGTTAAATTAACAGTAGTTGAATTCACTGATTATGCTAGTATTTAGTAGAATCAACTTGTGGTTAGTAGGCGAAGGATAGGAGATGAAGGTAGTAATGAGAAAAAGGTTTATACCTAGTCGTTACTATAAGGATTTGCATAGAAAGTTGCAAGGGTTGACTCAAGGTTCCATGAATGTTGAAGATTATTATAAAGAGATGGATGTCGCTATGATTCGGGCTAATATAGAAGAAGATCATGAAGTTACAATGGCTAGATTTGTTAATGGCCTAAATAGAGAGAGAGCTGACATTGTGGAGCTACATTATTATGTAGAGATAGAGAAACTATTGCATAAGGTTATTAAGGTGGAAAGGTAGTTAAAGCCCAAGGGTACCTCTAAGTGTAGCTCTACTTCTAGCTCTTTAGGGAAGATAATTTGGAAGAATCATAAGGATGCATCTAGACAAAAGGGAGATGGAAAGCCTAAGGAACCTGCTTATCTTAAAGGTGAAACTAAATTCAAATCCTCTGCTAGATCATGTGATATAAAATGTTTCAGGTGTTAGGGGATGGGGCACATTACATCTTAGTGTCCAAACAAGAAGGTTATGGTTGTTTTAGATAATGGTGAAGTAAAGAGTATAAGCATAGATGAGGAAGAGATGCCATTATTAGAGGAATGCAACGATGTTGAAATAAAGGGTCCTATGAAAGGAGAGATGTTGGTTACTAGGCATGCTCTAAACATACAACCTAAGGAAGATGATGATGAGGAACAATGTTAGCATATCTTCCAAACTAGGTGCCATGTGAGTGGTAAGGTATGAAGCATCCTAGGCCATATAAGCTGCAATGGTTGAATGAGTGTGGAGAAATTAAAGTAACAAAGCAAGTTATAGTTACATTTTCCATTAGTAACTACAAGGATAAGATACTTTATGATGTTACACCAATGCATGTTGGACATCTCCTTTTGGGGCATCCATGGCAATTTGATAGGAAGGTCACTTATGATGGGTACCAAAATGTGTATAAACTTGTAATGAATAACCGAATCATTATGCTAACACCTCTCAAACCTTTGGAGGTATATGAAGATCAAGTGAGGTTATAGAGATAGAGTGAACAAAAAAGAATGAGTGATAAAAATAAAGTGAGAATTGTTGCAAAAGAAAAAGAGAGAGAGCTTGAGAAAAGGGAAAGAGAAAAGAAAGGGAGAGAATTGAGTAGTGAGAGAAAAACAAAGTGGAAAGAAAATTATTATGCGAGTACAAGTGAGATTACGAATGCTCTATTATTAGGAATAAAGAGATCTATTGAGGTTGCATATGGTCTAAATTCTTTGGCTCCATTTGATTTAACTTCTTTACCTGTTTTCTGAACATGTTAGTATCAAAAGGAAGGCTAAATTTATCAAGCAGGTTCATGAGAAGGCTAAGCTCAATATTAAGTCACGGAAGGAGCAATATTCAAAACAAGCCAACAAGGGGCGTCGTCAAATACTCTTTAAACCCAGAGATTAGGTTTAGGAGCACATGTACCAAAGGCGATTCCTAGCTCAAAGGTGATCAAAGCGGCTGAGATGAGGGTCCATTCTGAGTTTTCGAGTACATCAATAACAACACTTAAAAATTGGAATTGAAGTAAGTATCAAGCTAGTATTAATTTTAATATTTTTTATTTAACTTTATATGATGTAGGTGATTTGAGGACGAATCTTTCTGAAGAAGGAGGGAATGATGGGAATCAGCTTGCACTAACTCTTTCTTATGATCCATTGGAAGGAATTAGAGAACTGATGACAAGGGCAAGAGCAAAACGTATGGAGCAAGCTTTGAATGGACTTATTCAAGATCACCTGGACCAAGCGTTATGGATAATTATGCCAAAAGAGGAAGAGATCATTTTCCATTTATCAAGCATCTCCACTATTGATAATGAAGATCAAAACTTAGAATAACCTTAGCAAAATGGACAATTTTGAGCTTTAAGGATTCATTACATACAAGATATTAAAGATTGCTTGGAAGTAGAAGAAGGCTACCGACTTACTTGAGCCGACCTAAATATAGGCTGCCGGCCTAGGGTACCAACCTATGTTAGATCCTTAGTGTAATTTCTTTTGTATTTCATCCATTCGATTGTAGACTATAAATAGTCTTCTAAGGCACGAAACTAAGGGACTTTTGGGTGTATTTTTGTTTTAAGAAAACTTCCCTATGTTCTTCATCAAGAACTTCCTCCGATCCAATCAAGGTAACTTATAGCAATCGTAATTTCTTATAACTTTGGTTTTAATTCGTTATTTGAGTTAAGGTTAAGTTGTTGCTTGGTTCCAGGAAAGATTCTAAGGCTACTTTTCCATCTGATCGGATTCTAGGACAATCTCAACCTAAGGTTCGCATCAGTGTTAGTTTAAACTTTTGGAAAGCTTAGATATTTGTTCAACTTTTTGTTTATTAGATCACCATGTTACGTTGTAAATAATTTTGAAATCATGTGTAAATATGAAGGCTTGTTGTGTGTTCTAGTTGTGGTAATGTAATCCTTAATATTGGTGATTCAAGTTGACTTGGAGATTGGTTGTATCAGGTAAGTGAGGTGAACAATTAGGCCTAGTCCCTATGTGACTGATACGGTTGAAACCTAAATATTGCAAGTGATGATATGCTAAAGAAGTGAGTACCATAGGAATCATAATATAGGTTGGGAGCTTCAGATGCATAGTTTATACAAGTGACTTTTGGTTAATGTAAAATGTTGTTAATTGTAAAAAGCATGTAGAAGTTAACAGTGGGTCTTATCTTATCGTTACTTTAAGGATGGTATGATGACTCGTCTTTTTAAGTACCATGATTGAGTTTTGCAGGTTTATAAATGGGTTAAGTAGATATTTGAAAGGCAAGTCGTTACACCTTATATTATAAAAGAGGATTTCTTAATGATTGTCTTTCACTCATTAAAATTACCATGTGAGGTGTATTTTAAAGGGCACTATGGAAAATGCTGGTTATATTTAGAACACAATTCATGATTATTATTGAAAAAGTAAAATGTAAGGTAAGCAATATCATAAATGCTCCATAAAAGGAAACAAAAATGAATTCCTTGTAAATATAATTTTAAGTTTTTTGTTATTTATATTCTTATAAATGTTACATAGTACATTATTTTAAATTTTTTCTTCTAGTTTTTATATTCAAATTTAATGAATGATGTTGTCATATTTCCCACTGAATGTAGTTTATTTTATCGTAAACCTAAAGTAGAAGTATGTAATTGATGGCATTTGACTTTATTGAATGATGTTTTGATAGTTAAGATTCTCTTTTACTTTATTTAGATTCATTAAAGTGTGAATTCTAAAGTATTTAAGTGAAATATTCTTACAAAGATAGGAAACTAAAACTATAAAAGATATGACAGAGATTTCTTTAAGGGACTAATGGATCTCCAATGAACTCAACTTAGTTAATCTCCCTAAATGCCGATTGAACTAGTCTAACCCAAGTAACTTACCCTTGATCGACCACCTTAGGTTGACTACCTCTCCTACACGTGACCTATCTTCAATTACTATCTCACTTTGGTCTTCTTTATTCACTTGTTCACTAGCTTGAACAGTCGTTATCTTGCTTTCAATTTTTTGCCTCAGCACCAAAAATCTCAAAACATGAATTATCTAAAATTACTTAAGTCATAACTTTTATTCTTTTTTCATTTACAAAATCCTACAATTTTTATTTGTTGCATCTTTTCTATGGCTTAGGAATTTCAATGCTATCAACAACCTTTGATTCAATAGCAACTAAATACTATTAAATCTTGTTCATGCCGACCTTCTCTAAAATATCTACAACCTCTTCTTCTAAATCCTCCACAACAACATTGTTCTCATATACAATTTCAACTTATTCCATGGCATTCTCATTCTCTCTTTCTTTTACCTTACAAACATTAGAATCTCAAGTTTTTGCTAGCTCTCTAACTTTTTCCCATTTTATTTGTAGATTTATAGCCTTCAAATCCTTAATAACCTGAAGATATTCCTTATGTGTATCAACAAGCAATTCTAGTGTCTCTTCACCAACTTTGCCACAATACTTCTTATGTTTGAGAGGATCAACTATCTCAACTAAGTTTAACTTACCATGGCCATCATCAGGAGAATGGCATCCACTCCTAACTAGTTTGCTAATGGATAGCCAAACCAACAACTATTGAATCTCATTAATGCCAACAGCCACTTGAACCACTATAACCTCTTCCTCTAGAGCCTCTACAATAACATTTTCCTCACATACACTTTCAACCTCTGCCTTTTCATTCTCATGTTCTCTTTCTTTTTCCTCATCAATCTTAAACTCTCATGTTTTTGCTAGCTCTCTAATTTTCCCCTCTTTTATTTGTAGAAATATAACCTTTAATCCTCAAAAGGCTCACAACATTTCTTATGTGTATCAATTAGACTTAAGCTTCACCTTATATAACAACTCACTTTTTGTTTTCTCATTGTTGACATCTTTATTTAATTAAATGTGAAATAGGATTTTTATGTATTTAGCATATGTGAACCGGAAAGGACTAATAGGGTAAAGTACATAAATGTAAATATTTTTTTTTCTTGATAAACATAAAATAAAAGAGATATAGATGAATCAAAATTGCACATGACTCACCAATCTCAAAAAAAAAAAAAAAAACCTTGATTTGAACCACTTAAAATAGCACTAATCCTCTATTTTAATCACTTAATATAACATTAATCATCTCTTTTAATCACTCAAAATTTTAATCCTTGATTTGAACTTAACTCCAAACATTGATCCTCTTGCTTTTAATTTTTCCATAAAATGATGATGTATAGAAAACCTCGAAATGTTAAAATCAAGTTTGAGAATTACAACCCATTGATTATGTAAAATCAAGAACCATAGTTATAGATAGATAGATAGATAGAAAGAGAGAGAGAGATAAGCTCAACCCACCAATTACAACTAGGAACCTTGGTATAAAACCTTAACCCATTAACTGTATGATAGTTAGGAAACTAAGTGTAAGTTTGAACACCACAAGAAAATAAACTTTTAATAAGCTCAAAAGAGATGAGGAGATAACACTTGCTTACATAATAATATTCATAACTCAATAATCTCACTAAATTGTCAATACATGTTTAGAATACTTAAATAAACAAAAAATAATTTAATAAAGGAAACTAATTAATATCATAAAAAACTAGGAGATAAGTTATCAAAAGAAACTAATGAATTACAAAACCTAAATGAGAAATTGCACAAACTAGAAAATATTTAAAGATAGCAAACTAATAATATGAAAAGATCTTATGAAGAATGCTTCAATGGATTGATGGAGCTCTAATTGACTCAACCAAGTCAACCTTGCCTAAGGCTAATTGAACTAGTTTGACCCAATCAATCTACCCCCAAATGACTACCCTAAATCAACCACCTCCTCTTGTATGCAACCAATCTTTAATTGCTAGCTTGCTTTAGACTTCTTAGTTCACTTACACTTACACAAATTAATGTTCTTTAACTACAAAATTAGCTGAATTGATATAATTTGAAAACGGACTTGAATCTTTAATTTGGGTGTCTTAGAATCAATTTTGCACTTGCATCATAAGGCTTCCTAGTGGACCTCAATTTTGGATCACCTTTGACCTTGCCACCTTTCATTAGGCCTCCACTAGTTGCAATTTAAGGCTCTAAGTAAATTGTCCATGACATTCTCCACACCAATCTGGCAATGTCCTTAGTGCATCTTCTAAATTTAGCCCTCCATTGGCTCTAAAATTTTCTACCATTAGTATAGATTTTCTAACAATGTCATTTTCCTTCATATTATATCGGCATTCCCCACATTTGATTGAATCTATCCAGCTCTACTGAAACTTCAATCTACTCTAACAATTAACTCTATCTTAATCATTATTAAGTCCCACTTTTCACTTTCTCTAAAGTCTTCCCCACCAAAGTTATACCTTGAATTCCTTTATGATCCACATTACTGTGTTGAACTTTATAGTGCAACTAGTTTTCTTATTCAAGGGAATTATATACTGGGACTTCCTGCTAAGCAAGCAAATCTAGTTAAATCAGGGAACAATAATATCATATTGATCATGTCCAAAAAGTTCATATCGATGAAAAACTTGAGTCATCCATTGGGAATACATATATGGTTTCACTCTTTAACCAGCTATCAATACTAAATTTCATGTTTTTAGCAACTCTTAGCATTTTGATCTCTTTGAGTTAACTATCTTAACCAGATTTTACTCCTCTCTACCCTCAATCCAAGTTTATCCATAGCCCCCTTCTAAATGAATAAATGAGAGGCTCATATATCTACCATCTCATTTATCCAACTCCTAACTACCTTAACATCTACATACATCAAGTCCCTATGCTTTTCATTGTCTTAGGATTTCATGGCATAAAAGAGGCTTAATGTGTCAAGCTATTCTTTCTCATCTTCATCTGACTTGTCCTTTGCCATTAGAGCAATTAGACATTCCTTATTCTAGCAAGGCATAATGTGACTATTAGAGGTGACATTTTAATTCCTAGACTTTCTTCTTTTTTATCAGCTTCTCCTCTATCTTCTCTTTTCCCTTTAGTGGGCTCAAGGATCTACTTATCTCTCTCTCCTCCTCTTCCCCATTACAACTAATGGAAAACCTCAATTCCCACTTTTGGAACTCCACTAAACCCTTTTATAGCCTTAGAGACATTGTCTCCCTCTCATTGTTCCATATCCAACCAAACCCAAGATTTTGACCTAACTAGACACATAACAAGAGCGCTATTTTCCAATATCTCTAACATATGCTTTAAGAAATTCTACACCTATTGCTTCGCACTGATCTTCTGAGTAAGGTAGAGAAGCTTGATTCTATCATCCCTTTTAGTATTTTATGAAGAAAAACAATCCTTGAATTCTCATAAAAACTTTACCCAAAAGGTAATATCACTAGCCCTTCTCTTTTCCTAAACCATAACTTAATATTCTTATAATGCTACAATTCATACAATGCATAAGCCTAATAACTCCAAAGTATTGTTCCACTCTCCAAAGAAAATTGTTTGCTTCTCTTATAACCAAGCCCCTTCAAAATGCTCTAGCTTCAACACATCTACCCTAAGCGTTAGTTGAATGATTTTTTTCATTAACCATAGCCGTAGTATCAGCTACCAATTATTCCTTGTGATCCTCTATTTCCTTCCTTAAAGCTAACACATGTGTGTCCATTCTAACTTTGCTAAACCTATTCCATGCTCGACTCATGATATTGATCACCGAAACTCTTAAGCACTAGTTTCTCTACAATCACTTTTGCTACAAGATGGATTAGATTTGAATAAGATCTTGTTTCTCACTCATTGATGTCTAAGATTATTATTTCATCACATTGAGTACTAGTTGTTGCCTCCATTTGAAGTTGCCAATAAATCAACTTGCAACCAAATGTAGAGTGGGTAGCTATAAATTAAAGTAAGAGAAGACAAGATGAATAATTAAAATGCAAAAATAACAGAAGACAAATTTGTACCGAAACATAAAATACATAACATTTAGAACACACACAAAATACACAGCAAAAGAAGTGAAAAATTCAACTATAGAATGATAGTTGCAAATCACACAAAAATAACAAGGTAACATCTATAACTAATTAGAATACAAGGAAATTGAAGACAAGGAAAGAAATCCTAAATAAGCAAAAATGAGATCAATGATGAAATCAAGGAAAAGCACAAATTTAGCTATAAACTCAATGTAATAGCTCCATGAAGAGGAAAGTCCTCTGCTATAGAGAACTCCTTTCACTAGGCATTTACTTAAGGAAATACAATAGAACATGACATTGACTATTTATTTTTGTGTTTTACTACTCTTTTAACATTGTACTTCTCTAACATTGAGATTTTTTTTTTTTACATAAATATATGCATGTACAAACAATTTAGTTTAACTAAAAGAATTTGTCTTTTCCATAATCTCTATTTATTTGGGGGAAATGAAAAAAAAAATAATGTTTTCTTTTTTTTTCTTAAATATATCTTACAATATAGTTCCGATTAAAATAATATCAAAACTATAGCACCCAAAATCATATCTTGAAAGTATAATTTTATTTTATACTAAATGTGTCTTCATAACACGATTTTAGGTGAAATAATTTGGATTCAGCATAATCTTTTTAAAGTTAAATTTTATTAAATTGCATATCTTAAAGCAAAGGTGTTGACAATGTAGTAATGAGAAAGGTATCAGTTTACCCCTTTAAGGCCAACTAGTTTTAGGAAAAGTATTTACCAAAATGCTGCATTTTCACCCCCGTGTAAATCGCAAGTTAACACTATGATTTACACTTAAGTAATATAGTGCGTTTTTAAGTAAATTGTAGTGCTAACTTACGATTTACCCTCAACTAAAAGCACAATTCCAACTTGCGATTCAGTTAGGCTCCTTATATTTCCTCCCCACAAATAAAAGGCCATTTGCAAATGAATTTCACTCATTTTTTTCTTCTAATTCCTCTACTTTCTCTCTAAAACACGTCTACAAAACATGGTTTTAGGCGTGGAAATTGTAGTTCCACAACTCCAACTCACAATTTCGATCTACATTAGGTATGTATCATCTATTTCATTTAAAATTTTGTTGTAAATTTGTTTGCTTTAGTTTAATGATTTTATACTCCATTGTTGCTTCTCTCTATGAAATAAAATGTGTTATTGTTGATTTTGTAGTAGATGAAAGTTAAGCTTGAAAGCATACTCAAAATTGTACATTGTTCCATACCAATTAATGAAAAATTTATAAGATTTGTCTCAATTTTATTAAATTTACCCTAATTTGTAGGATTTTCCCCAATATTATTAAATATGCCCTAATTCATATAATTTTGCCCTAATTCATAGAATTTTCCCTAATTTTATTAAATTTTCCATAATTTGTTATATTTGCTCTAATTTTATTAAATTTGCCCTAATTCATAAACTTTGCCCTAATTTTGTTAAATTTTCCCTAAGTTATAGATTTTGCTCCAATTTTAATAAATTTTCCTTAATTTTGTAGATTTTATCCTAACTTAAAGAATTCAGCCCAATTTTGCAAAAATAGCAGATTCTATGATAATTGCGAAATTTACCCATGGGAATATTATGCATGGTGAAGACAAATCATATTATGACAAGAGGGATGTTAAGAAAATTAAAGTAAAGACAGATGTAAGGCTTATAGAATTGTTGATCAAGATATGTGTAGCCATTGGAATTGATCCCACCTCCCTCCAAGTGGAGGTGTTCCACAGGTAGCTAATAGTTTTTAACTCAAGGTGTGTCTAGCCACAATATTCTTTGATCCTAATCACACAAATGATGATGATGATGTGGAAGCTTTTATTGAATTTGCTCAAGCTACGAGTCAATTGTTCATCTAGGAGTTGTTCATTAAATTAGAAGGTAATCGTGTCCTCACTTAAGGTGAAATTGTAGGTTATGAGACTATAACGTCTCCCCTCCCACCACTACACATCCACCCCCCCTCCCCCAAGAGTAAGGTTAAGAATGCATGAATGTTGCGACTACATTTCAACAAACCAATGATTTTTAGGAGAATTATACAAAAGACAATAACATGGATTTACCTATCAAAGATGCTCTTGGTAGGGAGATTAAAGAGGTTCATAATGATGTATCTATTGATTTTGAAGAAGAAGAAGCTACAAATGATGAGGATGAAACTGGTGGGCCCTACCCTACATAAATATTAAGTTTGACACATCCGATAACCTTCTACCTTCATAATCCCCAAAGGTTGCCATCGCACACACTACTATGCCTAACTGTCTAATGGTTATTCCCATAACTCCATCTTTTAAGCATCCTAGTCCATTCTTCAATAAGATAGATGGCCATGATGGATACATAACATTTAAGGAGAGTGTTTTATCTTCAGATGACTTGAGCTTTGGTGATGAGTTAAAGAAAGGAATGTGGTTTGCCATAAAGTCTAATTTGATATACATAATGAAGGCATTCCATATAAAGCATCACCATAATTATTGTGTCAATGCATTCGATGGGAAGGTGTGGCATGTTGTCTGCACCAAGAGAAACAAGGGATGTGGATGGTGACTTCGTGCATGCCAAAAATGGATGGATCAAGATTTTGTAATTACCATTATTGAAGGGTCACACACATGTATTAATCATATGTTGAATCAAGACCATCCACAATTGGATTTAAGCTTTTATGGCATGGTGTTTCTTGGTTTAAGTTAGGAATAAACTTTATGTAAAGGCATCTATGTTGAAACAAAATATCTGCAACGCATTCAAGTATCTAGTGACAAGGAGACACATATGGGATGGCAAAAGGAGGGCAATTGAAGCTATATACAAGGATTGAGATAAATCATACATGGAGTTGCCCAAACTATTAAATGCCATCAGATTAGTAACTAAAGTTCACATATCAAGTGGCAAGGTTGGCCAACCGTGATAAAAGGTGAAGTGATCTTCCAAAGAGTGTTCTGGACATTTAGGTCATGCGTCAAGGCATTCTAGCGTTATAAGCCAGTCGTTAGCATCTGTAATACATGAAAAAAAAATTATTTATTTAATTATAATATAAGTATTATTATAAAGAGCTAAGGACGAGGATGGAAATTATAAAAGTTGAAAGGGCAATTTAGACATTTCACAACGGGGAGTATTTATTCTCAAATGACCTAACGTTCCTCCTTTTTCCTCCTCATAGTAATATAGTAGACAGAAGCACTCTCTGAACAAAACCTAAGGTGACAGAAGGAGATGGCGTGACCTAATTCCAATTCTGAAGGCAAGGGATCTTATACGGATTTCAATTGAGGATTAATGGAAATTGTAGTTATAGGCATTGATTTTTCATGCAGTAAACGAGGTTGTGAAAGGACGGAAGAGAGCGAAGAATCGACGATCTGAGAAGATTCAACTTGTAGGGAATTTGAAGTAAGTAATCTAATCCGTGTAATTTATTTATAATTACATGTTTTAGAAACTTAGTTAAGCTTAGGAATAGAAAGGATTAGGTTTTTGAGGAATTGAAGTAATAGAAATAAGGTTTGTGGAATTTCTGAAGGTAACACGGCCTCCTAAAATGGTCATTTTTCGACTGTGTTGAAATGGAAAGGTGCATTGAGAGATACACGGCCTCCCAACACAGTCATGTTTCGATCGTGTTAAGTTAAGGGCAACACGGCCTCCTAATACGATCAAAGACCATGTTGAAATGGAAAGGTGCATCGAGAGATACATGACCACCCAACAAGGTCATTTTTCAATCATGTTAAGTAAGGGCAACACGGCCTCCCAACACGGTCGTGTTTAGACCCTGTTGAAACTAAGTTTTTCACCAAGAGATACACAATCCCTAACACAATCGTGCTTTAGCCCGTGTTGAGCAACATAGTGCCCGACATGACCATGTTGAATAAAGTATAACATAATTATATGTTTGTTCAACTTCGATTTAAACTAATTTCCATGTAACCTAGATAACTAATAAGGCCTTAGAGAAATTAAATGAATAGGATTAAGGAGATTAAGAATGATATTGATCTTAAATTAAATACTAAGAAGAGCATGTTATTGTGTATAGATTTCCAATTAAGTTAAGTCCAAGACTGGGAAGTGCTTAAAGTTAGGATCCAAGGTACATATAACTTGTGTGTTGTTCTGTGTTTGTTTAAGTTAGTACATGTATTTGAAATTAATTAAGTGAACGATTCAGTTTAAGTATTTAAGTGATATGTTGTATGTGCTTGGCTCGGCCTAAGAGCCCGTAGTGGCAGATCTTTAAGGAGCACCCCAATGATCCTTATGTGACGTTGTCCCTAATGGAGTTGTACTTGAAAATAATCTGGGTTGGATGTTGTTCAAGTGGTTAAGTGTACATGGGTGTGGGGCCCGTAGTAGCAATTCCCATCACCAAGTTTAAGTGTTTAAGTGGACATGGGTGTAGGGCCCGTAGTGAAAGTTTCCATCATTAAGTTTAAAGATTAAGGGATCATGAGTGTGGGGCCCATAGTGGTAGTTCTCATTACCAAGTTATGGTTAAGCGTGATAAGGGGGTTATGAGTACCTTGTTGTTTACTTGTGGACATAAATTATATTAAGAAATGATTGTTTGTGTCTAAGTTCTACATGATGTGTGTGATACTCGTTTATGTTTGTTTATGCGCATGTGTTTGTGTTATACGTACTAGGCATTAGCTCACCTTTCAGGGAATCATTTTTAAGATGCAGGTGTTGTAGGAGATGAGAACCCAGAAGATAACTTAGGTTTAGGTGAACCATAGAGAGAGAGGAAGATGAATTGTACCATTATTATTATGGTGATAAAGTTTTGGGGGGAAATTTTGATGTTTAACTGTAATAGGCAATATCTTTTGAAATCGTTATTCTTGGTATTTAAAGACTTCCGCTGTGTCAGATATTTGTTATGATTCAAGTTATCATTTGAATTTTGAGGTTATATAGAGTACTTTTATCATAAGAGTTATAGGTTAAAATGTATCAGAGTTATTAAGAGCCTTAACGTGTTCTTATGAGATAAGGACACATAGCAGGCAATAGTGTAGTTCGAGTTTAGGGGCATTACAGCATCAATGAAACCTTTTGTTACAAGAAATATTATCACAAACTTCTCATTGCATGTAGCATGGACGATGCTAACCACATAGTTCCTTTGGCATTTGCATTGGTGGATAAAGAATCGTTTGCCTCCTAGTCATGATTTTTAGCATTGTTAAAAGAACATGTCATTGGTTAGCATCATGACAAGGAAACGATATGTCTCACATCTGACTAACATGTAGGGATAGTCGAGATAGTTAAGCCCCACAATATTGGATGGCAACCCCTCTTTGCACATTGGCAATTATGCATTCGACATGTGGCTAATAACTTCAACATAAAGTTCAAAAGTGCCCCACTTAAGAAACTTTTTATTGCAATAAGTTTATAGGTGCAAGCAAAGAAGTTTAAATTTTATATAGAGGACTTGAGAAAAAGAAACAAAGTCGCACCTAATTACTTTGCTCGCATCCATAGAGAAAGATAGACTCGAGCAAATGATAGGGGCTTCAAATATAGGTTTATGGCCACTAACCTCTATAAAAGCTACAAAGTCATTTGAAGAATGCGAGGTGTTTACTCATGTCAACATTAGTTAAGAAAATCTTCTATAACTGTGTCTAGTATTAAGAACAACATTGTGACAAGTCTAGTGAAGAGTTTGCAAAAGGGGAAGTGTTTACACTGTAGGCTACTGCGAAAATTGAAAAATGGGACCAAGGTGCTAGTTTCCACAAGGTAATCAATTTTGATAAAGCAAATGGAGTTTTTGAGGTTATCACAAGTGCAAGAAGAACAGGATATGGGATTATAGGCAGCAATAGTTACATTGTGAAACTATTGAGAAATGAATGCACATGTAACAAACGATAAACCTATAGAATTCCTTATTCACAAGCTTTTGTTGCTATGTCATATGTTCATGTAGATGATATGCAATGTGTGGCCAAGTGGTATTATTGGACATATCAAACCCTCATATACTGTATCAGCTTTAATCCTCTTAGGGATAGCAATAGGTAGCTAAACGTGCATACTCCATTCATTCATCTAGACGTCAATCTTAGCTAAGGTAAGAGCAAACCTCGATCTAAGTGGTACCATAATGAGATGAATCTTAGGGAGCCACCATCGAAGAATACGTGTGGTTTCTATCAAAGTGAGGGCTATAATAGAAGAAGTTATCCTGAACAAAGGGGGAAACCAAGTTCATATTTGCTAACCATTGTAATTTTTAGTAACAAATCATGCATAACTTTTTTATTAATAATTGAAAAGAAAAAGGGAAAATTTGTTTTATAACTTTGAAAATGACTTAACTCTTTATTGTTTCTTATGTAGATGGATTTAGCCCAATAAATAGATCACTCCTCACATTGCAAGAAACCCATTGCTCAGAGGCTATCTAGAGGAGACAGGTATATTATTAGTTTCCACTTTCATTACATTGCATACTCATGAGTCACATAATCCCTACTAATTTTGTTTCATCTTCAAGAGGATGGTTGGTTAGTATATTATAGATGGGATGCCTCTCTAAAGACCCTAGAGGAGATATTATACTTTAACCAATGCCGCAAGCCTTATTTGCAGCAAGCTGGCTTTCATTGGGTGTCCCAACTTGTGTTCATATAATTGGACTAGCATCTTACTACAACTCTTGTAGAGATGTAAAGATCAAGATGCACACCTTTCATATGCCACATGGTGATGTGCCTAAAATCAAGAATAAGTACATATAAAACCAATTTAAAAAACAATCAAACTAGTCTCAATCTCTTGAATAATGGCGTCAATTTCCAATGTTTATAACCAATGTTCTTCAATTAGGATGTGTTCAATCTTAAATCCAAATATGAGATAGCTCTGATACCAAAAGATGATGTGCTCAAAACCACTTTCAAGCACAATCAAATGACTCAAGAAAACAATTCTCAAGTCTCATACAAACCGGTTCAATCAACTAGGAAATTGCGTGACCCTAATGGAACTTTGATGAAATCCAATGGTTCAAAGATTCAATTAACTTCCACTAATGATCAATTTCACTAATCAACAATAAGAACAAGAGAATTACACGTGAAATGGATGAAAAAGACAAGCACAAAAAACCGTGATCTCAAATCCTTCCAACAATTACAATTCACGCCAATCACTAAAAAGCATTCAATTTCAATGAACAATCAACCTTATAAGATGATTATCCACGAATTACAATCACCAATAAGTTCAAGAAAGATTCAAATCTACCCTAGATATGACTCACTCAAGAAGAAATGAACATACAACAAAGATGAATTGATATGACTCACAATTCTCTTTTGTCGCACTCGCCACAATTCCAATTCTTGGGTTAAAATTGATAAGAGGTTTGAACTAAGGATGAACCCTAATTCCACATGTGAAAGTGCTAGGTTATTTTTGCAAAATATGGCCTCCTCAAACCCTCTTCTAAGCAAGTATTTATACTTGCTACTCCTAGGGTTAGAAAGTGGTCAAAATTACAAGTTTGACACTTTTAAGGTAGCTAATCCTAAATGAAAATTACAAGGAAATGAAAGTGTCCCAAAACCAAATACAACCAAAAATAGTTCATAAAACAATTACAAGGTACAAAATATCATAAGTCTTCATGAACCAATGCCTCGAAATGGAAAACAATCGCAGCGGGTCTTTGATTGTCACCTTGAAAATATTATGTGTCCATCAACTTGATGCGAGATCGGTTTGATCGGATTCCTAACTGATACGAACCACGCCAACGTGTGACGAAACCCAATACCAATACGTTCGGAATTCGTTACCTAAGATGCAAAAACACCCTCAAGTGGAAACCGCGACCCGTTGTCTATAATCGAGACAAGAACCTTGGTATAATATGAAGACGCCACAATCGGGATGAAAGACCGATTGATAAGTTGGGATGAACGCCATGGAAATAAAATCCGATAAGTTCTAAGTTAGTTCTTGAAGAAACAAGAGAGGAGTCTCTCCAAAGTGTTTTTAATGTTGTATGATCTATGTTGTTACTCTATTCTAATCCCTAGGAGCTTTATACTAGGGTTACAATTCGTGAAAATACAAGTCTAAAACGACGTCACATCAATAAGTGCGTAAAATAACAAAACAACACAAAAGGCCGGCGTCGGGGAGATACACGACCGTGTACTTTGGCTGTGTACTTTTCTGTGCAAATTCTGGCAATATACACAATCGTGTACTTCTGGTCGTGTATCTTTCTATGCATTTGCTTGACTCCATACACGGTCGTGTCTTTGGCCGTGTATATGACCGTGTATGATTCTGTGTAACGGTCATGCCTTGTAAATACACGTCCTCTTCACCCCGTATCCGGTATGACTTGTACAAGAGCAAGGGTCTTCCCATGGTTGTTCCAATCCGTTCCAACTTCATGATTGCTCCAATCCTTTCCAACTTCATGGACATCCTTTATCAACCCGTTAAGTGCTTCCTTGAGTCGTTTCGCTCGATTTCTTGTGATCGGTCCAAGCGGCACTTCAAGAGGATCTACATTCCTTCTTCCGGCTTGACTCTCATTATAGATCTCATCATTCCCCTCCTCTTGAAAAGTATTTGTCCTCAAATCATCACCTATATCAAAAGGACTCAGATCAGTAACATTAAATGTGGCACTTACTTGATACTCACCAGGCAAATCTATCTTGTATGCATTATCGTTGATACGCTCAAGAATTTGAAATGGTCCATCGCCTCTAGGAAGTAGTTTAGATCAACGCTGCACGGGAAACCGCTCTTTGCACATGTGAACCCAAACCCAATCTCCAGGTTCAAAGACAACTTGTCGACGACCCTTACTGGCTTGTTTCACGTACTGCTATGTTCTTCACTCAATGTTTATCCTTGCCTTCTCATGGATCTGTTTAACAAATTCGGCTTTCTTCTTGCCATCTAGATTAACATACTCAGAAATAGGCAAAGGTGATAAATCCAAAGGAGTCAGTGGATTAAAACCATACACTATTTCAAAAGGAGTAAATTTAGTAACAGAATGCACTGTACGGTTATAGGCAAATTCAACATGCGACAAACAATCCTCCCAACTTTTAATATTCTTTTTAATTACAACCCTCAACAAAGTAGATAAAGTTCGATTCACTACCTCAGTTTGACCATCAGTCTGTGGATGACAAGTAGTAGAAAACAATAACTTAGTTCCTAACTTAGCCCACAAGGTCTTCCAAAAGTAGCTCAAGAACTTAGCATCTCTATCAGATACGATTGTTCTAGGCATACCATGCAATCTCACAACTTCCCTAAAGAATAAATTAGCAATATTACAAACATCATCCGTTTTGTGACAAGGAATGAAATGTGCCATCTTAGAAAATCTATCCACAACTACAAAAATAGAATCCCGACCATGTCTAGACCTGGGTAATCTTAACACAAAATCCATATAAATATCTACCCAAGGCTCATGAGGAATGGGAAGTGGGGTATAAAGCCCTTGAGGTTGGACTCTAGATTTTGCTTGCTTACACGTGACACATTGCTCACAAATCCTCTCAACATCTCGTTTCATGTGAGGCCAATAGAAGTGTTCCTGCAATACCCCTAAGGTTTTAGCTACTCCAAAGTGTCCCATTAAACCTCCTCCATGAGACTCCCTCACTAATAATTCTCTTAAAGAACAATTTGGAATGCATAGTTTATTCTCCCTAAACAAGAATCCTTCATGCTTATAAAATTTAACATGCCCACTCTTCTCACAATGCACATACTCCTCACAAAAATCCCGATTAGCAACATATAATTCCTTAATGTGCTCAAAACCAAGCAGTCTATAACTAAGAGTAGAGATAAGAGTATACCTTCTAGAAAGTGCATCAGCAACGACATTCTCTTTACCTTGCTTGTAGTAGATGACATATGGAAATGTTTCGATGAACTCCACCCAATGAGCATGCCTTTTGTTCAGCTTGTATTGCCCCTTCAAGTACTTCAAGGATTCATGATCAGTGTGGATCACAAACTCTTTTAGCCAAAGGTAATGTTGCCAAGTCTCCAGGGCTCGAACCAATGCATATGACTCCTTGTCGTAAGTAGGGTAGTTCAAGGTTGCCCCACTTAGCTTCTCGCTAAAGAATGCAATCAGTCTTCTCTCCTGCATAAGCACTGCTCCAATACCTAATCCTGAAGCATCACACTCAATTTCAAACGTTTTTGCAAAGTTAGGTAAAGCAAGTAATGGCGCCTGAGTCAGCTTATTTTTAAGCGTCTGAAAGGCCTTCTCTTGTTGCTCTTCCCATCTAAACCCCACGTTCTTCTTAATTACCTCAGTAAGTGGTGCTGCAATGGTGCTAAAATCCTTCACAAATCTCCTGTAAAAGCTCGCTAGTCCATGGAAACTCCACACATGACTTACAGTAGTTGGACTAGGCTATTCTTGGATCGCACGAATCTTTTCTACATCAACCTGTATTCCCTATGCACTAACAACAAAGCCAAGAAACACAAGTTTGTCTGTGCAAAAAGTGCACTTCTTGAGGTTAGCATATAATTGTTCCTTTCGAAGCACTTCTAAAACATCCCTCAAGTGAGATATATGATCTTCCAAACTCTTGCTGTAAATGAGGATATCATCAAAATAGACAACCACAAATTTTCCAATAAAAGTCCTCAAAACATGGTTCATAAGTCTCATAAAAGTATTAGGTGCATTAGTTAAACCGAAAGGCATTACTAACCACTCATACAATCCATATTTTGTTTTGAATGCAGTTTTCCATTCATCACCTTCTTTCATTCTAATTTGGTGGTATCCACTTTTCAGATCAATTTTGGAAAAGACACTAGACCCATGTAACTCGTCTAACATATCATCTAAGCAAGGAATGGGACGACGATACTTTACCGTGATGTTGTTGATGGCGTGGCAGTCAACACACATTCTCCATGACCCATCCTTCTTAGGCACTAAAATCACAAGCACTGCACATGGACTCATGCTTTCTCTCACGTACCCCTTCTCCATTAATTCATCGACCTGCCTTTGGAGTTCTTTTGTCTCCTCCGGTTTGCTCCTATAAGCTGGCTTATTTGGAATCGATGCTTCAGGTACAAGGTCAATCTGGTGCTCAATACCACGAATAGGTGGTAATCCCTTTGGAATCTCCTCAGGAAAGATATCTTTAAAGTCCTACACAATAGACACAACCACACTAGGCAAAGAGTTAGATAGTTCGTTAGTACTCAAATATGTTTCTTTAAAAACCAACAACAACATAGTTTGCCTCATCACTAACGCTCTCTTTACTACACTCGCTCTTGCCACACAACTCTCCTTTTGCAAGGCTGCCCTCTCCTTTTCACTCACCACCAAAGTTGATCCCCCTTCAACTTGGTCTATCACACTCTTTCCAGCCTTCCTCTCTTTTTCCTTTTGATATTGACTTTTGTATTCCTTTTCTTTCTCATTGTCTTTTGCTTTCTCACTCTCCCTCTGCTTTTCACTCACCTTATGTTTTGCAAACGACTGTTGTAGCTGCAACTGATCCTCATACACCTGTTTAGGTGTTAACGGTTTAAGATTAAAGCTTTTCCCTTGGTGAACAAGCCTATACTTGTTAGAAAAGCCATCATGAACAACCTTCCTATCAAATTGCCATGGCCTCCCCAACAACACATGACATGCTTGCATTGGCACTACATCACATAACACCTCATCCTCATACCTACCAATGCGAAAACCAATCAAGGTTTGCTTACTCACCTTAGTCTCACCACTATTATTCAACCACTGCAATTTATATGGACTAGGGTGTCTAACAGTTTTAAGCCCCAGCCTCTCAACAATAAAATTGCTCACTACATTGGTGCAACTTCCTCCATCAATGATCAAGCTGCAAATATGATCTCCTAGATAACATCTAGCATGAAATATATTCTCCTTTTGCATCTCCTCTTCTTCCTTCACCTGCACATTCAAAGCTCGCTTCACTACTGCCACTAACCTCCCTATTGTAGGCTCCTCATCATCACTAGCATCCTCTAATGGAGGCATATCATCTTCTTCACTATCCCCCTCAGTCTCATACTCACCATCATCACGCAAAATCATCACACGCCTATTTGGACATTGACTAGCAATATGGCCTCTACCTTGGCATTTAAAGCATCTAATGTCACGATTTCTAGAAGTAGAAGATTCAGGGTTACCTTGATTACCAGGAGTAGAACCCGCTTGCCTCAGCTCTCCTTTCGGTTGAGTGGGTAATGGCTTTTCTTCCTTCTTCCATTGGTTAGTCTTCTAGGTGGATGGACCAGTACCCTATTGAAACCGTGCACTACTACTACCTTTCCTCTTGTGCCGGTTCTCAACCTTTATAGCCATATGGACCATATCCTCCAATTCTACATAATGTTGCAATTCAACAACATTTTAAATCTCCCTATTCAATCTCGCAAGAAACCTAGCCATGGTAGCCTCTCTATCCTCCTCTACATTCGCCCTGATCATAGTAACTTCCATCTCCTTGAAATACTCATCCACACTTCGGCTTCCCTGCCTTAGAGTTTGCAACTTGTTGTGCAATTCACGATAGTAATACGTAGGCACAAACCGCTTCTTCATCACCCTTTTCATCTCTTCCCAAGACTCAATAGGTAGCTCGCCATTCCTTCTTCTATTCAACATTAATTGATCCCACCACACTATAGCATAATCCAAAAACTCAATGGAAGCAAGTTTCACTTTCTTTCTCCCACTATAGTTATGACAATCAAACACCATCTCCACCTTTTTCTCCCACTCTAAGTACACCTCGGGATCATTCTTCCTTTGGAAAGGAGGAATCTTCATCTTTATGCTACTCAATTGATCATCATCTCTATTCCTATCTCCTCTATCTTCCCAGTCCTTAGTTCCTCTATTTCGACCACTATAACCTCTATAACTCCCGACAGAAGGCTCATCAAATTCATCTTCCGACATTTCATCTCCACCCCTTGGTGCTCTTCTAGAACGACTCTCCCTCTTACGCCCTTGGAATACGTTTGTGGATTGTTCTAGTCTTTGCTCTATCGTCTCATGAATTTGTTCCATTCCCTCTTAGAACATCCTCTTCATCTCACCCCTCAATGCGTCAATTACTAACCTAGCATCAAACCTTCCCCTCTCACCTTCAGGAGAATATTGTCTCGATATTGTTACTGTAGAAAAGATTAGTACTAACAAAAATATATATATAATTAAGCCTCACGATACACTCCCTTATGTGTTTCGCTCAAAGGATGATATCACACAGTCACTTGTGTATTCTCACAAACAATGATGATATCAACTCGCCAACTCCTCTTCTCAATTCTCTTGGAACTAACCCAAACTACACCAATTCCCTTCCGTAGAATTCAAAACAACTCTAGGGTTCGTAAATTTCCTCTTTTTCTATCTGAATTTTTTTTTTTTTTTTTTTTTTTTTTTTGCTCTTGATCACGTTTCTCTTTTCTTTTCTTTTCTTTTCTTTTTGTCATGATTCTTCCTTTTTTTTTGGTAACAAATCGACTAGTAGATACTACACTTTCAATAAACAATTAATACTATGAAATTGAATACGATAATTGATATGAATGATTGGAGTTAAGGTTTTGATGTTACCTTCCTCAAACCGAACTTGATGTTTTGACAAACCTAAGCTCTAATACCAAACTGATGCAAGATCGGTTTGATCGGATTCCTAACTGATACGAACCACGCCAACGTGTGACGAAATCCAATACCAATACGTTCGGAATTCGTTACCTAAGATGCAAAAACACCCTCAAGTGGAAACCGCGACCCATTGTCTATAATCGAGATAAGAACCTTGGTATAATATGAAGATGCCACAATCGAGATGAAAGACCGATTGAAAAGTCGGGATGAACGCTATGGAAATAAAATCCGATAAGTTCTAAGTTAGTTCTTGAAGAACCAAGAGAGGAGTCTCTCCAAAGTGTTTTTAATGTTGTATGATCTATGTTGTTACTCTATTCTAATCCCTAGGAGCTTTATACTAGGGTTACAATTCGTGAAAATACAAGTCCAAAACGACGTCACTTCAATAAGTGCGTAAAATAACAAAACAACACAAAAGGCCGGTGTTAGGGAGGTACACGACTGTATACTTTGGCCGTGTACTTTTCTGTGCAAATTCTGACAATATACACGACCGTGTACTTTTGGTCGTGTATCTTTCTATGGATTTGCTTGACTCCATACATGGCCGTGCCTTTAGCCATGTATATGACCGTGTATGATTCTGTGTAACTTTGAGATTCCTACACGGCCGTGCCTTGTAAATACACGCCCTCTTCACCCCGTATCCAGTATGACTTGTACAAGAGCAAGGGTCTTCCCATGGTTGTTCCAATCCGTTCCAACTTCATGATTGCTCCAATCCTTTCCGACTTCATGGACATCCTTTATCAACCCGTTAAGTGCTTCCTTGAGTCATTTCGCTCGATTTCTTGTAATCAGTCCAGGCGGCACTTCAAGAGGATCCACATTCCTTCTTCTGGCTTGACTTTCATTATAGATCTCATCACAACTATTGTAGGACATATTGGCATTCCATGGAGAATTATCATTGTACCTGTAAGATTATTCTCAAATATTTATTAGAATAAAAGACATAAAGTAAAATATGAGCAATTTGGGTCATCATCATAATCAAGTTCTGAAAGTGTCGAAGGTGCCGAAAATTTTCCCATCACATGGGGAGCTGACGATGACCTTACAGGATGTGGCAATGCACTCGAGTTTACCCATTGACAGGCATGTAGTCACTAGTGTCACTAGCTTGCATTAGGCAAACAAGTGTAAGTGCTTACTTAGCGTTAGGCCTAGCCCTCGTTATATCTTTGGAAGATAGCTGAAGATGTCCCCGTTAGAGAATTCTTTCAAGGGAGCTACCAGATGATGCAAACAATTTATCTATCATGCGATACTCACATACATACATCCTCTAGCTAATGGGTGTACTCATCTTTGCAGATAATTTTTCTAGCCCAGTCCACTTGATGTTTCTCTTACTTTTAGAGGATTTTCAAGCGGCAAGGCAATACAGTTAGAGAGCGGCATGTTTATTCTAGTTATATAGATTCCTATGCCATGCAGCCAACGCATCTACATAGAAGATTAGAGGGTTCCATAGCTGTGACACATCTCCTTCCCTCCATAAGATCGATCTTAGAGAGAAAACCGATGAGGATTAGAGGAGGATACATGCGGTCTATATCCAGCAGTGGAAGCAACATCAATTCTCTATCGTTTAGCTAGACTTCAACGATATGTTACTAGGTGGGGTAGATCTCAAATATTACCCTTGATATCATAGTGTCACATAAAGATTTATTGGTTGGACTAGAGCCATACTCGGTGCCTTGGTAAGTTGTTTTAACCATATCATTGTACTTTTATGTTTTCTACATTGTATTATTAACATACTTAACTTTCCATGTAGTCAGATTAATTCACTCGCATTAAGGTGGCAGATTCCTTAGGCTATAGTAGCTGTTGGGAAGCATCTCCTTCAAGGCCATGGTGATGTTATATCATTTCCTCCAGATCATCAGAAGCACCATCGAGAGATGTTTCCCATTCGTGTTACTTGGAGGAGAGAATGGGCTCATTCGAGGGATCATCGTCAATAGGCAATGAAAGATCAGTCTCTTAGTCTTCCTACAAATGCCTCACCCGTTCACTTCTCACTAGCGACTCATCCTTCCCCATATTACCAATGATCCAACCTTCAATGTCGATCTAATGTCGACATATCTTATACGTCTACAGTTACTCCACTCGCTCCTTACAAAGAAAGACATTTAGGTATACAAGATAGAGGGAAGGGACTCACGTAAATAGATCCTCAATATGTTTCATGGAATGAGTCACCATTCTAGGCCTAGACCTATCCCAACATCAAAGGACCTAATAGCTCTTTCCAAATTAAAAAGAGTTCAACACAATATGGATGGGGACATTATGAGAGATGACATCGGAGAAGAGATTAGACATATATATATTTAGCTATATAATTATATACTACTTTTTCCATTTTCCTAAAATTTATATGTATTTCTAACTTTATTTGCTTTAACTATGTAATTTTACTTATATAGTTTGAATGAATTGATGAAATCATTTTGTCTCTTTGATTGATTTATGTTATGAATTTCAAAATTGTCACAAATTTAACCTTTTGATAAGTTCGCGGTGTTATATAGACATGAACTTAAAAAATTATTAAGAACTTTTATTTATGAGTATATGATGCCGTAAATATGAAATATTTTTAGAGTTAAATAATTAATTTTCATAGAAATCCTTTTCACTAAATCCTAATTCCAGAAAATAAAGAAATAGCAAATGTAAGGGAATTTAATGAAAAATGCATATTAAATATGTAAATTTTCCGAAAATGGTAGATTGTGATTGTGAGTTTAACATGTAATTTCAAAATTTTAAAAATATTTTTTATAAATTAGTTTGTCCCATGGGACAAAATGACACCCATCCATCCCGTGTAGTAGTGATAAGGCACCTGCAAGAGGCGTGTCTAGAAGTCAGACGTTTGAGCCTGCAGTTTGAAAAGTTTTCTCATTATGCAACAAGTGAGCCCCACTCTGACAAAAGAATCATGAGTACCTTAAAGAACCGAACCCGTAACTTTCACGTCTTCCGCAAGCGCCTAGCCACCTAGTTAGAGTCCCATTCGCGTTAAAAGTGACCATTCACAAATTTTATATAAAACAGATTCAATTTTTATGATTTTTTTATTTAACATCTTGTTAATGTAATTTGGAATTGTCTTCAACACGCAGTTTCAAGTGCTATAATTTTAGTATTATTCTTCTTAGTCTTATTTTAAGAAATATTATTTAATTTTTGTATTTTCCTTATTTATTTGTTGTAATTAATTGCAATTCTAATAGTAAATCATATGAACATCATAAAATATAAACAATATAATAATAATAATTAGTAGTATCATTATTATTAATTGGTAATAGTTTTCTGTAGTGTCATCTTTACCAATATCATAATCATCACCATTATCATTATTCATAAAATATAAATAACAGAACATATGAAATTAAATTAAAAATAAAAAATAAAAAAATCCCTTCTTTTCCCACAGACAGAAGGCGTTGTGTATATCTCATGGATATAAGCAAGTGAAGTAGAAAATTTTTGCGCTAGATATGTAAATGGGTCTTGCCAAATTTTCAGTATCTAACCAAGAAAACCCTCATACATTAATGTAGTGCAGCGCCTGCTCGAATAACGTGTCATTCATATGGAGGTTATTATCCCTTACTTATAAAAGATATATCCCAGACCTATAGTATGTGTACTACATACATGAACCAGGTTAATTATATGGATGCACCCTCCATTTCACTACTATAAGTTGAATACGGTGCACCAGGCCTAAGAAGGTAACCCTACGTGGTAAATAAGGTTGGAAGATGCTCAATGGTTCTGATAAACTTTTTCCTTTTGTTTCTTTTTCTTTTGCAGTTTTTTCAAGCTAAGTACTTGAAATCTTTGGATCCATGCATTTTTCTAACCTCGATATAATAGCTGTAGGCTGCTAAGAGGGTTTTCAATCATAGAGGTTTCTTGATTATATTGCATCTGTATAGTCACCTAGAGGTACTGGAGTCAACTGCCTTCGACTTCCTAACGCTGCCAATCTGTCTCTCCACGGAAGCTTCCCTGTTGCTGGTGGGTATACCTATTTTGTCTATAATGACTATTTAGGCAGCTTAACCATGATTAACCACTTAATTGATGAAAAATAAAAAACCAAAAAAAAAAAAATTCAGAACCAGACGACAAATAAAAAGTTATAATAATAACACATGATTAATGATGCCGAGCTTTGATTTCTTTTTAATTGATATTAGACTTATTCAATAAACACTGTCAATTTGACTCTAAAGGCGGCTATATTATTAAACACTTTTTTTTTCTTTTTTTTTTTCTATAAATGATTGTAATATATACAGCAATATTGTTATATTATAGCAAAAACAAATATATATCTCATAGGTTCCACATTTGTTTCATAAGGTATAATAACTATAGTTAGAAATGCAACCGAGACGGGTCGTAATAGGGTATCCGCCCCAACTAGCCTAATAAAAAACCTATAGAATTTAATATTAGGTTTTAGGATATAGAATAAAACCCGATAGAATTTAGGGTCGAGTTATGGGATTTAGAAAAAACTCAATATGAAAACCCGATCTGATAATTTTAAAAAATAATAATAAATTAATATTATAACTACAAACACCTCATTTTTACCCATATTTAGATTTTTCTTATAATAAATAAAAGTAATAATAACAAGTATTATTATGAACAAAAAAAAAGTAAAAAACACAAGGAAAAAAATAGTTCCTATTTGACTTTTTATAACAAACTAATGGATTTAGGTATATCCAAAGAATTTATATAAAGATTTAGATAAAAAAAATCAAAACTTTTTTATAACAAACTAATGGATTTGTGTGTATCCAAAGAATTTATATAAAGATTTGGATAAAAACAAATCTAAATCAGTTAAATCGAAAGTTATTTTTTCTCATCTAAATCGGGTTCAAATCAGAATGGTGGCTTATCAGGATTAATTTAATGAGTCTATAAATAGAACTCAACCTCATAATACAAAAAGGGAGGAAAATCTCATCTCAGGTTGCAAAAAATCAAACTCCACACCCACTTTCTCTCTCTAAATCTCCATGGTTGAACTGCTTGATCTAGCTTCTAGTGACATCTTTCACATAAACACCGATCACAAGCAGGACAGGAGAGAGCTTATGGCTGTGTTCGGTGCCACTATTGTTCCCAAACTCACAAATCTACGTGCTCCAATGGCAATTTCAAACCAAACCGCAACTATCATGACCGAAGTTCGACTCAGATCCAGCCACATCGACCTATGTCCAGGTTAGTGGTTTTCATATTATTATTATTACTAGTTTTAATTGATAATAATATTAATAAATAAATAAAAATAACAAAAATGATCAAAGACATATGTTTTAGCAATTTGTTTTCTTTGGTTATTAATAAAATTAGGTTTAAAATCTCTCTTTTGTGTTTCTTTTAAAATATTCTTAATTAAAGGTGTGAGTTTTTCTTTTAATATATATATATGTTTTCTCACCTAGAAAAACGATTTTTATGAAATAAAAATTTAATTGATGTTTTCAAAACTAGAAGGTTTTAGTTCTGTTTTTTCAAAATTGAGAAATAAATTTTAGGTTTAGAATTTTTCTTTAAAAAATTAAAATGATAATAAACGTAAACCCGACTGTTTTCGTAATTAAAATTAACTAATCTACTAAAGTTTTATTAAAAGCAAACTACGACCTGTATGATCCTGAATAGCAAGTACGTAGGCACCCTTATGTGGCAACTCTAAAAAAAATAAAAAAAAATATTTCAAATCATTGTTAGTATAATCATTATGTCAATTTTTCTAGTATTCTCTTTTTATGCTAAAAAAGATATAATAATATAATTTAGATTTTAGAAGGATAAGGTAGTAACTTTAGCGTTTTAATATGATAGCCCTCAAGTCGAGAATATCTAGTTTTTCTTTCTTTCTTTTTTTTTAAAAAAGGGAGATTTCGTCAACTAGTTGATTATATTAGAAGTAATCCGCTTAATTAATTCTAATTCAATTATTTTTCCCAACTCCAATTGGGTTGCGACTCTAAATAAATAATAAAATTCCTAGTTCAAGTCGAGGATTTATATTAGATGAGCATAAGATCTAATATGAATCAAATTAAGAAGATGATATAAAAAATTTTAAATTAGACTCGATAGGATGACGACTCCACTAGAGACCCATAATAGGCTAACCACCTAAACCTTCTAAAATCATCATTTCTAGATATCTTTAATTAGCTCTTATGTTGTGAAATATTGTTAGCACTAATGTTTGTATCTATTTGTGATCCAAAGATTTAATAAAGATTAGTTCGTTTATTTCTATTGAGTTTTCATGCATGCAATTGTGTGATTAAATGCAATTAGACTCAAGCCATCTTAGGACCCTAGGACAGGGAGCTATTGTGTAAGTTTCGGGTAAAGTGAAATATTCACTACTCAAGGCCGATTAGGCTACCCCACCCAATGCTTCGATATGGCCAAAGATCCATTTCTTCGAGAATATGGGAGGCTATAAAGCTTGGGAACCTTTGGAACCCACCATTTTGCATACATAAAGTCATAAACCAGCAAATGATTAACGATGTGATTTCTTTCTTTGGGGTTCAAATGCAATCGCTTATAAAAGAGTTTTTATTGTGTTTTGCAAGACATTTGTTTGTAATCCTACTAGATGGCTAGCACTGTAATTGATCGCCTTCTTCACAAAGAAATCTGAGTTTTTAAACCTTTTGATCCTAAACTGGTACTGGACCATTGGTGATGTGCCTAAAAGGAGCTTTAAGCACATATAAATGAACCAATTACAATCCTTAAAGGATGAGATCAAATCTGGTTCAAAAGGGCAACAAATATTGCGTAACCCTAATTGTGTAAGTTAATCCGAAATGCTAAACTTCAAGGAAATAAAATCACAATGACGAAATCCTCAATTGAATCACTAAATCAAATTTAAATTCCAAGAGAATTTCCATTCATCAACAATCAAAACAAAAATCGTGACCCTCCTTCACAACAATGCCAATCCACGCCACAAAGTAAAGCAAAATTGATGGTTAAAACAAATGCTAAAACCAATCAATCTTATATCATTACAAAGAGGTTACAAATGAAATCAAATTCAAATCAAGAACAATCCTAATCAACCCTAGATATGACTCACTAGTGATGAAAAGGAAAAAATACAACAAAGGGAATTGATATTACTCACAATTCCCTTTGATGCTAATCGCCACAATTTCAAATTTTTGATTGAAATTGATAAGAGCAAATGGATTTAGGATGAACCCTAACCCTCACATGTAAAGTATATATTCTGAAAATTTCAAAAGCTCCCTCAAAACCCTACTTAAGCAAGTATTCATACTTGCTCCCTTTAGGGTTAAAATGTTCACAAAATTACAACTATGCCACTTTAGGGTGGCTGGTCCTAAAAACACAATTATAATCAAATAAAAGTGTCCCAAAAGCTTACACATAAATAGTCCAAAGAAATAATTACAAATAAATAAAAATTAGTCTTCAAGATGTTGGGTCTTCAAAGTCATTAGTTATGTGTCTTGATGAGGTTCCCGACTCACTCTAAAGTGTAGGTAATTTGGCACTCTGTGGGACTAATAAATGTACATGTTGGAATGCTCCACAATTATATGATGAGAATGAAGAAATTAAGTTAGCTTTCTTAGGATTAGGTTGCTCATGAAGGATTCTCAAAACCAAGTTTTGTAAGCCCTTAGCTTGGGCTTTAGTGATAGGTCTTATGGGAATCCAATTCCTATCAATTGGTTCACCTTATACAGCTTTGAAGAGCAAAACTTCATCCAAAGCAAAATAGGGCCCATTCTCTTGCTGATGAAAATGGATATCAACCTACCTTTAATTCGGGTTATATCACACCTTTGGGAAATTAAGCCCGTAGCTTTCTTTATTAGGCCACACGAGATCACACCAACCATAAAAGAATATACTCTGCTTCTCCAAGCCCCTCCACTTTCCAATGGGGTATATGTGCTAAATCTGGAGGCTAGGTTAGTAGGTATCTTCAGCAAACTTTTGGGAATTCGTAGAGTAGTGATAAACCTAGCGTTGGAAAATAGTAATGTGTATTACCTTCGAATGGATGAATTAGAAGCTTGGTCTATGGCTCGATGCGACAATGGAAGCAAGAAAGATATCTTGTGTAGGGATCTCAAGGGTTACAGATAAAGATAGGTTTATGGTTTCATCTTGATAGCATTTGCGACCATTCGTTTTCCTACCGACATCTTTCATATTCATTATAGAGTTGCGGAATTAGTATTTCAGTTCTTAGAAGGAAAATCTTACATCCCGGCCCTACTAGCTGAGCATATTCAAAACCTAAATTTTGTGAAGAAGAAGAAGCTTAGAAATTAGGAAATTAGATGATAGTGTTTTCTTTTCTTTTCTCGTATGTTTTTAATAAAAGCACTGAACTCTAAGTTTGCAATATTAATAAAATTTCAGTATTATTACATCGTTAATTAAATGTTGGTTCTTTTGCATCCATGTAAGCATCTTGTTTGCATATTTATTAAAAAATAATAACAATAAAGAAAAGAACAATGTGAAGTCTGAAAAAATTTCAAAAAGTTATGTAAACAATTACAGAAAATAAATAAATTAATAAATATTATTTTATTCTAAATGTGTGATAATAATAAGTTTTAAACAATTACTAAGAACGACTTTCGCAAGGAAGATAAGATAACGAATGTGATAAATTGAATTTTAGGAAATATATTACCGAATAAATTTAGGAAGCGACGTACTTGAAAATATCTTAATATAAATATTAAACCGATAAATGAAAATAATTGTAAAATTTAACTTTAGTACGAGCAAATTAAATTAAAAGAATAAACTCTCGAAACATAATTTTTAAAGGTATTCTCGTACACGTACGAAATATTAAAATAGGGGTATTTTTAAATAAAATATAATTATAATATAACATATAATTATACATACACATATACATATAAATATATATAACTATTAAAAAAAAAGTCTCATCCCCTTTCTTTTCTTTCTTTTCCCTTCTTTTATTTTTTCCAAACTGGCCCCCCTACCCCCTCTCTCTTCTCGTTTTACTCTCCCTCTTTCTTCCTTTTCTTTTTTTTCTTTCCTTTTCTTCTTCTTCTTCCAGATCTCCCCGACCACACTTTCCTTCTTCTCGTCGTCCTTTGCTCACCCTCCTGTCATCCTTTTCTTTGCTCTCATTCTCTTCTTTTCCCTTCTCGACTAGCCACCATCCCTCTCTCTTGTTTAATCTCTCTCTCATTGATCTCTCGTGCGATAGCCACACCAGCAACTGCAATCTCAACAACAACAGCAGCGGCGGTGGGTGGTTGAGTGTGTGGTGTGTGCAATAGAGGAAGACGACAACCTTGGTAAGATGACCCCGATGACAACAACCACACACGTCCATCACGTTGCCGGCACCAAGTCTCCAACTATGTCCGTACGAAGAGGGGAGTTCGACAACAATGACGGCGAGCAAGTTCAACAACAGCAATGGCAGTTACACGGATAGCCCTCGATAGTAACAGCGATGGCAACCGTGACAACCACGGCCTTCAACAGTAGTAATAACAAATGGGTAACCGTGGCAATGAATAGTTGCAATGACCAACAGCAACCCTGGCAGCAGCAACAGCAGTAGTGGCAACGACGATGATGACAAGCCCCAACAGCAACAGCAACGGCAGCGATAAGAATGGCCCTCCAACAACAACAGCAACAGTAGTGAATAATGTGTGCAAGGGTGTGTTGGTGTGTGCGTGAGGTGGAGCTGTCCTGTTATAGCAGTAAGTATGTATGTAAGGGGGAAGGAGCAAGGTATATGGTGTGTGAGCAGGTAAAGCAAGTGGCTGTGCATGGATGGAGGTCGTGAGTGTGTGCGTATGTGTATTGAAAGGGTGTGCAGTGAAGGATAGTGTGATGTGTGTGAGGATGTGTGTGTGCATGTGACAGAAGTGGGGGTGTGTGAGAGTGTGTAGATGTACACGAATGGAGGCTGTGTACTTGTGTACGTGTGAGTGTGTGTAGTTGTGTGCGACTGTGTATGTGGATGAGAAAGATGCGTGTGTATGTGTAGATGATGGTATGGAATGTACGAGAGTGTATGTGTGTGGAGGAAGGTGTGTAGGTGTATGTGCGAGAATGAGGATGTGTATACAAATGTGTATGTATGAGCATGCATATGATGTGTGTGTAGGAATGTGTGTATGCGTGCGTGTAAATGAGGAGGTGATGTAGTGTATGTGGAATGTGTATGTGTGAATGAATGTGTGTATGAGCATGTGTGTGGAGGAGGATATGTATGTGTATGTGCATGAATTGGTATGTGAATGTGAAAGGGGTGACGAGGAGCCAAGAGTGTATGTATGCATGTGTAGAATGACATGTGGTGTGTGGGAATGAAAGTGAGTAGTGTATGTGAAGATGGTGTAGGTGATGGTGAGTAGTGTATGTAAGGATGTGTGAGTGTTGGTGGTGATGTATGGTGTGTGTATGTATAGAGGAGGAGTCAAGTGTATAATGCTTGGGAGTATGCATGTAGGTGCATGAAGTGATGTAGGGTAGTATATGTATGGTGGTGTATGGTATGTGTGTGTATAAGGGTATGATGTATGCGAAGTGTATGTGTATGGGATGATATGCGATGTGTGTGTGAAAGGGGGGTATATGCATATGGATGGTGTATGGTAGGTGCAGTTTGTGTATGTGCGTGTGAACGCCATGTAGTGTGTAAGGGTGTATGTGTATATGTATAAAAGGTGAATATAGTGTGTGCAAAGTATGTGGGTGTGTATATTGGTGATGTAAGGCATATATAGAGTATGCGAGTAGGTGTATGAGATAATGTATGGTGTGGGTGTGTGAGTATGGATATGGGAGGTGTGTAATACGTGTAGAGTATGTGGGCAAGTATGTATTGGTGGTATGAAGTATATGTAGGGCATGTACGTATGTTGGTGTGCATGTGGTGTGTGGGAAAGGTTGGTGTATGTATGATGGAAGCATGAGTGATGATGAAAACCAGTAGAAAGTATGAGGAACTCGTAGGTGGAAATATCAACAAAGAAGAGAAGAAAGAAGATGATACAAACCTTTAAGGACTACTAAATCCTGTTGGTTATCCTATAAGTAGTTCGTTGGAAGATATTAGAGACAATCGGATAAATAAAAGGTTCAAAGATGCTTCATGGATGAGAGAAGCGTCTATGATGGTGTAAATGGTGAAGGGAATGATTCAAGCAACGGCTTGAGAGATATTTGAAATGAAATGGATTTTATAATGGAATATTCAAAGGATATTGAAGAAGATCATTCTTGGCTAAATACCCTAATGCAAGATCTTCAATTGTTCTTTCCAAGGATATCTTGCATATGTGGAAGAAAGAATTCCAAATTTAGCAAGTCGAAGACATTCCATTGCTTGACTTCTACACAAGGAAAGAAAATAATCAATCACAGCAACTTGAGGTGTTGGAAGCACATATTCAAAGGAAGTTCAACATTCGAATCTTGTTTGCCCAAAGTCCCATAAAGAGGAAACTTCACGCCTTGTCATCAACCACAAGATGAGTAGAGTACACATATCGGGTGCTAGAAAGCTACCAAAGTCAAGTGGAGATGCGGCTTTCTATGATTGGGTTGTGGAAGCATCATAAAAGGATACTGACTTCAAGAGGAACGCAAAGGAGTTACCCGCTGGGATCGCTCAACTCCGACTAGGACTATGATAACCCTAAACAAGTGAGTGGGAAACTTAACGATATGCTACTATGTTGTGTCGTATGTTGAATGCTATGCATGTGAAATTGATGTTTGTTATGTTGCTATTTGATATGATTGTTGTTGAGTTAAGTTATGCGGTAGGGAACAATGAGTTAGGAAAGAAGTCATGAAGAATATAGGGGAATAAATGATCCAGGAGTTTAGATGTCATTACCTTAATGATAACACCTAGCGCCATACCGCTAATGCTATAACCATAAGCCTAATCCATGTTTTACAAATTATTTTCTTCCAAATCAAACCAAAATATAGAAACTTAGCTTTTTCTTCTATAGTTATCGAAAAGGTATGCTTATTTAGAATAGGGTGTATAGGTATCAACATGTATACATGTCAAAGTTGTTCCTGAATGTGTATACATATACTTAACCAAATTTATTTTCATATTATATTTACAAAATACACTCATGAGCTCAATCATATAAATCATGAGTGCAACCTTAGTTTTTACAACACAACGACCATATTTTCTTACCCTCTTAAGTACGTAAGGGGAAATGTCTAATAAATTGTCCTTAATTAAGGAGAGGTCACAAACATATATATGTATAGATATGTCTATATGTATACTATACACAAGTGTCTTGAAGACATTAAAAGGAAAATGCGAGACAACCTTACTAGTTCTTGAAAATGTGAGAATGATAAAGCACTTGAGAAGTGCGATGGCATAAAGGTGTTAAGGATGATTAATGTAAATCAACCCCAAGTGGTTGGTTTGACATACGAGATAAATGACATTGAGGTGTCAAAAATGATTGTAAGCCAACCTGAGTGGTTTGACATTTAAAAGAAATGGCACAAAGAGGTACCTAGATAATTTAATCCATTATAAGACTAGATAAGTCTATGTCTACGGGGTTTGGGTTCAATGTCGATGTTACATAACAAGAAATGCATAATCCTTGCTTGTGATGAGTGAAATGGAATGTTTGATGTTTACTTCTATGGTATGATTGATTGTGATTATAAATGTGGTTTGATCACTTTAAATAAATCAATTAAAGTACGAATTGGATGATATTAAAACTTGACATGCATTTTCACAAAACATTGCATAAGATTGAAGGTCATCACTGTCACAGGATGCGTCGAAAGTGATCAAGAGGATCGTTGTTCCGCTAAGTGCAAACTAAGTGATTAGGGGATTGTTGAGCCTTGACGATTCTAAGTCCAGCCTATCCTTAAGGGTTTTTCTATATCTGGTGCAGAGAGACACAAGAGCGTTCACTATTGAGTTAATAAAATATCCTAACTAACAAGTGATAAGATAAATAATCCGGGTAATGACCTAGGCACTAATGATGGCTTCGGAATCCCCAACCTAAGGTCAAGGGAGGCGTAAACCCTAGACTTCACATCGGTTACCGGAAGACCACATGTAATGCCTCATTCATATGGCTGTTCATGCATGGCATCTGTTTAATATCTGAATTTGAATTTGCTTATGTATGTATATAGCATATGTTTAATATCTGAATTTGAATTTGTTTATGTATGTATATAGCATATGTCTAATATTTGATTTAAGTTTGTTTATGTGTGTACGTAGCATTGAAAGTGTTATCATCCCATTCACTGAGTCATGGTATGCCCACCTCCTCACAAACTTTCTACAGGTAGCGAGTACGAAAGCTCGGGATGGGACGAGATGTGAAATGTCGAGAGATTCTAGAAGACCAGAATGACAAAGTAAGAGTTATGGATGATAAATTGTTTAGATGAAATATTAGGACCCTAATGTAAATAGAAATGTTTAAATTGAGAAACCTAAGATTTATCCTATTTTACTTATTGGTAGGGGATACTGATTTTCTATAATCATGGTTGCCCATGGGATACAGGATCCATAGTTGTATCTTATTAGTAGATGTAATTATTTACTAGTCTTACGATCTCTGACTTGTAAGACGATTATCATGTAACGGGTGCATACGTGCCATGATAATTTAGTAGAGGTTTCTAGGCCCCCCTTTGGGGCATAACAAACAAAGCCAAGAAAATTGAAGAAGTTGCTAACAATAAGAGATCCTTTTAAGGTCCTAAAAGTTGCTTTTAAATGGTTAACTTAACCCAAGGCTCATAGTCACTTACTCTGAACATAAAGCCAAAGACCTCTATAAGATGCTCTCAACTTGAAAGACCCCATTCACTTCAAAAGGTCTCCTCATATGTTGATTTAGCCTCGAAACACAAAACCTTCCAACTCTCTCTAATCCTAAGGGTTACACTTGAACTTTCTCTCCATTAGGAGTTATATAAAATAGACACAAAGACAATTAATTTATAGGGCACACTTTTGAAGTGGCTATGGTCAATTACGAACGAGGATATAAAGAAAAGTATCCTAAATAGCTGAGTCTTGGGCAACTAAGACTAAATCGCTTGTTCAAGTTGACAGCGGCACATAACTCCCAAAAAATATGAGACATAGTGAATATGGGCAAATCTGGTAAAATGGAAGGATATCTCATTTGTTCGAGTAGTTTAGGATGACAAGAGGCAAACCACATCCCAAACACCAACCCTTAAATACTTAAGAGTTGAGTGTTATTAATGTGAGGTTTTGGACTCATTCCTCAAAAGAGGTCTATCTTGTACGTTAATCAAAATAATGTTAGGCATTCATTTTTGCTACCCTAAACACAATAATCCTTCGCTAACCCCATTTGAGCTTATATAAAAAGAGTTTCAAAATTTAACCATGTCTTAAACTACCCTATAATTGGATGATTAAGAAGATAAGGACATCAATCAAGAAAAAATGAATTAACTAAATAATGTTGCCCTAGTTACAACAATTCAAGAGTAATTTTTGCTATGGATAATTTATTTCTTTTTATGAAGAAAAGTCTACATTTTGAAAAAAAAAAACACATGACCCGTAAGAGATGATCACCATTGGGCTCAAAAGAAAAGAAAAAAATATGGAAAAAGAAAATGAAAGAAAAAGAAAGAAGAGATAAAGAAAAGAAAAGAAATGAGAAAAGCCCAAGAATGCAGTTAAACCTATACACAATAAAAAAGCCCAACAATACTTGAAAATACTAAGACCAATACAAGAAACCAAACATTACAACTTAAAAATATACCACCCTTCTTTGAAGACTTCTCCAAATCATTGAAAATAATTTATCTTAAGCAAAAATTGCTAGAGCAAGTACTATTTTAGTTTTCTTGACTTGTAAACCTTGGTTGAAATGATAATTCTTTCAAAATAAGACTTTGACATTGGTACTTTTTTTGAAACCGAAAGCCTATTGCATTACAAGTCCCAAAAAAGGCCTAACGGATTGATCAAAGCGTATTACCTACAAGAGATATCATAATTTTTGGAATAAAAGTCATGAATGGCATCTAAACCGAGAGATTGTAAGGAAGTCCTCTTAGATTAAACCAATTGAGAATGAGATATTTATTTCTAAATTGAATGAGGGAATTTAAAGTCATTCCTCATTGGTATTGTTTGGCCCTGATTTTAAATATTGATGCCCCCAAGAAGAAGATATGAGTCTTAATTGCAAGAAATCCCTCAAGAGGTGATTGATTAAGCCAAGATACCACTTTTTCAAGATTAAACCAAACCCTCCAAGTAAAATAAGGCAAAAGAGTAAGTGATTATCAAGTAATGGGTTGGGTCTACCCTTTATTTTTATTTTTAGGAGCCCTTGTCAAACTCTTTACTTGTTAGCAATGCTTAAAAAATAATAATAGTAATAAAATAATAAAATAATAAAATATTTCTTTTAGAGAAGAAAGAGGAAAATTTTCAAAGTTTGCTAGAAAACACTTTACTACCTTATCCTTAAGTTTAGAAGAGCAACTATCTTGAAGATTTTTAGAAAAGTTTTAGTTATCATTTGTTCAAAAGTTTTAAGTCATCCTAAACTCTTGACTGCTATTAGAAAAATAAGATTCACTATCAATTAGTTAGCCCATAATGGAGCACTTTCCTAAACTTTCTTTTTTAGGGTTGTAAGTCTAAAGAGATGCTTCCCACTATTAGTTAGTTAGCCTATAATTAGGCACTTTCCTAAACTTTCTTCTTTAAGGTTGTAAGTCTAAAGAGACGTTTCCCACTATTGGTTAGTTAGCCCACAATGGGGCACCTTTCTAAATATCCTCTCTTAAGGTTGCAAGTCTAAAGAGACGCTTCTCACCGTCAGATAGCCCACAATAGCACACTTCCCTAAACTTTCTCTCTCGAGGTTACAAGATTTAAAAGTTGCTTCCCACTATTGGTTAGTTAGCCCATAATGGGGCACTTTCCTAAATCTCTTTCTTTAAAGGTTGCTAGTCTAGTGAGATGCTTTTTATCATCGATTAGTCAGCTCATAAGAGCACTTTTCTAGATGGTTTCTTTTTAAAGATTGCTAGTTTAGTGAGATGCTTCCCATTATCGATTAGTCAGCTCATAAAAGCACTTTTCTAGATGATTTCTTTTTAAGGTTGTTAGTCTTGTAAGACACTTCCTATTATCAGTTAGTCAGCTCCCAAGAGCACTTTCCTAGATGATTTCTTTTTAAGGTTGTTAATCTTGTAAGACGCTTCCTATTATCAGTTAGTTGGCTCATAAGAGCACTTTTTCGGTTGCAAGTCTGGTAAGACGCTTCCATCATCGATTAGTTAGCTCATAAAAGCACTTTTCTAGATGATTTCTTTAAGGTTACTAATCCTATAAGGCGCTTCCTATTATCAGTTAGCCAGCTCATAAGAGCGCTTTCCTAAGTAATCCATTCTTTAAGGCTGCTAGTCTTAAGACACTTCCTATTATCAGTTAGCTAGCTCATAAGAGCGCTTTCTTAAAAAATCTCTCCTTTAAGGTTGCTAGTCTTATAAGACACCTCTTATTATTAGTTAATCAGCTCATAAGAGCACTTTCATAAATAATCTCTTATTTAAAGTTGCTAATCCTATAAGACGCTTCATGTTATCAGTTAGCTATCTCATAAGAGCACTTTCCTAAATAATCTCCTTTTTAAGGTCACTAGTTTAGTGAAACACTTCATATCATTGATTAGTCAACTCATAAGAGCACTTTTCTAGAAAATTTCTTCTTTAAAGTTACTAGTCTTGTAAGACGCCTCTTATTATCAATTAACTAGCTCATAAGAATGCTTTCCTAAACAATCTCTTCTTTAAGATTACTAGTCCTATAAGATGCTTCATATTATCAGTTAGCTAGCTCATAAGAGCTCTTTCCTAAACAATCTTTTCTTTAAGATTGCTAGTCTTATAAGACGCTTCTTATTATTAGTTAGTTAACTCATAGGGACACATTCCTAAACAATCTCTATTAGACTAATGAGACACTTTCTATCATCGATTAGTTAGCTCATAAGAGCACTTTTCTAGATGATCTCTTCCTCTAGGTTGCTAGTCTGGTGAGATGTTTCTTGTCTAAGACCACTCCCCAAAGAGTATTAATCATCATAAAGTAACTATCTTCTTTTGCAATATAGGATTGTTGGCCCGTTGAGCATTTTCCTTACTTAAACTTTTGGTCGAATAACTCCCTAATTGATCCAGGTTTAGATAGGCAGCTAATTATAGCGTTATCTATCATTTCTCTTAGGCAAAAATGGTGTCTTTTTTGTCTTTATAGCTAAGTTTTTCCAAACTTTACTGCAAAGAGGGGTAATTGTGGACACCTAATTTTTGCCCCTATCTAAATTTTTTTATAATAAATAAATAATTAAAAATGATAAAAATTAATAGTAATAAAAAGGCCAGATTTATGAATTAGTAAAAATAAAAGTGGTAATAACAAGTATTACTATGAAGAGAAAAAAAAGAAGAAAATGCAAGGAAAAAAAAAAGAGTTCCTATTTGACTTTTTATAACAAACTAATGGATTTAGGTGTATTTAAAGGATTTATATAAAGATTTAGATAAAAACAAATCTAAATTTTTTTTATAACAAACTAATGGATTTACGTGTACCCAAAAGATTTATATAAAGATTTAGATAAAAACAAATCTAAATCGGTTAAATTGGAGGTTATTCTTTCTCATCTAAATTGGGTTCGAATCAAAACGGAGGCTTATCAAGTTTGATTTAATGAGTCTATAAATAGAACTCAGCCTCATGATACAAAAAGGGAGGAAAATCTCATCTCTAGTTACAAAAAATCAAACTCCATACCCACTTTCTCTCTCTAAACCTCCATGGTTGAACCGTTTGATCTAGCTTATGGTGACATCTTCCACATAAACACTGACCACGAGCAGGACAAGAAGGAGCTTATGGCTGTGTTCGGTGCCACTACCATTCCCAAACCTGCAAATTTACGAGCTCCAATGGCAATTTCAAACCAACACGTAACTACCGTGACCGAAGTTCGACCTAGATCCAATCGCACCGACCTACATCTAGGTTAGTGGTTTTCATGTTATTATTATATTATTATTATTACTAATTTTAATTGATAATAATATTAGTAAATAAATAAATAAAAATAATAAAAAATAAAAATAATGATAAAAGACATATGTTTTAGGAATTTGTTTTCTTTTGTTATTGATAAAATTAGGTTTAGAATTTCTCTTTTGTGTTTCTTTTAAAATTTTCTTAATTAAAGGTGTGAGTTTTTCTTTAAAAAAGAAAAACATATATATATGTTTTCTCACCTAGAAAAATGATTTTTATGAAATAAAATTTTAATTGATATTTTCAAAACTATAGGGTTTTAGTTTTGTTTTTTTTCAAAATTGAGAAATAAAGTTTAGGTTTAGAATTTTTCTTTAAAAAATTAAAATGATAATAAACGTAAGCCCAGCTATTTTCGTAATTAAAATTAACTAATCTACTAAAGTTTTATGAAAAGTGAACTACACCCTGTTTAATCCCAAATAGCTGGTAAGTAGGCACCTTTATGAGGCAACTCTAAAAAGAATAAAAAAAATTCAAATCATTATTAATATAATCATTATGTCAATTTTTCTAGTATTCTCTTTTTATGCTAAAAAAGATATCATAATATAATTTAGATTTTAGAAGAATAAGATGGTAACTTTAGGGTTTTAATAAGATAGCCCCCGAGTCGAGAATCTCTGGTTTTTCTTTCTTTTTTTTTTTTAAAAAAAAAAAGAGATTTCGTCAACTGGTTATCCAGATTAGAATTAATCCGCTCAATTAATTCTAATTCGATAATTTTTTCTAACTCCAGTCGGGTGGCGACTCCAAATAAATAATAAAATTCTTATTTCAAGTTGAGGATTTATATTGGATGAGCATAGGGTTTAATATAAATCAAATTAAGAAGAAAATATAAAAAATTTTAAATTAGACTCGACAATAATATATAATCAGTATATTTTATTTTATTATTTTTATATTTTTAATCAGCAATTTTTATATTTTATTTCTCTCTTCTTTTCATCACAAGTAGATTAATAATAAATTAAAGAAATGACATATGTAGATAAATTGAAGTATGAAAAAAAAAGATTTAATTGCCATTCAAGTCAGGTTCAGGTCAAGTAAAAAAATCCTATCAAGTCAGAGTGAATTTTAGGTATATAAATCCTTTATTGAATCGGGTTCGAGTTTCAATAAACCTGTCCCAAACTCGATCCATTTACATCCCTAACTATAGTGATCCTCACATGTTGTATGTAAGGTTCTAATTTCAAATCTTAAAAATCTATATTTGCATAATATGGTATAAGGTAGGGTTCTTTACTCTACCCACTCTAAACTCTATCCCTTCTAATCTATCCTATAAATAGGAGGCATGGGATGGGTGAAACAGAGATCCTTATCACGTGCACTATCATATAAGTACATGTTCCAAAGATTTAGAATAAGAACGTATATATGGTGACCACCTAGGATCTATATCTAGTAAAATTTATAGGCTCCAACTTCCAAAATATCTTATAGAGCCTATAAATTTTTCCATTATACCCTTTTCAAAGTTAAAATAATATTTGATATTCATGTTCAAAATCATTTTTCTCAAATTGTAAGCTAATAATGATTTTAAATATAAATAAAAAATATATAAAAATAACTTATTTCAATAATTAACACCAATAAAACAATGTACAACAAACATGAAATACAAAAACGTCCTAAATTGGAGATTAAGATAAATTTGACTACTTGGTTAAATATTGGAAAATGATAGGTGGTAAGTTAGATAAATAGAGCCTATAAATTTTTCTTTTATGATAGGTGGTGTGGTATAGAGCCTATAATTTTTTTTTTGTACCCTTTTCAAAGTTAAAATACTATTAGATATTCATGTTCAAAATCATTTTTCTCAAATTATAAGCTAATGTTGATTTTAAATATAAATAAAATAATGTGAAAATAACTTATTTCAATAATTAACACAAATAAGAGCAATGTACAACAAACATGTAATACGACAATGTCCTAGATAGAGAAAACAAATATATCGCATGCGCTCAAGTTGGCCACTAGGTCACCATGAGAAGACAAATATATATACATATACATATATATATAAATGAATTCTCTAAATTTACTTTTTTTTTAAATATTTTTAGATTCATCTAATGATAGTATAATAATGTTATAAAACATTATACACTATGACATGGATCGGTTACAACTTACAACCGGATCCCAAGCTTTACTTGCTTGATATGCTCGGGTTATTCGTTCTCGTATTCAATACATAAAACGCACAAAAACAAGCTACAATATCCTACGATACACCTTGTGCGTGTTGGACTCGTCTGGGTTGGGTCCAGTAAATCCATGTGCCGCGCCACCCTCTTTTGCTGGTCAATCATTGCTTTCCAACCACCCTTTCGTGTGCGGATAAGAGGGAGAAAGAGCGAGCAGTGTCTTGTGTCATCACGTTGACAATAATTGCAAATATTGGGCAAGTTGTTTTTTTTTAAATAGAATTCCTTGTAAGCCAAACTATTGAACGGTTGACATTACAATAATGGATGATTGTGATCCTAGTTCTTCGTGCGATAATAACGATGTACAGATCAGGTGTACTCACTTAACATTAAGTTAAAAGTCCCTGCCCATTCGCAAATTGCGTTGATCTTATATAATATGATGGAAAATGAAAACAGGCGGATTACGAATCAAAAGAAGTTGCATTTTAATATACTTGTTTTTTAATGTAGTAAACTTCGGATATTATTACATCACATATAGATACTTTAATTTCTCTAATGCAACTTCATCTTTCCTTGAATTTTATGAAAACATGCAAGTGATTCCTAAATCATTACTACAATTCAAAATTGTTGTTAAAAGGATTATAAATAGCAATAGTTTTTAGACTTTAACAATGACTTAATATATATATTTTAAATAATCTGTATCTAAACAATAGTTAAAGTATGTTTGCAATTTGCCCAATGTCTTTTCTTTCGCTTATAGGTTGAATGCATGCTATTCTTGTCAACAGATACCAATTAAGTTGTAAGAGTTAGACTAGATGGAAATTGCAATAAAGAAGATCACATCATAATAATATTATAAAGAATTTTAAAAATCTAAATAAAATCAAAATCAATTTATAAATTTATAAAAATATATGAAAAGCAACATATAATCAGATAATCTGTATGTATAGGAATGGGCTCCTACTAAATGATATCAGTTTCCATATAATCAGACCGGATGTTGGATTTCCATATGTTTGAACTACGCCAGCACTTCCTAGTACTTTCGTACGTACTTTCAAACAAGTCGCATAATCAATGAGATCCTTCTTCTATGGCATTTGCTTCTTTTGCGCCCTAAAATCTTATTTCCATTGCGACAGCTTTTGTTTGTATTCTCAATGTTGCGGGACATGCAGGTGGAGATATCTGTAACTCCATATTTCTAGTGTCACTAACATGTAACTTCTATATGATGCAGCGAACATGGATCATGTTACATTAATTGCTACAATGTACATTTCCATTTAGGAAACTACTTCAGAATGTTTAGAAGGCAGAGTTTTCGTCATATTGAAAGTAAACGTTAATCGGGGCTTCTAATTATTAACATTGTACATTAGCTTCCGATTTCAAATTCTACTCTAGTCCTGCTTTTGATCTAGTTTTATGAGATGGAATCGTGATTCCTCAAATTCGACTATTTCACTTTTGAATAGGATTTTCGAAATTTGAAAATGGAAATTGTGATTTCATTTCTGTCTAATTTATTTTAGACCGTTTTATTCTAAACTATTTATATATACCAAATATGACATTAAAAAGTAAATCTTCTTGCAAAATAGCCATGAAATCTAGTGGTAGAACTTAGATCAGACACAATTTTGATTGGTTCAATTTAACCATCGAACAAATAAATTATAAAATATTGTTCATTCTTTTTTTCATTACGATTCAAGTCACATATTTTCCTATAGGAATTTTTTCTACCGAATAAAATTTTGGTTTCATCTAGTTTCATTTACAATTTGAACTGTAATGACCTAAACTTAAGCAATAATATTAAAATTAAAATAGTATATATATATATATATATATATATATAAAAGGTAAAATGAATGTATATATATATATATTATATGTTAAAAATAAAATAAAATATATAAAAAAATAATAATATGAATTATATGGGCATATATATATATATATACTTATATGGAATATATATATGTAAAAAAAATGTACACATTATATTATATTATATTATAGCTAGGAAAAAAAAGAGTAAAAAAAAACATGCAGAACAACACCCTCACTCCATGTCAACAAAATTAAGTAAGTAATATTATATATATATATATATATATATATATATATATATATAGACATTAGAATAGAGAGAGAAGAAAAAAACAAATAATCAAAAATTAGAAAAAAAAAAAAAAAACCAAAACTCTCTCAATTTCATCCAAATTTTCTAGGCAAATTGAAATTGAAATTTCCAACATGCAATCATTAGGATAGGAAGAAGAACAAGATTGAAGTAGGATGTAACAAGAATTTGAAGAAATTGAAGAAAAAAATCAAATTAAATAGGGGAGGATTTTGTCTGCTCATTCGAAGGGGTTAGGGTGAAGCTGCTGCTAGGCCATGCTAGGGTTAAGGTTTTGGGTAGGGGAGGATTCTAGCCGACATAGTGGTTGCTGGCGTTGGTGGCCGGAGGCCGGTGAACAAAGCAATCCCCGATAACGCACGAAACTTTCTATTTTTGTTAAAAATATCAAATGTTGATGAAAATTTATGATTTTTGGTATTATAGCATAATTTTGTATGCATATTAATTTGATAATTTTATTTTTCTGAAATTTGATTCACAAGTATGTGATCCTTAAGAAATGCTCTGTTTTGGTTGTAAATTAAATTGAAGAATGAATAGGTCAAATGATGTATTTTTTATGTAATTTTTAGCATATAAGATCCTTATATGATTTATTAGATCACCAAATCAGTAATTGTTCAAATTGGAGTTGTTTTCTATTTTTAGTGAATTTTTCAAGCTAATTATCCTGTTCTAGCTGAATTAAATCCTTAGCAAAATTAGGGAATTTGATTTGATTAGTTGAATTTGATGTTCCGTTGAGGTTCATTAAAGTATAATATGATTTTAAGAATCTTGGTTTAGTTATGAAACAAAAACGGGAGTATTCGGTGCAAAATCGTGATAATTTGGAACCATACAATTCAATATAGAATCAGATCGAAATTTAATTACATTAATATATAATAGAGCGTAGTATACCCATATGTATATGAATTAGAAATTGTAGGAAAATGGTGGATTATATGAGGTTAGGATGGAATTTAGGGTTTATAATACTAAATTAGCAATTTAGGGTTCAGTAGAGTGAATGGGATAACATTGATTGGTATACTAATGATTCAGGTATTTCTGTTTAGTAAGGAGGACAAAGGAATTTGACTAGTGCGACTATTTGGATTGGCATATATTATTTTAGGTGAGTACCCCCTTAACTCCTCTCTTGGGTACTGTCAAGTCTAATTTTTAAATTTTTTTTTCTTTATATTCCTAATCCGATTTATACTAGACTCTATGCTCATCTAATATAAATCATCGACTTGAACTAGCAATTTTATTTTATTTTGGAGTTGCTACCCAACTGAAGTTGGGAAAAATTATTAAATTAGAACTAATTGAGCAGATTAATCCTAATTTTGACAACTAGTCGACGAAATCTCCTCTTTTATTTTTATAAATGAAAAAGAAGAAGAAAGAAAAACTAGTGATTCTTGACTCGAGGGCTAACCTATTAAAACTTTAAAGTTACCACCTTATCCTTCTAAAATGTGGACCATATTCTAATACCTTTTCTTTTTTTATTTTTTTATTCTTTTTTATTTTTATTTTTATTATTATTACTTATTTTGGATACATATTAAAACAGGATATTAAAACAACTCATACTAATTTGGAAAATGATTTTTTTTATTTCTTTTTAGAGTTACCCCATAAGGGTGCCTACGTACCTACTATTCATGATCAAACAAGTCGTAGTTCGCTTTTTATAAAAAGCTTTAGTGGGTTGATTAATTTTAATTATGAAAATACTTCAAGTTTAAATTCATTATAATTTTCAAAATTTGGAAAGAATCTAAGCCTAAGCTTTATGATTCTATTTTCTAAAAAAATTTGGTTTGAGGAAAACTATTTTTGGATCTATATTAAAAAGAAATTTTTCTAAGTGATAAAAATAGTTTATTATTTTTTTTTTGTTTATTATTTATTTTTTTATATTTTTATTATTTTTTTCATATACATTATTGTTAATTATCTATCTATTTTTTATTTTTTTATTTAATATTTTTCAACATTTTTATAATTTTTATAATTTTATCTATTCTAACTAAAAAAAAAAACTAAATTCCACCATTTTTCCTAATATTATTTTTATTTTTTCATTTTTGAATTATAACTAAAAAATAAATAAAATAAATAAAATAAAATAAAATAACAGAAAAATCTGACTTACCTGGGTATGGGCACGATTTGTAGGTTGAGTCGGTTGGGTTAAATCGGGTTGGATCATGGCGACTGGAGGTCCTCGTCGACGGCGTTCTGGCGTCCGTTTCTATCAAATATGGGGTGTTTCTGAAGCTTCTAAGGATAAGGAACCCGATGGTGGTAGTAGTTTTTGTCAAAAACCACCCTATGCAGTGGTTCAAAGGCTACGGTGAGGTTTTTTCTTTTTTAAGAGAGAGAGAGAGAGAGAGCTCCAGCGGATTTTTTTTTTTCCCCTCTTTTTCTTCCTTGCTCTAGCCTCCCCCTCCAACCTCTATTTATAGGTGTTGAAGGTCGAAGGTGGATGAACACAGATTGTTGCTGTCCGGAGGAAGAAGAAGACCATGTGCCCTACATGTGCTTGTTTCGGCTAATTACGTGCTGCAACATGGCAGTTGGGAAAGAAAAAAATGAAAACGGTAGCAAGTGCCCCTCGTGGGATTCGAACCCATGACGTACCCCTCCCCCATGCGCATCAGACCATGACTCGGACCAACTGGGCTAGCCCATTTTCTCTTTTTTTTTTTATTAAACGTAATTTGCATATATGCATTACAATTTTTATTATTTTGAAATTCCAAAATTTTAAAAAAAATTTTAACTCCTTTTCTTACCATTTCTATTACTATTTTCCAAACTTGATATATTTTCCCTATTTATTTTATTTTTTGAATATTTTTCCCTTATTTTTGCTGAATTAGAAGAAAAAATTTAAAAAGTGAAAAAATTGTAAATTAATGATTATTAATTATTAGGGGCAAAAATGGGGTTTTTACAAGTACAAGTGGTTGATAATGTAGACTACTTGTTGTTGGTTGAAATTACCCTGTACGATCACTTATTATGATTAATGCAAGAGGATTGTTGAATTACATTAGTTTGCTGATAGCTAGTTGTGTGTCATGATATGGTTGGATTATGAGAAAAAAAGGGAACATTCTTGAAATTCCTATAATGAGAATTGGGTGCGGGATTTGATTGTATTATTCCAGATTGTATGTAATGTAATGAACTTAAATTATTGAATGCTTCATGATTATGATGTAAGGCTGTGTTATTTTTAGCTTATTGGATGAAGTTTATATGACTGGCTAAGTTCATACTATTGTTGTCTCGGTAACAATGAAATATCTAAATGGATAATAAAATGGGGTTCAGGATATAAGTACCTACTAACCCAAAACATTTAATGTAAGAAGTCTTGTTCCTTACTTAGCAAGTTTGTGGTATGACCTTTAAGTCGACCCGGATAGGTTTAAGGCATGGTTGACGGACTGGCCTAGTTCAGTGACCTATGGGGATCCGATCACCCCTTTTGTTCAAGGTAGGTGAAAGGCAAGCTGAATATTTCTAACTAAAAAGAATATGTAAGGATGTCTTAATTAGTTGAGAAAACATTAAGTTTTGAAAAGTACATGAGGGTAGTTCATCTACCAGTTGATAGGCTCTGCCTAGGTTAACTAAAAAATATTTGTGACTTATGAGTAAACAGGAGTGATTGAAATGGTCTCCAATGAAAAGGTTATAAGTTTAGTAAAATCGAATTACAAGAAAAATATCATTAAGTAAGATCATGGCGATGTTAAAATGTAATAAATTGAATTAGGTTTCTTGCAAGTATAGCTTTGAGTTGAAAACTTGCTTTCTTGAGTAATCACTTTCAGGGTATTTGATAATATTGTTGATTACTATTATGTGATTTTGTTGTTTGTTTTTGCTGGGTTGCTTGATTTTGTACTCACTTTGCTTCTTAAGAAGCTGAGGGGTTAGTGTTTTTGCTAATCTCAAGTGCAAGTACTGAAGAATAAGTTATTGGAGACTCGGGTTTTTAGAGAGCGTCAATAGAGGCAAAGAGGCCCTTAGTTTCCATTTTGGAACCTCTATTATTTGTAATAACATTGTCTTGTACATGATGTTGTAGTGCTTGTAAATAAGATCTATAGGTGTTAATCTTCATATTGTAATGTAAATATTTGTGTGTATAAGGTTAGATTTGTAATCTTTTGATCCACTTAAGGCTACAAGATTAATCATAGGTTATGCCTACTTATCTGGAATGCAGATCCCAATGATATATATATATATTATATATATATGATATATGATGTGATAGGAGATTTTAAGTACATGTATTTAGATATGATTTGGATTTAAAATGATAGCGTTGTTAGTGCCATTTTACAGAACGTTTATAAAATTACATATAGGTTGGAGTTATAGGTTCAAGATTAGCAAAATTTGCCTTATCTCTAATTCAGAGACGACATAACAACCCACCTACAGGTACCAAGGATAGTTACAGGAATTTTGGAATAGGTTCAAGAATCAAACCTAGTAGGTAGGTCGCTACATGAACCATAGCTTATTGATTGAAATAATTTGCATGTACAGTACTAAGTTTATTTGTTGATAAGTGGATTATAATAATATACAGTCGAATAATTTAAAAAGTTGATAGGTCTATGAACAAAAGAAATTTAAAATTTGGCCTTGAGATGTAATTTTGTTGATATAAATAAGTATATGGATTAAAACTTCGAGGTCATGCATAAACTATCATCATAGTCAAAGACATGAGCATTTTGAAAAGCATAAATGAAAATTGCCTTCATATAATATGTTACAGTAAAACAGATTATTTTTATTTATACATGAAAATTTCTTTGGTTCAATTTTGGAAATTTTCCAAACCGAATCAGAATAGCAAAACCATGTTTATTATACAGTTCAATGTTATTTACATCTGTTCATTTTGGTCCAAATTTATGCCCCACCTAGTCTAATTAATGTGTTCATGAGCATAAACTTTGGTTTCAATTCCTCATGTTGAGAGAAGAAAACCTAAGCATTCTTTTCTAAATTTTGAAGCACCATAACTTATCATATGTGGCTTAACACTCTATTCTTTAGGTTATGAAAAATGTTATTTGTGATATTTTAGAATTGTAAAGGTTACATTGAAAATGATAAACAAATAAATTAACACAAGAAGGAAATGAAAGGTGATTAGAGAGTAAAAGATGTATAGAATAATTTGCATGTAATACTCTCATATAGGATAAAAACCAAAAGACAATGAGGGCAACAATTCACTATAGCAAAACAAAATGAAAGTATAAGAGAATTACAAAAACTATCTAATCACTCAAAAATCCTCATCCTATAATGCACCAACATTCCTATTTTTGGGTCTTATAGAGTGTCTAGCATGCCACTTGCCCAGCATGCACTTAACACATATTCAAAACACTACAAATGCATGTCCAAAAGAGTGTCAATTATATCTAGTTTTTATTAGCCATATTCCATCAATCATTGTCATTGATGCTAGCCTAAAAATTAAGACCTAAACTATTCATGTCATATTGGTGCTCCACTACTCCATAGCCTCTTTGTTAGTCTTGACTTAACAATGAGGATGGCGTAAATTGATTGTTTGGTTAAAAAACTTTTCCAGAAAATGAACCCCTTTTGATTATTAAAATGGTAGAAAAATAATGAATATAGCAACAACAAAAAATACATGAAATTAAAAGGAATAGGGTCAAGAAGATCGAGTAGAAAAATTTGCTAGCAGCTTAAGAATATTTTGTAGGGTGAATCATTAGCAAATGATGATGATGATGATAATGGGAAGAAGAACATTTCTTGAGTCCATAAGCACATAACAAGGTGATATAACCAAAGTTACTTTAGAATATATTTTTATAAAATCTCCACTATCACTCACTTGCACAGTTTAGAGGAATTATATCAAAAAAAAAAAAAAAAAACTCCTCAATTGAAACCCCGGAAGTAAGGTTAAATTGAAATTAAATAGAAAATAGGAAGAATTGTTGAAGATTTGGTTATTTCCAGCTCACCTAGAAAATGATGAGCTACTGGTGTGAAATTTTGGGGTTGAAAGGACGAAGTGGCGCCTAGGGCAATCGACAAGGTAGTGGTAGGAGTTAAGGGTCGAAGCTCTACAAGTTAATAAGTGTCTTTTTTTTTCATTCGATTTTATTCATTTTACTAAAAAAATGCTAGATCTACTTAATTAATTATAAAAAAAATAATATGGGCTAATTTTAAGTATATATTTACATGATAGTTTTGCATACAATAGATTTTTCAATGGAAATAGTAGGTCCTTAAGAAATCGCTTCATTAGGTTTTAAATTCGAATCTATTTTTGAAACCCTTAACAACATAGTTTTAGTCTTATTTTTTATGTATAAACTCCTCATAGGTTATACTTAATTTACATATGAAGAAATCTTGATAAGTTACATGTTTAATAATTATTTTATTAAATCTGCAGTGTTTCGAAAATACAAGAAATAACAAGTTTTTCATGGAATTATTTGTTGAATATGACTTGTAAGGATTTTTGGAGCTTAGTTGTGATGTTAGGAACATTTAACTATGATTTGGTAGAAAAGTTAGATTAATTTGGTAATTTAAGGTAATTTTAAGCAAATTTGGGGCTACAAGGGCACTTTTGCTAAAAATATATAGCCTAAATAGGTATTTAAGATAAGTAGTATTAAAAGTATATGTTTTTCTAAGTTCGCAATGTTTTTCATGAGTTAATTCGAACTTGAATACAAATGTGGTTTATATATTTTCATATAAGCTAAATAAATAAGTTCTACTTGACTTCGTTATATTTTAGAACAATTGCATTATCATAATTTGATGTTTTAATAATCTACACCTACCAATTGGTTTTGAAATGATAAGGAAATGTTGGTATTCGCTTGATTTTGTTAAATTCTAAATTTAATGGAAGTTAATTATGGTTGGCTATGTAAATATCATGACTTAGAAGTAAATTGATGGCATAAAAGGGCAACTTGGTCATTTTCCCATATAGGCCAAATTTAAAACTTTAATTAAATTGGTTAGCATTTCTTACAATTTATGATGATAACTAGTATGTTAAAATTAGTTAAGAAACAAGTAAATTATGTATTCATAGAAGTTAATTGTGTAAAAATAGAAGGTAAACTTTATAGGCTAGATTGTGTGATGTATCCATTTGATTTATTGAGGTACGATTAGGTAATTTTGTACGTGTAGTTTGATCCTTAGATCCTTTAGTTGGTGTTGGTTGTGAGGTTTTAACCCAACTGGGTGAGTATTTAGGAGCCTTATATTGGTTCATGCTTATGGCTTGTTAATGTTGGTTATTATAAATTCTTGGCTACTAGTTTCTAAATTGATGATGAAAAGATTGAGTTAAGTTTACTTCTTGAATGTTCTATTTCTCGTTGGGTTCTACTTAAGTTGAATCCTGTATGAGATTATGTTTAAAGACATATAAATATTCACTTGGATGATGTTATATCATGGCCTAAATGTCTAGGATAGTTGTTAACTTTAATAGCTTTCTCAATTCAAAAGCTTGGTTTTCAATTAGTGAAAAAGCTTGGTTTATAGAACTTGTTTATGTAGAATATAGATTGCATTTGCTCAATTTATTACTTAGTTAAAGCCGCCTAGTGCCACTCTCTAATTGTTCAATTTATGCTCGGTTTGCTGCTCAAGAGTCACCCAACGGCCACTCAATTTAAGATACTAGCCAATTCAAAACAAGTGCATAAACATGGTATTTTCACGATGCATATGTCATTAAGATTGTGCTTGGATTTTAGTTGTGACCATAAATGCGATTGTCTAGGTTTTTTATTATTGTTTATTATATTATTTTACTCAACTCACATTATGAATTAAGGGTTAGTTTTTCTAACCTTAGGTATTAAAGGACTGATTAAAGGATGAATTAGGGCATGAGCTTAGGGATTGAGAGAGCTAAAAGCCACTTTTAGAGTCATTTTGGTGTTAGGCTCTTTTGTGGAATTATGTATATATGAAATAGCTAATAGAATGTAGCATGAAACACTTTTGGTTAGAGAGATATTTTATAAGGTTGTAATCATCTATTTTAAAGTATGTAAATATCCTAAGGTAGGTTATGATGGAAAGCACCAATGTACTTTGAAGTGTTGAATAGGTTTTGAATAAGGTACTTTAATGTGAAATAAAGCATAAATTTATAGGTAAAAGATAGGCTCATATCCTACTTGATCTTATGGAAGGTGTATTTATGTAAACTCCTTAATATAGGTGTTGGTGATAATAGGTACATTTGATAGGTTTGATGAGATGAGATTTTGATTTTATGAGCAAGTTTTGATGTAGATGTATTCTAGTTATTTTATGAAAGAAAAAAGGTTGTACCCCAAATTTAAAAGGTTAATGCTAATGGGCAAAAAGTTAGGGTCCAATGTTTTATGTGTTTTATATAAAGTAGAAGGTTAAACCTTTAACTTTGAAGGTCAACATTGAAGGGTGTAAAGTTAAACCCAATTTTCCATGTAAGTCAAAAGGTTATCCCATAAACTTAGGAGGTTCATAATAGAAGGCAAAAGGTTAACAATTATTTTATGTAAAGTAAAAGGTTATATCCTAAATTTAAAAGGTTTGCACTAGAAGGCAAAATGTTAAGATCTAAACTTAGAAGGTAAAATGGTATCATAAGCTAAAGTGGCTTGATAATGTATGTGTTATATGTTTAAATCTCAGAGTTCTAAGCTTCTTAAGCCTTATCCTTACGTCAAAGATTGCATAACGATTCATCTTTTAGGTACCTAGACTGGTTGTGGATAGGTAAAAAGAAACCTAGAAGGCAAGGCATTCCATATACTGATTCTGCCCTATTCATCAATTTGCTTTTGCAACCTCTAATACTAGGGATCCAATTGTCTTCACTAGTCATTCCACTATGTCAAATCCAAAAACTTGAGATTTACAATGTTTACTAGTCATTGTCATAACTACTCATTACTTTACCTATCTAGCTTCTCTGCAAGCTAACTATAGACTATAGTGAAAGTAATAACATCTCAAATATAACAACACTCTCTTGAAATTACAATAGCTAATTAGGAAAAACAAAATAAAAATCCTTTACAATTTTTAGCATAAAGACAAAGGATAATAAGAAAGTAGAATTTAATTAACTAAAGTGAACTTTCTTTTTCTTACTTTCTTGATTCTTAAATCCTTAATGCTTCATGTGTCTTCTAAGTTGAAATGATGAGGTATATATAGCCTTGATGATCAACGGTTTAATGAAATATAGTTGCAAAGTCTTGATTCAATCTTCTTTTAAACATTGTGTCATTATATCCTATATATTCTACAATACACATATTTTGTTTTCAAATAAATAAATATATGTAAAAATATAACGAGTGGCAAGGTTGTCAATGAACATGTGGGATAAAGGGTAGTTTTGTCTTTTCCTAGCGAGACTATAAATGTGAAACTAACCAAGGGTTCTTTTCTCTTCTGCACACTTTTACAATTTCAGCTATCTAAAGAGACCGAGTGACACAAAGAGAGAGAGAGAGAGCTTGCTTAGGAAAACCTAAAGCAATCCGTAGAGGTAGCGCAGCGAAGTAAAAAGGTATGGTTTTAGTCATTTCAATACATATTTTATTAAAAGAAGACTCATCCACGAAATCTATTTGGTTGTTCATAGGAATCAAGCCCAAAGACAGATTAAATAAGCATGGGAGTTGTTGGATTTAGAGTTTCAAGTGAAATTCGAATAAGGTAAGAGATTAAAATGCGTATTTTTGGATTTACTTAAGTTTAGAATTAGAAAATAAAGAGATTGGATGAATTAAGGGTAGAAAAATAAGGGTTTGAAAAATGAACCGAAGGAAACATGACCATCCAACATGGTCATGTTGCTCTTGTGTTGATTTATAAAGTGTACTGAGAGATACACGACCATCCAACATGGTCGTATTTCAACCGTATTGAGTCCAAAAGTCATGCCAAGATATACACGACCTTCCAACACGGCTGTGTTCCTACCGTGTTGAAGTCAAATCTCATTGAGAGATACATGACCCCTAAAACGGTCATGTACTAGCTCGTGTTGAGCAACATGACCTCCAACATGGCCGTGTTAAGTGATGAATAGTATTATTATATATCAAATTAACTTTTTAATTAACCAAGTTCCACACAACAAAAACAATTAGAAAAAGCTTAGATGACTTAATAGAATAAGAGGAATTAGGAGAGTTATATTTCGTTAGATTATTACTAAGATTAATGTGTTAATTATACAGATATCAACTTTGTAAGGACCTAAGCTTAAGCAATAATGTTAAAATTAAAATAGTGTGTGTGTGTATAATGTAAAATGAATGGATATATGTATATATATGTTATATGCTAAATTTAAAAAAAAAAGTGTGAATTATATGGGCATATATAAATATACATGTAAAAATGTACACATTATATTATATAGCTAGGAAAAAAAAAGAAAAAGAAAAAAGGAAAAACTATACAAAAAAAACAACTTAAACAAACCTAAACTTCCTATAAATATTACATATAAATGTAGACATATAGGATAGAGAGAGAGAGGAAACCAAAACCATCAAAATTAAAAAAAAAAAAAAAAAGAAACAAAAACTCTCTCCATTTCATCTGAATTTTCTGGGAAAATTGCAATTGAAATTTCCAACATGCAATTATCAAGAGAGGAAGAAGAATAAGATTGAAGTAGGATATAACAAAAAATTGAAGAAATTGAAGAAAAATCATAATTAAATAAGGGAGGATTTAGTCTGTTTGGTCGAAGGGATTAGGGTGAAGTTTCTTCTAAGCCAAGCTAGGGTTAAGGTTTTGGGTGGGGGAGGATTCCTACCAACATAGTGGTTGCCAGCGTTGGTGGCCGAAGGCCAATGAACAGAGCAGTCCCTAATAACGCCCGAAACTTCCTATTTTTGTTAAAAATATCAAATGTTGATGAAAAATTATGATTTTTGAGATATTAATGTGGTAATTCTATTTTGGTGAAATTTGATTCAAAAATATGTGGTCCTTAAGAAATGCTCTATTTTGGTTAGAAATTAAATTGGAAAATTAATAGGGCAAATGATGTATTTTTGATGTAATGTTTAGTATATAAGATCCTTATATGATTTAGTAGATCACCAAATCAATAATTGTTTAAATTGGAGTCGTTTTCTAGTTTTAGTGAATTTTTCAAGCCAATTACCCTGTTTTGGTCGAATTAAATCCTTAGCAAAATTAGGGAATTTTATTTGATTAGTTGAGTTTGATGTTTAGTTGAGGTTCATTGAAGTATAATACGATGTTAAGAAGCTTAGGTTAGTTACAAAACAAAAACGGGAGCATTTAGTGCAAAATCGGAATTTAATTACATTAATATATAATAGAGCGTAATATACCTATATGTATATGAATTAGACATTGTAGGAAAATGGTGGATTATATGAGGTTAGGATGAAATTTAGGGGATTGGAATATTGAATTAGCAATTTAGGGTTCAGTAGAGTAAATGGAGTAACATTGATTGGTATACTGATGATTTAGGTATTTTTGTTTAGTAAGGAGGATAAAGGAATTTAGCTAGTGCGATTGTTTGGGTTGGCATATATTGTTTTAGGTAAGTACCCCCTTAACTCCTCTCTTAGGTACAAGTGGTTGATAATGTAGACTACCTATTGTTGGCTGAAATTACCTATATGATCACTTACTGTGATCAATGCAAGAGGATTGTTGAATTACATTGGATTGCTGATGGTTGGTTGTATGTTCTGATATGGTTAGATTATGAGAAAAGGGAACATTCTAGAAATCTTAGAATGAGAGCTGGGTGCGGGATTTGATTGTATTGTTCCTAATTGTATGTGATGTAATGAACTTAAATTATTAAATGCTTTATGATTGTGAAGTAATGCTTAGTTATTTTTAGCTTATGGGATGGGGTTTATATGACTAGTTGAGTTCATACTATTGTTATCTTGGTAATGATGAAATATCTAATTGGATAATAAAATTGAAAACTAATCATTGACATGTATAACTTCATTAAAGTATACCTAATTGATTTTTAAGACTCAAACATATCAAATGGGGTTTAGGCTATAAGTACCTACTAACCCAAAACACTTAATGTAAAAAAAGTCTCATTCCCTGCCTAGTAAGTTTGTGGTATGACCTTTGAGTCAACCTAGATAGGTTTAAGGCATGATTAACAAACCGACCCGATTCAATGACCTATGGGGATCAGGTCACCCCTCTTGTTTGAGGTAGGTGAAAGGCAAATTGAATGTTTCTAACTAAAAAAAGTATGTAAGGATGTCTTAATTGATTGAGAAAACATTAAGTTTTGAAAAATACATGAGGGTAGTTTATCTACTAGTTAACAGGCTTTACCTGGGTTAAGTGAAAAGTATTTGTGGCCTGTGAGTAAGTAGGAGAGACTTGAAATGGTCTCCAAAGAAAAGGTTATGAGTTTGGTAAAACAGAATTATAAGGAAAATATCATTAAGTAAGATCATGGTGATGTTAAAATGTAAAAAAATGAATTGGGTTTCTTGCAAGTATAGCTTTGAGTTGAAAACTTACTTGCTTGAGTAATCACTTTCGAGGTATTTGACAATATTGTTGATTACTATTATGTGATTTTGTTGTTTATTTTTGCTGGGTTGCTTGATTTTGTACTCACTTTGCTTCTTAAGAAGCTAAGGGGTTAGTGTTTTTGCTAACCTCAAGTACAGGTACTAAAGAATAAGTTGTTGGAGACTCGGGTTTTTGGAGAGAATCAATAGAGGCAAAGAGACCCTTAGTTTCCATTTTGGAACCTCTATTATTTTTAATAAGATTGTCCTGTACATGATGTTGTAATGCTTGTAAATAAGATCTACAAGTATTAATCTTCAGATTGTAATGTAAATATTTGTATGTATAAGGTTAGATTTGTAATTTTTTGAGCCACTAAAGGCTACAAGATTAATTATGGGTTATGCCTACTTATCGAGAATGCAGATTCCAATGGTATATATATAAGATGTATGATGTTATAGGAGATTTTAAGTACATGTATTTAGATATGATGTGGATTTGAAATGATAGTGTTGTTAGCGCCATTTTACAGGATGTTTATAGAATTACATACAAGTTGGAGTTACAGGTTCAAGATTAGCTAAATTTGCCTTATCTCTAATTTAGAGACGGCATAGCAATCTACCTAAAAGTACCAAAGATGGTTGCAGGAATGTTAAACAAGTTTAAGAATCAAACCTAATAGGTAGGTCACTACAAACATAGCTTAAGTTTGGGACAAGAAGTGCTTAAGGATAAGATACCAGGTACGTGTTTACTTTGTTTGTTATATATGATTGTCAAGAAGTTATCTAATTAGTTGTTTGTGAAATAATGAAATGCTGAGATATAATGTGATTTATGTGGTATTATGAAGTAATACAGTGTTATGTGAATGGAATGAGATATATTGCTTGTGCTTGGCTCGACCTATGGGCCCGTAGTGGTAGATCCCTAGGGGGTACCTTGATGATCGATATGTCGCGTTGTCCCTAGTGGAGCCGTGTATCAAAATGATTTCAGGTAAATTAGGGTTAAATAGGGCCCACAATGGCAGTTCTCATTAGGGTTAGATGGGGCCCGTAGAAGTAGTTCCCACTAGGATAAAACTTGTGTGTACTAGGGTCTTGAGTACCCCTATGTGTTATAATTCATTTTGGTGTTGATGTGTGAACTAAATTGTGAATGTGTTGTGGATAAATGTTGCATATATGCATGTGCTATTATTGTGGTGTATCATACGCATGTAAGTGTGGTACTCACGTACTGAGCTTAGGCTCACCCCGCCTTCCTACATTTCTTTTTTTTTAGCTGTAAGCGAAAATGATGAACAACTAAAGTATGATGAGAACGGGAACTTGGTAAGACATTACATGGATAAAATGGGAAGAGAACACTATTACTATGTAGAAGAAGAGTGACAAGAATTATGAATTATTGTAAATTGATGTTTTATTGTTAAATTGAAGTTATGGAAATAGATTGTAACTTGAGACTTTATAGTTACTAAATAATGAAATTTGGAATGACTCATCCGTGAGTTATTCATTTTATTATAGTTATAGTAGTATGATGATTAATGTATATGAGCAGGTTTAAAGTATGATGAAGTTTTAAAACCTTAGCATGTCGCTTGGTAGTAGTGACACGTGGCGGGTTGTGATGCTCCAAGTTCTAAAGCGTTATATATTCCATCCTTAATTCTTCAATTATACCCTAGTATAACTTCATGAAATAGAATAATTAAATAAAATGAAATAATATAAAAAAAAGTAATATAAAAATTCAAAAAAACAAAGAAAACAAAAATTCTATTTTATTTTTAATTTGATTTTTTTTCTTTTAACTGATTTTATTTATTATATATATTTATTTTATTTATTAGATCTTATCTAATTTCTTTTTTATTCTATTTCCTTATTTCATTTTTCTATTTATTATTTCCTATTTTATTTAATTATTAATTAATTTTTTTCTATTTTGATTTTTTTTCCAAACTTACTTTAATTTTTAGTTGATCAAGAAATATTTTTCTAATGTAATTACTAGGTAGAATAAAAGATTGATCACCTATTAATTTACAAAAATCTTCCTTTTAATAACTTGCGATCTTACTCCTTTCATCCTTGCAATCATAATAATTTTGGCTTTCCTTAATTATCAGTTCTTGAACTTTTATGATGATCTTGGACAATCATCATAATTGATATCTTTGTAATCCTACCTATGTGTAACATATCAAATATATTACCCAAACATATTCAACAAGTGGAGGTAGATCTTGAAATCAACTTGTCAACAATTCTTTTGTAACATACTTCCTTGATAATACTTCTAATCCATGCTTCCGATGATCACTTCAAACTCACATGTGTTAGTTCTATTTTTGCCAATCTACTTTTGACTGTATGTTTTGATTCTAATTATAGTTTTTTATTTCAACTTTAGATCTATAGCTTTTGGTTTTCACTACAACTTCTAATTTTCATTGTATCTTTTTATTCTAACTGTATTCTATGTTTTATAGCTTCTTATTTTGTTTATATCTTCAAAATCTGCTTCTAATTTATTAATCCATGCAAAACATATTTTGCATAACAGCTCTAAGTTTATTCTATTATATTTCCTTCTACATATTGAGTTTAACTTGATGCCTTAATCATTTAAACTTCTTATAATACTTCTACTTATTATCCATTTAAGAACCATTTCTTACTTATTGAATTATCACATATGCCCCTTAACAAAATATAAGAAATAACATAATCCCTTTTGTTATTATCAAAACTTTAATTAGAGATCTTAATACTCTTCACTGTAAATCTATCAAAACTTATTCGTGGATCAATTAGTATTCCCTCAATAATTTACCTATGTTTAAATCCCTTGAAAATGGGTATTTTATGCTTAGTAGTTAGTTATTTACTCCTGTAGCTATGTTTAGTTGGTTTCCCTTTATTGAGTTTTCTTTTTGATTCATTTTAATTTGTTTACTTCTAATTTGCTTTTAATTTGTTTTGTTTTCAAACCATATTAATTTAGTATAGTAGTCTCATTTTTATTTTTTTTATCAATTTGTAGGGTTTTCAGTTTAATATTCTTCGTGACATGTAATAATGATCTACAAATTGGTATCTAAGCACAATAACTATTAGTTATTTAACCAGAATGATAGGCAGGTTTTCTTGTGAAATATGGATAATGAAATCTTTTAAATGACTATTTTTAATATATATAATCGTTATGTAATTATTTGATTAATATTTTTACAAAAGTATAAATTAATGTATGATATATATATCGATTTTCTCACCCTGTGTCGAAAACATGTCCTGTTGTAATTTAAAATATCATTATTTCATGTGTCAATTCATATCGCGCCGTTATTGACGTGTTGTTATTGATACAATGTATCATAATTCTTACTCAAAATAGCTTTCCAATTAATCTAATGTAAAATTCACCATGTAAAATCCCAAAGGCCCTTATTTTATAATGTTTGTCTAAACTAGAAATAAGAAAACACATATGTAAAAACACCCAAAAAAAAAAGCATGAAATTGCAAAATAAAAGTCATGCGAGCTTCGATTGAATGACCTCTTGCTTTAGTCGAGGGAAGCCTAGTTCAACCCATCTGAAGTTAATCTTCCTATTCTAACTTCACTGAATGGAATAAATGCTCTCGAATATGGAAAAAATATAAACCTCACGTTATTTTTATTTATGTAATGATTAATTTCATGGAGTTACATACTTAAATATTATTTTTTTTAAATTACATAAGTATTATATCCGTAAAATATATTCTTAAAATAGGTTGCGAAAACACAGATCATGTATGTGACTCTAGGGATATGCAAAAATTTGAGGTCCATATCTTTAATACAATTTTTTTTTCTTAACCCTACAAATCTGTTACTGTAAACCTATAAAGCTTATAACACTACAAACCTATAAAGTTTCTGCAAACCTATAAAATTATTATAAAAATATGTCTATAAACCTATAAAAATATATCTACAAACTTAAAAGTGATACAATAAATTTACATAGTAATATACGGAAAAAAATTTACATCGACACTTTCAAATATAAATATGAATCCTCAGTTCAGTTCATATATTCACACTTCATATTGAAGTATTAGTTATTGTTAATTAACTATTAATTAGTAATTAATTAATTATTAATATATGATTAATTAACATTAGTAAATGAATTATGTATCTATGTTATTATAATGTATTTTTGTAAACGTAACTGTAAATTAAATTATTGTTAATTAACTATTAATTAGTAGTGATTAGTCATTAAGATACCGTTAATTACTTGCTAAGAAATTAATTAACGAAAAATTTTGTATTTGGTGGAAATGTAAAATATTTGTATAGTTTAGTAGAATTAGTCATAAAAGTAAGTAGTTGGTAATTATCCATTAATTAAATATGATTAGTCGTTAATATGTCGTTAATTAATTATTGTAAAATTAATTAATGAAAAATTTTGTATTTGTTGCAAAGTAAAAATATTTGTATGGTTTTATAAAATGAGTTATAAAATTAATTAGTTATTATTTATCCATTAATCAAAGAGGATTAGTCGTTAATATATTGTTAATTAATTACTATGAAATTAATTAGTGAAAAAAATTTTATTAGGTGGAAATATAAAATATTTGTATGGTTTAGTAGAATTAGTCATAAGAGTAAATAGTTAATAATTATCCGTTAATTAAAGGTGATTAGTTGTTAATATGTAGTTAATTAATCGTTGTCAAAGTAATTAGTGAAAAATTTTGTATTTGTTGCAAGGTGGAATTATTTGTATGCTTCTGTAGATTGAGTTCTAAAATTAATTAGTTATTAATTATCCGTTAATAAAAGGGGATTAGTCGTTAATATATCGTTAATTAATTACTATAAAATTAATTAGTGAAAAATTTTATATTGGGTAGAAATATAAAATATTTGTATGGTTTAGTAGACTTAGTGATAAAAGTAAGTAATTGATAATTATCTATTAATTAAAGATCATTAGTTGTTAACATATGGTTAATCAATTGTTGTAAAATTAATTAGTGAAAAATTTTGTATTTGTTGCAAGGTGGGATTATTTGTATGTTTTTGTAGACTGAGTTATAAAATTAATTAGTTATTAATTATCCGTTAATCAAAAGGAATTAGTCGTTAATATATCATTACTTAATTACTATAAAATTAATTAGTGAAAAAAATTATATTGGATAGAAATGCAAAATATTTGTATGGTTTAGTAGAATTAGTCATAAAAGTAAGTAGTTTGTAATTATTCGTTAATTAAAGATAATTAGTTGTTAATATGTCATTAACTAATTAATATAAAATTAATTAGTGAAAAATTTTTATTTATTGCAAGGTGGGATTATTTGTATTTTTTTGTAAACCAAGTTATAAAATTTATTACTGAAAAATTTTGTATTGGTTGCAAATGTAAATTATTTGTATGTTTTTGCATAATAGATAGAGCCTGGACCTTTTGATCCTTCAGTCTTGATGTAGTAGGCTAGTCATCGATCACAGGCAATTTGGGACAAAGAGGTAATGGACATTTTATTTATCAATTAATTTACGTTGCATTAGAATAGGAAAACATTTGACATGTTGTTAACATAGGAGCAAGCAACCCTCGCTGTGAGACGGCATGAGTTATCACTCTATCACGACGAGCGTACAATCCCATTTGATGCACAAATGGAGCCATAGTTGCAGCTGGTTAGAATTGAAGGTGTCAGTCAGTTGTCGTACATACCCCTTAATTGGCACATGATTACGGCACTAGTGGAGAGATGGCGTCTAGAGACACATAGATTCCACATGCCGATATGGGAGTTTACCATTACGCTACAGGATGTGGAGATCTAGCTAGGACTCCCCGTCAATGGACAAGCAATTATAGGAAGTAGCTACCTGGATTGGGGAGCAATACGTAAAGAACCATTGGGGGTGAGACACGAGTCTAACAGTAGAGGCAAGTGCATTAGTATGATATAGCTCTACGATATGTTCTAGCTAATCTCACCAAACGTCACTGTAGAACAAATACATCGAGTTACTCGTGCATACATTCTGCAGCTATTAGGGGGATTTATCTTCACCGATAAATCCAGTTCCCTTGTGCACGCAATGTAGTTACCATTGCTGCAACATTTCGACATCATTAGGATTTATAGCTAGGGGGTCACATGTCTAGCATGGTTGTATCGCTAACTATGTGTCGCGTCCTTATCGTGGCCAAATGAGATTGGAGGGGCGGCCATATTGCCACAGGTGTGGGCCTAGGAAAGATTTCCTCACATCACACCCATTAGTCAACATGAACTATCTCCATGTGATATCTTTTCCGTCTTAGCTTTCCCCTCTTCCATACAAGGTCTCTCCTTGGGCAGAGTTTGGGGAAGTGCACTAGTGCCCAATCCAACTCGTCTCCTATAAGCATAAAGTGCATCATATATGGTTGGTCCTGATGTGTCCATCTACACAATCAGGTATAGAATGCGTCATATCAAGCCTAAGCAAGGCGGCTACTACATATGTGTGCGAGTATGGAATTCTGTATATCTGCTACTTCTGGTAGCTACATATGCTACGAGCAAAGTCAACAATATGCGTTTGGCTCCCTCCCCTTAACCCACTGGCGACATGACGACTACCAGTGAGGATTTCAAAAACTCTATTGTGTCTACTGTAGTTGATGACCCTATGATTGCTAGCTCGTGAACTCCATTGGTCGATCATTTTGGCTACATATTTAGTAGAAATTATACCCTTCACTATATTCTTCAATGCCTTTGTTCGCTTCTACATGAAGTACCTAACATAGTTGTAGAATGTTTTCTTCACCAAAGTAGTCACAAGTATCCCCCGAGCCCCATTCAATACAGAATTATAGCTTTTAACAATATCAGAGGTCATATACCTAAATCGATAACAGCTATCATGAGCCAGCGTCCACATATCCAACGGCACGTTGTTAAACTAGTCTAATACATCCGGAAAAATCATCTCCACCTACTCCATCACATAATTCAATTTGCGAGATTATGCTTGTAACCCAGCATATGTGACCAACTTCTTACACTAGGTGTTTTTATGCGCTGAGTTGAAGTTATTCGCAACATGTTGGAGGCAGAACCGCCACACTGCAAATGGAGGCCACCATCCATTCGCTTCTTCTCAAACTGTTGATCTGATGTCTGTGTGTCTATCCGATATGAGGCAAATGGTTTCATGACCTTCACGATCACTAACAACATATTCCTTCAATTTTCGCAAAAACCAACCCCATGTCTCAACTGTCTCCTAATCAACTAAAGCGAATGCTAGCGGAAGTATATGGTTGTTTCCATCAAAGCCATAAGCAACTAGTAACTTGTGGGTATACTTCCCATACAGAAAGGTGGCATTAATGGTAACAACAGATCTAAGAAATTTCCACGCTGCGATGCACGGCCCAAAAGCCTAGAGTACCCACTTTAAAGTGGACACACCGGGATGCTCGATTTGCTCCACCCTTAATCTATTTGTGTTCTGGGATTCATATTTTCTATTGCATTGAGAAGTTTTGACAATTCATTGTAAGACTTCTCCCAATTCCCATACACAAGATCAATGGTCCATTTCTTTCCTTCCCAAACCCGTCTCCCATTGATCCTGTAGCCAAATTCTCGTTCGACGACAGAAGTCAGCTTAGCCACCTTCATATCAGGATTCTCCCTAAAAAGATTTACAAATCAACTGGCAAGGAGATTGTAATCCAGTTGTGGGTAATCCTGACTAATCAGTAGGTTATTGCATGAGTATAGAGCCTTGAATCTCGTCACCACAAACATGCCCTCAAACTTCTTCTTTTGGGCCCGAAGCCTCCATTTACAACCGTCATCCCTTCTCACACAATTAACAGACCATAGCAATGAGCTGAACTTTACAACAGTGAAGTTACAATGGTTCTTCACATGGTAAGACTTCACTGCTTGAATGACATCTACTTTCATCTTGAATCTTATGCCTCTATAAAAACCGTCACTACTACTCGAATCACTACAAATATCAGTTTGCTCCTACTCAAAATAAATATAACCACTATCACCCCCATAATTGTAATACGGAATAGGATCTCTAACTAACATGGTAGGTGGTTTTGCCTACTCTACTCAATATATTGATTGTCTCGAGTAAGTATATACGGTTGGAGACTCTTCTTTTGCTACTTCATCTCCTTCATTCTCACCCTCCTCATTTTCCTCATCGAAACTCTCCTCACTATCGCTGTTGTCCTACTCAACACCCATTCCACCATCGGTGTCAGTTGCAGCCTCCGCTCCCACATGAACCATGTACGGATCACGTGTCTCTAGTCACTGTAACACTAGAGTAACTATTCTATCTATTTCATCTTCATCATTTACTTCCATCGGGGTTGGAATTAAAGATTGAAATCTCAACGACTCTCGCTACATTTCTACAATATCATGTGACGATTGTGGCCAATTGCTTGTATCAAATGTTTGCTTTACCGAGCCCCCCCCCCCCCCCCGAATTGTCAGAAATTCTGATGAATAATTGTTATATGCCATGATCTCCATATGATTCAGTTATTTCAATAAAATTTTCAACATCTTCGTCATCTCTTATTGCCATCAACGTATAACATGTATTGCCCCCATGGAACATAGGATACTTGTGAATTATCTTAACTCCTACTTCGGTTAGATCAACTCCAATGTTGCGACATATTCTGTATAAAAATTCGTTATACTTGACTTTTTCTTCATTTTCAACTTCTTTACCGAATCTCTATCATACTCCGGCTCCTAATTACTGGCCACAATATTTCCAAATGCATAGATCATCAACTTCACATAATCAACCATTTTTTCCTTATCCATAGTATATATAAATTATAATATTTTTAATAAATATGACAATTTCCAATAACATTCTAAAAATTTCAAGAAAAAATTTAATTTCCATAATATTTCAAATATTAAAATTTTTCCCCATTATTAGCAAATGATTTATTCCTAAAAATTTGTCAGATATTATTTTTTAATACATTTTCGCTACTAAAAATTCCAACCATTTCCATATGATTTTATAACTCCATAAAAAATATTTCACATTCCAAATATTACTAATTTTCAAGCTCAATAATTTTTTATAATTTTCAAAAATATTTATTCAAAAAAAATTTACCTGTTATTTCTCCTTTTAATTTTAATTTCACTTTTAATTTTAATTTCAATTTCAATTTTCTTCTGATTATTTCCAAACAATTTTTTTTCAAATAATTGTTTGAAATTATTTTTCCACTAAATATTTCAAAATTTTCGCATAATACTACAACAATTATTTCACATTCTTTACAGTTTTTAATCCTCATTCTAATACAAAAATTAATGTTACATGTTATTCATGCAACATCTATATAAATCATATTTAATAAATTATAATCTAACAATGTCAAATAATCTTTTCTATAAAATATACAATTATACTAATATTTTTCTAAAATCTTACATCAAATATAAACATAGATGAAAATACAGATAAAAAAACTTCAATACAGATAAAAAGATTTCAACTTTTCTAAAAAGAACATACCACAATTTAGATTAGCTGTTCAGAAACACTTGGATCTGGGCAAATCTTTCTTTCCTATGCAAAATCACTCATTCTTCTTCCTCTTTCCTACGTGCAAACGAGAGAAAAATGAGACCTAGGTTAGTGGGCATTTTGTGTGTGTTGTGTGTTTCATATTTATATTTTTTTTTTTTTTTAGTTTTCATACTATTATCACATGTTTATAAATCAACAATGAGTATAAATCGAATAAAAAATTAGACAATGAGAAGTGTGGGTAGGATGTACTAAAGGCGCAAACCCAATCTGCACCTTCAGCTTGGAATTTTTGCATATCCTTAAAGTCACATACGTGATCCGCACCTTTATAACCTATTTTAGAAATATGTTTTACAAGTCTAATATTTACGCAATTTTTTAAAAAAGTAATATTTAAGTATGTAACCCCTAATTTCATGTACATAGTCAATTAAATGAGTATACTTCTTTTCGTATATTTATCTACTTGCTTGTGCAAAACATTTATTTTTATAGTTTTTTTAATATTTGTGATATCCAAAATTTTAAAATTATTAGTTGTTATCATATTAATCTTAAAAGATCGAATACTAATAGTAAGTAATGGTGAAAGACAAAGATATAGATTATAGTCTATGGTAATGGTTATAAGGTCACGTAATTAATAACATGTAAATAGTAATTAAAAATTTTTAGATCAAAGTGATTGAAAAAAGCCTATTAATATTTATTTACTTAATTGTTAATTACTTTTAACCTAGATTGTTATATTAATTATAGTAAATATCTTTAAAAATGAAAAATATTGTTATTGTTGTCTTCCATCACTATTTAGTATTTGCAATATCTTAAAATAATTGCAATAATTTTTAAAAATTGCAAAATTTTAATCATAACAACTATTAAAAAAAATAGAGAATCTGAAAATTATTTTACACAAAGCAAACACAACCCCTTGAGGAGCTTATCATGTTAGATACAATGCTCCTACAAGATATACACTTGAACAGGATGTCTACTCAAATCATGAAATGTCACTTCATAAAACTTTATTCTAAAAAGGGGGAAAAAAAGGACCAAGAAAATTCTATGCGCAAAGATGAGGAACGTATACATCTTTTGTCTAGCTGTATCGTAAAGAAAAGGTGCACAAAAAGGGAATTTCTGAATCAGTCCTGCAACTTCAGTATCCTCCAAACTTGTCAAACTCTCCTCTTCCATCAAGAGGAGTAATCATTGACTGAAAATCCAGACCCATCATGCCATTCATCTCCTCAAATCCCATGAAAAGGTCATCCCCAAAAATGATGCTGGAAAGATCATCCGACATCTGTTGTTCCAGTCTCATGATGCCCTCATCACCATCTATCCTTGTAGTTTGTTGTCCATGATCAATTTTATCGGTCGACACTAACGGCGTTGTAGAAGGGGATAGAGTGGTGGAACTAGAACTACTAGGAGAGTCATCAAACTCACAACTAGCTCTTGCAGGGTCCTCCTTGACTGCAGTAGTCCCATTACTTTGGCTAGGGTTATTAATGGGTTTCTTAGAGAACTTGGTTCTTGTACTACCAGCTAGTGCGTTTCTTCTAGTTGGATGACTGTGATTGTGTTCACCCGTGTATGTTACGATGAATATATGAGGATCTGAATTGCTTCTCTCCACTTGTTTTCTTGCTGTACATCCCTTTGAGCTGCTACATCTATAATAGCTCCTGTCGAAAATAAAACCAAGCGAAGGTTTAATTATGGATTAAATTAATCAAACTGCTAGCTAATATCAATCTTAAGTAGGCTAGGCTTTGGGGTTTGGTAATTAATTAACACCTAATTAATAGGATAGGGTACACGAAGTTCATATTAAAAGTCAAGTAACACTAATTAAAAATATGTCCAAAGTACCCCTTTCTTTTGCCATCAAAATTGAAAATAGAAAATGTGGCTTTATAAGAAATACAATCACTCTGCTATAATTTTTTTTTTCCTGAAATTTCATATTGAATTTATCTGGTATTTCAATTGATAACTAGTCGAAACGAGCTGGTGAATGAATTTTTTTTTTACATTAAAGTCGATCTATTTAGATCCTTTAGAGCATAATCTGAATGGAATTACGATGCATGCAACTATTTTCCTTTTTGAAGGGGACTTTGGATGATTGATATATACCTTGGATAAGGTGAACCCTTGATTGGTTTTTGACCGTATTTGCGCCAGGCCCAAACATCAGATGAAACATCATCGGCTTTTACATGTCGAACAACCTTATTGTGTAGATTCTTCCTAGTTAAATCAATTAACAAATGTCAGGATTATTAATCTTGCCAAACTTTGTTCAGACAATTTGAATGAAAAATAAGAAGAAAAGCAACTTTATTTCTTGAAGCCAAAGCAATCTTCCATGAGAATAAAAAGAGAATGGACGGTACTTTGAATATTCAAAAAGAAGAAAATAAAATAATAAGAAATTATAATTTTTAAATCTAAACATATGAGCTGTGAAAAGATCATTACTAATTAAACTAAAAAAAAAATCATCTACAGTATGCATATTAGTAGTTACCTTCTTCTGTATTTGCTAGCCCCTTGATGAATACCACCATCATTTACTGGTTCCGCCACCGCCGGCGGTCCTGCATCCCCCACTTTTCCTAAACAATCGTTTCGTAGTTCTTCAGGATTCGATGGCGAATTCGCGGTTTCGACAACCGGGGAGGAAGCAGTGGAAGTAGCCTGAGGATAGAAGGCCTTGTAGAGCTCTTCAAGATCATCCACAAACGGCTAGACGTCTCCATCAAGTCTGAGAAGTTCCACAGAATATTATCACCCGGTTCAGTAATAAATGAAGGTTGGCCAAAATAGTCCATGGCTTCATATAATGACGGTTCATTATCACTAGCACTGCAACCCCTCACAACTGCTTGCAAATCCCAGTCATCCATCCAACCAAACTCACCAGCCATATTGAATTTACGAATATGGAATTCACAGTATTCTTGAGCAGAAAGGAAATAAGAGAAGAGAGAGAGAGAGTGTGTCAAGAACTTGGAATTAATCTGACTTTGGATTTTGAGGATATGGTATAAAGGGAAATCAAGAGAGGTTGTATTTATAAAGGAAGGCTTTTAGTGCATTTGAAGATCCTACCTTTGAAACCATTTTTGTTTTCCTGCTTCCCGGAAACCGGTTTTCGCATACACACTTGGGTTGACTTTTTTATAAGGTCAGAAGGTTTTAAATGAAATAGTGAACTGTACACACGATAGAGAGAAAGAGAGAGAGAGTTGGTACACATGTCTAGCTTAGCCTAAGTATTTCGTCTGGTTTTTCACAAGTTGCATGACAACTTGTGCCCTATTGTCTATAAAGTTCGGTTTCTTCTTTTATTACTATAATGAAGAGAGGTGCACTTTGCAATAATAAGACAGTCATGCGTGTACATTGACCAATGAAATTCATTCAAGGTTTTTATTGGTTTAAATAAGATTATATTTTGACACTATATAACTAGTCGGTGCTGAACCTTGAACGTAATTGCTTTCTTTGACTCCAGCCGAAACCAGAAATAAAATAAAAGGAAGAAAAGAGGGAATAAGCGAGAAAAACAATATGTTTATTTAACTTAGAAGGTTTTCGGATAAATTAGGCACAGCCTTGTACAATGAAGAAAATAGTTTAATTGAGGACTTATTAGAAGAGACAATATAGAGTGACATCGCGAAATGCGGAAGCATAGAGGATGACAAGTCTTATTTTAGGCAATTATCCAATACATAACAAAATAAATGATAAGAGAGAAGTGATGAACACAAAGAATTTAGAAAGGAATAAAAATTTTGAAGCAAAGAGAAGCAAAAAAATTGGAGAAGATTACCAGACTGCTGCTTGAAGTGGTTTTCATTAGCGAAATGAAATTGAATTAGATTAAAAACTAGTTAAACCACTAATCTTGAGAACCAAAATGTTTCAAGTGAAAATTTGAAGAGAATAGCGGTTTATGCTTTTATTCTACACTAGCTTTAGTTATGGGTTTACACAAAATAATCTCTTTTAAAAGTAAATTCCAATTAAACACACAATCTCAATCGATTTGCCAAAATATAACTTTTGTGCTATAGTAAATATAACTAAACATTGTTGATATCTAACATGAAGGATGACAAAGGACAATTGTTTAATGCTTACGAGCCTTAAAATACTAAATAAAAAAAAAAAGGAAAGACAAAAAAAAAAGAAAATAATAATAATAGCACAACAACCAACGTATTTTTATCTATAATTTCTAACTAAACCGATCACGCATTTTATGGGTTTTGTAAAAGCTTTGAAAGGATTATTTAACATATATGGTCACAACAAAAAAGTATTAAAATCAAATTGTCTCAAAACATTGTATGGAAATCAAGAACTCAACTGCAATATAAAGCTCAACTCATGTTTTAGATTAACACACATGAACTCGAAAATACATTAGCTCCTTCATAATGCAAAGAAAACAACCAAAACAACAAGACCAACAATGAATACTCCATTAATCCTACTCAACAATGTAATATAAAAAAGAAAGTAAACAACTACCTAGATAGAGCAATCAATAAGCAATCCTATTATATATGTAATTGTAATTAGAAACACTAATAGTGATTAGTTAGATATAAAACATGAAATTAAGGTTTAACATCAATAAAGGGGTAAAAGCTAGGTCTTTAGAAATGTAAATTACATAGAGATTTCTACAAGTTTTAGCTAATTCGGGTTTAAATACTACTCTTTATGCATTAGCTTTCTAAAACTTTAGTCGACCGATATGATACAATCTTTCAACTGAAGCCACTCTAAATGCTCACAAATTTGGTGGCTTAGACAATCTACTAAGTGGGATTTTGGTTGGACAAGATTGTTTAACCTCAAGATGGGAGCCAACTTCACTTAGATGACGATTAATTTCATTTAGATGCATGAAGATGATTACAAGTGGGGGTGACTTTGTTTGGATGTTGTTAACTTCATCCAAATGGAGTCCTTGCTTTAAGATTTATCGTGCTTTTATGATACTTTCATCAAATGAAGTGTAACTTCACCTTATCAAAGTGTTCACCTCCTTGTCATTTTTTCTTATTTGCTCTTAATTCTATTTTGCATCTAAATTTTGGATAAATAATCAATTTAATGCACTCTACGATGATAAAACACATGAAAGAATATTCAAAGAAAGATTTAACTTAGGTTTTCTATGTGTATGTACATGATTAAATTGCTATTTATCACCAAGTAGATTGAACAAGTCCTTTTAATTGACATAACAAATTTTAGTTTTGATCGAGATTGTTAGGGCATCTTTAGTGGAATTGAATCTTTTGAAACAAGTTCTACACAGTACTCTAGAGCTTATAAATTTTACTAGATATAGGTTATATAGGTTATAAGCTGGTTCTAAAAAGTTATGTAGTAGATTCCATTTCCATATTTTTAATAATCTAAACCCATAAGATAGAGTGTAGGATAGGAATGAACACCCTAACCATCTTGTATCTTGTATCTACTCATTCATATAAACCCATATGTGAGAGTTTATGTATAAGAATATTTTTCTTATATTCTCTTTTATGTTTGGAATCCTTTGTAACAAGTTTTGTAAATAGGTGTGATTATCTCTGTGACTGGGATTATAATAACTACGTTACTCTTATTTTGGCTATTAGTTAAATAGCCTCTCATTTTTCAACCATGGCCGTCTACCTCGAATTGTGATTACAAAGGATTGAATTTTTTTGCATCATTCTTTCTCTCTTATCATTGTTCATTTTGTTATATTTTGTTGATCCAATTTTGATATATTTTGCGATGATAGACTAATTTTCATTAAATGGTGAAGTCGCTTCTCCTCAAAATAAAAAAAAATCTAATCATCGATTCATTCCCACTCTATTATGCGTTCTATCATTATTTAAGTATTTTAGAAATCCATCAAACTTAATTCGAGTACTATGCAATCGTGAATTATTTGTGAAATATTTTGGATTTAGTAGGATTATTAAAAGTTTTTCTGTCCATTTTTATAGTATCTTCTATTTGAAATTGACAAGTTTGGATAGTATATCTTAGTTTTATGTACTGAAATATATATAATGAAAGTGCTTAGAAAATCAATGTCAAAATGAATAGTAATCAATTATAAGAAGGTGATTGTGTGAAAAAAAAATCGCAGTGTAAACTTGCTTCTTTTTTTTTAATATACAATCTTGGATAAAGAGTTCTTTCACTTTTATATTAGTATTGATTGTTTCTATTTGTAACTGTATTTCAATTTTTTTACATAATAACTAAAAAAAAAACCCTCATCTAAGTCGATGGCTGCCAAATACTTATAAAAGATGCCATAAGTGGTAACTTGCATTGATAACGATATTTATTTTATTATTTTCACATTTTCTCTTTACAATCATATCTATAATTCCATATGGTATCATAAATGATTAAATATATGCTAGGGTTTTCTAAACTTGACATCACTGGATTATTTTCAGGCCAAAACAAAAATTGGTTTATTTGAATAGTGAGTGTTTGAACAGATTATAATAATATGGCTGGGAGCAATTTATTTATTAATTTATGTATGATGTAACTAAATCCACATGGATCATATGATGGACAGTCAATTAAGTAACTTCCAACAGAGTCCGAAATCGGCTCTTCCGACTCGTTTCGTTGGAGCTGTATTTTTGGGCCCCAACCGCCGGCACCTTTTTCATCATTTAGAGAGAGAGGAGGTTTGGTTGACTGGTCTTCCGCGAGCTATACACGCAATTGTGAGTTTGGCCAAATATAACTTTTTAAGCTGGCTTGCTCACGTCACCCTTTCGTCTCCAAAATATGAGCTCTCTTTTTTCTTTCATTCTTGGACGAAGTATGGGAGCTAACGCAAAACGGGCTCCCAAATATATAATAGTTCAACTTTCCAAATATATATATTTGGATCGAATATAGTTCGGCTTAATTTGAGTTTTTATTCTAATCAAATCAAATATAACTATAAAATGTGATATAATTTTTTATTTCCTTAAATTAAATCACATGATTTAGTATGAAAATTTTTTCCAAACCCATAAATTTTGGTTTTGTTCTTTTGGGCTCATAAGTTGCACCTAATGTTCATGACATGTAATTTATATCAAATATTAAATTTTTTTTATGCATTGGGATGATATAAAGGTTGATAACGCTTATCTTTATGCAATTAAAAAAAATAACTGTATGATGATTGATTTTACTCATAAAGTTAGTGCATCATATGATCGATTACATGATTTAATTAACTTATGGCTATATTTTTTAAATAGATGTACATTTTAATAAATATAAATAGATATCTATTTGTTAAATAGATATACATATTTGCTAGAAGACTGTGGAAAATACAATGAACTTCCTAAAATTTCCAAAGTTTTGAGATTTAGTGGTTTCAACAATTTAATTTTAATACTATTTGAAAATATGCTATTAAGCTTTTACATATCATTTGAAACTAAACCCTAAACCCTATTGGGTAGTATAAAATTTTATAAAATCCAACCGTACTCCCCCTAGTTGCCTCCCTAATCAATTTCAAAGTAGGATCTTCATTTTCCATCACTAGTTTTGTCCTAGCAAACACAAGATCAAATCAATAAACCCGTCTCTATGAATATCCGAAATTACCATATATAAGAGGAAGAGGGAGTTGTTTGTTACTCTCTTCAAACAAAATAAAATCGTGGATAGTCGACAACGTAAATTTCAACAGAACTTGGCTTGGTTACATGGCTTTTTGGTAGAACTCTCGATTCACTGTTGGTCTATGCAAATCGAAACGAAATATTTAAATGGCTCCTTTTTTCTTTCATCTTTACTCATTAAACCCAACTATGAGTTGTTTCACACGCATTAGTTCACATTGCTATAATATATATATATTTTTTTTACCTCCGGAACCCCAACCATTCCAGTTCACCTCTACAAGTTTTCAGAATTTGGACCGCCGCATACGGCAAAGCACCAAAAGGTCGCAAGACCAGTCAACAAAAGCTGCTCGGCTAACTTCTTCCCCGTTGCACCGTCCGGATTATATTTCGAAGAACTCCGAATTATGCGACTCGCAGTGTGGGTTAAGCTATCACAAACCAGAGGTAGAATCGTACCCTAGCTAGGACCTGTACATAGGTAATGCATGACATCCTCTTTGATATAAGATAATACACATCATGGAAGAAAAGCACCAAAAGATTCCATTCATGAGTACCTCAAATTACTTGTTAAAACCATTAATATCAGATCCGAATCGACTCAGACGATTCAATGGGGTTGAGTTAAAATTGACCTTTAGATTTAGATTGGATCGATCCTTCGTAGAGGCTCGTTTTATGATTTACACAGCCAGATGAACCGAGATCCGATAAACCTAGCAGGATAAAATGGCTCAAGATGTACCCTAAAAAAATAAAATTGCAAATGTAATCCAATCGAGTAATCAAACAAATAACGAACATGAATGGAAAGAAAAAATATATACATAGCTAAAAAGCATTATTATATTATTTTATTATCACCGCTCAATCTATTATATAATAGTTATTTTTTTTTATTTTATTTATAATATTATTGACTATTTTTTACCTTTTTTTAATTGCAAATAGATTAAAAATGATATGGATTTGAATACAATTAGATGACAAATCGATGTTATGTAAATTATTAAATCAAATTATAATTATAATGATATTAATTAAAACTTAACCTATTATTTGAGTTTATGATTTTAAATTTGAAAATACGTAGTTCAATATGAGCATAATACCAAAGATGTTATCACCTTTCCTTAAGATGTGAGATTGATTTAACTTTCGTCCCTTTTCTAGTAGTAGCATAGGGTTTTCGGCACCTTTTCGGAAGACAAATATAGGGTTATAGGCAGGGCCAACTTGTGCATGGAAAGGGATCGAAAGGTCTATTTTTTGGGGGAAAAAAAAAAAAAAACAGAGAATTACTTTTATGTCACGATATAATAACCCCAAAGAATGTGTATAGTAGTGTGGATTGATGGAAATCTCTTGGCATCTTGGACGACACGAACTCTGTTAGGAGCGAAACCGAGTTTTTCTAGTCATAGTTTATCACTCATTCAAACATACCCGCCGAAGAAAAAAATATATATATTAAGACAGCTTCTCTTGGAGATTATTATATTGTGGGTATGGGACTTTTGAAATATTGTCAACATAAGGATAAACCTGGCCGACATCCCTCTGCCAGGCTCTGGGCAGTGCTAATTTATTTGTTTGATATTTGGTCTATGATATTATTATATTACAACAATATCCTTAGGCCTAACAATTTGTAATAAGGCGCCATATTTTATATCTTAATTTAAATAAATTATTATTAGATCTTAATTCGTAATATAATTCGTTTTATTAATTATATTTAAAAACCTAAATTTATTTATTTAATAAACATATTTTATATCTAGTTAAACTAGAAAATTTTTAAATAAACATATTAGAATCAGCGGTCTCTACATTAAACTACATTTGTGATCTCTACATTTGATATGGGAAGCCAAAACTGAATCCAATCCCCAGGAGTCCGAGCAAGTTCCTAGCATTGATGGGTTAAATCGATCCATGATTAAGTCTAAAATCTCGATTCTTTATTTAAATTTGATTTTTAATAATTGATTTTTTTTATATATAATTTTCTCTTTTATAAATGTTTCTCAAAGGTAGAACTTGTTTTAGATTGTTATTAGTAATAGCTAATAGAGCTTCTAGACTTTTTTATGAACTTTATTCTTCGTATTTAAAAACCTAAATTCATTTATAATTCATTTTTTTAATAAGTAAGTTTTGCATCTAGTTGAATTTAAAAAATTTAAAACAAACATATTATAGTTAGCAATCTCTATTTGAAAACAATACTTTCAGTATTATCATCAATTTATTCACTACTTATGATAGAAATTATATTTAAAATATATATTAATACTTGCAAAGAGATGTTTTTATTTATAACCTAAGTATATTGATATGTCCGAAGAAAACATAATAGCTAAACTTTAAGCACTATGCAACTAACATAAACAACAGCATTATATAACTAATTTAAATAAAACTTATTAATAAATTCAATTTAATTTTGACTAAAAATATCAAATGGTTTTATCAATAAGGTTAGAATTTAATAAGACATAGATGTCTATACAAAAAATATAGCTTGAAATATATCGTACCACGCTTTTATAAAATATTAAAAATTGGAAAATGGAAGAAATAAAACATTAAACGTGTCGGTCTTACAAAACTAGAGTTAAATGGACGAAGACTATCAAAGAGAGAGCTACGACAATTACTGAGACCAATGACAAGGCTGAGAGAGAAGGCAATGGGTGGGAGTAAAGAGATAATGCACAAATAAAAATTAGAGAAAATACTAGAGTAAAAAGATAGTATAATATAAAATTAAGAGAAAAGTATATTTTTAATCTTTAATGTTTGTTTACTTTTTTATTTGGGTTATCATTTTTTTTTTCTTTTATTTAAGTCCTCAACATAAGCAAAATCTTATAAAAAAAAATGACTTTCATCAAATCTATTAAGATTTTCATTCATTCGTGATACTTATCAACTTTGAACTAATCTACAATAATTAAATTAACAAAATAATAATATTAAATATATTGATTTATATAATATAATAAAAAATAATAATAACACAAAAATAATAAATAAAATTAAGAAAAGGAGTTGGAAAAATTTTATATGTACTCTAACTATCTTAGCCAACTAGCTTAAGGCTAATCAGAAACTAAAACATAGTCAAGATAAATAGGAAATTAAATATATTTAATGAAAGTTTTATTTTTGTAAGGTTTTGAAAATATTAAAAACTCAAATAAAAGGAGAAAAAAAAAGATTGAGAACTAAAATAAAGAAATAGGTAAATATTGAAAACTAAAAATATACTTTTTCCTAAAATTAAATTATAAATATTAAAATCTTAATTTTAAATGTGTTTGTGCATCAAACCCGTACATGTGTATAGGACCTTTCTATTAAACAGATCCACAAATGGGTCTAGATATTAAATCCAAACCTAAACACATTTTGTAAACGAGTTCAAACGGGGTATAACTCATTTATTAATCATGTCCAATTTTGCTTACATAAACCTACTTATAGCCATGTCATCTCATGTCATGTTCATGTCCGTGTTGATGGGTTGGGTGCTCAATTTCCAAGTCCATATATCCTACCAAATTATTTATTAAGTATACATAATCTCTTGTGACTTATCTCTATAACTTTTTAAAATATGCATATACCTTTAAATTATTACCTAATCAAAATGATCTTTAGGCAAAAATAAGTTTTTTTATTTACAATAAAAATTTAGTCAACATTTAGAAAAATGTTTGCCTTATTTAAATGTCATTTTGATGAATTATCTTTAACATTACAAAACATATTTTGAAAGAAAAAATGTTTATTTTTATGAGAGCTTCGTATCTATAAGATTTTCTTATATGTGTGGAATCTAAGTCAGATCATATAATGATCACTATTGAAATTGCAATTGAATATTTTAAGTTTCTCGTCTGGGAAGAAAACTTTTTAGGGATTACTATTCGTTTAATAATAAAAAGGATATTTGGGGGATTTTAGTGTTTATGTGAATAGATAAGATTAGAAGGATATGACCGATTTCATGATATTACTGACCAATTATGAAATCAAATTGGGGGTTGATTAATTTTAAGATTAGTAATATCACTCACAATCAAAGAAATGATCAAAGATGTTTACAAAACTAATGATACAATGCATGGTAACCCTATAAACCTAAGGTTTTCCACAATCAATGATATCAATTGATAGGAGAAGATGTTGAGAGAGAACTCTCAAACAAGCAATTTGAATGAAACATGAATAACGATTAACCCGATTTTGTTTTGTTACATAGAAAGTATATTTCACCAAAACTTAGAACATTACAACCAACTACATATCATTATATGATAATGACACACAAAGGCTCACAATCTATCTAAAACATAATCATAATATTTGTAATAACTGCAAATACATCACACTAAAACCATCTCTAGAAATTTACATAACTGAGTGAATCATTAAAGTCTTACTCTATCTAATCAAACCACAAACAAATATAAATAGGATATTGAGGTCTATATCAACTCCTACAACAATCGAATACACCAATATAGGTAACTCATCAAATTAACATAATTAAACATAACTAACATATAATATTCTAATCTTCGAATACAACTACACATTTAAATATCTCATCAATTGAATAAAATCTCACACCATCTACCCCTCATAGTAAGTGTACTCCACATAATCTCCTAAGTCATAATAGAAGTCATAACTCAACTCAACAGTTATAGTCAACATCAACAAAAGTACCTATGGGTGAAAAAGATTTCCACAAGAGCTAAGCCAAAACCTAACACATAAAATATGAGCTATTGATTACTTTTACTACTTTAATCGATCTTAAGCTACATCAACCCTTCAAGTTTACAAACTCTAACCTACAACATGAATAAACATGAGTTATCAAGGCGCTAGAGGTGTCTCCAATACTTGGACTCCGACGCTTAAGTTATAAAAGTAGCATAAGGATATAGCAAACAAAGTGTGTAAAGAGTATTAGATGATCTATCTGATTAGAAGGACTTCATTTTATAGTGTTATGAGGATTTTATATTTTGAGTAAGTAAATCTTCTAAAAAAACATTCAATTTATTTTAGGAAGTATCCTCTAGAATGTGTTCTTAAAAGAGTCAGATTACTTTCATTATTATTCTAACCAGCTTAAGTACTTTCCTTTTTGCAATCATGCTCCAATAAAGTGAGCTCGGGGCCAATTCAAGCCTATAACACTAGCAATCACATACGAATGTACACACAACAATCACACATACAAAAATAAAATTACTTAGTGCACAACAACCATTTATTATCTTTTATTTAGGTGGCAAAATACAACATAGTCATGACATCCTAAGACCTAGAGTATCTCAATTCTCATGACCTCAATTCACAAGCAGTGTATAGATGCATTTAAATATATGATGTTGAGTACTCTCCAATATCTTGGAGTCCAAGAATCACCTAAATCTACATAGCTTCTTTAGGTGTACGACTCCACTCAAGGCAATGTCACACATCGATCTTTGATTTACCATGCTGACATCATGATACTCCTAGTCCATTGACCATTGTCATAAATTGATTCCACACATTTAGTTTAAGTTGCGTACATAAAGAAAAAGAAATATTTAATGGTGCTTGAATTCATTGTTTTTTAGTAATTTTATAAAAGGTCTAAGTGTGAAAATAATAGCTTCATAGTCAAATAAAATGCAATATATAAGCATTAATTTTTATTGCAGCAACCTACTAGTCAATCTTTTGTGTATTAAGCACAAATTCATACAAAGAAGGTAAAATGAAGTAGCATATCATATTTATTTTACAAATTCAAAAAATGAGAATGTTAAATTTCTATGTAAATATACATTTTCCTTCAACGATTTGCTAAACTTAGTGAACCATGAGCTAAAAATCCTACTACTATTACTACCATCATTCACCGCTTCCCCTAAATTACACCATTCTAATTCCCTCTTATGCTTTGAACTCCTCTAACATGTCACGATTCCAATTTTGATTCTTCGTCCACTCTATCCTTTTATTCTCATGCCACACATAACATTCCTCTCTTCCTCCCACTACTAAGTGACAACCATATTACTAAGGATTGAAAATGGAACTTGAGTGAACGGTAAAGGAATTGGTTAGGAGTTCCAAAGACTATTCCTTTTTTATATGATAACTTCAAGAGGACTATGATTGCTCAAATTTGAATGCTTTGAAATGGCATATTGTTATAGCTATGGGTTTGGATTTCCATGCCATGGTTAACAACAGGTGGAAATAACTATTGACTCTTTCTTCACATTTTACTCAATAACTAGTAGCTAATTTTTTAAAACAAAATGTTATTAATGGAAGAGTATCGTGAGAAATGGAGATAGGAGACGGATGAAAATAATTAGAGTGGTTAAATACTATCTGCATTAATGAAATAAAAAACATTAAGTAAAAGAGTATTATGTTGAAGAAGTGGAGTTTAACGATGCAAGGAGGAGAGAGATAGAGAAAGGTTCTTTTTACTTAAGAACCTGATTGGTGGTAGTTATTCGTAGTGAAACATGAAAGAGAAAGAAAAGGTGAAAGTTGACTTTACCTTTATTTTATGCTCTCTATAGTTACTAATTTTGCTTAGGTAGTAGGCATTTTAGGAATAAAAGGTTTTGTAAATGGAAACATTATACATGAGAAAATCAACATTTGAAATTAAATTCAGAAACAAAAATCAAATTGAGGTGATCAAAATTATATTTAATAATTTAAATAGAAAATCTTATCACAACTCTATCATAACGTTGTTAACTATAGATGACGTGGTATGTTAAGTTTGTACTAGGACGCTAACATGGCATTTATATATCCCTATAATTAAAAAAGAAAAAACTCAAAATCCCAACTTAAAACCCTAATTTTATTTCTCAACTTCCCTTTCCATTAATTTTCTTCTGCAACCAAAACCAAGCATGCGAGGTAAGTGAAAATATAGGTTGAAACAAGCCCTAAATCTATTACCCAACCCAGATACAAAATTATAAATCCTTACACCAAATGATCCTTACTACATGACTACATCTAGTCATTTGAAGCTTTTTAAAAACAATCCAAATGTAAAGTTTGAAGTAAAGGAGACCTTGGCCCCCAACCTTGAAAAAATTAATTTTAAGTAATTATGAAATTATATATATGATATGTATATTTTAAAAGCAATTATTGACAAAATATAGTATATACTTTAGTGGTAAGTATAAGTATTTTTACATTAAAAGTCATAGGTTTAATTCTCATGATGATCATTTTAGTTTTTCTTAAGTTGATTTATTATTTTAATGACATTCTCTTTTTACTTTTTTTTTTCTTCACAATAACTAATAGTATTAAATTTCATCCAATATTAAATTCTAATAAACTAACTAAATTATTTTAAATTGCTATTTACTTATTAATAGTATATCATAAATAATGATTATATCAATACTATAAATATTTCAGGCTTATTATATAAAATATTAATAAATAATAATAATCATATCGCTTGATGCATTTTTTTTTTTTACAATTGATATTATGAAAATAAATGTGAATTTTTGAATAACTAATTACAAAATTAATTATATGAAATTGATAATTTTTATAGCATTATTAATGATATAATTTTATAGTCATTGTCACAAAAAAAAAAATCAAAGAATACTTATATTTATATTCTATTACTCTTTTAACTTTACCTGTAATTTTTTATTTAAATATTTTTATATTATATTTCTATTAATAATAATTCTTATTAAATACTAAAAAAGTATCTATTGATAATAATTCTTACTAAATACTAAAAAAGTGTTGTATCATTTACAAAATCTCTCTCCATATATAACATGTATATTGTAATTTTGATTTAAATATGATAAGCATGGTCCTCTCACTCAAGCGTCTATGTCTACCCCTACTCACATGCATGGTTTGAGTTAGAGAAGAAGATCAAGGGAAAAGGAAGTTAAGAAATTAAGTTGGGATATTGAGTGTTTATTTATTTATTTATTTATTTTTAGACATATATGGATGTTATATCAGTATCCAAATGCAAACTTAACGTATTGCATCATCTATAGTTAACGACATTATGATGGAATTATAATGAATTTTTTTATTTCAATCATTTACTATAATGCTAATCCTCTCATATGTAATTTTCCCTTTTGTAAATGCTTAAAAAAAAAAATAGAGCTGTGCTTTGGATTATTATTAGTAATAGCTAATGGAGCTTCCATTTCCATATACTTCCTTTCTTTTTAGGCCCCAGAACCGTCCCTTCACCATCTCAAAAGTTCATGTTTTAATCATCCTCCGACACAGCCATTACATAAGCTCTTGAAAACCGACGCTTAAATCCACTCCCTCAATAGGCGGATCCTGGATTTTATTTTCAACTTTATTTGCATGGCACGCCAGAAAGCCACAAGGAAAGGAGACTTGCCAGGACTTCTGGTGTATATTTTCCTCTTGTCAACTGCACATAGAAACTCTTCCGACAAAACATGCTTCACTGGGCTAGTTCTGTTGTGCCGTATATGGTTTCTTCTTCTCTTTTTTTCTTTTTCCTTTTTTGGGAGGCGTTTTGGGGGTTGGGGTTTGTCGTCGTCGTGGGGGAAGAGGACGATAATACAAATATACAAATATAAATGCAAGAACACGATAATACACCCAAAAAGAATACTACAAAGTACTCATACAGATACTATCACTATTAAAGTTTAGAGAGAGATACATGGACCTTTTAATTCTATTTATGTAAATCGTACGTAAATTCCAGATCAACATACCATTCTAAGTTCCCATCCTGACATCAGCGGCCTGACAGACATATCAAAAAATCAAAGGTGTTTTGACGACATTGCAACTGGTGACAAGAAGATATATATCAAAGAGGGAATCGCTATTCTCTACAAAAATCAGTATCTAATACAGCTGTCATTTCAAGCGATCAAGTAGAGATTTCACTCGACACAAATTTCCAAAATTTTAACCCTTCAATACCATAACTAATGCCGCCCACATCATAATATTAAGCAAATATAACAAAACTTAAGCAAGTTTTTTCTTTCCCTATGTCCACTGATGAAAAATAAAAAAGAAGAAAGGATGAATGATGATAAATGTAACAAAAATACAAATCCTATTCAATGTCATGATACCCGAAAAGGAGCTTAACTCGAAACCATTCTATGACACCATCTACAGAGTATAATTCTCCACCGCACACAGCTCTGCAATGTACAAGCCGCTACAGAGAAGTTTAGACCAAAATTTTTCAGCCTCTCCTCGACATGGTCACCGTCTTTCCCTCAATGCAGAATTTAGAACTTCTTTCTAGCTGCATCCACATCAAAATTGAACATAAATTATAAAATATCCCATATCAAGAGGATTTTAAAGCCATATAAACTAAGATAAGTATATATATATATCACAAGTTCATTGCAGATATTAACAAATAGGACAGTGTCCTAAAGCTCATTTTCTAACTATTAATTTGGAAAGTCAAACACTGATGTCAGAGGAATAACAAAATACAATTAACATAGCTCATCTACCATTTCCTATGAGTTAAAAATACTTGAAAAGAAGAGGGCACATCACCCAATATCAAGGCCGAAGATAAAGAAAATCATATTCTTTATTGATTCTTTAAATATGAGCAAACAAGAGTGTACCTTTTGCTTCAAGTATGCAATAGCAGCCTTCTTGGAAGAGTAATGGGCAAAAACAGATGGTGACTGCCCTTCAACGGCAACCTTGAGATGTTTTAGCTTTAATGATTTCCCTGGAGCCTAAATCAATAGCAAACCCACGTCAGTACCTAAATCTTACAACATAAACAGAGAATATGGCAGTAAGGCACACCTGACGCAGCAGCCGCTTACATAAGCTTTTCAATTTAACCTTTTGTGAATCAACTTGTTCACCGTCCTGTGATTCATCACGTTTTCGCTTCAGTGATTCCCCATTGACTGACTCATCATCACTACTATCATCAAATGATGTCTTTTTCCCTTGGAAATAGCAACCAGCTACTTTCTTTGGTCTGTCCCTGATGCCAAGTCCTTGCTTTCCAGTTGTTGATTTATCCTGCACAAAGATGAAAATATAACTATTTCATCATGGACCCTCCCCTCAACTGTATACTCTTTTAATACTACCATGAAGAACAAATTCACTATCATTGCAAGACGTCCAGGATCATGCACATCATATAGCTTAACTCACTTGTCATGTTACACATTACAACCCTAAGGAGCCTACTTATACCAAAAAATTATATCATAAGCTAAACAAAACAAAAAGGTAAAAGCAATGGACCTGGACAAGCTTGTAGAGATTCTCTTGATCTTCTTCAAAAAAAGCAGTTCTCTCATTGCCATTTTGAGCACCTTCTGTGATCTGGGATTTCCTTCGAGAAGAACCTGCACCAAGAAAACCACCAGATACAAACCCATATTTGCTGCCCCACCACTCTGGACAACCCTCCCTCTTGTTTCCTGTCATGTACAACAGAACAAGCTTTCAAGAGTTTATAAATCCCACCAGAACTTAAAGAATTGGGACAATACATGATCGCTTGATCAGTCAGAACAACCATGGTGGACATGACATATTTTTTAGGAACAAAACTCTCTTCTTAGACATATTTATCACCTAGTGACATGTCATTTAAAAAAATGCATAATTTAATTTGTGGGTATTATGCCTTGACATCTACTGCAAAACTTCCCTTCAAGAAGTAAATCAGTGAAGAGCATATTAATATTTGACAATTAAAACTGCCAAGCACAACCTCAAAAAATGGACAAAAAGTAATCAGTCCAAATGTTACAGAGAGAGGATATCACTAGCTTTTTTTAATAAGTATCGCCACCTATCATCTCAGCTTAAAATGAACATGTTCCATTCAATACAATTATCAAATACATTAACAATAAACACAATGAAAAGCTATGAGAAGAATTAAACAACAAAATGAATAAATATGGTTGCTTCCCTCTATGAACCACATTCACATATAACTAATTTTTGTTGAAAGTTCTCACCTGTAAAACTATATTGCCTTTCATAGTAAACACTTATATGGCTCCTTTAGGGCTCAGCTCAATCTTCATATAGCTTAATTCTTTTCTAAGTTTTTTCTTCTTTTTGTCTGTAAGTTAAGGTTAGAGTTGAAGTGTAGACCTAAATCTCAGGGTACAACTCTAACACTAGAACTTCATAACTAATGGCAATCTTTTCAAGCCTGACAATGTGCTTACAAATTCTACCTTGAGCAGAAGAAACAAGGGTATCTGACACATCTTCAAAACCAATTTCATCTTCACTATCAGAAGGTGCCTGCTGAGACTCCTTAGTGTTTTTTACCTGCATAGGATACAACAGCTACTCTATGAGCATTCTTTTCTAGGAGAGGCCAATTGACTATACACCTTAGCACCAAGATCAAAAGGTCTCCTCCACAACAAATCTCATACCAAGCGCCTGATGTTTTATTTTGTTATACTAGACTTAATCAACAATAAAGTATGCAGATAATATTCTCAAATCTACTTTCCAAAAACATGACATGCAACCAAAAAACACACTTTTCCTTTTGGAATAATGCATTCTCATTTGTATCTATGCTTGTCAACAATATGGAAATTTTTACATATAAACTGAATTCTAAGATAAATCAAGCATTAAAAACAAATTGAAAGATGATGGACAATTACAAGAATTCCTTCAAGGTCCTGCGATGAATATGCTTTCACAAGCTTCCCTCTTTCTCTCTTATGGTACCTGCATATATTGAACTCAGTCGTTATAAATTCAGCTGTGATAGACATAAAATTCAACTTTCCACAAACCTTCCTCGTGCTCGAGTAGCCTTAGCTCCTGAGGTCTGAACGTCACCAGAATCACTAGCTTCCTCAGCTGTTTCAGTGTCATTCTTCTCAGCATCTACCAAATTAACAAAAATAAATAAATAAATAAATAACTCTTCAATCAAAAAACTCCCTTCAAGGAGATTGTTTGCAAATATTAGGTCAAATTCACGATTTAATACCTTCAACATTGGTCTGTACTGCTGCTTGCTGCAAATCCAAAAATAAAAGAAAAACGAGAAATAAATACCAAATTGAATCAAAAAACACAATTTTCCATATCAAGCTCAGATCTCAATTGAACTGAAGCGACGGAACAACATGAGAAGAGACAAACCACTTTGAGGCGTTTAAGGATGCTATCAAACTGAGTAGTGTCAAATGCCCATTCATTCTGCTTCTCTGTCCCCACACCTATTCAAATTTCCAACATCAAATAAACCACATTAATTTAATTTGTCTCTAGACCAAAGGTTCTGCAACTGTTTCAGCATAGAGTACGTTCAAACTACACCTTTATATCTCTTCTTGGCCAAACATTCCAACAACTTCCTCACATAAAGCAATTCGGCATGGTAATTTTTTTTTTTTTTAATAGGACACCTTTATATCTCTTCTTGGCCAAACATGCAAGCAACTTCCTCACATAAAGCAATTCAGGTTTCTCACAGGATCTCAATATAACTCTATTATAGTTGATCAACTATAACCACAGTTACGAAATTTCCTTAAAAATATTGTTAAATTTTACAGTCCACGAGATACTTGTTTAAAAAGAAAATTAAAGAAAAAAGAAGAAGAAGAAGAAGAAGAAGAAAAATGTACCTAAAGTGTCCTGCTTGTTCTTGACTCTAACATATCCTTTAATACCTTGTTTGTCTTTTCCTAATCCTTCTCCTTCTTCCCAACCCTAACCGACGAAAAAGCATAAACCCATCATATTCAACTACACACACATACACATACGCTTATATATACATACGGAGAAAGAGAGATTCAGAGATAGACCATCTGTTTCATGAGGCGGAAAGCGGCAGATTGGCGAGCTATACCGACATAGCAAAGAGGGGCTTCCGGAGCCGCCATGACTGGCGGTTAGTGGTGTTGCTCCTTGTTTGTGAGGCGATCGACGGCCGTGTCTCTCCAGACAAATTGGGAGTGAGAGACTGCGAGGAGGCAAGAGTAAAAAAGAAGAGGTTTTTCAGGCTCCAAACTAAAACCTAAGTGCACATTGGAGGAGGCTGCGCTATTCTGCGGTCGGGTGTACTAGGGTCGGTTAGTGACCCCTACCATTAAGCGGTCGAGATTATCTGTTCCCCTGTAGTCCAGGGATTTCGTGGGGTGTTCGTCTCAATCGCTGTGGTATTGCATGTAGCATGTCACGTGGGGTTGGTGGAATATAAACTTGAATTTTTTCATTTTTCACATAAAATTTATATTATTTATTATTTATAAGTGAAGAATAGATATACATCTTTATAAAGTCGTTTTAAATCACCTCTTCAAACCCGTTTATTACAATTTTCGTCCCCCCACTCTAAGTGCAATCCTAATCATAACTTTCGTATATTTGTTTTTGTCTTACTAATATAGATTATTATAATAGATAATGATAAAGATTACTATAATATCTTTATCTATATAAAATATGTCTATAAAGTTAAATCGATAATTTTTGTTTAATAACATAAACGAAGTAGATATTGATTGTCTACCAAAATTAGGATATTTGTTATCCTAGAGTTAGCATCTCAATTGTGTCTCCATGGGTTAACACTTTAGCAAATTAAACTACCTTTCACAAATATTTATTATCTATGATTAATCATAATTAGTTGGGATAGTGAAGTTGAAACACATCTAATGTGAAACCATCACTATGCAATTAAAATTTCAACTGTATAAACAACTATGCTGTTAGCAAAAAGCTAATAACAAAAACAATCAAATTCTAATTTAATAGTAAATGTGGCACATAATCAGTTTAGTTAATCATATATTTGTCTAAAGTTGACATACTAAATTTTGACCTCACTGTAAATGGATATTTTGATCTTTATCCATAGATAACAAAGAGAACAGGCATTAAGAATTTGATATTCATTAAAATGTGATTTTTTTTAATGATAAAAGTATTGTGTTTTATAATACATATAGGTTCAATTATTTTTTTTTTTAGTTCCTTTCACAACTACTAGTCAACACCAATCAAATGATCTTAGGAATCATTTAGACAAAATTGTCTATTTTTTATTATATATTTCTTTGATTTTCTTATATTGACTTCAAATCCTCCCAATCTTATCAAAAATTTCTTTACAAAATTGACCATATAATGCATGAGAAATATATCTAAACAAAGAGTAAAATCATGCAAATTTAATGATTGTAATAATCTAATCTATTTTTAGCTCTTAGAAGACTTAAAATTTAAATACCTAAAAGTGGGCCAAGCCCAATGATAATCTAGATTGATCATTTAGATTAATGATGTGATCTAAATAATAAGGCATCTACCTTGAGATGATTTAGGAAATTTTGCATTGATGTGTTTGGAATGAAGTCTATCAAAATTGGTATGTCTAGTTCTAATCTTTTTCAATAGGCTTAAAACCATACTTTGGCATGATTAAGGAGTTTTGAATTGATGGGTTTAGAATGAGATTCATTTATACTAGCATTTTAGCATTAACCTTTTTCAGTAGGCTATTGTACTCATTAAGTCCTTCAAAGGCTACTAAGTTTAGACACATCTTGTAAACCCCAGAAAATTCCAAGTCAAGAATTTGTATGAAGAAAAATCTCAAAGAAATATGTCGAAAAACATATAAGAAAACCCAATTACGAAATTGGATTTGCTTTGCGATACACGAACTAACAAGCGTACCCAAATCTAAGAAATTCAAACCCTAGCCAAACCCTAATGATAGGACCTCGCCCTAAGAACACTAAACTTGTATTTGGATGATCGAAAAGCCTAAATTCAATTCCCAAATTCTTAGAAATAACCATCGACATTAGGAATTCCTTTAGAACCGAGAACAACCAACGTCAAGCTCGAAAAACCTAAGATTCGATCCTAATAAAATCGAAAGTCAAATGACAACGAACTACCCCATAGTTAGCCTAAAGAAGCTTAAAATCTTAATCAAAAGCAATTCTACAAAACAGTCAAATTGGGTGAAACAAAAATTAGAAAACATGACCTCTAATAATTCGTAGAAGTGATGTGTCAAGGGAAAGGAATATGATCACATTTGAGCCACCAAATGCTCTAATATAAAGCCTAAATTTGACTTGAAATTTCCCCCATCTAAGCCTTAACTAAAGCCCAATTAACCATGAGAAAACAAGGAAAAAGCTCAACCTAAAGCAAGCCCCAATCTTCCCTTGCTCTAGGTGAACCATAAGCTGGACAACTAAGGGAATAAATAGAGATATACCTAGGATTAGTCTAACCAAATGATATAGCAACTAGAAACTAACTAAATAGGAGCTTAGGGGAGACAAACATGATGCCTAATCACCCTACATGGCAGATATGCTACCCAAGATGTAACCCTTTATCCAATGGATAATACTATTGACCACTAACACATGCTAAAAACCAAAGGAAAATTCCCTCCAAAATCAGTTGCCAAATCTTATGATTTGACACCCTCAAAGACCCCTCATGTGGCCCCTCTATCTGGAGAAAGATCCCCTCAAACATCCCCAACTAAAGCTCCATAAACACTTTCAAACACGTAAGAAAAATCTCACCAGGATTGCCCTTAAAAACAACAACGTTCTAACAATTTTCTCCATGCTTTTTCTTTTTATTTTGTCACTCTTAGACTTTCACATAAAGTTCCCAGAATTCTCAAGCATTAGTACAAGAAAACCACTCCTAAGAGCCACCAAAAAACCCCAAGTAAAAGCTCAAAAAATTGCATCTTTGGGAAGACACCCAAGCTGTCCACTATTCTTCCCAACTACACCCTCACTACTTCCACCCACAAATCATAGACCAAATGACCTCCAATCAAGCTCATTTTTTTGTATCATCTACAACACTTAAGAGGCTATTGGGAGAGCTAAAGACCCTATAAAAATCAAAGACCAAAGCCACTTTTAGAAGCTAGAAAAGATAGGAGAATTCCAACTGCCATAGAGGAAGGATCCTTGCATAGTAAGTGATGTAGTTCTATCTTCTTTTCTTTTCTTTTCTTTTTTCTTGTAATAATTGTATTCCCAACTTAGAACTACCTCATGTTTCCTTAATTGTATAATTTCCCAAGTATATTAGAGTCTGTTTGGCTTAGAAAAAGAAATAAAAATGTAATCCCTCTTCTTTAGGTGTAAACCATGGAACACCATCCCTCTTTTGGCTTGTATGTTAGATTTTGTAGAAAAACCAATAAGAATTAGAAATGGAGATTCTTGACACTTCTGGATGCCTAAGCTAAGGGGCTAACCAAATGTATTTTTGACCCACTTCATGCTCCTTAGATCATAAGAAATTCATAAGAAAGGAAAGGCCCTTTTGTAGTAAGAAAGTTAGAGAAAGAGGTGAAACATGCCCAAATATCTCAAACCATGACTAAGGATTAATTAAACCTGGGAATCTCTTCATTTCCAAAACCTAAGGATGCCAAAATATCAATAGAAAAAGTTTGGAATTAAAAATCTTAAGGGAATTCATAAAACTAACACCAACTAGATAGAAAAAGTGAAACTGAAGCCTTTGGAAAGACTAAAAGAAATTATTGGACTAACTTCAAGAATTTCTAGAAAAGAACAAAGCATCCATACACCATTTTATGCCCTAAACATACTCTAAGAGATTAAAGTAGAATTCTCTTGGGTTGATAGGTCAAATTAGATGGAAAATGGAACCTAAACAAAATCTAAACTAGGTGCACCTAATCTACCCAGTTTAGAATGTAACCTTCTAAAGTCCAAATGATCAAAATAACTTTAGAAATGGAAAGAACATTTGAAACCCTTTAAAATGACTATAAATACATGAAAAACGGATTTAAAATGAAAAAGTTACAAAGAAAATATTAAAACCTCCAAAACCAACGAAACTAACCAAATTAGTATAGGTTAGTTTTGACCCTAACTCATACAAATATTTTGTCCTGTTAGGTGACGCGATATTTGAGGACAATCTGCCACCTCATTACTACGATTAGGGACCCCATGGGCCGAGTGAGTGACAATCCGATGATTACTATTCCTTGCTTGTGATTGTAGTTAACGCATTCATATGTTTATAAATATTTGATATGTGAATTGACTTTGTATGTAGGGGACGATTAGGTTCTTGTGTGTCCTTGAATGTTATGATTGAGTGCCAATCTACATTAATTATGCTTGGCTAATTGATAATTGCTTTCCCCTGCATTTAGATTGTAGAAATTGCGATTATCTACATAAATTGCCGTAAATGCCAAATAAACCAACTTAAGACTATTCGACCTTAAATATAACGAATCATGCATCATAGAGTCCTGCATGTAAGAAGGTTGTCGGCATCACTCGGTAGTATGAAAAGGACCCATGGATGATGCACTCTATGGGCAACCCTTGTCTCAACCTTTGGGAACTAAACGGAACCTGGGAAATGCTGCCCTCTGATTGAGACCTAAGAATTTCCTAGTCCAAGGATTCATCGCATAGCGGTGGTTGACTTACAAGTCCTTCACAATCTATACCCCATGAAGGGCTTAGGATGATGTATATATATGTACGTATTTTCAAGTTTGTGGAAGTATACTTCAAAAGTATATATAGGCTTTATAGATTATCTCGAAAGGTAGCTCGGGGTCACTGGAGCCTGGAACCGGCATGTAGTTCATGATTTCCCAACCCTTGGCAACGAAGGGCATAAATCCGTGTTGTATGCAGTGTCTAGTAAACCGTGTATATTGTTGCATTCATGTGATTGCTCATGCATGGCATATGTGTGAATTAAATGACTTGCTTATTATTTTCTTATTGGTTCGGTAAGAGGATTTAGCTCACTAAGCCTTATAGCTTACATCCCCACAGGCTTCCTTTATTGCAAGCACCCATCTAGTTAGAGCTTAGCCACCAAATGCAAATGGTTAGTACGAGATGCTAAGGAGCCGTGAAGGAGTGGAGTAGAGAGATCACTTTTATAAATGTATTTAGTATAAGTTTAAATTTTAATTTCATATATGTAGCTTGGACTAATATGTAATAGGATTATTAATCCTTGAATCTACCATTATGTACTTGTGGACTTCATGAAATGCTGCTACTCTAAATTATTATGTATATGTCTCTATATTTCTTGAAAAATGTTAAACCTTAAGCTTGGAATTTTGGATGTGAGTGTGCCTTGTATGTTGTAAGGTAAACTCTTGGATAATAGAGGGGTTATCCTTGGGTTTTCGTGCAACGTACGGTGGAAATTGTATGTCCTAAGGGCCCGTGGGGCGTGACACATCTCCTCTCGAAGGTCACAAATAACTTTAGAAAACATTGTATTCTTGTTCATCAATCATTGAGATGATCCATTTGCAATTATTAATTATCAAACTGTATTAATACCACATAGATCTTCACTTATAGGACTAAATAATCAATTATCAAGCTTTAGATCTCAAAGATTAAAACTAAAATTAGAAGATCAAAATTGTTTACATTCATGTTATTCTTGCTTTAAATATCAAGAGTTGCGAATTTAAAGCATTCAAATTCCTTCAACTATCATATAAGTAAGCTAACCTGTTAAGAACATCTGCTACTCCTCATCTATGATCCTTCTTTATTCCATTCAACTTGACATGTTATTCTAAGTTGCAATACTAATCTCTTGTCACATAAAGCATATAAGTTGCACTCAATGCATGTAACTCTTACTTGACAAATCACTGTATCTACATTTTAGCGTCTCCCTTGCAAAGGAGAAGTGACTATACACTAATGGCACTTAAGAAAGAAGATAAGTGGTTAAGTTGTAGGTAGTTCTAAAGGGCTTGAAACTAACATTGAATTCTTTAAGCAAAATGCAAGATTACAAGAAAATGATAATTAAGAAAATCCTAACACAACCCAAGAAGGCCCTCATGTTATCACTTAGAAGTTGCAAACTATAAGATATTGTGCAGGCCTTCAATCAAAATATCACACTATTCAATCAACTCATCCTAATGATGATTGTTGTTGTTATTGCACAATAAGGTATTACTTCTCCAAGTCTTACTATCATTGCATTATTGCAACTAATGATAGTACCCCTCATCCATCTAAAAGAGAGGAGGGTTAAACTCTTTTATTGACAACTCCTAAGAATGACACCTAGAGTTGAGAATATGAGAGCCTAAGCTAGTGATTCTTCTTCTCATAGAGGTCATTAGACATCACTTGGTGGATTTTCTAATCAATATAACCTTGATGTCCCTAGTAAAGCAGTTGTTGTTACTCTAAGGAAGATTTAGACACGTACATATTTGAAAGAAATGCAAGTCAAGTCTTTCATTGAAATTTTGGATCTAAAGTTCTCTTACCAACAACATGTGGTAGTAAAAAAACATATCTTAAGGACTAAATAGGTCTTAAATTCATGTTGTTTAATGGAAAGTAAGGGAATGCTAAATAGCACTTGTTGAAATACATTGAGACTTTATGAGTGTATGGTCTAGATGATGATATAAAACTAAAATAATCTTCAAGTTATTAATGGAGAAGATATATTGTAGCGCCCCAGATTCTAGGACACTATGACCTACTACATATCCTTACAAGGCAAGGACATATTAAGGCTCTTAACTCTACTTTGATACCATTTAAGCTTGTATTTCCTATTAATCATAGTTAGATAAATCCATACTTTTATCATGATGAAAATACATCTAATTCAATCTTCAAACTCTTGAAACAAATCATTCATGATTAAAGTCTAAAACAATTGAGCTTTTAAAATTCACTAGTCTATTATCTTCCAAAAAAAAAAATATCATTATTACATATAAAGAACCTGAATTCCTATCTTCACTTAATACCATAATTAAAAAAATCTTCATCCTCCTTCTCTTGTACATTCTTCCATAGGTCCTCATCTTGGTTAGTGCTTTTATTTGTACTTACATCTAAAAAATGTCCCCGAAGGGTGAGCTAATGCTTAGTACATATAACCCGCAAGCACATTTGCATGAACAAGCATGAAATAAATCATATGCATTTATGCAAACATTAGACATCATACAATAGGTTATTGTTTCACTTAAGTTCGCATAACACCAATGGATACTCATGATCCCACCAAACATATATACAAGCTTAATACATAATATAGTGTTAGAAATTACCACTATAAGCCTCAACACCTATGAGTCCTTAAACCTACCTAGATCATTTTCAAGCATGACCCCATTAGAGATAGTGTCACACAATGATCATTGAGCTGCTCCGTAGGGATCTACCACTATGAGCCCTTAAGCTGAGTGTAAAGTCCCAAAATTTTTGAAAAACTATATGAAAATTTAAAGAAAATAAATAGAATAATAAATACTTTTAGGTCAGGGTAGTGAGAGGGACAATTTTTTAATATTAAAAACTTTGACAAAATGTATAAAAAAACTAATATTGCAATGCGTAAATATTATTTTAATAATTTACGATAATAATAGGTTTTAAAAATAAAAAAATTAGAAAGAACAACCTTTACAAAGAAAAGAAGATAACGAACATAACAAAATGAATTTTATGAAATATATTACCGAATAAATTTAGGAAACGAAGTACTTGAAAAATATCCGAATATAGAATATAAATGGATAAATAAAAATAATCGTAAGTCCTAACTTTAGTTCAGGTAAATTAAATTAAAAGAATAAATTCTTTGAAACACAAATTTCAAACAATATTAGATTAAATAATGGAATTAATTTAAATTATAGATCTATGAATTTTAAATGAAAATTTAGAGTAAATATTTATGTTCGGAACAATCAAATTAATCTAGATGTATGCTTTCATAATAAAGTGCTAAAAATACAAAATTTAAAGATATTCTCGTACACGAGCAAAATAATAAAATAGGGACATTATAATATAAAATATAATATATAATATAATATATATACATACACAACTATAATAAAAAAATTGAAAACGTCTGCCGCCGTCCCATCCCTCCATCACAACATCAGGTGGTAGCAGCATAGCAGCTGTAGCACAACTCCCAGCCATCCCGTCCTGCCCCCCACTGTCCTTCCCTTTCCTTTTCTTTTCTTTCTTTCTTCTTCTTCTTCCCTTCTTCCCTCGCTCTTCTTCTTCTTCGTTTTTTTTCTCTCCCGAGCGTCTTCCTTCCCGGCCTTCCCCACCTCGTGTTCCCTCCTTTTTCCCGCTCCCACTTCGACTCCACGGTAGCAACAATGATGGTAACGACGGTGGCAGTGGTAATAGCAATGACAATGACAACAGCTTTGGCGTCGTGTCTGTTTTGTCTTCTTCCCCGATGACAGAGGCAACAACGAACAACTTGGAGAAGACAATGACAAAGACCACGACAGCCACACAATGATGGCAGCCATGACGACAACTAAGGTTGCAACAACAGTAGTAACAACAACCGTAATGATGTGGCTACGGTCGCTCCGGTTGGTGAGTGCTAAAGAAGGTGCACGGTGTGTAGCTATGTGTGTGCATGTGCGTTCAGAGAGGGGAATGACAACTACAATGACCGTAACGACAATAGCAACAACACAACGATGACAACCACAATGGATAGCAACAACAACGACATAGTGGTGACAGTAACGGCAACCACAATGGCAGCTACAACCAATGAGCAACGTTTGAGAAGAAATTCGTGAGGGCCGTTGCTAAGCTTAGTCCCTTACTTCGATGCGAGCATGAAGGTGATGTGTGTGTAGGGGTTAGTGTTCTAGCGAGAGATAAGGAGATGCTTGGTGCTTGCAAGGTGTGTGTATATCTATATGAGGGAGGAGGAAGCTACGTGATATAGCTATGTGTGAGTGGGGGGAAGAGATGATTGCAAAGTGCAGATGGTGTGTGGTGTGTGTAAGGATGTGTGTATATGTATGTGATGGTATGTAGTGTGTGTATGTGTAGGGAAGGAGGAGCCAAGTGTGTAATGTGTGTGAGTATGTGCATATGTGCACGGGATGATGTAGGGTGTGCGGTATGTGTGTGTATATAGATGGTGTTTGGTGTATGCGATATGTGTGTATGTATATAGAAGATGTGTGGTGTATGTGGCATGTATGTATATGTATGGAAGATGTGTGGTGTATGCGGTATGTGTGTATATGTATGAAAGATGTGTGGTGTGTGTGTGTATATAGATGGTGTGTGGTGTGTGTGTACGTGTATGGAAGGTGTGATGTGTGGAGTATGTGTATAGGTGTATGGAAGGTGTGTGATGTGTAGAGTATGTGTATATGTGTATGGAAGGTGTGTGATGTGTGAGGGTACGTGTGTATATGTATGGATGATGTGTGGTGTGTGCGGTATGTGTGTGTATATGGATGGTGTGTGGTGTATGAAGGTGTGTGTATATGTGTAGGGAAGGTGTGTAGTGAGTGTGGGTATGTGTATGTGTATGTGATGGTGTATGGTGTGTGAGGGTATGTGTATATGTGTATGAATGATGTGTGGTGTGTGCGAGAATGGGTGTATGCGTATGGAAGGTGTGTGGTATGTGTGGGTATGTGTGTATGTATGTGGAAGGTATGGTGTGTGTGGGTATGTGTATATGTGAATGAAATGGTGTGTGGTGTGTGGACATGTGTGTGGGGGTATGAAAGGTGAGTGTAGTGTATGTGGGTATATGTGTATGTGTATGTGTATGGAAGGTGTGTAGTGTATGCGAAGTATGTGGGTATGTATATATTAGTGGTATGAGGTGTATGTGGGGTATGTGTGTATGTGTATCAGATGGTATGTTGTGTGTGGATATGTGTGTGGGTATAGAAGGTGAATGTGGTGTATGTAGAGTATATGGGTATGTACGTATTGATGATATGAGGTGTAAGTAGAGAATGTGCGTACGTGTGTACCGATGGTGTGAGACGTATGTGGAGTATGCGTGTATGTATGCACTAGTGGTGTGTGTGGGTACATGTGGACTTGAGGAGAAAAGAGAATTGCAAAGTGTAGCTGTGTATGTGTGTAAGTAGGAGTATAGTATGATTGTGTGTATGTATGTGTAGGTGCGTACGTGGTGTGTGCGGAGTATGTATGTGTATGGATAGGAGTATGTTGGTGTGTGTGTATGTGGTGTGTGGGAATGGTTGGTGTACGTATGGTAATGGAAGCATGAGTGAGGATGAAAACCAGTAGAAAGGACGGGAAACTCTGTAGGTGAAGAAGTCAACAAAGGAGAGAAGAAAGAAGGTGATACAAAACCTTTAAAGACTACTAAATCTTACGGGTTGTCCTATAAGTAGTTCGTTGGAAGATATTAGAGACAAATTGATAAACAAAAGGTTCAAAGATGCTTCATGTAAAGGAGATGTGTCTATGTCGGTGTAGATGGTGAAGGGGATGATGTGAGCAACATCCAAGATGATAGCTTAGGGGATATTTGGAATGAAATGGAGTTCGCAATGGAATGTTTAAAGGATGTTGAGGAAGATCATTCTTGGCCAAATATCCTAATGCAAGACCTTTAGTTGTCCTCTCCAAGGGTATCTTGCATACATGGAAGAAGGAATTCCAAATTTGGTAGGTTAAAGATGTTTCATTGCTCGACTTCTACACAAGGAAAGCAGACAGTCGATCACAACAACTTAGGGTAATAAAAGTGATGATTCATAGGGAGGTTGTTCCTTTTAAAACCCTGTATTGAAATCATGTTGAAGAAGTATTCAACGTTGCGAATCTTGTTTGCCCAAAGTTCCTTAAAGAGGAGACTTCACGCCTTGCCATCAAACGCATAGCGAGTGGAGTACACATATTAGGTGCTAGGAAACTACCAAAGTCAAGTGGAGATGCTATTTTCTATTATTTGGTTAAGGAAGCATTGTAGAAGGACATTAATTTCAAGAGGAAAGTAAAGGGGTTACCCATTGGAATTGCTCGACTCCGATTAGGACTATGACAACCCTAAACAAGTGAGTAGGAAACTTAATGATATGCTACAATGTTGTGTTGCGTGTTGATATGCTATGTATGTGAATTCATTTGCTTTGTTGTAGTTGTAATTGAATGTGATTTATGTTAAGTTGAGTTATATAGTGGGGTTAATTGAGTTTAGGAAAGAATTTACGAAGAAACTAGTAAATAGGTAAATTACATATCGATACGAGTGTAGTGATATAGAAATTAGAATGGGCTAGGGTAGATAGCACTTCGCACCATCTTGCTAGTGCTATTACTACAGGTCTAATATCACGATTTGAAGTTGTTTTCTTCAAACTAAACTAAAATATATAAACCTAACTTTTTCCCTCTATAGCTATCGAGTAGGTATGCATAGCTAGAATAGGATATATAAACATCATTATGTATATATATCAGTGATTACTTCTGAATATGAAATATGCCCAGGTAAATTATTTTCCTATTATATCTATAGAATACACTCATGCAAATAACTATATAAATCATGAGTGTAACTTTGATTTTTCAACTTAACCATTCTATTTTCTTACCCCTTAAGTAAGTGAGGGATGGTGTCTAGTAAATGGTCTTCTAGTTAAAGCTAAGTTATGGACCTATATATATGTGTAGATATATATATATATATATATTATACATAGATGTATTAGGGAATTATAAGGGATATACAAGACAACCTTGTTGGCTCTCGAAAGTGTGAATAACAGAGCACTTGAGAAGTGCAATGACACAGAGATGTTAGGAATGATGATCGTAAATCAATCCCGAGTGGTTGATTTGATGTTTAAGATAAATGGCACAGATGTGTCAAATTACCTAAAACCTGATGTATAGTCAGATGGCTCCTGTCTATTGGGTCTGATTTCCTTGTTGTTCTATGATGTAAAATGCATGACTTGCTTATGTGTGAAAATAAAATGTAGAGGATTGTTCATGGGACTCCATTGGGTTCCTATTAATTGTTCTTGGAGTGGTAGACTTAAATGATTGGTAGCTTCTTCATCGCCTTAAATGAGAAATTGGATGCAACTATATATATTGTTTAGTTACTTTAATTCAATTAATTAAAGAAGTGGACTTGATTAAAACTTGACATGCATTTCCACAAGACATTGCATGAGATTGAAGGCCATCATTATTAGAAGATGCGTCGAAAGTGATCAGAGGATCGCTGTTTTGTCAAGTGCAAACTAAGTGATTAGGGGATTGTCGCGCTTTAATGGTTTCGAGTCCAGCCTGTCACTTGAGGGTGTAATGCTTGGTGTATTGAGGCATCTGAGCCTAAAACGTTAAAGCTAAGACGCAGTATAAATAAGTGATAAGAGTAATGAAGATGTGAGTAAGACCCGAGCACTGATGGTGGCTTTAGAATCCCCAACCCAAGGTCAACGAGGGCGTAAACCTTAGACTTCCCGTCGGTTACCGAAAGACCATGTGAGATGTTGCATTCATATGGTTGTTCATGCATAATATATGTTTTGATAACTTGATTTAAATTTGCTTGTGTGTACGTAGCATTGGAAGTGTTATCATCCCATTTACTGAGCCATAGTGTACTCACCCTTCCACAGACCCTTTTTGTAGGTAGCGATTTCGAAAGCTCAAGATGGCATAAAAGGTGAAGTGTCAAGAGTTTTGGAAGACCAGAATGACAAAGTAAGAATTGTGAAGGATAGATTATTTAGATGAAATGTTAGGACTCCTATGTAAATACGATTTGAAGTTGTGAAACCTAGGATTTATCCTATTTTACTGGTTGGTAAGGGATACCGATTCTCTACGATCATGGTTGACCATGGGATACAGAATCCATAGTTATATTTTATTATCTAATTATATATATTATGATTAGTCGTAAATGTAATTATTTACTTAGAGTCTTACGATCTTTGACTCATAAGATGATTATTATGTAACAGGTGCACATGTGCCATAATGATTTTAGTGGAAACTTCTAGGCCCCCTTTTCGGGTGTGATACTAAGCCTAGCACAAATAACAAGTAACTTAAACCAATCAATTATGTTAATCCAATTTATAACTATCCTATCAATCATAAAACAATAAAGGTTATAAGTACTTGAAAACGTAGTCTTAAGTGTGTTTTGTCTTGAGCTAATAGCTAGATTGTAATTAATCAAAACACTAATAATACGTTCTTAATACTAATTGGGAATAATCTAAGTTGCTTAATTTTGTTTACTTAATCGTTATATGATTCCTTCTCTTACTTTATTGAAGTTTCTAGAGTTATACTAAGTGTTTAAGTTGCATGAAAATCCGATTAGGTAACAAATAAATCGAGTAACAAAATACCTCTAGGTACACGATCATGCTTTAAGCCATTTACTTTGGCACGGTTGGATACACAATCACATATAGTGGTTGTGTATCTTTGATGGGAATCAGCTTACACTAACTCTTTCTAATGAACCATTGGAAGGAATTGGAAAACCAATGATAAGGGCAAGGATAAAATGCATGGAGCAGGCTTTGAATGGACTTATTCAAGATCATCTAGACTAAGCATTGAAGTTAAGCAATCTAAGAGATGAAGTGATCATTTTCCATTTATCAAGCATCTCCAATAATAATAATGAGGATCAAAGCTTGGAGCAATACTGGCAAATGGAATTTTTGAGCTTGAAGGCCGTCATTACTTGGAAGACATTGAAGGCCACTTAGGAGATGATGAAGGCCATCGGCTTCACCTTTAAAGGCTGCCGGTGTTAAAGATGTAGGTCGCTGGCCTACTTAGCCGACTTAGGATTTTAGGTTGCTAGCCTTTGGCTGGCTTTGAAAGCCAACCTTTATTTTCTATCTTGTGTTTTCTTTTGTCTTTTGTTTCCTTTATTTGTAAAGACTATAAATAGTCTTTTAGGGGTCGAATTGAGGCAGGCACCATTCTTATGAAATTGAAGAAATCTTTTTTATTCTTTATCAAGAACTCAATCTGATCTTATCAAGGCAACTTGTGGCGAGCAAAACCTCCGTTATAACTTTGGTTCTAATTGAGATTGCGAATTAGGGTTAAGTTTTGTTGTGCTTGTTTTTAAGACAATCCTAGGGTTTTTTCCATTCGATTAAGTCTTAGGTTCATGTCAGCCTAGGGTTCGCATCAATTAGTATCAGAGCTTTGGCTCTTGAAAATCAGGCATTACCTATCCTTTAATTATTTCATTGTTATATTTCATCCTTTTAGTTCTTGAGTTTTAATTTGTTATTATTCTTGTTCATCAAAATTTCATCTTGCTTGTGTCCTTTCATTGTATTTAACGAGTAAAAAAAAAAAGAATTAAAAAAAAAAAGAAGAAGAAGAAAAGAAATTCGTATTAAAAAATCAAGATTGAGTTGTGTAATCAATACTTATCGCATAATCTGAATTAAAAAAGAAGAAGAAGAGCTTGATATGGAATTCCCTCTTTGAATTACTTAGATAGTTATTCCTTTGTTCTTGGTCTTACTTTGTCGTTACTTGCTGTTTTGTAGGTTCATCAATAAAGTTCTTATTAAAGAGCTTGTGAGGAGGAGTTTATTGGATAAAATTAATTAATTAATTAATTGAGTGAATCATGAGCGATTCGAATCCATATTTTTTAATGTAAACACATAAGGGAGTGTTTGAGAGGAAAATTCTCTTTTTTCTAACAAACTCTTTTGCAGGTTGTGAAACATGAGTAGTGGAGGAGATAATGTGGATTTTGATATGAAGTTGTTTATGAAGGTTGTTTAAGATCAATTTCAACTTCTTAATAGAAGGTTAGATGATCTTGAATCTCCTTCTAAGCCTAAATCTTTTTGAAGGAGTATAGATGAGGTAGGGAAGATGAGGAGTCTAATTTTGATGTGACTAGTTCTAGGAGAGGTAAAAGAGCTATTCAGAAGCAAGATAGTAATTTTCAAGGGAAGATGAAAATCCCTACTTTTTAAGGGAAGAATGACCCTGGGTTATATTTGGAGTGGGAGAGAAGGGTAGAACATGTGTTTGATTGTCATTTTTACTTTGAGGAGAAGAAGGTTAAACTAATAGTAGTTGAGTTCACTAATTATGCTAGCATTTGGTGGGATCAACTTGTGGTTAATAGGTGAAGAAATGTTGAGAGACCTATTTGATCATGGGAAGAGATGAAAGTAGTAATGAGAAAAAAGGTTTATACCTAGTCATTACTATAAAGACTTGTATAGGAAGTTTCAGGGGCTAACTCAAGGTTCTATGAGTGTTGAAGATTATTACAAGGAGATGGAGGTAGCTATGATTTAGACTAACATAGAAGAAGATCGTGAGGCAATGATGGCTTGATTTGTTAATGGCCTAAATAGAAAGATAGTTGATGTGGTGGAGTTGCATCATTATGTGGAGATGGAGGAATTATTACACAAGGCTATCAAGGTAGAGAGGTTCGCTTTTGGCTCTTCATGGAAGTCAAACAGGAAGAATAGCAAGGATGCCTCTTAGCAAAAGGAAGATGCAAAGGCTAAGGAATTAACTATTTATTCTAAAGGTAAAACCAAAATTAAATCCTCTTCTAGATTACGTGATATTAAGTGTTTCAGGTGTTAGGGATTAGGGTACATTGTATCTCAATGTCCAAACAAGAGGGTTATGGTTGTTTTAGATAATGGTGATGTAGAGAGTGTCGGTTCAACCAAGGAAGAGATGCCACCATTGGAGGAATGTAGTGATGTTGATATAGAAAGTCCTGTGAAAGGAGAGATGTTGGTCACTAAGCGTGCTCTAAACATATAACCTAAGGAAGATGTTGATGAGGAATAGTATGAGCACATCTTTCATACTAGGTGCCATGTAAGTGGTAAGGTATGTAGCATGATTATTGATAGTGGTAGTTGCATTAATGTTGCAAGTTCTTTAATGGTTGAGAAATTGCATCTATCTACATTAAAGCATCCTAGACCATATAAGCCGCAATGGTTGAATGAAAGTGGTGAAGATAAGGTGACAAAGCAAGTTTTAGTTACATTTTCCATTGGCAACTACAAGGATGAGGTTCTTTGTGATATTGCACTAATGCATGTTGGACATCTTCTTTTGGGGTATCCATGGTAGTTTGATAGGAATGTCACTCATGATGGGTACAAGAATGTGTACAAATTTGTGATGAATAACCGGCTCATTCTGCTAACACCTCTCAAACCTTTGGAGGCATATGAGGATTAAGTTAGGATAGTTAAAGAGTGCAAATTGAGAGAAAACAAAGTAAGTACACTAGAAAAAGAAAAGAGTGATAAAAGGAGTGAGTATGTGCAAAAGAGTGGGAAAAGTAGTGAAGAGAGAAGAAATTTAGAGTGTAGAGATCAGAATAAGGAGAGAACTAAGAAAGTGAGTGCTTTTGCTACAAAAGGAGAGATTAAGAGAGCTATGTTTGCAAGGCAACAATTACTTATACTTTTGTATAAGGATGTTTATTTTTCAACTAACTATCTTAACTCCTCTTTACTCAGTGTGGTTATGTCTTTATTGTAGGAATTTGAAGATTTGTTTCCTAAGGACATTCCAGATGGACTACCTCTTTTAAGAGGTATTGAACGTCGAATTGACTTCATTCTAAGATTATCAATCCCTAATAGACTCGCTTATAGAGCCAATCTAGAAGAGACAAAAAAGATTCAAACGTAGGTGGATGAGCTAGTGCAAAAGGGATTCATGAGAGAGAGTCTTAACTCATGTTCATCTTCTGTGCTTTTGGTTCTTAAGAAAGATGGAACATAGTACATGTGTGTTAATCGTCAAGCCATCAACAAGATCACCATAAAGTACATATATCCTATCCTTAGGTTAGATGATATGCTTGATGAGTTGTACGGTTTCATGTTTGTTTTCTAAAATTGATTTGAAAAGTGGCTATTATCAAATTCGCATAAAGGAAGGTGATAAATGGAAAATTGCTTTTAAGACAAAATATGGGTTATATAAGTGGTTAGTCATGCTATTTGGCTTAACCAATGCACCTAGCACCTTTATGAGTCCAATGAATCATGTTTTGCATTTTTTTCATTGGAAAATTTGTTGTAGTCTACTTTGATGATATTTTAGTGTATAGCAAAAATTTGGATGTTCATGTTAAACACTTGCATGCTGTTTTGAGTGCTTTAAGGGAAAATCAATTATATGCTAATTTGCAGAAGTGCGATTTTTGTATGGAATCCATTTTTTTTCTTAGATTTGTTGTAAGCTTACATGGAATAAAGGTAGATGAAAACAAAGTAAAGGTGATTAGGGACTAGCTTACACCTAAGAATGCAAGTGAGGTAAGAAGTTTTCATGGTTTAACAAGTTTCTATAGGAGATTTGTAAAGGACTTCAGTTTTGTTGCAACACCTTTAAATGAACTTGTTAAAAAGAATGTTGTGTTTAGGTGGGGACAAGCACATGAGAAAGCTTTCAATACTTTGAAAGAAAATTTGACTAATGCACCTTTGTTATATTTGCCTAACTTTGACAAAGCTTTTAAGGTTGAATGTGATGCATTAGGGGTTCAAATAAGGCTTATTTTGATGCAGGATTCTAAACCAATTGCCTTTTTTTAGTGAAAAGCTTAGTGGGACAACATTGAATTATCCTACCTATGATAAGGAGCTGTATACATTAGTAAGAACTCTTCAGACGTGGCAACACTACTTGTGGCCAAGGGAATTTGTCATTCATTCTGATGATGAGATCTTAAAGTTCTTGAAATCCTAAGGTAAGCTTAATAAAAGACATGTTAAGTGGCTGGAGTTCATAGAAACATTTCCTTATGTGATTAAATACAAGAATGGGAAGGAAAATGTTGTTGCTGATGCCTTATCTAGAAGGTATGTATTGCTCACTTCCTTGCAAACTAAATTACTTGGTTTTGAGTTCATTAAAGATTTGTACATCAATGATGCTGAGTTCTGCTAAATATGGAATGCATACTCTAAATGTACATATGGAGAGTATTATAAGGATGAAGGATTTTTGTTTAAGAAAGATAGATTGTGTGTGCTTATGTGTTCTTTATGTGAATTACTAGTTAAGGAGTCCTATGGATGAGGTTTAATGGGACATTTTGGTGTGCGAAAGACTTTAGACATATTGCATGAGCATTTTTATTAGCCTGACATGAAGCATGACGTGCAATCTGTTTGTGATAAGTGTATAACTTGTAAATAAGCAAAGTCTAAAGTAAAGCCACATAGGTTTTATAAACCATTGCCTGTACTTACTTAACCTTGAATCGATATTTCTATAGATTTTGTGATTGGGTTGCATAGGACTCAAAGTGGTAAAGATAACATATTTGTTATTGTTGATAGGTTTAGTAAGATGACACATTTTATTACATATTCTAAAACCAATGACGCAAAACATATTGTCGATTTGTTCTTCAAGGAAATAGTACATTTGCATGGATTGCCTAAAACGATAGTAAGTGACTGAGATGTTAAGTTCCTAAGTCATTTTTGGCATACTTTATAGAATAAATTAAAGACTAAACTCCTATTTTCAATTGTTGCACATCTCTAAACAGATGGGCAAATTGAAGTAGTTAATAGGACACTTACTATTTTGTTGCGTGTTATCATTCAAAAGAACTTGAAATAATAGGAAAGTTATTTGCCTCATATTGAGTTTGCATACAATAGAACTGTTCATTCTACTATGTCATATTCACCTTTTGAGATTGTGTATGGCTTTATGATGTGCCTACTTCCTAATTTAGAGTACAATAATTGCAACCTCGATTTCAACAAACACAATATTTAAACCTATAATCAAATACAAGAACAAATAGTGTCTAAGCCTTTACCAGATGTTATACACTAGCAAAGGATTAGCTTTAACATGGAATGGTTGATACAACACACAACGATTCTGATGTCGTCACTTGCCACAATCAAAGATTGATAAGAGTTGAGAGGAAAACTCAAAGAGTTGTATTTCAAAGTTCAATCTTTGTCTTTTCGAGTGTCCCAAAACAAATATAAAATACAAGGAAAAGTCGAAACAAATCGACTTAAGAAAGCAGTCAGCATGTAAAATATACATTGTCGACTTAAGTATTTACACTTGAAGGCTGGCTTAAGAAGAAAAGCTGCCAGCCTTGAGGGCTGGCCTAAGTTCCATGCCATTGGCTTTAAGAGCCGGTTTAAATAAAGTATTACCGGTCTTGAATCATTGAGTGTTGTTCCGAAGTAATAACAAGTACATTCAACTGAAAATGAAAATAATCATGCAAAATGTATGAAGAAATTATATGATGTTCTCTGGGTTCCATCTGATCAAGTAAAACCCTCAAGGTAAGGTTCTGTAATCTTTTGGCTCTAGCTCGAGTAATTGGTCCCGTAACTAGAAGGATTTAGTTCTCATCATCTCCTTGGGCTTATAGAAGATTTGCCCTCAAATTTGATGGTTCTTCATGAAAGTCTTCTAATGAATAGGGTGACAGGTTTGCAATATTGACAATAACAGAAACATTGTATTCTCCTAGTAGCTCCACCTTATAAGCGTTGTTGTTGATGTGCTACAATATCTTGAATGGTCCATCCGCTCTAGGTGAATGTTTCTATGACTTTTTGTAAGGAAACCTTTCCTTGCTGAGATGAATCCAAACTAGATCGCTTGGATTATAAATCTTTGTTTTCTTGTTTTTGTTGCCTTGAAGTTTCTGTTGCTTTTAAGTCTTTTGAAGATGTTTAGAAGCCTTTTGATGAAGCTTCTGAATCTCCTTTTCATGCTTTACTCCAATCAAACTTTCTTCCTTTATTGCTGGATTAGCTATTAAATCTAATGAAAGGGTAAGATTATAGCCATACACGACTTCAAAGGGAGACTTACCGATTGAACTATGAGTAGATCTATTGTAAGTGAACTCAATAATAAGAAGACGTGAGTCCCAATTAGTAAGATTCTTGCTAACCATTGCTCTTAGTAATGAACCAAGAGTACAATTCATAACCTTGATCTGGCCATCTGTTTAAGGATGACAGGATATACTATACATGAGTTTAGTACCAAGCCATTTCCAAAGTGTCTTCTAGAAGAAATTGAGGAATTTAGTATCTCTATTAGATATTATGTTGTAGGGAACACCATGCAAATCATACAATTTCCTGCATAAAAAAGGTTAGAAATAAAAGGGCATCACCTATTTTGTGATAAGGCAAAAAGTGTGACATTTTGCTAAAATGGTTGACGACCACTATGATAGAGTCTTTACCTCTTCGTGTCTTGGGAAGACCCAAGAAAAAATCCATACTAATATCATTCTCAGGCTGTGTAGGTAGAGGTAAAGGCATATTTTCACCCCAAGTTTCTTTCTTTCCTTTTGCCCTTTTACAAACACCACATCTCTTTAACATCTTGTGGACATCTTTTAACATACCTTCCACTAGAAATGTTCTTTTAACAACTTTAAAGTTTTCTTTTTACCAAAATGTCTAGATAACCCTCCAACATGAGCTTCCCTAACCAATAATTCCCTAACAAAACCACATGGTATACGTAATTTTCCTGCTCTATATAGAAAACCATCTACCGCATAATATCCATCTACTACATGTCCTCCCAAACATCTCTCGACTATCAACTTAAAGTAATCATCATGAACATACCATTCCTTTATTAATTTAAACCCAAGTAGCTTTGATTGTAATGAAGTGATAAGTACATGCTTGTGTGACAATGCATCAACTACAATATTAGTACTCCCCTTCTTGTACTTAATCACATATGCAAAGCTTTCTAGAAATTCAACCCATTTAGCTTGTCATTTTGACAAACATTGTTAACCTTTGAAGTGTTTCTAAGATTCATGGTCTGTATAAATAATAAACTCCTTAGGAAGAAGATAGTGTTGCCAAGTGATCAATGCTGTCAGTAAAGAATAGAATTCCTTATCATATACCGAGTAATTTAGAGATGCACTACTTAGTTTCTCACTAAAATAGGTAATGGATCTTCTTTCCTGCATCAACACAGCACCAATCCCTACCCTAGAGGCATCATACTCCAATTCAAAAGTTTTGTCAAAATTAGGAAATGCTAACACTGAAGCACTAGTTAACCTTACCTTTACTTCATCAAAGCTCTTCTAAGCCTATTCTCCTCAAACAAAAGGAACATTCTTTTTAGTTAACTCAATTAATGGATTGACGATGCTATTAAAGTTCCGAACAAAACACCTATAGAAAGAAGCTAACCCATGGAAACTTCTCACCTCAGTAGTTGATTGTGGGATTGACCATTCCTTGACAACTCTTACCTTTTCTTCATCTAACTTAACACTATAACCAATCATAAAAAACCGAAGAAATGTTACCTCAGATTGATAGAAAGAACACTTCTTAAAATTTCCATACAATTGTTATTTCCTCAATATTGAGAAAACTGCCTTTACATGTTCAACATGACTTTCCAAATTTCTGCTATAAATCAAAACGTCATCAAAATAAACAACAACAAATTTACCTAGAAATTCTTTCATGACATGATTCATCAACCTCATAAAAGTATTAGGAGCATTGGTAAACCTAAATGGCATGACTATCCACTCATATAAGCCATGGCATGTTTTAAAAGTAGTCTTCCACTCATCTCCTCCCTTTATACAAATTTGGTGATATCCGCTTTTAAGATCCACCTTGAAGAATACCTATGCATCATGTAGTTCATCTAACATATCATTAAGTCGAGGAATGGGATACTTGTATTTGATGGTAATTTTGTTTATGGCTCTACTATCAATACACATCCTCCATGTGCTATCCTTCTTGGGAACAAGAAGTAGGAACAACACAAAGATTGGTACCCCCCCTGACAAAACCCCTTTCCATCAGTTCATCCACTTGACGCTTCAATTCTTTAGCTTCTTCAGGATTCATGCGATAAGCAGGTCTATTTAGCAAAACTGATCCAGGCTGAAAATCAATGGCATGTTCAATGCTCCTCATGGGTGGTAATCTCTCAGGCAATTGTTTGGAAATAAGTCCATGTACTCATCTAGTACTTAGTTTACCATTGGTGGCAACTGTTCACAAGCATCCATCCATAGTACATATCTCATTTGTAATATGTAAACTAGCCTCTCTTCCCCTATTGCCCCTCCGGTTCATGCTGTCCCACTAGCAATGTCTTCTTTTTACTAGCTTTATTAATTTGTCTCTATGCCTCTTATACTTTAGTAGGTGACATAGGATTCAATACTATACCTTTACCCTCCTTTTGGAACACATAAGTGTTTTTAAAACCATCATGTAACAACCTCCTATTATACAACCATGGTCTACCAAGCAGTATATGTGACATACACATTAGAAGAATATCACAAATAATTTCATCATGATACTACCCTATGCTGAATAGGACCTTAGCCCTTTGAGTAACATGCAAACTACCTTGCTCACTCAACCAATGTAGTTTGTAAGGCTTAGGATGTGGGGTAGTGACTAATTTTAATTTAGTCACTAACGAAGCAGCCACTACATTAATACAGCTACCTCCATCAATGATAATGGCACAAAGATTACCTTGGACTCTACAGGAAATGTGAAATAGGTTCTCCCTCTACTCATCCTCATTAACAGGAAAGGTAGTCATTGCCTTGCGTAATACATTAATGGATAGATAATGATCATTCCCTTTATCCTCATGTACCTCAGCATTTGCATCACCATAATACTTATCCAATACAACCAACAAATCCGTGGAATCATGCATGTCTTCTTCTTCTTCCTCACTCTCAATCTCTATGGCAGTCGTAACTCTTCGCTTTGGACATTAAGCAGCTATATGCCACAAACCTAGACATTTAAAACATTTAACCTAGTGAGTCTTTTCACCCAATGATCTAGCTACTGTTTGCTTGTTCTCATACCCAACAACTGTTTTTCCTTTCCCAGCAAATTCTTTTTCCCTCTAACATCTGGCACAATTGCATTCTTCACCACATTTCTATTATATAACCCTTTATCTGACTATTTACCTTCTGTCCCAGATAGTTTTATAGAGGATATATACTTGTTACTTGCTGCTTTATAAAGGGTAGAATGCTTCTATCTTTCCACTTTCAAAGCTAACCAGATCGCCTCATCAAAGGAGTCATATCGCTGCAACTCTGTTATGCAAGCAATTTCATATTTTAGACCTAACACAAATCATGCCATAGTCTATTCAGGAGGTTCGACTGCTCTACAGTAGATCATCAATGTCTCAAACTCCTAGACATACTCATATACAGTTTTTGCCTCCCTATCTCAGTGTTTGTAGACACATGAATAGCTTCTGCCTGTAATGTTCTAGAATAAACCTCTTGCTCAAAACTCTTTTCATTTCTTGCTAAGTACGAATCTTAGCATCACCATCTCCTCTCTTACTGGACATAAGGTTCATCCACCACAATGCGGCATACCCTATAAACTCGACTGCTAAAAGATGGACTTGAGTGTAGTCATTAATTTCATAACATTCAAAGAGCCCTTCCAGCTTATCTTCCCAATCAAAATAATCCTCTGTAGACCTCCTTCTAACAAATGAAGGCATTTGCAATTTAACATATTTCAGACCCCTAGGTAGCTTAAACTCACGATTTGGATAATTTTCATCCTCAAAGTTATCATCACTTTCTTCCCTATAAGCATGATAATCTCCTCCCATTCGCCTACCCCTAATTCCTCCTACTGCCCCTTCCCTACATGCATCATTAAGGGCTACCTGAGGTAGGGGTGCCTGTGGATTTGCCATTGGTGGTTGTGGCAATGTCATCTGTTTAACCAGTGTTGCTAGGTTAGCAATAATAGTAGTCAAGTCCCGCAACTGCTCTTCTATAGTTCTTCTTCCACCTACAGCATGATGACCTTGAACTTGTCCTCCAACCTAACTGTTAGCCTTGTTCCCGATTCCTCCATTAACACTATCATTCGAAATGTTTAACAGCAATTGCAACTTAATACAGAAATTTCACAAATCACAAATACTGCAATAATCCTCCAACTGCACTAATTCAATTATAACCTCCGCTTAATCTCTAACTTCGATTCACACAAACCATAATACAACCCCTTAGTATTAATCTCCGCCTAATCTCAATTTAGAGTCAAGCAACCTACAACAACAGAATCACAATCCACAACAACAACCTTAACACAAAACCCCAAATTTTTGTTTTTTACCCACTAATTTAATCACACAGCAACAACACAACCTAATCAACAAACCACCTATAACCCCAATGTAATAACAATCCATCCAACACAAATTCATAACATAAACCCCAATTGCTAAATTGGAAATCAATAGTCATAATCCCTTTTTCGATCTGAGCTCTAATACCAAAAGCTGATGTGCCTACTTCCCAATTTAGAATACAATAATCACAATCCCGATTCCAACAAACACAATATTCAAAACTATAATCAAATACAAGAACAAATAGTGTCTAAGCCCTTACCAAATGTTACGCACTAGAAAAAGGTTTAGCCCTAACATGGAATGGTTGATACAACACACAACGATTCCGATGCCATCACTCGCCACAATCTAAGATTGATAAAAGTTTAGAGGAAAACTCAAAGAGTTGTATTTTAAAGTTCAATCCTCTGTCTTTTCGAGTGTCCCAAAACAAATATAAAATACAAGGAAAAGTCAAAACAAATCGACTCAAGAAAAGCGCCAGCTTATGAAATATATACCACTGGCTTAGGTATTTACGCTGCCAGCTTAGGCATTTAGGCCGCCAGCCTATGTGGTTGGCTTCACTGAGATAGGTCGCCGGCCTTAAAGGCTGGCTTAAGAAGAAAAGCTGCTAGCTTTGAAGGCCGGCCTAAGTTCTACACCGCTGGCTCTGTATTACCAGTTTTGAATCATCAAGTGTTGTCCTGAAGTAATAACAAGTGCATTCGACTAAAAATGAAAATAATAATGCAAAATGTATGAAGAAATTATATGATGTTCTTTGGGTTCCATCTGATCAAGTAAAACCCTCAAGGTAAGGTTCTATAATCCTTTGGCTCTAGCTTGAGTGATTAGTCCTGTAATTAGAAGGATTTGATTCTCATCACTTTAATCCTTTAACTCCTTCAGATATCTTACCTTTGCCTACTAATGAATTTGCTAATTTGGATGGAAAGTAGAAGGCTAATTTTGTTAAGGATTTACATGCCAAAGCTCGTGCTGATATAAACAAGAAGAATGAGCGTTATGTAAAGAAGGCTAATAAGGTTGTTTTTAAGCCTGAAGATTGGGTTTGGGTACATTTTTACAAGGAAAGGTTTCCTAAACAAAGGAAATCTAAGTTACAACCTAGAGGAGATAGGCCATTCCAAGTGTTAGAATGGATAAATGACAATACCTACAAGATTGACTTGCCCAACAACTATGGAAATGTGAATGCTACTTTTAATTTTGCTGAGTTATCTTTGTATGATGCAAGTGATTTAAGGATGAATCCTTTTGAAGAGGGAGGGAATGATGGGAATCAACATGCACGAACTCTTTCCAATGATCCATTGGAAGGAATTAGAAGACCAATGACAAGGGTACGGACAAAATGCATGGAGCAAGCTTTGAATGGACTTATTCAAGATTATCTGGACCAAACATTGAAGTTAAGCAATCCAAGAGATGAAGAGATCATTTTCCATTTATCAAGCATCTCCAATAATAATTATGAAGATCAAAGCTTGAAGCAACACTAGCAAATGGAATTTATAAGCTTGAAGGCCATCATTGCTTAGAAGATGTTGAAGGCCGCTTGGGAGATGATGAAGGTCACCGGCTTTGCCTTTAAAGGCTACCAGTGTTGAAGATGTAGGCTGCTAGCCTACTTAGCCGGCTTAAGATTTTAGGCTGTTGGCTTTTGGCTGGCTTCCAAGCTAACCTTTATTTTCCATCTTGTGTTTTCTTTTGTCTTTTGTTTCCTTTATTTGTAAAGACTATAAATAGTCTTTTGGGGGGCGAATTGAGGTAGACACCATTCTTATGAAATTGAAGAATTCTTTTTGTTCTTTATCAAGAACTCAATCTAATCTTATCAAGGCAACTTGTGGCAATTAAAACCCCCGTTATAACTTTGGTTCTAATCGAGATTGCGAATTAAGGTCAAGTTTCATTGTGCTTGTTTTCAAGATGATCCTAGGGTTCTTTTCCATTCAATAAGGTTCTGGGTTCATCTCAGCCTAGGGTTTGCATTAGTCTTTCTATATATTTTAGCATTTTAGCATGCTAGGTACTTGGTTGTGTAGTTGGTTGTGTATCTTTCCATAGATTTCCATATTTCAACACACCCAAGTATACAGGTATGTATTTCGTCCATATACCTTTCTGTACACCATGCATATTTCTACACAAGCAGGTATACGAGCATATACCTAATCATGTACTGCGCTATTCTTCATGAACTACTTTTTCCTCTTTTCTAATTCATTCTTCAATCTTAGTTTTGTGATCTTAAGCTTAATTGGATCTTAAAATTTTTAAATTTTAATACAATGTTTGAATTATATACTTACTTGATTCGGTTAATGATTCGAATCCTAGATCGTTTGATTGCATGCTCGTTTTGTCTCCTTCCTTAATCTGAATTCTATAAATCATATAATAGCAGTTGATTAAACCCTCAATTCTATAATTAAGAATTTTAATTCGATCATTGAAACCTCTTACCTAATGGAATCGAGTTTAGTCCTTTGTAGGAAGTCGCTAGGTTGCCTTTAGGTTTCAAAGAGTGTTAATTGTCAGCTACTGTGAAAATCATAAAGAGAGGAGAACTAAGTCAAATTAAGGTATAAATACCATGTCCATGAAATGATCGAATTACCCCCGTATCTCATAAAAATTATACTTTTGACCTTGAATTTATTTTACAATAATTATTAAATAAATTTATATTTTCCAAGTATTTACATTCTTCCCCTCTTATAAAGACTTTCATCCCCGAAAGTTACTTGATTCTGGAAGAGTTTTGGATATTTCTTTTGCATATCATCTTTTAATCCCCATGTCACTTCACATTCAGTTTGATTTGTCCATTGTGCCTTGCGTAGGGAATCACTCTTCATCTTAACACTTGTTCGTTGACATCCATAATTTGGGTCGGTCTTTCAATAGATGACAAATTTGATTGTATATTCAAAGGCTCTAAAGCTACTATCTAATGTGGGTTTTCTAAAAACTTCCTTAACATTAATACATGAAATACATCATGTACCCTAAGCAAACTTGGTGGGAAAGCCAACTTGTAAGCCATAGTACCCACTCTTTATAGAATATCAAATGAGCTTACATATATTGGGTTTAGCTTCTCTCTTAAACCAAATCTTATCACTTCTTTAGTTGTAGAAACTTTCAACAGTATTTTGTCTCTTGAAATTCTAAAGGGCATCGTCTCTTATCAGCATATCTCTTTTGTAGACCCTGAGTTGTCTGTATTCTTTATCTTATCAATTTTACCTTGTTTGTAGCTTCATGGACTAATTCTAGTCTTAACATCTATCTTTCTCCCACTTTATCCCAATGTAATAAGGATCTGCATTTTCTTCCATGTAAAGCCTCATAAGGAGTCATTTAGATGGTTGCTTGATAGCTATTGTTATAAGCAAACTCAACTAAAGATAGGTGCTCATTCTAGTTACCTTCACATTCTAGCACACAGGCTCTAAGCAAATCTTCTAGAATCTAAATAGTCCTCTCATATTGTCCATTTGTTTGAGGGTAGAATGTAGTGCTAAATTGCAATTTTGTGCCTAAATTTTTATGTAAGCTATTCCAAAATCTACTTGCAAACTGTGTACCTCTATCAAAGATTATGGTTACTGAAACTCCATGTAATCTTACTATCTTATGTATATATCTCTAGGCTAGTTTCTCCAATTTGTATCCTATTCTAATAGGTAAAAAGTGAGTAGACTAAGTTAGTCGGTATACTATTATCCAAATTACATCGTGTTTCTCTTCAGTATTCGAGAGAGCCATAACAAAATCTATTCTCATGTGCTCCCATCTCTACTCTAGTATTAGAAGAGGCTATAATTCTCCAACCGTCCTTTGATGTTTAATTCTGATCTATTAGCAAGTAAGGCATCTTATTACAAACTCAGCTATCTCCCTTTTTATGTTCTTCCACTAGTAGTGACTTTAGATCATTGTACATTTTAGTGCTTTTGAAATAGATTTTATAGGCAGAATAGTGTGCCTTCTTCATAATTTCATTCTTTAGTTCTATATTCCTCGGCACGTACAATCTTGTTCCATACCTTAATATCTCACCTAAGTCAATGTTAAATTTAAGAGCCTTGTTCTGTTCCAATCTACTCTTGATTTCTTAAATGTCCTCATCTTCTACTTAAGCAGTCTTGATTTTATTCGCTAGAGTTGGTTGTATACGTTAAGTGGCTATCTTCACTCTCAATTCTTGAGTCAAAATATTCAATTCCATGTTACTCATGTCATCTAATAATTCCTCATGTGAAGTGACTAGAGTAACAAGATTACCATGATTCTTTCTACTAAAGGCATTTGTCACCACATTGGGTTTTCTTGGATGATACTAGATTTTTAGGTCAAAATCTTTAATAATTCCAACCATCTCCTCTATCTCATGTTCAGCTCCTTCTGTATGAAGATGTATTTTAGACTACTATGGTTAGTAAAAATCTTGCTTCTCTTTCCATGCCAGTAGTTTCTCCACAGCTTGAGTGTTAATATCACTGTCACCAACTCTAAGTCATATGTTAGATAATTCTTCTCATATGGCTTCAGTTGACGGGATGAATATGCTATGACTTGCCCGCCTTGCATCAAAACACATCCTAACCTAGGGGCTAAGGCATCTCTATAAACAATGAATTCTTCCCCTCTCTTAAGTAGAGCTAAAATTAGTGTTGACACAAGCTTCTCCTTGAGCGTCTAGAAACTGCCTTCACATTTATCATCCCACTTAAACCTCACTTTCTTTTGTGTTATTTTGGTGAGAGGAGTTGTTATTTTAGAGAATCCCTCCACAAATCTTCTATAGTAACTCGTTAAGCCCAAGAAGCTTCTTATATTAGTTACTGTTTTTGGTCGGGGCAAGTCCACTACAACTCTTACCTTTTCTGAGTACTGAGAATCCATCCTTATTAACCACATGACTTAAGAAAACTACTTGTTTAGGCTAAAATTCACATTTCTTGAATTTAGCATACAATCTCTCTAGTTGCAATCTATCCAACACCAATCTTAATTGTTCTTTATGTTCTTCATTGCTTTTGGAGTATATCAATATATCGTCTATGAAGATGATTACAAATTTATCCAAAAAGTCTCAGAATATCTTGTTCATTAAGTCCATAAAATGCTGTAGGTGCATTGGTCAACCCGAAAGGTATCACAAAAAATTGAAATACCCATATCGAGTCTTAAAGGTTGTCTTCTATATGTATTCTTCCTTAATTCTTAGTTGGTGGTATCTTGATCTCAAGTCTATTTTAGAGAATACCTGAGCTCCTTGAAGCTGGTCAAACAAGCCATCTATCCCTAGAAGAGAATATTTGTTCTTGATGGTGACTTAGTTCAATTCTCTATAGTTGATGTAGAGTCTCATGCTTCCATCTTTCTTCTTGACAAAAAAGGACTAGTGCACCTCAAGGCGATATACAGGGTCTTATGAAACCCTTATCTTGTAAGTTCTGTATCTGTTTCCTCAGCTTTTCTAATTCAACTAGCACCATTCGTATATTGGTTTCGATATTAGTATAGTACCCTATACTAAATCAATGCTAAACTCGATTTCCTTAGTTCAGGATAAAATAGGAAGGTCTTTTGGAAATACATTTAGAAATTCTCTCATTGCTAGCACTATTTCTTCACTAGCTTCTATAGTCATAACTACTAACATATTCTTTCCCCATAACTCATAATTAGGTAATCTTGTTAATCTCTGAACTTCCAACTTATACTCAAAATAATCTTCCTTAAGTGTGTTGAAATGTGCCACCATGTTATGACAGTTAATGGTGGCATGGTATTATGATAATCAATTGACTCCTAATATAATGTCAAACTCTACCATATTTAAAATCAAGAGAGCTACTGGCATCATCAAACCCTGTATCTCTATTCTTACTCTTTTGTAGATTCTATCTATCTTCCCTTTAACTCCTAAAAGAGTACTAATAGCCAATTGATCATCCATACATTTAATTTCCAATGCACATTCATGTACAAATGATTTAGACACACAGGAAACAGAAGCACCGGTATCAAATAACACATTAGCATTATAGGTGTGTGCTTAAAGCATAGTTGTAATGGTGTCTATGTCTAGAAGGTTTTAGTGCTACTGCTAGTGAATCATAAATACTTTGATGGGAACTCATTGTTTTGGGGCCCCCACATATGGTCTACCAGCTTGTATTCTCACTAGAGGTTTTGCTACCTATTGAGCTAAGGTTGTTTGATTTCCTACTTCCTTGTGTCTCCTCTACTTACACATATGACAAAATACTAGTAGAACTGACCTTTCCTTGCAATGCCTATTGATATGCACTTCTTTCCATAGAAGAAACATGTTCCCCTTGGCCATCTGCATTCCCTTTATTTATGAGGTCCATAACATCTAGTGCATCTAATAGTAGGGGCTACCGCAGGAAATGCCATAGGTACTAGTCTAATCTATAAAGGAAGGATTGCAATAACCTACGATATGCTTTGGAACATCTAGGCCCTCTTGCCCTTATCTTGCATCATCATATTAAAGATAGGCATCTTACCCAAAACTATCCCTACTTTGTGGTTCATCTGTTCCTTTATCCTTTTTCTACTTTATTCTAAGTACTTAGCTCTATTGACCACTTCAGCATACATAGTCAACTGAAAGGCTCCAACCTCATGTTGGAGACTTACCTCCAATCCCCTTAGAAATCTTCTTGCCTTAGATCAATCATCAGTATTGACCATCTCGAGTAGAAACTAAATTAAGTGATTCAATTTTGCCTCATGTTTTTCCACTGTGCTCTTCTCCTATTCACAGTTATAGAACTCATTTTCTATTCTGTCACTAGAACTACTATGGAAGTATCTTTGATAGAATAGTTCCTTAAATCCCATCTAATTTATACACTTTTCTACCAGTTTGGGAACTGATGCCTACCATTTCATTGCAATCCCCTTCAACATGAACACAACATAGTTCACCTTCTTATCTTCAAGTATCCAGAAAGCAACAAATGTCTTCTCAATCTCCTGCATCCAATCTTCTACCACTATTAGGTCATCCACTTTAAGGTTGAACTCCTTTGCCACCCTAATGAACCTATCAAAGCTGATTGGTTCTTTTGCAGCTTTGTTTAGTGGGACATTTTGGGCTTGATGTTGCTGTGTCAACCATCCCATAAGGTAGTTTACAGTTGGCAAAAGTTGGGTAGTTTAGTTTGCTACCTAACCCTATCTCCCTTGTGCTTGCTGACCTTGGAGATTCCCTTCATTTGGGTTACCATGTCCAACACTCCTTGATGAGCTCGATTTGTTGATTATTCTTGAAGGCATTTTGTTTGAGAAGAGACAACTAGAGAGACTCAAAAGTTAGTGTCAATTCAATGTTAGTGTTACTATATGTTAGTATATGTATATATACCTCTACACATACTTATACACATATGTGAATAATGTAGAAATTAAAAAAACTACAAATACAAATAAATAACAATAATTAAATTTCTAAATAGAATCAATTGTCCCATAGTTTCAATCACTCTCTTCATGTCTCACCATCTCACATATCAAATGCTTAATTCCTCTAAAAATTATATCTTACTTTCTATTGTTTGAAACCTATAACTAATGATTATCCCTTAGTTTCTAAGCTCATCAAACCTAAGCCCGATACTATTTAAGTTATAATTCTTCGGAACCCAAGATGCTATGATCCACCACATGTCCTTACAAGGTAAGGATATGTTAAGGCTCTTAACCTTACTCTGATACCATTTAAGCCTGTATTTTTTATTAATCACAATTAGATAAATCCTATACTTTTATCATGATGCAAATACATCCCATTTCAATCTTTAAACTCTTGAAACAAATCTTAATAAATCATTCATGATCAAAGTTAAAACAATTGAACTTCTAAAATTCACTAGTCTATTATCTTCCAAAGAAAATCATTATTACTACATAAAAAGAACTCAAATTCCCATCTTCACTTAATCACCACAATAATAAAAGAAATCTTTGTCCTCCTCCTCTTATACATTCGACCCTAGGTTCTCATCCTGGTTAGTGCATTCATTTGTGCCAGCATCTAATAAATGTCCTCGATGGGTGAGCTAATGCCCAATATATATAACCTGTAACCACATACACATGAACAAGCATAAAATAAATCACATGCATTTATACATACATTAAGCATCATACAACGGGTTATTATTTTACTTAAATCTGCATAACACTAATGGGATATTCATGACCCTACCAAGCATATATACATACTTAATACACAACACGGTATTGGGAATTACCACTATAGGCCTTAACACTTATGAATCTTTAAACCTACCTAGATCATTTTCAAGTATGATTTTACTAGGAACAACGCCACACAATAATCACTAGGGTACCCTATAGGGATCTACCACGACGTGTCCCTAGGCCAAGCCAAGCACAAATAACAAGCAAAACCAATCCATTATGTTAATCCAATTTATAACTATCATATCAATCACAAGAAACAATAAAAGTTACACGTACTTGGAAATGTAGTCTTGAGTGCGTTTTGTCTTAAACTAATAGGTAGATTGTAATATGTCAAAACATTAGTAATATGTTCTTAGTACTAATTTAAAATAATCTAAGTTGCTCAATTTTATATACTTAATCATTATATGGTTTCTTCTCTTACTTTATTAGAGTTTCTAGGGTTATATTAAGTGTTTAAGTTACACGGAAATCCAATTTAGTAATAGATAAATCAAGTAACAAACTATCTCTAGATACAAGGTCATGCTTTAGGCTATGTACTTTGGTACGGTTGGATACATAGTTGTATATAGTGCCCGTGTATCTTTCAATGTATTTTGGCATTTTAGTATACCTAGGTATACGGTCATGTAGTTGGTTGTGTAACCTTTTGTGAATTTTCATATTTTGACATGCCCAATTACATAGGCTTATACTTCATCTGTGTACCTTTCTATACACCATGCATATTTCTACATAGGCAAGTACATGGGCGTATTTGACCATGTACTACATTGTTCTTCATGAACTAACTTTTCCTCTTTTCTAATTCGTTCTTCAACCCGATTTCTATGATCCTAAGCTTAATTGGATCATAAAATTTGTAAATTATAATACAATGTGCAGATTGATATACTTACTTGATTCGGTTAATGATTTGAATCCTCAATTGTTTGATTCCACGTTTGTTTTGTCTCCTTCCTTGATCTGAATTCTATAAATCATATAATAACAGTTGATTAAATCCTTAATTCTATAATCAAGAATATTAATTCAATCATTGAAACCTCTTACTTAATGGAATTGGATTTAGTCCTTTATGGGAAATCGCTAGGTTACCTTAAGGTTTCAAAGAGTATTACTTGTTTGCTATTATGAAACTAACAAAGAAAGGAGTGCTAGGTCAAATTGGAGTATATATACCCCATCCATGAAATGATCGAATTACCTCTGATATCTCATAAAAATTACACTTTTGACCTTAACTTTATTTTACAATAATTATTAAATAAATTTATATTTCTAGGTATTTACACGTATACCTAATGTGTGAATGTTCCTTTTAAGTTAATAGATTCATGGGAAAACCATGTGCAAGATGTTTATAAAAAGGTTTTTCTCTACCTAGGAGAGGGTTATGATAATTAATATGGGATAAATTTGGCAAAAGTTAAAGGAAGATTTAATGGAGTACAACAATTAAGGGAACACTCCAAAGACATTTAGGATGTTTGCAGATTTGCATCTAACAAATGTTCACTTAATATGATATACACCTTGAAAAACCTTTCATTACGTCTTTTGCTACTCTTAATGAGAATGCACAAAGAACTAATAATTTCATCGAAAAATAATGAGAAATTGGCAAGTAAACTAAGTGAACTGCATTTGTAAGCTCAACCCAAGGAGGAAAAAAAATGGCAAGAAGCTTAAGATGGGCACATCAAAGATTTTTTCTAAAAGTATCTCATTTTTTGTGCTTGATAGGTTAAGTAAATGCTATATTTAACCAATGACCATAAGATGAAAACATCATGTCACCAAGGGTTGAACATTAATCGATGACTAATGATAAGAGATTAAGTTTTATCAATGAATAAGGTTTAGGCCACCTCATTAGAGATAGTTAGAATTTAAAGAAATTGTTCCATGAATGGATGAGAAATGGAGAGCTTATCATTGAGAATAATGATGTTTGTAATAATCTATTCCCAGCTCACGGTGCTTAATGTGTTGATTCACATGCAATTACTTATAACCTGATAAAGGCTTAAGATGACTCACTACTAACCATAGCACATGATAATGGGGAGGTTGAAATTATTGATAGTGGTTAGTGCAATTCACAAAACCCTAAATAAATGCTAATTATATCCTTTGTTAGTTTTAATTTATTAAGAAATTTTATTTGCAAATGAAGCTCATTAGCTTTATATTAATTAAATTACTTAATTTATCATGAGTATTATATTTTCCTCATCGTGAAAATGTGCAATCTTAAAAGTATTACAATACTTCTTCTTTACTTTTACTATTGCTGTTTGATGAGTGTTAGAAAACCCTTAATTCTAGTGCTTATTGGTTATAATTTTATCGGGATTTCATGTAATTTGTGAAGAAAAGGATACTTATATAATTAAATTTTAATTTTAGGCACCAATGGAGACAAAAGAAAGGTTTAAGGATGATACAAACAAAGGCGAGGTAAAATTTGGCGAAAAATAAAGAAAAGTGAATTTTTAGCTCAACACAACTTTCAACACAACCTACGTAGATGTCCGTGCTGGGTGAAGAAAATGATAAAAAACTATGCCAAGATGTGCCCTAGGTCTAACACGGCTTGTGCTAATGAGTAGCAATAAGCATCCTGTTCAGCCTTGCTCTGAGCAGGACTATACTGGAGGCTGTGCTAAACTGGGCAATGAAAAATAACGTGTTTTGAAGTCAGCATGGCCTCAAGCACGGCCGTGCTGACGCCTATGTTGAACCCTATTTCAATAGAACTATAAATAGACGCTTTGTTTTATTTTAAAGGGACTTCTTTCCTTCTGGCTTCATTTTGGAAACCCTAGGGGAGCATTATTACGAACTTCAAGAGGAGAATTGTTTGAGCATCATTGGAGATCACAAAACAAACAAGGGATTATTCTTTTTAGCATGAATCAACTCTATTTCTTTAGATTCTCTGTTTTTATTGAAAACTTTATGGAGGAGTAATTCTTTATATCTTTCATCTTGTGAAACCCTAACCCATGTGTTGAACCATTGATTGATTAATGAATTATTTATATCTTTGCATCTATTCATGTGTTTCTATTGTTCTTGTAATTGATTTATGCACATAAATTGATTGCATGTTTGATTTTTATTAGATTGAAAGAGGTTTCGTCTAGTAAATTAGATCTTTATAAATAGAGAGATTATATGTTTTACCTAGAGGTAGGAAAACATTGATTTTTTGTAATTTATTGGAATTGTGAACTTAATGAGATCTTGCATAATGGTAGTGAGGGAGATGTCTCCATTATCTTATACATGATTATGAATTGATTAACTCGAGAGAGTAATTGATTTTACTTGAGAATTCTTACAATGTAAAGTGTAAATTGATTCGTTAATCGATATCTTATTTTGAGAATTTAAGGGTTAGGGTGGAACAAGATGAGGGGTATATTTTGTGATTGAATATGCTTTTTAGACAATATCATTCAATTCTAGGGTTATTAAGAATTATTAGTTATTAATTTAATTCATAATTCCCACATCATAAATTAGACTAAATAGTAGAGAAAGGTAATACTAGTACTTGTTTTCTAGATCCTAGAGGATGATACCTATTAAATATATACTATAATTGATAAGTACACTACCTAACTTGATAGTAGATTTTATTGGTTATAAATTTAAAACTTAAACAATCGGTTAGATTCAAGCGATACCAAGTTTTTGACGCTGTTGCCGGGGGATTTAGTAAGACAATATTAGGAAGAACCATACTATCTACTACTTAAGTCATTTTTTATTTGTTTTATCTATTTTTTTCTCTCCATCTTTTGAAAAGTTCTAATTCGCACTTGGTTGCCCTTTGTAGTGTATGATAAGGAATCTTCCCTCTAACATTCTTGATTTAAATCCTAAGATTGAGAAAACACTCTACCGACTTCAAAGTAATACAACTGCCGAATCTTCTGGACAATCAGTTAGTGAGGAGGGAGAACGCAATATAGCAATGGCAACGAATGTTAAAGAAGAAGAGCTAATAGAGGTACGAGTACAAGAAGTAATGGCTAAGGATCCACCAAAGACAAATATTGAGTATGCAAGGCCTACACTGGATGGCACAGGTCCAACCATTGTTAAGCCTCCTATTGGGGCCAATAATTTTGAGATTAAAGGTATGGTGATTCAACTATTACAAAAATACTATCAGTTCGATAGACTACTTGATGAAGATCCCTATGCTTTCAAGAATAATGGGGTGACAAATGAAGCAGTGCATATAAGATTATTCCCGTTTTCATTAAGAGAAAGGCTAAGACCTGATCTTGGGGCTTTGACTACATGGGATGATACGGTAAAGGAGTTTTTGGACAATTATTTCCCACCATGTAAGACCGTAAAGCTTTGGAATGACATCTCCTCTTTTACTCAACAAGATCATGAAACAATATATGATGCTTGGTAGAGATGGACAGAATTATTGAGAAAGTGTCCACATCACCAGTTGCCCATATGGATGCAAGTTTAGACATTTTTGAATGGGTTAAATCTGGCTACCTGTCACTTGGTAGATGCCGCAGTTGGCAGTACATTAAATACCAAGAATCTTAAAGACTCATTAAAGCTATTTGCTAACATGGCAAGAAATAATTATCAGTGGGGTCGTGGCAAGAGTAAGTAGAAAGCGACAAGAATGTATGAAGTAGATATAATGACTACTTTGGTAGCTAAGATGGAAGCTTTGAGCCACTAAGTTGCAAATCTCAAGAATCCCTAAGGATCACAACCACAACAACATTAGATGGGAGACTCTAGGGAGGGTGTAAATCTATTTGAGCAATATGAACAGGTAGATTATCTTAGAAATTCAACCAGACAACAATATAACCAGTATGGTAACACCTACCATCTGGGGATGAGAAACCATCTGAATTTTTCTTATGGAAACCAGGAATATAGAAGAGCTAATTTACTACTACCGAGGTATTCAAAGCAACAATAATCACTTTATCAGCGATTACTGCTTCCTCTAATGCAACTACCTCAATAAGAAAAAAAAAGTAACTTAGAGGATATTCTAAGTCAATTCATCCAAAGCTCTGATGCAAGAAATCGTAATCAGGAGGCCTAAATCCACAATCTTGAGAAGCAAATTGGCCAACTGGCTAAGATGATGTCTGAGAGATAACCTGGTTCTCTTCCTAGTAACATAAAAAAAATCCGAGGAAATAGGCGAAAGCCATCTCATTGAGAAGCGGGAAAGAGTTACCTTCTGATTAGCGGCATGAAAAATAGCAAGAGGATAAACAACCTATTCAAAAGGAGAAGTGAACTCCTGAGGAAACATATCCCAAGAGGACATCACCACCGGTTGTCAAAGAATATGTACCAAAAATCCCTTATCCAGGTCTCCTCAATTAGAGCAAAGACAAGGAACAATTTAGTAAATTCCTTAATCTATTCAAATAGTTGCACATTAACATCCCATTTATAGAGGTACTTTCGTAATGCCGAAATATGCTAAGTTCCTAAAGGAGCTTTTATCTAGCAAGTGGAAGTTGGAAGATGTATCTACCGTAGAAGTTGATGCAAATTGCTCATCTATCATTCAGAATAAACTTCCTCCAAAGCTAAAGGATCCAGGCAGCTTCACAATCCCATGTGTAGTAGGTGATACCTCAGTTGATAAGGCTCTAGCTGATCTAGGGGCCAGCATTAACTTAATGCCATATTCTTTTTTTAAGAATCTAGGACTATCTAACCTAACCCTAACTAGGATGAGCTTGCAGCTTGCCGATCACTCTGTAAAAATTCCTAAAGGGATAATTAAGGATGTCTTAGTAAAGGTAGGGAATTTCATCTACCCCGTCGACTTTATAATGCTAGAAATGGATGAAGATGGGGATACCCCTCTAATACTTGGGAGACCATTCTTAGCTACTGCCAAGGAAATGGTAGATGTAGAGGGAGGAAAACTTACCTTGAGGATCAGTGATGAAGAGTTGGTAATCACAATGGCTACTGCTATGAAACACACCGTGAGCATTGATGATTCTTGCTATTTTATTAATGTTGTCGATATGTTAGCAAATGAGCATATGAAGGAAGTTCTGAGTAAGGATGAATTAGAGCTGAGCTTGACATTAGAAGAGAAGAAGGAAGCTAATAACCCAAATGTTACACTACTCATTGAGCAACTCGATGCTTCAGAAAATGTTACACCTCGACATGGGTTTGAAAAGTTGAAATTAGAAAATGAGGTAAGACTTAAAATGCCTCAGATCTACATCAAGAGTAGAAGAACCAATTACTCACGGTCCTAAAAGTACACAAGTGAGCCATAGCTTGGAAAATATCTGATATAAAAGGTATCAACCCCTCCTTCTGTACTCATAAAATTTTATTAGAAGAAGGATTTAACCCTATAGTGTAACTACAAAGACGTTTAAATCCCAATATGAAAGAGGTAGTCAAGAAGGAGGTGATCAAACTTTTTGACGTTGGACTTATTTACCCTATCTCTGATAGCGGCTGGGTCAGTCTAACGTAAGTGGTGCCAAAGAAAGGAGGGATTACTATTGTCCCTAATGAAAAGAGTGAGCACATTCCCACATAGACCGTCACTAGCTGGCAGGTGTGCATCGATTATAGGAAACTAAATGATGCCACTCGGAAAGATCAGTTTCCTCTCCCTTTCGTTGATCAAATGTTGGAAAGGTTAACTGAACATATGTATTACTGTTACTTAGATGGAATGTCCAGCTACTTCTTGATACCTATTGCTTTGGAAGATTAGGAGAAAACCACTTTTACATGCCCTTATAGCACTTACGCCTACAGGAGGATGCCGTTTGGGTTATGTAATGCACCGGCTATGTTTTAGCGGTGTATGCTAGCCATATTTGAAGATTTAGTGGAGAAAATCATGGAAGTATTTATGGATGATTTCTCCATTTTTGGAGATTCTTTTCCCGCTTGTCTAGTGAATCTCAAGAAAGTATTAATATGGTGTGAAGAAACAAATCTGGTGCTTAATTGGGAGAAGTGCCATTTTATGTGTAAGGAAAGTATAGTACTTAGGCACAAAGTCTCTCACCAAGGGATTGAGGTCGATTAAGCGAAAATTGATGTGATCGAAAAACTCCCTCCACCAAACTCGATTAAGGGGATAAACGTTTTCTAGGTCATGTTGGTTTCTACAGGCATTTCACTAAGGACTTCTCCAAGATAGCCCGTCCCCTAACCAAGTTATTGGAAAAAGATGCCCTATTTAATTTCACTTCTAAATGCCAACACGCATTCGATGCACTCAGGGAGAGGTAGAAGAATGCCCCAATTATGATAGCTTTAGATTGGAGTATACCTTTTGAACTCATGTGTGAAGCCAGCGACTATGCGGTTGGGGCAATACTTAGACAGAGGCGAGATAAGCATTTTCAGCCTATCTACTATGCTAGTAAGATACTTAACAACACTCAAGCAAATTATACTACTACAGAGAAGGAGATGTTGGCAGTGGTATTCGCATTTGATAAGTTTTGTCCTTACCTGATCTTATCCAAGGTCATTGTTTACACTGACCACTCTACCCTTAGGTATTTGTTGAATAAGGAAGATGCAAAACCCAAGCTCATTAGGTGGATTTTACTTTTACAAGAGTTCGACCTGGAGATCCATGATAAAAGGGGAGCAAAGAATTTGGTGGCTGACCCTCTTTCTAGACTTGAGAACCTAGGTTTAGAGAAATTAAAGGAGGAGGACATTGCTAATTCCTTCCCAAAAGAGAAATTATACGCAGTCTTCCAACTTCTAACTCTCGAGATCCTGTGGTTTGCAGATCTTGCCAATTACTTGGTAGGAAAAATTCTCCCTGAAGGTCTTAACCATAATGCTAAACGGAAGTTCTTTTCAGAGCTTAAACATTATTACTGGGAGGATCCCTTCCTTTTTTGAATCTGTAGGGATTAAGTCATCAAACGATGTGTTTCACATGAGGAAGGATGGAAAATCCTAAATGAATGTCATTCCGGCTTCATCGGTGGTCATTACTCTACAAATCGAACAACATATAAGGTTTTTGATGCAGGATTTTATTGGCCTACCATTTTTAAGGATGCTCAACGTCTATGCACCACCTGTGACCGATGTCAGCAAATAGGGAACATATCCAAGAGAGATGAGATGTCCTTAAACTTCATTTTGGCATGCGAAATCTTTGATTTATGGGGGTATTGACTTTGTCGACCCATTCTTTGTTTCCTATGGGAACAAGTATATACTAGTGGCGGTAAATTAAGTGTCCAAGTAGGTTGAGGCACAAGCTCTACCTACTAATGATGCTCGAGTTGTTGTAAAGTTCCTCAAGTGGTTGTTCGCATGATTTGGAGCCTTAAAAGCAATTATAAGTGATAGGGGAACCCACTTCTATAATAACTAGATGTCGAAGACTTTTGAGGAGATATGGAGTCACTCACCATTTAGCTACACCGTATCATCCTCAAACTAGTGGACAAGTGGAAGTCTCTAATCGTAAGCTAAAACGGATTCTAGAAAAGACGATGCAGCATCACAGAAGAGATTGGGCGGAAAAGCTAGGTGATGCCTTATAGGCACACCAAACTGCCTATAAAACACTTTTGGGGACCACCCCCTATAGGTTAGTGTATGGAAAAGCATGCCACCTTCCAATGGAAATAGAGCACAAGGTCTATTGGGCAATTAAATTAGTAAATTTTGACCTTGGTGCTGTTGGATCAAGAAGGAAACTTCAGTTGAACAAGTTAGACAAGTGGAGAAGACAAGCATATGAGAACACAAGGATATATAAGGAGCGAACCAAGAAATATCATGATGAGTGTATCCACTATCCAAAGGAATTTCAGAAGGGAGATCGAGTGCTATTGTTCAACTTCCGGTTAAGACTTTTTCCAAGAAAACTGAAATCCAGATGGTCCGGTCCATTTGTAGTTAAAAATATTCTTCCTCATGGTGCTGTAGAACTTAAACACTTAGCTCATGACGATTTCAAAGTCAATAGTCACATATTAAAGCTTTATCAGGGATATGAAGTAGCATTTGAAGACAAGAAGGAATTGGATCTCCAACTGCCAAAGACTTAGTAAAAAGAAGTAAGGAGCGCCAAGCCAATGACATTAAACAAGTGTGCTTCTTGGGAGGCAACCCATGTCTAACTTAAGTACATAGTATTTCTCTTATTTCCTTTTTGCTAACACTATCCTAAGTTTGTTATCTTTAGAACTTGTAGATCAAAAGGGGAGTTTCTAAGCTTACATGAAAAGAGAGAGAGTAACCTCTAAGTGTGGGGAAGTGCCAAATGTCCATCACTAAGTGCATCAGGTAATTCCCTCTTTATGTTCATTTAAACTATTAAAAGGTGCACAACGATAAAAGTTGTTGTCTATTGGTGTGGCATCTTATAATTTTTATCCACATAACCAATACTCAAGCTATGCATGACTTTATCTAAGAATCTGTGGAATTTTTTAAGTCAGCACGGCTACGATCATGGCCGTGCTAAAAGCCAAGGCTGACTTTTTCTAAGGATTTGTTTGATTTTCGAAGTCAGCATGGCCATGAGCACGGCCGTGCTGAAGCAAGGGCTCCACAAATTACACATTATGTGGGCTTTTTGATCTCAACACGGCCTCAAGCACAGCCGTGCTGCAGCCCATTTTCACCACCCCCTATATATATATTTAATTTTTCTCTTCCTCACTCTCTACACCGTTACAGGAAACTTTCCCCTAGTCTCTCAATCATCTTTTTCTTCTTCTCACATTTTACACTTACACACTACATAATCGTCTCACAAATTCATCTCACAACCATATTCAAGTAAGTTTCTCTTTTCTTTTCTTCTTCTTTCCATTACATTTACTTTCTTGCGCTCGCATATTCGGCTGATGTTATATGATTCATCATACTTATCCGACATACATTACAATCATGGATGCAATTGTTTTTACATGGCATTTTCTTCTCCCTTTGTGAGTGCTAAAATTCATGTAATCGTTCGATGGATCATAGTATTATCTTATGAAGAATCACTTTTCAAATTATATGAATTTCGTTCTATTTTCCTAGTGCTCTTAATCGATGTGTTGAATTTTTTTTTTAGGGCTATTGTGATCTCTGTGCCATTAAAGCCTGTTGAAGTCATGGAATGTAGATGAATTGCGTTTTGATTATTAATAGTACCACATTGCCATATCTAGCATTCTAAAGTGTTTGCAAATTGGGGTTTTTGAAAGAATCAGTGGATATGAAAAGCAATTTTGGCATTTCTGAAAGATTGTGATATGAAAAATTTGTTTTTGATTTCATCACGGCCCCGTGCACAACCAATTTCCCATGCCCGTGCTAATTTGAAATTTCACTCTTCAAATTTCTGCCTCACCTTCAGCACGGCCATGCTGATGGCCGTGCTAAACTACATGACTATATCCTTCAATGTTTTGTCTTAGTTTGATGCCTTTCATATCCTATATCAATTTTTCCTAATTTTCTTGAGACTAAAGCTCCCATAGGTGTCATGATTAAGCATCCTCATTGATCAAAATATGTATACCCACTAAAGTATCATACTTGTATACCTTTGCAACATTTCTTTACAAAGATGACGTATAAGAGAGCTTGCATGAAGAACACCACCCCAGCTACTTCTACTTCACAAGCCTCTCACTCTAAAAAGAGGCCTCAGGTTCAGTAACCTCCACCAAAGCCCGTTAACATTCGACTTAAGCTACCTAAAGAAGACTGGAGTAAGGAGAGAAGAAAATGATTGGAGAATCTCACCTTTGGAAATAATGAGTATCTGGATTAGAAACTGCTCAGAAATTATAGGATTGAAAGTAGCATCCGCCAACTACTAAATGTGGGACCTTAGGCCACCTTGGTTAAACTCCATGAATTGGCTTATAAAGAAATTACTTTAGAATTCCTCACTACATTACAACTTACAAACCAAACAATGAGGTTTCAAGCCCATGGCAAAGATTATATCCTTCATCCTTCCAAGGTTGGCTTCTATATGGGATTATACTCATTGGTGGAAAGTAATACTCAAGATTTCAAGCAATTGAAGAATGAATGGCCTAAGGGGGTGATAGCTCTGTTATATTGGGTGCAGTTGTGTGGTTATAAAGAATGTGACAACCGTCCCCCTCGCTACCATCTTTCCAAATCAAAGGCATCACGCATAACCAACGTAAACATGCAAGTCCTGCACCACATTTTGGCTCACACCATTTGATCTAGGAAAAGTAGCCAAGGAGTTATAAACACTTATTTTTTCAAATGTATAGCATGGCTAACCAACTAAGAATAAATGTAGGACTAGAAGTTACCAAATACTTCTATAGGCAGGCTACGAATCCTAGGGAGAAGGGAATTTACTGTGGAGGATAAATAACTAAGTTTTTGAAAGGATTTCATATTTTTTAGGATCCCGGTTCAAAGGAGCCTGGCATCCCCTCCACTACAATTACCAATGGGTCGTTCCGAATGTGGGGGTTGGTAAAGCTAATTGACCAGTCCTCCTTAACCAGATATTCCACCCCGCTTAGAGGGGTTTCTTCTCCATATGCTGCATCCACTTCTCGACCTCCCACTTAGGATAACAAAATCCAACAATTGAGATAGGAATTCCAAGAAGAAAAGAAGCTACACCAGCGTGAACGACAGAAGAATAAATGCTTTTGAGCAGTGGTCTGGTGCTTCTTGGAAAGATTTGTAGGCTATTTCTCTTCCCCACCAGCTAACCTACCGACCTATGAATCATCTCCCGAACAAAGTTCACCTGAAAATAATGCTCCTACCCCATCCAAGAGAAGTGAGAAGGTTCCTATAGTTGCTCAATCCTCTAGTTTCGATGAAGAGGATAGTGATGAAGAAGAGATTAACGAGGAAGAAGATGACGATGTAATTAACCAAGAGGACAAAGATGATGATGACGATAGTGAGGAGGAGGATTAACTTGATTGATTCATTTTGCTATTGTGATGATGATGCACAAACCTTGGGTTCCCAACTCCAATGATGACATGCCATTACTGATTTGCTTTATACCGGCGTTGAACCATATAGGCAACCATCTACATCTAAAACCGGGGAAGTCCTTAGTGTTCTTTTTTTATTTATTTTATTTTTTTCTTCTCCTTTTGTTTTTCCTTTTCCCTTTTATGTGCTTGATTTAAGACAACACTGGGGACAATGTCCTCAATAAGTGTAAGGAAACGATATAGGGAACAAAAGAAAATTGAAAAGTTTAATTCTCTCCATTTACAAGTTTGTAATTGATTTTAAATATTGATTTTGAATTATTAAAAGGGCGAAATCCTTGAAATTGTACTCATAAAAGTTAGTGATTTTGTGCCCCTTACTCACCTATTGTTGGAATTGGTACAATTCGTTGGAATTTTAGGATGAAATCTAAGTGGAGGTAATCTTACTTGCTATTTAATTATTGATTCTTGAGTTGTAAAATAGATAGAAGTCCTTAGTTCAAAATTAAATGGTTATATTTTTAAGCTTATTGGTTAATATATTTACTTTTCAAAAACTTTGAAAGCTCTTCTAACTTTTTGTGAAAGGTACATATGAAATCTATCACTTGGTGATTCCTCTTAAGTAATCTCTTAAAAATTAATTAATTAATGTGTTCATTGAGCAATAATGAGAAAAGTTTGGTTAGTATGGGCGGGCTTTGGTCCCTTAGAAGAGCGAAGTCTGACTCCGCTGCTGAATAATCACTTAATTAAAGAAATAATAAGCCACTACTCTAATGACTTGGGTTCTCTAATTTAAGAGTATCTTTATGAATCCCTAAGGTTAAGATAATGGAGGTTCGATGGGGTCCCTTTAAAACCCGGTCACCTAAGGTCGTTTGGCTTGGTATTGGTCGACTGATGATATTATAAGAATAAGATAGGGTACAAAAAGGAAAAAGTTCAATAGATCTTGTAACTTGAATAATTAAGTTCGTAGGGATGTGTTCAATTGAGGGAATAATGTCTGTTAACTTAGGTGACGAGCCTAGGATTATCGGCTGAACATTCGTTACATAGATTACAAGATCTTAAATAACTGAAATTTATACACACACACATATATATATAAGAGGAAAACCTGGAAAATTTTTTAGAGGTTTAACAAAAAGAAGAAGAAAATCTAAGGGAATGATGGATACCATATACTTTCACTTGAGGTTATTGTGCTTAAAAGAGGTAGTTGAACAGTTTATATATTCTCTAGTAAGTGGTAAGATGTGACCAAGCCACTTTTGCTTTGTTTGACTTTCTTCATAACTTGGGAAGCATTTCTTAAATGGTAAGGGTAATAGTTTAACTTAATTGAATTAATCTATAAACTCCAATTTTTGTATGCCAAGTACACATACAATCATGGTAGGTTTAAGTGGTAGGCACTAATGAATCACTAAGATCGAATTAAATAGAGGATGCTACTTGTAATTTAAAGTCCAACCATGAGTATAATTGATGAGAGAAAATGTATTTTGTCCTTATTTTGTTTGCTTGAGGATAAGCAAATGGTTAAGTGTGGGGAGATTTGATGAGTATTAGAAGACCTTTAATTCTAGTGCTTATTAGTTATAATTTTATATGGATTTCATGTAATTTGTGAAGAAAAGGGTACTTATATGATTAAATTTTAATTTCAGGCACCAATGGAGACAAAAGAAAGGTTTAAGGATGATATGAGCAAAGGTGAGATGAAATTTAGCCAAAAATAAAGAAAAGTGAATTTTTAGCTCAACACAACTTTCAGCACAACCCGTGTAGACGTTCATGCTGGGTGAAGAAAATGATTAGAAACTATGCTAAGATGTGCCCTAGGTCCAGCATAGCCTGTGTTGATGAATAGCAACAAGCATCTTGTTCAGCCCTGCCCCGAGCACGACCATGCTAAAGGCCGTGCTGAACTGGGCAGTGAAAAATAACGTGTTCCGAAGTCAGCACAGCCTCAAGCACGGCTGTGTTGACGCTCATGCTGAACCCTGTTTTCATAAGAACTATAAATAGAAACTTTTTTTTTTTTTAAAGGGATTTCTTTCCTTCTGGCTTCATTCTGGAAACCCTATGGGAGCATTATTACGAACTTCAAGAGGAGAATTGTCTGAGCATCATTGGAGATCACAAAACAAATAAGGGATTATTCTTTTTAACATGAATCAACTCTATTTCTCTAGATTCTCTATTTTTATTGAAAACTCTATGGAGATCACAACCCGTATAGACATTCATGCTGGGTGAAGAAAATGATCAGAAACTATGCCAAGATGTGCCCTAGGTCCAACATAGCCTGTGCTGATGAATAGCAACAAGCATCCTATTCAGCCCTACCCCGAGCACGACCATGCTAAAGGCCGTGCTGAACTGGGCAGTGAAAAATAATGTTTTCCGAAGTCAGCACAGCCTCGAGCACGGCTGTGCAGATGCCCATGTTGAACCCTGTTTTCACAAGAACTATAAATAGACACTTTGTTTTATTTTAAAGGGACTTCTTTCCTTCTGGCTTCATTTTGGAAACCCTAGGGGAGCATTATTACGAACTTCAAGAGGAGAATTATCTAAGCATCATTAGAGATCACAAAACAAACAAGGGATTATTCTTTTTAGCATGAATCAACTCTATTTCTTTAGATTCTCTATTTTTATTGAAAACTCTATGGAGGAGTAATTCTTTATATCTTTCATCTTGCAAAACCTTAACCCATGTGTTGAACCATTGATTGATTAATGAATTATTTATATTTTTGCATTTATTCACGTGTTTCTATTGTTCTTATAATTGATTTATGCACGGAAATTGATTGCATGTTTGATTTTTATTAGATTGAAAGAGGTTTCGTCTAGTAAATTTAATCTTCATGAATAGAGAGATTACATGTTTTACCTAGAGGTCGGAAAACATTCATTTTCTGTAGTTTATTGGAATTGTAAACTTAATGAGATTTTGCATAACGATAGTGAGGGAGAGGTCTCCATTATCTTATGCATGATTATGAGTTGATTAACTCGAAAGAGTAATTGATTTTACTTGAGAATTCCTGCAGTGCAAAGTATAAATTGATATCTTATTTTGAGAATTTAAGGGTTAGGGTGGAACACAATGAGGGGTATATTTTATGATTGAATACTCTTTTTAGACAATATCATTCAATTATAGGGTTACTAGGAATTGTTAGTTATTAATTTAATTCATAATTCCCACATCATAAATTAGACTAGATAGTAGATAAAGGTAATACTAGTACTTGTTTTCTAGATCCTAGAGGATGACACCTATTAAATTTATACTATAATCGATACGTACACTGCCTAGCTCGATAGTAGATTTTATTGGTTATAAATTTAAAACTTAAACGATCGGTTAGATTTGAGTGGTACCATTGTTGCTATAGAGTAAAAGACTATCTCTTTAGCAAACAAAGTTAATCATTCTAAGGAATACTTGATTTCCATTTATAGTAATTACAGTCAAGTGATGAAGTAATACCTTTGACCAGTAAAAGATTAAGGGCTTGGTTAACATTATTATAGCTTAGAAAGTGTTTTGCCTACTAAATGCACAATAATAGATAAATGAAACATGGCTTACTTATTAGTATCTCTACAACTAAGTATAAAACTATTCTCTTTAGGCATAAAAATATACTATGTAGCCATCGGTGATATTCAAAATAAATTTTTTCTAGTGCTCAACACTAACCTAAGAACCCCTTTAGGAATATTTGCCAAATAGTCAAGCAATATAATAGCCCTATAGATATTTCATTTTTGCCCTATGAGAAAATAAAAAATAAAAAATAAAAAAGGAAAAACTAAAAAAATTGAATAATTAGAGAAATAACAAAAAGAATTTAGAATAAGTGAAAGGCTTAAAGAATAAAAAAAAATGGAAAGGTTGGAAAAGTGCAAGAAAAAAAAGAAGGAAAAGTAAGAAAAGCTAAAATATAGAAAATAAAGAAAACCTATAAAAATTACAAAATCATTCAAAAAAACAAAAAAAAAATTAAAAATAAACATATGATTCGGTAAGGTTAGATTTCCCTAAAGAAAACCACTATTTACTATTTTTGGGCTTGATTTTTTCAACTCACCGATAAATAATCATATCTAGGCTTATCTAGATTTTTAGCAACCATTTTAAAACCTAGTGTCCATATTTTACAAATGAAAATTAAAAGTGACAAAGGGTATAAATTTGTTGGAACATATGTTTGAAAGTAAATAAATAAATACATTAGTTTTAGGCTTAACATCATTTTAATGATCCATTAAGTTGAATTTGGGTAATTTTTAATGTATTGCACTTGTTAGGCTTAGGCGCAAAGCTAACTTTTCAAATTGTGCTTCCAAGGTGATTAGCGTTCAAGTATTTTCTTAGTTCAAATAAGTACTGAGAAATTTACTAGCTTAGCGAAAAGGGTAAGGGCATGCAAGTATATAATTGAGGGTTTATATTACGCCTAAAATCTAAAAGGAATGACAACCTGCTATGTATCCTACTTAAATTGAATTTGCTAAGGCTCTCTTCACTTACTTTGTTATATAAACTAATTTTCTTTAAACAAAAAAAAAAAAAGGTAAGTACAAGGTAGAAGGGGACATAGGCTTAACCTTTATAAGATTACAAAAGTGCTTGTGTTTGCTTAAAAAAAAAAAGTATAGGCATACTACTGACCTTATAATCAAACCATACTAGCAAATTGAAAAGAAAAAAAGAAGAAGAGGAAAAACCCTCCCCCCAACAAAAAAACTATTTAATGTCTTAGATAAGTATACAACATTACAATTTAGATCAACTATCAATAGTACAGAGTGCATCAATAAAGTACAACTAGAAAGATAATAAAAAACTAGCAAGTAAATTGCTAAACTAATTTACATTTCTAAAATCATTCATTAACATTTGTAAACATTTGATTAGTGATGGGATTGTTGGTTTTGAAAACTTGTAAAAAGATTTGAAAAACATTTACTAATAAAACCACCAAGTAATATCATATAGTGGTCTAGTAATGGTTTAAAGCTCATGGGCTTAAAAAGGCAATTGAAAGTCCAATTTCCAACACAATTCTTATAACATAAATAGGTCTAAATAACCTTAAAGATAATAAAGCAAGATACAATAGTCCACAATGAATCTAGGTACACTCCAATAAACTAAAGCAGTGGAAAGTCTAACCATTATCAACATAATCACACTTACCAAATTCATAGCCATGCTCATTATATATATAAGCAACATACAAATCATCACTTGAAAAGATAAAGGAAAATGAGTCCTGGCAAACTCAATACAACAATAATCACACAATCACATTTGATGTCACTTGCACATATACCTAAATATAATGCAACATCTAAAACTTGCTAAGAAATAAAATTGATTGTAAGCAAACAGCACTAGAGTATTCATGACTCCGAACAACACAACATATGGGAATCATCACCATATCAGACATCGACAATTGCAATTCATATATAACATATTATCTAACGTGTCCCATGTCATTGGATAGTACCCACTATAGCTTTATTCCATTCTTGTCAACTTATTGCATGCAATTCCATCTTATCGATTACTTGCGGAGCCACTATTGGCGGTTTAAGTGGCTAAATATCATATCACTTTAGTAATTACAACTATAGTTGTAATTCCAATTAAGCACATTGTTCACTTGCCTAGTATGACCATGCATAAATGACAAGTGCTTAATTTAGTCAAATTTATGTACTAGTCTAACTTAAGTTTCTATCTAATAGGCACACGTAACATGCAATGGTTACCTTATATATGTACATCGTCATGATCACAAATTGAAGTCAATTAACCAAACTCCATCTCGAAAAAATGATTTATATGCAATAAGAGATGGTAATTAGTACTTAATCATTTAAAAAAGTTATTTACTTAGTCTTGTTTTAAGTTTATTATATAGTAATTACTAAGTCTAGTCCATTATCAAGTGTTGGCTCAATTTAATTTTAAAATCAAATTTACCAATCTTAAATTAATTAACTAATAATAATAATAATAATTATTATTATTATTATTAACCATTGGTCTCTTATAATTGATTGGTTTAAGCTAAACTTGCTGGTTCATGTGGAGCTGGCGTTGAATCGAATCGAATCATCAAAGGGGGTGATCTAAAATTAATTTATTTATTATTTTCCTATTTCTTATTTTCTATCATTTATTATTTATTATGATTTTAGATTTCATTAATTAACAAAATATTATTATTTACAATTTAGCCACAAACACAAAGTTACCAGTTTTATCACCTTTTGGAAAATCAAACCACCTTTTCCAAAAACTTAATACAAGATTTTGATTCTAATTATCTTGATTATTGTTCATAATTTTGGAATTTTGTTGATCATGAATGATTTCTCAAGATTAAGTTAATTAAATATTTATATCTCAGTTTCAATGAAAAATGCATTTTTTAAAATGATTTTTAGCTTTTAAAGATGATGAAACTTAGCCTTTCAACAAAAACATTTTGAATGTTCCTATGAACTTATGAAGAACATATTGAATGCATTCAAAAAGTTTCCAAGAAAATAAAACTTGTAATAAGTAAACTTTTAATTCCATTAAGTAAACAAGATCAAAACATACTATATTAATAATATTTTATGAAGATACTATAAAAAAACATAAATATCATTAAGAGTAGGGGTGAGTGGGTATAGGGTAAATATGGTATAAGACTTTATTTTTATCCTATCATATAAGGTATAGATTTCCAAATTTTAAAACTAGAACCCACCTTATAGCATCTTAAAACCACCTTATAACTTATAAATTTTGTTTTCCATCCTATAAATTTTAAATTTATATGATATTAAATGGTAATATATATATAATTTTATAAGTTCAGTGTATACAAAACCTCTAGAACTTATAGCAAAATATGCAAAATTAAAAAAAAAAGAAAGAAAACTTACCTTCATTATTTTAAGTTTATATGATTTTACTACTTAGCAAGTAGAAAATAACAAGGGGAAGAACTGAAAACATAAAGTTCGGGAGGAAAATAAGGAAGAATAAAAGAAAGAAGGAAAAAGTAAAGTGAGAGAAGTGACATTAGGCTTAGTCATTTAATTTATTAACTTATCGGCTTGTGCACATTTTTTTTTTTACTAAAACACTTATAGGCTAAAAAATATAATATTATCATTTATTATTTATTTATCAATATTATTTAATGTTTTTTTATAAGGTAATACAGGAGACCTTAGAATTTATAACATGTATGCCTTAAAGTACAAGTTCCAAGATGGGTATAGGGTAGGAAAACTTCATACTTATACTCTACTTTATGATAGTGGGTTTTAGAAGATTTGTACTAAAAACCTATTTAATAACCTTTAATACCTACTCAAAACCTACCTAATCGAGTAGGTTACCTACTCACCCCTAATTAAGAGCATTTAAAGATCATTAATAACACATTAATGAAACACCCAAAAAAATTAGTAAAAATACTAACAATGAGAAATTAAATCCCTATAATATATTAATGCTATTTAACAATTTACATATGATGAAAATTTATAACAAATAATAATAATTTTTTAAATATAAAAGTAAGAAAGGAACATGATCTATTAAGTAATTATAATAAATAAAAAGTAAGAATTAAAAATTTAGATTTATACTAGTTAAATAGAATTTTTATGTAAATAATTGTACTCAAAATATTTTATTTAGCATACATGTAAATTTTTATATAAAATATTATAATTTAGATAATATAATTAAATATTAGTACATGTATTAAACAAACCCATAAATAGATAAATTTTAACCTATTCTAATTTTATTTTATTTTATTTATTCTATTTCTTTTTTTTTCTCCTTTCATTTTCCTTTTCCTTTTCCTTTTCTTTTTCCTTCTTTCTTCTCTTTCTTCCTCTCCTTCTTATCTTCTTCCTACTTCAAAGAGCTCCCCATCCCGAACTTTGTCTTCTTTCTCTCTCCTCATCCCAAACTCTATCTTCTTTCCTCAATTTTTCCCTTCTTTCTCCTCAAATCCTCGCTTTCTCCTCCAAACCTTTCACCCCAAACCAAAACCAAGACATAAACTCCACAACACTACCCTAGGAAAACCCTAATTCCCAACCACCACCTCGCCAACATCGCCACCACCACCATCAGCACCTAAACCCTCAACTTCTCTTCCACCACCACAATGACAACTCTCTTTGCTACTTCACCACTACTCCCCACCTACACCTCGTCGACTCCTCCTCCTCTTCCATCCCTAAACCCTCACACTCCTCCTTCCCTACTGTTACTGGCTTCATCGACGACCATAACCGCTACTTCGACTAGCAGCCATTTAGGGGTGAACTTTACAGAGACAATAGACCCCATAGTGGAGATGGATTAGACAGTGATGCTGACGATGATGACGACGGCGAAAATGACCATGACGGCGGTGATCATATGCAAACAACCGATAGCGGCGTTCTCACTGATGATCTTAAACAAAAGATCATTAAACAGGTGGAATACTACTTCAGTGATGAAATTTTGCCCCATGATAAGAACTTGTTGAGTTTGGTCAAGAAGATGGACGATCAAAGATTTGGCATGAAGATAGCGAGAAGACAATAGAAGGGAATGGAAAGGAAGAAGCAGAAGAAGGAGCCAGATGAGGAGAATCAGCCGTTGATGTTGGGTAGTAACGTACTTCCAACAATGTAAAGAAGCAACGATGATGTCAAAAGAGAGGTTGGATCATCTGTGGGCATGACTGAATAAACCCACACTACACTCTATAGTCTGACATAATTTTTTTTTTTCATGTAACAATCTCAACATACGTTAATCCCAAATTTATTATTACTGTCATTTTTGTCGTATTTCAAATTCTAGGCCATTATGTTACATATCAACAGTAATAGTGCACATGTAAGAAATCCCCCGATTTTCTTAAGAGACTCATCCCACAAGTGGCTAATTATGAGGACAAAGGAATGACAATTTCCCGGTTTTGCGGTACCATCCGATTAATGAATACAGGCCATTTTTTTAGAGTTTAGGTTTGGAATAATAAGAATATGTTGGTTTGTTGCTAAAAGATAAGATGGTTCTTAGTGATGATGTTGCTTTGTTGGAGAATTGTTGGGTGTTATTGTGTTATGAGATTTCCTGTGATAAGATAAGGAGGGTTTATAAGGGCGCAAGGGAGGTTTTTGGGTATGAGAGTCGCGTGTTGTTGTCAAAGATTCGAGATTATGATAATCTTGATCTTGGTTGCTGTTTAGTTGCCAAAGTTATTGTTGCAAGTCCATACGTTCTTATTGGAAATGAAGTAAATAAGGACCTTGTGGAGGTATTAGAGAGACTGAGAAATGTTACATTTGAGTTGAAATGGTTTGAGGAGTAGTTGTCAGATTTCCTTTATTACAAATGGAGCTAGACATAGGTTAGAGAAGATTGAAGAGAAATGACAAAAAGAAATGGGAAAGATGAAGAATTGGAAGATGGAAACGTTCTAGCAAGAGAGGGAAGTCCAGGGAGAGAAAGGAACCTATGAGAAGAAGAATTGGGAAATGGGATATATTGAAGGAAGTGGTGCACGTTAAAGCTAAAGGATGAGATTGATGTTAGTGCTGACATTAAGCTTGAAGCCAAACCTGGATTGAGTGGTGGAAAATTTTTAAACCAAGTAAGAGATTTTGGCAACTACACCTGCATATGTCGAGGATAAGCCGGATTATGCTTAGATTTAGTTTATAGAGGAACTAGTTAATGGGTTTAAGGATAGTGTTAATTATGCAGTTATCAGGCGATATAAATGGATTGTTGATAGGATACATTCATTTGGAATGAAGGTAATGCTGACTCTTTTTCAACACTCATTTCCACTACAGGTCAGTGAGTATAGACGATGGAAGCATGAGAAAACTATTGATTATTTTGTGGAATTCATAAGGCTTATCATTGATAACAAGTTCGATATTGTTGATTATTGGGTTACATTTAATGAACCTATTCAACGGCCTTATATTGAAAGAGATTGGCAATTTGGGCACTACAAAATGGAAGGCCTTTAGGATCCCTTGAGTTGCTTGGCAAGATTCATTATCCATCCATTTTTTGTTCTTTATGGGCATCATCAGGGATGTTAATGCTTAGTTGCTTTATCCATTCTCCATTTCGATTTTTGCTTTTGGTAGAGGGACTATACATCGGAATCACTTGATGACGGTTAAGACTATGATAACTATAAATAGGTGAGTGAGAAACTTTATGATATGCTACAATGTTGTATTTGATCGTGATATGTTTTGTGTATGTGTGTTTTCTTGCTTGGTCATTGTCACTATTATTGTGGTAGATATTATTTTTAGAGTAAGTAGTAAGAGAATATGTTTGATAAACTTAACCTTTTGCACAAATTGTATTTATAAATCTATACATATCTATATATATAGCTTTATATGAATATACTTGAGGATTTAGAAGGGTGCACATTTGGCTACCCCATTTGACTCTTGAATGCGTAAAACTGAGCACTTGAGAGGTGAAATGACATAGAGGTGTCAAAGAATGATAATTGTAAATCAATCCCAAGTAGTTAATTTGACGTTTAAGTGAAATGGCACATAGGTTTCAAGAAATGAGGATTGTAGCTCAAACCTGAGTGGTTAATTTGATTGTGAAGGAGATTTGAACTATATTACACTATTATTTAACTAAAATTTTGTGTCTAGCTTAATTGTTCCTATCCGATTGGTCTAGCCTTTCTTGCTTTATTTGTAATGTGAAATGCATGATCTCTTCTTGTTGTAGTAAATGTGAATATGAGGTGTAATGGTTTTACTTGTGGGATTTCACTTGGTTCCTATTATTTTTCATTGGAATTGTATTCTTTAAATGCTTGATAGTTTACTTTATTTCCTTAAATGTGGATTGGCTTGCTATTATATATTATTTGATCACCTTGAACTAATTAATTCAAGGATTGGACTTAACTAAAACTAGGCATGTATTTACACGAGATATTACATGAAATTGAAGGCCATCACTGCTACAGAGTTTTCCAAAAGTAATCAAAGGATTATTGTTCCACCAAGTGCGAACTAAGTGACTAAGGGATTGTCGCGCCTTGATAGTTCCAAGTCCAGTCGGTCCTTGAGGGTGTTACTCAGTGCATGAGGCATAGGAGCACTCAGTGTATGAGAACACTCGAGCTTATAATATCAAAGCTAAAAGATATTTTAATTATCAAAGAGATAAAAATAATTGAATTGGTTGTGAGACCCGGGCACTAATGGTGGCATTGGAATCCTTAACCCAAGGTTAAGGGGGGTGTAAACCCTAGACTTCATGTTAGTTACCGGAAGTCTACGTGAGATGTTGCATTCATACAATTGTTCATGTATAGCATATGATTTGACAACTTGATTTGAAATTGCTTGTGCGTGTGTAGCATTGAGAGTATTGCACTCTCATTCACTGAGTCATAATGTGTTCACCCCTCTACAGACTGTTTTGCAAGTGAAAATCTTAAAAGCTTGAGATGGGATAAGATGTGAGGTGTCGAGAGTTTTTGGAAGCCAAGAACAATAAAGTAAGAATTGCTAATGGTAGACTATTTAAATTAAATGTTATTTTTAAGACCTTGATGTAAAATTTGAAATTTTGAGACTTAGGGTTTTATTCTATTTATTGATTAGTAGGAGATTCCGATTCTTTGTGATCTTAGTTGACCGTGGAATATGAGAATCCTTAGCTATATTCTTATTATATGATTATGTGCAATATGATTTGATGTAATTGTTTAAATAATTATTTAAAGTCTTGCGACCTCTAACTTGCAAGATGATTATCATGTAATAGGTGCACACGTAACATGATAACTTTTAGCAGAAACTTCCAAGCCCCTTTTGGGGCATGACAATTAAACTTTCTAAAAGTTTTCTAGAAAATCAAACTTCACATACACATAATCTAAGATAATGGTCTCTAAAGTGTCTACAATTTTAGGCAAGTTAGTATCTGAAGAATTATTTTTTGCAATTTAGTGTTCACAAATGTAAAAGTTGTTCAATTTAGTGATTCCTTTAACATCACGAAGATGAGTAATTGTACTTTACACATGGGTCTATGGTGCAATAAAAAGCTCCTCCTACATGCATAAGCCATAGAAAAAGAAAAACAAATCATTAACCCCATTCCTTTACATTAATGTCCCTTTCTTTGTTCTACATTTGGAAGCCTTAACCCTAAAAATTTCAATTTCATAAAGGTGATCCCTTTTTTTTCTCAATTAAATAGGAAAAGATGAAGCTAGAGTTAATAAGGACATAATGGCTAGCAGTTCAAGCCATAGCAAGTGTTAAAGTGAGCAGTATTCGTCACTTGGAAGATCCTTAATGATGATGAATGACCATGGCATAAGAGGCAACCCAGAGTGTAGGTATAGGTGGTCATGTTCATTACTGACATCATGGATGCATCATAACCTTGGAAGGCAACCCATAGTGTAGGTATAGGGTATGTGGATGTGGGCTCTTTAGGGGGTTTGACCCTGTGTTTTTGGATTGAGTGAAAGAGGTGATCAATTATATTCTTGAATGTATGCTACTACAAATGCATAACTTTGATGGTTTTTAGAGGTAATTGCAAGGAGAAGTAGATATAACCAGGGAGAAATCTAAATTTGATTAGCTTCTTTACTATGTTGGTGGTTATCATTATATATGTCTTCAACTGTAAATGAAGAAAGTAGTGATGTCAGCTGTTTTGTTCTCCTTTGTTTATCTTAGTGTAAACACTGAGATTAGGCTATAACATGGTTTAGTTAGGAGCACAATGATGTTTAACTTGAGCATTTGCCGAATGTAGTTTTGACCTAAATGGATATGAATGGAATGAATGGATTTTATTGTTTCTATGAGTGAATTGGTAAAAGTTATCTATGGAGTTTATTTGTCCCTATCACAATGTTAATTAGAGCTTGTATAGGGGTCCATTTTGTCATGAAATTTTGACTCATCTTAATAAAAAAGTTTTAGTGCAACTAATTGTCCATGTCATATTGCTAATTGCCAATAGTTTTGGTGTAGCTCATTGTTAAACATGAATTAAAGCATGTTTGCTCATATCGTTTTCATGCTTGTATCAATACATTGTGAGTATGATAGGCTTGGAATAGGTGATCCTACATCTTTGAGTATGCAATTTATCCTAACCACCTTGTTATTGGTATTGGTGATCCAACAAATACATCTGCAAATGAAGCCATTGAATAAGAAGGGAAACCTAATGTTTTTGAACTCTAGTTTATCCAACTCAAATTATGTTTCCACACATGCAAAAATAAAAGTAGGCACTTATAGAAACAACCTTCTCTTAACTAGCCAGTAAGTTGTCTTTATGATGAGTCTTATCCAACTTAGTTGTCTTCTTAATGCATCATAATTCACAATCAAGAGAAAATATTACATCTCACTCATTCTTTTAAAATGAAAAGAAGGGAAACTGTAGTTAACACTTTGTAGCAATTAAAATATTATTTCGATCATTTTCCTTTTCACACACAAATGGGATTCATCTACAATAATTCAAGACCTTTGTGTGAGAATTTTTGCAATATAGGATTATCTAAGAGATAGGGTAGGATCTTAAAGTTATGTGAGTTTCAAGTCTTGAATGCAATAGATAGATAGAAAAGTTCCTTTTTTAAAGCCTCTTCATCCGTCTATGAAGGCAATGCCTCTCTCCCACAATAAATGTTCAACATAACTGATAGTTATAGGTTGATCCCATCATTATAATGATAGTTCATGTCAATTCCAAGAGTGAGAAGATTATTTTAAAGTCTTCTTCAAAGATATGTCCATAAAAGTCTTCACATTTTCACTATTTCACATGAACTGTTGTAAAGAGTAGCCAAGATGAGCTCTAGGCACTTCTCTCATGACATATGAAATGATGTTTTCTTAATTTAATTTGATAAAATAGGGCATTAATAAGAAAACGAAAATAGCTATGGGTGTAGCTGTGAAAGTTAATAGAGGCCTCTTATAGGGATTGAGACACAACAACCTAGACTTTCATCTAGTCATCTTAAACATGAACAAATAAAGGTGATTGAGTAATCTACAAAGTTATGGGACTTTCTACATCTTCATTATACCAAGATTCTTTCTAAGAATTTGTCTAAGATATTAACACAAATGTGTGAAAAACAAAAAGAAGAAACACTATGAATCATTAACACATCATAACTTAGGACAACAAAATTTCCTCTAATAAATCACTAGGTTATGTTAAGATCTTAACTTCATTCAATTCAAATTGGATAACTGGATATACATGTAATGTATGCATAAGAGTTATCTTGAATGGAAATATTTTCAATGATCTCAATCTACTTGTGTTTCCACTTTTGCCATAGGTTAGTAAACTAATTTATAACATATAATATAACAGAAATTTTGTTATAATAGCAGCTAACAAGATCTTTAGTTTTTTTTTTTCTTTTTTCAAAAAAAAAAAGTACTTACTTCTATCCTTTGAAAGTAAATGATTAACTTGTTTATTTCACACATAGCTCATAAATTATAGGCTTATTACAAGCAAGCTACACTAGAAAAGGTTATTAAGAGAAGGTAAAAATGATTAACAAAAAATCATAGCACATGGAAGTTACATGTACACGTACCATGTCATTTCGATATGCTATAATACACTAAGGGCAAACTAAGTGTAGAAGCAACTAAAACTTAGGTTTATATAATAAAGGGATCATCTAATGTTATATACTTTGCTAGATTCGTTCTAGAAAACCATCTTTCACTCAATACTAAAAATTATATGAAATTATTGTCAAAAGCAAGCTTAAAGCTTCTAAAAACATGCTATGTTGTAACTAAAACAGATACAGCTCTAAAGTTGTTAAATGAAGCACGCAACTACTATTTAATTGTGATCCAAAACACAACTACAAACAAGTCAAGGGTGGTTAAATGTGATTTAAAGTAGAATTATAAGTCTAGGCTACTTCAAAACTATGAATACATGCAACTAGTACTTAAATGATATAATCGTATGTAGTAGCTTAAATGTTCTATCATGAAAACAAATGCAGCTCTAAAGTTGCTAAAAATCATGTAGCTACTACAATAAGTTGTGTTGCACTTCCTTTATATTATTAGTTGCTTAAACAAAATTATATGTCTACGAACAAAATAGATGTAGCCAATCATTACGATAATCCACAAAATGGCTCCTTAATATTAGTTGCTAACAAAATAATTAGCAAGTGCTTATAACCAAAATAGGTGCTTATTACATTATAATTAGCACAAAAATTGATATAAATAGAAATAAATGCTTATTTGGAATTAGGGAAGAGCTGGTCCAAATATTAGAGAAAAGACAATTAAAAAAAAAAACTGCCAAAAGCTTGATCCTAATACATGTACTAATATTTCATATTGATCTAATAAATACTGATAAGTTCTAATAGAACTACCTTAGAGTATTGATAATGACTCTAAAGTAGATGGCTTGGTACTCAATAATAGTCGATAAGCAAACTAATCCTATTACAACTACGAATCTATAAAACTTAAAGACATGATCATGCGTCTAAAATAAACAACTTAATACCCAGTATTAGTAAGATGTCAAATTGATCCAACTACCTCGATACTTAACAAAAATAAAAAATAAAAAAGAAGAAGACTTCATTAAACTTCATCAGTCAATTATTAGTACGTCATCTAATTTCCTTTCCTTTCCCTTGCCTTTTTCCCCATGAGTCCCTAACTCATTCATTTGACGAATGAAACCACTTTAGACTTAATTGACTACTTGTTTGGCTTGCTAATGCTATCCTATTCAATACGTTCATCTCCACTATCTTCATTACCACTATCATGCACAGTTTCATCCATCATGCCTTTCTCTTGATCATTGTCCTTCCTTAGTTGAATGTCTTTCCCTATATTTCTCGCATAAATAAACCTTTTTTAGTTAGCAACTATATGTCTTATCACAACATACTTAAACTTGCTAGTACTCTCAAATGCCATTTCCACCGTCCTCCTCTTCCCTATTAAATACAAAGTCATCCGCTACTTTATTAGACCTGTAATCAGTATTTGAATCATCATTAACATCTAACTTATCCATACCAATAATCCCATCAATTAATGTGCCACTTATATGTACCTTCTTAAGCCATAACCCTCTCTTAAACTCTTTCATTTTTCTTTTTACTTCTACCAACTCTTCATCTGATTCATCATCACTTACAATCAGTTCCTCATTTGAACTTCATGGATTTTCTTCCTCTAATTCAACTAGTTCCTCATTATCACCCCTTTTATAAAAGTCGTTTCAAACCAAACACCTACATCTTCGTAGCCAATTTTGCAAGTCCCACTAACTATGGAAAACCTATCACCTCTTAAAGACCCACCAACACTGCAAGACCCACCAATCTAACCACCAAGTTACATATACACTTTAATGCTTTCATAACTTCATAGTAAGTTTAGCATTTTTGTGGCACTAGTCTCGTCATTCAACACTCTTAAACCATCAACTAAGGATGTATTAGGAGTGTTATATCTCAATAGCTCTATATCTTTGCATCGAATTTCTATAAAGAGCTTGGCTCTTAAAAACTCTAAGGAAAATGCATTAACATCAACCCATAAACATCGCATTTTCCAAAAACATAACCAACATTAGGAGGCTCCTTGATAAATCCACCCCCATGATGCATGTAAATAGCCCTCTCTGTCATTTCTTTACTAATAGATAAGGTGACCATGCTATCAAAATAGAAAAAAAAGAGTGGCCCATCATGGGAATAGAAACAAGATCAAATATGATAGCATAACCCATAGATTCGTAATAAAACATACTAAAAACAAACATGTCTTTCCATATATGTTTGGTATATAAGAATTAGAAAATGGGTATAACTTTTCATGTAAAGGATTGTTAAAGGGTAGTAAAACTTCCCTTGTAAGATATACTTAAAAAAAAAAAAAGAACTTTTAATGAATAGGTATAAAAAATGACAACATAACCTGTCGAATATAACATGCACTCAATTGCTATAAATTCCAACAGATTATCCACTAAGCCAACCCACATGTTATAAAAGGTTCACTTTCTGAACTATTTTACCATGTGCAATATGTGCTTGCAATTTAAAGGTAAGGGATCACTTCAAACTAGAACAAACCATGGACCACTAATTAGAGATGGGGTAAAATATATACCAATCATGTTAAGAAAGGTGTTCCTTCCCATGTTTAAGCACAACTTGTTGTCCTATGCCAACCATGCAATCACTAAAATGCTCTTCTTCCCCCTTCCATAAGGCATAGCAACAATAAGAGATTATAGCACATTTGCTAAGATAAAGGGTGGAGAATGTGAAAAATCATAACTTACTTGACAATTTCCTTTTCTATAGTATTCATATTAGTGGGTGGTTGTGCTTGATAAGTGCAACATTCAACTAAGCCAACTATCATATATTTTGCTCTTGTGTGGCATTAATTTTCTATACCCATATCAGTAATGGAGTTAATTTTTTTAGCCATGTTACCTTCTTCTTCTGTTACATGTTGGTTGTTAGATTTTAATGACAATAAATTTATTCATACGTGAGCATAGGTGTTAAATTGTTGTATATTTGCTTTTTTATTTGATATAGGAGGTAAAATTTAACAACTAGCTTATTAAAGTAATTTCATTAACTAGCTCAAAAAAATTTGTCTAAGTATAAAACATGTCCATGTGTCTTGTTTGTGTATAAAAAGGTCCATATGAATTGCTAAATCACCATTACATTAATTTCTGTTACATATATAGTTGATGGGGACACTAAATCACCCATAATTTAAGCTTCTTATCATTAAAATGTAATTTTTAAAACTTCAGTGACCATTTTGCCAAAAAAATAAAAAGTATAGGAATTGGATAGGACATGTTCCCTACATAATCTAAACTCTATTACACGCCACCAAGGCCCTTTAATTCAATAGTATGAACATTAGTCTCCTAATATGATGAACTATGTTCGATATTCCATTTTCCTACAATTTTAATAGTAATTGGCCAAAAAAAAACTACTACGTTCTTAAACATATCAATCTCAACTTTCTAAGTTAATCAACAATTCCTAAATTGTCAAGAATCACTAAAGATCAAATCAACACCTAATATATATCAAGAGTCAACATAATTCATTCATGAACATAATCAAACCCATTTCTAAGTATTCATTCAAGCGATAATACAAAACTTCAAATCTAACATCAAAACACGAATTTATCTTCATCATTTACAACTTAAATCAACTCTTATTAACATATACATCAGCAATTCATCCATTTACACTTCTTAAGTACCAATTAAAAAAATTAAATCTAGAAATTACCCTTAATCCTTCCTTAGACCCCATGACAACATGATATACAATGAGCATCGGGTTATTGACCCAATCTCTATAGTGATCAATAAAAAGCTTCGAAACTTAAAATTAAGGATCTTAGCAATTAACTTAGTTGAATATGAGTCTTGTTTTATTAATTTGTATTTGACACAAGAATTATATAGTAAATGACTTAATTTACTACCTAATGTTGAGCCAGGAAATGGGATCAAGAGGTATATTAAAGAGGTATTAGATTGTACAAATGATGAAAATCAAGTTATATGCCCCATTACCAAAGTATGCATGAGAAGACTTCAAAGGCTTGCACTCTAGATTATACATGAAAAACTACTGTTAAACACGTTTCAATTTATTAGTTCTTAATCCTTGTATGATTTTGAGATTGTAAGGCATCAGTGAAGTTTTGGATGGAATCTCAAAGTTATACCATAGGTTTGGATCAAGAAACTAAGGTATAAAGAGGTACACAGTCACCAACATAGGTGTGTTAATAGGCGTATTGACCAACATGAACTCAACAAGTGACAACATGACCATATTGAGGAGGAACTGAGGAGCAAAAAGATACACAGCTAGCAACACAAGTGTGATGATAACATGGGCTTAACCTGGACATGTTAAGTGGGAAAATAAAGCATAGGGAGATACGTGATCACTAACATAGGCATGTTGCCAACCTTATTCCATCTAACGAGACTTTTTTTTACTTAATTATTTACAACTATACCATTGTTTTGCTTTAATTCTTGTAATCAAGCCTTAGTAATTCATTAGCAAAAACATCATTATTATTGATTTCTTTTACTCATCTTCAACTCTTATCAATCTATAAATCGTGTGGAGTTAATTTGGGTGAATTATCTTGTGAGTCATATTAAGGTCATCCATTCCATGTTTGCTTAATCACTAGTGAATCGTATCCATTGGTAGATCAAACAATTGTATCCTTTCTATTTGATTTTTACATATATTATTTGTATAATAGCTTAATAGCCATCTCCCTAAACACATCATATGTAGTTTGGTATTAGAGTGCAATTTTGATGATGGTAGTGTGTTGTTGTGTTGTATAAGTGTTGTGTGGTGCTTTGTGTGTGTGGCATTTGAATCACAATTATTTGTGGAGGTCTAATTAACAAGTTATGTTGTAGTTGCGATTAGTTTGTAGTGTGAGGAGTATTGTAGTATAATTGTAGTGTTTTGTTGTGTGATTGTGAAGGAGATATTAAGCTACTTATCAAGTGTTCGATAAAATTCCCATCAAATACTTTAGCCTAAACACTATCCTAAACTTACCCATATCCCCAAACACTTCCATTAACCTATACAGTACCCCAAATACCGCACCAACACTTACTCTTACCCTTAAACACCATAATGAACATTTTCCCGCCTTGCCATAAACCACCCAAGAGAGTTAACATGTTGAGTGTAAATGGATATGGCTATGGTAGTAGACCATTTGGGTTAAAGTAAAGAGATATGAGTGTTAGGGAGTACGCCATGAAATATAAATCTTTCTTGAGACAATGTGATTGGGATGAGCCTCATATGTGCACTATAAGCAAATTTGTGAGAGGATTAAATTTTGAAATAGCTAGAAAAGCTAACTCCTTTAGATAGGAGACATTATAAGATGCTATTTAGTGGGCACAAGAAGTGGAGCCACAACAACAACAACATTCTTGCTATGAGGGGATGAGCTCATTTCTTTTTTATATATCGAATTAGTTAAAGCCTTTAAAGGTTTCATTGCCCTAAGATATTAAATAGCAAACTAATGAATTGGCAAGTGTTGAATCGAATGTTAGTGAGCAGAGTTGTGGTCCTATTGAACTAAAGCCAGTACATATAATAGCTAAGGTCCTTGATGAGGAAGAGGAGCCTAAAGAGGAAGAGCAAGAGAATCTAATAGTTGTTGAAACGCATATTGTTGAGGATGAGGAGTATGAAAAGGAAGAGTAAAGAACTCTAATAATTATTGAGGAGCAAGTTATTGATGACATGATTTATGTGGAGGAGTTAGTGATGTAGAGGTAGAGGAGTGAAAATATGAAAACATAGGTAGTTTTAGGAGATATCGAAAGTACTGAAACTCAATTAGTTATAGATAATGAAGAGGAGATGGAAGAAATTTAGTATCCATCACTAGAAAGAGTGATTGACCCTATACAAGAGGAATGGGATGTTCTTCCAATGTTAAGGGAAACTTTTTTTATTTGAGTTTTAATATAGTAAGACTTATCCTGATTGTTATGGGGAGGAGTAGCAAGGAGATGATGCTAATGGTTCATAAGGCAGTGAAGGAGAAAATAGTAGTAGGTGAGCTAGGGTTCCCATTGTGGCACTGCTAGGAGCTAGGAGTTGCAAGGCTAGTGTTGGAACCAAAGAGGAGTGAGCCATTTCCTAATGTAGTGTCCTTGTATTCTCCTTATAGTGAAGAGATTTTTTTGTTGCAAGGAATGTTCATCGTTATTTGTTATGATTTCACCCTATTGATGTCCTTAATAAGGAAGGAGCTACTAGTCAACATATACATCAGTTATGTACTTTCGTTATTTTTGCCATCTAGATTACATGGTTATGGTGTAGGAATTGAAGGGGTTGAGCATGTTATGCATCTCGTGTGGATAGTGAACTTGCATCCTTATGAGTTCACATTTGATGAGCATTATCTTGTGGAGAGGATTCTATTTGAGTTAAACAAATTAAAAAGGAGAGATGAACATGATAAAGCAAGGAGGTACTTTACTAATAAAAGAGTCAATAGTAGCACACAACCATGTCAATTGTATGCAAAAAAAGTTTCCTTTGACGATGACAAGTATTTACCTACTCTTAAAAATCTCAATTGAAGTTAATTGATATTACTATAAAACTAAGGTTAAGTATCATTAATAAGTGTTATGGTTCTATTATGGCTAAGAGTAAATGTGTGATAATTGCTATCAAATATGGTAGTTTTGTGGTTGCGTATGGCGGTGCGGTCGAACCCCCTTACTTGGAAGTTCCTATAAGCAAGATATGTATTGTTAATGGATATTGTGATCTTATTGTAACTATAAGGAGCTATGTGATAGTTGTAGTTAATTATTACTTTGTTAGCGATTGCTCATTGTGAAATGGTATGACCTATGCTCTTAGAAGTGATGTGAGGGAATCAATCATGTATAGAAGTTGTTATATGAAATTATGTGGGCCGTTTAAGTAGTTGAACAAATATGAGCTCTTACACTAACAATTGTGTATAGGTGGTATGGTAACTTGGATTCGTTTGATTCTAAGGGAGTTTCTTGTTAGACCTACATCAATGTTAATGACCTCACCATGATAGAATGTTGTGGGCATGGTGAACTTAGTGGAGTTAATGTAAGAAAATTTTGCTTAGTGAGAATGGGGTATTTAGAGCTTATTATTCTATTATTCGTAACCTTCGTGGAAGGGAAGATATGTTTGAAATTATAGAGTAGTAGATAGAGAGGAAGAGAGATTTCATCTTGAAATTTTAGTTTAGAGTGCAAAGAGATTAATCCTTCAAACACATTTATGAGGCAAACATTACTTTTTTTACTCCTAACCTTTTTGTGCAAGTACCTCTTAAGCTTTCAAGAGCATTGGTAGAGTATGAAGTTAATAATAGACATGTGCAACTCATGGATAAAACTCATGACAAGTGGAAGGAATTCCTGTAGACATTTATGTCCTTATTCGAGTGGAATGATCACTATTCATAGTTAAATCCTAGTTTTAAAAATTTGAAATGCCTATTCTTAATTCTAATTACAAAGTAATAGGCAAGTGTACCTATCGTGCTTGTGATACAATATTAAGCATAGGGTCATTCCATAGAGATAATCTAAGTACTAGCATTAACTTTGTTCTTATTATCTATCAATCAATTAAGAGTGTTTTAAATTCTAAACTATTGACTAATTAATTAATATGATTCTCCTAAAAACCAGCAAAGATTACTAGAGCAAATGACAAGATTTAATTCAATTATCAAGATAACCTAGGTCATATTCTATTCCTATATTATCATGTGAATCATTGAATCTAAAGGTTATTATTATTGAGTTCTTAGTTCTGTAATTCAAGCTAACCACTCTCTTAAGTTGATTAACTTATCTAATCCTAAACTTATCAATTAGGATCTCTCATTAATCAATAGCAACTTAAGATTGCATGAGAAAAATGAACTCTTCAATAATTTAATCGTAAAATAGAAGGTTTTTGCTATCCTATCTATAGAATTACAAGCAAACCTCATCAATTGTATAGATCTAATCATAAAAGCAATTTCTCAATTAGCTTAAATGATATCAAGTGTAAATTCATACTTTGGATGTATGAGTATAGGGAAACTATAACAGAACATGCAATTGAGTGTAAGATCATCAATATAATTGTATTAAGAACAAATCCTTATCATGTGATAAAATAGTATTTGAATAAGACCTAAGTTTGAGGTTTACTCCTCCATAATACTAATAAAGAAAACATAAAATTTGGAAGAGAAATTAGAATTCATGATTACAACCCATCAAATTGAAAATCAATTGCCTTAGATCTTGAATTTCCTTAATTATTTTCCTTAGTAATTGAATTGCAATTTCTCTCAAAAACCCTAGCAATTGTATCATTTTTCAGCCTCTCTTTTAATTCTAGATGCTATTTATATATATGGGGTTATGGGGTCTCAAAGTCGATGAAAATAAAAGAAATTGAGAGTACATAACTTGATACGCAACTCCACCCCCCTCCTCCCCCCCACTTTGGGCAAGGGGCGTATGACTTTCTATATGTGATACAAAGTTGATATACCCCTTGATATAGGGCATGGTCAACAGCATATGACTTTCTGTATGTGATACTGGGTTGATGTGTCCCTTGATATGGGGCGTGGTCAGGGGCATATGAATTTCTTACCTTGAATATGTGCACCACCAACCTTGCTATGAGGCATATAGATTTGGGATTATGCTTGTCTCTTCTTTTCTTTGTCAATTCCACTTAATTTGATAACATTTAGCTCCATTTTTGCCTAAACCAACAATTTAATTAAATAAGTACCAATTCTAAATATCTTTACTTAAAATATCAACAAAAAGGGTTCAAATCATCTTAGAATCAAGGGTGCTATAGCAAATTATCATGGAACTACTATTGTGTTATTATCTTTACTCTTTATAGGTTCTTATATGATCCAAAAAGATTTTAGTGTATTCAACTTCCAAGATTCAGGTTGAATATTCTTTACAAAGGGGGTAATGATGAGTGCCAAGTTACTTACCTAATCTCTGCAATGATCATTAGAAGGCTTTAAAGCTTAAAATTGCGGATCTTAGTAATTAACCTTGCTAAATATGAGTCTTGTTCCATTGATTTGTATTTAACATAGGAATTATATAATAAAGGACTTAATCTATTACCTAGTATTGAGCTAGGAAGTAGGATCATAGGGCATGTTGAAAAGGTATTGAATTATACAGATGATTAAAATCTAGTTACAAGCCCCATTACTAGAGTACATGCGAGAGGACTTTAAAGGCTTCCACTCTAGATTATACATGAACAACCACTATCGAACAAGTTTCAATTCATTAGTTTTCATTCCTTCTATGATTTTGATGTTTGTAAGACTTCAATTAAGTCTTAGACGGGGTTCTAAAGTTGTGCCATAGGTCTAGATTAAGAAAATGAGATGTAGAGAGGTACATGGTTGCCAACACAGGCATGTTGACCAACACAAGCTCAACAAATAACAACATGACCATGTTTAGTGGGAAATAAGGAGCAGAGAGATACATAGCTAGTAACACGAGCATGTTGATGGGTATGTTGACCTACACAGCTCAACATGGCCATGTTGAGTGGAAACATGAAGCATAAGACTAACATGGGCATGTTGCCAGTTGTGTTCCATCTAGTGAGACTTTTTCTACTTTTCTTAATTATTTACAACTTTGCCATTATTTTGCTTTAATCTTGTAACCAAAGCCTAATCTTTCATTAGTTAATATGTCATTATTATTGAGTCCTTTTACTCATTTCTAACTCTTATCAATCTATAGATCGTGGCTAGTTAATATGAGTGAATTATCTTGTGGGACATATTAAGGTCATCCATTCCATGTTTGTTTAATCTCCAATGAGTAATATTCATTGGTGGATCGAACAATTTATCCTTATATTTAATTGTTACATAGAATGTTTGTATGATGGCCTAGTGATTGTCTCCCCGGGCACATCAATATATAATACACATATTAAATTTAATCATTCATAATTCCAATGATGTTTAACAACACTTTTTACCATGAATCAATCCAAATTACACGTGCTAAAACAAAATCAAACCTAAATCAATATATGAGTGTAGTGACAACATGAACTCCTATCCACAATTATCACATTGCTCAAAACTTAACCTAAACTTAATTTATATCATTGATCAATAATGAAATAATACTATTTAACACAAGTATCAACAAACCAAACACCAACTCAATCCATATGCCACTTATGCATGTCCATTCCACTAATTTACTTCATTTCACCATAAATCTAATCCCCTAAATGTAATTAAACTTCATAACATCATAATTAAACAAAAAATTAAGGTTACTATAAAACCTTTGAAATTCATAACGTATAGTACTGGAAAAATACTACGAGAATCAATTATAAACCATGAAAACCTAAATCAAAGAATATATATTCATTGAAACCTAAAGTACGAACTATATTAGGTTAAATAAGAAAATTCATAATTTATTTCAAATAAAAATTTCGAATGAATAATTATACTTTGAATAGTCAAATTTCCTAAGCATAAAATTTCGTAATGAAATACTTAAATTTCAAAAATTTTAATTATTAATATATTAATGGTTAAGGACAAAATAAATGAGTATAAAATATAAAATCATAAAGAAAAAATTATGTCAGCAAGATGCACAGTGACTATATAAAGTGCATCGTACATTAGAATAGAGGAGAAGACACTAGAAAAGAAAAGAAAAGTTGAGAGAAAGAGAGAAAAACATGAGAAGAGAAGAGAGAAGAAGAAGAAGAAAATTTTAGAAATTTTTTTGTAGATTTCGCATACAGCCTCCAAATCACGAATCAAGGCTATTAATGCAATTCTTAAGGTAAGAGCAACTCAACAAAACCAACTTTGCGTAAAACGAGATTATTTTTTGAAGTTTAGAGATTAAAGCTTTATGTATAGAAAAAATTATATTTAGCCTAAAACTAATAGTATTAGTTAGAAATACTGTAGATATGGCTTTCTTGAGCTCGAATAGTATATGATAATATATTTTTCCTTACGTTTTAGGTGAGGAAAAATCATTTGACAGGATACCTAAGGATTACTTTGATTAAAAGTGAAAAACAATGAGACCTAGATGAGTAGGACTATATGACGTGTTGTATTATGTGTTTATTTAGAGGTATGTATTTTATGTTAAATTTTGTTGCCTTAAGAATACATATATATATGTTATGTTCACATGGAGGATATGTGTGTATCCATATACCGAAGGTGTAGATATGTATATGTGTACGTGCATGAATATGCATAGATTCCATGTATGGAAGATGCATCGTATATGTGTGTATATGTATGTATGTGTATGAGGTACGAGCATATGTAAACGCGTGTGTGAGTATACTTACGGTATGATATATCAAGATATGACAAGTATGTATAAATGTTGATATACGTGTACTATTATGCATATGTGTTGATGAAATGGTATCCCTAAATGGTTAATGGGTTGCTTTCTTCTTCTTTTTTTACATGGATTGGTTATTGTCATATATTGATTGATCGCCCTAAATTGAATAATTAAAGGATAGGACTTAATTTAGATGAGACATTGCATAAATTTGAAGGTTATCACTGCTACAGGGGCATCTGGAAGTAATTGTTATATTACTAAACCGTCATGTGTGATATAAGAGATTAGGGGATTGTCAGCACCTTGCCGGTTCTTAGTCTAGTATGTTCCTTGAGGGTATTGCTTTGACTCATGCAATAGCATAGGAATGTTCACTGTTATAGTAAAGTCATTATAAATATCAAAGTGATAAGATAATTAAATCGAGTAATGAGACTTGGGCACTAATGGTGGCTTTGGAATCCTTAACCCAAGGTCAAGGGGAGGTGTGAACCCTAGACTTCACATTGGTTACCGGAAGATTACGTGAGATGTCGCATTTATGTGATTACTCATGCATAGCATATGGTTGATAACTTAATTGAAATTGCTTGTGTGATAACAACACTGGGAGATTGCACTTCTATCTTACTAAGCTTATATCTTACCCACCCACAAATTCTGTTTTGCAAGTCGTAACTACCTAAACTTTCTTATGGCTCATCGAACTAAGGTAAGCCTCTATTGTAAAGCTAAAAGATCTTGGGTACCATGGGTGAAAGCAAGGATTAGAACATGAATCAGATTGATAGATTTGATTTGTAGTTATGTAGAAGCTATGTTAGGCTCAATAGAACTTTTATGTATTAATGTGAAATGGGACCCACTAACAGCTATGTAAATAGATGATTATCCAATATTTTAGTTAGTTATATATATGTTGCAAGAATCGAGGTACATGAATGTTTGAGACATTCAAACATTATGATGAAATCAAACAAGTATAGTACTTGGATGGAGACGCTTTGCGACCGCCTAGCCGGGGTTTGGCAATCATGGCGAGTTATCACACGAAGAGCCTAAGGAAGGGTGTGATAGTTACCTACTGTAAAACCTGAGAAAAATAAATAAAATAATAAAATAATAAAAGGTTAGGGAAAATAAAAGTAATAAAGAATTAAGTTAGGGGGCAAGTTGGTCATTTTACGAGATAAGTACAAAAGGTCAAACATAGATCAGTTTAACTCTTTTCACTTTCTACACTACAATACCCCCTAAAGTAAAGAGAAACCCCCGGAGAGGAAGATGATAATTGACATTCTGCACTCCAGTGCAATTTCATACAATAAAGTATACAAGTTAGTGTTACTTTTCATTTTTGCATAAGTATAATACGATTGATGGTTGGATTCTTTAGAATTTCACTATTGAATGAGTTGGACGAGTAAAGGTTAAGATAAGACTTTGATTATTGGAGTAAATCTCTACAAGTAAGTGGTTTAATTTGAATGAATTTAGTGTCTTTATATTGTAAGTATCACAAATTAAGATTTAGAGATGTTAGATTACAACTAAGGTTGGAAGAAGTTGAAAATTGGTGAATTGGGAAGAGAATTTGAAGTGGAATAGTGGGGTACATGGCTAGGGACACGCCCGTATACCTGCTCGTGTTGTTCACAGAAGAAAAGAATAAGTTGGGAGGTTTACAGCTAGTTACACACCTGTATACCTACTTATGTAACTATACATAGCCAAGTATACGGTCATGTACTTGGATGTATAAATAATAGGAGTGTATAGAAAGGTATATGCCCATAGTACATGGCTATGTTCTCTATTGTGTTCATATGCACAATCATGTACCCTAAAAACCTTTTTTTTATTTGATTTCTTTTCTTATTGTTTGAATTTCATTAATCCCAAACTATTAGTATAATTCTAGAAACTTTAACAAAGTAAGAGAATTGATATAATAACAAGTAGGTGACAAAAATTGGGTACTTAGGTAATACTCAAGACTAATATTAAGATCAATTATTTTGTAACTTGATAGATTGCAGAGTAATTGCTAGGTAAGGATCAGTTGCATTTGATACCACCTTTTCAAGTGCATGTAATCTTGTGTGTTGTTTATGCTTGATAGGTTAGTTGATGAAATTGAATTAAGAGCATGTTAGCTAAGATTAAGTTACTTGCTAATTGTGTTTAGCTCAGCCTAAGGACCCGTAGTAGTAAAACCTTATAGGGCACTTGCTGATTTGTACATAGTGGTGTCCCTTGTGGAGTTGCATATTGAGATGATTAGGTACATTTAGGGACTTATGGGTGTTAAGGCTTGTAGTGACAGTCCCCAACACCGTATTATGTATTATATCTATGTATGGCGTGGTGGGGTCCTGGACACCCCTCTGTTGTTTGAGGACTAATTCAAATAATAACTTTTTGTTTGATTGTAAAGTTCTGTATTGATGCTTGTGATTCAAGAGATGTTTAATCATGCATGTGTACTTATGGATTATACATATTAAGCATTAGTTCACCCTTCAAGAATAATTTTTTAGTTGTAGGTATAGATGATTTCACCTCCCATGATGAGCACCTAGTGTCATATGTATAGGATAGGAGAGATATAGAGTATTACTATTACTATGACAACTAGGCGAGGAATGCAAATTGAAAGTTTTAAACATCACTAAAGGATTGATTACTATTAGAGAATGATAGTTTAGTAATTAGTTAGTAACATAACTATTTCAAGTTTTATATAATGATATATTGAGCTCATCTTTTAAATAGTTTGTAGTTTGTAATGAAACTTAGTTGAATCATCATAAATGATTCAGTTGATTTATTTCAATGGTGGTTAACATTTATTGCAAGTTACATAATGTGAGCTAGTTAAAAGTCTTAATGTGCCTTTGCCTTGTAAAGACATATAGCGGGTTATGGCGTCCCAGGTTCCAAGGCATTATAGCTTAAATGGTATCAGAGCTTAGGTTTTGATCAATGGAGTATAAGTTTGTAATCCATAGAGCTTAGGTTTGAAGATCCTTAGAAACTAGGTTGATGATTAATAGGTATAGGTTTTAATCAGTAGAAAATCGATTGTAATCTCTAAATGAATTAGGCATTGAATATATAGGATGGTGAGACTGAAGAGAATAGATAGAATATTTGGACCAATTGTGTTATATATATTTATATATATGTAATTTACCTATTGCATTATTTTGTTTGTTGTTTTCTATAATCAATTGTTTCGCCTTCTAATATATATAAAACATGTACCTATTATTTCAAACTTGTTTGTCTGATTCTTTAGATTGCCATTTCTTTTCCACATCCTAAGTAGAATGCCTCCATGAAGAATTACTAAGCCAGGATCATGAAAAGGTATTAGGCATGACAACTCAAATGAGGAATATCCCCATGGTCAACAATCACAAGGGGACAAGGTCAAGTTACAAACCAAATTGCCCAACTATTGGAGACTATGAACAACTTAGTGGGGTTGATAGCACGGTAATAACAAATGTAGAATAACTGACAAACTAGAGCAGCTAAGGAGCCAATAAGTTTGGATAGGTTTGTTTGAGTGGGAAAGGAGTTCAAACCCATTATTAATGACCTAATAAAGGCAGAGAACTAGATGTCGAAGATGGAGAAGGCCTTTGCTACCTTCTAAGTTCCAAAAGACAAGAAGGTAGACTATGTTGCATTCATACTAAAAGGGACTGTCGCAAGTTGATAGGCATCAATTCTCAAGCTAATGGGAGGATATGTGGACTAGAGGGGATTTCGAGAGTTATTTTACTAGAAATGTATCCCTAGTAGCATTCGTGATAGGATAGAAGCTGCATATTATAATTGTAAGCAAGGGAACAGGTTAATAGAGGAATATGATGTGGAACCGAATCACCTAATTAAGTTCCTACTTAAAGCGGTATGTGTAGATGATGGATCTAGGGCAAGGAGATTTATGAGGGGGTTAAAGCTAAATCTCCAACATGAAGTCAGATCTTTCTAACTGACCACCTATGGTGAGGTGGTAGATAAAGCTAAATTCATATAGTAAAGCAAAAAAAGGACAAAGGAGCAATTGGCTCGCAGGTCTAGGGTGACTTTAAGTAAGAGGCTGGTTGCTAGTGTGACAATGTAAGACAAGGGTAAAAGGCCCTAAATAGTCTAGAATAGGCCCCTATTTACTACAATTCCTCCTTTACATATTCAATTTGTGCCTTTAGCATTTCCTTTAGCAAATCTTATAGTAAGATGTATTAGGTGTTATGGACCTTATGAATAGAGGGACTGTAGATAGCCAAAGGGTGCATACTTCTCTTATAGGAAGTCAGGTCACATAAGCAAAAATTGCACTAAGAGTTCCATCTGTTGGTATTCTGTCATGTGTGTAACACAAGGCAATTAACTATACTCATAGTTAGGTAAGGAATCAAACAACCCCAACTCAACAGGCAGCGAGACCTCTAACAAGGGTACAGGCTGGTAGACCATAGTTAAGAGGCCCTAAACAACAAGTTCCAACTAGAGTATTTGTACTTTAGTAGTAGGAGCACTAGGACCTTCCAAATATTGACACTATTGTAGGTATGCTTTAAGTACACACATGCAATGCCTATGTTTTATTTGATATTGGTGCCACTCATTCTTGTGTGTCTAAGTCTTTTGTACATGATTGTGGATTGATTCTTGAATGTTTGGATGATTGTTTGAATGTTAGTACTCCTTTAAGAGTTAAAAGGGTTTTAAATAAGATCTACAAAAATGTAAGAGTGGAGATATAGGGTAGGGTAATGCTGATAGATCTATTGGTGATAGAGATGATGGAGTTTGATATAATCTTTGGAGTCAACTAGTTGTTAAGTACTATACCACCATTGATTTCCATAATATGGTGGTACACTTGAACGTACTTAGAGAAGATTCCTTCAAGTTCAAGTTGGAAACATGGAAATCAACAAGATTACCTACTTATGAGTTGTGGGGAAAAAGTATGTTAGCTACTATAGCAATTAAGACAACTGAATTAATGAGATTGGAGATGGTGTCGGTAATGACGGACTTTCCCGGTGTCTTTCTAGAAGACCTTCCTAGCTTACCCCTAGTTAGGGAAATTAAGTTCAACATTGACTTGGTATCAAATATTGCACCAATATTGAAACCAGTATATAAGATGACATTGGTTGAGTTAGAAGGGTTGAAGAAACACTTATAAGACCTACAAGATAAATGATTCACAAGACCTAGTATGTCTCCCTAAGGTACACTAGTCCTTTTTGTCAAAAAGAAAGATCAAAGCATGAGACTATGTATTGATTACAAAAAGCTAAATCATATCACCATCAAGAACAAGTATCATCTCCCTAGAATAAATGATTTGTTTGACCAGTTATAGAGAGCTCAAGTATTCTCCAAGATCAACCTAAGATTAGGATATCACCAATTGAGGATTAAGGATAAGGACATCCTAAAGTTAGCTTTCAAGATGAGGTATGGGCACTATGAGTATGTGGTGATGTCCTTTAGTTTAACAAATGCTCTAGTATTCTTTATGGATTTATGAATCAAGTATTCAAGGATTTCTTAAACAAGTTTGTTATCGTCTTTATAGACGATATCTTGATATATTCCAAGAGTAGGGAGGGACATGAAGAGTATTTAAGATTAGTGCTAAGTATATTGCAGGCAGAGAAATTACATGCCAAGTTTAAGAAATGTGGATTCTAGCTAAAGTAGGTGTTTTTCTTAAGCCATGTGGTTAATAAAGATAGAATCTCAATGGACTTAGAAAAGGTGGAAACTATAGTAAGCTGGCCTAAACCAAAGATAGTGATGGTTATAAGGAGCTTTTTGGGTTTAGCAAGTTACTATAGATAGAAGTGTGAGGTCAATTTCTAAAAGCTCAAGGAGAAGCTAGTTTCAACCCTAATTCTAACATTACCCAAGAGTGGAGAAGAATTTACTATTTATGGTGATGCTTTAGCCGAAAGGCTAGGTTATGTTTTGATGCAAGGTAGGCAAGTCATAACATATGTATCCCATCAATGAAGCCATATGAAAGAAATTACCTGATTCATGACTTACAGCTAGCAATGGTAGTTTTGTCATTAAAACTCTAGATACACTACTTGTATGGGGAGAAATGCAAGATTTTCACTTACCACGGGAGTTTGAAGTATATCTTCACCTAAAAAGAACTAAATATGAGGCAATGGAGATGGTTAACACTGATCAAAGACTAAGATCTTGAGATCCGATATCACCTTAGAAAGGCTAATATAGTGGCAGGCACCATTAATAGAAAGAAACAAGGCAATCTTACTACTTTAATCACCTCACAATGAGAGTTGTTGGATGATATGTGCAGGTTGGAGTTGAAGATTTTGACTTAAGAAGTTGAAGTGAAGATGGCTACTTTACACATTCAACCAACTCTAGTAGATAGAATTAAAACAACCTAAGTAGAAGATGTTGGCATTTAAGAGATTAAGAATAGATTAAGACAAGACAAGGCTCTTAAATTTAATATTGATCCAAATGGAGTCTTAAGGTATGGAACTAGATTGTATGTGCCCGAGGATTTAGAACTAAAGAAGGAGATCCTAAAAGAAGCACATTACTCTAAGTACTCAATGCATCTGACAAGTACCAAGATGTATAAAGACTTAAAATGGCATTATTGGTGGAAAAACATAAAGCAAGAAATAGCTAATTATGTCTCTCGATGCCTAACATCTCAGTTGGTTAAGATAGAACATTAGAGGTTAAGAGGTGAGTTCCAACCCTTACCTTTGCCAAAATGGAAGTGGGAGCACATCGCCATGGATTTTATAACATCTCTCCTTAGGACTAAAGAAAAGCATGATGTTATATAAGTAATAGTGGATAGATTGACCAAATATGTTCACTTCTTACCTATTAATATTAGTTATACAGTAGGTAAGTTAGCATTGATATATATAAAAGAGATTGTCAAATTACATAGGGTTCCAACAAGTATTGTGTTTGAGAGGGATACTAGGGTAATGGAAGGTTTTAAAGAAGTTTACATAGGGCATTAGGGTTTAAGTTGAATTTTAGTACTGCCTTTCATCTCCTAAATAAATGGGCAATTAGAAAGAACTATACAAATCCTTAAAGACATGTTAAGGGCTTATGTCTTGGATTTTTGTGGGAATTAAGATGAACACCTATCATTGGTAGAATTCACTTACAATAATAGTTATTAGGTGACTATACAGATGCCCCATTATGAAGTCTTGTATGGAAGAAAGTGCAGATCCCCATTATACTAGGACAAAGTGGGAGAAAGATAGGTATTAAAACCTGAATTGGTATAGGAGGCTATGATAAGGTGAAATGAACAAACAAACAATGTAGGCAATGTAGAGTCACAAAAAAAACTATGTTAATAAAAGGCGATGCCCTTTGGAATTTCAAGTGGGAGAACCGATTGATAGAATCAACCTTGTGGTTCCAGTAGTGGGGAAACCTGACTTGGATGCCTGAGCCCAGAAATTCACATATGGCCACATTTTATCTAATAATGTTTTATTTTAGACTTTAGCAGGTACATTTATCGGTTTTACATGATAGCCAAATAACATGTACTAAGGATCAACTTGATGGACATTCTTGGAGTTACATCTAACGGCCCACAAATTGTTCATTTGAAGTGAAGACCCGGACACTTGAAGACCATTTGTATTTGTAATTGTTGCTTATAAGAACCGGCCATTTTATTTTGTATTTGTAATTTGTGTTTTGGAAAACCGGCCACTTAGTGGCATCTTTGTAATTTTTAGTGTATTTTTACCCTAATAGAAGCAAGTGGGTTTTCGATAGAGCTTTTTTGACAATTGAGAAAATCAAACACTTTGTGCCATGAGGGTTTATCCTTTGTATACAAAGATCTCTTATCAATTTCTTAGTGAAATTGTGGTGAGAATCAACTAGAGTGGATTATGAATCATATTAATCTTACTCTTATTGTTTTACAAATTGTGTTTAGTGAGTAATATCTAAGTACAATTTGTTGGTTACTTATTCTTATCATGTGAATTAGGGTTCTTTATTTTCATATTTGATCATTTCAAATTGATATTGAATTCTAGTTCATTTTCGTGTTTTTCCATTGAAGTTTATACACTTGTTGGTTCTTTACATCAATTTCATGTTAAACTTGTGAATTGGGGTTCCATTTTGAAGTAAATTGAACACGCCATTTTGTTGTTGGAGTTGGTTGTTCATGCCTCTTGATTGATGTGTTTACCATCCATTTGGTTAGGCACATCACCAGTGTTGTTGAAAATATCACCTATAAAGGAGGTAGTCAGGTTTAGACTGAAGGGGAAGGTTAAATCCTAGATATGTGGGACCCTTTTAGATTATAGAGAAGATTCGCAATGTAGTATATCAATTGGCTTTACCACCAAGTCTGGCTAAAGTACATGATGTCTTTTATGTGTCTATGCTAAGAAAGTTCATGCACAATCTAGATGAAGTGACGACTTTGGAGCCATTAGAAGTACATCTAAATCTCACCACAATAGAATGACCTATTAGAATTGTGGACACTAAATAACAGGTGTTGAGAAGACGAATAATCCCTAATGTAAAAGTGCAATGGACTAGTAAGACTGAAAGAGATGCTACTTGGGAGTAGGAAGAAGAAATGTGGGCTAAATATCTAACTCTTTTTCTAGACTTGGGTAACTTTTGAGGACAAAATTTTTTGTAAGGGAGGGAGAATGTAAAGTACGAGAAAAATGAAAATAAAAGTAATAAAGAATTAAGTTAAGGGGCAAGTTAGTCATTTTACAATATAAGTATTTCTACATTACAATACCCACAGAGTAAGGAGAAACCTTAGGAGAGAAAGACAACTATTGAGATTTAACACTCTAGTGTAATTCCATGTGGTAAAGTATATAGGTTAATGTTCCTTTTCATTTTTATGTGAGTATAATACAATTGATGGTTGGATTCTTTGAAATTTCACTATAGAACGAATTAGATAAGTAAAGGTGAGGATAAGACTTTGATTGTTGGACAAGTAAAGGTGAGGAAGAAGAAATGCAGGCTAAATATCTAAACCTTTTTCTAGACTTGGGTAACTTTCGAGGACAAGCTGGGAGGTTTATAGCCAAGTACATGCTCATGTACCTACTCGAGTAACTATACATGGGCGTATACTCAGGCATGTAGAATGATGGCAGTGTATAGAAAGGTACATGGCCATGGTATATAGTCGTGTTCCCTGTTGTGCTCGTGTACGCAGCTTAATGCACGACTATGTATCCTAAAAACCTTTTTGATTCGATTTCTTTTCTCATTATTTGAATTTCATTAATCCTAAATAGCTAGTATAACTCTAGAAACTCTAACAAAGTAAGATAATTGATCTAATAACAAGTAGGTAACAAAAATTGAGTACTTAGGCAATACTTTAGACTAATACTAAGATCAATTGTTTTATAACTTGATAGATTTTAGAGTAATTTCTAGGAAATGATCAATTGCTTTTAATATCGCCATTTTCAAGTATGTGTAATCTTGTGTGTTGTTTGTGCTTGTTATGTTAGTTGATGAAATGGAATTAAGTGCATGTTGGCTAAGATTAAGGCTTAAGGATTATGTTTAGCTTAGCTTAAGGACTTGTAGTGGTAGAACTTTAAGGGGCACTCGTTGATCAGTATGTGGTGGTGTCCCTTATAGAGTTGCATATTAAGATGATTTGGTAGATTTATGAACTCAAGGTTATTGGAGCCTATAATTGCAGTTCTCAACACTATACTTTGTATTATATCTATGTATAATATAACGGGGTTATAAGTACCCTTCTATTGTTTAAGGGCTAATTTAAATAATAACTTGTATTTTATTGTTAAGTTCTACATTAATGCATGTGATTTAAGAGATGTTTGATCATGTGTATGTGCTCATGGATTATACATGGTGGATATTAGCTCATCCTTTGGGAATCATTTTTTAGCTATAGGTGTAGATAATTTTACCTCTTATGATGAGGACCTAGTGTCATATGTGTAAGATGGGAGTAATGTAGAGTATTACTACTACTATGACAACTAGACGAGGAATGTAAATTGAAAGTTTTGAACATTATTGAAGGATTGTTTATTGTTAGAGAATGGTAGTTTAGTAATTAATTAGTAACATAATTGATTTTAGTTTTTATATAATAATGTATCAAAATCATCTTTAAAATAGTTTGTAATCAGTTGGATTATCATGAATGATGTTAGTCGATTTATTTCAATGGTGGTTAATACTTATTGCAAGTTATATATTTTGAGTTAGCTAAGAGTCTTAAAGTGTCTTTGCCCAATAAGGACACGTGGTGGCGTATGGTGTCTTGGGTTTCGATGTGTTACATGTACCTTGATTTTAAGCTTGTAATTCTTCTTGAACTTGAAACCCACTCAAAGAATTAAGAGTTATATCCTTTGCCTTCAATCATTGCAATTAAGATAGATTTAACCACTAATTAGATTTATATTAAAGGATCAATTAAACTTACATACCATATTTAAGATCTAACTTTTGATTCTCAAGAAGTTAGAAATTTATTTACCAATATTCACATGGAGCTAGCACTAGTCAAGATTCTCTTAGGCCTTTACTTCAATTCTCCTAATTTGCTCCAACACCTTTGATTTAAAGAGTAAGAAGTCACTATTCCATCTAATTAAATTAAAATTAAGCTCAATTTGATAAAAAATCTAAATTACTTATCAAATTCTCGAGGAAAATTGAATTGCTTCCTTCTAGACCTCTTGATTTTCCTTCAATTGAATTGATTGGATAAAAAATTGAGCCACATAGAGTCCTTAGAGAGAGAGTGTGTTTGGTGGCAACAAAATGAAAAGAAGAGAGGATGCTACTTTTTATTCTAGACTATTCTATAATTGACAACTTAATATCCATCTTAATTTTTAATTAAATCTAAATTATCAACAAACCCTTACTTGATTAGAAATGAGGTTAATTATATAATTAACTTTTATCCTTTTAGAAAATATCTTAAATGGCCAATTGCTCTCGTGTTGTTAAATTGGTAAGTTGATAAGTTGGATTCAATTTTCATTTTTCCATTGATACAAATAAGTAGTTAGATAAAAAAAAATCCCTTTAAATATTTATGGTTGCTTGTGCACTACCATTTTTATGCATATATTTATGGCAGTTGTTTTCATTGGGGTGAAATTCATTCCTTACATATCTCATACTATATTCGGTTAATGGGATAACTATTTTATGAACTTATTATTATTGTAAAATGAAGGATTTTAATTTTTTTTTAAGAGTAAGGAATTAACTATTTTATGATTTTTTTAAAAATATGTTTCCATATCTATATATGATATATAAAAGAATTATAAAATATAAATATTATTTTTTATTTTATTTTTGAAGAATTACAATTTATTTTATTTTATTTCATTTTGCAAATGCATTTATATATTTTAAAGAGTACAATCACGCAAAATTCAAATTAACAGCAGCAAATAGCAACAAGACGAAAACAGAAGTCCTACATGCGTCTCTACTCTCTTCAATTACCGGAAAAACCGAATCTCAGAACAACGACAGATGGAATCCAGACCCAACCCTCAAAGACCCACCACATATTCAGAAACCGGCACAGCATCCTCAAAACACCACCACCAAAAGAAAAAAAAAAAGAAAAAAAAAGAAGAAGGCAAAACTCAACATACCACACACAAACCACCACATTATTGTTTTTGCTTCCTAATCCTCTGCCACTTCAGCTCCGAAAACCCGATCACCATGTCCACTCACTTCCTTACTTCTTCCACAATCCCCACACCAACTTTAAACAGCAAACAACCCTTTTCTCTCACTTCGTCCGCATCCTTCAAAAACCCAACTTTTGTATCATATCCTGTAAGACTCACTAGACCCAATACTACAGTAACATTTGCAACGACTTCCGTTGGACTACAAGAGCAAGCAACAACACCCATTTCCAAGCCTACCAAGTCACTGCCTTTTAGAGTTGGACATGGGTTTGATCTTCACAGGCTTGAGCCAGGTTATCCTTTGATTATTGGTGGCATCAATATTCCTCATGATAGAGGCTGTGAGGCTCATTCTGATGGTCAGATATAATAAACTTTTGCACCTTTATGTTTTTCTAGGTTCCAATTTGATTGTGCTTTTGTTCGTTTCGTTTCATTGTTTTTATCGTCAATTACGGCTCATTTTGATGGTGGGAACTTGAAAGCTTGAATTTATGTGTTTTTCTATAGATTTAAGTGACTGGTTGTTTGCTAAGTTTGAGGTATTTATGTGGGCTACTTGTGGATTGTTTCTGATGGTCAGAAGATTAAAGATTGGAACTTTATGGGTTCTTTGATTTGTTGAGTAATGAAGTGTTTGGTGATTTTGGGGTGTGTGTGTGTGAGAGAGAGAGAGAGATAACTGAGGTTTATTTCTGATGCTAACAAGTTTAAAGATTGGAACTTTATGGTTGCTTCTTGATTCATTTGAGTAATTGGGTGTTTGGTGATTTTGATGTATGTGTAGGGGATGTGTTGCTTCATTGTGTTGTGGATGCAATTTTGGGTGCTTTGGGTCTTCCAGATATTGGGCAGATTTTTCCCGATAATGATCCTAAATGGAAAGGAGCAGCATCGTCTGTTTTCATCAAAGAAGCTGTAAGTTGATTTTTTAACAGTGTCACGGTTGAATTCATTTGTGGTTTCTATTTTGTCTATGTTCAATTGGGTTCCTCCTTGGAGTCCTGGTCTTGTCATTTCTGTTGCAGTATCTGCAGTTTAACAGAGTCTAACTGGTTTTCCTGAGTGCCTTGGTATTTCTTACTGTTTGTTAAGAAGAGAAAGTTGATGTTATTTCTTAGATAGCAATTGGCTGTTGATATAAGGGCTTGCTAGTTTGTCCTTGATTAATGGTTAGTTATTGTTTTTGGAATTAGATAAGATTATTTCTATTCAAATGCCCTCCAAACTGTTTGTTGCCAAGCATGGAGTAGTGATTGATGAAAAATGAAAATGTGCTTGAATGTCTGTTTGGGTTTGGCTTTCTTACATTGATAAGTAGTCAAATGTGGTGGGAGTTCTATAAGCCTTAGTGGTGAATTGTTGAGGAAAATTTAGTTAATTTACCCAGCCAACATGCTGTTTTGTCCTTTATTTTTGGAAGTAAACATGGTATATAGCTGTCGGATCCTGTAGCAGAATCCAACCAACTAGCATAGGACTTCTGTCTGCTGATAACTATAGAGGGAGTAATATTTGGACTATATAGTGCATTGGATGTGGCTCATCAAAATATTATCTAAACATCACCTCTCTGAAATTTTTATGTATCTAGTAGTTTGTGATTTTTGATTAAGTGGATAATTTTACATTTTCATTTAGGAGGAGGGTAAAGGGGAGGTTAATTGATTATATGCTACAATTTACTTTCTTTGCTTGCCTAAGTCCTCATTGCCTGTATGGCATGACCATTGTTCTCCCACTAGGATGGACAGGGTTCGATTTGTGCCTCCCTTGTCCCTTGTGAAACCTGTAGTTGGCTTAAAAAAAAAATGCTTGGCTCTACTTACCCTCCCAAAAGAAAACTTGCTTTGCAATAAGTGATTTCAATTTTATTGGAGTGATTCATTTGGAAAAAAGGTAAGCAGAACAGTAAATCTAATGCTGAAGAGTTTTCTTTTATTAGTGCAAAGCTTAGTTTTAGGATTGTGGCCTGAATATTGTTATAACTCTAATGCTTAGTTGTTATTTGTGTGCTGTCCCATGTTGAGTGTCTATAGTTCTAGCTCTATTCCATAGTGCTTCCTCTGCTTTGAGGATGCTTTCTGTAGCTTTGTTCTAAATGGGCCGAATCTTTCACCAGCATTCTGTTACTACACTGCTTATTTGCTTGTTGGAAAAGAAAAAGATAGATCAAATGTAGGACAAATTATTGCTCTGTCAATTTTTCCCCTTTCTTCGTAATTGTGTAATTTTATTCTTCATGAGAAGGGAAGGAACTGTGTAATATAACGCTAGTGTTCACTAAAAAAAAATCAATAAAAATTGGATTTTTTTAATGGATTTTGGAAATATTTGATTTTTAGGGTTTTTCTTGTGTTTAAGGTTTGCGAATTAAAAGTAAAGGATATAGATGAGTTAATCTTGGATATGACTCACTAAAATTAAACCAAAGTGGAATTTATTTAGTTCTTGTTGATATGACTCACAATTAGAAATAAACAAGGTTCGAGTCAATTAATTGATATGATGCACATTTAATTAATTAAGAAAGGGTTTGATGCAATTAGCTAATATAATTCACAACTAGTTATAGAAGGATGAAAGCAAGGTTTTTGGGTTTTTGAATAATCTTTGAACTAATTGATAATGAGCCTCATAATAAGTATTTATAATAAACCTTGACATCCCTTGGGATAAAATCGGAAATAAACTAATAAAAATAAGACCTAAGTGTAATTAACTAATTATCTCATAACAATAAAATAAAACATAACTCATAAAATAAAGCTCCCTAATAAAATTAAAACTAACGAAAATAATGACAATCTCCAAATATTTAAATGTCGTGTAAAGCTCACCATATGATTCCCATCAGAAGATTAATGGGGAAAGCATAAATTCCTGAAAAGAAACATTTCCTAGGCAAGGAGAATATAAGCATAAAAACTACTCCTTATATACATATATGTAATTGCATTTCGAAGGAGGCATTCCAATCATGATCTTACTATGGTTAGTGTTAGAGATAATAAGTTCTGTGAAGGTTCCATGGCTGCATCTATGTTGACTCCACCTGCATCGTTTCTTTCCTTTGAAGGTTGCATACTATAGCTGCTAGTGCTAACTACCTTTGGTCACAATCTAGTTCTTCAAATTAGCCCTAGCTATGACTCCTTAAGTTCATTCCCCCAGGCTGTACAGCTAGTGGGATGTTGGAAAAAAGTAACAACTCCTTATTGAACTTCTGAAGGGAAAGATGATGCAGTCAGAGGCATAAAGATAAGCTTTGGAATCCACTGAAGGGATAAAAACACATAACATATGGAGTTTATAGTTTTATCGAAGATTGGAATGAACTCAAGTTGTAATTGTTATTTATAGGAGTCTTGTACTTAATGCTATTGGGAAAAAAATGTGTAAGATTACTAACTAATATAAGAATGGGAGGGACAATGTCAAAATCATTATGTGAACGTTGAATGTTTTTTCAATTTCTCACTTAAAGCTTGAAGTAGCTGAATTTCATATTCAATTGAAGCTTGTCAAATTTGCTACTTCACTTTGAATTCTTTATACTTGCACTTTTTTGTTCAATGAGCGTTTACTATGTCATCTTTTTCAATATGAGGGAGATAGTAAAGTTTATGAGTAAAAATTTGTTTGGGTATGATATTTATGAACTTCAAACTTTAGTCATAAAATTTCAAAAGTAAAAGTTCAATTGGGTAGATGATGTTCTACAACCTCAAACTTTACATATAAAACTGGAAAAATACCCAAAGTTTAGATAGTGTTTTTGACATTATCTCAACACACAAATATATAATATGCGATAGTCAGTGTCTTTCTTATAAAGAGTTTTTTTTTATTTTTTTCGGGTCTGGTGGGAAGTCTTTATTCTGATCTGAGCCTTTGCAGTCTTTTGATTGAATCCCTTGAAAGTAATTTGTTTATTGCTGGGTTTTTGAGAGTATAGAGAACATCTTGCTTCAACAATTGGTGATCTATAATAAGCCTCTTGGAAGGATTCAAATCAGATCCAGTATGGGTCCTACAAATGTGTCTTGTGTTCTTTTCTTTCTAGTAATTGTTAAATCCTGACATCAAAAGGTCATTTATAGAATAGGGATAAATTTTGTTAGTGGGCACTGGGTTTTCCTATTTGGACAGAGCTGCTATTTGGCTTTTATTTTGTATATATTACCACTTAGTTGGACATGTAGAACAATGTTATGATTCCCTTTAATCTCTGCTGAGAGAATGCACCAAATTGTGATGTGGCAAAGATAAAATGACTAGTATAATGTTCAGAAGTACAAAACGCTTATAACATACTAAAAGGTTTTGACTAATACACATGTTAAAAAGGGTATTAAAGGGTGTTGGGAACTCATTTGATGGAAGCGCTCCCATCATAATTCTACTGTGGTTTGCAGTAGTGATCATAGGTTCTGGGAAGATGTCATGGGCCATCACGTTGCCTCCATCCATATTGTTCCTTTCCTTACAAGGTGGTAAATTATAGCGGCTAGCGCTAATTTCCATTGTATCACAATTTAGTGCTTAGAATTAGCCCAAGCTATATCCTTAAGCTCATTCCACCAGGCTAGATCCAGCAGGATGGCCATTGGATATAAATAACTACACAATTCCTCCTCCAAAGGGAAAGATGACTCCTTTGGATGAACTAAGGTAAATCTTAGAATCCATCAAAGGAATGAAAAGACGTGTGTGGGATGAATTCAACTCATAACAAGCTTGGCATTTACAGGGGTGTTCTAGTTAGTACTATTAGGAAATAAACATGGAAGATTAGTATACTCACATAACAAATAGAGATATATACAGGGAAAAGTATAATTTAGTTTGCAACGTTTGGTTGTTTATTGATGACATTTTGAATTTTTTCTATTTTGGTCATTCTGTTAACCGCAAGAAATTCCATCAAGAGTTGGCACATGTCAACTTCTGATAGATTCATAATGATTGGTTTAATAAGATAATATTATTATAGATATTAAATTAAATAATATAATAAAAGTTATAAAAATTAAAAAAAAAAAAATTGAAAACCCTTTGGGAACAGACACATGTTATGGAAATGTGTTTGAGCCCTAGTTTGAGGTCTGTTTGTAGTGAAATCTGCTTCAATTAATGGTCTGATTGTTCTTCTCCCTCTCTTACCTATGATTAAGGATTGCTTTGGGCTCGTTAGAGAGAACTGGATGATCTCATGTTAATAAAGAGATTAATCTGGAGATGAAACTGAATGCATTTTCAGTACTGGGGCCTATTCTTTTCTTTATGCACAGCTGTGTTAGTGCAGTTAAGTTGCACATGTTTCCACACACTACCCTTCATATTAGGCTCCATAACTTCCCACTATCCTAAGACACGGGATACACTACAACACATTACTTGGACCCAATGAACACAACACAATACAATGCACGGAACACAACAGATTTCAGGCAAGACAAACTGAAACAGCATACACAACATAATCTGACACACATAATACAAGAGAAACACATTTAACACAAGGACCATAGGAACTTCAATTCTTCTTATTCTTGTGAGTGTATACTTGCTCATAAGGAACAATCTGTTCGTGTGAGCCTGATATGGGCTCCTGCATAACATTACTCCCCCCCTCGAGAGGCACGTGACCTCATGTGCAAATGTGGGGTAGTGCTGGCAGATCATATCAGCTCCTTCCCATGAAGCTTCCACCGGTGAATAACCCTCCCAATGGGCAAGGATTTTAGGGTGAGATAAGTGCTTCCATGTTTCTAATATAGCCTTGGGAGTGGGTATGAAATGTCGTTGTTGCATTAGTGGTATGACTGGTCTGGCATCAGCACTTCCTTCAAACTTTTTTAAACGAGAAACATGAAACGTGGGGATGAATGCGTACATGGGAGGGTAAGGTGAGTTGATAGGTGACCTACCCAACCTTGCCCTCAACTGGAAAAGGCCCAATAATATTTTGTGAAAGTTTTCTGTATCGCTTCTCTGCAAGCAAGGTCTGCCTGTACGCTAGCAGCTTCACTATCACCTTTGTCTATGCTTCCAACAATGATCGGGAACGGAAAGAGTTGTGGTTGAACCTAGAGACATTGGTACATAATGTGGGATAGAGGCTGTGGCTGGTCATGGGCGATTTTAATTCAACTAGATTAGTCATTGAGAAAAAAGGAGGAAGAGTTATGGTCACAGATGCAATGGTAGAACTTCAGAGATGCATTGCTAAGTTGGAGGTGGAAGACGTAAGATACACGGGGGATTTCTTCACATGGTTCAATAAACAAAATCAGGTGCCTATACTAAGGAAACTAGACCGAGCCATGGTTAACCTCCCCTGGCTGAATATGCACCCGAATGCACATGCTAAGTTCCTCTCACCTATCCTAGTTGACCACTCACTAGTTGTGGTTTGTATGGAGTATGGATCGAAAGTCAGAAGGAGCCAATTTAAAATTTTCAATTATTGGGCAGACCATGAGGGTTTCAAAGAGCTAGTTAATAACATGTGGAAGAGGGACATGAAGGGGTCACAAATGTTCCAAGTTGTGAAGAAGCTCAAACTTATTAAAGAGGGTCTCAAATGTCTGAACAAGGCTGAGTTCTCCAACATTTCACAACGAGTTTAGAGGGTGAAACATCAATTGATTCAGTTGCAAACCAACATACACACGACGGGGGATACCTCTCGATTAGAGGAGGAACGTTTGGCCTACAAGGAGTATTATACACTGCGAAGGGCTGGGGAGAGCTTCTTTAAACAAAAATCTAGAACAAAGTGGCTGAAGTTAGGTGATAAGAACATGGCCTATTTTCACAAGGCTATGAAGAGCCTCCACAATCGTAGCTCTATACACAGACTGACTAGGGAGGATGGCAGTGAGGCGGCCGGGGAACAGGAGGTCCAACAAGTAGTCCTTGAGTATTTCCAGCAGCTCTATGACCCCTATACAACCCCCAGCACCCCCGTTGACGAGGAGAACTTGATGCCCCAGATACTGAATGAGCAGCAACGACTCACACTTGATGTTGTGTTCTTGGATGAGGAGATCAAATGGGGTTTTATATCACAAGCGAATGGAAAGGCCCGTGGCCCAAATAGGTTTTCAGCTCATTTCTTCAAGGAGGCATGGGATGTCATAGGTACTGATATGATTGCTGCAACTAGAGAGTTCCCTGACTATAGGCCACCTGCTCAAGGAGATTAATAGTACTGCTATCTCCCTAGTTCCCAAAGTTGCAAATCCTACTAAGCTGGGTGATTTCAAGCCAATAGCATGTTGTAATGTGATATACAAGGCGATCTCCAAGGTCCTTGCTGCAAGGACGAAATCGGTGTTGCTAGCTCTGGTTAGGAGGGAGCAAGCAGCTTTTATTCCAGGTAGGAGGATAACTGACAACATTTTCATGGCCCAGGAGCAAATGGTGAACTACTACTCTCATAAGAGTGCTCCCCGTTGTACGCTTAAGGTGGACCTTCAAAAGGCCTATGATACAGTTAGATGGGACTTTATCTTAATGGTGCTCAAGGTCATGAAATTTCCCCTTCATTTTTGTAACCTCATTAGCCAGTGTATCTCTACGCCCAAATACTCCATCAACGTCAATGGGGAAATGGTGGGATTCTTCGCAAGTAAACGAGGGTTGAGACAATGGGACCCCATATCCCCTTACTTGTTCGTCTTGTGTATGGAAGTTCTCTCCACGCAGCTGAGAAGGCTGATTTATAACCCTAGGTTTTGACTACATTGGAGATGTAAGACTGAAAGATTGACCCACCTTTGCTTTGTAGATGATTTCCTAATATTTGCTAAAGGAAACATTGAATCTACATCCCTGGTGAAAGAAACCTTATAGAACTTCCAAACCATCTTGGGATTGGCAATCAACAACAACAAAAGCAACATTTTCTTCTCTCATGTCTCGATGAGCACCAAAGAGGCCATTCTACAGTCCACCCAATTCAGTGAGGGTCAGTTGCCAGTACGATATTTGGGGGTTCCTCTCATATCCTCTAAGCTCAAAAAGCAGGATTGTGAGGTGCTAGTGGAGCGCACTTTGTCACGGATTAACTCTTGGACGACTAAATACTTGTCTTATGCTAGTAGGCTTCAATTGATAAAATCTTTCTTATTTTCCATGCAAGTCTACTGGTGCTCTGTTTTCCTCCTGCCTAAGTCTGTTGTCTCAAGGATAGAACAACTACTTCAAAATTTTCTTTGGAGTGACAGCCCATACGCTTTCACAAAAGCTAAGGTCAGATGGGCGGATATGTGCAAACTCATAAGAAATGGAGGCCTAGGGATCCCAAATATCCATCTTTGGAATAAGGCAATCCAAATCAAGCATATATGCAGATGCAAGGAGGGAACAAAGAGCTTATGGCCCAAATGGGTTCATTCCACACTACTAAAGGGTAAGAATTTTTGGTCCTCCAAAGCACCAGCCATATGCTCATGGACTTAGAAGAAATTGCTAAAGCTGAGAAGCTTGGTAAGATTTTGCTTCCTTTGGGAACTCAACAATAGCTTTGAAATCTCGTTGTGAGCAGATTTCTAGCTCCCATTAGGACCTCTTGATACATTATTCAGTGCTTGGGCTATGGGTAGCACAGGTTTTCCACACACTATGAGGCTCTATTCCATTATGGATGGGAATGAATGGTGTATCCCTGATGGCCTGTTCTGGACTAACATTTGCATCTTACCCTCTCTCAAATCGAACGCTGCAGTTTTGGATCGTCTTCGCTGGATACACTTATCGTCAGGAGAGTATACCTTCAAGAGTGGTTATGGTTTTCTTAACCCTCCTAGGTCCACCATACCATGGCATAAAGTAGTATGGGACAAATCTTCTTTACCTAGACACTCTTTTGTTCTATGGATGGCCTGGTTAGGGAAACTTTCCACCCTTGACAGAGTATATAACTGGGGATTAGTGCAATTAACTACCTGTTTTCTTTGTAACCAATTTCCAGAGAACCATGCCCATCTATTTTTTGAATGCGTGTACACCTCTCACGTTTGGCATCTAGTGTGTGACTTTTTGCATTGCCCAGCTTCATTTAGCAGTTGGCAGGGAGTTACTAGTCATTTGGTGGCACTAGAGGATTCCCTGACCCATTGTATATGGCGTGCTCAGAATAAAGTGAGACTAGGGGAGATCCTCCTAGGGGTTGGCCTGTTAGCTTATCAAATTCGATCCTATATTAAACCATTGTAATTTAGCATCGATGCTAAGCATCTAGTTTTGCTTAGTACAATGTTGTAACTTTTTATTATTCGCTTGTTGATTGTACTATTTTTCATTCAATAAAATTTCAATTATCCAAAAAAAGATATTTCTGTGTTGCTGATCATAGTTGGTTTTCAGAACATCTTAGGCATGCAAGAGTTGCGGCCATAACACTTTCCAAACCTGGTCCCTCTGTACAAGTGCCTCTTCCATGGCTTCTAACTTGGCAGATCCAGTACAGTAAGAGAGAAGTTGTGGTGGAGCTTGCCTGTACACAATCTCAAATGGCATAGCCTTCAATACTGTACGGTACCCAGTATTATAAAAAAATTTAGCCCAAGTGATTCACTCCACCTACTTGTTGGGATGATCCCTAGTAAAACATCTTAGGTACATTTCACTACCTCCGTTTGGCCATCAGTTTGGAAATGATAGGTCGATGAGAAAGCTAATTATGCTCCACACAATTTGAGTAATTCTTTCAAAAAAGCACTTGTGAAAGTCACATCCTGGTTGCTCACTTTTGTCTCCAGCAGCCCATGCAACTTGAATATGTTGTCATAGAACACTCTTGCTATGGTGAGAGATGTATAGGGATGATTCATAGGTATAAAATGGGCATATTTTAAAAACCTATCGACCACTAGTACTAAAACCGACTTCCCATGAGACAAGGGCAATCCATCTGCAAAATCCATAGAAATGTCGGACCATACCCGATGGGGAATTGGTAGAGGTCGTAATAGACCCCCTGGTTGCAAATTCTCAGTCTTACTATGCTGGCACACTAAACATGCTTGTACAAATTCCTTAACTTGCCGCTTTAACCCCTTCCAATGAAAATCTCGGGAGATGCGATGGAGAGTTTTCTGATAACCTTCGTGAAAAAGTGCTATTGAAATATAGATTTGTTTATATATTTAGAAAAGATATTTTTTAGAAATATCATGTATTATAGCCTTTCTATGTATTGTAATTGTTTCATTTTTTAGTTTCTTGTAATCTTCTATATTAGACCAGATGTTGTAAGGAGAATAATAAGAAAAAGAGATTTCTTCTTCATTCTCATCACGTTTTTCTAACATGGTATCAGAGCCTAAGGTTTAGGAATTTTGGAATTTTTTTTTTTCCGACCTCCATTGCCGATTTTATAGATTGGCCTTCATTGCCAACATTCAACTTATTCCTTTGTCTCAATCCTCGTCTGGTTCCATTACAACATACCTTGTCTGTTTTTAAAAACACAGCTAGCAATTGCATTAGAGACCAACATAGGGAGATCTAAACCTGTCAAGAAAGGCTTCTTTCCTAGGGTTTATAAGCAAGCTGTCACTACTGGGCTGCGTTTTTTGGGCTGCGTCTTCCCTGGTTTTTGTTTTTTCTCTTGTTATCAGCCTTAATTGCTGAACATCTTTTTCGGTCAACATGTCTGAAATTGTCAACAGCCCCAGACCATTCGAAGACTCCAATAATGTCCAAAAAATTGGAGAATTGCAAAATATCCGAACCTCCTATAGATTCAATGGGAAGAATTATTTAAAATGGTCTCAATTTGCCCGAACTTACCTCAAAGGCAAAGGAAGACTCAATCATCTTCTTGGGACCGGACCAACAAAGAACGACCCTGCATTTAATGCATTGGATGAAGAGGATTCAATGATAATGTCATGGCTATGGGATTCAATGGATTCTACAATAAGTGACACTTGCATGTTCTTCAACACAGCAAAGGAAATATGGGACTTCCTACGTCGCACGTACTCAAAAGCCCATGATGCTGCACAAGTGTATGAGATCAAAGTCAAAACTGGAGCCACTAAGCAATGGGACAAATCAATCACAGAATATGCAAACATATTGCAAAATCTGTGGCAAGAACTTGATCATTATCGAGTTTTTGAAATGAAACACCCTGAAGATGCAGTAATCTTGAAGAACTTCATTGAAAAAGATCGTGTTTATGATTTCTTGGCTGGATTGAATCCGGAATTTGACCAGGTTCGAATCCAAATTCTTGGGAAAGAGGAAACTCCCTCCCTAGAGGAGACCATATCACTGATACGGGCGGAAGAAAGCCGACGTGCTGTTATGCTGGAAACCCGAACAGCAGGTGAGTCAGTCCTGATTGCAAGAATGGAACCTCGAGACACAAGGAAAAATAACATGTCAAGATACCAGAATAGGGAAAATCAGATTAAGGAGAGCAAAGACAACCTTTGGTGCACTTATTGTAAGAAACCAAGGCACACAAAAGAAAAGTGTTGGAAACTAAATGGTAAACCACTGGGCCAAGAGTGGGGAACCTGTGGGGGGCAACAAAGATCTCATGCACACATGACAGAACAATCAAAACCAGAGGAAAGCCCAGCAAAGGAGGGGTTCAACAGTGAAGAGATCGAGAAATTAAGAACCTTATTAGGATCCTTGGAAAAAACCTCTGGAACGTGTTCTCTAGTTCTCTCAGGTAAACCTTTATCTCCTCTTTGTATGAATGCCTCAGATAACTTACATACTAATGCATGGATAATAGACTCTGGAGCCACGGACCATATGACTAACATGTCTCAACTCTTCCATACATACACCCCATGCCCTAGTAATAGGAAAATTGCAGTAGCTAATGGCACTTTAGCTACTGTTGCAGGGATTGGAGACATACATATCACACCTACTATTACATTAAAGAATGTTCTTCATGTACCAAAATTATCGGCTAGTCTTGTCTCCATTCAAAAACTCACCAATAACTTGAAATGTTATGCTGATTTTTACCCTTCTTACTGTGTCTTTCAGGATCAGGAAACGAGGAGGAGGATTGGACTTGCTAAGGAAAGTAGTGGCCTTTATTACCTTGAATATTCTAAGAAACCTAGGAGTAATTTATCTTTTCTCAGTTTATCAAATAAACATGTTATTTGGTTGTATCACCTACGTCTTGGACATCCATCTGTTAGAGTTCTCAAAGTCATGTTTTCTCATCTGTTTCAAGGAATAGATATTACTGAGTTTCACTGCGATGTTTGTGAATTTGCAAAACATACTCGTGTATCTTTTCCTATCAGTAATAAAAGAAGCTTACATCCTTTCCATTTGATTCATAGTGACATATGGGGGCCTTCCATAGTCCCTAATATTTCTGGAGCTCGTTGGTTTTTATCCCTAATTGATGATTGTACTCTGGTTACATGGTTATACCTTCTAAAACAAAAGTTTGATGTCAGCACTATCATACCTAATTTTGTCTCTATGATTCAAAATTAATTTGGGGTGAAAATAAAAATGTTTTGGACAGATAATGCTAGAGATTATTTCACCAAACATTGTCACCCTACTTCCAATCTCAGGGCATTCTCCACGACTCTTCATGTGTTAACACACCTCAACAGAATGGGGTAGCTAAAAGGAAAAATGGGCATTTACTTAACACTACACGAGTTTTACTCTTTCAAGGAAATGTTCCTAAGTCTTTTTGGGGGGATGCCGTTCTAATCGCTACATATATGATAAATAGACTTTCCTCACCTGTCCTAGACAATAAGAGTCCCACGGATCTCCTTAACAGTTTCTTCCCACATTTCAGAACCTCAAATGGGCTTACACCTAGAGTGTTTGGGTGCACAGCTTTTGTCCATGTCCATAATCAACACAGAAGTAAACTTGACCCCCAAGCCATCAAGTGTATTTTCTTAGGTTACGCATCTACTCAAAAGGGATACAAATGTTATCATCCTTTATCTAGGAAATGGTTTATCTCTGCTGATGTTACATTTGCAGAAACAACTCCTTTTTTCTCCAAGTCCTCTCTTTAGGGGGAGATTTTAGGTGTAGAAGAGAATACTAATGAGTACTTTGAATCACTTCGATCTCTTGATCTTCAATTTCGTGATCTTCCTCTCGTGCCAAACACGGTTAAACCAGGGTCAAATTCTGTAGAACCAAATGATGACCATCCCAAGATTTCTCAAGTATATTCAAGAAGAAAGGCTGCTACTGAACCAACACAAGTCCAAGAATCCAACTCAAACAATGATAATGAAGTCATGGAAAAATCTGATTTGCCTCTAGATGCACAACCTGTTGAACCATCTATCAATCCAACAGATGACCTTGATCTTCCCATTGCTGTGAGAAAAGGAACCAGAGAATGCACTAAGCAACCTCTTTATCCATTGTCCCACTATGTCTCACTTAAACATCTATCACCAGCACACAAAAGGTTCATTGTGAGTCTAAACACCATTACTATTCCCAACACAGTTTCTGAGGCATTGTCAAAAAGGGAATGGAGGAATGCTATGAGAGAAGAGGTGAGTGCCTTGGAAAAGAATAAAACATGGGAGATTGTTGATAAACCAAAAGGAAAGAATATTGTTGATTGTAAGTGGATTTTTACAATGAAATACAAAGCAGATGGATCTCTTGAAAGATATAAAGCCAGATTAGTGGCCAAGGGTTACACTCAGAAGTATGGAGTTGATTATCATGAGATTTTTTCTCCAGTTGCAAAAGTGAATACCGTGAGAATTTTATTGCCATTAGCTGCTCACTTCAATTGGCAACTCCTTCAATATGATGTCAAAAATGCATTTCTTCATGGTGACTTGAATGAAGAAATCTACATGAATATTCCACCAGGATTTCAAGGAGACACGGAGAATAAGGTATGTAAACTGATGAAGGCTCTTTATGAGTTAAAACAATCCCCTAGAGCTTGGTTTGGAAGATTTGCAAAGGTAATGAAGAAGTCTGGTTATAAACAAAGTTAAGGAGATCACACTCTGTTTATTAAGCACTCAACTGTAGGGGGAGTAACTGTGCTTATTGTCTATGTGGACGACATTATAATAACTGGAAATGATGAGAGAGAGAAATATAAGTTGAAGGAACAGTTAACCAGAGAATTTGAGATAAAGGAATTGGGAAAACTGAAGTACTTCCTTGGTATTGAAGTGGCTTATTCTATACAAGGAATTTTCATTTCACAGCAGAAATATATGATCGACTTATTGGCAGAAACCGGGAAGATTGGAAGTAAACCAGTCTCTACTCCTATAGATCTAAACCACAAGTTGGGAGAAGCTAAGGAAGAGCTAGTGGTTGACAAGAGAATGTACCGGAGATTGGTTGGAAAGCTTATATATCTAGCTCACACTCGACCAGATATTGCAAACTCAGTAAGTGTAATTAGCCAGTTCATGCATGATCTGAGAGAATCTCATCTTCAAGCTGCGTATAGGGTACTTCACTACTTGAAAGGCAGTCTAGGAAAGGGAATTCTGTTCAAAAAGAACTCCAAACTTACTCTGGAAGCCTACACAGATGCTGACTATGTTGGTTCTCCAGTGGATAGAAGATCAACTACCGGGTATTGTACTTTTGTTGGAGGTAACCTGGTAACATGGTGGAGCAAAAAACAGAATGTGATAGCTCGATCTTCAGCCGAATCAGAGTTTAGGGCAATTGCTCAAGGACTTTGTGAACTGCTTTGGTTGAAAATCATCCTAGATGATTTAAGAATTAAATGGGATGGTCCTATGAAACTATATTGTGATAATAAGTCAGTCATCAATATTGCTCATAATCCTGTACAACACGATAGGACAAAGTACATAGAAATTGATAGACATTTTATTAAGGAAAAATTGGAGGAAGGGTTGGTGTGTATGTCCTATGTTCCAACGGGACAACAATTAGCAGATGTTCTAACAAAAGGGCTGAACTACACAAGTCATTATAATCTTGTGACCAAGCTGGGAATGGAAAACATCTATTCCTTAGCTTGAGGGGGAGTATTGAAATATAGATTTGTTTATATATTTAGAAAAGATATTTTTTAGAAATATCATGTATTATAGCCTTTCTATGTATTGTAGTTGTTTCCTTTTTTAGTTCCTTGTAATCTTCTATATTAGACCAGATGTTGTAAGGAGAATAATAAGAAAAAGAGATTTCTTCTTCATTCTCATCACGTTTTTTTGACAGGTGCATGCATTGCTTTGACAATAGTCAAACATAAGTCTTAAGTCGAGTCTAACTAAACCCGTTTTTGAAAAAATATCAGCCCATCCTTTACTGTCCAACTCAGACCCAATTCACCCACTGCTATCCCGCTGCTTAGCTGCTGTAACTTGCTGGAGTTGCTTGTTTCTGCCCTAATCAGATAAAAAAGATGCAGTTGCGTACTGGATATGGCACAAATCTTTCCAACATCTTCATCATGCCTAGAAAGCGCATCTGCAAATTTGTTCTCATGGCCTGATTGATATTCAATCTCAAAATCATAGCCAAGGAGCTTACTGATCCAGTGCTGTTGTGGGGAAGTAGTGACCTGCTGCTCTAGTAAAAATTTAAGACTATAGTGGTCAGTTTTCTCCAAGAATTCCTGTCCCACAAGTACGTCCACCAGTGCCTAATAGCTTTGGATAATCTGACAAACTCCTTTTCATATGCTGCCAATTAGAAGTGCTGCTAGGCAAAGGGTTTACTAAAATAGGCAATAGGCTTACCTCCTTGCTGTAGAGCTACCCCCATTCTGCTATTAGATGCATCACATTCCACCAAAAGGGCTAGGTAAATCAGGCAGTGCTAGAACCGGCGATTGAGTTATTGCTTGCTTCAAAGCATCAAAAGCTCTTGCTGACTGCTCTGTCCATTTGAAACTGGTTTTGTGCAACATTTTAGTGAGCGGCTTGGCTATGGTTTTATAATCTTTTAATAAACCTTTGATAATAACCTGTTAAGCCTAAGAATCCTCTTAGTGCAGTAATGTTAGTTGGCTGGGGCCAGTTAACCATAACCTCAATCTTGGACAGATCAGCCTTGATGCCTTCTGCTGAAATTAAATGGTCAAGATAAACCACTTGGGTCTGGGCAAAAGAGCATTTTGACCATTTCAAGAACAGTTGGTGCTTGCGAAGAAGCAAAAAAAACCCTATGCAAGTGTCATAAATGCTCCACCCATGACTGGCTATATATGAGAATATCATCGAAAAACACTAGCACAAATTTCTGCTAAACTCCTTTCAATACTTCATACAGTAATGCTCGAAAGGTGGAAGGCACATTAGAAAGTCCAAATGGCATGACAACAAACTCAAAATGACCATGGTATATTTGAAATGCTGTCTTTTCTATATTAGTCTCATCCATGTGCACTTGGTGATAACTGGAGCTTAAATCTAGCTTAAAAAAGTACCATTCCCCATGTAGCTCCTCTAATAACTCCTCTATCACTGGAATCAGAAACTTATCTTTAATGTTTTATCATTAAGGGCATGATAATCAATGCAAAATCTCCAAGTTTTGTCTGATTTTTGGACGAGAAATATTGGCAATGATTATGGAGATTGACTTGGTTGTACGATTCCCTTCTTTGACATCTCTTTGCATTGCTTCGTAATTTTATCCCTTAGATACCGATGTGGTCTAACTGCCACTGGTTTTATCCCAGGCAATAACCTGATTTTGTAGTCACAATGTTGTTGAGGAGGAATTCCATTTAGTGGTTGAAATAGGTCCTCATATTCTGCTGATAATATTTCTAACTTCGTTTGCTGCTCCACGGTAGATCCTCAATGCAGTGACTAGCACGGGTGGTCACCCTGTGTTGTTCAACCCTTGCAACACTACATTTCTTCCTCTAATTGAATTCCATCTGCATGGCCATGAAGTCCCAAGCCATAGGTCTTAAGGATTTCAACCATTTCATCCCCAATACCACATCAATACCACATGGTGGCAGCATATATAGGTTTGCCTAGAATTTTGGTGCATTTAATGTCAACTCCACCTCCCTGCATCTGCCACCACTCCTTACATTCTCCTCGTTAGCCAGCATAACTCGTAGACATTTCCTTGGCTCCACAACCAGATTCAACCTTGCCACCGCATATGCATCCATGAAACTATGTGTGCTTTCGAAATCCACTAACACCAAGATTGATTCTCCCTAGAATATTTTATATTCCTGCATATCTATATGTATTTACACATTTCTTATTTAAGAGATAAATTTCTCTCTTTTAAGGATATGCAATGTAATATCACAATAAGAGAAAATAAATTATTTTTCTCCTCAATGTCTCTACTTTCTACATATTAGAGCTGTCTCTCTAATTCGAAAAATCTAGGAAAAATCATTGCAATGCCTTAGCCCTTGACAATTGGAAATGGCTAAAATCAATGAGGTGGATATGATCCCTATTGCACAGTTGAATCTCAAAAATTCATCCATACTGATTACCATTCACAAGTTGAATGGCGTTAATTTTTTACAATGGTCAAGATCGGTAACCTTGTACCTCCGTGGAAGAGGACATGTAAGGTATTTGATCGGGGAGATCAAGGCACTAGAAGTTGGGAGTCACGAGTATTAGAAATGGGACTCTAAAAACTTGATGATAATTGCGTGGCTGATTAATTCTATGGAGACTAAGATTAGGCGGACATATCTTTTCCTATCGACAGTAAAGGAAGTTTGGGATGCTATAAAGGAAACCTTCTCTGATCTGGAGAACTCTGCCCAAGTATTTGAACTCAAGTTGAAACTTAGGGATCAAAAGCAATTGAATCAGCCCATGACCCAATACTATAGTATTCTACACAATCTTTGGCAAGAGATTGACCTATTTTATGATGCTCAATGGAAGTGCATTCAAGATACACTTCTATACAAGAAAATGTTGAACAAGGAAAGGTTATTTGATTTCCTATATGGGTTGAATAAGGACTTGGATGAAGTGTGTGGACAAATTTTGGGAAAATCCCCTCTACCTTCCATTCGTGAAGCCTTTGCTGAAGTTTGGCATGAATGGAGTCGCAAGTGTGTCATGCTTGGCTCATCCCCAGGTCTTGATACTGATCACACTGCCTTAGTAACATGATGGAATAACAATGCTGGTGATGCTTGATCTAACCGACGAGAAAGATTTTGGTGTGAGCATTGCCATAAGAAAGGACATACTAAGGATACGTGCTTGAAACTAAGGGTAAACTAGTTGATTGGAAGTCTAGAAATGCATCAAGAACATGTGGATATACTGCTGGAAAAGTTGATCCGAATCCGTTCACTCCTGGGCAAATAGAACAGCTACAACGTCTTCCAATTCATGTTGAAAATTCTGGAACACAACCTGTGACTTCTGCATGTCATGCAACCAACATAGGTAATTTGCCTATAGCTCTTACCGTTGACGCTTCTTCATGGATTATTGATTTCTAAGCATCAATTCACATGATTGGTCAATCCCAACAATTCACTACATATAGACCATGTCCAGGTAACTTTAAAATAAAAAAAGCTGATGGTTCCATGTCTACAGTTGCTGGTAAAGGGTCTTCATATTTCACCTCACCTTACGCTACATAATGTCCTCCATGTTCCTAATATCTCGTGCAACCTTCTCTCTATAAGTAAACTTACTCATGATCAGAAGTGTATTGCAAAATTCTTACCATTTGGTTATGAATTCCAGGAACTGCTCTCTGGGAGGATAATTGGGAGTGCAAAGGAATGTAGTGGGCTATACTAACTTGATGTTGAAGCACCCATCTAAGCTCAAGACAAGACACTTTTTGTTTTTGGTTGTAATGCTACCTCTAGTTGTAATGAAATTATGAGATAGCATTATAGATTAAGTCATCCTACTTTTCCCTATTTAAAGTGTCTGTTCCCTTCGTTGTTTAGAAATAAAAACTTGAGCTCATTTTATTGTGAAGTTTGTCAATTTGCAAAGCACACACAAGCTATTTTTCAATCTCGTCTTTATAAAGAATCCTAACCTTTCTTATTGATTCATAGTGATATTTGGGGACCATCAAGGGTTCAAAATATATCAAACACTAGATGGTTCATTACTTTTATCGATGATCATACTAGAATATGTTGGGTGTATCTTCTTAAAGAAAAATCTGATGTTGCAAATATTTTCAAAAACTTTCATGCCATGATAAAAACCCAGTTTAATGCCAATCTTAAGATTCTTCACACCAACAATGGTATAGAATACTTTAATACCATTCTAGGTGACTATTTGAAAGTTCATGGGATTATTCATAAGAGTTCATGTATAGGGATACCTTAATAGAACGGAATTGTAGAAAGAAAAAATAGGCACTTGTTAGAAGTAGTCTGAGCTCTTATGTTTACTACCTCTGTTCTAAAACAATTCTAGGGTGAAGCTATATTAACTGTGGCTTATCTGATAAATCGAATGCCATCTTGTGTCCTATAACATCAAACTCCCTCATCTTTCCTTTTGAAAACTTATTCACACACTCACTCATTCTCCGATCTCCCTCTAAAGACATTTGGGTGTGTCTCTTTTGTTCACATTCTAAGCACAACTTGAAATAAGCTTGAACCGAGAGCCCATAAGTATGTTTTTCTTGGATATTTATCTACACAAAAGGGATATAAATGTTATAGTCCTCAAACTAGGTGTATGTATCTCTCTATAGATGTTACCTTTCATGAGTCTCAATCCTCTTACTCAAAAACTTTGGGTTTAGGGAACACAATGTTAGAAGCTTGTTTTTGGGAAACTTGTTTACCCACTCTTATCCCAGAAAATCTACCTATAGTGCCACTCATAACCATGGATTTAGATAGACAGAGAGCAACTAGACATACAACTAGAACAAAGGACATGCGTAGAGCAACTGGGCTTACGACTAGAACAAAGGACATGCGAGATAATGAGCTAATGGTCTATACATGACGTCGGGGTAATAAGGTATAGCCCTCTATAGAACCTCTTCTCCAAGAGTCTGAACCAAGGGTAGGCAACCAGGTAAGTGAGCCTCTGACTATCTTGGAATGTGTTGATATTTCCCATAATCAAGATATCAACATAATGTCAAGACCAGATCTTCAAATTGCAAAAAGAAAAGGAATAGGAAGTTGCACATTACATCCGATCTCCAAATTCTTAGGCTTCAGTAAATTAACTCCGAAGTGTAGAGCTTTTGTAGCTAAACTTGATGAGATAGCTATATCATGAGGCATTGAGGAAGCACTTGTAGTTAGAATAGAAAGTGGTGGTGGATGAAGAGATGATGGCATTAGAAAAAATAAAACCTGGGAAATAGTTACTCAACCGAAGAACAAGCAGATGCAAGTGGGTCTTCAGTCTAAAATATAAGGCTGATGGAATAGTAGAGAGGTATAAGACACGATTGGTTGCAAAGGGGTTTACTCAAGCATATAGAGTAGACTATATGGAGACATTTGTGTTGGTGGCTAAAAGTCAATACAGTTCGAGTTGTACTCTCTTTGCTACTAATCTTGATTGGCCCTTACAACAGTTGGACATCAAGAATGCATTCTTGATTGGAAATTTGGAAGAAGAGGTGTTTGAGAATTCCTTCGTGTTTCGAAGACAAATATGGAAGAGGAAATATGTGTTATTTGAAGAAATCGCTATACAGGCTAAAGCAATCTTTATGGGTTTGGTTTGAGCGCTTTAACCAAGAAAGCAAAAGGCGTGGCTATATGCAAGGACAAGTTGATTATACCTTGTTCTTCAAATACTTAGAAAATGGTAAAGTAGCCATTTTAATTGTTTATGTTGATGATATAATTTTAACTGGTAATGACCTTGAAGAACTAGAGGAACTTAAGAAGTTCTTAGCTCAAGAATTCGAAGTGAAAGATCTTGGTCAGCTACGATATTTTCTAGGAATGGAAATTGCAAGAAGCAAAGAAGGAATCTTTGTATCACAAAGGAAGTATGTAATAGATTTGTTAAAAGAAACAGGAATGCTAGACTGTAAACCAGCAACAACACTAGTTAAATCAAAGGCTAAAAACTAGTTAAAAGTCGAAGAAGAGCTGGTAGACAAAGGAAGGTATTGACGACTTGTTGGAAAGTTAATATACTTGTCTCATACCCGTCTGGATATTGCATTTGCAGTTAGCCTGATGAGTCAATATATGCATCATCCTCTAAAAGAAAACTTAGAGGCAGCATATAGGATCCTTGGATATCTCAAAGGAACACTTGGAAATGGGTTATTTTTCAAGGAAAATGAAGAAGGAGTGTAGAAGCATTCACCGATGCTGATTGGGCAGGATCAATTGATGATCATAGATCCTTGACCAGATATCGTACGAAAGTTTGGGGTAGTTTAGTGACATGGAGAAGTAAGAAGCAACTAGTGGTAGCTCGTAGTAATGCTGAGGTTGAATTTAGAGCCTTAGCTCAAGGTGTGTGTAAATTGATGCGGATTAAACAATTGTTAGAGTCGTCACAACTTAACAAGACAAGCACTATGAAATTATAGTGACAATAAATCACCCATAAGTATTGCACACAATCCGGTTCATCATGATAGAACCAAGCGTGTGGAGGTGGATAGACACTTTATCAAAGAGAAGATTGATGATGGAATTATTTGTATCGTTTATGTACCAAGTAAACAACAAGAAGCAAATCTAATGATGAAAGGTCTCATCGAAGATCACTTTGAAGAACTCATAGGCAAGCTGGGCATGTGGAACTTGTATGCACCAGCTTGAGGGGCGGGTGTTGTGAATCTTTTGTATATGCGTGAGATAGGGTCTATATTTAGTGTAGATATTTTAGTAAAGTCTAGATGTGTAATATCTCCCTAAAATATTTTATATTCCTACATAACTTTATAGATCTACACATTCCTTATCTAAGAGATAAATTTCTCTCCTTTAAGTATGTGCAATGTAATATCACAATTAGAGAAAATAAATTATTTTTCTCCTCAATATCTCACCCACAATTGCCTGCAATGAGATTTTGACCTCTTCAGTTGCTTCTTCCTCCTTAACTCATTCATCCCCAGTCATTGATTCCTTTCGCTCCTCTAAGCACTCAAGCCACAACAATTTCTTCTTACACTGGCTTCCAATTGTCGAAGGCTCCTTGCAACCAAAACATAACCCCTTTGCCCTCTTTTCTTCTATCTCTTCTCTACTTATTGGCGCACAAATGGGCTTTGAGTTGCTTTAGATGATGTATATCCCCCTCTTTTAACTCCCAGAACATCCTCCTCAGCCCTACTCTTACACTCAAAATGCCAAGCAAGATCCATCACATGGGTCAAGTCTTTGGGTTGGTGAAACTCAACATCCACTGCTATAGATTCCTTGAGCCTGCTTAGAAGAAGGGCCACTTCCTGTTCTGTTGTTAATGGAAGAGCCTGAGTTGCTAATTGTGTAAATTTTCTTTGTTTGGCTTTGACCAAACTAGTTTGCTTCAGCTTAGCAAGTGCCTCCAATTTGTTACTTCTTAATGGTGGACCAAACCTCATATTACACAAATTCTTAAATTCTTCCCACGCAATACCTGGCTGATCATTTCTAATTTCAAGAACCACAATTGAGGGTCTCCCTTTGTGTGAAAGGATGCAATCTCCACCTCCTCCTCTGGAACTCTTTGATGCCTAAAAAGAATGGTCACATCTATTGAGCCACGCTAGGGGATCCACCAACCCATTTTATTTGGGAAAATCCATCTGCTCCACCTTTGGTATAACTGTCACTCTATCTTCTTGTCCACCACTGGCCAAGTCTCTTTCTGATTGTCCTCCTACCTCACTCGTCTCCCCTTGCTCTCCTTATCTTTGTGTGTTGACATCTTACATAGAGGCTGGCCAGTTGCTGGGACATGGCTTCCACTTGCGCTTTATCATTTCAATACATGGTTAAAAAGGCTTCAAATTGCTGTTGAAGTTGTCAAACTTCCTCCATGAAACCTAGCTCTGATACCAAATTGTTATGGAAACATGTTTGAGCCCTAGTTTTAGGTTTGTTTGTGGTGAAATCTGTTTCAATTAATGGTTTGATTGATCTTCTCACTCTCTTACTTATGATTAAGGATTGCTTCGGGCTCGTTAAAGAGAACCGGACGATCTCATGTTAATGAAGAGATTAATCTGGAGATGAAACTGAATGTATTTTCATTATTGGGGTCTATTCTTTTCTTTATATATAGCTGTGTTAGTGCAGTTAAGTACCTACCACCCTTCATATTAGGCTCCATAACTTCCCACTATCCTAGATGAGTTAAGTACCTACCACCCTTCATATTAGGCTCCATAACTTCCCACTATCCTAGATGAGGGATACACTACAACACATTACTTGGAACCAACAACACAACACAATAAAATGTAGGGGTGGACAAAAAAACTAATTGAACCACTAATTGGACTAAACTGAATTGTATATTAGATTCAAATTGTCTTTTTAGGTTTGAAAAAATTACAAACCAAACCGGACCATTTTTTTTAAGTTCGAAAAAATTATGAATTGAATCATTTCAAATTGAACCAAATCGTAAAAAGTAAAGAAAAAAAAATTGTGATGAAAATCTAAAAAATGTATGATTGAAAAAAAGGGTTTCATGTTACTTAGTCAATCCATCCTTTTATTTGATTTTTATCAAATAACTTATTATTTTTTTGATTTTGTATATTACTAATTCACTAATATAAAAATTATGATTATTTTGAGAAAGAATAACTAATATATAATGGTATTAAGATAGTGAATGAATTAAGATGATATGAAATAATTTTTTAATTAATATATTTTTATAATTGTTGACTTGCATATAAAAAAAATTATACACTAAAAGCAGTTCGAATTGTGAAGTGAATCGTTTATTTAGGTTTCAAAAAATTACAAACTGAACTGTATAGTTAGGTTTAATTTCGTGGAAAAAAAATTGAACCATAATAGATGGCTCTGTTCGGTTCGAGATGAACCGTAGTGAAGTGAACCATGCCCACTTCTAATAAAATGAACATAACACAATAAATTACAAACAAGACAAATAGAAACATTATACACAATTTAATTTGACACACATAATACAAGAGAAACATATGTAACACAAGGACCATAGGAACTTCAATTCTTCTACTTGTGAGTGTATACTTGCTAATAAGGAACGATCTGTTTGTGTGAGCTTAATATGGGTTCATCAATAACAGCACTATGGCTGCCTCACGCATTGCTGGCCATTTGAGGCTAGGTGTGGCTGAACACCGTTTGGAGAGTTGGTGCGATCCTCCTAGGTGGTGGCTGGCTGCCTTGTAGCCTTAGGGGGGCGAGGCCACTACGAAACAAGTGGTGGGTTGTGACCCACAACTATAGGTGATTTGTCTATAAATATGACTTTTTCTAACCGAGTAGATTTTTATGACTGATCACACACTGAAGATCTTGAAATGTTTCATTGGCTTGGGAGGATTCTTAGCATACTTTTCCAAATATTCATAGTTTTCATGTACTGCGAGTCTCATACGATAAAGAGCATCTAGGCACAGTTCTTTATAACCAGACCTTGGGATGCCAATAAACTTTCAGTGCTGACTCAAATGAAAATCTACCATTTGATTTGTTAGGCTTGAGTGATGAAGTCATTGCTGCTCTGATTTGATCTAAAGCATGGTTTCCAGCAGGCCACTAATCTTCTTACCAGAACTTATAGAGCACTGTTTTGTTTCCTTTCCTTAGAATGTCCTGATTCATAGAGCATAGACCCTGCATCCGAAATTCTGAAAATATGGCAATCTGGGTACCATTGATCAAACCTGAAGGGTTTCTCAAATTTGGACTGTCACTGGTATTTTAACATTCAAGAAGCTTTCCCCTTTTCAGAGTTTTGCATTAACCCGGCTATGCCTTTGTCCATCCCCCAAGGGTGCATGCTATTAATTGATATACTGTTTTTTTTTTTTTTTGGGTTTGTACCATTATTTTATTTTCCCAAGACGCATTGCTTTTGGGTAATCTATGCTCCTGGAGGCAACTTGTCCAGATACAGCCATGCTCCTCCTTTAAACCCCCCACCAATGTGCCCAAAAAAGAAAAAAAAAAAAGATTTTTGGGCTTGCCATAACTATCTTTACAAAAGTTGGGAAATTGCTTTATCAGAGTTAATACATGCTCTTGCTGGTGTTAGAATATATTCCAAGTCAAAACAAGGTGTATGAAATTGGATTAAAAAGATTTTAATTACTGAATGGCAGGTATATATTATTTCCCCTATTATCGCTGCTGTGGAAATTGGTAGTATAAGGAGGTGGCAGCCTTGAAAAAAGATTTTTGACTTGAATATACTTTGTATTGATTGATTAATTGAGTAAAGTTGTCTCTTAATAACAAATTTACTTGTATCTCTTAATAACGAATTGATTAAAGTTGTCTCTTAATTGTGTAAAATTCTTGCTTGAAACAGCAATTACATATGTAAGCTCTATGATAAATTAGTTGTATATCATTGAATCTTGGTCCTCTTATAGGTTATACTCATAGATGCTGGTGCATATGTTGCATTGATGTGCCTCTTCGAGCGCATGCCGTTTTGTGCTCATTTGTAAACCTTGCACATTTTAGCGATTTTTGTCTGTTTTTTCAAAGAGTGAGTGTTAGATATTGAAATTGTTTAGGCTTGTGTAGTGAGCATCCCTAAAAGAGCCTTGAACACAACCTGGAGGAAGTGTCCAACAGACATGGCCATCGATTACTCATCTTTCAACATTGCCTGCCCATTTTGGTAGTCCCTTGAATATCTTTACCTATTTGTAAAGTCGTTGTCAATATTATAGAGGATTGCTAGATTGATTTTTCAACTTGATGCTTGGTATTGAATGTTGTACTCATGATGCATGTTTATGACAGAGCTACCACATCTTCCCATAATTGTGGGACCATTTAGCCTGTTGAGAGTCGCAAGTCTTTGTTCATATTAAATTAGATCATAGGATTTGATGGATATTATGGTTTTTCTTTCGTTCTTTTTTTTTTTTCCCTTCAGTATCCTATGTAGAAATTATTTTCGTAGTATATATATAACAATTCGGCATATCTCATTGAGTTTCAGGTGCGACTTATGGATGAGGCTGGTTATGAGCTTGGAAACTTAGATGCTACATTAATTCTTCAAAGACCAAAAGTCAGTCCACACAAGGAGGCTATCAAGGACAACTTGTGCAAGTTACTTGGTGCTGATCCAACTGCTATAAATCTTAAGGCAAAGACTCATGAGAAGGTAGATAGCTTAGGAGAAAATCGAAGCATTGCAGCTCACACTGTTGTTTTACTGATGAGGAAGTGAAAGGGAGGTTTGTGGTATACGTATATTGTAATGTATGCGTCTGGTCGTTCCTTGAACGGAATAAACACGAGTTAGATGAGACCATAATGTGAAAATTTGAAATAGGTAAATGATGTGCCTAAATGGTCAGAAGCACATGCACTCAATCAAATGAAGCAATTCCAATCAACAACCATTCCACAAGAGGCGTAAACCCCTAATCCCATATGAATCCGAATTGTAAAACCAAGTAGGATATGACACCAAATGAAGATATACTTAAATGTTTCAAGCACATAACATAATCCAATAAAATCGACTCTACAAGAGACATGAACAACAATAACAACCAACAACAATTAGCTTGATCAACCTCTTTACAAATTAACTTTAATTCATGAAAATGGAAACCAAATGGATATATGGAATAATCAATTGCAAGAATAGCAATGGTTAATAAAGGAAATGAACTAAGATTCCAATTTAAATTGAAAAGTTTCAAATATGAAAATAGAACTCAAAATTCATGTGAATCAAAGGAAACAATAAATAGCTTTTAGATATAACTCACTAAGTATAATTTGTAAAACAATAAGAAATGATTGATATTATTCATAATCACTCAAGTTGGTTCTCGTCACAATTTCAATGATAAAATTGATAAGAGATCAATGGCAATACAAGGAGATTCCTCACGGCCATTAGGGTGTGTTTTTCAAATTATCAAAAGTTTCCTAAAAACCTTAGTTAGCAAGTATTTATACTTGCTCCAATTAGGATTGAAATGTCCAAAAAATTACATCTATGCTATTAATGTGGCCGGTCTTATTTCAATAAATACAACCAAATAAAAATGTTCTAAAATGATTACAAAATAACCGGTTTAAAGAAAAATAACAAATACAAACATGGTTTTCAAAAAGCCGATTCTTCAAGTCAATTGAGATCATTGCGGATGATTGGATGTGAGTCTGATGATGTTCCCAATTTGATCAATAATGTAGGTCATTTGACATCCTATAAAAACTACTCACTAATTCTACTATAAGACAATTCAAACATTATTAGATAAGGAAATGGATATATGTGGCAATTTGGATGATATATTTAAATAAGGTTTTTTTATTATCGGGATCGCAGGATAGATTTCCATCAGAAAATAAAAACACTAATTCATCAAATTGATCTTTTATGACAATAATGTCAGCCCACATTACTAGCTGTTTGTCATGGTGCATTCAGTGTCGTTAATGCTTTGTCCCTGAACCACTTTGGCACCGCTTGTGATGGCAGGTAAAGGAGCACTTGTTTTGTAATCCGCGTTCAGTAGTTTAACCACTCTCTCTGCGATGATCCTAGTATTGAAAATAAATGGTTCTTAGGTTTTTGTCATCCTGTCATTGAGCCTTTTCCTATACTTCCTCTTCTAGAGTATCGTCATCGTAGTAAAGTTTAACCACCAAGGGTAGGAGAGTAGAATATTGGCATCTTTGTTCAGCAGACTTTTAACTATTACATATTCGATTCAATATTAGAGTGAAACTTCCTGGCATCTGGAGTAATTGGAAAATTTTGAACATCATACTCTACTTTCCAAGTTCTGCTCAGTTGGCTGACTCGGCTAAAATTTGAATTAAGATTTTGGAACTTCATTTTTCTCACGTTTTTGCTTGTCCATACACTTGACCGGTCAAATATTGAGTATTGATATCCGTCACCGCTTTTGTCATAGAAATGAACAACGTTACACATTGATCATGGGCTTTTAAGTTGGACTATGGCTTGTCAGTACCACGTGGTCTTTGCTTCAGAGTACGTCTTTGAACAATGTTAAGACATGTTTTATGGAATGTCGTGTAAACGTACAACATGACAGTAGAAGAAACGGATGAAACAGGACAGTGGATAGAATTTGTTTTGTTATGACATTAATATATTTAAGGCATTTTTTATATAAACACCGGCTTTATGATAGATAGAGTCAGTTTAAATCCCTTGTTTTCTATTGTATTTACTGTTTTGAATTATTCGAATTGAAGTAATAGAATGTTATTATTAAACTTATATAACATGATGTTAAAGTAGGATTAACTAGCCTGCTAGTCCTAACAAAATTATCTTTTATTTATACCTATAATAAAAAATGTTTATTATCTACGCACTTTTAATCTATTATTTCAGCTCAAACCTTGAATATGGTGATAATAACCTAAACTGAATTGTGACACGGGTGTCCAAACATATGAATTTCATTTTTTTTTTTTTTTTGTTTTTTACTATCTCAATTTATTTACATATTCAAATTGAAATAATGGAATTCGTTTAATCAATGTAAGAATCCCTCAAATTTAGGACACGAGTGCTTCAAATCCCTTTTCCTTGTCAAAGCATAATTTGCCACAAATTCTCCTACACGTCATTGGCCAAAAAAAGAAAGAAAGAAAAAATAAAATAAAAGACTCCGACCTGACTGCGAAATGCCTTTTTTTTTTTCGAGTTTAGACAAACAACATTAATTAATATGATTAATGCAAAATGCCTTGTCTTTTCGACTTTAGACAAATATTATAGATTAACGTTTCTTCCATATATATATATATATATATATTAAGATGATTTTTTAAAGCATGATAATCGTGGACTGGCTGAAAATGTTGGCCGCCACGTGGATGACATTGACGGATGCCCGACCATGCAAAAGCGAAAAGACCTCCACTCGAATGTAAAAGCGACGAGTAGAATCAGGACGTTTGACACTTGTTAGCCACCCATGCTTTTGAATATATAGAAAATGAACGCTGATTTGAGTAGCAAGATTTGGCACTCAAGTCGTTTTGGTCAAAATACTCCTTTCCAGGACGGAATGCTTCTAACTTTGGAGGGTTTTCTCCTTTATTTATTGTTTCAAAAGGGAAAATATTCGGGCGATTTGAATGACGGTGACTTTTATGAAATTAATAAATTTATTTTTGAAATAGGTCGGTGTTTTCAATAATTTATATTAAAAGTGTGTATCTAGGTGCACTCAAAATACGATTTCTAATGCATTTTTTTTTTAATTTAAGAAAATTTATTATTATTTTTTTTATAAAAAACCATGTAAAGAAAATTAAAATTTCTTAATTTTTTTTTGTTTTCTAAAAATTAAAAGTTTACATAAAAAAATAGAAAAAATAACTTTTCATTAATTTAAAAATTATAAAAATTTATTTTGAAAAAATTTATTTAAAAAAATTTTACACCACTTTATCTTATAATATATGAAAAAATGAAGAAAAAAATTGATATAATTTACTTTTCCAACTTTGAAAGACCATAACTTTTCGCTTGTGTAGAGTTATATAACTCATAATATATATAAAAAAGACTAATTTGAGTCTACTATGATTGGGATCAAATGCGTTATTGTTTAGTATTTTTATGAGGGTCAAACTGCTATGTTTTCATGACTTACTACTATTGGATCAATAATAATAATAAAAAAGAAATGAGTTATATTGAAGGTGCATACTAGGTATGTGCCTTTTGTACATTTTAATGCGAAGGTGCATTCGTATTTCAGGTACATGCCTTTAGCACAAATTGTTGAAGGTGTATATCTTATTTTATAAGTACCAATTCCTAAATTTTGAAATTGAAAATTATTTTAAGACATTCTAAACTACCCATAAACTTATATCATATAGATCCTATATCTTATAGAATTTATAGAGTATAAAGTGTATTGTGAAACTTTTATATATATATATTATGAAATAAGCTTTAAATCCAAGATCCATGTGACACACCATCTCATACATAATCAAAGGATTAATAGGAACAAATAAGAGTTAGAAAGAAATGTTAATTATTCAAGGCTTTAACAAGGTATCTAGGTCTCAAAATCTAAATGTCCTAAATACAACTGATAAGCCCTATTAAGTTACCTTACTAAGAATATTAAGTATTAAAATTTAAATAAATAAGTGATAACTAAAAGCCATAAAAAAAAATTTAGAGGAGCTTCGTTTGAGTGCCATGTCAAGACACTAGAATGAAATTCAATAGTAGTTGAACTTCACAATACTAAAGGACTTCATTTGAAGAGTCGATGGATCATTTGAACGAAGTGGCTTCATATGGATCTTGTTAATGTTTGTTTCAAGGAGGTCCTTCCAATGGCTTTGTTTGACTTCCTATCAAAATCTATAGTAGTGATGGCTAGTCCTTACTTAATCCTTCATTGTCCCTTGCCTCTTAGATAATGACTTAGATCCTTATCCCTATCATTTTCTCAAAGTTGGCAAATATTTGTCTCAGATCCATTTTTTTTGTTTTGCTTTGCTTTACTGCTTGGACTTGGTACCTTTTTACAATTGAAACATCTTATTGTTAATAAATAAGATCCTCATCCCCTTCTCCCACTTACCTAGTGTAATATGATCTTTTTGCACTTCCTCAAGATTCTTAGGCAACAAAACTACCTATTGGCCATCCTTTAGAAATGTATGTTTTTTGAAATTCATCATGCATAGCTCTAAGATCATATAGTCACAACCTTCCCTAAAATAAATGAGCAACATTCATGGCACTACCTAATAATCTCATCAAAGTACTTCTTAATAAATAATGAAATCTAAACATGTTTATTGGCATGTACGATTCCTTTTTCATTAAATTTATGTATAGTATGAGGTTGTGGATGCACAATAGTCTTAAATCCTAGTTTGTCTACGATGGTGGTAAAATTAACATTGATACAACTAGCCTTTGAAATTTTTACTCCTTATGTTTCCCTCAAATGAAGAATTTGTTATGAAACAAGTGATCTCTTTACTCATGTTTTGGTACAAAGCATGTAATCAAATTTCTTTTACCGACTAACTTTAATGATTGGCCTCTCTCACACTTTATCTTATTCATCACCATTTCCCTTGTTCTCAATCAACTTTTGCTACTCATCTTCCTCATTTACTACTATTACATCAATCATAACCTTTTTTGCAACCATTACTTGCTTGTTAGGATAGGGGGATCCTAAGCGCCCATAGCTTAAGCATTTAAAAAATTTGATGCCGTGGCTCCACTTAGGCTACCTTTGCTCTATCTCTCTCATATTCCTTACCTTTGGAGCTCTACCCCTACTATTATCCCCTCTCTCTAAACCTCTTTAGAAAGTGTGCTTCTCATTTATATGCTTCTTTTAAACTTGAACCTGCTTAGAAGTAATGGGACCCTACTAGTGATGTAGCAATCTCTAACCCTTGCATTTACATTGCTTCTCTAGTTTATTAAACAATTTGATCACACCCTTTTGTAGCTCTACTATTGTAAAGCCCTATAAGTAAAAGAATAATAATAGGTTTTAAATGTAAGGGCATTCTAAGTTTTGAAGTTGGATGTTAGGGGTAATATTGGCATTCTCAAAAAGAGATTTAAAAAATGCTTACAAAACCACTCTTTTTCTCTTTTTCTTTTCTTTCTCTTCCCTACCTTTGTTCTTAGATTCCCATTGGTTTCTCTCCTTCTGCCTTCTCAAACAGACGCCGATTTGCAAGGTAAGCGCATCAATTGAACCATTTTCTTGAGGGTTCTTTTGTATATATCATAGTAATGCATTTTTTGGGGATGTCTGTAGATTTATAAAACTCATAAATCCTTGAGGAGTAGTGGTGTGATCATCATATCTTGGATTTTTTGATTGGGTAAGCCAAAGTACATATGTAAATACTTGTTGAATTACATTTTAGATCATTGATGTATAAAGATTTTTGCAAAAAAATCTTGGTTTTCACATGAAAAAGTGTAATCAAGGGTTACATAGGGGCCAACATGGCCATGTTGGTGCCCAAATTATTAATGAACACACCTTAAGTGAGTACACGATCATGTTGTTTTACAAGTAAAGTTTTCCTTTGTTGTCTAAAAGTTACATGGGAAAAAATATGACTGTGTTTCCACTCGTGTACTTATACATGACCTTAAATACTTTCACTTGCCTTTCTAAAGAGATACATCGGGAATAATATGCTTGTGCTCTTACTTGTTTACTCTATATCTCTTTTAAAAACATTGTTTTTCAATATCTTTTGACTTCCAATGCTTTTCGCTCACCAAAGTGAATTAAAATTACTTTAGTTTAACCTTATTAGAGATTAAAGCAATTGTTGTTGCAATATTTGACCAAGTTAGATGTTGAGTAGAATAAGAAAGTGTGACTAATGTGACAATAGGTATGTGTTTACTATGTATGTTAGTAATTGAAATAGAATAAACTTAATAAATATCTAACTAATAACTTGCTTGTTGCTTGTATGTGCCTCGACTTAGGAGATTGACGCAGCGTGGAAAGCGTAAACAATATGAGGCCGATTCTAGGATTGGTCTCGCGAACCAGCAAAGAATAAATATGAGTTATTCTTTGAAAAACCTCAATTGCGTACAATCGAGAAACAGAAAAACTCTTCTCTAAAAATTGTATCTTGAATAATGAATCAAAAGCTAACCCTAAAATGACCTAGCAGCTATATATAGTCCTTAAGGAAATAAAATATGTACACATGGGAATAAATATATGTATACACGTCCGTCATCTGCCGTATACATGGTCGTGTATGAAGGTCGTGTAGGCTTCTGGGCGTATTTCTGACATAGTACACGGTCGTGTCCCAATCTCACCATGTTCTGCAGTCTCTCTCACCATGCCGAGGCTCCACTCTTCAGTCTACAGGCCACCAATCTCACCCGGCGGTCTTCCGGAATTTCCATGTAGTCGAAAAACCGATCCACTTTCGGCAATCCAATCCAGGAAGCCTTCGATATTAAGGCTGCCGTTAAACCACGAGATGTCGACCTTCAGGCGATAATCTCCCCCGTCTCCTTGATCATACCTGCCACGGTTTCTCCGGTAATCACTATCCCGATGATTATTTCCGTACTGAGCCGACCGATAGCCACCACCGTTACCACCGTGCCTTCGTTGTGGTCTACCTCCATATGGGTCATCATATTTGTCGAGTCTAATTTCTGAATTCCCATTCCTAATCCGATCTAGACTAGACCCTATGCTCATCTAATGTAGATCATCGACTTAAATTAGGAATTTCGTTTGATTTTTGGAGTCGCCACCCAACTGTTGTTGGGAAAATTGAATTAAGACTAAAGGAGCGGATTAGTCTTAATTTGGACTACTAGTCGTCGTTATTTCCTCTTCTCGTTTTTGTGAAAAGTGGAAAAGGGAAAACCAGAGTTTCTAAGTCCGGAGGCTAACCTATTAAAACCTTTACGGTTACCACATAATCTCCTAAAATTGTTCATATTTAGAAATGTGTTTTATTGCGTTTCTGTTACTTTTTATTATGTTCTTGAATTATTTCAAGAAAATGATTTTTTTATTCATTTTTATGGGTTGACCCGAATGGGTGCCTACGTACCTGCTACTCAGGATCAAACAAGCCGTAGTTCGCTTTTCTGAAAACTTTAAGTTGGTTTGTGAATTTTAATTTATGAAACCTCTTTTAGTTTATGTTCTTACCATTTTTGGGATTTTTTTCTAAAAAATTCTAAGCTTAAGCTTTAATTTTATTTTGAAAATGATTTTAGGGAAAAACACCAATTTTGGATTTATTTGAAGAAAAGAATTTTTCTAAGTGCTAAAATTCATTTTTTTTTATGATTCTTTCATAATTTTTGAATTTTTTTTTATGATTTTTATGATCTTTGTGATTTTTGTTATTTTTGTGATTTCTAAGAATTTTGGGGATTTTTGTGATTTTTGGGAATTTTTGTTGATTTTCATGATTTTTGGGATTTTTGGTTTATTATCTATCCTATTTTGACATCTAAAATTTTATTATCATTTTCCTAATGTTTGTTTTTTATTTTTCTATATTTTATTATTTTATTATTTATCTATTTATTATTTTTTTTATTTTTCTACATTATTAAATTCTAGAAAAATCTAATTTCTACATTTTCCTATTTATTAAAAATAAAACATAAACAAATAAATAACTAAATAACAATAATTAATTAATTAATTAATTCAGAATAAATAAATAAAATTAATTAAATAAAAAAATCCGACTTACCTGGATCCGGGTCGGTGCGCGGGTTGGGTCGGTCGGGTCGAGTCGGACACGGCGGCGGGGAAGGCTCGTTCATGGCGTTCCGGTGGCCTTTTGTAGCGGGTGAGGTGTCGAATCCTAGCTTCTCGAGGTTGCTAAATCCAATGGTGGTGGTGGTTTGCTCCCAGAACGTCTCTTTGCGGTGGCTCTAGCTCCGGTTGGTGGTTTCGGCTTCAAGCTTCTCCGACGTACTCCGATTCGCTCCTTTCTCTCTCTTTCTCTCACTTGTGATTCGTGTTTTTGCTTCCTCATCTCCTCCTCTATTTATAGGCGTCCGGAAACTCTCTTGGATAAGCTTGAATCGGCCGATTTGGATAAACCCATATTTTTCCGTTTTTTAGATTTTATTCTATCCAACCTATTTGATGCCGATTTGTTGTAATCTTGTGATTTATCTGGATAATTCGGTTTTAGATTTATTGAAATCCAAAAAGATTCGAAGAAATCCAGCAATTTTAACCTTATCGGACTTCTGCCGGATTTTTTCTTCGGCTGGGCTTGAGGAAGAAGACGACCACGTGCGAGGCACGTGTTTCCTCTCGGCCAATCACATGCAGCCACGTGGCAGCTCCAGGGAAAAGAAAGAAAAATTTTTGCCGAGCGCAGGTGGGGGGATTCAAACTCGCCACCTTCAGCCTTCACACGGTCCCAACATGCACGCACGAGCCAGCTGAGCTGGCCCATTTTCCCTATTTTCTTTGTATCGCAAATTGTATATATGCAATGCGATTTTTTTTTATTTTTTTGTATTTTTTTTTGAAATTTCAAAAATTTGTAAAAATTGTTTATTATTTATTATTGCTATTTCTGAAATCATTTTTCAAAATTGATGTGTTTTCCTATTTATTTTTATTTTTTTGAATATTTTTACTATTTATGCTAAATTAGAGGAAAATTGGGAAAAATTAAAAATTGATTATTTTTGAGAATTATCGATTCCTAGGGCAAAAAAGGGGTGTTTACAATATTCATCACTGGAGTCTTCATCCTCTATCCGTCCCCACCCGTTCTCGACAACAGGTCGGACCATCTGTCCACCGTAGACATCAGTTGTTCGTGGCGGATTCCTACCAACACCCCCAACCCTATTGGGGTCTACTGCTATGGCGTCGAAGCGCTCGATCAGTTCATCAAGGCACCGTTCCATACGCTCGACCTTCTGATGCATAGCGTCAAACTTCGCCCTCGGAACCCATTGATGGGCTCCTGGTGGTCTCGCATCTTGAACACTGTTAAGAACACGACCGCCGTCATCGCCTTGATGAGTTGACATCTCCGCAGGAAATTGCCTTGCTCTGATACCAACTGACGCAATGTGGAAAGCGTAAACAATACGAGGCCGATTCTAGGATTGGTCTCGCGAACCAGTAAAGAATAAATATGAGTTATTCTTTAAAAAACCTCAATTGCGCACAATCGAGAAATAGAGAAACTCTTCTCTAAAAAGTCTATCTTGAATAATGAATCAAAAGCTAATCCTAAAATGACCTAGCAACTATATATAGTCCTTAAGGAAATAACTAACAAGGAAATAAAATATGTACACGTGGGAATAAATATATGTATACACGTCCGTCATCTGCCGTATACATGGACGTGTATGAAGGTCGTGTAGGCTTCTGGGCGTATTTCTGACATAGTACACGGTCGTGTCCCCTGGCTGTGCATGGAGACCGTGCATGTTTATGGGTGAGATCCTGACAGAACACACAACCAGAACATACGCTGGCCGTGCCTCCTGGCCGTTGTATGTTTCTAGGAATCATCCTGGTATATCACACGGCCGTGCCTTCTGGCCGTGTATGAAGTCGTGTGTGTTTCTGGAAGCTCCCTGACATAATACACGACCGTGTTTGTAGTAGACACGCCCGATATCAACCCGTGTCCGCTACGATGGCTGCATCAGAGATGAAGGAGGCAAATCTCTAAGGGGTATCCTAATGATTGGTGTGTGATGTTGTCCCTAGTGGAGTTATAAGCCAAAATGATCTGAGGTATATTTTAGGGATATTAGAGCTAGAGGTGACAATTCCTTATACTAGTTTAGAAAACTAGGGTTGGAAGCAGTAATTCCCAACCTAAATTTATTATATATATATATATATATATATATATATGTATATTATCGAGTGTGAGAGGTGTTATAAGCACTCCTATGTTGATTGATGGACTAAATTAAAGGATAATTAAATTAATTGCTTGTGATGCTTGTTGCATTAAATACATGTGATTTAAGAAATTGTTGAGCATGTACATATGTGTGTAGTATTCACATATTGGGCTTCAACTCACCTCATTCGGGGATTTTTTTCCAGGTATTAGATGAGCTTATATATTGTGATAATGACCTTAGGCTTTAGGAGTAGGATTAATGCTAATGTATCGATACATGTGATAATATTGGTTGTTATAGTTTATTTTTGATTATATTAGATTAGAATTTAAAATATTTAGAAAATTTTAGAATTATGTATATAATTAGATAAATAGAAGATATGTATGTTCATTTGAGAAATTGCTTTTCTTAACCATTTTTTTTTCCCGTAAAGTTATCTAGTTATAAATTTTGCTATGCTAGGTTATTTACGTATTATCTTTACAAGAAGAAAACGATATTTTATAACAATAAAGACGATAGCAGGTCATAATATGATGGGGATTCTTAACATAGACGCCATGTTAAAAAATATAAGCTCTACAATGTGTACAGTCTATGAACTTGATCTGTTCTTATACATTTTTAACTGTGCCATTGGGGACGTGCTAGATAATGCTAACAATAATATGATGGAGATTTTTAAATTTTCTGTTCAAAAAACTAGGCCCTTAATCATAATACATTAAGGTATTGTTTAGTTGTAAAAAAATTATAATATTGAACTAAACAAAACATAATATTTTATCATTTCTTTAGTTCATATATTTTCTTATTTATTGGACAAAAATGATCGTAAAATATTGAATAAAATGCTTGCATTTTATACAATCTAAAATATCGTGCAAAAATCAAATTCACTAAACAAAAATATAAAAATCCTTATCCACTATATTATATATTATATTTAGTATAATACTTTTATATTCAAACAGTGGACATTATAAAAATCCTTATCTAGTACTATACATACCAAACGTAATATAAGAGAGTTGTACTTTTCTATTTTTTTTATTATATACTATTTAATTTTTTTAATTATTATACAGTACTGTAATCTAAACGTTATTTAATATAACTTATATATTATATATATGGTATATTTAAATATGCATTATCCCTTAATAAAAGGTAGAATTCGCTGAAAATGGAATCCAACAACATATAACATTTACTGAAATGATCTAAAAATAAAGGTGGTAATTTGGTAGTAGATCTTATGCTTTTATTGCAAAAGCCAAAAGATCCTTCTCCACCCCAATAAACTATTGGATATGCAATATACCTTTTTTAACGGTAGAGTTAACTTTTCAATATATTGTAGATATGAACAACAACACAACATATTACAAGGAAACAATATGCTATAATTTTTTTAATACTTTGTTCGGTATAATAAATATAGTATAAGAATATATTTTTTCTTTTTATATTATATATTATTTGTTACATACAAATGCTATACTAGTAATAGTAACATGGTGATAAAATGTTGTGATGGTGATTGGTGAATGATGATATGATGCTAGTAATGATATTGACGACGATAAGTGCAGTAGTGGTAATGGTAACAATGATATTCGTTGATGATAGTAATGATGGTGATGATAGTGATTGAAAAAAAAAATATTAGTTTTGATTTTGTTGAAGAGATTTTATTTTGTAATTAGTGAAAACCTTAGAAAAGTCACTAAACACTATTTGTTTCCCCATTTTTCACAACACGAAACTAAAAAGGGTGCAATTTATACGGCGTTGGACGGTAATCCACGAAACATGGCTCTTAACAGTAGAGGAGCAACAGATTCTCATGCTTGCGATGTAAGATGAAGAAATACGCGGAGAAGTGACGCGGGTACGCTGAACTTGGACAATGTAATGATTAGCCGGAAAAGTAGAAACTTTGACACAAAAACGTACGAGAAGAAAGATTGCATCCACGCACGCAAGTCCCGGATTCTTGAATGATTTTTCTATGTTTATATACGTTAATAATAATTAATAAAAAAATTGTATGAAATAGTATTAATATCAATTCTATATGTATATATATATATATATAGGATAAAAATATAATTAGTAAAGATATGGACAAAGATAAAATGAAAAAGGTGTTACAGTTCAGACATGTTTTATAACGACGACAAAGCATCCGATGTTAATTGGCCGCTCGCTCGAAAGAGTATAGGGACACGTACTCATGTTGGGCCAATCTTTCTTAGTCCAAGGGCACACGAAGATGGAAATTGAATGTGAACCCTGAGTAGACGGATACCATACCTTGCTAAACAAATATGATTCTTGCGCGGGTCCAGGTTTTCGTGAGTAAAGCATTTTGCATGTCTCAAATACAATATACAAAGTTGCATTCACGTGAATGTGACTGTGAGGGTCCCCACCGACACATGTGAGGAAGTGCGAGTGAGGGGGAAAAGAAGACTTCATATAACTGAATAGCTATTTGACGAGGAACAGAGTTAAACCATGATTTTGGAATGGTCGCCCCCTAGGCTTGACTATAGATTTGGTCACGTGATGATACCCGATGTGCAATCTAGTCTTGTAGGCGTGACTCGAATTGCAACCTTGGTCATTCAAATGTGATCAAGATTATAGAGATGGTTGCACATTATCCATTCAATTGCGATCAAATCGTATAATCGGATTTTTAAGTGGTTGAAATGGTCTAATCGTATCTAATTGTGAACTAAGTTACTAGCATTCTACTTGCAAAAAATAACTTATCTTTTGTATTACATATTCTCCTACATTAACCTAAATCCTAGAAGATCACGAGATCAAAGGACTGAGAGTGATTCCAATAGTTACAGATATTATCATTCTTTCTCTAAGCTACGCATATTATTAAACAAGAATGTCGATGTCCTCAATAAAGGTGTATCTAGCATTAACTCAATAAGGTAGATAAGCAGCACACAGGTGGGATAAAGCAATAATATAGCATTTATATGTATGTATATAATGTATATTATTTAATTTTAAGGAATAATTGTTTGAAAAAATTCAAAATTTGGATTATACTATTGCGAAGTATGATCGTTCCTTGAGTTTTCACCCTAATCGTGAGAGTTAAACATGGATTCAAGAAATAAAAGCATCTTCAATTTTAAGAACCTTATTTAAAATCTTTTAAATGTTATATCAATATCTTAAGATTTTTTTTTAAGGATTTCTCAACTTTAATCCTAAGGTTCTTAAATATAACTTCTATTATTTATTGGATCTATAATATAAACTTTAAATAAAACATACACTAAAAACAAAAAAAACTTAAAAAAAAATGAATAACATAGCTATAGCTACAACGGAGAAGGACCCTCACATGTGGTCCTTCACTCTTAGATGTGCCAAGGGCCCCATTGGGAATGGTTTAACAAACAATACTTTACTTTATATGATATATGTACATAAATTATAATTTAGATTATCAAGCCTTTTTTTTTTTAGGTATTTAAATGGGTTTATATCTAAAAACTTGAGCTTGTAATATGACTTGTTTATTAGTCATGTTTGAAAACCTAAACTTATAATATGACATGTTTATTAAGTGTGTTTCATATTCAGATTAGACTATTTATCAATTAAAGAAATTCTAAAAAAAAACATATTGTAGCTATAGAATTTCTATATTTGAAATGTGCTCAATTTGCCTAATACTTATAATGGAAATTGCATTTAAAACTATACTAATACTTGTAAGGATATTTTCTATTTATGGGCTAAATGTATACATAAGTCTAATGAAAACATAATAGCTAAAAAATCCAACCATAATTCATACTTTAAGCGTTATATGACTTACTTAAATAAAACTTTATGGTATAATTGTTATGTGGGTTAGTTCACAGTATTATGAAACTAATTAAGCAAGAACTTGTTAATATATTTAATTCATTTTTTATTAAAAATATCAAGCGGTTTTACTAAGTGGGTTAGGACTCGAAAAGGTTTGGATGTATATACTATGATGAAGCTTGAAATGCATTGTAATGCTTTAAAAAGAATGTTAGAAACTAGAATATAGGAAATAAAAAGTGAAGAGTGTTACTCTTGCAAAACTGGAGTCAAAGTGGATAAGAATCATAATTAGATAGAGAACAATGATAATTAGCGAGACCAAAAGCAGAATGGTGGCTTCGGATGGAGAAAGAAAGAGGGGGGGGGGGGGGGGGGGGAGGAGGGAGGTGTAGGAGAGAGAGAGAGAGAGAGATGTTATGAGTGGAAACTGGAGATAAGAGACTAGAGTTAGAAGATAATAGAATATAAAATGAAACTACAAATATTAAAATCTTAATCTTAAATGGGTTTATGGTCAAACTCGGATGTGTGTACAAGACTTGTTTATCAAACAAGTATATTAATAGGTTTGTTGCTAAATTTTGAATTTGAATTTATATATGTGTTGAAAAAGGTCCAACCCTTATGTTAACTATGTCAAGTTTTGCTTATATGAACCTGTTTACAATCATATCATGTTGTGTATGGGTTAGAAGTCAAGTGTCAAATTGTTATCCCTATATGTATGGATGAAATAGATTGGAAACTTTGTCTTATGTCCCCATTACAACACAAACATTTTGATTGTATGGGATAGAAAACAAATCTACATTTGATTGTCAACTTATATTTGCAATCTACCTTTTTATTTTAAACTCTAATTTATTTATTTATTTTTATTTTTTATTTCGAGTCTTTAATATTTTCTAACTTTTATAAAGATAGAACTTTGGTCAACATTGTTAAATTTTGCATCCATCCTTGAAATGTGTTAGTTTCTAACTAACCATGAGATGGTAGCAAATGTGGCTAGGGTTTTCATAATTTTTTGCAACTATTTTTTGGGTGTTTGTTATTATTTTTGCACTATAAGATGTAATTAAATATAATTAATATTTTTTAATATTATGAAAACAAATTATTCAAAATTATTGTTTTATTAAATTAATTACTATGGAATGATCACAAGTTAACATGTGCTAAGGACTCATGGCAACTGAGTTTACAGAAGTCTTACTTTGTAAAGATTCTGTTCAGGAGTCAAATAATTAATGAAAAAAAGATTAAGGATTTAAATTAAAAAAGTAAGTAAATATTGAAATCTAAATATGTAATTTTCCTATTTCTAATCCACTAAATGAGTCGAGGCCTTTGAAGTGCGTATAGCACTATTATTGCTTTTCAATTATAATAAAGTAGGATTAATTTATCCTCCTTATATAACTTGATATGCTTATTTATTAAGTTAAGTTGCTAGAAAAAGATAGGAAGAAATTTTAGAATTGCACCAAAAGTGAACTATGATTTAACATTTTATGTTGATAATTATTTTGTCTCACCTACAAAATAAATTGCCACATTGCATTATACATTTCTTTGTTTTCATTTTTTTTCCCATCATCACATCATACTCTTAGATATGGACATGAATTGGGTTAGATCCATGCCTTGACCACTACATTTCCCACAATAGCAAAATAAAAAAGGAATGGGACTTGTAATCACCAAAGAAAAAGGAATTCATGTCCACATACATATTCACATCGACATACATGCCTTCAAGAAAAACAAAAAATTTCATTAACTCTTGAATTCGGGCTCATCAAACTCTCTTATAAATAAGGTGGCTTTCATTCACATTCGTGCAAAAATACACACAATTCTTTTCACAAGATTTGTAAATAGTTTTTTCTCTTTCTTCTAAAACATGTCTTTTTTGTTAATATTTCCCATGTACTATCAAATATTTATTTATTTGTTACTGTGTGAAGCATAATACAAAATATGAGGGACTAATAAACTTATAATATTCAATAATAATCCTTGGTTACATTGTTTAGCAAGTATTTATATGCTAGAAATCCTAAATCCATTAAGGAAATTGAATAAAATGTAATAGGAAATTTGTTATGGAAGAGTCACCGATCCAAGCTCAAGAGCCAAGTCAAGAAGAAGATCAAGTGGCTAAGGATGAAGTTCAAGGGGTTTCAAGTACGATTAGCTTGCCTCAAGGACCAATCACGAGATCAAGAGATAAGAAGCTACAACAAACATTGAATTCTCATTTGCAAGGCTTGGTGAAGATCACAGGTGAAGGACTTCAAGGGATTCAAAGCTTTGGGGAAAAAGAAGGCCAAAAGAACTTCAATTTGATGAAAATAGCATCGGGTGAAGATACACCGGCTCAAGGCTGCCGGCCTTGGAGCCGGCCTTGAAAACGCCGATGTTTCGGTGCATTTTCAAGGAAGGCCGCCGGCCTAAATGGCCGGCCTTCTTTTTATGCGCACTTTTCACTTGTTTTGCGATTTCCATGTAATGTTTTAGGGTTTTCTCCTTTATATTCCGAACCTCCTCATTGTAAAACATAGTTTTGAGATATTGAAAATACCAAAAAGCTTATTGCTTTGTTCTTTGTATTCTTATTTGAATACATGCTCCTAGGAACAATCAAGGAAGATTGATCGACTTTCTTGTGGATTGTTTCGAAATTAGGGCTTTCTATAGTTCTAATTCTTAGATCATTAACCTAAGTCAAACCTAAATTCTAATCTTCTTAGGGATTGATTTCCAAATTGGTGTCGTGGGTTTTCGTATTACTGCATTGGGGGTTCACACTAATCAAAAGGGTTCTCAAGGCGTGATTGTGAAGGTTTTCGTATCATTTGGTATCAGAGCTTTGGCTCTAGATCAGGTTATATCTTTTCTTGTTTTTGTTTGATTCTTGTTTCCCATCGTTATTTAGGATATAAAGTTGTGATCTTTATGTACTCCATTGATTAGATTGTTCAAATTGTGACTTCTCATGTTCTAGGGTTTGTTCATCAATTTAGGGATTTTCGCTATTTTGATCCTTGCTTAGGATTAGTTAGTCTTCAATTGGTGTTTAAAAAAAAAAAAAAATTCGTGCAAAAAAAAAAAAATGAAATTATTTGATTGTCTTGTTTTTGCTAATCCTTGGGAACACCATATCCTTCAATCCTAGTGTAATCTTGTTTAAGGGATAGTGGGAAACACCAAGTTTGCGTCTTTGTATTGAAATTCGTTGGAAATTGCTCTTGGGAGTGTGATTCGCTTAAGAACATTTAAGAGCGGGCTTAAGAGTTGAGAGGAATACCTGTGTGCTAAATATCGATTGTGAGAAACACGAGTGGATAACCCCATCAATAGAGTGCAAAAACACGAAAGGGAGCAGTTGTGAGGAAACTCAAAATTTTGTTTAGCATTAACGTTTGTTGTTTTTGCAGGAAAAGATGACAGGTAGTGGTGTTGAAAAATCTGATAAAAGTGCAGATGATGCTTTGTTGCGTGAAGCACAACAGTCAGAGTTTAGGCGTATGACTGACGCCATTATAGCTATGAGAGAGTCTCTAGAGCATATGAATTTGAGACTACAGGTTGTTGAGAAGAGGGAGTCAAGTACTAGTGAAGGGAATAGGGGAGGTAAAAATCCTATGCATCAAGCTGCTGAAGTGACTGATGCTAATGAATATCTGGAGGAGGATTATGAGAATAGTGCAGCCATGCTAGTCAATAGAGGAAGAAGAGGTGGTAGAGGAGTAGGTAGAGGCATGGGCGCAGGAAGAGGTAGAGGTCGAATGCAGGAGAGTTACACTGCCAGTAGGGGTCGATTTGTTGATGATGTAGTAGACAGGGGTCTGGGAAGTATTAAATGAAGCTTCCAATTTTTCAGGGTAAATCTGACCCAGAGGAATACTTGCAGTGGGAGAAGAGAGTTGAGTTGATTTTTGAATGTCACCAATGTAGTGAAGAGAAAAAGGTGAAATTGGCTGTAACCCAATTTCAGGATTATGCTATATCCTGGTGGGATCAGCTGGTGACTAGCAGGAGGAGGAACATGGAGTATCCTATTGAGACCTGGCATGATCTCAAGGCTGTGATGAGAAAAAGATTTGTCCCTAGATACTTTCATAGGGAATTGATGCAGAAATTACATTTCTTGAGACAGGGTAGTAGGAGTGTGGAGGACTACTACAAGGAGATGGAGATGATCATGACGAGAGCTGATGTAGATGAGGATGAGGAAACTACCATGGGACGTTTCTTTGGTGGGTTGAACAAGGAGATCGCCGACAGGGTGGAGTTGCAGCATTATGTAGAGCTAGAGGAGATGGTACATCTTGCCATCAAGATTGAGAGACAACTCCAAGGTAGAGGGCCAAACCGGTACGTTTCCAAACCTTCTTCTAATTCTAACTCTACATGGAGAGGTTATGGAAAATCTGATATTAAGAGTGGTAGTAAGCCTACTGTTGAGGCTTCAAAGGGAAAATCAGTTGGGGTTTCATATGAGAAACCTAAGGTTGTTGATCAGAAAAGTAGAAATAGGGACATTAAATGTTGGAAGTGTCAGGGTGTAGGACACATTAGTAGGGAATGTCCTAATAGGCGGACCATGGTGATAAGGAATGGTGAGATTGTCACTGATGATGAGGAAAGTGACAATGAGGGTGAAGACGATGATATGCCTCCATTGGAGGATTGTAGTGATGCTGAGAGTGTTGAGGAGGCAGTGAAAGGTGACTTGTATGTAGCTAGGCGTGCACTTAACACCCAGTTGAAGGAGGATGGCCATGAAGAGCAAAGGGAAAACTTGTTTCATACTAGATGCCATGTGCAGGGGAAGGCATGTAGTGTGATTGTCGAATGGAGGGAGTTGTACTAATGTGGTGAGTACACTCTTGGTGAACAGGTTGGGGCTGCCTACTGTACCACACCCAAGACCTTACAAACTTCAGTGGCTCAACGACTGTGGTGAGGTTAAGGTAAACAGGCAAGCCCTCATTTCTTTTTCCATAGGCAAGTATAGTGATGAGGTGCTCTGTGATGTAGTACCTATGCATGCTGGTGATATCCTGTTGGGCAGACCTTGGCAATTTGATAGGAAAACCGTGCACGATGGATATCTCAATAGGTACTCATTTACTAAGGATGGAAGGAGAACCATTTTGGCACCACTATCCTCTAAGGAAGTGTATGAGGACCAATGTAAATTAGAGAGGTTGAGAGTTGAGGCCGAAAGAAAAGAGAGGGAGAGTAGAAAAAGAAATTCTGAGGGAGTGAAGAATAAGAGTGCAACTAAAAAGTGTAATAAAAATGAGCAGAGTGAAAAGAAAGAGGGGAGTGAAAAGCAAGATGACAATCGGCCTGGAGAGAAAAAAAGTAAGAGTGTGAGTTTGATTGCTAGGGCAAGTGAGGTTAGGCATGCTTTGAGTGCCAGTAGACCTATCTTTGTACTTCTGTACAAAGGGGCCTATTTGGCCACTGACGATATTAACCCATCTATTCCTAGTGTGTTTTCTGATTTGCTGCAGGAATATGGAGATGTGTTTCCAGCGGAGATGCCCAGTGGACTTCCACCAGTTAGGGCATAGAGCATCGGATTGACTTCATTCCGGGAGCAGCCATACCCAACCGACCTGCCTACAGGACTAATCCCAGCGAGGCAAAGGAGATTCAGAAATAGGTTGAGGAATTGCTGGAGAAGGGGTATGTGAGAGAAAGTCTAAGTCCCTGTTCAGTGCCTGTGATTTTAGTGCCAAAGAAGGATGGGACTTGGAGGATGTGTGTAGACTGTAGAGCCATCAACAAAATCACGGTAAAGTATCGTCATCCTATTCCTAGGTTAGATGATATGTTGGATGAATTGTATGGTTCTTGTTTGTTTACAAAGATTGATCTAAAATCCGGTTACTACCAGATACGCATGAAAGTAGGGGATGAATGGAAAACTGCATTTAAGACTAAATATGGTCTGTATGAATGGCTTGTCATGCCTTTTGGTCTTACAAATGCACCTAGTACTTTTATGCGACTAATGAATCATGTGCTTCGTGATTACTTAGGTAAATTTGTTGTGGTTTATTTTGATGATATCTTGATTTACTCTAAGTGTCTGGATGATCACGTTATGCATGTGAGACTAGTTTTAGCAAAACTTAGGGAGGAGAAATTATTTGCCAACCTTAAGAAGTGTAGTTTCTGCATGGATAAGGTCAATTTTCTAGGTTTTGTTATTTCTAGTCGTGGGGTTGAGGTTGATGAGGAGAAGGTTAGAGCCATTAAGGAGTGGCCTAGACCTAGGATTGCTAGTGAGGTGAGGAGCTTTCATGGACTTGCTGGTTTCTATAGAAGATTTATTAGAGACTTCAGCACTATAGCTGCACCTTTGAATGAGCTTGTGAAAAAGAATGTTGGATTTGCTTGGGGTGATGCACAAGAACAAGCTTTTAATGATTTGAAAGATAAATTGTGTAATGCACCATTGCTTGCTTTACTTGATTTTAACAAAACTTTTGAGATTGAATGTGATGCTAGTGGCATAGGGATTGGAGCTGTTTTGATGCAGGATCACAGGCCACTAATGTACTTCAGTGAATTGAGAAACAGAATGCCAAGGTAGCTTCAAGGGTGAACAAAGGCAGGAAACCCATGATTTTTCAACCGGGAGAGTGGGTTTGGGTGCATTTTCGCAAGGAGCGGTTTCCACTACAAAGGAAATCAAAGTTGAACCCCCGGGGAGATGGTCCTTTTCAGATACTTGAGAGGATCAACAACAACGCCTACAGAGTGGACTTACCAGGTGAGTATAATGTTAGTTCCACTTTTAATGTTGCTGATCTTAGTCCGTTTGATGTAGGTGATGCTTTGGATTCGAGGACGAATCCTTTTGAAGAGAGGGGGAATGTTATGGAAGAGTCACCGATCCAAGCTCAAGAGCCAAGTCAAGAAGAAGATCAAGTGGCTAAGGATGAAGTTCAAGGGGTTTCAAGTACGATTAGCTTGCCTCAAGGACCAATCACGAGATCAAGAGCTAAGAAGCTACAACAAACATTGAATTCTCATTTGCAAGGCTTGGTGAAGATCACAGGTGAAGGACTTCAAGGGATTCAAAGCTTTGGGGCAAAAGAAGGCCAAAAGAACTTCAATTTGATGAAAATAGCATCGGGTGAAGATACACCGGCTCAAGGCTGCCGGCCTTGGAGCCGGCCTTGAAAACGCCGATGTTTCAGTGCATTTTCAAGGAAGGCCGCCGGCCTAAATGGCCGGCCTTCTTTTTATGCGCACTTTTCACTTGTTTTGCGATTTCCATGTAATGTTTTAGGGTTTTCTCCTTTATATTCCGAACCTCCTCATTGTAAAACATAGTTTTGAGATATTGAAAATACCAAAAAGCTTATTGCTTTGTTCTTTGTGTTCTTATTTGAATACATGCTCCTAGGAACAATCAAGGAAGATTGATCGACTTTCTTGTGGATTGTTTCGAAATTAGGGCTTTCCATAGTTCTAATTCTTAGATCATTAACCTAAGTCAAACCTAAATTCTAATCTTCTTAGGGATTGCTTTCCAAATTGGTGTCGTGGGTTTTCGTATTACTGCATTGGGGGTTCACACTAATCAAAAGGGTTCTCAAGGCGTGATTGCGAAGGTTTTCGTATCAAAATTGAATAAATCAAAATAGACTTTCCTAATCTAAACAAAATTCTTTGACACTTTAGTACATAATGAAAACATGCAAATGGACTTAAATGGTAAGACTGCTTGTATTAACTCAAATTAGACTCGATTTAGTCTTTATCGACATATTATGAGCTTTGTAACTCTCCATAAGCAAAAGGTTATGAGGCTTTAAGGTCAAGCTTTTAAAACTAAGCATCTTCTTCTCAACTAGTAGCTATTGAATCTTTTCATTGGTTTTTGATAGCTCCTAATCCCTTTGGATATTCACTTGTGTTGTTTCTAAACGATTTCTATCTTCTACAATATAATGGGTGTACAAGAAGTCCTTGGTGTTTAAGATTCACACATTAGAGATGCTCATATTCAAGGAGAAGTTCAAGATTTCAGTAGACCAATCACTAGGTGAGGATTGAACAAACATATATGATTACCTTAGTGAGGATCAAATTCAGATTTGCTTGATAATGAGTTTTAAGACATAATTGGATTTTAGGTTCCACATCATCCAGTATCAGAGCAAAGGTTATTGCCAAGTAATTACTTATCATTTTGTTTTCTGTTATCATTGTCTTTGGTCTTGTTGAATCTTGTTGTCTTTTCCATTTTCCCTTTTCATAATTGCTTGTGATTAGATTCATGAATTTTAGGTGAATAAAATTCCAATTTTTATGAATTAGTTCTGATTTATAAAAAAAGGACGAAATTAGATATATATATATATATATATATAAAAGGAAGGTTATAGATATCAGTTCTAATCTTGTTAATTCTATTGTTATTTAGTTATTGGGCTGTTTGGATCTAGAATCTTTGGATATTCTATCGTATCAAAAAGTCTTATTTCTTTGCTGTTTTTTTTTTCTTTGGTTTCCTTTGTGTTTTTTTTTTTGTTTAAATTAGAATACATTTGAGTTCTTAAATTGCTGTTTGGTTTGAACCTTTTGTATAAAAATCATAAAGATTGCTTGAGTGGTAAAAGGCAATAGAGTGTGAGATCAAAAGAGGGTAAAAGCTAATTTTTGAGAAAATACGTGAGGCAGTGAGGTTCTTGTTTGCTGTTTGATATAGAAGTCATAAAATAGAGTCAAGAGGGGATGATAACACATCGATGGACCAAGAATTTCTTCTCAAAGCTATGCAATAGTATTTTGAGAGGATTTAACTTGTTCTTGGTAACATGAATGACACCTTGGAAAGGCAACATAATGAGATTAATTCTATTTGAGAGGAGATTGCTTAAACTAATATAATGGCAAGAAGGCAATATACACCATAATATGAAGAAGAGTTTAAAGAGGAATATGATGAACAAACGATTGTGGCTAATGACGGTCGAAATTATAGAAGGGTTATGAGAGGAGAACAAAATGATATTGATAGAAATATTGGGAGTATCAAAATGATAATCCCATCTTTTTCAGGAAGAATGATCTGGATGCATATAAAAGGGTGATGGTGATGTGTGGTGAAGAGGTAGTAACAGATGATGAAAGTGATGTTGATGATGAAATGCCTTTGTTGGAGGATTGTATTGATGGAGTGGTTCTTGTTGAGGGTAAATTGCTAGTTAGTAGGCATGCTCTTAATGTGCATTTGAAAGAAGAAAATGAGGGGGTTAGGTTGCAAAGGGAGAATATCTTTTATACTAGGTGTTTAGTTGATGAGAAAGTGTGTAGTTTAATTATTGATGGGGGTAATTGTGTGAATGTGGCTAGTATTATGTTTGTGAATAAGTTAGAATTGGAGACTACTAGATATCTAAACTCTTATAAGTTGCAATGACTTAATAATAGTGGGGAAGTGAAGGTTACTAGACAAGTTAGAGTACTATTGTTTATTGGGAAGTACTATGATGAGGTTACCTATGATGTGGTACCCATGTAAGCTAGTTATTTATTGTTGGGTAGACTATGGCAGTGGGATAAGAGAGTGTAGCATGATGGATATCTCAACAAGTACATGGTAGAAAAAGGAGGCAAAAAGTACACACTTCTTCCTTTGAGCCCTAAATAGATATTTGAAGATCAATTGCAACTTGAGAAGTCTCGTGAAGAATTTATTTAGAAAGAAATGGAAAGGAAAAGAAAAGAAAGTGGAAAAGAAAAAGAAAAAAAAAAGGATGAGAGGAAAATAGAGAATAAAACTAAAAATCCAAAGGAGAAAAAGAGTGAGGAGCCATTAGCTATGGAAAGAAGAGAAGAAAAGAAAAGAAAGTGAGCTTTTATGCAAAAATGAGAGCTGTGAGGAAGGCTTTGATTTCTTATAAACCAATGATAGTACTTATGTACAAGAAGGCTTATTTATCTACTAATAACCTTAACCCTTCTTTACCAAGTGTTATTGTTGATGTTTTGCAGGAATATGAAGATGTTTTTCTCGATGATCTACCTTAAGGTTTATCACCTTTAAGAGAGATAGAATATCAAATTGACCTCATCCTTAGGGCTAAAATTCTAAATAGACCAACTTATTGAAGCAATCTTGAAGAAATAAAGGAGCTACAAAAGCAAGTGGAGGAGCTCTTGAAGAGAGGGCATATAAGAGAAAGTCTTAGCCCATTTGCGGTACCCGTTTTGTTGGTACCTAAGAAATATGGAAGTTGGCATATGCACGTGGATTGTAGAGCCGTCAACAAGATAGTGGTAAAATATTGACACCCTATACCTTAACTTGATGACATGTTAGATGAGTTGCATGGTATATGTGTGTTTCCAAAAATTGATTTAAAAAGTGGTTATTACCAAATTAGAATGAAACCGAGTGATAAGTGGAAAGCCGCTTTTAAAACAAAACATAAATTGTATGAATGGTTGGTAATGCCATTTGGTTTAACCAATGCACTAAGCATATTTATGCGCTTAATGAACCATGTTTTGCATGAGTTTATTGGAAAATTTGTAGTTGTCTATTTCAATGACATTCTTATGTATAGCAAATTTGTTGAGGAGCATGTTATGCATTTAAAATATGTGTTTGATGCTTTGTATAAAGCTAAGTTGTATGCTAACATGAAGAAATGTTTATTTTGCATTGATCACGTTGTTTTCTTAGGATATGTGGTGAGTGCAAAAGGGATGGAAGTAGATAGTGAAAAGGTAAAGGTTATACAAGAATGGCCAAAACCTAAGATTGTGAGTGATGTCAAAAGTTTCCATGACTTAACAGGTTTTTATAGAAGATTTGTTAAAGATTTTAGTACCATTGCTATCCCATTAACTGAAATCATGGGAAAACATAAGGGGTTTGTTTGGGGTAAGGAACAAGAACATGCATTTTCTTTGCTAAAGGAAAAGTTGAGTAATACACCATTGTTGAGGCTACCTAATTTTGATTTAACTTTTGAAATTGAATGTGATGCCTCCGGGATTGGTATAGATGCTGTTATATTATAGGAAAAGAGGCCAGTTGCTTATTTTAGCGAAATGTTAAATGGAGCATAATTGAACTACTCAACCTTTGATAAGGAGATGTATGCTTTGGTGAGGGCATTGGAGACATAGCAGCACTATTTGTTACCAAAGGAATTTGTGATTCACATGGATCATAAATCTTTGAGACATTTGAAATGATAAGGTAGGTTGAACAAATGTCATGTAAAATGGGTAGAATTCATGGAATTTTTTCCATATGTGATCTAATACAAGCAGGGGAAGAGAACATTGTGGCAAATGCACTATTTAGAAGGTATGCTTTAATCTTTACTCTTTCAACTAAGTTATTTGGTTTTGAGCATTTAAAGGAATTGTATGCACATGATAGTTATTTTTCCAATGTTTATGAGGTTTACGAGCATATAGCCTTCCATGATTTTTATAGACATGATGGATTTCTTTTTAAGAGGGGAAAATTGTGTGTGCCTAATAGTTCAATTAGGGAATTGCTTGTTCATGAAGCTCATAGTGGAGGCCTTATGGGACATTTTAAGATTGACAAAATTTTGAATATGTTGCATGAACATTTCTTTTGGCCTAATGTGTAAAGATGTTGAGAAAATTTGCTTTAGTTGCATTTCATGCAGATAAGCAAAATCTAGAACTCAACCACATGGATTACACATGCCATTGCCTGTACTATCACATCCTTGGGTTGACATTTCTATGGATTTTGTTTTGGCACTTCCTAGGACTAGAAAGGGGCAAGACTCGATTTTTGTGGTTGTGGATCATTTTTCTAAAATGGCTCATTTTATACCATGTCATAAAACTGATGATGTTGTGTATATTATTAAATTGTTCTTTCATGAAGTTGTGTGTTTATATTACATTCCTAAGACTATTGTATCTAATCGGGATGTTAAAATTTTAAGCCACTTTTGGAGAGTACTTTGGTTTAAATTGAAGACAAAATTGTTGTTTTCTACTGCTTCACACCCTTAAACCAATGGGCAAACTGAAGTGGTAAATAGGACACTTAGAACATTATTGCGTGGATTAATTGGAAAGAATGTTAAGACTTGGGAAGTTATCCTACCGTTTGCTGAATTTACTTACAATAGGAGTGCATTTTACCATTGGGTTTTCACCTTTAAATTTTTTTTATGGGTTTAATCCATTAACTCTTTTAGATCTATTGCCTCTTTCTTTGATTGAGATTTTAAACATTGATGGGTTTAAAAAGGTAGAAATGGTCAAAGCCATTCATGCAAAGGTAAGGCAAAAAAATAGAGAAGTGAAATGAGCAAATTGCATCTCAACTAAACAAAGGATGGCACAAGGTGTCATTTAAACTTGGAGATTGGTTTTGGGTTCATATGCGCAAAGAAATATTTCCTTCAAAAAGGAAAACAAAGTTAGATGCTCGTGGAGATGGACCTTTTCAAGCTGTTGCAAAGATCAATGACAATGCATATCATAATGATCTATTAGGTGAGTATAATGTTTCTGCAACTTTCAATGTTTCTGATTTATCTCCTTTTGATATTGATGCAAGGTTTGATTTGTACAAGAAGTCCCTGGTGTTCAAGATCCACACATTGTAGATGCTCACATTCGAGGAGAAGTTCAAGATTTCAGTAGACCAATCATTAGGGCATAAGCTAAAAGGCTAAAGGAGCAACTGTAACTATTTATCCAAAAAGGGGTTGATGATGGGCTATCCACATGTGGAGCTTTTGAGGAGTCCAAGATAATTAATTTTCTTGTAGTTGGCAACCAAATGATAATAAGTGTGAATTTAAGGCCTGATAATTAAATTACTTGAAGATTGACAACTAGAGGATAATAAAGGAAAAATTAAGGCCTTAAATGTTAGATGCAGTGAATGTTATAAATGTCTTTAAAAAAACCCTTTCATCTTCTTTTAGGTTAGAGGCAATAAAAGTTATAACCCTATATATAAGGGACTTTTAGTTTGCAGAAAGATAACAAATGGTATTTTTTTCTTTTATGAGAGAGCTTTTGTATGTGTGTGTGTGTGTGTTTTATGAATAAGGTGTCAAATTGAGTTGCAATTGAGATTCTCTTATATAATCCAATTTTTCTTTCTATTTCTCTTGTTCTTGAATACTTTTGATCTAGGGTTCAAGGGAATTTTGTATTCATATCTTGGGTTCTTATAAAAAATGTGTTTTGGGTGATTGAACAAACCTATAGGATTACCATGGTGAGGATCAAATTGATTTGATTGATAACGAGTTTTAAGATATAATTGGATTCTACGGTTCCACATCATTTTAGCTTCTAATTATGACTATCTCTCTCTCTCTTTTTTTTTTTTTTTTAATATTTTGATTCCATTGCTTATAATATTTTTGATGATTATATTGCTTCATAACTTGTAATCTTAACTTATCCACGTTAGTATATTAACAAACATTAGCATCTCGTTTTGTGTGTTACTCGTATAGTCTTTCTTAAATTCGTGAGAAGGTAAAATAGATAATTGGCATGAAGCATAATATAGCAGTCGAGGATTAGAAAAAGAAAGATATGAAGATAACATTGATGAAGCATTAATATCACTTCTTGTCTTGTGCAGTGCAAGTGGACTATTTTCTCAGATAGAAATTATGTCAATTTAATTGATATTCCTTTTCTATGTCATCACGTAGTTTGTTGGTAATAGATTTGATATTCATTATACAAAATTTTTAGATTTTGTTTCTATATTACTAAATAAAAACTTCATTTTATACTAATGGGATATTGCTTTAACCATGATTTCTATCAATAATTTAGATTTAATGTTAAAAATTTTTATTCATGAAAAGTCATTTTTTTGGTATTCATATAAACATAATTGTTTGAATATATATATATTTTTTCTTTTGCACAATCTATGTAATTTGTTATTTTTATATTAGTTTTTTAAGCACTACCTATGCTTCTCTTTTATTTTATTATAAAATAATCTTGATTAAAGAATTTTAAGGAGTCCTCAAGACAATAAAATCATATAATTAGTTTTAATTGTTATTTAAGTTGGTGTCATACAACTTTATAAAAGAATGGTGGTGTGGTTATTTTAGTATATCTCAATTTTATAATATAATTTATTAATTGTATATTATATTAGTAAAATTTTTCTTAATATATATTGATTTGGCTTTTCATTCAATTTTTTTTTTCCATATTTAATGTAATGTTAATTTACGTTACTTTTTGATACGGTTGAATTTGAATTGAAGTTTTCCTGATTGAGAAAATTGATTGGTTATATTTGATTTTTAATAATTGTTAATACAATACAATATGATTTATTGCATGAAATTTATTTTGGATGAATTTATTTTACAATTGTGATTTAAATTGCTATCCTAATGCAAACTCTCAACTGGCGTTCCGTAGTTGCCATGAACGTTCATTTCTGGCCAGCAGTCCTCGTCCCTCGGTCCTTCACGGAGTCTCTGTTGCTTCTCGGAACTTTCATTCACGCCTATATATACACAACGTTCGATCGTCTATAATAAAAATAAACTGAAAAAGAAGAAAACTAAAAGCAACATCCTCTTTAGTCTTCCCTCCAAATTTGTCTGAGATCTCTCCATTTTTTGACATCGATTTACATTTCTCAGTCACCCAAAAATGGTGTTCTCTTCGACTAACCCAAACACTCATCTTTCAAAAATAGCTACCAACGACGGCCATGGTGAAAACTCTCCCTACTTTGATGGATGGAAGGCACATGAGAACGATCCATTTCATCCGGCTGACAACCCTAACGGTGTTATTCAGATGGGTTTGGCAGAAAATCAGGTGAGAATTGTGACAGAATCATCAAACAGGCATGAATAGATATTCTAAACTCCAAAAGCACGACTTTACTTCCCTCTAAGTATAAATAATCTCCATTGTTACTAGAACTATTTAAGCAGACATTAAAAGTGTCAAGAATAATAATAGTTCTTGGGATTTAGCGATAAATTTGGTTTTATATATGCATTTTCATAAGTTATGGAAAGTTATGTCTTAAAAATTTATGGGTTTACCCATATGTGATTAGTAGTTTAAATGATGAATTTGCAATATGTGCATTATTAAAAATTCATGGTTTATCAAGTAACAATGCAGTGTCCTGATGAGGTTTTATATGTTTTTCAATGTGTAGCTTTGTTTTGACTTGGTCGAAGAATGGGTTAAAAATAACCCAGAAGCATCTATTTGTACAGCTGAAGGTTTGGAAAAGTTTAAGGAGATTGTAAATTTTCAGGATTATCATGGATTGCCGGAGTTCAGAAATGTATGTGATCAGAGTCAGATACTCTTCCCATTTTTGTTCAATATGTTTGAATACAAACAATCATTTACATATATAAAAAATTATATAAAAATACTCCCAACATTTTACAATTTTATCTGGTCAATTTATTTTTCTTAAGAACTAAATGCACAAAAAATTGGCCATTAATAACGTTGACTATATATGTAAAATTGTCACATTGCACATGTAAAACAAATTTAGTATAGAATATGAGAACATTTATATGTTTAACATTGTGATATTGATACTATCATTTTATTTATTTATTTTTAATGCCACAGGCTGTTGCCAATTTTATGGGGAAAGTGAGAGGAGACAAAGTCTCGTTTGATCCCGACCGGATCGTTATGAGTGGTGGAGCTACTGGAGCCCATGAATTGATTACTTTTTGCTTAGCTGATCCTGGTGATGCAATTTTGGTTCCAACTCCTTACTATCCAGGGTAAATATTCTAGTATCCATCCTTGAATCTTCAACACATACGATGGGTGAATCAAGTTTGCAATTACAAGAGTAATTATTTTAAAGTTTCATGGGTTAATAGTTGTTTTCAGATACTTGTTAAAGGGAATTTTTTTATACCTTTTAATTCTAATTGTACATTTTATGAAAAGATAAGTGCATGGGAATATGGAGAGGATTTTTTTTACTTAGTATGTTAACAAATATCTTAAAACATGGATAAATATCAATTAGAAGCATACTTTGATAAGGAATTAAAATTTAATCATAAAAATTTATTTTACTAGATTAAGTGTGTGCACGTAATTGGTAAGGATAGGTTCAAAACACAGAATCAATATTTAATACTGTAGGTCCAAAATACGTTTATATGCTGCCATGACGACGGCTAATATATCCTCTTATTTTTTAAGTTATAATCAAGGAAGTTATTCATTAAAAGTCAAAGTGATTGGACCATTTAATTGTTCCAATTAGGGAACTCAATGTTCACTGTGTGAAAATTACTTCTCCACAAATTGATCGGTAGCCGTGTGACCTATGGGTCCATTATTGTCCCTTGATAGCTACCATGAAAATGAACCGGCACATTTACTACGGCATGCAACTTGAACACATATTTAGTCTCCCATTCCTGCAATGTAGCAATGGAAAGTGATGCGTGAACTTTAGGTACATTAAACCTAGAACCCGACGTATGCTATTTGAATTAATTCCCTGAGGATCGTCTCGAACAAGTAGTATGGAATTAGACTCCAATCACACATATTTATTAAAACCTAAGTTATCAATTAAGGGTTTCCTATAGTAATTCAGTAGAGGAATTCCTTAAAGGAGAGTTCTTTTGTAAAGAACAAAAGAGGGTTTCGTGTTCCACAAAAAGAGTGTTTATAAAATTTCTATTAAATGATAAATTGTTTAAGCCGGCCCCTTACACGACTTTATATAGTGTATACACGAAACAATATAAAAACCTAAGTTTCCTAATCTACTTGCTTCCTTGTCCTCATGTGAACCAAACAAGTAACTAATTATTCTAAATTACAAACCAAAGCAAATACTAAAAAACTTAACAAACACAAAACCGTAAATCTTTTTTTCTCCTTTTCTATTCATCACACAACATTTCTTATTCTAGGACTTCAAATCCTTGCATTCTTCCATGGAAACGTGAATCACATTAATAAGTGTCTGTTCTCTTTTCATGTAATTTGATTCCTTGGTTTGTACGTTCATGACTAGTCCTTGTAGGGCATCATTCATTTTCTTTGCTCTAGCTCGGGTCATTGGGCCTCTAATTCCTTGCAATAAATCTTGAGTTTTTGGTTCTGTTTTCTTAGATGCTAGACGATCCTCATAAAAAAGAGAAAGCTTTATCGTATCAAAGTGGTAGATATTGAAATCAACTCCCGTTAAATAAGTTATATTTATGTTGACTATGGAACAGATAATTGGAATAGAGCTAATTGTTCCATGCAGAAAATTACTTCCTCAGTGTCAAAATTCTCATTGCTAACTAAAACTTCAATCACTTGCACAAAGCAGTACATATCAGTCGGATAATTCAGCTTCATAAGATCCCATAATTTGCTTCTCCTCCAATAACAGAGAATTTCTTCACTGAATTGCAGGTTTAACCGCGATTTGTGCTGGCGAACAGGAGTTCAACTTCTTCCAGTTGTTTGTGATAGCTCCAATGGTTTCAAGGTTACCAAGAATGCCTTGGTAGCTGCATATGACAAAGCTATAGAGGCCAATATCAAAGTCAAAGGATTGCTCATAACCAATCCATCAAACCCCTTGGGCACCGTCTTGGACCGTGGGACATTTAAAGATCTTGTAAGCTTCGTCAATGAAAAGAGCATCCACCTCATCTGTGATGAAATATACGCCGGCACGGTGTTTGGTCAGCCCGGTTTCATTAGCATCGCCGAAATAATCAACGAAGACATTGATTGCGACCTTGGTTTGATACATATTATATATAGCCTTTCGAAGGACATGGGCTTCCCTGGCTTTAGGGTAGGAATTGTTTACTCATACAATGATGCCGTAGTGAACTGTGCCCGAAAAATGTCGAGTTTCGGCCTAGTTTCATCTCAAACTCAGCACCTTATTGCATCAATGTTATCGGATGATGTTTTTGTCAATAGATTCATTTCAGAGAGCTCGACGAGGTTGAAAAAGAGGCACGTAATTTTCACGCACAGCCTTTCTGAAGCCGGAGTGAATTATTTAAAGAGCAATGCTGGTCTATTTCTATGGATGAATTTGAGCCAACTCCTCAATGAGAAGACATTCGAAGCAGAGTTAGCTCTATGGAGAGTTATAATTCATGAGGTCAAGCTTAACGTTTCACCCGGAGTCTCCTTCAAATGCTCTGAGCCAGGCTGGTTCAGAGTTTGTATAGCCAATATGGATATCAATACTATGGAAATCGCCTTGACTAGAATCCACAGCTTTTTGCATAAGAGGAGAGATGTCGAAATGCCAAGGAAGAAACAATCCTGGCAGAGAAACCTGAGACTCAGCTTCCGCCGACTGGATGATGTCTCAAAGATGACTTGCTTGATGTCCCCGCACTCACCTGTGCCTCAATCACCGCTTGTTCAGGCTTAAAACTAAACTCATTGACTGATTTTCATGGCGAGAAAGCCTTCTCAATCATTTTTTCCACATAAATAAAAGGAATATGAGGATTTCTTCCGTCCAGTATTCTAGGCGGATAAGAATAGAGATAGCATAGCAGATAGAACAGTGTTTTAGACATTCTAGGAAGGGGAAAAAACAAAGAATGCCCAAATTTTTTTACTGGATTTAGAATGCAAAATGCATTCGATATTTTCAGTTAATTGTTCAACCTTTTTCTTCTTTCAAAGATGTAAGCTTCTTGGGCATTCCTCATTTAAATATCCATGAAGAATGTTGTAATATCATCTAATACCTATATTGTTCTATAAAGGAACATTATTTACCATAAAAGTTGGGCTGGGAAACAACCATATGCGTCAATGGAGGAATAACATGGAACTGGGATAGAGTCTATAAACATAATAATGTAAACTGATTATTTGCAGTACCTGTATATATTTTTTATGCTAACATGGATACAAAATAACAGATGAGGTGCTCTTATTAGTCCCAAATTTCAGAGATCGATGACATGTATCATTTACTGTTGTCTGATTTAACAAATTGGAAGTTAAAGAAATGCATATTTGTCATAACTTCAAAGATTTTTTAGGTACGTTAGTTAATAGTTATAATTAGTAAGGTTGGTGATAATTTTAGAGATTAATTAGGTAAGTTGGTAACTAGTTGTGACTACTAGGGTTGGTTGAAAAATTAGTTTCTATATGAAAGATTATAAATAATATATTGAAAAAGCTAAATCCATCCATTGAATTCATGAGTAAAAATTTATGAATTTTTTTAAGAATCCTCTCTAAGAGTATATTTAACTTGAACTAAAGATGATTTCAATTTTTTTTCCTTTTTTTTTTCCATGCAATTGAGCTATGTGAGATCCTAATAATGGCGCTTTTGTTGAGAGAATGGGTGGAAATGGAAAGATTGTGCATATGTGTGCTAGATTTGATAAAGTACAAGAAGACACATATCAACTAAAAGAAAGTTATAAGCATAAATAGGAAGTAATCGTTGAATGTATGGATAAAGAGTAATTAATAGACTAAAAAGAAGAAGATGTTGCACCAACTATAGAAGTTATGAGTGAAGAGAATTTTTAAGAAATAGTTTAACTTGATTTGGAAAATGATACCAATTAAGGGTGAAGAGTATTGTGCAAGATCTTGATATGAAAAGTGCCCACCAAAATATTGTAATGGAAGTGAAAATTCAATGAATGTGAGAGGAAAAAAAAAATGTTATTGTAGATTGTCTTCATGAAAGTCACCAAAAATAAACCAATTCTAACTTACAAAGGGTTACATTCACCAAAGCAACAAAACAGTCAAAATCTTTGATTTCTATATCATGTCAAGTTGTTAAAGTTTCCTTGTTTTGATTAGGAAAGTCTATCTTGTTTCATTTGGTTTTCTATTATATTTTTATTTTGTTTCCTTAATAGTTTTAGGGTTTTACTGTATAAATACTTAATAGATGGTGTTATGAAGAAAAATTGTCTAATTTTATTAATATTAAGAATTTCTTCTCTTTATTGTATCGTGTGGTTATCGCTTCATGCTGTGTTATATATTTCTTAGTAGCACTTATCAATTAATCACAAAATTATCATTTTCTTTTTTCTTTATACTTTGTAAATGGACAACTTAAGTCCATGAATAAAGCAAAAATGAACAAACTAGGCAAAATTTAATGGAATCCTTAAATTCCGTAATGTCATATCTTACGTTGACTTTTAGTTTTTTTTAGTAGTACATGACTTAAGCGTAGTATAAAAAATTTCACTTGGAGAATGGCTTTCTTGTGGTTTGCAGGATTCTATGGGTTCATCTAAATGATACATGACCCAATTTGATAAAAATTCCGATGGATAAGGGTATGACATCATATTTTACATGTTCTTTAGCTATAGTTGCATAAGCACATAAAAATAATTGGAATTTAAATTGATTGGTCTTTCATAAGGATTGTGGGGGGTGCTCTTCTCTCTAGATGAGAGTGAAAATCCTCTAAAATATTTGGTTATTTTATTTATTTATTTTTTCTTTCCATTTATGTGTGCTTTCTATTTTCTCTTTTATACGTCAGACTAGAGTAGTTCAACCAACTTGAATCATTGTTTTGTTTTAACAAATTAACTCATTCATCATTATCATCCTTTTTTTGTAGAAACTTGAATACATATTCATCATAATACATTAAAACAAAACAAACAATACATTGCATTATCTCTATATACTCGACCTAAACACTTGTTGTTGTTTTTATTTTAGCTTTGTGCATTTGATTGAATTTGAATCATTTCATATAGATTGCATTGTTTTTAGGTCTATGCTTGCCCTTTTTTTCCATTTGTGAGTCATTTTAAAGGATTTTTGAGTGTTCTTTCTATTTCTAAAGTCTTTTTTATCATTTTAGCTTCAGAAAATTATGTTAGGGTTAGAACAGTTTGGGACGCACATTGTTTGGGTTTATTTTGGAGTCTTTTTTACCTATTTAGATTTAGTGCTCTAATGAATTTAATTCTAATCACTTAGAAATTTATTTAGGACTTTTTCTTAAGTGTGTGAAGGTTTTGATGTTGTTGAAATTTTGGGATTTTTTCTTAAGTATTTCAAGTGGGTTGTTCATGGTCTTGGTTTCACTTATTCCTCATTTACATGTCTCATCTTGTGTATTTCCTCTTAGGATTTTATTTCCAGATGTTTCCTAGTGATATTTCATCATATTTGGGTTTTGGAAATTCTACAAATTATAGATACAAATCAGTTTGGGGCTTAAGAACAAGTCTTGCATTTTCCCCACTTTTTCCTACTACTAATGCACCTTGATCATCACCTAAGGTTTTTTAGGGTTGGGAATACATGTAATACATCGGAAAAATACCTTCTTAGCTCCTAAATGTTGGCGTTTAGAACTATGTAAATACTTCTTGATCTCATTTACATTGTGCCTTTCTAAATCATACATAGATAACTCATTACATGGTGGTTTCTTGCATTGTTCTTCATCCTAATCTTAAGTTTACATTTAAGACTTGTACCCTTGGCTAAATACACCTTAAATGTACATATGAAACTTAAAAAAATTAGAATAATATAGCCTATTCTAATCTGATTTACATGAAAATGGTATAAGAAATAAAAAGTCTATAAGAAGGAGTTAAGATTCTACACCTAGGGGCTACTTGTTAGAGTTCCTATCTTCACCTTCTTGCTTCCTCTTGGCATGTTGCTTCTTCTGATCTTCCTAACATTTTTGTCTCCTTAAGCAAGCTCCTAAATGGTGTGGATAATATTTGAAAATGGGATTGAAATGATGTTGTTTAGGGTGTGGTGTTTCTTGTTGAAATGGTGGTGCTCGATGTGGAAGGGTGTTGTGGTTTGGAGTGTTTTTCTTTTTAATTTGAGAATGGCTTTGAGAGCTTTTTAGGAGTGTTTAATTCTGATGAAAACTTCTAGATGAAGGGTCCTAAGCTCATGTGTAGATGGGGGATTTCAAGGGAGTCAAGGTTGCTTGTGGAGTTAGTTTTACACATGGGTTAAAAGAGGTGTGTGTTGGACAATGCTTTGACATTTTGGATAAAAGAGTGAATCGAGTCCAATCACCATGCTTCCATCTAATTTTGGATAACTTCTACCAGAATTGTGGAACCTAATGTCTATTATTAACTCTAGGTGTCCTTGGTGTACTTTTAGTGATTGGATTACACTGCACCATCCTTCTTATCTTAGTTTACATGTGTAACAAGAGAAGGAATGGTTGCCTTAACTTAGTTTTTTTTTTTCTTGCATTTAAATGTGAACTAAATAGAAATTAGTTAGGAGAATTTTTAGAAGTCAATTGGGTCATTTTTCTAAGCAATTGGTGGGTTCAAATTGGCCTTCTTGCCTTTCCTCTTCATGCCACCAAAAGGAGTTGTGTTTGGGAATTGTTTTTCCATTCTTTACTTTGCCTAATTTGGTTAATTAGTGGGGTTAGTTTTAATTAAATTATTGGATCTTTTTATATTAATTATGAGGTAAACTATCTTCATTTAGGCTTTGGTTTTGTTTGAGTTGAATTTTGAGTTTTCCAAGCTTGAGGTTGGTTTCCCCAATCCTTAAGGTGGTTCTAGCATCGATGAGTAGGTTTAGGATTTTGGGAATTAAATTCAGGTCTTGTGTAAATCTTAGTTAGAGTTTAGGTTTTCTAACATAATGTTTAATGGTCGAGGCTCATTTAGGATTTGGTCCTTTGGGTTTGGAAAGCACTAATCATGTTGAGTGTTGTAAAGCAAATCTTAATTCATAGTGGTGTTTTTCGTTCATTTTTCGATATATTTTCTAATACTTCCCTTAGTCCTAAATCTTGATTTTGAAACTTTTCGGGGTTTACACTATCACGTTAACTTAATCTATTATGCATAATAACATACACACAACCACATGCATAATTAACTAATTATCATCACATATGGTACTTAAACTCTTATTTACCACCACCAAGATTCAAAGTCACCTTTACTCCAAAACATTCAAGATCATGTTAACAAGAGATAGAAAGAGACTTTAGAGAGATATACTATATAACAATAAAAATGAGATCAAATGTATTAGATATCGTACAAATGAAAGGAAAAACATTGTCATATAAAGGAAGCCTCCATAGATGGATGACTAAGATCTAATTTATCTAATGGCTATAATCTAATCCTACTTACCATATAGAATCACTGACCACATGTGCACACATATAGCAAGACATTGATAGGCACAACACAATAGTGCTCATTGGCCATAGACCCATGGTAGTTGCTATAACCCTTTAATAGTTAACCATGGCCCACTAGTCATCTACCATGGTTTGACTAATTGGTTGTTTTCTTATGCCCTAACTTGCTTTGTATCCATTCCTTCAACTATTGCTCCAATTTGACTCTTACATGTATAAGTTTGAAAAGAAAACATTATCCAATTGTTGGTTTTGCTTCCACGAGACTAAATGCAAAAGAAAAAAAAATATAAGTACAAATAAATATGATAAAATATTGCTAGTTGTATTGTGGACACCCCATTTTTGTCTCCTTGGTTTTTTGTTTTTCTTTAACCTTAATTTTAGGGAAAAAGACCAAAAAATACATAAAAAAATAAATAGAAAGTCAGGTGGTAGCCAATTTGGTTTATCTTAGGGTAGAAATAATTTTTCAAAGTCAAAATCAATTTTTGAGTGAAAATATGCATATGCGATTTGATAGAACATAAATCTTTAAGGCCATTTTATTAAAGAATTAATTTTTTTAGGCCTAAGTTTGGTTCACTCATAATAAAATAGAAAATTTAAGTTGATCGTAGGTTTAAATGGACTTAAATTTCTAATTTTATGAGCAATTGAACTTTCGAGTTAAATTGAGCACTAGATGAAATCGAACTCATAATTCTGTTAAATTAAGCCATTGTATTGAAAAATTAATTGTACATATGCATGCTAAACTGCATGTGAGAAAGAGTCCATGGGTTTTAGATTGAATTTTAGGACTTGAAGTTAATTGGGTCATTTAATTAAAATCAACCCAAAATAGATTAAATATAATATTGTACAACATTAAACAAAATATAAGCTTAGTTTAGTTGGTAAGTTCCGCCATGGATGGTTAGAGATCATTGGTTTGATCTCAACTATGTGTAGAACGTGCCTTGTTTTTTTTCCTTAAGTCAAGGACACGTGTTAGACTCTCATTGATTGACATAATGCATTGTTAGTGCTTCTTCCTCCTGGAGAATTCGACGAAACTAAAAAGGAAAGAAAAATAATGTGATCCCTTATATTTTAAACCCGATTTCACTCATTTTTTGGCCATTAATCCAAATAAATTATGGAAAATAAAAAGTAGACATGGGCTAATATCTAAAAAGCTCCATATTTAAATAAAATAGATAAGGAAAGTTCCTTTAAAATAAGCTTAAAAATTGGAAATAAAATAAAATATATATACTTTACATCTGATTTTTATTAAGCTACTAAAAGCTAATCTTGCTTGAGAATCACAAGTCAAATATATAGATAAGTCAAGAATAGCTTCTAGAATATTTTTCACTCTCAATTGCAATCAATTTCCACAAAAAATCGATATAAATTTTGCCTAAAAATATTTTCGAACCAAAAATACCACTTCTTGCAAAGGTTCAATATTTCTTTGTATTTAGGATTTCTTGAACACTACTTATCACTTGTTGATATGAATAGGGGTCCCCAGAACTCATTCCAAGGAACAAAAAAATTAAGAAGCACATATTTACAAGAATCACTCACTTTCTCACTCTAGGAATAGTACTTGTGACTATCCCCTCTCTCTCTTCAATTTCTCTCATTTGAGAGCAAATTGAAGTCAACCAAAGCTATAGAACTGTTCCCCTTCATCATTAGAGTAAAGTCTAACCATCAATTACATCAAATAACTTGGGAATTGCTCCAATTTAATTAAGAATCAAAGTTTGGGTTTACAAGCTGGAAGAACGAGTTCAAATGAAATTAACCAAGATAGAAACTTATGATCTTAAAATTGACTAAGGGGTTTGCTTTCTCACAATAGTAGGAATCCATTCAACCCTTGAACCATTGCCACCAATGACTGGAAGCCCTTAAATTGGCCTAAATTGCTTGTGCGCAAGGTAAGTTTTTATGTTTTGATTTTATTTCTATTTTCCTTTTTTTTTAAATTAATAAAAGAAAATAAGAAAAATAGATTAAAAAAAAAAGAAAATAAATTTTGATGATTATTGGCTTATCTCATGTGGAATGTGGTGTGTTTTAGCATAACATTTACTTTTAGGTAACCTTTCAATATGAATAAATCTTAGAATATTTTTAGAAAAAGAAAAATAAAAATTGTGTTTTTGATTTTTTTTACTAGTTTTATGTTTGTTTGATGCATTTTAGTATAATATTAGTCTCTAGGTTACTTTTAGATGTGAATAATTTCTTTTTCATAATGTTTACAATACGGAAAAAATATATAAATATCAAAATCTGAATTTGATAAGATATTTATTGCTTTCATTTGTTTTACTAGTGCAATTGTTCCTATGATGTATGTTTTTACCTTTTCATCAATAAAGGTTCTTTATTTTTTAAAGGAAATTTTCAATAAAAAGTTTCTTTTAAATCTTTCTCTTCCCCCCTTAAAAAAAAGTTAGGGTTTTAGAAAATTTTTATAAAAAAAGTAAAATAGCTAAAAATGTAAAGTCAGCATATTTAAAAATAAAATGAACTAACAAACTAAATTTTTTATAAATAAAAAAAGAACTATGTGGACTTTATTTTGACTAGTAGGTACATAGGCACTTTGGGTAGCCTTAAAAGTTGAAATTTTTTTTTTCACTTTTTAAAAAAGAAACTCTTTTATGAAAAATTTTCAGAAAGAACCTTCAAAGCCTTTTAATTATTTTTAGAAACTCTCTTATGGAAACTTCAAAGGTTTTAATAAGATAGCCTTCAAGTCCCATAATCTTTGGTTTCTATTTTTTTTTTTTTGAAAATTATTTTAGAAAAAAAGAAGGGAACTAATGACTAAAATTAAGGTTTATCTAGTTGTAAATCTTAATTTTATACTTTTTTTTTCCAACATAAATCGGGTGGTGACTCCATTTATTTATTTATTTTTAAACAACAAAGCTTTTCCTTAATTTGGTCAAGAGACTTATGTTGAGTGAGCTAGGGTTAATGTAAGCCTAATTAAGGAAAAAAGGAAACCAAAACTTAGACTCGACATATATGTCTCCTTTCTATCTTGACTTTTCATGTTATGCTTCTATATGGTAGTCACTTTGATACCCATTTTCTTACTACTTATCACCTTTGTATCCTTCATGTAGGATTTGTGTGGTATTTACACATACTAATTTTTGGAGTAGCATTAACGGTTGCAAAACCCTAAAGGATTGCTATGTTAATGCGTTTGATTTGCTATTTGACAACACTTGAAGGGTGCAACATCCCTTATTAAATTATATCAAATTTCAGTATGTATGATTCTAAGGTATTGAAGAGGATTTTAGTCAAGTTATTGGTATCGATGTGATCGCACCTTATAATAATAACACTGATGAAACTAGGGCCATAATCTTAAGGGTCAGTTTCATTCTCATGACTTTTTACATCTACTAGCTGCCAATATTTAGTCTCTTGGTTATAATTGTTATGATTAGAATAAAAAAGAATTGGAATTGTATGTCACAATTCTTATCAAATTTTGTGGGGGTACTATGCAAAGCAGTGAGTAGATAGAGATGGACTAATTTGCTACCTTGTTGATTTCATGCTTTCCTTTTTATCAATCCTCTCCTTCAGCATTTTCGTCCCTAAAGGAGAATAATTGACCAACTAAAACAGTATTTGATTGCCAGTTTTGGCCTATGATTCATGCTCATATCCAGTCCTTGAACACTTAATGCTTACCTTTATAATATCGCCTACACCTGCGACATTGGTGATCAAGATCAAATTGAAGTATGGAAAACCATTCATAGTGAACCTTATCCGTCCTTTTCTTCGACATGTTATCCTGATATGTGAAAGCTATTATGAATATATAATCAAGTAGAATATAAAAATAAATGGTTGAAATAATTATTCAGCATATTCAATTACATCTTTTATAAGCTTGCATTATTTGTAAAATATGCATATGTTTTGATTATATGTGCGACACATGTTCATATGACATCTACAACGTAATGAAAAAATATATAAGTACATGTATGTATAATTTTTTAGCTTCAAGAGGTTCCAAATAAAAGCCAAATTCAATTGAAATTGAAATAACCTATTTCAAAACTTTCTGGACCAAAATTAAATAGAAAAAAAAATAAATGAAAATTCACTTTATGCAATTTCATTTAGTTGCCCTTTGATCTTCTATTTGAAGTATATGCTCCCATACTTCATGAGTAAATACTATGGTATTGGTAGGTGATGAGATCCATGATGAGAGCCAAGCCGGAAGAAGAAATGTGGATTCTCTTGAAGTGCCGCCTGGACCGATCACAAGAAATCGAGCAAAACGATTCAAGGAAGCACTTAACGGGTTGATAAAGGTTGTCCATGAAGCCGGAAAGGATTGGAGCAATCATGAACTTGGAACGGATTGGAACAACCATGGGAAGATCCTTGCCTTTGTACAAGTTATACTGGACACGGGTTGAAGAGGGCGTGTACTTTCAAGGCACGGCCGTGTAGGAGTCAAGCAAATCCACAGAAAGATACACGGCCAAAGTATACGGGCGTGTATGTTGCCAGAAGTTGCACAGAAAGGTACTCGGCCAAAGTACACGGGCGTGTACACGGCCGTGTATCCCCTGTCGGCCAGCTTGTTCTGTTTTCGCGTTTTTATGCCACTTATCTAAACTACGTCGTTTTGGACTTATTTTACACGAATTGTAACCCTAGTATAAAAGCTCCTAGGGTTTAGAACAACTTAGAATATATACATCTTTGAACATTAAACATTTTTGGGAGGCACCTCTCTTGGTTCTTCAAGAACTAAATCGAACTTATCGGATTGATTTCCGTGGCGTTCATCCCGACTTATCAATCGGTCTTTCATCACGATTGTGGCGTCTTCGTTTTTATACCAAGGTTCTTGTCTCGCTTATAGACAACGGGTCACGGTTTCCACTTTAGGTGTTTGGGCGTCTTAGGCAACGAATTTCCGAACGTATTGGTATTGGGTTTCGTCATGGGTTGGCGTGGTTCGTATCAGTTTGGTATCAGAGCTTAGGTTTGTCAAAACATCAAGTTCGATTGAGGAAGGTAATATCAAAAACCCTAACTCCAATCGTTCATATCAATTATCGTATTCAATTTCGTAGTATTGATTGTCTTTTGATAGTGTAATATCGCCTAGGAGATTGTTAAAAAAAAAAAAGAGAGTAAAAAATCACGACAAAAAAAAAAGAAGAGAAAAGAAAAGAAAAGAAAAACGTGATCAAAAGTAAAACAAAGACAAAAAAAAAAAAAAATTCGGATAAAAAAAATAGAGGAAAATTTACGAACCCTAGAGTTGTTTTGAATTCTACGAAAGGAAATTGGTGTAGTTAGGGTTAGTTCCAAGAGAATTGAGAAGAGGAAATTGGCGAGTTGATATCATCATTATTTGTGAGAATACACGAGTGACTGTGTGATATCGTCATTTGAGCGAAACACGTAAGGGAGTGTATCGTGAGGTTTAATTATATATATATTTGTGTTAGTACTAATATTTTCTGTAGGGACTATGTCGAGACAACATTCTCCTGAAGGTGAGAGGGGAAGGTTTGATGCTAGGTTAGTAATTGAGGCGTTGAGGGGAGAAATGAAGAGGATGTTCCAAGAAGGAATGGGACAAATTCATGAGACGGTGGAGCAAAGACTAGAGCAATCCACAAACGTATTCCAAGGGCGTAAGCGGGAGAGTCTTTCTAGGAGAGTACCAAGGGGTGGAGATGAAATGTCGGATGATGATTTTGATGAGCCTTTTGTCGGGAGTTATAGAGGATATAGTGGTCGGAATAGAGGAACTAGGGATTGGGAAGATAGAGGAGATAGGAATAGAGAGGATGATCAATTGAGTAGCATAAAGATGAAGATTCCTCCTTTCCAAGGGAAGAATGATCTCGAGGCGTACTTAGAGTGGGAGAAAAAGGTGGATATGGTATTTGATTATCACAACTATAGTGGGAGAAAGAAGGTAAAACTTGCTGCCATTGAATTTTCGGATTATGCTATAGTGTGGTGGGATCAACTAATGTTGAATAGGAGAAGGAGTGGCGAGCCACCTATTGAGTCTTGGGAAGAGATGAAAAGAGTGATGAAGAAGTGATTTGTACCTGTGTATTACTATCGTGAATTGCACAACAAGTTGCAAACTCTTAGGTAGGGAAGCCGGAGTGTAGATGAGTATTTCAAGGAGATGGAAGTCACTATGATTAGGGCGAATGTAGAGGAGGATAGAGAGGCTACAATGGCTAGATTTCTTGCGGGGTTGAATAGAGAAATCCAAAATGTTGTTGAATTGCAGCATTATGTAGAATTGGAGGATATGGTCCACATAGCTATAAAAGTTGAGAACCAGCACAAGAGGAGAGGTAGTAGTAATGCACGGTTGCAATAGGGTAACGGTTCATCCACTTGGAAGAATAATCAATGGAAGAAGGAAGAAAAGCCTTTACCCACTAAACCAAAAGGGGAGCTGAGGCAAGCAGGTTCTACTCCTGGTAATCAAGGTAACCCTGAATCTTCTACTTCTAGAAATCGTGACATTAGATGTTTTAAATGCCAAGGTAGAGGCCATATTGCTAGTCAATGTCCAAATAGGCGTGTGATGATTTTGTGTGATGATGGAGAGTATGAGACTGAGGGGGATAGTGAAGAAGAGGATATGCCTCCATTAGAGGATGCTAGTGATGATGAGGAGCCTGCAATGGGAAGGCTAGTGGCAGTAGTGAAGAGAGCTTTGAATGTGCAGGTGAAGGAAGAAGAGGAGGTGCAAAGGGAGAATATATTTCATACTAGATGTTATCTAGGAGATCACATTTGTAGTCTGATTATTGATGGGGGAAGTTGCACCAATGTAGTGAGTAATTTTATTGTTGAGAGGCTGGGGCTCAAAACTGTTAGACACCCTAGTCCATATAAATTGCAGTGGTTGAATGATAGTGGTGAGACTAAGGTGAGTAAGCAAGCCTTGATTAGGTTTCGCATTGGTAGGTATGAGGATGAGGTGTTATGTAATGTAGTGCCAATACAAGCATGTCATGTGTTGTTGAGGAGACCATGGAAATTTGATAGGAAGGTTGTGCATGATGGCTTTTCTAACAAGTATACGCTTGTTCACCAAGGGAAGAGCTTTAATCTTAAACCGTTAACACCTAAGTAGGTGTATGAGGACTAGTTGCAGCTACAACAGTCGTTTGCAAAACACAAGGTGAGTGAAAAGCAGAGTGAGAGTGAGAGAGCAAAAGACAATGAGAAGAAAAAGGAATATAAAAGTCAGGATCAAAAGGAAAAGGAGAGGAAGGCTGGAAAGAGTGTGAGAGGCCAGGTTGAAGGGGGATCAACTTTGGTGGTGAGTGAAAAGGAGAGGGCAACCTTGCAAAAGGAGAGTTGTGTGACAAGAGCGAGTGTAGTAAGGAGAGCGTTAGTGATGAGGCAACCTATGTTGTTGCTGGTTTTTAAAGAAACACGTTTGACTACTAACGAATTGTCTAACTCTTTGCCTAGTGTAGTTGTGTCTCTTGTGCAGGATTTTGAAGATGTCTTTCCTGAGGAGATTCCAAAGGGATTACCACCTGTTTGTGGTATTGAGCACTAGATTGACCTTGTACCCGGAGCATCAATTCCAAACAAGCCAGCTTATAGGAGCAATTCGGAGGAGACAAAGGAACTCCAAAGGCAGGTTGATAAACTAATGGAGAAGGGGTACATGAGAGAAAGCATGAGTCCATGTGCAGTGCCTGTGATCTTGGTGCCTAAGAAGGATAGGACATGGAGAATGTGTGTTGACTGCCGCGCCATCAACAACATCACGGTAAAGTATCGTCATCCCATTCCTCCCTTAGATGACATGTTAGATGAGTTGCATGGGTCTAGTGTCTTTTCTAAAATTGATCTGAAAAGTGGATATCACCAAATTAGAATGAAAGAAGGTGATGAATGGAAAATTGCATTTAAGACAAAATATGGATTGTATGAGTGGTTAGTAATGCCTTTCGATTTAACTAATGCACCTAGTACTTTTATGAGACTTATGAACCATGTTTTGAGGACTTTTATTGGAAAATTTGTGGTTGTCTATTTTGATGATATTCTTATTTACAGCAAAAGTTTGGAAGATCATATGTCACACTTGAGGGATGTTTTAGAAGTTCTTCGAAAGGAACAATTATATGCTAACGTCAAGAAGTGCACTTTTTGCACAGATAAACTTGTGTTTCTTGGTTTTGTTGTTAGTGCGCAGGGAATACAGGTTGATGAAGAAAAGGTTCGTGCGATCCAAGAATGGCCTAGTCCAACCAATGTAAGTAATGTGCGAAGTTTCCATGGACTAGCGAGCTTTTACAGAAGATTTGTGAAGGATTTCAGCACCATTGCAGCACCACTTACTGAGGTAATTAAGAAGAACGTGGGGTTCAGCTGGGGAGAGCAACAAGAGAAGGCCTTTCAGACGCTTAAAAATAAGTTGACTCAAGCGCCGTTACTTGCTTTACCTAACTTTGCTAAAACGTTTGAAATTGAGTGTGATGCTTTAGGATTAGGTATTGGAGCAGTGCTTATGCAGGAGAGAAGACCGATTGCATTCTTTAGCGAGAAGCTAAGTGGGGCAACCTTGAATTACCCTACTTAGGACAAGGAGCTATATGCATTGGTTCGAGCCCTGGAGACTTGGCAACACTACCTTTGGCCAAAAGAGTTCGTGATCCACACTGATCATGAATCTTTGAAGTATTTGAAGGGGCAACACAAGCTGAACAAAAGGCATGCTCGTTGGGTGGAGTTCATCGAAACATTTCCATATGTCATCCACTACAAGCAAGGTAAAGAGAATGTAGTTGCTGATGCACTTTCTAAAAGGTATACTCTTATCTCTACTCTTAGTTCTAGACTTCTTGGTTTTGAGCACATTAAGGAGTTATATGCTGCTGATCGAGATTTTTGTGAGGAGTATGTGCAATGTGAGAAGAGTGGGCATGGAAAATTTTATAAACATGACGGATTCTTGTTTAGGGAGAGTAAACTGTGCATTCCAATTTGTTCTCTAAGAGAATTACATGTGAGGGAGTCTCATGGAGGAGGTTTAATGGGACACTTGGAGTAGCTAAAACATTAGGGGTATTGTAGGAACACTTCTATTGGCCTCACATGAAACGAGATGTTGAGAGGATTTGTGAGCGATGTGTCACATGTAAGCAAGCAAAATCTAGAGTCCAACCTCAAGGGCTTTACACCCCACTTCCCATTCCTCACGAGCCCTGGGTAGATATTTCTATGGATTTTGTGTTAGGATTACCCAAGTCTAGACATGGTCGGGATTCTGTTTTTGTAGTTGTTGATAAGTTTTCTAAAATGGCACATTTCATTCCTTGTCACAAAACGGATGATGCTTGTAATATTGCTAAGTTATTCTTTAGGGAAGTTGTGCGATTTCATGGTATTCCTAGAACAATTGTATCAGATAGGGATGCTAAGTTCTTAAGCTACTTTTGGAAGACTTTGTGGGCTAAGTTAGGAACTAAGTTATTGTTTTCTACTACTTGTCATCCACAGACTGACGGTCAAACTGAGGTAGTGAATCGAACTTTATCTACTTTGTTGAGGGCTGTAATTAAAAAGAATATTAAGAGTTGGGAGGATTGTTTGCCGCATGTTGAATTTGCTTATAACCATACAGTGCATTCTGCTACTAAATTTTCTCCTTTTGAAATTGTGTATGGTTTTAATCCACTAACTCCTTTGGATTTATCACCTTTGCCTATTTCTGAGTATGTTAATTTAGATGGCACGAAGAAGGCCGAATTTGTTAAACAGATCCACGAGAAGGCAAGGCTGAACATTGAGCGACGGACGGAGCAGTATGTGAAACAAGCCAACAAGGGTCATCGACAAGCTGTTTTTGAACCTAGAGATTGGGTTTGGGTTCACATGCGCAAATAGCGGTTTCCCGTGCAGCATTGATCTAAACTACTTCCTAGAGGCGATGGAACAATGCAAAGTCTTGAGCGCATCAATGATAATGCATACAAGAAAGATCTACCAGGTGAGTATCCAGTAAGTGTCATGTTTAATGTTACTAATCTAAGTCCATTTGATGCAGGCAATGATTTGAGGACAAATCCTTTTCAAGAGGAGGGGAATGATGAGATCTATGATGAGACTCAAGCCGGAAGAAGAAATGTGGATCCTCTTGAAGTGCCGCTTGGACTGATCACAAGAAATCGAGCAAAACGATTCAAGGAAGCACTTAACGGGTTGATAAAGGTTGTCCATGAAGCCGGAAAGGATTGGAGCAATCATGAAGTTGGAACGGATTGGAACAACCATGGGAAGATCCTTGCCTTTGTACAAGTTATATTAGACACGGGTTGAAGAGGGCGTGTACTTTCAAGGTACGACCGTGTAGGAGTCAAGCAAATCTATAGAAAGATACACGGCCAAAGTACACGGGCGAGTATGTTGCCAGAAGTTGCACAGAAAGGTACACGGCCAAAGTACACGGGCGTATACACGGCCGTGTATCCCCTGCCGGCCAGCTTGTTCTGTTTTTGCGTTTTTATGCCACTTATCTAAACTACGTCGTTTTGGACTTATTTTACACGAATTGTAACCCTAGTATAAAAGCTCCTAGGGTTTAGAACAACTTAGAATATATACATCTTTGAACATTAAACATTTTTGGGAGGCACCTCTCTTGGTTCTTCAAGAACTAAATCGAAGTTATCGGATTGATTTCCGTGGCGTTCATCCCGACTTATCAATCGGTCTTTCATCACGATTGTGGCGTCTTCGTTTTTATACCAAGGTTCTTGTCTCGCTTATAGACAACGGGTCGCGGTTTCCACTTTAGGTGTTTGGGCGTCTTAGGCAACGAATTTCCGAACGTATTGGTATTGGGTTTCGTCACGGGTTGGCGTGGTTCGTATCAGTAGGCATGCACCGTATTTGTGATTTTGTGTTTGTGCTTTATGGATCATTGTCTTTGGTGTCTCCAATTCTTCTTCTTCTTCTTCTTCTTTTGTTTTGTTTTTCTTTGGCGCCATAGATGTCTCCATTAGAAGATACAGTCATTTTAACTACTTATGAAGTACACCAATATTTAATTATTTTTTGAAGTATAAATATCAAGTTGTAAAAATAAAGTTCAGATGTATGGTAAAAAAGTTGAAAATGCAAATACTTTCATGATACGACCTTATATCCAAGCATGTTTTAAAATTATTATTGAAGTTTATTTTCATTAATAAATAAATAATTCCAGACCTCAAAAAAAAAAAAAAAAGTAATGAGGCACCAATGAAAACTTATTTCTCAAGATCCTTATATTTGTTATAGGACAAAAAGAATAGCATAGTATAGTACAAGAAGAATAGTATAACAGAAGTGTTTTGTACTATATTTGATGTGCTAAGTACATTATAAAATTTTGTTTCCTTATTATGTTGTATGTTGTTTATAATGTACAAGTACTACACTAAAATGATGATTTCAATGGTTATACTATTTAATGTTGTCATGTATTTATTTTAACTATATTTTTCTATCCTATCATTGTTTTAGAAATACAACCATCACTACTAAAGCTAACACTGTGATTGCACCACCACCACCAGTATAATAACACTAATATTGTTGACTCCTCCCCACTTGTATATCATAATTATGGTAATAGTAGCATGCATGAGTTCATTTGTAATAATAGTGATGATGACCAAAATGGTGGCTACATAAGGGTAATAATAGCGACAGTGGTCCAGGGTAGTGGGGATATTAATAATAGAGTTAATGTTATGAATGGTATCTTAACTTTGCTTGAATTTGCTATTGAACACCTAAACTTTTAAAAGATCAATTTATTATCTAGTTAAACTTTGCAAAGTTGTAAATGGTAGTTGCACTAACTTTGTTAAATTCTATTTATTGACATAGAATTGTAGACTAATAGGGAAGTGATATATGGATTCCAAGTCTAGTCCGGTCATGTGATTGTATTTCTTCTGACTAGCCTTTGTCAAAACATTGACTAGGGGAAAGAAAACATGCTAGTGGTATTTTCTATGTATCACTTTCATATCTTGTCAAATCTTGATTATTTTTTATGGATTTTCATGCAAAACAATTCAAAATTTATCCAAGATTCATTTTATCCAGCTAATGTATATTGATAATAACAGATTAAATATTTAACTAAGCTAAGAAGCCTAAGCTTTATTTCTTATGCCAGCCAAGTATGATTTAACCTCATCGTAAGCTTTAAATTTCATACAAATTAGACTATTATAGATAGGAGAGCTTGGGAAACATTTAGGAGGAATTAATTTTCATCTCACTCATACAAATTGAACCTCACTAAAGTTTTCTCTCTCTAGAAACTCCATAGCAAAACCTATCCATTCTCTCTCTAAGATTACTCAAATTACACATGAAATTGGAGTGAGATGTTGCTACCAATAGGTTCTTAGGCATTCATAGATTGATAAAGGTTTAGACTTTCTTTTCAATTTCATCATAATCAATTGGATCAAAAATTGGAAAACTCACCATTGGCGATACCCTCTAAACCACCATTCTTGGCATTTCCTTAGGCAAAATGATAGGAATCAAAATCTTACAAGACCTATCATTAGGGTAAGAACCAAAGGATTTCAAAACTTGGTGATGAGGGTCCTTTTTGAGCAAATCAACCCTAGAATTATTTGCTTACTAACCTCTTTTTTATTACTCATGTATTGTATATTCCAATAGGCACACTTATCATGCTTTATAGGGCGGTGGATAAACTCACCAGGACTCAGCTTGTAGGTTATTCATGGACCAACCTAAACCGACGATGAGCTGGACCAACAAATCCCATTGAAGAGATAGCTTGTTGAAGATTATTTTGTACTTGTAATTTATTTCTTGGAACCATTTATGTTGTAAGTTTTTTAGACATTTTTATTTGGTTGTAATTTGTGTTTTAGGACCGGTCACCCTAAAGTGGCATAGTTGTAATTTTGTGGATATTTTAACCATAAAGGGGGCAAGTATACTTGCTCAAGTAGGGTTTTGAGGATTAGACTTCGAAATTTGTAGCACATATTTTCGTGTGAGAGATTAGGGTTTCCTAATATTTCATAGGAATCTTATCAATTTTAATCTAAATTGGAATTGTGGCGAGTTGCAATATAGAGAATTGTGAGTTATATCAATTCCCTAAGTTGTTTTTTCTTTTCATCACTAGTGTGTAATATCTAGGGTTGATTAGGTTGGTTCTTTTTTATCTGATTTTGGCATCACTTGTGATCCAAAATCCTTTCACGTAATGTGATCTAATTGATTGGTTTTATCTCTTGATATTGCCTTCAATTTTCCCTTTTATTATTTGCATGGAATTCCATTGATTTGAGGAGAAGTTCATGGTTTATATGTTGGTGTTTTGATTGGGATTTTATTGGAAATTGAGTTGAATTCATGATTCATTTGATCAATATCATCTTTGTAGTTTTTAATCCTCATTGTTCTTATTAATCGAATCACCTTGGAAATTTGGGGTTCACGCAATTTTGATCCAATTTGAACCGGTTATGATCTTGTCATTTAAGAGTGGTTTAATTGGATTATTTGCAGATGCTTAGAGTCCCTTTTAAGCACTTCACAAAACCACCACCTCTAGTTGATTCCTCACATGTAAAAACCCTAAGTTCAACACCTTGAATATTCTTACAACCACCAAAGCTACCGAGACAAGCTTTTGTCATTGCTGTTGCTTCTTCCCCTCATTGTTTGCATGTGTGGCACATGTTTTCATTTTTGTTAGTGTTTGAATTCATGTGTCACTTCCCCATTTGCTTACAATTAAGTGTTTGCAAATGGAACTTAATAGAGTTAGTGTAGGTACCATTTATGACCTTGCAAAGTTTAATTAAGTACTAAATTAATCTTTTAAAAGTTCAAGTACTTAATTGCAAATTTAGGCAAAGTTAAGGTAGTATTCATGATATTAACCCTTAGTAATATAGTAGCGATTGTAGTGAGTGTGACATTTGTGATAGTAGTGAAGTAGTGGTGGTGGAGTGGTGGTGATGTAGTGAAATGTAAGTATAGGTAATGGTGGTGTATAAGGTTTCTAAAGTGGTAATAATGGTGGTGAAAATGGTGTGGTGGTAGTGGTGTGAGTGGAGATGGATGTATGGTGGTAATAATGTAATGATGGTGAGTAATACTTGGTGTTAATGTTGTATTGTTGGTAGTGGTGATGATGATAATGGCAATGATGGTGGCAGTAGTGATGGTAATGATTGAAAAAAAAATGTTAGTTTAGGTTTAGTTTAAAGGTTCTTATTTTTTTCCTATCCTAAGATCTTTAAACCATTAGACTCAAGGAAAAAAATCTAAAGATTTGCCTAGTAGGATAAGGGAATTTTTATCTAGTGCTAGACTCAATTTGTGAATAAAACATTATATAATGAGTTTTTTCCTATACAATTTCTCAAAAAATTATTAACCAAACACTATCTTAATTAGTTATAGTCTTACTAATACTACGACTATCATATAAGGACATCAAATCTTTCTGATATGGCATGCTAAGAACATAAACATTCATCCTTTGGTATGGAATTTTCATCCTTTATTTGAGCATCACATCATTTTCCATCTACAACACTTTACTAAGGTTCATTTTTAAGAATCATTCTATATTTGAATCACTAAAAATTTTCTTTATCTACTTAATAAGGTTCATTTTGGTCTCTAGTTTAGGGTTTAGAAAAAATTATTATTATTTTAAATAAACTGGCTAACCAATTTATTAAATTACATGAGCTCATGAGCAATCGCAAGGAGATTTTAGAGAAAAGCCAAAAACCTAAGTGCTCCAGTGATAAATTATTAGTCCAAAATAAATGAATCATATACAATCAAGGTCCTTGTAGTGTGTATATGACATAGGAAAAAGTCTTAGTTGGTCTTGGTTCTTTTAGTTAAGTTCTTCAGCTTTTCTCCCTTAAATATTAGATGGAATCTTTTTGAGAAATAATATAGAAGTATTTACATGTTAGTGGTATGCCTTGCTTGGAATAATATTGCTAGCCAAAAGAATTGTTTATGTGGTCAATTAGTCCCAAAAAAACTTTTTGATTTTTTTTTTTTAAAATTGTATATCTATATTTCCTATTATATGAATTCTTTAACAAGTTTAAAATATACTCTTAAATAAGTTTTTATTAGTGCATAGATGCCTTCATTAATTTTTCATAAAAGTGAATCTGATACATGCTAAAAGGGCATCGATGTATAATTAAAGAAATTTAGAGTATCAATGTAATTTTTAAAATTTATAAGAAGGGTCACCATAATTAAAGAAAAAAAAAAATTTAAACTCACATTCTATAGGAGATGGGGATGATACTGGTCATTTGTCTATTTAATAATTCTATTGATATACAATGCGCAGGCGTTAAGAAGTATCAATACAAAGAAGGGTCACCATAATTAAAGAAAAAAAATAAATTTAAACTCACCTTCTATAGGAGATGGGGATGATACTGGTCATTTGTCCTATTTAATAATTCTATTGATATACAATGCGCAGGTGTTAAGAAGTATCAATACCCATCTTTCGTTCAGTTAAATCATTCTAGGGAAATACAATGTAGAGTCCCATTAGCCCAGGAGTTAAGAAGCCAGCATTCACCTACACTTTGTTAAAACCACTTAAACTTTCTCTAACTACTGCTATAGAGGATGAAAAGTCGAACTTACTCTAGGGTGAGTAGATACACTAGTCATGAGTTGCAAGAGTACTAAGGTTTAGGAGTTGCAAGAAGGATCTAGGGAATACCAACTGTACATCAAAATGATCCCGACTATGTTGATAACATATGCAAGTGTTGCAAATAACGTCACATGAATGTGGCTGCAATTAGAATTTCAACATAAAGGTTAGCCTTTCTCCAAGTGATCCATTCATCAATCAAATAATGAAGTGACAAACATGTCAATGACTATAAGTCAAGCAGAGAACCACATAAAGAACTAATTGTAGAAACTCCATCTCAATACTTGTTGCTAATTGCTTTTGCCTGGAAAGATCTTAAATTCATCATCAACTCTTATTTTCTTGTCCCGGCAATACTTCTTTTCATCATTTAATATACCTTATCAAGATTCTTAGATTATTTAAAAAAAGAGAAAAATGAGATGATATTTTGCAGCCTACTTAGAATCCATATGTTTACCAGACCTCATTTAGGCTTATTTTATCAACCTCAATGCTTGTATTGTGAAGACAGGATTATCAGGTACGAGTAATCATAACACTACCCTACGCCGAAATGTGCCATCTTCCCTGCCAATGCAAAGTAACAACAAATCAGAATTTGCCAGAAGTAAATGGCTACCACATGTTGGATTAGTACAGAAAGTAAATGAACTAACCATGGAGCTAAACAACGAGGTAAGTCGTTTATCGCATTAATGGTTGCTAAACCCCTAAAGGACTCCTTCAAGTGTTTGGTCATATTTCAAGATCGACAAGGAAATTTAATGGATAGTCCTTCAAGTGTATCCTTCAACTTTTTCTATTGTCTTATTTATTTTAATTTCTGTTTCCTATTTGTTATAAATTACCTAATGAATCTAGTTTGCAAAAACCACTTCAAATGTTGCCACAATGACAGGTGAATTTCCAAAAATTCAAAACCCATCAACTGTGGTGGAACAATTTACTAACAAAAACCCATCGGACCTACGACTTAAGCAACACTTCCATATTAAATTCATAATTAAACGATTTTGCAAGTTTACCCATATTACTTTTCATCTTTTAATATTCTCTCATATTATAGTGTGTCTAGTCTTTTAGATGTTGTATAAAATTAGACAAATTTTGGATGGACTAATTGTGTCCCTTATTCTTAAATATTATAATTAGTTGCTATTGAGTTGTTTGTGATTTTGATTAATTGAGCGGAAATATAGTTATTCCTTGATTTTAAGAATGATTTGATCTTAAATCTTAAAAAAAAACTCATAGTCTGGCACTTCTTTTTCTAAATTCCAATTTCATTTATTTTGTTTAAGTCCTACTCCGTGAAATTTTTTCCTTTAATATCTTTCTCCTTTGCTGAATCTCTCATTTAGCTATCTCCTCGGTTTAATGAAGAGTCTTATCAATTGTCAAGCAAAATATAGAGACTTCAGATCAAGCAGTAGCATTGGTCTACTGTACTTTGAAATTCTTATGCGATGTTCTTCCATGCGATTGATTTCATCCATCAAGTGTTGCCAAATAGGAAATCAGATGCATGCCAAAAACTACCCATATTTTTTACATTAAAAGGGGTCGTCTATGTAATTGGATTAAGAAGTAAATGCTTGTACAGATTAAAAGGAAATCACATGCCAAAAACAATCCATAGGAAATTAGAAGTTGAAATGAAAAAAGTCCAGATCCAAAGTTTTTCAAAAGAATTGGATCAAGAATGGCTGAAACGAACATTAAGAGGCCCAGAAATGATTTAGAAGACTAAAAAGAGTTGAAACAACTATAAATTATCAATAAAAGATGTTAGATCCAAAGAAAGTGAAAATACCCTAATTCGTAATTTTTTTAAATTATTAGATTCAGCCAGATTTTTAAGTTTTTATTGGATTTTGATGATTTGGAGATGCTACTCAAATAGGCCAAATTGAAGGAAAAAATGTTTAAAAAAAAGTTGAAATTTTTGGATTTCTTTTTTAAAATTAATTTAGTTATGTATTATTAGTATATGTAACTAAAATTATTATTTTTTCATGTGTCAATGACACATTATTGTTTTTGGCACATGTGCTTCCACATTGGCGATAAGAGGGGGTAATGTGATGTTCCAAAAAAATTTGAAAAGACTACAAAAATTAAAGAAAATAAGAAGAATAATAAATACTTTTAGGTCGGAATAACAAGAATAACAACCTCGCTATATTAAAAACTTTGAGAAATTATAACAAAAATTCAAACATCATGACGCACGAATATTATTTTAATAATTTGTGATAATAATAGGTTTTAATAAAATAAAACAATTGGAAAGAATAATCGTATGCAAAGGAGAAAGATAATGAACATATCATTTCAAAATTTATGAAATATGTTACTAAATAAATTTAGGAAGCGAAATAATTAAAAAATATTCGAATATAGATATATAATTGGATAAATAAAAATTAATCTTAAGTCCTAACTTTAGTTCGGGTGAATTAAATTAAAAGAATAAATTCTTCGAAACATAATTTTCAAATAATATTAGGTTAAATAATGAAATTGATTGAAATTGTAGATCTAGAAATTTTAAATGGAAAATTAGAGTCAATGTTTATGTTCACAATAATCAAATTAGTATAGATGTAAGCTTTCATAATAAAATGCTAAAAATATAAAATTTAAAGATATTTTTATACGCGTGTAGAATACTAAAATAAAAATATTTTTTTATATAAAATATAATTATAATATAATATATATATATATATATATATATATAAGTGTAAAAAAAAAGTAGATTTTTTCAAATCTGTTGTAACATCTCATCCTCTCTTCCAAACACAATGGCAGTAGCAGTAGCAGGTTTGATCTGCCGCAATCGTCACGTCGTTGGCGCTAGGTCACATCAATCGGCCGTCTTGTCCCTTACGTCTTCTTTCTTCCTTTTCTTTTTCTTTTTCTTCTTCATCTTCTTCTGGCCGCACTTCCTTCCCTGTCTGCTAATGCAACCCTTCTCCTTCCAACCTTCTTCTTCTCGTCTCTTACATTGGTCGGATTCCCAACCTTCTTCTTCTCATGTTCTTCCATCTCCTTTTCTTTCGCTTCCCTGGTTTGGTGAGGCGGTAACCCAACGTTCTAGGCAAGAGTACTAGTGGTTTTCTAAGCAAACGTTCCAACTGAAGCTTGATCAAGTAAATGCATTGAAGAACGTATGTTATGAACCACCTTCTACTTCACCTACTTCTTCATCTTCAATGCGGGGAATAATATTGTTGGTATTGACCTGGGTATATCCAATTCATCTGTTGCTGTTATGGAAGGAAAGGATTCGAAAGTAATTGAAAAATTTGAAGGCTCTCAGACCACACCATCCATTGTTGCCTTTAGTCCTAAAGGAGAACTTCTTGTTGTAACTCCAACAAAACGTTAAGTAGTAGCCAATCCAACAAACACAATTTTTGGGACTAAGCGTTTGATTGGTAGGCGTTTTAATGATCCCCAAACACAGAAAGAAATCAAGACGATTTCATACAAGATAGTTCAAGCTCCAAATGGAGATGCTTAAATTGAAGCTAATGGACAACAATACTCTCCTAGCTAGATTGGTGCCTTCATTCGTAAAAAGATGAAAGAAACTGTAGATTCTTATCTAGGAGAGACCATCACAAAAGTGGTAATATCTATTCCTGCTTCCTTCAATGATGCGCACAGGCTGGCGACTGTAGATGCTGGTAGAACTGTTGGCCTTGACGTGGAAAGGATCATCAATGAGCTAATTTCAAAAGGAGAAAATTTAGTAGCAGAATGCACTGTACGGTTATAAGCAAATTCAACATGCGGCAAACAATCTTCCCAACTTTTAATATTCTTTTTAATTACAGCCCTCAACAAAGTAGACAAAGTTTGATTCACTACTTCAGTTTGACCATCAGTCTGTGGATGACAAGTAGTAGAAAACAATAACTTAGTTCCTAACTTAGCCCACAAAGTCTTCCAAAAGTAGCTTAAGAACTTAACATCCCTATCTGATACAATTGTTCTAAGCATACCATGCAATCGCACAACTTCCCTAAAGAATAAATTAGCAATATTACAAGCATCATCCGTTTTGTGATAAGGAATGAAATGTGCCATTTTAGAAAACCTATCAACAACTACAAAAACAGAATCCCGACCATGTCTAGACCTAGGTAATCCTAACACAAAATCCATAGAAATATCTACCCAAGGCTCATGAGGAATGACACTATACTCATATAACCAATCTAAGAAGTCATCTAAACGATGAATGGGATGACGATACTTTACCGTGATGTTGTTGATGGCGCGACAGTCAACACACATTCTCCATGTCCCATCCTTTTTAGACACCAAAATCACAGGCACTGCACATGGACTCATGCTCTCTCTCACGTACCCCTTCTCCATTAATTCTTCAACCTGCCTTTGGAGTTCCTTTGCTTCCTCCGGGGTGTTCCTGTAAGCTGGCTTGTTTGGAATCGATGCTTCGGGTACAAGGTCAATCTGGTGCTCAATACCATGAACAGGTGGTAATCCCTTTGGAATCTCCTCAAGAAAGACATCTTCAAAGTCCTGCACAAAAGACACAACCACACTAGGCAAAGAGTTAGATAATTCGTTAGTAGTCAAACATGTTTCCTTAAAAACCAGAAACAACATAGGTTGCTTCATCACTAACGCTCTGCTCACTACACTCGCTCTTGCCACACAACTCTCCTTTTGCAAGGCTGCCCTCTCCTTTTCACTCACCACCAAAGTTGATCCCCCTTCAACTTGGCCTCTCACACTCTTTCCAGCCTTCCTCTCCTTTTCCTTTTGATCTTAACTTTTATATTCCTTTTTCTTCTCATTGTCTTTTGCTCTCTCACTCTCACTCTGCTTTTCACTCACCTTGTGTTTTGCAAATGACTGTTGTAGCTGCAACTAGTCCTCATACACCTGCTTAGGTGTTAACGGTTTAAGGTTAAAACTTTTCCCTTGGTGAACAAACGTATACTTGTTAGAAAAGCCATCATGAACAGCTTCCCTATCAAATTGCCATGGCCTCCCCAACAACACATGACATGCTTGCATTGGCACTACATCGCATAACACCTCATCCTCATATCTACCAATGCGAAAACCAATCAAGGCTTGCTTACTCACCTTAGTCTCACCACTATCATTCAACCACTGCAATTTATATGGACTAGGGTGTCTAACAGTTTTGAGCCCCAGCCTCTCAACAATAAAATTGCTCACTACATTGGTGCTACTTTCCCCATCAATAATCAAACTACAAATGTGATCTCCTAGATAACATCTAGTATGAAATATATTCTCTCCTTTCCTATCTCCTCTATCTTCCCCATCTCTAGTCACTCTATTCTGACCACTATAACCTCTATAACTCCCAACAGAAGGCTCATAAAAATCATCATTCGACATTTTATCTCCATTACTCGATACTCTCCTAGAACGACTCTCCCTCTTACGCCCTTTGAATACATTTGTGGATTGCTCTAGTTTTTGCTCTACTGTCTCATGAATTTGTTCCATTCCCTCTTGGAACTTCCTCTCCATTTCTCCCCTCATCGCCTCAATTACTAACCTAGCATCAAACCTTCCCCTCTCACCTTCAGGAGAATGTTGTCTCGACATAGTTCCTACAGAAAAGATTAGTACAACACAAATATATATATATGATCAAACCTCACGATACACTCCCTTACGTGTTTTGCTCAAATGATGATATCACACAGTCACTCGTGTATTCCCACAAACAACGATGATATCACTCGCCAATTTCCTCTCCTCAATTCTCTTGGAACTAACCCGAACTACACCAATTTCTTTCCGTAGAATTCAAAACAACTCTAAGGTTCGTAAATTTTCCTCTATTTTTCTATCCGGATTTTTTTTTTGTCTCTGTTTTTGGCTTTTGATCACGTTTCTCTTTTCTTTTCTTTTCCCTTCTTTTTTTTTTGGTCGTGATTTTTACTCTTTTTTTTTTTTTTACAATCAACTAGTAAACACTATACTATCAAAAGACAATTAATATTGCGGAATTGAACACGATAATTGATATGAAGATTGGAGTTAGGGTTTTTGATATTACCTTCCTCAACCGAACTTGATGTTTTTAACAAACCTAAGCTCTGATACCAAACTGATACGAACCACGCCAACCAGTGACGAAACCCAATACCAATACGTTCGGAAAATTCGTTGCCTAAGACGCCCAAACACCTAAAGTGGAAACCGCGACCCGTTGTCTATAAGCAAGACAAGAACCTTGGTATAAAAGTGAAGACGCCACAATCGGGATGGAAGACCGATTGATAAGTCGGGATGAACGCTACGGAAATCAATCCGATAAGTTTGATTTAGTTCTTGAAGAACCAAGAGAGGTGCCTCTCAAAAGTGTTTAATGTTCAAAGATGTATATCTAAGTTGTTCTAAACCCTATGAGCTTTTATACTAGGGTTACAATTCGTGTAAAAAAACAAGTCCAAAATGACGTAGTTTAGTTAAGTGACATAAAAACGCGAAACAGAACAAGCTGGCGACAGGGGATACACGGTCGTGTACACGCCCGTGTACTTCTTACTTTTCTGTGTAACCTCTGGTACATACACGCCAGTGTACTTTGGCCATGTATCTTTCTGTGCAACTTCTGGCAACATACACGCCCGTGTACTTTAGCCGTGTATCTTTTTGTGGATTTGCTTGACTTCATACACGGCCGTGCCTTGAAAATACACGCCCTCTTCAACCTGTATCCAGTATAACTTATACAAAAGCAAGGGTCTTCCAATGGTTGTTCCAATCCGTTCCAACTTCATGATTGCTCCAATCCTTTCCGGCTTCATGGACAACCTTTATCAACTCATTAAGTGCTTCCTTGAATCGTTTTGCTCGATTTCTTATGATCGGTCCAGCGGCACTTCAAGAGGATCCACATTTCTTCTTCCGGCTTGACTCTCATCATGGATCTCATCAGGGAGAGAGAGAGCAAGAGAGATAGAGACCAGAGAGAATCCATGAAGCAAGATACCAATGAACAAGGCACATGAAACTAAAAAAAAAAAAACCCTTCCTCCATCCATGGTGGTGATAGAGAAGTGGCACTACTACAAAGTCATTGCCCCTTAGTGAGACCACTTGCTAACAAAATCCGACCAACTGATAAGAAGTTCCCGTTCCAACTCTGCCTCGACAAGCCCATTAAATCCAGCTTGTCCTGATTCGAAGCAAGCGCTAAATTCTAAGAACTCGTTAATGCATATGAAGTTCTCTTTGATCCAAAGAAACATGATGACAAAGAACAATGAATCAAATTCAAACTAAAATGCAAACCTCGAGTCCTCGCTTAATTTAAGTGAGCCGTTTCGTTGAATGCGATTTGTGAAAGCTTAAAATGGTTGAAACCATCAAGTCGAGGGAGTGATAAAAGGCAAAATGATCCCCTATTCCTAGCGTAGATTAAGAATGCATTGAGGCTGAAGCTGGCTTCGGGGGATTGGATTCCACATCCTCAGCAATCGAGGGTAAGAGACACCTAGTAGAGACCCAATGGCTCTTGGCAAGTATGCAGTGTCCTATGTGCAAGGCATTCAAAGAGAGTAGGCATGGCCAATAAAGGAGGAAAATGATTTGAGGCCTTGAGAGCTCACAAATGAAAGAAAATGAGGAAGGAGGACAGCATCAGTAATCATCAGCAACCGTAATAGCAGCATTCTGGAGGAGAAAGGATGAGGGGAAATGGGAGAAAGAGTAAGATATATGTGTATAGATGGTGTGTGATGTGTGTGGGTATGTGTGTATGTGTATGGAAGGTATGTAGTATGTGTGGAGTATGTGGATACGTGCATATCGATGGTGTGAGGTGTATGTGGAGTAAGTGTGTATGTATGTGTCGATGGTGTGAGATGTGTGTGGAGTATGTATGTATGTATGCACTAGTGGTGTGTGTGTGTGTGTGCATGTGGACTTGAGGAGAAAAGAGGATTGCAAAGTGCAGTTATGTATGCGTGTAAATAGGTGTATAGTATGATTGTGTATATGTATGTGTAGGTGCATGCGTGGTGTATGTAGAATGAGTATGTGTATGGATAAGAGTATGTTGGTGTGCGTACGCGGTGTGTGGGAATGGTTGGTGTATATATGGTAATAGAAGCGTGAGTGAGGATGAAAACTAGTAGAAAGGATGGGAAACCCCGTAGGTGGAGATGTCAACAAAGGAGAGAAGAAAGAAGGTGATACAAAACCTTTAGTGACTACTAAATCTTATGGGTTATCCTACAAGTAGTTCATTGGAAGATATTAGAAACAAATTGATAAACGAAAGGTTTAAAGATGCTTCAAGTAAAGAAGAGGCATTTATGTTAGTGTAGATGGTGAAGGGAATGATTTGAGCAACGTCTAAGATGATGATTAGGGGGATATTTGGAATGAAATGAATTTTGTAATGGAATGCTCAAAGGATGTTGAGGAAGATCATTCTTGGCTAAATACCCTAATGCAAGACATTTAGTTGTCCTTTCTAGAGGTATCTTGCATACACAGAAGAAGGAATTTTGAATTTGGTAGTTTGAAAACATTCCATTGCTTGAGTTCTACATAAGGAAAGCAGACAATCGATCATAGCAACTTGGGGTGTTGGAAGCAATGATTCATAGGAAGGTCGTTCCTTCTAGGATCTTGTATTGGAATCATGTTAAAGAAGTGTTCAACATTTCAGATCTTGTTCACCAAAGTTTCTTAAGGTGAGAACTTTACACCTTGCCATTAAACGCATAATGAGTAGTGTACACATATCTGGTGCTAGGAAACTACTAAAGTTAAGTGGAGATGCTGCTTTCTATGATTTGGTGAGGAAGCATTGCATAAGGACACTAATTTTAAGAGGAAAGTAAAGGGGTTACCCTTTAGAATCGCTTGACTCCGGTTAGGACTATGATGACCCTAAACAAGTGACTGGAAAACTTAATGATATGCTATAATGTTGTGTTATGTGTTGATATGCTTTGTATGTGAATTCATTTGCTTTGTTGTAGTTGCAATTGGATGTGATTTTGTTAATTTTGAGTTATATAGTGGGTTTAAATGAGTTTAGGAAAGAAGTTATAAAGAAATTGGTAGTTAGATGGGTTATAGATAAATACCGTTTAAAGAATGTAGAGGATAGAATGGACTGAGGGTTTAGATATCAATACCTTAATGATAGCACTTCACACCATATTGCCAATGCTATTACTACAGGCCTAACCCAAGATTCAAAATTTTTCTTCAAACTAAACCAAAATATATAAACCTAACTTCTCTCTCTATAGCTACCGAATAGGTATGCATAGCTGGAATAGGATATATAAATATCATTATGTACACATATCAGAGTTTACTTTCGAATATGAATATATGCTTAGGAAAATTTATTTTCCTATTATATCTATAGAATACACTCATGCACATAACTATACAAATCATGAGTGTAACTTTGATTTTGCAACTTAATAATTATATGATCTTGCCCTCTTAAGTAAGCAAGGGGAGGTATCTAGTAAATGGTCCTCTAGTTAAAGCTATGTTACGAACCTATATATATGTGTAGATATATATATATATATATTATACATAAGTGTATTGAGGACTTAGAAGGGATATACGAGACGACCTTGTTGGCTCTTGAATGTGTATATAACAGAGCACTTGAGAAGTGCGATGACATAGAGGTGTTACGAATAATAATTGTAAATCAATCCCGAGTGGTTGATTTGATGTTTAAGACAAATGGTACAGAGGTTTCAAGTTAACTAAAACCTGATGTATAGTTGGATGGTTCCCATCTGCTTAATCTAGTTTCCTTATTTATTTTGTGATGTGAAATGCATGATCTTTGCTTGTTGTGGTATGTGTGAAAATGAGATGTAGTGGATTGTTTATGGGACTTCACTAGGTCCTTATGGATTTTTCTTGGAGTGGTAGACTTTAAATGCTTGGTAGCTTACTTCATTACCTTGAATAGGAATTGGATGTGACTATATATATTGTTTGGTCACCACGAATCAATTAATTAAAGAAGTGGATTTGATTAAAACTTAACATGCATTTCCACGAGACATTGCATGAGGTTGAAGGCCATCACTGCTACAGAACGTGTCGAAAGTAATTAAAGGATCGTTGTTGATGTGCCTAAACACTCTTGAAAGCACATTCAAAAGACTTAAGAAAAACTATCTCAAGTCAAGGCAAAATCGGATCCAAAAAAAGGGCAAAATGACGTGAACCAAGTGAAGATATGATGAAATCCAAATGTCCAATGATATAATTAGAATACCACACTGATAATACCTTCTAATAACACCCTAATCTTATATAATCCACGCAAATAATCCACAATATGACAAAAGAAAACCGTGACAAAAATAATCCATTTCAAATAGTGAAGAACACGTTTCTTGGGGAAATTTTCAATGATGAACCAAATATAATTGATAAATACTTCAAATAAGCACAAGAATTCATGTACAATAAGGTGTATTTCTGACCAAGAAATATCTCAATTCAACCCTAGATATGACACACTAGAGAAGAAAAGAAATCACAACAAAATGAAATTGATATAACTCACAATTTCAAGATGTTGCACTCGCCACAATTTCAACTCTTGGGATTGAAATTGATAAGAGTTTGGAACCAAGGTATGAACCCTAATTCTCACGTGAAAGGAAGAGTATATTCTTAAAAATAAGCCTCCTCAAATCCTCTCTTAAGCAAGTATTTATACTTGCTACTTCTAGGGTTAAAAAGTGCTCAAAATTACAAGGTTGCCACTTTTAAGGTGGCTAACCCTAAATGAAAGTTACAAAGAAATAAAAGTGTCCCAAAACCAAAATACAACTAAAATAGTTCATAAAATGAAAAATACATAAAAGAAATGCTCTTCATGATACCGATCTTCTATAGGATCCATCGACCCAACTTATCGCCGGTTCAGGTCGGTCCATGGATAACCCACAAGCTGAGTTTAAGTGAGTTTGTCCATTGCCCTGTAAAGCATGATAAGTATTCCTGTTGGAATATAAAATACATGAATAAGATAAAAGAGGTTAGTATATAAATAATTCCGAGGTCGATCTGCTCAAAATGGGCCCTGAATGCCAAGATTTGATTTCCTTTGGTTCTTGCCCTAATGATAGGTCTTGTCGGATTTTTATTCCTATCATCTCCTCGGGCCTCAAAAAGATTTGTCCTCAAATCTAGTATATCAAATGCAGTAGAGACTTTGTTTCCTCCTAGCAAGTCACCTGAAGAAATATCTCTGCAGAATCCCAATATCTGAAATACTACAGGTGGTGATTGTCTTCTCTCCTCCATTTCCAGGATGTATCTCTTCTGCAATACAAATAATGACCCATTATCCACTAAAGTTGCCCCTGTATCAACCTGTTCCACTAAAACTGTTTCCTCTTTTTCTAACCCATCTGTATGTTGTTGATCTTCATGGTCTTCTAATGGTTGGCCCCACTGCTCATTGTCCTCTAAGACCTCTGAAGGTGAACACAACTGTCTTTGAATAGTCTGGCTCTCGGTGGTCTGCTCATCTGACTATGATTATTAGGATCCTCTGAAGGTTGGCAAATCGGTGTCTGACAAATTTTATGCTCTAAGGGTTGGCTCGTGTCACTAGATCCCTCAAGAACCTTTGAAGGTTGGCATACTTGCGTCTGCATAATTTGGTCTTCCCAATCTAGGTAATCATTTGTAGAACCCCTACCATCAAATGAAGGCATCTGTAGCTTCGCACACTCTGGCCCTCGAGGTGGTCTAAATTCCCTGTCTAGATATGGTTTAAGCCCAAAATTATCATCTCTATCTTCCCTAAGAGCATGATAATCTCCCTTTACTCTAGGTGGCGCTGAAGGTTTACCACAGGTGGTGGTGGCAATGTCATCCTATCAATCCTTGTTGCTAATGTAGCCACAAATTTGCTAAGGTCCAGAAGTTGTTCATCTAGAGTTCTTCCATTTGTATTTCGACGACTTATTCTGCTACCCACTTGGTTATTGGCCTCATTGCCAATGTACCCATTCACACTATCATATGACATGTTTGTGGATGCGATTTATCTAAAGTACAAATGCAATCTCAAATAATTTGTAGCACACTCCCTTCACTTCACCACGTCACAATAACAAGTTTGGATAACAACACACACACTTATACACCCATGGTGCAACAAGTCACCAATGCAATAAATACTTTTATCACTTCAAGTATATTAGAATAAGTGAAGCACAAATAACTACTTCTAAGTAGTTAAGAAATTAAATTCAACTCACAAGTGTTGAAGTAATAAGTTCAATTACTTTCTCACTTTAATGTTTGTTTTTGAATTCAAATTCTACTACTTAAATTTTCCTTTCTTGCCACGGTTTCACACCCACAATTGATCTTGATGTGCAGCACCTTTAATCCACATAAATCCATAAATTTACACCACTACTCACACCACTACATACACATAACACTTTACGGTGCAACAAATTTTTTCTACTTTCCAAAAGTCACTCCCACGGCAACAACACAAATACAACACTCCACTTCCACGGTAACAATAAGAAATGGCAACAACAACAAATGCACTCCCACTTCCCACAATTTAATCCACAATTCACAACAAATGGCAGCTTAATTCAAATTCAAAATGAGATCATTAATTGCAATATTCCACAAATGGTAAGGAGCCACTTTCAAATTCAAATGAACACACAATTAAACAATGACTTAATGTGTGTTTTGAAATTTAAATTTCTTCCGTAACTCACACCTCAAATCTGGAAATTGCAAATGGTTTCTCCCCAATTCAGAATTACACAATGGAAATCACAACAACAAACTTCACAACCTCCTTCACACCACAACTAGTCACGGCAAGAATAAGGCAATTTTTTTGCAAATCCCAAAAGTTGTTGAATTAAACAACACTCTATGCTACTGCCCTTCCACGAAATTATTGACCATAAAATGATACAACAACCTTCCCAATCCAACTCCAACAATCAGCAAATTAAAGCTCCAACCAAGGTAGTTTCGTAAGTCACAAACTATACAACACAATTGCGGTTCACAATTTGATTAACCCTAATTGAAGATGAATATCATAAAATCAAATAACCATAAATCCCTTCTCTCAACATGTGCTCTGATACCAAAAAGATGATGTGCCTAAACACTCTTGAAAGCACATTCAAAAGACTTAAGAAAAACTATCTCAAGTCAAGGCAAAATCGGATCCAAAAAAAGGGCAAAATGACGTGAACCAAGTGAAGATATGATGAAATCCAAATGTCCAATGATATAATTAGAATACCACACTGATAATACCTTCTAATAACACCCTAATCTTATATAATCCACGCAAATAATCCACAATATGACAAAAGAAAACCGTGACAAAAATAATCCTTTTCAAATAGTGAAGAACATGTTTCCTAGGAAATTTTCAATGATGAACCAAATATAATTGATAAATACTTCAAATAAGCACAAGAATTCGTGTACAATAAGGTGTATTTCTGACCAAGAAATATCTCAATTCAACCCTAGATATGACACACTAGAGAAGAAAAGAAATCACAACAAAATGAAATTGATATAACTCGCAATTTCAAGATGTTGCACTCGCTACAATTTCAACTCTTGGGATTGAAATTGATAAGAGTTTGGAACCAAGGTATGAACCCTAATTCTCACGTGAAAGGAAGAGTATATTCTGCAAAAATAAGCCTCCTCAAACCATCTCTTAAGCAAGTATTTATACTTGCTACTTCTAGGGTTAAAAAGTGCTCAAAATTACAAGGTTGCCACTTTTAAGGTGGCTAACCCTAAATGAAAGTTACAAAGAAATAAAAGTGTCCCAAAACCAAAATACAACTAAAATAGTTCATAAAATGAAAAATACATAAAAGAAATGCTCTTCATGATACCGATCTTCTATAGGATCCATCGACCCAACTTATTGCCGGTTCAGGTCGGTCCATGGATAACCCACAAGCTGAGTTTAAGTGAGTTTGTCCATTGCCCTGTAAAGCATGATAAGTATTCCTGTTGGAATATAAAATACATGAATAAGATAAAAGAGGTTAGTATATAAATAATTCCGGGGTCGATCTGCTCAAAATGGGCCCTCAACGCCAAGATTTGATTTCCTTTAGTTCTTGCCCTAATGATAGGTCTTGTCGGATTTTTATTCCTATCAGTTGTTCTACCAAGTGCGAACTAAGTGATTAGGGGATTGTCACGCCTTGACGGTTTTGAGTCTTGGCTATCTCTTGAAGGTGTAATTGCTCAATGTATTGAGGCACTTGAGCCTAGATCATTAAAGCTAAAACACAATATAACTAAGTAATAAGAGTAATGAAATTGTGTGTAAGACCTGGGCACTGATGGTGGCTTCAAAATCCCCAACCTAAGGTCAAGGGGGGGGGGGGGGGGGGGGGGGGGGGGCGTAAACCTTAAACTTCACACCGGTTATCGGAAGACCACGTAAGATGCAGCATTCATGTGATTGTTCATGCATAGCATATGATTTGATAACTTGATTTGAAATTGCTTGTGTATGTGTAGCATTGAAAGTATTACAATCCCATTCACTAAGCCATAGTGTGCTCACCCCTCCATAGACCTTTTTGCAGGTAGCGATTACGAAAGCTTGGATGGGATAAGATGTGAAGTGTCAAGAGTTTTTAGAAGACCATAATGATAAAGTGAGAATTGTGAAGAATAGATTATTTAGATGAAATGTTAAGACCCCTATGTAAATAAAATTGAATTTGTGAAAGTTAGGATTTATTCCATTTTACTGGTTGGTAGGGAATACCGATTCTTTGTGATCATAGTTGACTGTAGGATACGGGATCCATAGTTATATTCTATTGTCTAATTATATGTATTATGACTAGTTGTAAATGTAATTATTTACTTAGAGTCTTACGATTTCTGGCTCATAAGACAATTATCATGTAACGGGTGCACATATGCTGTGATGGTTTTAGTGGAAATGTCTAGGCCCCCTTTGGGGCATGATAGGTAATTTGTTGTATTTTTAAAAAATGGGGTATTGATGTAATTTCTAAAGTTCACAGGGGTGATTGATGTAATTTACCATTTGCAATTTTAATTTTATTAAGAAAGAAGTAAATGCCTGTATAAATTGTTACATAAGGATGATAACATTATTGCTATCATCTGTCATGCATGTGTGTGGATTTAATTTCTATAATAAGTGATCGATTTTCACTTGAATACATCACTTTCTAATTGTGTTTGAATTTTTTCTATGGAGACTCGACTTAAACTTTTATTCTCATATAGCCAAAGGGGAATATTGCATGAGGATCAACATATTCGTGAAAAGGAAACCCTAATGAACACTTTCGTGCTCTTTACATAGTTAAGGAAATAGTGAGTATGAACTTCTCTTTGAAAGACTGGTTAATATAGTAATGTTGCATAAAGTTGCTTTACCCAATTTTCTCTGTTATATATATATATTAGTCATCACCTTGTTAAAATGGAGAAAATATTTATTGATTGATATATGACACATGTTATGTACACGTAGTATATAAATAAAAATAGGATTTGGATATATATAATTTATGTAAAATTGGTATTGGTCTATCCTACTACCTTAGACCTGTAGGCTAGTGTACTTATCAATTTTATAGTATAGTGGATATAGATATCATATATTGATCCTACAAAGATTACGATTACTAATAATTACCCTTTTCTTATTATCTAATATGTAAACGAAGTAAAGTGAGTAAAATCAACAACTAATAAATTAAGGAAAACAATAATCATGAAAAGTGTATCCGGATATTGAATTCCCCTAAAATTACTAATATAATTAACTAATTATTATTCAATTTTTTAATCATATTCTTGGACCATGTGAATTCTTAAATTGAATTAATAGCTTTCTTAAGTTTAATAATTCTTAATTCCAAGTTGATTAAATGGAATCTCTTCCTAATTAAAACCCTTAGAATTACATTATATTCGATCTATGAATTTCACAAGTAGGTTTGACCTTGATCCAGAAGATTTACATCATCCTATCTATAGGATTACATGCAACTCCTTTCAATTATGCTAGATCTATTCTAATATGAAATTTCTTGATCCCTATATAAGAAATTAAACTCCAACTAATATGCTGGCAATATTAATTTGAAAGTAATGAAGAACACATAATTCGATCACAAAAATGACAATTAAATTATTGAAAAATAAATAAAAAAAATCACATATTCATTATAAAGTTCATCATACCTGAGTACTAAAAAAAGTTTAAGCTAGTAACATATTAAATCTAATAAAAGTAATATAAAAAGAGTGCATAAATAAAAGCATTACAACTAAAACTAAAAACTCTAATAATCTATTCTAATACTCTCATAATCTTTGATTCTAATCTTCCTCTAAATCTTTATTCGAATCTGCAGTAAATTCATCCTTTATATAGACATCTAAGCTTGACATGGTCACAACATGGTCACTACATGAGCATGCTATTTCCCGTGTTTCTTCCTATCTAAATTTCACCCTCAACATGCCCACTAACATAGGAGTGTTCATGCTTATGTCACCCTTCATGGCTTGTTAACACGCCTCTTTGCAAGGTAGCTTTAGCACGGTTGGACATAGTGACTTTGCACGGCTGGATATGGTTGTGTTCTGCACTGTGTTAGACTTTCCATCTTGTAAAATTGACATATTTTTCTTCAACTTCATATAATTCTTCTATTGTGATAGGAATCAAAATCCGACAAGACTTATCATTAGAGCAAGAACTAAAGGATTTTGAATCTTGGCGATGAGGGCCCATTTTGAGCAAATCGACCTTGGAATTATTTGTTTACTAACCTCTTTTATCTTATTCATGTATTGTATATTCTAATAGGCATGCTTATCATATTTTATGGGGCAATGGACAAATTCACTCAGACTCAGCTTGTGGGTTATCCATGGACTGACCTGAACCGGCGATGAGCTAGGCCGATGAATCCTATGGAAGAGCTAGCATGATGAAGACTATTTTCTTTTATTTTGTAATTGTTATTTGGACTATTTTATGTTGTATTTTCTTTTGGGACACTTTCATTTTTTATTATAATTATCATTTAGGACCGACCACCTTAAAAGTGGCATAGTTGTAATTTTTGTGCATTTTCTAACCCTAAAGGTAGCAAGTATAAATATAGTCTTATAGTAGGGATTGAGGAGGCCAAAACTTTCGGAATTCACTTCACATTTTCGTGAGAGGGCTTAGGGTTTCCCTAGATCCAATTTCTCTTATCAATTTCAATTTCTAAGAGTTGAAATTGTGGCGAGTGCAACAAAGGGCAATTGTGAGTAATATCAATTCCTTCTTTGTTGTGTTTCCTTTTCATCACTAGTAAGTCATATCTAGGGTTGATTTGGATGTTCTTGGTCAGATTTTTGATTACAATTGTGATCAATTATCATGTTATAAGATTGAATGTTTTAGTATTTGTTATCATCATCAATATTTGAATCATTTGTGACGTAAATGGTTATTGTTGGAAGAGGATAAATCACGGCATTAGATCTAGTCATCTTGGTGTAATTCATGTGGATTTCACTTGTTTTATTGTTATTTGGCGAAGATTAACCTTGTAGGATTGTTGATTGCATCTTTGGACCTTTGGATTTCATCAAAATTCCATTAAGGTTCACGCAATTTCCTAGTCCAATTGAACCGGTTCATATGCTTGAGTTGAGATTGTTTCTTTGATTCATTTGCATGTGCTTGGGCTTGGTTTTGGGCACATCATATTGAATCATAAATTATATTTTAAGGCTCTACAAGAAAAATAAAGATTGATTAAGTATAATATCTATACAAATGTAAAAGAATTAAATAAAAGGTTATTATAAGTGTTATAAATAGTGAGTATTTTATAACCCTTATTAAATTCCCTTACACTTGAACCTTTGCTTATCCTCAAGCAAAGATAAATTTTTAAAGATCAAGGACAAATTTCGTAAATGACAATCACTACTTTCATACTAAAATAAATTACATTCATGATAAAGTTATTTATCTTTAACATCCTTTTTTATCCAATCATATTTAGTGTACTATAAATACTAAAATCAGAGTTCAAGAGTTAATCTAGGCAATACCAAAATTTATCATGCCATGTAAACAAAAATTTACAAACCTAAAACGATACTAAACATTACTTAATCAAGAAGAAAGTTTCCAAAATTTTGTTCACTTAATTAAGGTATGTACTTCCCTTTTTTTTCATTCCTTTAAGTACTATGACATCCAATAAAAGCTTTTCTCAATCTATCCCTTGAAAGTCTTACCTAAATTTTATTTTATAATTACTAGAAGGTTTTTTAATTTTTTTAATTTTTTTTATAGTAGTATAAAGTATTTTCATTGATTAGTAAGTCCCAGACCAAACAATCTTAGGCTACTAGGTTTTGAGATACAATTTCGAACCTCTATTAACTCCATTACTTATTCCAATCGATTCAGTTTTCTCAGACTTTTCTCTTGACCTATGTATCGAGCTTTAAGCCGATCATCTCAAGTTTATCACTTAAGTTAACATGTGTTATCGCCTATAGGGCACCTCACAGGTTTAATTACTCGAGTCAATAAGGCCTGCTACTAAACTTTATTTATTTTATTTCCCTACTTTTATTTTATAGGAAAAGTTTTCAAAAGAGAAATTTTGTTAGTTTAATTATTCGAGATCATAGTACTCATGAGGACTTCTAAGCAATAGGTATATATCAAACTAAGTTTAAAAAAACTCGAATTCTCAATCTTTGATTAGTAATATCCTTCCAATCTAGAGTTTTAAATTCTAAGCCTAAATAACATGTAACTTTGATTTACTAAGATTTCACAATTCAACTATAATAAAGTATTCTAAGTTGACTAATGAAAAGGTAAAAATATATTAAGGAAAAAAAAAGTTTTCAATAATCCACCAAATTATGAATGCAAAAATTTTATATTATATTATTCCTCCCCACAATTAAAGTGGTACATTGTCCTCAATGTACAAAATAGAACAGTAAAATAACTAATGGGGAAAAATAACAAAGTACTTCCCTGATAAAATTAGATAATACTTGAAGCATAATCTTTACTTTCTAAAAAGAGAGAATTCTTGGTGTAGAGTAAAAACAATAACGAAAAGCATAAAAAAAAGTAAAATAAAAGGGAAAGAAATAGCTCCACCTAGTTATCTAATTGATTACATAAGTCTTACAAATTATTACAAAGAAAAAAAAAATACACAAAAAGGATCAATAAAATGTCATGCCTTAGCCCCATCATCACCCCTATCATTATCTTCATCAAAATATGTAGGTATATATACATTATCGTCTTCATTAGGAGGTGGAATTTGAATTCCATTATGAGTTAATAAAAGCTCAACACAAGTTTCAATCCTATTAAATTTTCTATCCAACCTCTTGAAATTTCCTCTAAATTCCCTATAGTATTCCTCATGCATTCATTGCATGGTCTTTTGCATATCTAACATTTGATGCAACTAGCTAAATCATTAGAGGGAGTATAAGATGAACTACGTAGACTTGACGGGGGTGGTGTAGCATATTCCTCCTGATGTGCTTAAAACTAAAGTCTAAGCACACAAAAACTAAGATTGAAGAACAATTACACAATGTCAATTAACTAGTTCAACAATTGCGCTAATCCTCAATGTTTTTAAACCAATTCTTCAAATGTCATGTGATCAATATTGAATATCCAAGTGTGAATAGCTCTGATACCAAAAGATGGTGTACCTAAAACCAAATCTAAGCACACAAAACCAAGATTGAAAGACAATTAGATAATGTCAATCAAACTAGCTCCTAATCACGTGAACTTCTTCTACACATGAACCGATTCCACTAACAAGGATGTGATCAATATTGAAATTCCAATTGTGATTAGCTCTGATACCAAATTATGATGTGCCTAAAAGGGGGTTTAAGCACATGTAATTGAACTAAATTACAATCCCTAAATGATAAGATCAAATTCGTTCCAAAGGGTAACAAATTGCGTGAACCCTAATTAATGTAATATGATTCGAATGTTAAAATTCAAGGAGATGAAAACCACAAAGATGATAATCCTCAATTGAATCACTAAATCAACTTAAATTCCAAGAGATTTCCAATTATCAACACACAGAACAAAGTCGTGACCCTCCTCACAACAAGGCTAATCCATGCTACAAAATATAAGCAAAATTGATGGTAATAATAAGTGCTTAAAACCAATCAATCTTAGATCCTTACAAAGAGGTTACAATGATATCAAGTTCAGATCAAGAACTAACCCAATCAACCCTAGATATGACTCACTAGTGATGAAAAGGAAACACAACAAAAGGGAATTGATATTACTCACAATTCTCTTTGTTGCCACTCGCCGTAATTTTAATTTTTGGATTGAAATTGATAAGAGCTAATGGATTTAGGATGAACCCTAACCCTCACATGAAAAGTGTATTTGCTACAAATTTCAAAAGCTACCTCAAAACCCTACTTAAGCAAGTATTTATACTTGCTCCCTTTAGGGTTAAAAAGTCTACCAAATTACAACTATGCCACTTTAAGGTAGTCGGTCCTAAAAGCACCTATTACAACCAAATGAAAGTGTTCCAAAAACTTACAAGATGAATGATTCAAATAAATAAATTACAAGTGAAAATAGTCTTCAACATGCTAGTTCTTCAATAGGATTCATTGTCCAACTCATCATCGGTTCAGGTTGGTCCATGGATAACCCACAAGCTGAGTCTTAGTGAGTTTGTCCATCGCCCTGTAGAGCCTGATAAGTGTGCCTGTTGAAATATACAATACATGAATAATAGAAAAGAGGTTAGCAAACAAATAATTTCAAGGTTGATTTGCTCAAAATGGACCCTTATTACCAAGATTTGAAATCCTTTGGCTCTTGCCCTAATGATAGGTCTTGTAGGATTTTGTTCCTATCACCTCCTCTTCTTGTTCGCTTGTAATTTGTACATTTGCAATATCTCTTTATAATAACCCCATTGCTTTTAATGATTTTACTTAGATCGATCCCATCACACAGCTCATTTGCATTAGGGGTAATTTATCAAAAATTCCAATTCTTTTGACCAGTCTTGTGATGTGTGGGTTAACACAAATAGAACCAACTTGTAAATCATAAGACTGGTGTTTCAAAAACTAGCTATAGTAACTCCCAAATGGATTGATTGCCTTTCTACCATGTTATGCAGATAATAAACATCAGCCATACTAACTACTTCAAAACCATTTCCCCTCCTACTCAACATATGTGTAAGTAGCTAGTGAAGATACCTATGGGTCGGGTTGCATAGTGTGGAGGCTTTAGATCTTTAGGTGTATACATGGTCTCAATGTTGATCTGATGCTAGTATTGACTCTCTATTAACCTTTGAGGTAGATTCTTGGGGACTGCTGAATATGCATTGGTGCACATGAATTCATCGTCATATAGTCCAAGAGGATCGAGAAGCAGGTGACACTCATTTTGTAGAAGTCGCCATTAACTCAGAATTGAATCCCATTCTCTTCACTCCAATTTGCCTACTCTTGTGTCAATTCAAATGTAGACAAGAATTCATGTGTTAGCTCGATAAAAGTTGGTTCTTGTATATTGAAGAGTCGATCCCATCTATCGACACTAATTAAGCTCCTAACTTCATCAACAAGGCAAGCCTATTCCAAGATACCCCAATCAATGTATAGGGACTATCAGAAGGGGCAGTTCTTAATTTGAGAATAACATTTATTGTGTTTGGAGTCATGGAATAGAAGTGTGTACTTGGCATTTGGATGACTCGCCTGCTACAAAATTGTGCTTGCTACATTAAAGTGTGGTTTCTTTTTATGCATGTTTGAATGGCATGGTTCCTACATAAAAATATACTTTGTCCAACAAATAATAGACTATTCTTGATATAATTGACCAGCATCATGTCAAGAACTTGTTGAACAATCAAGAAAAATAAACTAAGAAACTTCTATCATATGTAACTGAGCAAAAAATTAGCATAGTAACCTTACAACAAAAAATCCAGTCCAACATACAAATCTGATGAGCTAACTAAGATCATTTCATAGACTTGTTGAGCAACATTAACATAAAAAATTAACTTAAAAAATCATGTCATGCATCCACTAGGCAAAAATTAGCATTATATCCTAAAAGAAATCATCTAACATATAGATTTGACATAAAATTACTAGATTTTTACTTCTCAATAGCATGTTACTACTATAGGACTACTAAAAATCCTATTTTTATCAATTTATGCTAACAAAATCATTAAATAACCCAATGAGTAACATAAATAGTAATTATTGCAGATTTATAGGAGAAAGGAAGCAAAAAGGTACCTGATCTGTAGAGAGAAAGCTTTAGGAAGTGTGGTAGCTAAACTAGGACAACTATGTGATTGAGAGGAAATATGTGTATGTATAGAGTTTCACAGGAAATGGGAGCAAGGGGAAGAAGAAATAGTTAAATTCTAAATATATGGGGGTTAACATGGTCATCAACATGGCCATGTATGATAGGTGTGTTGCATTTGATACAATTGAAGATGTGTCGATGTGATGGGAATCAAACCATTTTTATAACATGACCCATTATCCGAGCTAGAGCTAAAGGACTATAAAGTCTTGCATTGAGAGTTCTTTTTGACCAAATAGAACTTAAAGACACTCACATAGTGTCTTCATTCATTTTACATGATTGTTTTACATTTAATTAGGTGCAATTATTAGTACATCAGGATTACGACCAAGTTAATTAGAGCATGGTTTAGATATAGTTTACGGTTCACTTTTAAACTAAGCTAGAATAATGGGAGCCGGCCATGCAATTTGGTTTTTCCTTTATTTCCTTTATGTTTGTTTTCCATATTAGGGGCTACTATAAATACTTGTATAAGGGACACAAAAAGGCACTTATCATTTTGGTCAAAACACGAACATACAAGTGAAATTGAGGGCTTTTTCTCATTTCATACACTCTTATCAATCTTGTGTGGATTGTGGCGAGTTAGAGGGCTTAGATTGTTGTGTGTGATATCAACAATTACAAGCTTGATCTTTATTCTACTAGTGTGTAATATTGGTAAGAAATTGGATTTTCTTTATTATCTTGTTCTTGGCGTAAATTAGGGTTCCAAGTGAAGGAGATATTTTAAATTGGGGATTATCCATTTATCTCGTGTGTATATATGTGTTGATGGTTAATTGAATAGGCATATCATAATTTGGTATCAAAGTATTGGTTGAGAGAAGGGATTGCAATGTGGAAGTATTGATTTTGAATTGAAACAATTAAGGTTTATGACGTAAGCTTCTTCATTTGTTTAATTGTGAATTGAAGTTGGGACTATTGCATGATTTATGCCATGATTCATTGGTTATTGTGAATTGGTATTGAAGCAAAGGCTAAATTAGGGTTTATGCCATAGATGGTGTGGGCATGCTATGATTGATCTTATAATTGTGTGATTGAGGATTGAATGTACTGATAAAGGCATATTTTACTCATAATTCATTAAGCAATTTGCAAGTATTCATTATTGATTTTAGAGAAATCACAAGGAAATGGTACTTAATCATGTTTATTTTTACATTTCAGATGTTGGAGGACTTTGAGTTCAAAGCTAATCAATTTGGAGAGATCACATACAAATTGAAGCATGAAAAGATTGAAGGATGGCAAAGGAAAAATCAAGGCTGCCGGCCTTTAAAAGACCAGCCTACTTTGGAGCTCGCTGACCATTTAGGCTGGCAAAATGACATTCAAAGCCGCCGGCCTTTATGGCTGGCTTTCCATGCAACACCGCCGGCCTTGGGCCGGTCTTGTTTTAATTGCATCTCCTCGCCTCCCCTTGCATATATATAAGTCTTAGGTCGATTTATAGGGGATCTTTTGTCAATTTTCTTGTTCTTAAAGTAGTTTTAACCTAGTTTTAAGGGAGAATGGTGGAGATCAAATCTTGGAGAAAACTTTGTGATCTTGGTGGAGATTATCATCCTTTGTGAAGGATTTGTGGAGTTCCTTGCAGTTAAGGTTTTATTTGTATTGTTGAATTGGTGATTTCTGAACTTTATCTCTTATATGAAATTTAAGTATTTAATCCAACTATTGAATATGATTTCTTTTGCGCGAATCTCCTTGAATCATAATCATATCTTTATCTCCATGAATTGCTAAGTCTTTTCCTTGGGAAATTGGATGAAACCTTAGAATGTTAAAAGGATAATTGTAGCCATGTTATATGATTAGGAATTATTAGGATTATTCATGATTTCAATTATAATTGGTCTTTAATTATAATTGTTAGAAATCCTTTTGATACGGGAGTTGATTAGGATTTGTTAGGAATTTATAATTAGACTGATTGTCAATACTGGAGTTGCGATAATTGGTTTAATTAGAGTTTATGGAGGGCGTAATGCAATGTTTCTTGTTAATTAATCACTAAGGGATTAGGGTTAATTGATTTAGGGCATTAGTTGTTTGTAGCATCGGGAGGTGTATGAACATAATTTTGATTCCTTGGTTAATTGGAGACGTGGAAGCCGACTAATTGATTTAAGGTTAACTTCCCTAAAAAGGATTTTCTAAACTCACTTGAATAACCTTATAACCACTAGTTGATATAACATGGTAGTAGTTTGATTAACGAATCTAGGGTGAATTCTAATTTCCCTCGTTCATAATTGATAGATTCTTCATAAAATTCTCCTTGTTTGCTTTAAGTTAAATTTTTAGCTTAGACATTTCAAAACCCCTTTCTAATCACCTAGATATTGATAAGAATTGCCATAGGTCTAGTATTCTATTGGTTCCTCGAGGGATCGACAACCTTACTTTTCACCACTCCATTACTTGATACGAACAGTGCACTTGCTGCTATTGCGCTTTTATTTTATATACATTCTGAGCGTATCAAGTTTTTGGCACCGTTGCCGGGGAACTAATAGATATTAGATTTCGTAGTTCTGTTGGTAGTCTAGGTGCAATTTTATGTTTTTCTTGGCTTTTGGTCTCTTTGCAGGTGTTACATGCGCAGGAGTAGGAGTGCTGATCTCCTACCATTCGATATTAAGATTGAGTGTACTTACGTCAGATTAGAAGAGACAACAAGTAGAGAGAACAAGTAGAAGAGATGGCGAATGAGGATAATCGCCAGATTTAGGGTGTTCAGCGAGCACTTAGAGATTTCTCTGTTCTTAGGATTCAGGAACCGCCCATTGTTAGACCAGCTATACAAGCCAACAATTTTGAGCTTAAACCGGTGCTCATTCAAATGGTGCAATCGAGTCAATTTGGAGGGTATTCAAATGAGAGCCCTGATGATCATCTTGCTGGGTTCCTTCAATATACCAACGCTGTCAAGTAGAATGGTGTCATTGATGATGCCATAAGACTATAGCTTTTCCCTTTCTCATTGAGGGATAAAGCTAAAGCTTGGTTTTATTCATTGCCCAAAGGATCTGTCACTACCTGGGAAGACCTATCAATCAAGTTCTTGAGGAGATTCTTCCCACCAGCTAGGATCGCCAAACTAAGAAGTGACATCACTAACTTTACAAAGTTTAGTGGTGAATCACTTTATGAGGCATGGGAGAGATTCAAGGAAGCAACTAGAAAATGCTCACATCATGGTTTACCAGACAATCTCCTTATTGAGATATTTTACTTGAGTCTGGATGAGACATTGAGGTCTCTTGTGGATGCTGTAGCTGGGGGTGCACTACTGGGAAAAACTTACATAGAGGCCAGTGCATTGATAGAAGAGATGGCCTCTAGTGCACACAATTGGCAAAATGAGAGAAGTGGTACAAGAGTGGCTTCAGTGATGACAATGTCAGTATGGCTCAGTTGACTGCTCAGATAGCTACCCTCACCACTCAAGTAAGTAGACTCGCCTCTTCAAATTCTTTTAATGCTAATCCATCTTCTAGTTGTGAAATTTTCTCAGGACCTCACTCAGCTAGTGAGTGCATGGCTGGAAAGTCATTAGCTCCATCTAGTGGAGAGCAGGTAAACTTTGTAGGCAACCTCCAGAGAGGTACTCAAGGATCATATTCAAATACATACAATCCTGGGTGGCACAATCATCCAAACTTCTCATGGAGGAATGAGAATCAAACACTTAACCCGCCCCTTGGATTTCCCAAACAAGCCTCTGCTCATAATGCCTATTCTCAACAGCAACCCACTCAGATGGAAGAGCTCATGAGGAGCTACATGCAAAAGACTGACACCCTCCTGCAAAACCAACAAGCTTCTTTCAGAAACTTGGAGGGTCAGCTCGATCAAATTGCATAGCAGCTAAGTACTAGATCCTCAGGGTCTTTGCCTAGCAAAACTGAGGAGAACACCTATCATGTCAACGCCATCATGCTAAGGAGTGGTAAGGAGGTGAAGAAAGCTGAAAGGCAGGTAAAAATTCAAGAGAAAGATCCAGAGAAAGGTAAGTAGAAGGAGGAGTAACTCACATCCAAAGCACCAGTGTTGCAGCCTTATGTTCCACTTATCCCCTTCCCAGGAAGACTCAAGCAGAGGGAGTTGGAAGCCCAGTTTGCCAGGTTTTGTGACATATTTAAGGGGCTTCAAATCAATATACCTCTCTTAGAGGCCTTGAAGCAAATCCCATCCCATGCCAAATTCATGAAAGAGCTGCTCTCTAACAAAAGATCCATGGAGAGTGTTGAGAAAGTAATGCTTCTTGGCGAGAGTTCAGTTGTCATAGAGAAGAAATTTGCTCAGCTACCTAGAAAGCTGAAAGATCAGGGAAGTTTCAGTATCCCTTGCACCATTGGTAATATTGATTTTGAGAATGTTTTGATTGATTCTGGTGCAAGTATTAATTTAATGCCACTTTCAGTTTTTAGGAAGCTTGGAATAGAGCCACAAAAGTGCAAGAGGAGACCAATCACTATGTAGCTAGCTGATAAGAGCTCAAGGTTTTCCAAGGGTACAGTGGAGGATGTCTTAGTCAAGGTGATCAATTCATCTTTCCAGTGGACTTTGTCATACTGGATGTGGAAGAAGATGAGGACATTCCACTCATTCTGGGTAGACCATTCCTAGCCACGAGTCAAGCTCTAATTGATGTAGGACAAGGTGAGCTCACCCTTAGAGCACTAGATAACTAGGTAACATTTGATATGTATGATCCTGTGTTTTTGTCTAATGAGAAAGCAATGTATTCTGACATATCTGTTGAGGGTGAAATTCCTAACAATGATGTGGAGGAAGATGTAGGGCAAACCACTCTTGAAGCTGTCTTGAATGAGATAGATGATTGGAGGGATGAGGATAAGCAAGAAAACAAAGGCTGTGAGCAAGTACCCCGGACTGAAAATGTTGTGGCTTTCGAGAAGATGGACCACTATGAGAAGCCACCAGTGCCGACACTAATGCCCATGCAGACACTTGAACCTAATGTCTTTTCTAATCAATTGTTTGATTATGAGTGTCTGAATTCAGGAAATCCATGGCCTCACATTAATCCAGCGCCTATGACAAGAGAATTGCAGTAGTAGATTCAAGGCCAGTTGGATGAACATAGGGAAATCTTAGGGTGGTCAAGGGCAGACATCCAGCAGGTAAGTTTGTTGATATCCACCTACAAAACATTGGTGGAAGCTCAAAAGAAGGGCGTCATACCATGGAAGGAAGCTTGAAATCCTAATCTGAAGATGATGGTGTTGGAGGAGTTGTTTAAACTCCTTGATTTAAGCTGAGATGACAAACCCTGATAGTCAGGCTGATGACTATAAAACAAGCGCTCTATGGGAGGCAGCCCATATTTACGTTTACTTTATTATGTTTCGTTGGTTTTCTTTTAATTGTTTTTAGGAAAATGCAAGGTGAATGTTCACAAGGACCAATCTCTCCAAGTTCAACTTTGATGGGATCTAAATATGGCTTCTACATGTTATACCAGGGGAGTACCAGTTCCTTTTGTCTTATTTCCTTCCTATTTTGTTATTTGTATTGATGTGAGACAGTGTGGACACTGTCTATTCTTAAGTGTGGGGAAGGGAATGTAGGTATTAAAGTTGAGATGAGTATTGCCTGTTCTGTGCTTTGATGATCATACTCTTCCATTATCTTGAACTGTATTTGTCCCTGAGTTATTTGACAATTTTTAGGCCAATTTTTTCAAAAATTTTTTACGGAAATCTAGAGATTATACCAAAAAAAAAAAAAAAATAGCCTTTTGCATCTGTTTATGATTTATTAAAAATAATAACTCATTATTATGCCCTACTCACCACTATTGTGATTCTTGTACTTAGTTAAAATTAATGAATAAAATCTTTAGAAATCAAATTTACCTAGTTTTTAGCCTTATAATATGAAGTTTAAGAGTCTATTGAGTCCTCTTGTGAAAGTAAACAAGTCTACTTCGGGTCTCTTCTCTAGCTAGTATATCTTCTTGAAAGTTGCTTTGAAAGCTTTTCAACATCTAATGAAAGAGGTAAGGGAAACTCCTCACTTAGTAATCCCTTATAAAAAAGTCTTAATTCTGTATAGCATTCAAATGAAATAAGTTGCCTTACTCCAATGACTCAGGTGATTGAGTTAAGAGTATCCAAACTTGAATGCTAGAGTGAGGGAGAGTTCTATAGGGTCCCTTTAAAACCTGGTCACTTGGGTGATGAGCCCGGGATGTGCCGAATCAGTGATCTCACTATAACGATAAGGGCGGAGAAGCAAAAGTTCAATACACGAACTTATTTTATAGTAAAAAAAAAAAAGAGAGAAAAAAAGTAGAGTTTTAATGAATGCTCATCAATAAGTTACATTGGACTTATAATAAAAAGGGAGAAAATTTAGGAAAGGATTGATACCATATGCTTTCATTTTATGTTGAGCTGTTTAAAGAAGTGATAGGAAGGATCATATGCTTGCTAATTGCCAGTGAAGTTTAAATGGGTGTTTTTCCTTTAGGACTGAATATCTACTTTGGAATAAGAATTCTTAGGTTAAACGCTTGGATTAAAGTTTGTTTTCTCTAGATTAGTTGGTTAATTTTGAGTATAGTACTCTAATCACATATTCCCAGTTTGGTTTGAGTGGTGGGCATCACAAAGTAATGAGTCAAAAGTAGAGAGGACAGATGTTCAAGTTTGTATGATAATGAAAAATTTTGTACTTTCTAAGATGGATTTCTTTCTGGTTTTATTTTGCTTGAGGACAAGCAAAAGTTTAAGTGTGGGGGAGTTGATAAAGGCATATTTTACTCATAATTCATTAAGCAATTTGCAAGTATTCATTATTGATTTTAGAGAAATCACAAGGAAATGGTACTTAATCATGTTTATTTTTACATTTCAGATGTTGGAGGACTTTGAGTTCAAAGCTTAATCAATTTGGAGAGATTGCATACAAATTGAAGCATGAAAAGATTGAAGGATGGCAAAGGGAAAATCAAGGCTGTTGGCTTTTAAAAGGCCAGCTTACTTTGGAGCTCTGCTGGCCATTTAGGCTGGCAAAATGACATTCAAAGCTACCGGCCTTTATGGCTGGCTTTCCATGCAACACCGCCGGCCTTTATGGCCGGCTTAAATGAAGGCTGCCGGCCTTGGGCCAGTTTTGTTTTAATTGCATCTCCTCACCTTCCCTTACATATGTATAGGTCCTAGGTCGATTTGTAGGGGATCTTTTGTCAATTTTTCTTGTTCTTAAAGTAGTTTTAACCTAGTTTTAAGGGAGAATGGTGGAGATCAAATCTTGGAGAAAACTTTGTGATCTTGGTGGAGATTATCATCCTTTGTGAAGGATTTGTGGAGTTCCTTGCAATTAATGTTTTATTTGTATTGTTGAATTGGTGATTTCTGAACTTTATCTCTTATATGCAATTCAAGTATTTAATCTAACTATTGAATATGATTTCTTTTGCGCGAATCTCCTTGAATCATAATCATGTCTTTATCTCCATGAATTGCTAAGTCTTTTCCTTAGGAAATTGGATGAAACCCTAGAATGTTAAAAGGATAATTGTAGCCATGTTATATGATTAGGAATTATTAGGATTATTCATGATTTCAATTATAATTGGTCTTTGATTATAATTGTTAGAAATCCTTTTGATATGGGAGTTGATTACGATTTGTTAGGAATTCATAATTAGACTGATTGTCAATACGAGAGTTGCGATAATTGGTTTAATTAGAGTTTATGGAGGGCATAATGCAATGTTTCTTGTTAATTAATCACTAAGGGATTAGGGTTAATTGATTTAGGACATTAGTTGTTTGTAGCATCGGGAGGTGTATGAACATAATTTTGATTCATTGGTTAATTGGAGACGCGGAAGCCGACTAATTGATTTAAGGTTAACTTCCCTAAAAAGGATTTTCTAAACTCACTTGAATAACCTTATAACCACTAGTTGATATAACATGGTAGTAGTTTGATTAACGAATCTAGGGTGAATTCTAATTTCCCTCATTCATAATTGATAGATTCTTCATAAAATTCTCCTTGTTTGCTTTAAGTTAAATTTTTAGCTTAGACATTTCAAAACCCCTTTTTAATCACCTAGATATTGATAAGAATTGCCATAGGTCTAGTACTTTATTGGTTCCTCGAGGGATCGAGAACCTTACTTTTCACCACTCTATTACTTGATATGACCAGTGCACTTGCTACTATTGCACTTTTATTTTATATACATTCTGAGCGTATCATGTATGTAAGTGCCATAAATGCTTAATTTGAATTGAAAATTTAGTTAGGGTAAATTTAGAGTGTATGTGACGTGGTTGTGTAGTACATGTGAATGTGGATTGAAAATTGAACAAGGAGTGATTATTGGGTTTGTATTATAGTCCATGTGATTATAGGTTGGAAATTGAACAAGGGTTGAGAATTGGATTGCTTTGTGATTTCACAAGATTGTGGAATTGGGCAATTGAGCAAGGGTTAATATTAGGGTGTGTCGTGGAGGTGTAATTGTGAGTAGGGATAATTCTATTAAAGATTATAATTCAACAATCATGTCAAATGATAGTGTAAATGGAGGAGTTGGGAATGAAGCTAATAGTCAAGTTGGAGGAGTAGGTCATAGACACCATGCTGCAAGTGGTAGAAGGGACTTAGAAGAACAATTACAAGAGTTAACCGCCAATGTTGCTAATCTGGCTACAAGGGTTGACCAGATAACACTTCCCCAACAGTTAATGGAAAATCCACTGTACCCCTTCCTTAAGTAGCTATTAATAATGCTTATAAGGAAGAAGCATTGGGAGGTAATAGGGGAAGGCGAATTGGAGGAAATTACCCCACCTAACCAAAAGGAAGAGATGATAATTTTGAGGATAAATTCTATCGTAACTGTGAGTTCGGGCCACCTAAGGGTTTAGAATATATGAAATTACAGATGCCTTCATTTGTTGGAAGGGGATCTGTAGAGGATTGTCTTGATTAGAGAATAAGGTGGAATGACTTTTTGAGTGTTATGAGATTAATGACCATACTCGACTATGTTTGGTAGCAATTGAGTTTACAAGGTATGTTGCCTTATAGTGCAAGAACATTGTGGCTAGAAAGAGGAGAGATGGAGATGTTGAAATACATACTTGGTAAGAGATGAAACGGGTTATGAGGAAGAGGTTTATATCAGAGCATTACAGATAGGAACTATTCATGTGTCTCTAAACATTGAGACAGGGAGGCAAAATCGTGGATGATTATGTCCAAGAGTTTGAGGCACTAATGATTTGATGTGGAGCAGTTGAACCTTCTGAATAGACGATGGCACGATTTATGTCTAGTCTAAAGTATGAGATCGCTTTTATTGTAGAGCTGTAGCGATATGACACACTTGATGAGGCCATCCGGTTAGCTTTGAAAGTTGAGAGACAGAGGTGTTCTAATCCTTATAGAGCGGCGAATAATAGGTATAGATCCTCTAATAAACTATATGGGTCAGACCGTAAGCATGTTGATAAGGGGTGATGTTGATAGGAATCATACATCTACAGGACCCATAACTAGAGCGAGAGCCAAAGGATTATAGAATTTGGCAATGATGATCCTCTTTGAATAATTAGATCTCGAAGACGTTCATTTGGTGTCTTCATTTACATTATATAATTGTTTTGCATTTCATTAGGTACATTTGTCGGTATTACAGGATGGCAAACAAACACACTAATGCTTGATTGTGTGAGCTATTCTTGGACCTACAAAAAGCAAGAGAAATCGGCCATACATTGTTTTGCATTTCATGTAGAGGGCTAGAAATTGCTCCAAGAGGATTAGTTTTATGCACTATTTTGTTTTGTTGATTTTACTTATTTAGAATAGGTATAAATACTTGTAGATGAGGGTTTTTAAAAATAGACTTTTGAGACTCAAAATCAGATACATTTTCCATGAGGAGTACTCTCCATTTCATGCCTAAACTCATATCAATTCCTCAAGAATTGTGGCGAGTTGGATTTGAGATTATTGTGTATAATATCAATGATTTCACATCCATTTCCTAATTCCTACTAGTGTGTAACATCTAGAAAGTGATTGGGATCATCATTTCTCTTTCATTTTCATGCAAATTAGGGTTCCTTTACAAGTTAGGGTTCACGTAACTTGATTGGGAATTGTTGCATTGTTTGTTCCATCCTTGTTTTTATTTTGCAATTGGCTTTGGAGCACATCATAATTTGGTATCAAAGCCATGCTTTGAGAAGGGAATTAGTGATTTATAATTTGCGGATTTAGGGTCCTTGTTCCATTTTGTAATTAATGTTGTGTGAAGTGAAATTGAAGGTCTTGTGTTGAATTGTGCCGTGATTACTTTGCATATTTCCAATTGAAGTTGTGGAAATCAGATCTCCAATTCTTATCATGAATTACTTACATGGAAGGTTGGGGTTTTTCTTCAATTGGTTCCATAACTGATAACTTGTGTAGTAATTACTCTTTAATTTGCTTTGATTACAATATTGACTTGAGTAATTGAAGCAATTTTGCCATGGGAAGTGTAGTGCCGTGAATGATTGTGGTGTCATGAGGTGTGTTGAGCCTTGGTGGAGTGTGTATTGTGACTTGAATTTTGTTGAGCCTTAAAGGTGTGTATGGTATTGTAAGTGTGTGTGTATTTGAACGTGGAGGTGTTGGTGTGAGGTTGTATGTATACCGTGAGTGTGTGTGTATTTGTACCATGGAGGTGTTGTTGTGAGGTTGTGTGTATATTGTGTGTGTGTGTGTTTGAACCATGGAGGTGTTGGTGTGAGGTTGTGTGGTACCATGAGAGTGTATGTGTTGAACCGTGGGTGTGAGTGGTGTTGTGAAGGTATGTTGTTGTTGGCATGAAGGTATGTTGTGTTGTTGTGTTGTGAGTGTCGTGAAGGTGTGTTGTGTTGTTGTGTGTATTGAACTGTGGAGTGTGTTGTTGTTATGATGTGCCTAAAAGCAAGTTTAAGCACGCAACAACCAAGATTGAAAGACAATCATACATTGTCAATCAACCTAGTCACTTAATGGCGTCAATTTTCAATGAATGTAACCAATTCTTTATTTAGGATGTGTTCAATCTTAAATCCAAGTATGATATAACTCTAATACTAAAAAGATGATGTGCCTAAAAGGGGATTAGGCACAATCAAATGGAACAAAAAAAAAAAAAAAAAAACCAACCCTAAATGCATTCAATCAAATCCGATTCAATAAGTTAGGAATTGCGTGATTCTTAATGGAGTGCAAGGAGATCCAAATTCAATAACTAATGAATTAATCAACCACAATGATTCAAAACCATCAAAACACACTAATTACACTTGTATTACCATGTGAATTTAATAATATTCAATAAAATCACTTCCGAGATCCCCCTTTATAGAAATGCAATTCACGGTTTAAAATGATAAGCAATTGTTGATGGTGAATAACAAGTAAGATAAGTACTTAAAACAAGTACACTATTTCGAATCAAACTAACTCAAATCTAACCAAGAAATGATTCAATCCAGCCCTAGATATTACACACTAGAGAAGAAAAGAATACGTAACAATTAAAAATTGATATGACTCACAATTTCAATTGTTGCACTCGCCACAATCTTAACTCTTAGGATTGAAATTGATAAGAGGAAATTGAACTAGGGAAACCTTAAGCTCTCTCATGTAAAGTGAATGTGTTTAATCTAAAAATTAGCCTCGTCAAAACCCTACTTAAGCAAGTATTTATACTTGCTCCCTTTAGGGTTAGAAAGTCTACAAAATTACAACTATGCCACTTTTAGGGTGGCCGGTCCTAAATGAAAATTACAAACAAAATGAAAGTGTCCCAAAAGAAATTACAACATAAAATGTTCCAAGAAAATAAAAATATATAAAAAGAAATTAGTCTTCAAGATGCCGATCTTCAGGGTACTTTTGAATTGAGTCTCGATGAGGATCCCGACTTACTAAAAAACATAGGTGTTTTGGCACTCTGTAAGACTATTAAGTGAACCTGCTAGAATGTATAACAATTATAAGGTAGGAATGAAGAAATTAAGTTAGCTTTCTCAGGATTAGGTTTTTGATGTATGATTCTCAAAACCAAGTTATGTAGACCCTTAGCTTGGGCCCTAGTGATAGGTTTTGTAGGAATCTAATTCCTATCATGTTGCGAAGGAGTGATTGTGAGTAAAAAAAAAAAAAAAATGTTAAGGAGTAATTTAAAAACCATGTCAAAAGATAGTGTGAATGGTAGGATTGGAAATGAAGCCAATAGTCAACTTGGAGGATGTCAGGGATGTTGTGCTGCAAGTGGAAGAACACTAGAGGAACAATTGTAGGATCTCACTACTATTGTTGCTACATTAGCAACATGGGTAGATTAAATGACATTGCCACAACCACCAGTGGCAAATCCATAGGCACCCCCACCTTGGGTAGCCCATCAGAATGTGTGTAGGGAAGGAGTTATTGGAGGAAATAGGGGTAGGAGGATGGAAGGAGATTATCAAGCTTTTAGGGAAGAAATGGATGATAATTTTGAGAATGAGCCTTACCTAAACCATGAGTCCATGTCACTTTAAGGCTTAGAATATGTAAAGTTGCAGATGCCTTCATTTGTTGGAAGGGGTTTTGTAGAAGATTATTTACATTAGGAGGATAAGATAGAGTGGCCTATCTGATTGTTATGAGATTAATGATCACACTCGAGTTCATCTTACAACTGTAGAGTTTACAGGCTATGCTGCCTTGTAGTCGAAGAATCTTGTAGCTAGTAGACGAAGAGATGGTGAGGCCGAGATACATACCTGGCAGGAAAAGAAACGGGTTATGAGGAGAAGGTTTATACTAGAGCACTATAGACAGGAGTTGTTCATGCGTCTCTAAACATTAAGGCAGGGAGGCAAAACTATTGATGAGTATGTATAGGAGTTTGAGACACTAATGATTAGATGTAAATCGGTCGAACCTCCTGAACAAATCTTAGCACGATTTATGTCAGGGTTGAAGTATGAAATCACCTGTATTGTGGAGCTCCAAAGGTATAACACATTTGATGAGGCCATCTAACTAGCTTTGAAAGTGGAAAGACATAAGCGATCCAACCTATTTAGAGCAACGAGCAACAGGTATGGGACTTCTATAAAATTGCATGGTTCTAAGGGTAAACAGGTTAACAGAGGGGGATATAGTAGAAATGTAGAGTGAAGGACTTCTAGAGTGTGTTGTTGTTGTGATGGAGTGATTGTGAGTATATAAAAAAAAAGATTATCAAAGAGTAATTCAAAAACCATGTCAAATGATAGTGTGAATGGTGGGATTGGAAATGAGGCCAATAGTCAGGTTAGAGAAGGTCAGGGACATCGTGCTATAGGTGGAAGAACACTAGAGGAACAATTGTAGGATCTCACCACTATTGTTGCTACATTAGCAACACGAGTAGATCAAATGACATTGCCATAACTACCAGTAGCAAATCTACAGCACCCCTACCTCGGGTAACCCATCAGAATGCATGTAGGGAAGGAGTTGTTAAAGGAAATAGGGATAGGAGGATGGAAGGAGATTATCATGTTTTTAGGGAGGAAAGGGATGATAATTTTGAGAATAAACCTTATCCAAACCGTGAGATCAGACCGCTTCGAGGCTTGGAATATTTAAAGTTGTAGATGCCTTCATTTATTAGAAGGGGTTCTGTAGAAGATTATTTAGATTGGGAGGATAAGTTAAAGGGCTTATTTGAGTGTTATGAGATTAATGATTACACTCAGGTTGGTCTTGCAGTTGTAGAGTTTACAGGCTATGCCGCCTTATGGTGGAAGAATTTTGTAGCTAGTAGATGAAGAGATGGTAAGGCCGAGATACATAGTTGGTAGGAAATGAAATAGGTTATGAGGAGAAGGTTTATATTGGAGCACTATAGATAGAAGTTGTTCATGCGTCTCCAAACATTGAGGTAGGGAGGCAAAACTGTAGATGAGTATCTACAGGAGTTTGAGATACTAATGATTAGATGTGGATTAGTTGAACCTCTTGACTAGACCTTAGCACGATTTGTGTTAGGGTTAAAGTATGAAATTGCCTGTATTGTGGAGCTTTAGAGATATGACACCTTAATGAGGCCATCCAACTAGCTTTAAAAGTGGAAAGACAGAGGTGATCCAACCCATTTGGAGTAGTGAGAAATAGGTATGGACTTCTACAAAACTGTATGGTTATGAGGGTAAACAAGTTGACAGAGGGGGATACAATAGAAATGTAGAAAAGAGTATAGTAGTATAGGACAGTGGAGGGGAGAAAGAGATAGTGGGGAAAGGAAAAATAGTTGCAGGGAATGATAAAAAAACCATATGTAGCTGGGACATTAGGAGGACAGAGTCATCAGGTTAAATGTTTTAAATGTCTGTGTTTTGGACATATGGTTGCTCAGTGTCTAAACTAAAGGGTTATGACTACTATGGAGGTAAAGAGTGAGGAAGACGAGGAAGATATGCTTGAGGCCATAGAATCCGTAAGTGGTATTAGATGTGTATTATGGTGATACAAATGCTGAAGTACATGAGGATAAGGGGAATTGATGTGCTTTACAAATTCAATTGCATACACATCCACAAATGGTGTAATCACTAAATGAAATCAATAATGGTGTGATCAACAACACTCATTTGATCCCTAATTCACGTGGAACCAGTTGACAATGATACTAAATTGTGTTGATGACAATGCAATTGTATAAGAAGTAATGGATAACAATATAAATGAATTAGAGTTCCACTCAAATTGATGCAATTCAAATATGAAATTGATGAACCCTAATTCATGTGTAAAACAACAAGTAACCAAACAAATTGCATCTAGATATGATGCACTAAATACAATTTGAAACAATTAGAGAAAGATTGATGTTACTCACAATCTCCTCAAGCTGATCTCACCACAATTTCACTTGTGAAATTGATAAGAGCATTTTTGCATGCAAGGACTCTTCCTCACGACAAAAGATGTAGCTTTTCAAGTATTCAAAAAGCTCCTACAAAACTCTACTTAGTAACTATTTATACTTACTCCAATTAGGGTAAAAATAACACAACAAATTACAAATAAGCCACTTAAGTGACCAGTTCTAAAAACAACAAATTACAAGTAAAAATAGTCTTCAATTGGCCGATTCTTCACTTCAATTGAATACATTGTGGACCTTTGGTTGTGAGTCTAAGAATGTCCTACAATTTGATCTTTAGTGTATGTTATTTGGCCATCCTATAAAAATCGTTAAATGTATCTGCTAAAGTGCAAAAAATAAAGTATTATTAGATAAAATATGGCAATATGTAGATTTCTTGGCTCATGCATCCAATTAGGTTTCCCCACTATTGGAACCATAGGGTTGATTCCCATAATCTCCTTAGGCCTCTGAAAGATTTGCCCTCAAATCTAAAGGGTCTTCTCTTGGACTAACACCCAGTGTTTGTGTTTGCTTGTTGGCTTGAGGTTTGGAAGAGCCAGTGGTGTTTCTAATCTGTTATTAGAAAGAGCAAACCTCAAACGGAGACATACGAGTAAAGAAAATCCATGTACCATCGTTTTGAAACATGTAAGTGTTTCTGAACCCGTCATGTAGCACCTTCCTGTCAAATAACTACAGTCTACCTAGCAATATATGAAAGGCGCACATAGGAAGCACATTACAGATAATCTCATCATTGTATATATCTCCTATATTGAATGGCACCTTTGCCCTCTGTGTAACATGCAAACTACCTTGGTCATCCAACCAATGTAATTTATAGGGTTTGGATGTGGGTTAGTAGCTAGTTGTAAGTTATCTACTAATGTAGCAGATATGACATTAGTGCAACTACCACCATTAATGAAAAGAACACATAGCTTACCTCGAATCCAATAAGGTGTATGGAACAGGTTCTCCCTCTATATGTCCTTGACATATGGAGATAAGGTTATAACCATACGTAACACATTAATAGGTAAGTAATTTTCACCCTTTTTGTCCTAATGTGTCTTAGCGTTCTGATCATCATAATATTCTTGCAAAGCTAAGGATAAATCTGTAGGCTCGACAACTTCTTCCTCATCATCTCCTTCATTGCCTTCCATAATATTCATCACCCTTTTATTGGGACACTGCACAACCATATGTCCAAAACTCATACAATTGAAACATTTAATCTGGCACATCTTCCCACTGGTTGACCCTGGTATTGTCTACCTAAAATCAGATCCAATTACCTCTTTACCTTTCCTAGAAACATTTTTCTCCTTATCAGTGTTAGGGATAATTTTATCTACAGCTTTAGCATGTTCACATACTCCCTTTTGTCTACCCATTTGACCATCTGCCCCCTTAGGTTTTGTAGTAGTACCATACCTGTTACTAGTGGCTTGGAATGGATTGGATTGCCTTTACCTCTCTACTTTCAAGGCTAATTGTATAGCCTCATCAAGTGTATTATACCTTTGCAACTCAATAACATAGGCAATTTCATATTTCAACCTAGATACAAATCGTGCTAGGGTTTGCTCAAGAGGCTCGACTGATCCACATCTAATCATCTGTGTCTCAAACTCTTGTACGTAGTCATCCACTGTTTTGCCTCCTTGCCTCAGTGTTTAGAGACGCATAAACAGTTCCTGCCAGTAATGTTCAGGTATGAACCTTTTCCTCAAAACCTGTTTTATGTTCCTCCAGGTATGTATTTCAGCCTTTCCATCCCTTTGTCTGTTGATCACCAGATTCTTCCACCATAAGGCGACATAACCTATAAATTCCACAGTTGCAAGACGAACCTTGGTGTTATCATTAATTTCATAACACTTGAACAAACCCTCAACTTTGTCCTCCCAATCCAAGTAATCATCTACTAAACCTTTGCCATCAAATGAAGGTATCTGCAGTTTCACATACTTCAATCCTCGAGGTGGTCTAAAATCCCTATTTAGGTATAGGTTAATCCCAAAATTATCATCTCTTTCCTCCCTAAGAGCATGGTAATCCCCTTCCACTCCCTCCCTTTGAACGTTCTAAGGAGTTACCTAGGTGGTGGTGCCTGAAGATTTACCACTGGTGGTTGTGGCATCACCATTCAATCTATCTTTGTTGCTAATGTAGCAACAATGGTGGTGAGGTCCTGAAGCTGCTCCTTCAAAGTTCTTCCACCTACAGTCCGATGACACTGACTACCACCAACTTAGCTATTAGCCTCATTGCCAATTCCCTCATTCACACTATCATTCGGCATGGTTGTTGACTTGATTTGTTGAATTACAAAGACAATTCAAAACAATGTAGTACACTTCACAATCACCCCTTCACAATAACCACACTTCCACGCCATAACAACAATCACTATAAAACACAAAATACTCCACTTAAGCTTCACACACCTACATCACACTTGCAATCACAACAACAATAAGTAGAAGCAATAATAAAAACTTCTCCAAATGGTAAGTTAATGATTCCAACTAAGCAAAATGTGTTTAAAGAATCAATACATAATAACTTCCATACTTTAATGTTTGCTTGTGAAATTCAAAACTTAACTACTACATACACTCTTCACCATGACACATACACACATATACAACTACGGTGTAACAACCTTCCCACTACAACACACACACATAATACACCACGTTGCAACCCTTCACTACACACACTCACTATACCACACACACACACACTCTTCACTCATAGTGTAGCACACACACACTTCACACTCCACTTCCAATCATGGTAACACCACAATTGCAACACTTAATGAAGCTTCTCCACAAAAGGTAAGAATTAATTCAAAATAGTTAAGGTGTATTAAAATCAACAATACACAATAACTCTTCAACTTAATGATTGTTTTGAATTTCAAATAGTTTCCAAATCCTCCACACAAGAAGAGAAAATATGGAAATATAAATTATACTTCTAATTTTGAAAACAACGCACATGAAAATGCACTTCTCTTCTTCCACAAATAATGCACTTCTAGTTCCGAAAACAACACACAAGAAAATGCACTTCCCTTTTTCCCCTTCTTCTTACGGTAAGATGAAGATCACAAAGATTAATTTTGAAATTTCCACTTCCACTTCCGCGACAACAAGGTATATCACAATACAATTACAAGTAACTACTTCAATTCCACTTCAAACAACTCCAATTAAGAAATGAAAATTCAAGAACCTTAATTTCCCAATTGAAATTCATGCAAATCCCCTTCTCCAAAACCTTTGCTTTTATACCAAAAAGTATGATGTGCCTTATAAATTCAATTACATATACATCCACAAATGGTGTGATCACTAAATCAAATCAACAATGGCGTGATCAATAACACTCTTTTGATCCCTAATTCATGTGGAACCAATTGATAATGATACTAAATTGTGTTGATGAATAATGCAATTGTATAAGAAGCAATGGATAACAATATAAATGAATTAGAATTCCACTCAAATTGACGTGATTCAAATATGAAATTGATAAACCTTAATTCACATGTAGAACAACAAGTAACCAAACAAATTGCACCTAAATATGATGCATTAAATACAATTTGAAATAACTAGAGAAATATTAATGTTACTCACAATCTCCTCAAGCTGATCTCACCACAATTTCACTTGTGAAATTGATAAGAGAATTTTTGCATGCAAGGACTTTTCCTCATAGCAACAGATGTAGTTTTTGAAGTGTTCAAAAAGCCCCCTCAAAACCTTACTTAGTAAGTATTTATATTTGCTCCAATTAGGGTAAAAATAATACAACAAATTACAAATAAGCCACTTAAGTGACTAGTTCTAAAAACAACAAATTACAAGTACAAATAGTCTTCAATTGGCCGGTTCTTCACTTCAATTGAACACATTGTGGACCGTTGGTTGTAAGTCCAAGAATGTCCCACAATTTGATCATCAGTGCATGTTATTTAGCTATCTTGTAAAAACCAATAAATGTACTTGCTAAAGTGCAAAAAATAAAGTATTATTAGATAAAATATGACAATATGTGGATTTCTGGGCTCATATATCCAATTAGGTTTCCCCATTGTTGGAACCATAGGGTTGATTCCTGTAAAGAGTGATCAATATGTATCCATTAATGTACTACGCAGAACTATGACTACCTTTCCTACTAGTGATGATGAGCAGAGGGAAAATTTGTTCCACATCTCCTACATGGTACAAGGTAATTTGTGTGCTCTTATTATCGATAGCGGTAGTTGTACTAATTTTGTGGTTGCATTATTAGTGACTAAATTAAAACTAGTCACCACCCCACATCCTAAGCCCTATAAATTACATTGGTTGAGTGAATAGGGCAGTCTACATGTTACTTAGAGGGCTAAGATGCCTTTCAACATAGGAGATAAATACCACGATGAGATTATTTGTGACATTCTTCCTATGTCAGCATCCTATATATTACTTGCCAAGCCTTGGTTGTATGATAGGAGAGTTTTTCATGATGGCTTTAAGAACACTTATGTGTTCTAAAAAGAGGGCAAGCATATAGTCTTGAACCCCATGTCACCTTCTGAGATACAAGAGGTACAAAGGTAGATAAATAAGGTTAGGAAGAAGAAAACATTATCAATAGGCCAGTATGAATGTGAGGAGGCTATAGAAAATGAGAGGCCAGTGTATTTATTAAAGATGAGGTATGCCCTAGAGATAGATGGACATGAGTATCTACCCTCTATGGTAACTCAGGTACTAAATAACTAAAGAGATCTTTTTACAGATGAATTACCTAAGGGATTACCACTTTTTAGAGGTATTGAGCATGCCATTGACTTTTAGTCGGGATCAGTTTTACTAAACTGACCTACATATCACATGAATCTTGATGAGGCTAAGGAATTGAAGCATCGGGTAGATGAATTGGTAGAATGGGGTTTTGTTAGGGAGAGTATCAGTCCTTGTGCTATTCCTGCCCTTCTTGTCTTAAGAAGGATGGCAATTAGAGGATGTGCATTGATAGCCGAACCATCAACAAAATCACCATCAAATACAAGTATCCCATTTTTAGACTTGATGATATGTTAGATGAGCTACATGGGGCATAGGTATTCTCCATGGTAGATCTTAAAAGTGGATATCACCAAATTCGGATGAGGGAAGGAGATGAGTAGAAGACCGCTTTTAAAACACTCTATGGGTTATATGAGTGGATGGTCATGCCATTCGGTTTGACTAATGCCTCTAGTACTTTTATGAGGCTGATGAATCATGTAATGAAGGAATTTCTAGGTAAATTTGTTGTTGTTTATTTTGATGAAATTTTTATTTATAGCAAAAACCATGAAAATCATGTGGAGCATTTATAGGCCGTGTTTTCAGTTTTAAGGAAACAACAACTGTATGCTAATCTCCAGAAGTATTCTTTCTATCAAACTAAGGTAACCTTTTTAGGATTTATTATATCAGGTTCTGGTATTAGGGTAGATGAGGAAAACGTGAGGGCTATTAGGGATTAGCCAACACTAAAATTGGTTGCTGAGGTAAGAAGTTTTCATGGACTGGCTTCATTTTATAGACGATTTGTCTATAATTACAGTAATATTGTCAGTCTGTTAATTGAATTGACAAAGAAAAATGTTTCTTTTGTTTAGGGTGAGAAGGCCTAAAAGAGTTTTAAAGAGGTGAAAGAAAAACTTATTAGTGCTCCAGTATTAATTTTACCAAATTTTGATAGAGTATTTGAATTGGAGTGTGATGCCTCAAGGGTAGGGATTGGTGTTGTGTTGATGTAGGATAAGAAGCCCATTGCCTATTTCAGTGAACAATTGAGTGGTGCACCTTTAAACTACTCAATATATGATAAGGAGTTCTATTCCTTAGTGAGGACATTGACGACATGGCAACATTATCTTCTTCCTAAAGAATTCATTATCTATATAGATCATGAATCCTTGAAACATTTTAGAGGTCAGCAAAATCTGTCAAAATGCAAAGCCAAATGGGTGGAGTTTCTAGAGACTTTTTCATATGTGATTAAGTGCAAGAAGGGAAACACGAATGTAATAGTTGACGCCTTGTCACGCAGGTATATACTTATCACCTCTCTACAATTGAAATTGCTTGGATTTGAATTGATGAAGGAACAATATTTACATGATGAATTTCTGAAAGTAATAGCTGAGAAATGTTTTAGGGGAAAGATAGTTGAGGGGTATGATATGATTGATGGTTTTTTATATAAGACTAGAAAATTGTATATACCCTATGGGTTAGTGAGAGAATTGTTAGTGAGGGAAGCTCATGCTAGAGGATTATCTAGTCATTTTGGTGAAAAGAGGACTCTGGCTTTGTTGAAAGAACATTTTTACTAGAGGGGTATGATGAAGGATGTCCATAAGGTACTAGAAAGGTGTAGGGTGTACGAGATCGGTTTGATCAGATTCCTAACTGATACGAACCACGCCAACGTGTGACGAAACCCAATACCAATACGTTCGGAATTCGTTACCTAAGATGCCAAAAACCCTCAAGTGGAAACCGCGACCCGTTGTCTATAAGCGAGATAAGAACCTTGGTATACTATGAAGACGCCACAATCGGGATGAAAGACCGATTGATAAGTCGGGATGAACGCCATGAAAATAAAATCCGATAAGTTCTAGGTTAGTTCTTTAAAGAACCAAGAGAGGAATTCTCTCAAAAGTGTTTTTCAAACTTTAATGTTGTATGTTCTATATTCTAACCCTAGGAGCTTTATATTAGGTTGTACAATTTGTAACAATAAAGCCCAAAATGACATAGCTTAGATAAGTTGTGTAAAAATAACAAAACAAGACATGAAGGCCAGCGTCGGGGAAATACACGACCATGTACTTTGGCCGTGTATAATTATGTGGAAATCTTGACAATGTACACGACCGTGTACTTCTAGTCGTGTATCTTTCTATGGAAATCTTGACAACATACACGGCCGTGCCTTTGAATAGTGTATACGACCGTGTATGATTCTGTGTAACTTCCAAACTCCTACACGGCCGTGCCTTGTAAAGACACTCCCTCTTCACCCCGTATCCGGTATGACTTGTATAAGAGCAAGGGCCTTCCCATGGTTGTTCCAATCCTTTCCAACTTCATGATTGCTCCAATCCTTTTCCACTTCATGGATATCCTTTATCAACCCGTTAAGTGCTTCCTTGAATCATTTTTCTCGATTTCTTGTGATTGATCCAGGTGGCACTTCAAGAGGATCCACATTCCCTCTTCTAGCTTGGCTCCCATCATGGCTCTCATCATGGGGTCTGTGATAGAGCCATTTTATACTCAATCTTTATAGTATAAATTGTGTTAAATTATTATTGATTTTATAGAAATCATAAGGAAATGGTACTTAATTCTATTATGGTGATAAATCAGGTTAAATGGTGTCAAGGGTGCCAATTCAAGTAAATTAGAGAAGTCATCTCCTAGTTGGATCAAGACAAGGAATTACACCACCGGAAGAGGCACGGTTTGAGGCACGACCATGGTGCAAACCGTGTTACACACTGGACAAGAAGGCGGAAATGTGGACTTTGAACAGAGAGAGACACGGCTTAGGGCATGGCCGTGGTGGAAGCCGTAGGAGCAACCGTGCTTGGAGCCGTGGTGGAAGCTAGACGTGCCAAGGAGAAGAAATTGTGGAACATCAACCAGAGGATGGCACGGCTTGAAAACTGGCTGTGGGTGTAACCATGGTACACACTGGGCACGGATGAAGACTTGTTGATTATGCACAGAATAAGGCACGGTTGGAAATCTAGCCGTGGGTGGAGCCGTGGTACACACTGGACACAGAAGATGATACATGAAATATGCACAGAGGATGGCACGGCTTGACCCACGGCCGTGTGTTAGGGCGTGCCAGGCGGACAAACATTTACTTCTCGAAATCTACTTGGAAAAGGAAAGATATTTTCGTATCTTGCTAGCAAAAGATCACATGCCATCTCCCTAACAATATAAATAGAACCAACCCTAGAGGGTTAGGGAAACTTTTGAATCTTTCAATCTGGAATCACCTTGGAGACAAGAAGGAAAGGAGGAGGCAGAGCAGGCAGCCGGAAACAGAGGCTTATTATGTTTTTATTTTTATTTTTCGTTTTATTGATGAACATGAGTAGCTAGGCTACTTTTCTAGCCAAAGGATTATAGATGTTTAATTCTCCACGAATTGTGAGGTTTAATTGACTTGTATTTAATCTATTCTTTGTTTTCGGGTATTCATATATCTTCTGATCGTTTTGTCATTATTATCTTTGTTGATTGGTATGAATAGAGCTCTTCTACTCAATTAGCAAGTTAATATATTGTCAACTAGCACGTCAAATCCGTAATTGTTTGATTGTTCTAGTCTTAGTGACGCAATAACATGTTTGGTTATAAAAGAGATGATCGAATTCATGTTATGGAGGTGTGTGATCATGTTTAAATAGGTTATCTTATAATCTACTAGCATGAATTGGTGTCTCTCTAGATCTTAATGCTATTGATAGATTAAATCCTAAGCGCTTGTCTAGGGTTGTTTAATCAATAAGAGAAATAATTCAAAGCGCTTGTCTGAGGTTATCGAGGAAGTAAGGAGAGATAGGTTGTTAGAGCTTGTTAATAACCATAACCAGTTTATCTAGGAATAAGAATAGAAAACATTTGCATCGATGATCAATTCCTAGAATTAAACTATCTTGATTCCTTTGGCTAGGCTTTTTATCAATATACAACTTTCTTATCTTATTTTAACTTTATTTGATTCACAAACAAAACCCCCCCTTTTTCCTTTTTCCCTGTTATTATCCTTGAGTAGAAATAAATTTAACCAATCTCTGTGGATTCGACCCTACTCACTACTATATGCAAATCATATAATTGTTTAGGAGTAGGTTTTATTTTTGTTGGATTCGACACCCATCAAACTTTGGCACCGTTGCCGGGGATTGGTGTCAAATTTATTTCTATTCTTGTATGACTCGTTCTTCTCAGACAGGTGAACTAATTTATAATCCGGAGATTGAGAAGACTCTAAAGAGGCTGCGACAAGAAGCTAGATCATCCCCCTGACCGAATTAGTATCGGACTTGTCTGATTCATCCCTTGATTCTGAAAAAGAGGACGACATGGCAAATCTCGAGAGAACCTTAAGGGAGTTGGCTGCACCGGATGTGAATCAATAACCACTTTGTATTCACTATCCCGAACTAGCTGTGGAATTCGAATTGAAATCTGGGTTGATACATCTGCTACCTACATTTCATGGTCTTGAGAATGAAGATCCTCACAAGCATTTGAAAGAGTTTCATATAGTGTGTTCTAGTATGAGGCTGCAAGGAATAACCGACGATCAAATCAAGCTACGTGCTTTTCCATTTTCTTTAAGTACTAAAGTTAAAGATTGGTTGTTTTATTTGCCTCTAGGTTCTATCACCACTTGGACAGATATGGTAAGACTCTTCTTGGACAAATTCTTCCCCACATCCAGAGCCGCTGGTATAAGAAGAGAAATTTGTGGTATAAAACAAAGGGACACCGAGACTCTTCACGAGTATTGGGAGAGGTTCAAGCAATTGTGTGCAAGCTGCCCACAACATGGGATATCTGAACAACTCTTTATCCAATACTTCTACGAGGGCCTACTTCCGATGGAAAGAAAGATGATGGATGCTGCAAGTGGAGGCGCTATAGTAAACAAAACCCTGGTCAAGCTAGGGAATTGATCTCCATTATGGCTGCCAATTCGCAACAATTTGGGTATAGGCATGATACATCTTCAAGGAAGGTAAATGAGGTAAGTGTGTTTAACCTTGAACATCAAATTTCTAATCTTACCTCCAGCAGCTAGCTCTTGGAAAAACGTAGCAGGTGAAGGCTTGTGGAATTTGCGTTGCTCCTAATCATCCGACCGACATGTGCCCCACATTGCAAGATGACAACCATGAACACGCCAATGCTGTAGGCGGATTTCCAGGACAACCACAAAGGAAGTATGACCCCTACTCGAATACTTACAATCCTGGATGGAGGGATCATCCTAAATTCCGATATGGCAATAACCCACAACAATTCCAACAATTCCAGCTTAAGTCATCACACCAAGTACCCCAAGCTCCTTCCACTTCAGGTATGTCTCTTGAGGACATTGTTAAGTCTCTCGCTGTTAATACCAAACAATTTCAGGAGGAAACAAAGCAAAGCATTCAAAACTTGGAGAATTAGGTAAGCCAACTTGCTTCTGCTGTCAATATGTTAGAAACTCAAGGTAAGTTACCTTCTCAAACTATTACAAACCCGAAGCAAAGCGTTAATGCAATTACCTTGAGAAGTGGAACAAAATTGCAAGGATCAAATAAGAAAGGACATCCGTCTAATCTTGAGGAAGAGACCAAGAAAGAGATTTCGACTCCGAGCCAGCAGGGCGACCAGATTAGCAAGTCTCTAGTTGAGCCATCGAAGGTACATTGATACCACCCCTTTCCCCTCCAGATTAGCGAAATCCAAGAATGAAGCAGAAGAAAAAGAGATTCTGGAAACTTTTCGCAAAGTCGAGGTAAATATTCCTTTGCTTGATGCAATTAAGCAAATACCGCGCTATGCTAGATTTCTCAAAGACTTGTGCACTAATAAAAGAAAGCTGAAAGGTAATGAAAAGATTAGTGTGAGTGAAAATGTTTCAGCTATTATTCAGAAGAAGCTTCCTCCTAAATGTAAGGATCCAGGTATGTTCACCATTCCTTGCAAAATAGGTAATTTTGGAATCGTTAAAGCCATGTGTGATCTAGGAGCTTCTATCATTGTCATGCCTTTGTCTGTTTATCAATGTTTAAATGTTGGTCCTTTAAAGGAAATGGGTATTATTGTTCAACTTGCTGATAGGTCCAATGTTTATCCTGAGGGAGTTCTAGAGGATGTTTTAGTTCAAGTCAATGGGTTGGTTTTTCCTGCTGATTTTTATGTGCTTGACATGGACGATAGTGATTCTCATACTTCATCACTGATATTATTAGGGCGACCATTCCTTAAGACTTCTAAAACGAAAATCGATGTAAATGATGGCACCCTCACTATGGAATTTGATGGTGAAGTGATTAAATTTAAAATTTATGATGCCATGAAACATCCTAACGATATCTCTCCTGTTTTTGTTACGGATGTTATTAACCCATCACCACAGGCACCAAGGCTGGGATCAAAATCCTTATCCGAATATTTAGCCAGGAACGTCTAGCCAAAGACGTTAAAGAAAGGCGCTTCATGAGAGGCAACCCATGTCAAAAAAAAAAAAATTTAGTTTTGTTTTGCTTTAGTCTTGTTTTGTTTTAGTTTAGTTTGTTTTGATTTTAGTGTAGTTTTGAACTCTTTGGATCAGCTATAGCAAGGATACACATAATCAGATGACACTTTCCAGAGCTTAAAGGGAAAACTCCAATACCAGGGAAGTACCCGTATTTCCTTTCTCTTATTCTCTAATGTTCCTTGAGTTGTTAATTCCTTTTCAATTGTGCTAAATTAGGAACAGTGAGGACACTGTTCAAGCTAAGTGTGGGGGAGAGGATAATAAAATATAGAGAATAGAGAACTAACTTATACTCTGAATGTTTGTCCTTAAGCAATTTTAAGCCAAATTTTTTCAAAATTATCATGAAATCTAGAGATTGTACTAAATGTTATAATAAGCATCTACACAATGTGAAATTGACTCGTTCAAATGCTTTACTCACCCACTGCTGTGATTAGAATACATGGTTAAAATTAAGTAGTGAAATCTTTAAGAAACAAATTTACCTTGTATCTAGCTTTAGAATTGGAAGTCTAAGAGTAGGTCGAGTCCTTAAGTGAAACATAAACAAGTTTACTTCTAGGATATATTAGCTACTATATACTCTTTGAAAAAAAAAAAAAAATATCAAGCATAGCCATTACTCCAATGATTCAACTAATTGAGTTAAGAGTATTCAAACTTGAATGTTAGAGTGAGGAAGAGTCCGTAGGGGTATCTCAAAACTCGGTCACTTGAGTGATGAGCTCGGGATGTTGCCAACTCAATGAACTCACTATAACGATAAGGGCGAAAAAGGCAAAAGTTCATGAAAAGAAGCGGGCAAAAACCCGTCAAAATAGATGCTTGAATAAATCAAAAGAACATGAATGTAAACATTCATTGAATAAAACAAAGATGTATAAAAGAGAGAATATCTAGGAAAGAGCTTATACCATATGCTTTTACTTTATGCTGCAAGGATTATATGCTTGATAATATCCAATGAAGTTTAATTGGGTGTTTTTCCTTAGTGGATTAAGTATTTACTTTTGGAATAAAAATTCTTTTGCTAAACATGAGGATTAAAGTTTGTTTTGTTTAGATTAGCTATTAAATTTTGTCCATGGTAATTTGATCACAGGAAACTAGTTTGGTTGAAGTAGTAGACATTAAAACTACAAGTCATGAATTACAAATGAATAGATGCTTGGAATGATGAAAAGAAAGTTTGTATAATCTATGATAGATTTCTCAATTGAATTGATGCAATTGCTTGAGGACAAGTAAGAGTTTAAGTGTGGGGGATTTAATAGAGCCATTTTATACTCAATCTTTATAGTATAAATTGTGTTAAATTATTATTGATTTTATAGAAATCATAAGGAAATGGTACTTAATTCTATTATGGTGATAAATCAGGTTAAATGGTGTCAAGGGTACCAATTCAAGTAAATTAGAGAAGTCATCTACAACTTGGATCAAGACAAGGAATTACACCACTGGAGGAAGCACGGTTTGAGGCACGGCCGTGGTACAAACCGTGTTACACACTGGACAAGAAGGGGGAAATGTGGACTTTGAACAGAGAGAGACACGGCTTAGGGCACGGCCGTGGTGGAAGCCATGGGAGCAACCGTGCTTGGAGCCGTGGTGGAAGTTAGACGTGCCAAGGAGAAGAAATTGTGGAACATCAACCAGAGGATGGCACGGCTTGAAAACTGGCCGTGGGTGTAACCATGGTACACACTGGGCACGGATGAAGACTTGTTGATTATGCACAGAATAAGGCACGGTTGGAAATCTAGCCGTGGGTGGAGCCGTGGTACACACTGGACACGGAAGATGATACATGAAATATGCACAGAGGATGGCACGGCTTGACCCACGGCCGTGTGTTAGGGCGTGCCAGGCGGACGAACATTTACTTCTCGAAATCTACTTGGAAAAGGAAAGATATTTTCGTATCTTGCTAGCAAAAGATCACATGCCATCTCCCTAACAATATAAATAGAACCAACCCTAGAGGGTTAGGGAAACTTTTGAATCTTTCAATCTGGAATCACCTTGGAGACAAGAAGGAAAGGAGGAGGCAGAGCAGGCAGCCGGAAACAGAGGCTTGTTATGTTTTTATTTTTATTTTTCGTTTTATTGATGAACATGAGTAGCTAGGCTACTTTTCTAGCCAAAGGATTATAGATGTTTAATTCTCCACGAATTGTGAGGTCTAATTGACTTGTATTTAATCTATTCTTTGTTTTCGGGTATTCATATATCTTCTGATCGTTTTGTCATTATTATCTTTGTTGATTGGTATGAATAGAGCTCTTCTACTCAATTAGCAAGTTAATATATTGTCAACTAGCACGTTAAATCCGTAATTGTTTGATTGTTCTAGTCTTAGTGACGCAATAACATGTTTGGTTATAAAAGAGATGATCGAATTCATGTTATGGAGGTGTGTGATCATGTTTAAATAGGTTATCTTATAATCTACTAGCATGAATTGGTGGTCTCTCTAGATCTTAATGCTATTGATAGATTAAATCCTAAGCGCTTGTCTAGGGTTGTTTAATCAATAAGAGAAATAATTCAAAGCGCTTGTCTAAGGTTATCGAGGAAGTAAGGAGAGATAGGTTGTTAGAGCTTGTTAATAACCATAACCAGTTTATCTAGGAATAAGAATAGAAAACATTTGCATCGATGATCAATTCCTAGAATTAAACTATCTTGATTCCTTTGGCTAGGCTTTTTATCAATATACAACTTTCTTATCTTATTTTAACTTTATTTGATTCACAATCAAAACCCCCCCTTTTTCCTTTTTCCCTGTTATTATCCTTGAATAGAAATAAATTTAACCAATCTCTGTGGATTCGACCCTACTCACTACTATATGCAAATCATATAATTGTTTAGAGTAGGTTTTATTTTTGTTGGATTCGACACCCATCAGTCTGTAAAAGAGCAAAAGGAAAGAAAGGTGTTTAGTGTGAATATATGCCTTTGCCTATACCTACCATACCTTGGAATGATTTAGCATAGATTTTATTTTGGGACTACCCAGGACATGGAGAGGAAAAGATTCCATTATGGTTGTTGTTGATCACTTCAACAAAATGTCCCATTTTGTGCCTTGCCACAAAACATATGACTCACTCTTTACAGCTAACCTTTTTGTGTAGGAAATTGTAAAGCTACATGGTGCTCCACTGATGGGAATCTACCTTATGGTTCCAATAGTGGGGGAACCTGATTTGGATGTATGATCCAAAACTTCCACATGTGTCTACTTTTTATCTAATAATGTTTGGTTTTGCACTATAGCAAGTAAATTGATCGATTTTATAGGATAGCCAAATAACATGCACTAATGATCAACTTGCGGGACATTTTTGGAGTCACATCCAACGGCCCACAAATTGCTCAATTGACTTGAAGAACTGACTACTTGAAGAACATTGTACTTGTAATTGTTGTTTTGAGAACCGACCATTTCATTTAACAATTGTAATTTCTTTTCTTGGAACTGGCCACGTAGTGGCATATGTGTAATTTTTTGAACATTTTACCCTAATTAGAGTAAGTATAAATACTTGCTAACTACGGTTTGTATGGAGCTTTTAATATTTTGACAAAACATGCACATTGTTACTGTATGGAGTCCCCTTGCTTGCAATTGATCTCTTATCAATTTCATTTGTGAAATTGTGGTGAGAACCAACTAAAGTGATTGTGAGTAATATCAATCATCTCTTGTTATTTTAACAAATTATGTTTAGTGAGTAGTATCTAAGTGTAATTTATTGGTTGCTTATCCATATACACATGAATTTAGGGTTCTCATTTTCAGATTTGAAGCATTTAATTTGAGTAGAATCTTAGTTCATTTCCTTTGTTATCCATTGATATTCATATAATTGTTTGTTCCATATATCCATTTGGCTTTAATTTTCGTGAATTAAGGACATTTTGTGAAGTTATTGATCAAGCCAATTGTTGATTGTAATTGTTGTTTATGCCATTTGTATTATGTATATGTGCTTTAGAGTTTTAAGCGCATCATAATTTGGTATCAAAGCATATCATACTTGGTTATTCAAGCTTGGTGACACCCATATTTGTAGATTTGCTTAATTGATTCTACAATTGCAATTGTGTACATGTGCTTAGAATTTTAAGCACATCATAATTTGGTATCAGAGCATAAGTTTGAGGAAGGGATTTGCGTGATCATCATTTGACAATTAGGGTTCTTGAAGTTGATTCTTGATCCGAAATTGTTGAAGTGAATTGTAGTAGTGCTTATGGAGTTTAATTCATTCTTGTTGTTATTGATTGAAGTAGATGTGGAAAACTTGTGGTAGCTTGCTTTCCTTCAGTTTGTTGTGAGTAAGAAGGGAGTGATCCTTGGTGATCATTTGGGAAAAGTGTAAATTTGAAACATAGGAGAGTGATTGTGTTGGTAATTTTGGAAACTGCAGGTGTCATTTGTAAATTTCAGATTTTCCTTATAGAGATAAGGAAAATATTTGAAATTCAAACACCTTCTTTAAGTTTGAAGCAATTCATTGAGTGGCATTGGTTAAGTGTTATTTGAATTTGAATTGTTCTTACTAATTGTGGAGAAGGTTGCATTAAGAGTGTTTTTGAATTGTTGCCATGATTGTGTTATGTATGTGTGGTGGTGTAAGTGTGTATTGAGTTGAAGGGGTGCTGTAACATGTGGTGTTGTATGTGTTAAGGTGAGAAAGTGCTGCACTTGAAGTGGTGTTATGTTATAGGAATAAGACTCCTACAGGACCTATCACTAAGGCCCAAGCTAAGGGTCTCCATAACTTAGTTTTGAGAATCTTGCATGAGAAACCTAATCTTGAGGAAGCTAATCTATTCTCTTCATTTTTACATTATAGTTATAGTGCATTTCAGCAGGCTCAATTATCAGTCCTATAGGATACCAAATCACCTATACTCTTGAGCAAGTCGGGACTCTCATTGGGGTTTAATTTGAAAGTATCTTGAAGATCAGCATCATGAAGACTCATTTCTTTTACATATTTCTCATTTGTATGGACTATTTTATGTTGTATTTTCTTTTGGGACACTTTTATTTTGTTTGTAATTTCCATTTCGGACCAGCTACCTTAAAAGTGGCATAGTTGTAATTTTGTGCATTTTCTAACCCTAAAGGGAGCAAGTATAAATACTTGCTTAAAGTAAGGTTTAAGGAAGCCAATTTTTCAGAATAGAACATACACTTTACGTGAGGGAATTAGGGCTCTTCCTAGTTCAATTTCTCTTATCAATTTCAATCCTAAGAATTAGAATTGTGGCGAGTGCAATAGGGGAAATTGTGAGTCATATCAATTTTTAATTGTTGTGTTTTCTTTTCATCTCTAGTGAGTCATATCTAGGGTTGGATTGAAGTCTCCTTGGTCAGATTTTTTATTGCTTTTGTAATAAAATCTTCATTGCATAATTGATTGGTTTTTAGCACCTGTTAATTCCATCAATTTGTACTTGTTCTTGTGGCGTGGAGCTTCTTTGTTGTAAGGAGGATCACGGTTTGATTTGTGTATTGTTGGTTGGATTTCTCTTGGAATTAAGTTGGTTAATTGATTTAATTGAGGATTAACATCTTTGTGGAATTCATTTCCTTGATTTTATCATTTGATTCATCATTCCTCAATTAAGGTTCACGCAATTTTTGACCCCTTTGAACCGGTTTGATCTTGTGAATTGAAGTTGTTCCTTTGGTTCATTTGCATGTGCTTAAACCTTGGTTTTAGGCACATCATAATTTGGTATCAGAGCTTGAGGTTTAAGAGGAGGGATTTGCAAATTGAATTTCGGAAATTTAGGGTTCTTGAGTTTACATTTTGATTCCGAAATTGAAAGTGGAAAATTGAATTGTTTATGTGATTGCTTGAAGTGGCGTGATTGTCTTGTTTGGGAAGTTGAAGTTGCTACTTATAGAGTGATTTTTGAGTACTTGTTGAAGCCTCTTTTTTGTGGAATTCACCGTGAAGGAAATGGGAAAGATAGTGCACTTGTGAATACAATTTTGGAAATACAATTGTGTAGGAAGAGAATTGTGATTCTTACAGTGATTGAATTCGAAATTGGGGAGAGCATTTGTAATTTCCAGATTTGAGTAGTGTGGGAAAAAGGAAGTTATTTGATTTCAAAACAAGCATTAAGAGTGAAGGAGTTAATGTGTGTTTGTTTGAATTTGAAAATTACCTCTTACCAAATGTAGAAGGGTTGCAATTAGTGAAGTGGTTTGATTTTCAAATTTAATTTGCTGCCTTTTTGTGTAAGTTACGGATTGGATTTGTATTTGAAGTGATGAATTTGCAACTTGATTATCTTTGAAATTGCTTTGAGAAGGAGTAGTGAATTGAAGAAGTTTTGTGTTCCATGTGACGTGTATATTGTTGTAAGTGGCGGTGTGAATGTGTTGCACTTGAGGTGTTGTAAAGTGGTGTGATATTGTGTTATATTTGGGGAGGTTATTGCACCATGACTTAATAGGTGTGTATGTGGAGTTGTGTTTTGCAAATTTAGTGCAGGGTGTGTGTAATTTTAGCGTGAAATTGGGTTAAATTTGGTAAGGTTGTTACACTGTAATTTGAGTGGTATGGAAATTATTATTGTTGTGGTGATTGAATTTAAATACAACAATGTCTAGTGAAATGTTTCAATATGCTAATGTGTTGCGCTGAACATTGACTACATTTGCTAATAAGGATGAAGAACAAAGGGAAAACTTGTTCCATACTTCTTGTAGGATATAAGGAAATTTGTATATCCTTATAATTGATGGTGGTAATTGTACCAATGTAGTAGCCGCCTTGTTAGTATCGAAGCTAAGACTTACTATTATTCCACATCCTAAACCATATAAATTGCATTGGCTTAGTGATCAGGGAAGTTTGTATGTGACCTAAAGAGCTAAGGTACCATTTAGTGTAGGGGATAAATATCATGATGAGATTGAGTGTAATATCTTGCCTATGTGTGCATCCCATATATTGCTTAGCAAGCCTTGGTTATATAACATGAGGTCTTGCATGATGGCTTTAGGAATACTTATGTGTTCCAAAAGGAAGGAAAACGTGTTATTCTGAATCCATTGTCACCTTCAGAGGTCCAAAAGGTTTAGCAACAGATCAGTCAACCATCAGAGGTTAAAAGGGCTTTAATACAGTGTAATGATTTTGAGGAAAAGAAGGTATTATTGATGGGATAGGGTGAAATGGAGAGGTTAATTACAGAAGAGGCTCCAACATACTTGCTTTAGTTGAGATGTATATTAGGGTTACATGAACCATGATCTCTACCTTCAGCAATTTCTCAGGTATTGAATGAGTATACTGACATTTTTCCTAATGATTTGCCAGTAGGGTTACCACCTTTGAGAGGGATAGAGCATGCTATTGATCTTATGCTCGGTTCAATATTACCAAACCAACTTGCATATCGCATGAATCCCGAGGAGGCTAGGGAATTGAAGCACTAGGTAGATGAGTTAGTTGAACGGGGGTTTATTAGAGAAAGTCTCAGCCCATGTGCTGTTCTCGCCCTTCTTGTTCCTAAGAAGGATGGTACTTGGAGAATGTGTATCGATAGCAGAGCCATCAACAAAATCACCATCAAATACAGGTATCCTATTTTTAGACTTGATGATATGTTAGATGAGTTGCATGGTTCACAGGGCTTCTCCAAAGTGGATCTTAAAAGCGGATATCACCAAATTCAAATGAGAGAAGGGGATGAATGGAAAACCGCTTTTAAAACACGTCATGGACTGTATGAGTGGTTGGTTATGCCCTTTGGTTTAAGTAATGCTCTTAGTACCTTTATGAGGTTAATAAATCATGTATTGAAAGAACTTTTAGGAAAATTTGTTGTTTATTTTGATGATATTTTGATCTACAACAAAAACCTAGAACAACATGTGGAGCATCTTTGGGCAGTATTTTCAGTATTGAGGACACAACAGCTATTTGCAAATATCCATAAGTGTTCCTTTTACCAAAATGAGGTAACATTTTTGGGTTTTGTTATATCTGGTTCAGGTGTTAGGGTGGATGAGGAGAAAGTGAGGGCAATCAAGCAATGGCCAACACCTACTTCAATTACTGAGGTAAGAAGTTTTCATGGACTTACATCCTTTTATAGATGCTTTATCCAAAATTTCAGTGGTATTGTCAGTCCTCTCACAGAATTGACTAAAAAGAGTGTACCTTTTATCTAGAGTGCAAGGGCTTAGTGGAGTTTTGAGAGGTAAAAGGAAAACTCACTTGTTGCTCCATTATTAGCTTTACCTAATTTTGACAAAGTTTTTAAGTTGGAATGTGATGCTTCTGGGATTGGAATTAGTGCTGTACTAATGTAGGAAAAGAGACCTATAGCATATTTTAGTAAGAAGTTGAGTAGTGCAACTTTAAACTATTCTAAATATGATAAGGAATTTTTTTCCTTAGTGAGAGCTCTCATAACATAGCAGCATTATCTCCTCCCGAAAGAGTTTATTATTTATACGGATCATGAATCTTTGAAATATTTCAGGGGACAATAGCATTTGTCTAAGCGCCAAGCTAAGTGGGTGGAGTTTCTAGAGGGTTTTGCTTATGTGATAAAGTACAAAAAGGGTAATCAGAATATTGTTGCTGACGCTTTATCACGATGGTATGTACTTATCACTTCTCTTCAGTCAAAACTGCTGGGTTTTGAATTATTGAAAGAACAATATATATGTGATGAGGAATTCAAGACTGTTATGGAGAGGTGTTATGGGGGTAAGATGTATGATGGCTATTGCGTGATTGAGGAGTTTCTGTACAAATCAAGAAAACTATGTATTCCGTTTGGATTTGTGAGGGAGTTATTAGTGAGGGAAGCAATGTAGGTGGATTGTTAGGACATTTTGGTGAGAAGAGAACCCTAGCCATATTGAGAGAGAATTTCTATTGGAAGGGTATGATAAAGGATGTCCATAGGGTGTTAGAAAGGTATGGTATTTATAAGAGAGCTAAAGGGAAGAAAGGTGCACAGGGTGAGTACATGCCTTTGCCTATACTAGATAGACCTTAGATTGATATCAGTATGGATTTTGTATTGGGATTACCTAGAACACAAACGGGAAAAGATTCTATTATGGTGGTCGTTGACGGATTCAGTAAAATGTCACATTTTGTGCCTTGTCACAAAATAGATGATGCCCTTTTGTTGCTAACATTTTTGTGCAGGTAATTGTCAAATTACATGGAGTCTCACACACATAGTGTCAGACAGAGACATTAAGTTTCTTAGTTTCTTTTGGAAGACATTATGGAAAAGACTAGGTATTAAGCTTATGTACAGTACCTCTTGTCATCCATAGACAGACGGACAAACAGAAGTTGTTAACCGCATGCTTGGGAATCTACTCAAAGCAACAGTTGGTAAGAATCTTACTCATTGGGACTTGTGTCTTCCTATTGTTGAGCGCTTATAATAGGTCTACTCATAGTTCAACCAGTAAGTCTCCCTTTGAAGTTGTTTATTGATGCGGAATTCGGTATGCTCTGATACCAAATGATGCGGATTCGGAATGCTCTAAAACCAAATGATTCCGAAAATGGATTCTAGTTCCTTCACACAAACCGAATCGTCAACAACAATCAAATAACACAAATTTTTAGGTTTTTCTGGATTTTGGTACTAACGTATAAAATCAAAGATATGGATAAATTATCTATCTATAGATGCCAAGATTGATAAAATTAAACTGTTTCGCAATTAAATCATAGAACGATAGAGACCACGTTCTATAAATCAATCACCATGGTTAAAGAATTCTAAGAATTCAATAACGATGCTCGCCACAAATTCTATAGGAACCAAGAATTTGATAAGAACAATATGAATATAGTGAAAATCGATTCTCAATATTCTCAAATCTCCAAAAGAAGACTTACACCACTCAAGTGTCTCTGTTTTACAAAACAAAATGATAATCTACCTCGAAAAATCCTAAGGATGCCTATTTATATCATCTAAAAAAATTTGTGTGAAATCATTCAGGGCCGGCGGCCTTCACTTAGGCCGACACCAAAAACTAGCGGCCTTCACTTAGGCCGGTGGCCTTCATTTAGGCTGGCTCCAAGGCCGGCGGCCTCGAAATGAACTCGGCCGGCCTTTATTCAAGGCTGGCTTAAGGTTGGCTGGACTTCGCCTTGGGTCCTCCAGACGCCTATGTCCTCTTTTTTTTGGTGCTCGTATTTTTGCTCTTGGAATTGTATCATTCCCTCCATGTTGAAAATGATTCGACCTCGAATCTGTATCGTCCATCCTGCTGGGCCACATAAACAGACTCCTCTTTCCCTTGGGCTTTTTAAGGCAAATCAGTCTTGTGTGTTGTACTTTAGTTGGACTCATAGGAAGAAGCTTGTATGTCTTGTCCTGTTGCTGAATGGTATACTCATTGGTGTACCCATCATACTTGGCTCTAAGGTCATACTGCCAAGGTCTTCCAAGGATCAAATGTGTAGCTTCCATGGGAGCTACATCACAAACAATTTCGTCAGTATAATCACCAATAAGCAATGGAACACGAACATGTTTGTGTACATGAACAGCTCCCTATGGACTCAACCAATGAAGTGCATACGGTCTTGGATGCTGCTCCACCTGCAAACCCAACTTAGTAACCCAGTTTGCTGAAGCAACATTAGTGCAACTGCCTGTGTCTACCACAATCAAACAAGTCTTTCCTTGCACCATGCCCTGGATATGAAATAAATTGGCCCTCTAATTAGAAACAGTGTCATCTTGCTGAACCATTAGCATATCTCCCTGTACTGGACTCGCTATAACGTCTTCATCTTCCTCTTCTGCCTCAGTACTCTTTTGTTCTTCTTCCTCACTCTCAACTTTGTCCCCCTTGATGACCATAACCCTTTTATTAGGACATTGAGAAGCAATATGGCCAAGTCCTAAACACTTAAAACATTTGATATCTTTGCTCCTCTTTTGTTGTGTTTGGTCAACAACCTCACTAACGACTGCTTTTCCCTTTTCCTTCCTTTCCTTCTCCCTCTCGCCATCATCTGATTTATGGTGTTGATGAGATTTCTGATCCCGCTTGCACTGATGCCGCTTTACCGGACTGGCTAATTTAATCACATCCTCAAGAGTCTAATAATGCTGGAGTTCCACTACACTGGCAATGTCCATCTTCAACCCATTGATGAAACGAGCTATGGACTCATCTTATGTTTCCCTAATATCACATCTTGCCACTAATGTCTCAAACTCCTTCACATACTCTTCTATGCTCTTCTTACCTTGCCTCAAAGATTGCAACTCCATCAGCATCTCTGTTTATAGTAGTCTGGCACAAATCTGCATCTCATCAACCTTTTCATCAAAGCCCATGAACGCACTTTCTCCTCATTAGCCTTACGCCTCTCAGTTTGTAATTTATCAAACCACAAACTAGCATATTCAGAGAATGCTAAAGACGCCATCTTCACCTTCATGCGCTCATCCCACTCATAACAGTCAAACACCTTCTCAACCCGTAGCACGCAGTCTAGGAATTCCTCTGGTTTACTACTACCAGTGAAAGGTGAAATTTTCAGCTTGATGCTTTCAATCCCCTTACGCTTGTCAACATTGTTTCCTCTCCTATTCCTTCCACTACTAGCATCAGATTCACTACTAGAGTGTCTCCTCCTAATTCCTGCACCACTATGGCTTCTTCTATCCCTAACCTCCAATCTTTCCATAATTAATTTAAGATTTTCTTGGATTTGATTGAACTCAGCCTTAGTCACAACCTTACCCCCATTATCAGCATCATTCCTATTGTTGTTGTTTTGAACACTTCTTGCGATGACATCTCTACCCTTCAATAGTCAGTATAGAAATTCACCCACAACCCAATTCTCAACAATAGCCCCAAACACCAATTCACAGCAATTCAACACTCAACAACTGAATTCAGCAAAAATATTCACGAAACCCCCAATTCTCAACAACAGACCAATCACCAATTCACAAAACAAAATTCCAAATTTCCCAACCAATAGCAGTATTGAATTAAAACTACAATTGAATTGAGAATCAATAGCCTTACTGATTTAACTCATGATTTGATCAATCCTGATATGCTTTGAATCATTACGAATCCAACCTTCGCTCTGATACCAAATGATGCGGATTCGAAATGCTCTGAAACCAAATGATTTCGAAAACGGATTGTAATTCCTTCACACAAACCGAATCGTCAACAACAATCAAATAACACAAATTTTTAGGTTTTTCTGGATTTTGGTACTAATGTATAAAATCAAAGATATGGATAAAATTATCAATCTATAGATGCCAAGATTGATAAAATTAAACTGTTTCGCAATCAAATCATAGAACGATAGAGACCACATTCTATAAATCAATCATTATGGTTAAAGAATTCTAAGAATTCAATAATGATGCTCGCCACAAATTCTATAGGAACCAAGAATTTGATAAGAACAATACGAATATAGGAAAATCGATTCTCAATATTCTTAAATCTCCAAAAGAAGACTCACACCACTCAAGTTTCTCTGTTTTACAAAACAAAATGATAATCTACCTCAAAAAACCCTAAGGATGCCTATTTATATCATCTAAAAACATTTGTACGAAAACATTAAGGCCGGCTCAAGGCCGGCCAAAGGCCGACACTAAAAACCGGTGCCCTTCACTTAGGCCGGCACTAAAAGCCAGCGGCCTTCATTTAGGCCGGCTCCAAGGCTAGCGACCTTGAAGTGAACTCGGCCGGCCTTTATTCAAGGCCGGCTTAAGGCTGGCTGGACTTCGCCTTGGGTCTCCCCTGATGCCTATGTCCTCCTTTTTTTGGTGCTCGTATTTTCGCTCTTGGAATTGTATCATTTATGGCTATAATCCTTCTATTCCATTAGATTTTATAGCAGCAGGACAAAGGAAGAGAGTCTTAGTGGAGTTAACCGAGCCAGAAAAATTCAGCACATTCATGATAGAACAATTGAACACCTTTAGAAGACCTAAGAACAGTAGAGAATCCAGGGAAACAGACACAGGAAAATTCATCTTTATAATCCAAGTGACTTAGTCTGGATTAATCTTAGCAAAGATAGGTTTCCACATAAGAAGTCACAAAAGTTGTCTCCCAGGTCAGACGGACCATTCAGGGTTTTAAAGCGCATCAACAACAACGCCTACCGGATAGAGTTATCAGGAGAGTATGGAGTATCAACGACCTTTAATGTCTTAGATCTATCACCATACTTATCAGACGACATGCATGAAGACCTATCAGATTTGAGGGCAAATCTTCTAGAAGCCCGAGGAGATGATAGGAATCAGACTCCTACAGGACCTATCACCAGGGCCCGAGCTAAGGGTCTCCATAACTTAGTTTTGAGAATCTTGCATGAGAAACCTAATCTTGAGGAAGCTAATCTATTTTCTTCATGTCTACATTATAATTGTAGTGCATTCTAGCAGGCTCATTTATCAGTCCTACAGGATACCAAGTCACTTATACTCTTGAGCAAGTCAGAACTCTCATCGAGGTTTAATTCGAAAGTACCTTGAAGACCAGCATCATGAAGACTCATTTCTTTTACATATTTCTCATTTGTATGGACTATTTTATGTTGTATTTTCTTTTGGGACACTTTCATTTTGATTGTAATTTCCATTTCGGACCGGCCACCTTAAAAGTGGCATAGTTGTAATTTTGTGCATTTTCTAACCCTAAAGGGAGCAAGTATAAATACTTGCTTAAAGTAGGGTTTGAGTAGGCCAATTTTTTAGAATAGAACATACACTTTACGTGAGGGAATTAGGGCTCTTCCTTGTTCAATTTCTCTTATCAATTTCAATATCAAGAATTGGAATTGTAGCGAGTGCAATAAGGAGAAATTGTGAGTCATATCAATTTCTAATTGTTGTGTTTTCTTTTTATCTCTAGTGTGTCATATCTAGAGTTGGACTAAAGTCTTCTTGGTAAGATTTTTTATTTCTTTTGTAATCAAACCTTCATTACATAATTGATTGGTTTTTAGCACTTGTTAATTCCATCAATTTGTACTTGTTCTTATGGCATGGAGCTTCTTTGTTGTAAGGAGGATCACAGTTTGATTTGTGTATTGTTGGTTGGATTTTTCTTGGAATTAAGTTGGTTAATTGATTCAATTGAGGATTAACATCTTTGTGGATTTCATTTCCTTGATTTTATCATTTGATTCATCATTCCCCAATTAGGGTTCACGCAATTTTTGACCCCTTTGAACCGGTTTGATCTTGTGAATTGAAGTTGTTCCTTTGGTTCATTTGCATGTGCTTAGACGTTGGTTTTAGGCACATCATTATGGGTTGAAGTGAGTTGCACCATTGTTGTGTTGTGTGTGTAGTAGTGTGAGTGTGTTCTAGAAAGTATTGTAAATTGTTGTAGAGTTGTGTTGAGAAGAAGGTGTTTCACGTGGAGTATAAGAGTGTATATGTGCCGTGATTAGAAAAGGAAATTTAGTGGTAAAATTTGAATTTCAAAACAAGCATTTAAGTTTAGAAGTTATTAAGTATTGATACTTAAACACTTTCTTAGTTGAATTCAATAACTTACTTCTTTGAAGTATTTGATTATTACTTCAACTTATTTGTTGCCATAGTTGAAGTGTGGGAAGAGTGTGTTGCCTTGGTTGCTTGTTGCATCGTGGGTATACAAGTGTGGGTGTGTTGACGTGGTGTGAAGTTAAATAGAGTTGTGTTTATTTTGTAGGTGATTGGATTGTTGTGTTGGGTGAAGTGTTGTGTAGTGAAGGGAGTGTGCTGCAATTGTTTTAGACTATATTTGTACTTCAACAATTCACATCTATAAACATGTTGAATGACAGTGTGAATGGAGGCATTAGTAATAAAGCCAGTAGCCAAGTTGGTGGAGGATAGGGTCATTGTACTATAGTTGGGAGAACTTTTGAGGAACAACTTCAAGACCACAGCACCATTGTTACTACACTAGCAATAAGGATTGATAAGATGATAATGCTATAACCACCAGTGCCGAATCCTCAGGCACCACCACCTAGAGTAGCTCCTCAAAACGTTCAAAGAGAGGGAGTAGTAGGAGGAGGAAACATGGGAAGGAGAGTAGAAGGAGATCATCATGCTTTTAAGGAGGAGATGGATGATAATTTTGAGGTCAATCCTTACCCAAATAGGGATTTTAGGCCACCTAAGGGTCTAGAATATGTGAAGCTGCAGATGCCTTCATTTGATGGCAGGGGATTAACAAATGACTATCTTGATTGGGAGGATAAGGTTGAAGGCCTTTTTTAGTGTTATGAGATAGATGATAACACCAGAGTTCATCTTGCTGTTGTTAAGTTCATAGGGTATGCCGCCTTATGGTGGAAAAATTTGGTGATTAGCAGGCGAAAGGATGGAGAGGCTGAAATTCACACATGGAGAGATATGAAAAGGGTTCTGAGGAAGAGGTTCATTCTTAAGCATTATAGGTAGGAACTGTTTATGCGTCTATAGACTTTGAGATAGGGAGGCAAAATAGTGGATGACTATGTCCTAGAGTTTGAAACTTTGATGATCAGATGTAGGTTAATAGAGCCTCTTGAGTAAACCCTAGCATGTTTTGTGTCTGGGTTAAAGTATAAGATAGCCTGTGTTGTGGAGTTTCAGAGGTATAATACACTTGATGAGGTTATATAGTTAGCCTTGAAAGTGGAAAGATAGAGGCAATCCAATCCATTCCAGGTTACTAGTTATAGGCCTGGTGCTAATAGTAAGCCCATTGGGCTGATGGTCAGTTCAGTGGACTAAAGGGAGCAGGTGAGCATGTCAAGGCAGCAAATAGAGTTACCGCTAGCATAGATAAAGAGAAAATGATTTATGGGAAGGGTAAAGAGGTAGTTGGACCTGATGTTAGGCAAATAGCACCGGGGTTGACTAGTAGGAAGATGCGCCAGATTAAATGCTTCAAATGCATGGGATTTGACATATGGCTGCAAAGTTTCCCAATAAGAGAGTAATGACAGTTATGGAGGGCACCGAAGAAGAAGATGAAGAAGAAGTTGTTGAGCCTACAGATCTGTCCATGGCTTTACAGGAGTACTATGATGATTAAAGCGTTGAGACACATGAGGATAAAAAGGGTGAACATTACTTACTTATTAATGTGTTGCATAGGGTTTTGACTTTAGCTCTAGATGATAAGGACAAATAGAGGGAGAACCTATTCTACGCACCTTGCTAGATTCGAGGTAACCTTTGTGTGCTATTCATTGATAGTGGTAGTTGCACTAATGTCATATCTGCTGCATTAATAGATAAATTACAACTAGCTACTAGCCCGCATCCTAGCCCTTACAAATTGCATTGGTTAGATGATTGAGGTAGTCTACATGTTACACAAAGGGCAAAGTTACCAGTCAGTGTAAGAAAAAATTACAATGATGAGATTATTTGTGATGTGTTTCCTATGTGCGCCTTTCATTTATTGTTAGGTAGACTCTAGATGTTTGATAGAAAGGTGTTACATGATGGGTTTAGAAACACTTACATGTTTCGAAAGGATGGTACACAGATAGTCTTGATGCCTATGTCTCCATCTGAGGTGCGCACTTTCCAAGGAGAAATTAGAAATACCTCTGGTTCTTCTAAAAGTCAAGCAAATAGGTAAACAAAGGCATCAAGTTTTAGTCTAAGAGATGATCCCCTAGATTTGAGGGCAAAATCTTTTAGAGGCCCGAGGAGATGATGGGAATCTACCCTACGGTTCTAGTAATGGGGGAACCTGATTTAGATGTATGATCCAAAACATCCACATGTTTCTATTTTTTATCTAATAATGTTTGGTTTTACACTATAGTAGGTACATTGATCGATTTTACAGGATGGCTAATAATAACATGCACTAATGATCAACTTGCGGGACATTTTTGGAGTCACATTCAATAGCCCACAAATTGCTTAATTAACTTGAAGAATCGGCCACTTGAATAACATTGTACTTATAATTGTTGTTTTGAGAACTGGCCATTTCATTTAACAATTGTAATTTCTTTTCTTAGAGCCAGCCACTTAGTGGCATATGTGTAATTTTTTGAACATTTTACCTTAATTGGGACAAGTATAAATACTTGCTAACTAGAGTTTGCATGGAGCTTTTGATATTTTGACAAAACACATACATTGTTGCTGTGAGGAGTCCCTTTGCCTGCAATTGATCTTTTATCAATTTCATTTGTGAAATTGTAGCAAGAACAAACTAAAGTGATTACAAGTAGTATCAATCATCTCTTGTTGTTTTAACAAATTGTGTTTAGTGATTAGTATCTAAGTGCAATTTGTTGGTTCCTTATCCATATACACGTGAATTTAAGGTTCTTATTTTCATATTTGAAACATTTCAATTTGAGTGGAATCTTAGTTCATTTCCTTTGTTAACCATTGATATTCATATAATTGTTTGTTCCATATATCCAATTGGCTTCAATTTTTGTGAATTAAGGACATTTTGTGAAGTTGTTGATCAAGCTAATTGTTGATTGTAATTGTTGTTCATGTCATTTGTATTGTGTACATGTGCTTTGGATTTTTAAGCACATCATAATTTGGTATCGGAGCATATCATACTTAGTTATTCAAGCTTGGATTATCAAATCCATATTTGTGGATTTGCTTAATTGATTCTATAATTGCAATTGTGTACATGTGCTTGGAATTTTAAGCACATCATCCACATAGCATAATGTCTGACAAAGACATTAAGTTTCTTAGCTTTTTCTAGAAGACACTATGGAGAAGACTTGGTACTAAACTCAAGTATAGTACCTGCCATCCCCAAATAGAGGTTGTTCATCGTACTCTTGGTACATTACTAAGAGCAACGGTTGGCAAGAATCTTACTAATTGCGACTTGTGTCAACCTATTGTTGAGTTTGCTTATAATAGGTCAACTTATAGTTCAAACAGTAAGTCTCCTTTTGAAGTCATGTATGGCTATAATCCTACCTTTCCATTGGATTTCATAGCTAGTCCGACAATAAAGGAAGAAAGCTTAAGTGGAGTAGAACGAGCTAAGGAGATTTAGAAACTTCACCAAAGGATGATTGAAAATCTTCAAAAAATGCAGGAATAGCAAAAGCTTTAAGGTGACAAAAATAGGAAAACCAAAATTTATAATCTAGGTGATCTAGTTTAGATTAATCTCAGCAATGATAAGTTTCCTCACGAAATGTCATGGAAGCTTTCACTTAGAGCAGATAAACCATTTAAAGTTATCAAACGCATCAACAACAATGCATATAGGATAGAACTGCCAGGAGGATACGATGTCTCTGCTACATTTAATGTTGTAGACCTACTGCCCTATTTACTAGACGACATTCATGAGGACCTATCAGATTTGAGGGTAAATCTTCCACAGGCTTGAGAGATGATAGGAATCATACATTTATAAGACCCTTAACAGAGTGAGAGCCAAAGGATTACAGGATTTGGCAATGAGGATCCTCTTTAACTAATTATATAATTGTTTTGCATTTCATCAAGTACATTTGTCGGTATTATAGGATGGCGAACAAACAACTAATGCTTGATTGTGTGAGCTATTCTTAGACCTACAAAAAGCAAGAGAAATCGACCATACATTGTTTTGCATTTCACGTGGAGAACCTGCTAGAAATTGCTCCAATAGGATCGGTTTTATGCACTATTTTTTTTTGTTGATTTTCTTTATTTAGAATAGGTATAAATACTTGTAAATGAAGGTTTTTAAAGATAGACTTTTGAGACTCAAAATTAGATGCATTTGCCGTGAGTTGGATTTAAGACTATTGTATGTAATATCAATGATTTCACATCCATTTCCTAATTCCTACTAGTGTGTAACATTTAGTAAGTGATTGGGATCACCATTTCTCATTCATTTTCACACAAATTGGGGTTCCTTTACAAGTTAGGGTTCACACAACTTGATTGGGAATTGTTACATTGTTTGTTCCATCTATGATTTTATTTTTCAATTGGCTTTGGATCACATCAAATATGGTAAGAATGTGGAAGGGAATATAGTTTTTCCAAACATTAAAGGGGGGAAAGAATTTGTTGGAAAAGGAAAAGCAGTTGCTGGGACTAAGAATAAACAATTAACAACCAATTCATAAAGAGGAAAGAATCGCCAAGTCAAATGCTTCAAATGTTTAGGTTTTGGACATATGGCTACTCAATGTCCTAACTAAAGGATGATGCCGACTGCTATGGAGGTGGAGAGTGAGGCTGATGAGGAAGAGATACATGACCTCACAATTTGTCAGCAGTATTAGATGAGTATTATGGAGATGTAGATGTTGAGGTGCATGAGTACAAGGGAAATGATTAGTATTTGGCTATCAACGTGTTGCACAGGGTGATGACTACCTTTCCTACTAATGAGGAAAAATAGAGGGAGAACCTATTTCATATTTCCTATAGGGTCGAAGGTAACCTTTATGCTGTTATTATTGATGGTGGTAGTTGCACCAATGTAGTGGCTACTTCTTTAGTTAATAAATTGAAACTAGTCACTACCCCATACCGTAAACCATATAAATTGCACTGGTTGAGTGAACAAGGTAGTCAGCATGTTACTCAAAGGGCTAAGGTTCCATTCAACATGGGGGAGAGATACTATGATGAGATAGTCTGTCATATTCTTCTTATTTGTGCATCATAGATACTATTTGGCAGACCTTGGTTATATGATAGGAGGGTATTGCATGATGGGTTTAAGAACACCTATGTGTTCAAGAAGGATGGCGAGTGCAATGTATTGAATCCTATGTCACCTATTAAAGTACAAAAGGCATAGAGACAAATCAATAAAATTGTTAAAAAGAAGATCTTGTTTGTGGGACAACATGAACTAGAAGTGGCAATTCAAGAAGAGAGACTGGTGCATCTATTGCAGATGAAATATGTGTTGGAAGTTGATAGGCTAGAACAATTACCTCTAATTGTGAACCAGGTGCTAGATGAGTACATAGATGTATTCCCTAATGAGTTACCTAAGTGATTACTACCTATGAGAGGCATTGAACATGTCATTGATTTTTAGCTTGGATTAGTCTTGCCGAATTAGCTTGCATATCACATGAATCTTGAAGAAGATAGAAAATTGAAGCAATAAGTGGATGAGCTGGTAGAAAGCGATTTTGTTAAAGAGAGTACTAGTCCTTGTGCTATTCTTGTACTTCTTATTCTAAAGAAGGATGGCACATGGAGAATGTGCATTGGTAGTAGAGCCATCAACAAAATTATCATCAAATACAAGTATCCCATTCCTAGACTTGATGATATGTTGGATGAACTGAATGGTGCACAGGTATTCCTTAAAGTGGACCTTAAAAGCAGATATCACCAAATTCGTATGAGGGGTGGAGATAAGTGGAAGATCACTTTTAAAACACGACATAGTTTGTATGAGTGGATGGTCATGCTATTTGGGTTGACCAATGCCTCTAGTACTTTCATGTAACTAATGAATCATGTCATGAAGGAATTTCTAAGAAAATTTATTGTAGTTTATTTTGATGAAATTCTGATTTTCAGCAAAAACATGGAACATTTGTAGATAGTCTTTTCAGTCTTGCGGAAATAGTGGTTATATGGAAATCCCAACAAGTGTTCATTATGTTAGTCAGAGGTAACAATTCTTAGCTTTGTTGTTACTAGTTCTAGTGTAAGAGTTGATGAAAAAAAAAAGTTAGGGCTATCACGGAGCGGCTAACGGCACAATTAGCAGCTGAGGTGAGGAGTTTTCATGGTTTAGCTTCTTTTTATAGGAGATTTTTTTGGAACTTCAATAGCATTATCAATCCATTGACTAAATTGACCAAGAAGAATGTTCCTTTTATTTGGGGGGATCGGGTTTAGAGGAGTTTTGAGGAAGTGAAGGCGAGGCTAACTAGTGCTCCAATTTTTGCATTACTAGATTTTGATAAAACTTTTGAATTGGAGTGTAATGCATTTGGGATAGGAGTTAGTGTTGCAACGATGTAGGAAAGGAGACCCATTGCATATTTTAGTGAGAAACTGAGTGGTGCACCTTCGAACTATTCAGTGTATGATAAGGAGTTTTATTCCTTACTGTTTGCATTAATGACATGGCAACACTATTTTCTCCTTAAGGAGTTTGTTATCAATATAGACCATGACTCATTAAGCACTTCAAATGCCAATAACATTTGTTTAAATGACAAGCCAAATGGGTGGAATTCCCAGAGAGCTTTGCTTATATGATTAAGTACAAGAAGGGTAGCACAAATATTGTGGTTGATGCCTTGTCACATAGGTATGTACTTATCACTTCTCTATAGTTAAAGTTGCTTGGGTTTGAATTAATGAAGAAACAATATGTTCATGATGATCGCCTGAAATTGATTGTTAAGTGATGTTCTAGAGGAAATGTAGTAGATGGGTATTATATAATAGATGGTTTTCTGTATAGAGTAGGAAAATTGTGTATACCTTGTGGTTCTGTTAGGAAATTGTTGGTATGAGAAGCTCATGTTGGAGGGTTATTTGGACATTTTGGTGAAAAGAGGACATTAGAGTTATTAAAAGAACATTTTTACTAGAGAAGTATGCTAAAAGATGTCCTCAAGGTTTTAGAGAGATTTAGTGTTTGTAAGAGGGCAAAGGGAAAGAAGGAAGCTTGGGGTGAATATATACCTTTACCTCTATCCACATAGCTATGGATTAATATCAGTATGGATTTTATTTTGGGTCTGTTTTGGACACGAAGAGGCAAAGACTCCATCATGGTGGTCATCAACCACTTCAGTAAAGTGTCACACTTTGTACCTTGCCACAAAACAAATGATGCACCTTTTATTGCTAACCTTTTTGTGTAGGAAATTGTAAGTTTACATGGTGTTCCCTACAGCATAGTGTCTGACAAAGACATTAAGTTTCTCAGCTTCTTCTAGAAGAAACTTTTGAAGTGAGTTGGTACTAAATTCATGTATAATACATCTTGTCATCCTTAGACGGACGGCTAGATAGAGGTTGTCAATTGTACTCTCGGTGCCTTACTAAGAGCAACTGTTGACAAGAATCTTACCAATTGAGACTTGTGTCTCCCTATTGTTGAGTTTTCTTACAATAGGTTAACTTATAGTTCAATCGACAAGTCTCCCTTTGAAGTCGTATATGGTTATAATCCTACCCTTCCATTGGATTTAATAGCTAACCCTACAACAAAGGAAGAAAGTTTGAGTGGAGTAGAGTGTGCCAAGGAGATTTAAAAGCTTCATCAAAAGGCTTCTAAACATCTTAAGAAAACTTAGGAGCAGTAAAAACTTTAAGGCAACAAAAATAGGAAAGCCAAGATTTACAATCTAGGTGACTTGGTTTGGATTGATCTCAGCAAGGATAGGTTTCCTCACAAGAAATGATAGAAACTTTCACCTAGAGTAGATGAACCATTCAAGATTCTGAAATGCGTTAACATTAATGCTTATAGGGTGGAGTTACCAGGAGAATACGACATCTCTGCTGCATTGAATGTTGCAGATTTATTGCCTTACCTATCAGAAGATCTTCATGAAGGCCCATTAGGTTTGAGGGCAAATTTTCCACAGGCCTAAGGAGATGATGGCAATCAAACCATTTCTATAATATGACCCATTACCCGAGCTAGAGCCAAAGGATTGCAGAGTCTTACATTGAGAGTTCTTTTTGAGCATAGTGGAACTCAAAGACACTCACATAGTGTCTTCATTCATTTTACATGGTTGTTTTACATTTAATTAGGTGCAATTATTAATACTTCAGGATGGCAACCAAGTTAATTAGAGCATGGTTTAGAGTATAGTTCATGATTCACTTTTGAACTAAGCTAAACTAATGGGAGCTAACCGTGTATTTTAGTTTTTCCTATATTTTCTTTATGTTTATTTTTTATATTAGGGACTACTATAAATACTTGTATAAGGGACACAAAAAGGCAATTATCATTTGGTCAAAACACTAACATACACGTGAAATTGAGGGCTTTTTCTCATTTCATACGCTCTTTTCAATCTTGGGTGGATTGTGGTGAGTCAAAGGGCTTAGATTGTTCTATGTCATATCAACAATTACAAGCTTGATCTTTCTTCTACTAGTATGTAATATCTGGAAAGAAATTGGATTTTCTTTATTGTCTTGTTCTTGGCGTAAATTAAGTTCTAAGTGAAGGAGATATTTCAAATTGAGGCTTATCCAATTATCTCATGTTTATATATTTGTTAATGGTTAATTGAATAGGCATATCATGGTAGGTCGACATGGCCTCTATGATGTGCCTAAAACCACTTGGAAGCACAATCAAAAGACTCAAGAAAACAATCTCAAATCAATCACAAAACCGGTCCACCTAGTAAGCAATTCTCGTGACACCATTGAAGATTTGATGGAAATTGTTGTTCAAATAATTCAATTGTAATCTCTAATGATAGCATTAACCAAATAACCATGATGGGTGTCAAATCCAACAAAAATAAAAACCTACTCTTAGACAATGATATGATTTGTGTATAGTAGTGAGTAGGGTCGTATCCATAGGGATTGGTTAAATATATTTCTATTCAAAGAAAATAAAGAGGAAAAGAAAAATGGGGGGTTTTGTTTGTGAATCAAAAGAATATTGAAACAAGATAATAAAATCGAATATTGATAAAAGCCTAGCCAAAGGAATCAAGACAGTTTAATTATAAGAATTGATCATCGATGCAAATGTTTTCTATTCTTATTTCTAGATAAACTGGTTATGGTTATTAACAAGCTCTAATAACCTATCTCTCCTTACTTCCTCGATAATCAAAACAAGCTCTTTGATTATTTCTCTTACCGATTAGACAACCCTAAACAAGCTCTTAGGATTTAATCTATCAATAGCATTAAAAACAAGAGAGACCACCAATTCATGCTAGTAGATTATAAGATAACCTATTTAAACAAGATCATACATCTCCATAACATGAATTCGATCATCTATTTTATAATCAAATATGTTATTGTGTCACCGAGACTAGAACTATCAAACAATTACGGATTTGACGTGCTAGTTGACAATATATTAACTTGTTAATTGAGTAGAAGAGCTCTAATTCATACCAATCAACAAAGATAATATTGACAAAACTTCCAGAAGATATATAAATATCTAAAAACAAAGAATAGATTAACGACAACTCAGTTAGATCTCACAATTCGTGAAGAATTAAACTTCAATGATCCTTTGGCTAGAAAATCTACTTAGCTACACATGTTCATCATCAAAACGAAAATTGAAAGTAAAAACATAATAAGCCTCTATTCCCGGTTTCCTTGCTCTGCCTCCTTCCTTCCTTCTTGTCTCCAAATTGATCCAAACTCCTCTAGGGTTAGTTCTATTTATATTGTTAAGGGAATGGCAGAGGATCTTTAGCTAGCAAGATACGAAAATATCTTTCCTTTTTGATGTAAATCTCGAGAAGTGAATAATCGTCCGCTTGGCATGCCCTATAACACGACCGTGGGTCAAGTCATGCCTTCCTCTGTATATAATTCACATATCATCTTCCGTGTCCAGTGTATGCCATGGCCAGATCCTAAGTCGTGCCATCCTCTGGTTGATGTTCCACAATTTCTCATCCTTGTTTAGTATATGGCACGGCTTCCATCACAGCTTCCACCACAGCTTCCACCATGGCTTCTACCACGGTTGTATCACAAGTCGTGTCTCTCTCCTTCTCGTGCAGTGTATAGCACGGCTTGTACCACGGCCATATCTCAAAATCGTGCCTCCTTCTAGACAGATACACGCCCATGTACTTTCCTCCGGTGGTGTAAATCCTTGTCTTTGATCCAAGTTGTAGATGACTTCTCTAATTTACTTGAATTAGCACCCTTGACTCCATTTAACTTGATTTATCACCATAATAAAATTAAGTACCATTTCCTTATGATTTCTATAAAATCAATAATAAATTAACACAATTCATACTATAAAGATTGAGTATAAAATGGCTCTATCAAACACAAGAGAAGATGAAGTTCACGTAAAATCAGATTAAAAGGAAGCAATAAACCAATGAAATCCACTTTCCCTTTCAATCACTAGTTCACACCAACAATAACAAGGAAGTATGAAATCCAAGTGCTCAATGAAACAATCAATCTTACAAGATTGATGTTTACGAAAATAAAATCACAATTAGATCCAAGAAAGATCTAAATCTACCCTAGATATGACTCACTAGAGAAGAAATGAACATACAACAAAATTGAATTGATATGACTTACAATTCGCTTTCGTTGCACTCGCCACAATTCCAATTCTTGGGTTGAAATTGATAAGAGTTTGGAAATAAGGAAAGAACCCTAAATCACACATGAAATGTGTCTCTCAAATCTGTAAAAATTAGCCTCCTCAAACCCTCTATTAAGCAAGTATTTATACTTGCTACTCCTAGGGTTAAAAAGTGGTCAAAATTACAAGTTTGCCACTTTTAAGGTGGCTAGCCCTAAATGAAAATTACAAGGAAATAAAAGTGTCCCAAAACCAAATACAACCAAAATAGTTCATAAAAGAAGAAATATATAAAAGAAATGGTCTTCAAGATGCGGTTTTCTATAGGATCCATCGGCCCAGCTCATCGCCGATTCAGGTCGGTCCATAGATAACCCACAAGCTGAGTCTAAGGGAGTTTGTCCATTGCCCTATAAAATATGATAAGTGTGCTTGTTGGAAAACACAATACAAGAATAATAGAAAAAAGGTTAATTTATAAATAATTCTGAGGTCGACCTACTCAAAATGGGCCCTCATCGCCAAAATTCGAATTCCTTTAGTTCTTGCCCTAATGATAGGTCTTGTCGGATTTTTATTCCTATCATCTCCTCGAGCCTCAAAAAGATTTGTCCTCAAATCTGGCAGGTCAAATGCAATAGAGACTTTGTTTTCTCCTAGCAATCCATTTGAACAAGTATCTCTGTAGAATCCCAATATTTGAAATACTATAGGCGGTGTTTGTTTTCTCCCCTCCATTTCCAGGATGTATCTCTTCTGCAACACAAATAATGCTCCATTATCCAATAAAGTCGTCCCTATATCAACCTGTTCCACTGAAACCGTTTCCTCCTTTTTTAACTCATCTGTATGTTGCTGATCTTCATGGTCTTCTAATGGTTAGCCCAACTGCTCATTACCCTTTGAAACCTCTGAAGGTGAACATAACTGTCTCTGAATAGTCTGGCTCTCTCGTGGTCTGCTCGTCTGACTATGATCATCAAGATCCTCTGAAGGTTGGCACATCGGTGTCTGATAAATTTTATGCTCTATGGGTTAACTCGAGTCACTAGAGCCTTCAAGAACCTTTGAAGGTTGGCATACCTGCGTCTGCATAGTTTGGTCCTCTGAAGGTTTGATCATGTGGCTATGATCCTCAAGATTCTGTGATGGTTGTTTTATCTGTCTTTGCATCTCTTGGACCTTTGATGGCGACATAGGATTCAATACTATACGTTTTACATCTTTTTTTAACATATAAGTATTTCTATACCCATCATGTGATACCATCCTGTCATACAACCATGGTCTACAAAGTAATATATTGATACGCTCAGAACATATATATAAAATGGGAGCGTAAATTGCAGCAAGTGCACTGGTCGTATCAAGTAATAGAGTGGTGAAAAGTAAGGTTGTCGATTCCTCGAGGAACCAATAGAGTACTAGATCTATGGCAATTCTTATCAATATCTAGGACATTAAAAAGGGGTTTTGAAATGTCTAAGCTAAAAATTTAACTTAAAGCAAACAAGGAGAATTTTATGAAGAATCTATCAATTATGAACGCGGGAAATTAGAATTCACCCTAGATCCATTAATCAAACTGCTACCATGTTATATCAACTAGTGGTTATAAGGTTATTCAAGTGAGTTTAGAAAATCCTTTTTAAGGATGTTAACCTTAAATCAATTAGTCGGCTTTCGCGTCTCCAATTAACCAAGGAATCAAAATTATGTTCATACACCTCCCATGTTACAAACAACTAATGCCCTAAATCAATTAACCCTAATCCCTTAGTGATTAATTAACAAGAAACATTGCATTGCGCCTACCATAAACTCTAATTAAACTAATTATCTCAACTCCCGTATTGATAATCAATTTAATTAAGAATTCCTAACAAATCCTAATCAACTCCCATATCAAAAGGATTTCTAACAATTATAATTGAAATCAAAGGAATTGCAATCATGAATAATCCTAATAATTCCTAATCATATAACATGGCTACAATTATCCTTTTAACATTCTAGGGTTTCATCTAATTTCCCAAGGAAAAGACTTAGCAATTCATGGAGATAAAGACATGATTATGATTCAAGGAGATTCGTGTAAAAGAAATCATATTCAATGGTTGGATCAAATGCTTGAATTGCATATCAGAAGTAAAGTTCAGAAATCACCAATTCAACAATACAAATAATACCTTAATTGAAAGGAACTCCACAAATCCTTCACAAAGGATGATAATCTCCACGAAGATCACAAAGTTTTCTCTAAGATTTGATCTCCACAATTCTCCCTTAAAACTACTCTAAGAACACTAAAATTTGACAAAAGTTCCTCCACAAATCGACCTAGGACCTATATATATGCAAGGGGAGGTGAGAAGATGCAATTAAAACAAGACCGGCCCAAGGTCGGCCAAAGGCCGGCAGCCTTTATTTAAGCGGCCATAAAGGCCGGTGGCCTTCATTTAAGCCGGCCATAAAGGCCGGCGGCGTTTCATGGAAGGCCGGCCATAAAGGCCGGCGGCTTTGCTTTTTTTTCCTTTGCCATCCTTCAATCTTTTCATGCTTCAATTTGTATGCAATCTCTCCAAATTGATTAAGCTTTGAACTCAAAGTCCTCCAACATCTGAAATGTAAAAATAAACATGATTAAGTACCATTTCCTTGTGATTTCTCTAAAATGAATAATGAATACTCGCAAATCGCTTAATGAATTATGAGTAAAATATGCCTTTATCATATATGGGATGCACAAAGAGGAAGAATATCACATTCAAGCTCATCATAGTACTTGTCCCCTATACTGAAGGGTACCCTAGCCCTTTGGGTTACACAAAGACCATCTTGATCATTCAACCAATGTAATGTATAGAGTTTGGGATGTGGGATAGTTTCAAGTTTCAACTTCGATACTAATGATGCAGCTACAACATTAGTACAACTACCACTATCAATAATAATTGCGCACAAGTTTCCTTGTATACTACAAGAAGTATGGAACAAGTTTTCTCTTTGTCCCTCATCAATGGTTTGAAAAGAAATCATGTCCTGATGCAATATGTTAGCATAATGAAACATTTCACTAAACATGATTGTACTCAAATCCAACAATACAATAATTATCTTCACACTTTCAAGGTTCAAGTACACAACCAAACCACAAATGAAGTACACTCAACAGCTTTCAAGTAGATATAATTAAATTGAACAAGAAGTGTTTAAGTAACTAGTTCAATTACTTTTACACTTTAATGATTTGTTTGAATTTTAAATTCCACTACTTAACCTTCCTTTCTTGCTAAATTTTTACACCCACAATGAGTCTTAATGTGCATCACCTTACACTACACACAACTCCACAAATTTACACCACCACACACACCTCACTCCTATACGGTGCAACCAATTCACTACAACATTACTACACGTTGTAACTTTTTTTTTTTTTAAACATTCTTACACCACCACACATACACACAATCATGGTGCACTCACTTCACCACAACACTAATTCACCACGTTGCAACACCTTCACTCACATACTCATTACGCCACACACACACACACCTCTTTACATCACGGTGCAACACACATACACTTCCAAGTATACAATCTCTTGCCACTACACAACACAATTTACACCGCAACTCACACTCAAAGGTAGCAATAGATTCAAATTCAAATCACTTTACTAAATGCAACCTCCTCCACAAATGGTAAGAACAATTCAAATTCAAATAAAACTTATTCAATGCTACTCAATGAATTGCCTCAAACTTAATGAAGGTGTTTGAATTCAAATGATTTCCTTTTTTTTTTTTACATAATGCAATCTGAAAATTGCAAACACACTACTAAATTTCTAGAATCTTCTTGCAACAATTCAAGATCACACTCTTCCATACTTAAACTTCTCCACTTCTATTCAAGTTTCAAGCCACAACTTACAACAAAAGGCAACTCAACTTTCAAATTCAAAAGAAGTTCAATAAGTGCAAGATTCCACAAATGGTAATAAGCTATTTTAAATTCAAATGACACACAATTAAAAATGACTTAATGTGTGTTTTGAAATTCAAATTGACTTCTTAACTCACACTTTAATTCTGAAAATTTCAAATCTGAAATCTCAATTGCCACTCCTTAAATCCTAAATGACACAAGACAATTTTCACTTCTCCACTTGATCACAAAGGACCAATACTCTTTTCTCTTCACGTTTCACTTCAAAGACACCTCACATTCACGGTCAATTCTCAAGGAATCCAAGAATGTTACAAGTCTCCATGTGTACAACAACTAAACAACAAGATAGCACTTCAACAACACAAGAATAAAACACAACTCCTCTTCACAATTCGGATCAATGTCATAATTCAACAATCCTTAAATTTGGAATTCCAAATTGTAAATCCCTCCTCTTAAACCTCAAGCTCTGATACCAAAAAGATGATGTGCCTAAACCCACTTGGAAGAACAATCAAAAGACTCAAGAAAACAATCTCAAATCAATCACAAAACTGGTCCACCTAGTAAGCAATTCTCGTGACACCTTTGAAGATTTGATGGAAATTGTTGTTCAAATGATTCAATTGTAATCTCTAATGATAGCATTAACCAAATAACCACAAGAGAAGATGAAGTTCACGTAAAATCATATCAAAAGGAAGCAATAAACCAATGAAATCCACTTTCCCTTTCAATCACTAGTTCACGCCAACAATAACAAGGAAGTATGAAATCTAAGTGCTCAATGAAACAATCAATCTTACAAGATTGATGTTTACAAAAATAGAATCACAATTAGATCCAAGAAAGATCCAAATCTACCCTAGATATGACTCACTAGAGAAGAAATGAACATACAACAAAATTGAATTGATATGACTCACAATTCGCCTTCGTTGCACCCGCTACAATTCCAATTCTTAGGTTAAAATTGATAAGAGTTTGGAACTAAGGAAAGAACCCTAATTCACACGTGAAATGTGTCTCACAAATCTATAAAAATTAGCCTCCTCAAAACCTCTCTTAAGCAAGTATTTATACTTGCTACTCTTAGGGTTAAAAAGTGCTCAAAATTATAAGTTTACCACTTTTAAGGTGGCTAGCCCTAAATGAAAATTACATGGAAATAAAAGTGTCCCAAACCAAATACAACCAAAATAGTTCATAAAAGAAGAAATATATAAAAGAAATGGTCTTCAAGATGCCGGTCTTCTATAGGATCCATCGGCCTAGCTCATCGCCGGTTCAGGTCGGTCCATGGATAACCCACAAGCTGAGTCTGAGGGAGTTTGTCCATTGCCCTATAAAATATGATAAGTGTGCCTGTTGGAAAACACAATACAAGAATAATAGAAAAGAGGTTAATTTATAAATAATTCCGGGGTCGATCTGCTCAAAATGGGCCCTCATCGCCAAAATTCGAATTCCTTTAGTTCTTGCCCTAATGATAGGTCTTGTCGGATTTTTATTCCTATCACTCTAACATGTCCTTGTAGACTTCTGTGTACCTTTTTGTAAAAATTGTGTGCTTCGACACAAGGATAGACATAGGTGTGTAAATGCTTGTTTATCTTTTTGTGGATTTTTTGCTTACTTGGCATGATTGATAAACACGGACATATAGATGTCCATGTATCTTTTTGTGAATTAGCTCTTCTTGACACAACCTACGTATATGGTCGCGTTGTTCAACACAGTGGATAGCATGATTGTGTAACTTCCTTTGGTGCATTTTTTTTTCTTACAATTATGCTTTCATAATACCAAGATCAAGTGTAATTCTTTTGAAATAACTAAGTGTAACTAACTAATAAAATTAAATTATACTAGACTAAATCATAAAGCTAAGTTAGTGCTTTGGTTGCCTCTCAAGAAGCACTATTACTTAACGTTGTTGGCTTGAAGGGTGTTACCTCCTTCATTTAGTCAGGGAATGGCAATTAAATTTTTGGTGTTTAAATTTCTTGAATTTGCTTAGACCCTATTGACTATTGTGAATGGGATATTGTTGTATTGGGTCTTTGTGACTGCCATCCTACACAAAAGCATGCTCAAGCAAGTTAGAGGTATTCAAGAAATAGTAGGCATTGCTACTCTATAGAGGGTATGGGATTATGTTAGGTGTTTTGAAAGTTTTTTTTCATCCCTAATTTTTAGAGTTAATGTGCGATTGCCTATATTTATAACCTCCCTAGCAGTAGCTAGGAAAGGGCATCCTAAAATTAGTGGTGCCTTGATGTCATTGTCTGTATTTAAGATTACAAAATCCACTTGAAATATGAATGTTCCTACCTTCACCATTATATCTTTAATGATACTGATGGGGTATTTAACAGACCTATCAACTAATTAAATGCTCATATGTGTTGGTTTAGGTTTCCTTAATCCTAACTCTTCAAATATATGATGTGGCATTTGATTTATACTTGCACCTAAGTTAGTTAAAGCTTGGTTTATGAATAAATTGCTAATGAAACAAGGTAAAGTAAAACTCCTGTAGATCTTTTAATTTCTTTAGTAATGTGTTTTGTAAGATGGTGGAGCATTCCTCATTGAAGGTGATTATTGAAACATCTTCTAATTTCTTCTTGGTGGAAAGTAGGTCCTTTAAAAACTTTACATACTTAGGCAACTACAAGAAAGCCTCAATGAAAGGTAAATTTATATAAAGTTGTTTAAAAAGTTTCAAAAACTTACCATACTACTCTTTGAGTGTTCTTTCTTAAGTCGAGCTTGGTAAGGAATTCTTGGAACATATTCTTTAACCATTGGGGGTTGCTCCTTTTCCTTTAGCTTTTTTCCTTCCACTTTAGTTTGCACTTCTTTTTCATTCACTAGGAAGATTACCCTAACTTGTTTAGGATTGGGTTTTATGTTTCCATGCAGAGTTCCCTAGGGTCTTTCTAAAATCATCGTTGTAATCTATCCAACATGAATTTCAAGATTTCGGATTGAAGTTTCTTGATTCCTTACCAAAGCTTTTATAGCTTGAAAGCATGTTTTAGTGGTCCAGATAAACTTTACCATCTAATATTCTACATTTAGCTTCTATTTCGGTTGGTGATGTGTTTGTTGGAATTTGACCGACCATTCTTTCATTGATTCCAAAAAAACAAATTGAAATAATTTCTCTAATATGGATTATAAGTGTTATTATAGGGTTGTTTTATTGCCTATTCAGGAGTTCTATGAAATTAGCATGTTCATTAAAATTAGAAACAAACTTTGATTGACCTAGTTGTGGTGCCATAGATATTCCATCCATTTTCTTACTTAATGCTTTAACCTATGTTGCTAAGGTTGTAACGGTGTATACATCATATACTCTTGCTACTCTTAGTTATCTAGCTCTTATCTCATTCCACTGGTAGCTATTTATGGCCATATTGTCTATTAAGTTCTAGGTCTTCAGGAGTTTTATTATTCAAAGTCCCTCTAGTAGTTGCATATACCATCTGCCTATCAGTTTGGTTTAGTCTTTCATAGAAAGTTTGAATTTACATCTACAATGGAAGACCATGATGTGGGCATCTTCTCAACAAATCTTTATATCTCTCCCATGTATTATATAGCATCTCAAACTCTACTTGAGCTTAAGAAGAGATACCGTTCTATAATTTTTCAATTTTTGTTGGTGGAAAGTACTTAACAAGGAACTTTTCTACCATTTGATCCATGTAGTTATCGAACCCTTAGAAAGAGAATTCAACCATTGTTTAGATCTATTTCTTAGGGGAAAAGGAAACAGTTACAACTTGATGATGTCATTTATGGCCCCATTAATTTTGAAGGTGTTGCATATTTCTAGAAATTAGCAATGTGAGCATTTAGATCTTCATCCTACAACCCTTCAAATTGAATGAATTGTTGAACCATCTAAATAACATTAGGTTTAATTTCAAAGTTGTTGGCTATAATTGTAGGCCTAACAACACTTGAATTAGCTTTAGTAAGTAATGGTCTTGCATAGCCAAACATCGTTCTCTCCTCTTGATTGTTGGCCATGTTGATTGATTGATTATTGTTTGAGTCTTGAGCTAAAAATTAATATCTTTGACTTACTCTATGAGGTCCCATAGGCATAAACAATAAAAGAAAAATAGAAACTATGGAAAATAAAGATTGATGACAAGTAAGAAATAAAAGAAATAATGATTAAATTAACAAGATATAGGTGTTCTTAATATCTTAATCTTCAATAATGGTGCCAAAAACTTGGTATCGGTCTATCCTACTACATTAAACCTATAGGCAAGTTCACCTATCAATTTTATAGTATAGTGGATATAGATATCGAGTGTTAATCTCACAAGGATTACGGACTACTAGAAATTATCCTTTTCCATATTATCTAATCTATAAACTAAGTGGAGTGAGTAAAATCAACAACTAATAAATTAAGGAAAACAATAATCATTAAAAGTGCACCTAGATATTGAAACAATAATCATTATTATCTAATTTGTAAATGATAATCTAAGCATGGCAAGGTCACAACATGGTCATTACATATGCATGATATTTCCCATGTTCCTTTCTATCTAGATTTTACCCTCAACATGCCAGCCAACATAGGAGTGTTTACGTCTATGTCGCCCTGCATAGCTTGTTAACATGCCTCTTTGCACGGTAGCTTTTGCACGATTGGACAAAGCTGCTTTACATGGCTAGATAAGGTTGTGTTCTCTACTGTATTAGACTTTCCATCTTGCAAAATTGATATTTTTTTCTTTAACTTTCATATAATTCTTCTATTGAATCATAAATTATATTTTAAGGCTCTACAAGCAAAATAAAGATTGATTAAGTGTAATATCCATACAAAATGTAAAAGAATTAAATATAAGGCTATTATAAGTATTATAAATAATAAATATTTTATAACCCTTATAAAAAATACAGGTGGTAATTGTTTTGGAAACTACTATTTTATTATCATACATGTTAAAATCCTATTGTTATTTATACACTATGCATATATAACACATAGCATATATCAATAAATAAGTCTTTTTTCTTCAAAATGACCAAAAAGTTTCTTTTACTAGTCATTTTTTTAGATAGTGACATGCATCATAAGGAAATTATCATTGTAGTCAAACTTCATTTGACTTGGTTAGTTGAACTAGTCTAATGATACCCCTTGGTATAAAACAAGTTGGTTTAACCTAAAGAAACCATATAAGTTATGACCCATTTAGACTTGGTTAGATTAATCAAATGGGTTGACCAAGTTATAATGCACACAATATTTTTTTTAGGGGGGGAGGTTAGAGGGTGAGCAAACTATGGCTTAGTGAGTTCGTCCATCACTACTATTGTTCAAACAAGTTATTACACATTAATTAGTATATTATGAACTTTATCTACACATGAAATGAATGCATGCATGGTGAATGCAAGTAACACATTCATGAGAGTTCGAAACCATAAAAGGTATAGATTTGTGTTGTCTATACTTCAATTGACCTCTATACTTACTTGCATGGAGCACCTTACCTTACCTGGGAGGTTGTTTGAGGGCATAGTCCTCTAAACAAACTCGATGCTTACCCATTGTCGAGAACAAAAATGCCCCAAAGGCCAATCTTGGCGAATACCACATTGAGCCATTCACCATTAATGAAATACTTAATAATGCCTCCATGGCCAAATTAGGTGATCTCTCATCAAGGCATCAACCTACAATCAAACTGTTAACAATGCCTCATAGGCCTTAAACAAAAGTTGTCCCAACCGTTTTGCCCAAAACGAAATTAGTTTTAATAAAATTTCCATTGGCAGCACTGAGGTTTTATAAACAGTGGCTTTTAAGAGTAGATGCTGGGCCTTTTATATAACCTTTATGAAAACATTTTAAAAACACAAAAAGGTTTCAAAAAGTTTCACCATATTTTAAAAATTTCTAGCAAAGGTTGAACGCTCTTCATTCATTTCTCTATACTTATTGAATCATAGTCATGTGATGAGTGATCTAGTTATTTTGACTAAGAATTTAAGTTTATTGGTTAATAAGGTGACCACACGGGCAAAAGCATTCAAGATAGTTAATCATTCCACCACACAATCAATGGAAATTAACAAAACATCATGCAAGTAGCAAGCAGCAAGCACATTGTAGATCATCTGAACTTCCTCACTTGGACATGACTTAAGGATTGTAATAATTCTTAGGTAGAGACTAAGGATCTTTTGATGTGCTCAAAACCACTTTCAAGCACAATCAAATGACTTAAGAAAAACAATTCTCAAGTATCATACAAATTGGTTCAATGGACTAGGAAATTGTGTAACCCTAATAGAACTTTGATGAAATCTAATGGTTCAAAGATTCAATTAACTCCCACTAATGATCAATTTCACTAATCAACAATAAGAACAAGAGAATTACACGTGAAATGGATGAAAAAGACAAGCAAAAAAACCGTGAACTCAAACCCTTCCAACCATGCCAATTCACGCCAATCACTAAAGAGAAATTCAATCTCAATGAAAATCAACCTTACAAGATGATTATCCATGAATTACAATCACCAATATGTCCAAGAAAGATTCAAATCTACCCTAGATATGACTCACAATTCTCCTTTGTCGCACTCGCCACAATTCAATTCTTGGGTTGAAATTGATAAGAGGTTTGAACTAAGGATGAACCCTAATTCCACACATGAAAGTTCTAGGTTATTTTTGCAAAATATGGCCTCCTTAAACCCTCTTTTAAGCAAGTATTTATACTTGCTACTCCTAGGGTTAGAAAGTGGTCAAAATTACAAGTTTGCCACTTTTAAGGTGGCTAGTCCTAAATGAAAATTACAAGGAAATAAAGTGTCCCAAAATGATTACAACATAAATAGTCCATGCAAATGAAAAATATATAAAATAAATTGGTCTTCAAGATGCCGGTCTTCTATAGGATTCATCGGCCCAGCTCATCGCCGGTTCAGGTCGGTCCATAGATAACCCACAAGCTAAGTTTGAGGGAGTTTGTCCATTGCCCTATAAAATATGATAAGTGTGCCTATTGGAAAACACAATACAAGAATAATAGAAAAGAGGTTAATTTATAAATAATTCTGGGGTCGATTTGCTCAAAATGGGCCCTCATCGCCAAAATTCGAATTCCTTTAGTTCTTGCCCTAATGATAGGTCTTGTTAGATTTTGATTCCTATCATCTTTTGAAAAACCTAAATGATTAGACATAAAAGAAAATACGTATAAGAATAACTACTACTAAAATATACTACTCTAGTATCTCGATCTGAATCCTAATTCTTATTAAAGTCTTTTAGTGTTAGGTCCTTCGTTTACGAATTGGTTTGTTATTAAGGTCTACACTTAGGTCTTTGTCATGGTAAGTCCTATTCTCAAATGTTAGCATGATAAGGCAAACATATGTCTAAGAACATGTCCATGAATATCTAAGAATATGTCCAAAATATATCAATAATATGTCCATAAATGTTCAATAGATCAAAAAATGGTCATAGATCATCATGAGTTTTCAAGGTTTGAAAATAAAGCCATAACATCCTTTCTTTAAAATTTTGTAAAATTAAAGGTTCGTATGAAAGAAATTAATGCCTTAATAGAATTCATTAAGATATCCCCAATAGATGACCTATTGCATAATTAAGGAAAAGATTGATGAACAGATCTTATGTTTTCAAGGATGAGGATTCTTGGAGTGGATTGATTTGTGAGATCCTACAACTTTTGGAAATATGAAGTATTTGATGTGCCTAAAACCAAGATTAAGCACATATAAAAGACTTAAGAAAAATAATCTCAAGTCAAGGCAAAAACTGGATCCATAAGGCAAGATCATGTGAACCCTAATGAAGATATGATGAAATCCAAATGTCCAATGATATAATTATAATACCACAATGATAATATCATCTAACAACACTCTAATCTCATATAATCCACGCAAATAATCCACAAATTCAAAAGAAAACCTCAATTATAAGAATTTCTTTCTAATAGAGAAGAACACGTTTTCAAGTGGATTCTTCAATGATGATCCGAATCCAATTGCTAAGTACTTCAAATAAACACAATAATTCATGAACAATAAGATGTATTTCTGACCAAGAATTATCTCAATTCAACCCTAGATATGATACACTAGAGAAGAAAAGAAATCACAACAAAATGAAATTGATACAACTCACAATTTCAAGATGTTACACTCGCCACAATTTCAACTCTTGGGATTGAAATTGATAAGAGTTTAGATGACAATTAGGAACCTAATTCTCACGTGAAAAGAAGTGTTTGTTCTGCAAAAATAAGCCTCCTCAAACCCTCTCTTAAGCAAGTATTTATACTTGTTACTCCTATGGTTAAAAAGTGGTCAAAATTACAAGTTTGCCACTTTTAAGGTGGCTAATCCTAAATGAAAATTACAAGGAAATAAAAGTGTCCCAAAATGATTACAACATAAATAGTCCATGCAAATGAAAAATACATAAAAGAAATTGGTCTTCAAGATGCCGGTCTTCTATAGGATTCATCGGCCCAGCTCATCGCCGGTTCAGGTCAGTTCATGGATAACCCACAAGCTGAGTTTGAGTGAGTTTGTCCATTGCCCTGTAAAGCATGATAAGTATTCCTGTTGGAATATAAAATACATGAATAAGATAAAAGAGGTTAGTAAATGAATAATTCCAGGGTCGATTTGCTCAAAATGGGTCCTCATCGCTAAGATTCGAAATCCTTTAGTTCTTGCCTTAATGATAAGTCTTGTCGGATTTTGATTCCTATCATCTCCTTAGGCCTCAAAAAGATTTGTCCTCAAATTTGGCAGATCAAATGCAGTAGAGACTCTATTTTCTAAAAGCAATCCATCTAAAGAAGTATCTCTACATAATCCCAATATCTGAAATACCATAGTAGGTGATTGTTTTCTCTCCTCCATTTCTAGGATGTATCTCATCTGCAACACAAATAAGGACTCATTATCTACTGATGTCTCCCCTGTCTCAACCCATTCCAATGATTTTTTTTCCTCTTTTTCTAACTCATCTATATGATGCTGATCCTCATGGTCTTCTAATGGTTGGCCCAACTGCTCATTACCCTCTGAAACCTCTGAAGATGAACATAACTGTCTCTGAATAGTTTAGCTCTCTGGTAGTCTGCTCGTTTGACTATGATCAACAAGATCCTCTAAATACTCCAATGGTGTACTCAACTTCTTATGAATCTCTAGTATCTCTAAAGGAGAACATAACTGACCCTGAACAATTTGGTTCCCTGGTAGTCTGCTCTTAGTAACCTGGAATGAATAGGATTGCTCTATCTTTCCACTTTCAAGGCTAACTGTGTAGCCCCATTAAGTGTACTATATCTCTGAAGCTCAACTACACAAGCTATCTCATACTTCAACCCGGATACAAAACGTGCTAGGGTTTGTTCAGGAGGTTCAACTGATCCACATCTGATCACTAGTGTCTCAAACTCCTGTACATAGTCATCTACTGTTTTACCCCCTTGTCTCAGTGTCTGGAGACGCATAAATAACTCATGCCTGTAATGTTCCGGTACAAACCTATTCCTCAAAACTTGTTTCATGTCTCTCCAAAGGGTGTGTATTTCGGTCTCCCCATCCCTTCGCCTGCTAATTACCATATTTTTCCACCACAAAGCAGCATACCCTGTGAACTCTACAGCTGTGAGACGTACCCTGGAGTCTTCATCAATCTCATAACACTTGAAAAGACCCTCAACTTGGTCTTCCCAGTCTAGGTAATCATCGGCGAAACCCCTACCATCAAATGAAGGCATCTGTAGCTTCGCACACTCCAATCCTCGAGGTAGTCTAAATTCCCTGTCCAGGTATGGATTAACCCCAAAATTATCATCTCTATCTTCCCTAAGAGCATGATAATCTCCTTCTACTCTAGGTAGTGCCTGAAGGTTTACTATAGGTGGTGGTGGTAATGTCATCCTATAATTCTTGTTGCCAATTTAGCAATAATTGTGGTAAGGTCCTAAAGTTGCTCATCTAGAGTTCTTCCACTTGTATTTCGATGACCTGGTCTGCCACCCACTTGGCTATTGGCCTCATTGCCAATGTCCCCATTCATACTATCATACGACATGTTTGTGGATGCGATTTATCGAAGTACAAATGTAATCTCAAATAATTTGTAGCACACTCCCTTCACTTCACCACGTCACAATGACAAGTTTGGATAACAACATATACACTTGTACACCCACGATGCAACAAGTCACCAATGCAACAAATACTTCTTATCACTTCAAGTATATTAGAATAAGTGAAGCACAAATAAATACTTCTAAGTAGTTAAGATATTGAATTCAACTAAGCAAGTGTTTAAGTAACAATACTCAATAACTTTCACACTTAAATGCTTATATTTGAATTTCAAACTTTACTACTTAACTTTCCTTTCTTGCTACAGTTTCACACCTACAATTGATCTTGATGTGCAGCAAGTTAATCCACACAACTCCACAACACGGCAACAAATTCAAATAAACATCCTTAATGCACTTTCCACAAATGGTAATAATCAAATTTCAAATTCAAATGGAACACAATCAATACCACTTAATAACTTCCTTAACTTAATGGATGTGTTTGAATTTCAAATAAATTCCCTATTATCCCACACAATGCAATTCTGAAAATTGTACACTTCCACTTCCAATTTGCACAACACAACACCACACAAACACCTTCACACACACAGTGCACTTCTCTACTTCTACACAATTTATCAACCGCAACTTACAACAACATACACGTCACATGCAACACAAAACTTTTTCAATTCATTACTCTTTCTCAAAGAAATTTCAAGGATAATCACGTTGCAAAATTCTTCACTTCAAATACAAATCCAATCCACAACTTACATAAGAAGGCAGCAAATTAAATTTGAAAATCAAACCACTTCACTAATTGCAACCCCTCCACATTTGGTAAGATGCAATTTTTTTAAATTCAAATAAACAAACTTAACTCCTTCACTCTTAATGCTTGTTTGAAATCAGATAACTTCCCTTCTCACACACTAATCAAATCTGGAAATTGCAAATGTTCTCCCTAATTCCGAATTCAAACAATGTAAGAACCACAATTTTCTTCCTACACAATTGCACTTCCGAAATTGCACTAAAAAAATGCACTATCTTTCCTCTTCCTTCACGGTGAAGTCCACAATGTAGAAGCTTCAAAAAGTACTTCAAAATCACTCCAACATGCAGCAAATTCAACTCCTACTCAAGACAATTCACTCCACTTCAAACAACTACAACAACAATTTCAATTTACCCACAATTTTGGAATTGATGATGTAAGAACATGAACCCTAAATTTCCAAAATTCAAAATCACATAATCCCTTCTCACCACCAAAATCTCTAATACCAAAACGATGATGTGCCTAAAACCAAGATTAAGCACATATAAAAGACTTAAGAAAAACAATCTCAAGTCAAGGCAAAAACTGGATCCACAAGGCTAAATCACGTGAACCCTAATGAAGATATGATGAAATCCAAATGTCCAATGATATAATTATAATACCACAATGATAATATCATCTAACAACACTCTAATATCATATAATCCACGCAAATAATCCACAAATTCAAAAGAAAACCTCAATTATAAGAATTCCTTTCTAATAGAGAAGAACACGTTTTCAAGTGGATTCTTCAATGATGATTTGAATCCAATTGCTAAGTACTTCAAATAAACACAATAATTCGTGAACAATAAGATGTATTTCTAACCAAGAACTATCTCAATTCAACCTTAGATATGACACACTAGAGAAGAAAAGAAATCACAACAAAATGAAATTGATACAACTCACAATTTCAAGATGTTGCACTCGCCACAATTTCAACTCTTGGGATTGAAATTGATAAGAGTTTAGATGACAATTAGGAACCCTAATTCTCATGTGAAAAGAAGTGTTTTTTCTGCACAAATAAGCCTCCTCAAACCCTCTCTTAAGCAAGTATTTATACTTGTTACTCCTAGGGTTAAAAAGTGCTCAAAATTACAAGTTTGCCACTTTTAAGGTGGCTAATCCTAAATGAAAATTACAAGGAAATAAAAGTGTCCCAAAATGATTACAACATAAATAGTCCATGCAAATGAAAAATACATAAAAGAAATTGGTCTTTAAGATGCCGGTCTTCTATAGGATTCATCGGCCTAGCTCATCGCCGGTTCAGGTCAGTTCATGGATAACCCATAAGCTGAGTTTGAGTGAGTTTGTCCATTGCCCTATAAAGCATGATAAGTATTCCTGTTGGAATGTAAAATACATGAATAAGATAAAAGAGGTTAGTAAACAAATAATTCCAGGGTCGATTTGCTCAAAATGGGTCCTCATCGCTAAGATTCGAAATCTTTTAGTTCTTGCCCTAATGATAAGTCTTGTTGGATTTTGATTCCTATTAGTATTACTATGTTATCGGAAGGCTATATTATGAAGATGATTAAGGTGAATTGGATTACCTTTATTAGCTGAAAATCCTTTGGAAACCTATAGTAAAGGCCATATAATATAAGAAATAGCTAGAGTTAACATTTTCGTCAAGAAATTCAGTAGAAGTTTCACCAATCTACAAGTAAGTTTCTTACCTTTGTTCTCAGAGTAAATAATCCATAGAATTTCCTATAATAAGGATTCCATAACATAGAGATTAGCTATAATTAGTAACAAACTTCTAGAAATTAACTAAAAGCCTTAGAAACTTCAAAGAAGTTAAAGTTTCTTACCTAAATGCATAAAGTTGGTGATTCAAAAATTTTGTCGGTTTTGGAGATCCAAGTGGGACTAACTATGGATGAAATTTTCTGAATTCTTAGAAGAATATTAGGTGTGTTTGGTGGAGAGTTAGACAAGTAAAAATCAGAGAATAAAGGTTTCATAGTGGTGTGGGAAATTGGGGGGAGGGGGGAGGGAGTGGATTGTTTTACTTAGGTAGGTTAGCTTCCTTCCCATTTTATAGTTAGGTTTTGTTGTTTTATCAATTAATTTTAGGTTCTAATTTTCCATTGCTTAAGGGGACAAGATTGGGTTATAATTAGCTAAATATCTTATATAATAAGTTTAGGTATTTATGACTTAGGATAAGATAGGGTTAATGATGACATATGGATAATATCACATGTGTTGACATAGTTAAAAGAGGAGGCAGAATTTTAGTGGGTTCTAGGTAGTTTCTTGAGCCAATTTTTTTATTTTTTTGCAAATAACTTCCTTAGCTTAATCATGAAAATTTTTGGCTTAATTTTGATTAGGTTAAGATTAGGTAAGATGGCCTTAAATAGGGGATGAAGTAAGGTTAAGTAACAAGGTGTTTTTGGAGATGAGATTTACATGTAATTTTTCTTTTGTTTAAGCAACTCTAAAACTTTAATTTTTTTCATGATATTTCTAGGAATTTATCCTATTTTAATCAAGTTAATTTAGGGTAGTTTAGATTAGATTATGTTAAGATAAGATGGGGTGAATCAGACGATAACATGTTAGGTGAAACTATATGAGGTGTCTATGTGAATGAGGAGGAATTGCAACTAGTTTTGAGTAGTAATCCTTCCAAGTTTTTCTTTGTCCTTTTACTGAGTATACAAGGTATAATAGGGTGTAATTTTTGTAACATTAAATAAGGATAGGATAAGGTTTAGATTGTTGAACTTGTGCTTAGCTTTATTTATTTAGGTACAAGTAGTGATTTAGATTTAGCTAGCTCAATGGCTATCTTATTAGAAAATTATAAATTATAACTATGTTCATATGATTTTACATGTTTTTTGGATTTCAAATGTTGAAATTGTGAATATTGTCTTATTTTATGTGCGAGTATGTACTATACCTAGCTTGATTCTGACCACATTGAAAAGATTATGGAATATAGCTATTTGTAAAATGTTCTTTGGATTTAGCAACATTCTAGTTGAATGAAAATGTTTAGGATGAACACATGACAAGGTCATGAATTTTTAATTTTTGATAATTTGGTGTCAAAATTTTTTATATTTGAAATTTGGTGTATATACTTTCAATTTTGTTGCAACTGAGTGAAAATTACATTGAATTATTGATCAAGTTACATACACAGATACTAAATTGCATCTAAATTGACAGTATAGACACTAAATTGCAAAAAAAAAAAAAAAAAAGAATAGTTTAGATATTAAATCATCAAAAATTAAAAGTATAGGTTCTTGTGGTACATTAATGTTGAAAATATTCTATTAGAAACTTATTTAAATCTCATTGTTCAATGATTACTAATTATGTAACATGAATGAAAAATTAAACTCCAATTTAGAAGGAATTCTGTGGTTTTGTTAGCTCCATAATTTTCATTAATTTCCTCTTTCAAGACTGATCTTGTAGCTAACCCTTATAATGCTTACTAAATTCATAAAAATATGTTCTTTTACATGACTATAGTTTTGTTTTGTAGTTTAAGTATGCTGCATGTCATTTTGGTTTGATCATTATAGTAATGTTTTGTGGTAAGATTGCCAATGAAATAATCATGACTAGATCTTTGCTTTAGCTCTATGTACTAATTTAGTAATCTTGATTGTTTTTGGTGTTGAATTTTAGGTGGTTAAAAATGTTGCACATAGTCACTAGAAGTGAAGAAACTCATGTGCTTATACTTGTTGCATTACACCAAAAAGTATGCTCATCTCTCTCGTACTGGCTCATTACTTAGAATTACATGATCTCATTACATTTTTATGGAGCTTAAAAATGAGTTCTATCATTGATTCCTTTCCATGAGTAACTTTGATAACAAGTTTTTGGTCTAGATGGTCATGGCATGGATTCGAAATCAATTTTGGTCATAATGCAGTTTTGAGACAATTTCTCTCAAGGCATCAACACCAAGTTCAAGTGACAATGATGAAAATGATGATGCAGAGATGGCTACGATGGCTAGGAAATTCAAGAGATTCAATAAACATTTGAGAAAGGAGAACATTGCAAGCACCTCAAAGCTAAGAAAGGAGAAGAAGGAAGTTCTCATATGCCACAAGTGCTACAAGTTCGGTTACATCCAATAATATTACTCAATGCTCAAGAAGGCAAGCAAAGGATCGAAGAGAGAAGTATTAGTAGCAACTTGGAGCGATGACAAATCAAGTGTCTCAAATGAGGAAATGTGCTTCATGCCATTGATGATGAGGCATGCTCAACTTCCTCTAATATTTCTTATGATGAATTAGTAAACATTTATGATAAATTATGTAATGAAATGGCTAAAATTCAAAATAAGAGTAGTATATTGAAGAAAATGATGAAAGAAGAAGATAGTGAACTTAATATATTTAAGAACAAATTCAATAAATTGAGGAATGAGAATGAGAAGTTGATGGGAAAGAATGAGTTCATGAATTTTCAAAATGATAAATTAAGACAAAAGAATGAAAAAAATTTGAAGATTTGAGTAGAAGTAATGAAAGTCGAGAAAAGAAATGTAAGTTATTGAAAAGTGAATTTAAGGATGATGAAATACTAGTTGATAAGCTAGAAGAAGCTAAAATGGAAAATGTCATCTTAAAATTTAGCTTAGATGATGTAAAGGAAACTATAGCTAAATTCATTGAAGGTGATAAGAATTTAAGCATGCTTTTAAGCCAATAAAGGATTGTATTAGGCAAAGGTGGAATTGGAAATAGTGGAAACAATAAGAACAAGTCTTATAAAAGCTATTTTGTTAAAGCAACACATAGGACTTGCAATTATTTTTGTAGGTATGGCGAATGAACATCATGGAAGCAAGATGGTTTAGGCCTTTAAGAGAAAAGCTTATAAAATTGCAACTAATGCCAAAAGATCTAAACTCACATGGGTACCAAAGAAGTAATCTCCTACTTTTGTAAGAACCTTAAAGGTGAGCAACAAGCTGTACTTAGATTGTGGATGTTCAAGAAACATGATGGGAAATGTATTCAAGTTCTCTACAATGACTTTAAAGGAAGAAAGGAGTGTTACATTTAGAGATAACTGGAAAGCTACAATTCTTGGTGAAGGTAACACCTTTGTTAATAATGATTTAACTATTAAGAATGTGTTTATTGTAGGCAACTTGAAACATAATTTGCTTAGCATAAGTCAATTATGTAATGTTGGATATACAGTTCACATTCTTAGCATCTAAGTGTACTTTTAGCTCCTTAAAATTTCAATTAATAGAGTTTTATCAAATAGACCAAGAATAGGAAGATAAATTTAAAATATAGTCGCAAATGAACCTAAGATTAGTATAGGAACTAGAGATAACTCGATATACTATAAGTTGGCCTAAGTCAACTTAGTCGAATTAAAAGTTGATCAAAGTCAACAGACTCAACCTAACTAAATAACTTAGGTCTCCCATTTAACACCCTCAGGAAGACTTGAGTAAGCTTAAAGTTTTAGAGCCAATACCCGACATAACTTCGGATAGATTAGAAGATAAGACATTGTGGATTTATATGATACCCTTTTCCAAGGAAATTGATGGATTTAATTCAGTGAAATTTCAATGGGAAACTATCAATTGCATTGATTATCATTGAACTTTTTACCTAAGGATTTAGTCTTAATCTCGACATTTTATTTGCTAAACTAAACTCAAATTTGATCAAATTTTACTTATACAACTAGTACTCAACCGTAAGTATTTCTAGAGTATTGGATCTAAAAATTCAAACATGATTGATTAAAGTCCACTCTAATTTGACTAAAGTCAACTTTGGATAGATAACTAGATGATTAAAAAAAAAAAACTAGCTTTGACTTCAATCAAATCCTTTCCAAATCCATTTAATCTTACCCTAATCATAAGGATTAACATCATAAAACTTAGATTAGCAAGAATAAGCCTAAATTAAGAATAACTCCAATTACAAGCGTATTTGAAATCGAAACTCCTTAAAATTCAACCTAGAAACACCTAACAGATTAAGCATGAAACCATCCCTAAATCCTAATCTATTTTAACTAACTATTTCAATAATTAATTATTACATATTTATTTACCTAATGACACACAAAATAGAGGGAAATTCACTTAAAATCAAACTGGTTACACTTCCTCTTATTAGTGTCACTTTCAAGAGAAAATTCCACAAAACAAACCTTTGATTTTCCAAGCCTTATTTTATTTTATCTTTATTCTACCCTATCTTCATCAAATCTTCTCCTATCATATCTAAAAATCTTCATGATTAACCTAAGAAAATGACATTGAGAGGGACATTAGGTGGCCAGTTCAAAGAAGCTATTAAGCATGTATTTTCATCCAATTTGCAATGATTTTTCTTACCACATATTACCTTATCCTATCCTTATCATACCTTACCTATAATAGCCTAATTTTATCTTTTCTACTTAGGCAAATGACATGAAAATGATGGAAAAAATACTAGCAAAAAGTTGGTGCAAATCTTCCCTTATTCACTTGTGCTTTTCCTTCATTTTCACCTAACATGTCTTCATTCATTTTACCCCATCTTATCTTACCTTAACCTATCCTAATTTATTTTAAAATTATCATGTATAAGATAGGGAAATAACTTAAAATTGACTTGGAAATGACTTGGCTCCAACTAGTTTTAACTTCCTCTTAGACGTGGACAATTGGTATGTGCTCTTATCTACCATGCCATCACTTATCTTATCTTACCCTATTTTATCCTAACGTATAATTGCCCTAGCTTATGCTATGATATCCTAAGCTATTATTGACCTTAAAATCTACCAAGAATTGTCTCCTTAGGTGTGGAAAAATAGCCCTCCAACAATGAATAAACCAACAAAATTTACTACTATAAAAAGAGGTAGAAACAAAATGTTAACCTAAGTAACTATTTACTCTATTTCCTTTCCTCTTTCCATGCTACTCTTGACCTCTTTCCACCTAATTTTTCTCATCTAACATTCCATTAAAACAAAAAAAAAAGTTACTCCCTCAATTAGCTCAACATATTACTCCAAAACTAATAAAGGTTTCGAGACCACCCTTTTAAAGTATCAAGGTGAAAAACTTCCAAGCGGTTTGAATAATTTCTAACTTTCTTAGAAAATAAGTAAGTTTAGTAACTTAGTTATCTTGATTAACCTTAGTTATCTACGTAGTACAACCTTTGAAAAGTATATTGACATTCTCTATTTGTAAAAGTTGTAGTTTCATCAATTACCCCACTTTCAAAAATCCTACCTTAGTAAGATTATTTCATTTTTCTTTCCTTTAGAATGTCTTTGGGGTAATTAGATATATTTTCAAACCCTTGATAGTTATGAAAGTTCAAAGAAAGGATGTTAAGTTTATTTTCCCGAACTTTAAGGACTTATGATTATTCATGACTATTTTCACCTATTGGACTCTATTGGACATGTTTTTAGACATATATTTGCCTTATTATGATGTGAATTAAGAATAGGAATTTCCTTAACAAGGACTTAAGTGTAGACTTTAACAACAGACTGATCTTTGAATAAAGGGCCTAATATTAAAATGCTTTAAAAGACTTTAATAAGATATGGGCATGGCAATGGGATGTTAGAATAGTTTATCATGATAATAGTTATTCTTATATGTTTTTGTCTATGTTTAAGTAGGTTTTTTTTAGAAGATTCATAGTTTTTACCCAAGGATTATTATTATCTTTGAAAAAAATGCAAGGTGAGTATTAACGATGATTGCCACTTGATTTGTGCTTTTAACATTAGTAGCATTTAAAGTTGAATACTAATAAACACATATATGTGCTTGATTTGGTTGATTTATCTATTTGATGAGACATAAAGAAAAAGAAGTAAAATTGCTTATATTCATGATTATTATTTTAGTTAGTTAAGTGTCTGCAAATTGGTTGGTTACCCTTCAATTTTTGCTAAGTATATCACAACTCTTGACTTAAAATAGATCATGCATAGCATCTTTTGCATATTCTTATTATATTCCATCATAGTTACACAAGTAATGGAAAGATGTCTTAAGGGAGTATCCTATTATAGCAATACAAAAATGACTTGAGGATCGTTGTATATTGTTATGAATCCATGTTTAGTAGGTGTACGAGTAGGGAAAACATTATTTTCTTATGGTTTGCCCTAATCTTTGCTTGGATGATCCTTCTTCTGGAATAATTTTTGATATATTTAGAGTGTAGCTCTAGTTTTGCATAGCCAAGGATATGTGCAAGTGTATCAAAATTGGTAGCTTAAGCTTTGATGAAATTTTAAAAGATCCTCAAACTAAGGTCAAAGGAAGGGTAAAATGGTAAAAACTATCCTTAGACTAAATATAGTTTCCTATAGACTAAATCTTAGATAACGTAGTTTAAATCTATGGTTTCATCCCAACACTTCATTGGAGTCATAACTCGTCAAGTTATAAAGCAGATCACAAGTATCCTCATCGAAAAAAGAAAAAGGGGAGTGAGCCACAAGAGCTTAGTATACAGTAACATAAACACATTCATGTATGTTAAGTAGGTCTACAAGTAATGCAACAAACGTTCATTTAATTTAGTTAATTATTTTATTTTAACATCTAGCATTGGAGTATTCATGACTTTAGACATCACGATAGGGGACTTAAGGTTTGATTTTACCATAGCAGACATTAGGGATTGACAAGAGTAGCCAGATGTTTCCAAAAACTGTGTATTTAAGTAGTTTCATCTAAGTAAACCCACCATTATACAATTCTCACTAGACATAGTCTGTCATGCCCCAAAGGGGGGCTTGGAAGTTTTCACTAAAAATTATCATGGTACGTGTGTACCTGTTACATGATAATCGTCTTACAAGCTAGAGATCGTAAGACTCTAAATAATTAATTACATTTATGACTAATTATAGTACATAAAGTTACAAAATAAAATATAACTATGATTTTGTATCCCACGATTAACTATGATTGCAGAAAATCGGTATCCCCTACCAACCAGTAAAATGGAATAAATCCTAAGTTTCATAATTTCCAATTTTACATTAAGGTCCTAAAATAGCATGTCATCTAAATAGCCTATCTTTTGCAGTTCTTACTTTAGCATCCTTCTCTTCTAAAACTCTTAACACTTCATATATTATCCTATCCCAAGCTTTCGTAATCATTACCTACAAAAGGATCTATGGAGGCGTGAGCACACTACAGCTCAGTGAATGGGAGGGTAATGCTTTCAATGCTACATACACACAAGCAATTTCAAATCAAGTTATCAAATCATATGCTATACATGAACAACCATATGAATGTAGCATCTCACGTGGTCTTCTAGTAACTGATGTGAAGTCTGAGGTTTATGCCCCCCTTGACCTTGGGATGGGGATTCCGAAGCCACCATCAATGCCTAGGTCTTACAAACAACTTCATTACTCTTATCACTTATTTATACTATGTCTTAGCTTTAATGATCTAGGCTCAAGTGCCTCAATACATGAGCATTTACACCCTCAAGAGACAGGCTGGACTCGAAATCATCAAAGTGCTACAATCCCCTAATCACTTAGTTCCCACTTGGTGGAACAACGATCCTCTGATCACTTTCGACGTATCCTATAGTAGTGATGGCTTCAATTTCATGCAATGTCTCCTGTAAATGCATGTTAAGTTTTAATCGAGTCTACTTCTTTAATTAATTGATTCGAGGTCGCCAAATAATATACAGTCGTAACCAATTCCCATTCAAGGAAATAAGGGACACTACCAAGCATTTAAAGACTACCACTTCTAAGAACAATCAATAGGAACCCAGTGGAGTCCCGTAAACAAATCCACTGATATTCCTTAATTGACAAAAGAATATACACATAACAAATGAAGCAATTCCGATTAACACCTCCATAAGGGGCGTAAACCCTAATCCCTTTTGAATCCAATTTGTAAATCAAATAACCTTAACACCAAACGATGATGTACTCAATTGGATTAAGCACTCAATACAAGAATAAATGGAAATCCAATGATCAAGAATACAAAAAAATGGCGTGAACCCCTTATGCAAAAGCTTCCACGCAATAATAGCAAATTCCACTAGAATTGAATACTTCATAATGACAATACAATTTAGGATCTAATTTCACTAAATTGCAAGCAATCCAATGATAAAATTAACCTTAAAAATGAAGTGAAGTCAAGAACAAATAAGATGCAATCCAAATCAAAACTAGATATGACACACTAGCATGAAATGGAATCAACTAAGGATTTGATATGACTCACAAATCCTTAAGTTGCCACTCACTACAATTCTTGAAGAACTGACAAGAGTCTTATGAAAATTGGAGTATAAACCCTAATTCTCATGAAAAATAGGTAGCACTTTGTTTATCTCTCAACTCACTATACAAACCTTACTTAAGCAAGTATTTATACTTGCTCCACTTAGGGTTAAAATGACTAAACAATTACATCTATGCCACCAAAGGGTGGCTAGACCTAAATCTATAAATATTCCCAAATAAAATGTCCCAAAAGCTTACAAAATAAATGGCTCATGGAAAATAATCAAATATAAAAATAGTCTTCAACAAGCCGGTTCTTCAAGGTTATTGGATGTGAGTCTTGATGATGTTCCCAATTCGCTCAATAGTGTAGATGATTTGGCACCCTGTAGAATCAATAAGTGTACCTGTCGGAATGCACAACAGTTATATGATATAAAAGTAGAAATCAAGTTGGCATCCTCAAGATTTGGTTGTTCATGAAGGATTCTTATAACTAGGTTTTGTAAGCCCTTAGGTCGGGCTCTAGTGATTGGTCATATGGGAATTTGATTCCTATCATCTCCTTGGGCCTCAAGAAGATTTTCCCTCAAATCTGATAAGTCTTCATGCATGTCGTTTGGCAAATATAGTGACAAATCTACAACATTAAAGGTTGTTGATACACCATATTCTCTTGGTAGCTCTATTCGGTAGGCATTATTGTTGATGCGCTTGACAACTCAAAATGGTCCATCTAATCTGGGAGATAACTTCTGTGACTTCTTATGTGAAAACTTGTCCCTGCTAAGGTTAATCCGGACTAAGTCACCTGGATTATAAATGTTGGTTTTCCTGTGCCTATTTCCCTAAATTTTTTATTGCTCTTAAGTCTTCTTAAGGTGTTCGATTATTTCGTCATGAATTTGCTGGATCTTCCTAGCTCATTCCACTCCACTAAAACTCTCTTCCTTTGTTGTTGGTTTTGCTATAAAATCCAATGGAATAGTAGGATTATAGCCATACACAACTTCAAAGAGAGACTTACTAGTTAAACTATGAGTAGACCTATTGTAAGTGAACTCAATAATAAGAAGACAAAAGTCCCAATCAGTAAGATTCTTACCAATCATTGCTCTAAGTGAGTTGCCAAGAGTACGGTTGACAACCTCTGTCTGGCCGTTGATCTGTGGATGGTAGGAGGTACTATACATGAGTTTAGTACCCAGTCTTCTCCATAGCGTCTTCTAAAAGAAACTAAGAAATTTGGTGTCTCTATCAGACACTATACTATGTAGAACACCATGCAATTTGATAATTTCCTACACAAAAATATTAGCAATAAAAGGGCATCATCTGTTTTGTGACAAGGCACAAAATGAGGTATTTTCCTGAATCTATCAACAACCACCATGATAGAATCCTTTCCCCTCTGAGTCCTAAATAGACCTAACACGAAATCCATACTGATATCAGTCCAGGGTTTAGCAGGTATAGGTAAAGGCATATATTCACCCTATATGCCTTTCTTTCCTTTAGCCCTCTTGCAAACTCTACACCTTTCTAACACCCTATAGACATCCTTTATCATACCCCTCCAATAAAAATTCTCTTTCAACATAGATAGGGTTCTCTTTTTGCTAAAATGCCCAAAAAATCCACTTGCATGTGCTTCCCTCACTAATAATTCCCTCACAGATCCAGAAGGTATACATAACTTCCTAGCTTTATATAAAAACCCCTCAATCATGCAATACCCCTCATACATCTTGCCCCTAGAACATTTCTCCATAACTTCTCTAAACTCATCATCATGCACATATTGTTCCTTTAATAATTCATATGATATGTTGGTCAATTTGATAATATTGACCTTGGCATGAGGTCGATGGCATGCTCTATTCCTCTCAGAGGCGGTAAACCTACTAGTAAATTATCAGTAAAAAGATCATTGTACTCATTTAATACCTGAGATACTGTAAAGGGTAGATGCTGATGTTCCTGCATCCCTAGGGCATATCTCAACTGTAGCAGGTATACTGGAGTCTCTTCTGTCATAACTCTCTCCAACTCATCCTGTCCCATCAACAATACCTTCTTTTCCCTACATTTATTGGCCTACACGGAACCCCTTTTTACCTTTGGTGGCTTACTAATCTGTTGCTAAACCTTTTAAACCTCTGAAGGTGACATCAAATTCAGAATGATTCGTTTTCCCTCTTTTTGGAATACATATATATTTTTGAAGCCATCATGTAAGACCCTCCTATCATATAACCATAGCCTGCTAAGCAATATATGTGATGCACACATAGGAAGAATGTCACATTCAATCTCATCACAGTATTTATCCCCTATACTGAAAGGTACCCTAGGTCTTTGGGTCACATGTAAACTTCCTTGATCACTTAGCCAATGTAATTTATAAGGCTTAGGATGCGGGGTAGTAGTCAAGTTTCAGTTTTGATACTAATGATGCTACTACCACATTTATACAACTACCACCATTAACTATAATGACACATAGGTTACCTTGTACCCTACAAGAAGTATGGAACAAAATTTCCCTTTGCTCATCATCCTTAGTAGTAAAAGTAATCAATGTCCTGGCGCAATACATTAGTAGAAAGATACATTTTACTTGACATGATTGTATTTAATTCCAAAAACACAAAAATATAACCCTATACTTCACAGTTCAAGTAAGCAACCAAGTCAATAAATGAGTCTTGTCACTTCAAGTAAAGTTAAGTAAATGAAGCACAAATGATCACTTCCAAGTAGTTAAGTTATTAAATTTAATTAACAAGTGTTTAAGTAATGAGTTTCAATTACTTTCACACTTTAATGTTTATTTTTGAATTCAAACTTCACTACTCCAACCTTCCTTTCTTGACACGGTTTCATACTACAATTAACCATAATGTGCAGCACCTTACACTACACATAAATGCACAATTCACACCGCCAATCACTCCTCTCACTCACGGTGCAAACAATCACCACCACCACATACACCACGTTACAATCCCCTTTGCTCAACACACACAAACACAACGCCACATACACACACCTTTCACTTAACACACAAACACAATGCCACACACACACACCCTTCACTTAGTATATAAATACAACACCACACACACACTCCTTTTTACTTACGGTGTAGCACATACACACACACTTCCACACATTGCACTCCTCCACTTCAAACACAATTTCAAACCACAACTTTACAAAAGGAAACTCAATTCAAATTCAAATTGCTTCATTTATTACAACCTTGCCACAATTGGTAAGAAGCAACTTTCAAATTCAAATGACTACACAATAACTTCTACCACTTAATATGTGTTTTGATAATTAAATAGCTTCCATATACTCCACATAATTCAATTATGAAAATGCACTAGTATACTCCCTATTTCTGAAAACACACAAGCAAGGAATACACTTCCATTTTCTTCACAAATGAGGTAATTTCTAAGTTCTAAAATTTAAATCAAGAAATACACTTATACTCCTTTCCCTTCACGGAAATCCTCAATAACAAGAAGCAACAACAAATCCTCTAATTCCACTTCAACAAGTAGCAAATCCTAACTTCTCAACAAGACAATTAAGCAATTCAATTTGCAACATACATAATTTCGAATCACAAATTGAAGAACCCTAATTGACCATGAAACGAATTCAACCAACACTAATTCCCTTCTCTTAACTTGAGCTCTGATACCAAAAAGATGATATGCCTTAATTGATAAAAGCATACACTCACAACAAATGAAGCAATTTCAATCAACACCTCCACAAGTGGTGTGAACCCTAATCCCTTTTGAATCCAATTCGTAAATTAAATAACCTTAACACCAAATGATGATGTACTCAATTAGATTAAGCACTTAATACAAGAACAAATGGAAATCCAATGATTAAGAGTACAAAAAACTGGTGTAAACCCCTTATGCAAAAGCTTCAACGTAATAATAAGCAAATTCCACTAAAATTGAATACTTCATAATGACAATACAATTCAGGATCTAATTTCATTAAATTGCAAGCAATCCAATGATAAAATTAACCCTAAAAATGACGTGAAATCAAGAACAAATAGGACACAATCTAAATCAAAACTAGATATGACATACTAGCATGAAATGGAATCAACTAAGGAATTGATATGACTCACAAATCCTTAAGTTACCACTCACTACATTCCTTGAAGAATTGATAAGAGTCTTATAAAAATTGGAGCATGAATCCTAATTCTCACAAAAAAATAGGTAGCACTTTGTTTATCTCTCAACTTACTACACAAACCCTACTTAAGCAAGTATTTATACTTGCTCCACTTAGGGTTAAAATGACTAAACAATTACATCTATGCCACTAAAGGGTAGCCGGTCCTAAATCCACAAATATTCCAAATAAAATGTCTCAAAAGCTTACAAAATAAATGGTTCAAGGAAAATAATCAAATACAAAAATAGTCTTCAACAAGCCGGTTCTTCAAGGTCATTGGATGTGAGTCCTGATGATGTTCCCAATTCACGCAATAGTGTAGGTGATTTTGCACCCTATAGATCGATAAGTGTACCTATCGGAATGCACAACAGTTATATGATACAAAAGTAGAAATCAAGTTAGCATCCTCAGGATTTGGTTGTTCATGAAAGATTCTCACAACTAGGTTTTGTAAACCCTTAGCTTAGGCTCTAGTGATTGGTCCTATGGGAATCTAATTCCTATCATCCACTTCATCTCATTTTCACACTTACCACAGCAAGAAAAGATCATGCATTTCACATCATAGAACAACTAAGGAAACCGGATCAAATGGATAAAAATAATCAGGCTAGATGTAAGATTTTTGTTAACTTGACACCTCTGTGTCATTTGACTTAAGCATCAAATCAACCACTCGGGATTGTTCTACAATTATTATTCTTTGACACCTCTATGTCCTCGCACCTCTCAAGTGCTTAGTTATTTACACATTCAAGGGTTAACAAGTAGCTAAATATACATCCCTCCCAAGTCCTCAAATACCGATGTATAATATATATTATATATATATATATATATACATATATAGGTTTATAACATAGTTTTAACTAAAGTACAATTTACTAGACACCTTCCCTCACTTACTTAAGAGGGCAAGAAAATATAAATGTTATGTTGTAAAATAAAAATTTACACTTATGATTTGTATAGTTATGTGCTTGAGTGTATTCTATAAATATGATAGGAAAAATAAATTTTCCTAAGCATACATACATATTCAGAAGTAGATTTTGATATGTGTACATAATGATATTTATATAATCTATTCCAGCTATGCATACCTACTTGGTAGCTATAGAGGGGAAAGTTGGGTTTATATATTTTGGTTTAGTTTGAAGAAAACAATTTTGAATCGGTGATATTAGGCCTGTGGTAATAGCACTAGCAAGATGGTGCGAAGTGCTATTATTAAGGTAATGATATCTAAACCCTTAGTCCATTCTATCCTCTACATTGTTAAAGCAGTATTCATCTATAACTTACCTAATTACCAATTTCTTCTTAACTTCTTTCCTAAACTTAATTAACCCCACTATATAACTCAAAATTAATAAAATCACATCCAATTGCAACTACAACCAAGCAAGTGAATTCACATACATAGCATATTAACACATAACACAACATTGTAGCATATCATTAAGTTTCCCACTCACTTGTTTAGGGTCGTTGTCGAGTCTAATTTTTGAATTTTCCCATTCCTAATCCGATCTAGATTAGACCCTATGCTTATCTAATATAGATCCTCGACTTGAGTTAGGAACTTCGTTTAATTTTGGAGTCGCCACCCAACTGTTGTTGGGAAAGATTGAATTAAGAGTAAAGGAGTGGATTAGTCTTAATTTGGACCACTAGTCGTCATGATTTCCTCTTCTAGTTTTTGGTGAAAAGAGGAAAAGGAAAACCAGAGTTTCTAAGTTCAGAGGCTAACCTATTAAAACCTTACGGTTACTACCTAATCTCCTAAAATTATCTCTATCTAGAAATGTCTTTTATTTTGTTTCTGTTGCC